>CM066312.1:51963588-53213588 GCA_033807775.1 Saussurea involucrata | reverse complement strand
CGTCAGAACAAGGTGACAGTTCAGAATTACAAGCAATCATTGATGAGAATGATGCAAACAACAATTATTCAGAGATTGATGTACTCCCTAGTGCTAACAAATGGACTAAAAATCACCCTATTCATCAAGTAATAGGTGATCCATCAGCAGGAGTAAAGACAAGATCAGCTACAGCAAATGAAGTAATGTTTGCTGGTTTCTTAAGTGTAATTGAACCAAAGAAAGCTAATGAAGCCCTAGAGGATCCAGACTGGATTTCAGCAATGCAAGAGGAATTGCTTCAATTTGAAAGAAATAAAGTTTGGAGACTCATTCCAAAGCCTGAAGGTAAATCTATAATTGGAACTAAATGGGTGTTCAGAAACAAAAAGGATGAATCAGGTGTTGTCATCAGAAACAAGGCAAGATTGGTTGCTAAGGGATACTGTCAACAAGAGGGAATTGATTATGATGAGACATTTGCACCAGTGGCAAGAATAGAGGCAATCAGAATGTTTTTAGCCTATGCTGCACATAAAAACTTCAAGGTGTATCAAATGGATGTCAAATCAGCCTTTCTAAATGGCAAACTTAATGAAGAGGTGTATGTCCATCAACCTGAAGGTTTTGTTGATCCAGAATTCCCTGATCATGTTTATATTTTAGACAAAGCTTTATATGGTCTAAAACAAGCACCACGAGCCTGGTATGACACTCTTACTAAACACCTGTTAGGTTCAGGATTCAAGAAAGGTAAGATTGACACAACTTTGTTTTTAAAGAAACAGGGTAATGATTTGATTCTGATTCAGATTTATGTTGATGACATAATATTTGGTTCTACCAGTCCAGAATTATGTGATAATTTTTCAAAAGTCATGTCATCTGAATTTGAAATGAGCATGATGGGTGAACTGAATTTTTTCCTTGGTCTTCAAGTCAAACAACTACCAAAAGGTATTTTCATAAATCAAGGAAAATATGTCAGAGATATTCTGAAAAAGTTCAAAATGTCTGATTGTGCTTCTATGAGAACACCTATGGCAACTAACATAAAGTTAGATGCTGATCTCAAAGGTGTTTCAGCAGATATCAAACTTTATAGAGGCATGATTGGATCATTACTTTATTTGACTGCAAGTAGACCAGATATCATGTTTTCTACCTGTTTCTGTGCTAGATTTCAATCTAACCCGAAAGAATCACATATGTTGGCTGTCAAAAGGATTTTAAGATATCTCAAAGGAACACCTGATCTAGGTTTATGGTATCCAAAAGAAACTGACTTCAAATTGACTGCTTTCACTGATGCTGATCATGCAGGAAGTAGGTTGGACAGAAAGAGTACATCTGGTGCTTGTCACTTTTTGGGAGATAAAATAGTGAGTTGGGCATCAAAGAAACAGAATTGTGTATCCACTTCAACTGCTGAAGCAGAGTATGTTGCTGCTGCTGCTTCATGCTCTCAAACATTGTGGATGAGAACACAACTCATGGACTATGGATATCAGCTTAATAAGATTCCCATCTATTGTGACTCAGAAAGTGCAATTGCTATTACTCAGAACCCTGTTCAACATTCGAAGACTAAGCATATAGACGTGAGGTATCATTTTATAAAGGACTATGTGGAAAAAGGAACTATAGAGATGCACTTTGTGCATACAAAGTATCAATTGGCTGACTTGTTCACAAAGCCTCTTGATCACAAAAGGTTTTCTTTTCTCATATGTAAAATAGGAATGCTTAATCTGCCTAGTTGAAAATATTTTTTTTCTTAAAAATGCTAAATTTTTCTAAGTGAAGTTGTCTGAGTAGTGTACTCAGAACTTCTGAGTCTTGAGTTCAGAACTTCTGAGTCTTGAGTTCAGAACTTCTGAGTCTTGAGTTCAGAACTTCTGAGTCTTGAGTTCGGAAATTCTGAATCTTGAGTTCAGAACTTCTGAGTCTTGAGTTCAGAACTTCTGAGTCTTGAGATCAGAACCTCTGAATCTTAAGGTCAGAAATTCTGAGTCAATACTTCAGCAATCTAACTTTCAAAAATTTATTTTTGAGAAATACAAATAACTTCAACTGTATGGATTATGCTTCTTCGATTATCTTGTTATCTCATCTTTATGTATCATTAATACTCAAATGCATGCTCAAGTCAAGGGGGAGCATCAAAATTCTTTTGGAAATCATTTTGTGATGCTTAAAAGATTTGTTTTCATTTCTTATCTGTTCAAACCTCTTCTGAATAATCAAAATGTTTTATATTGGTCAGAAGTTGATTTTAAAAGACATTTTGGTTACAAGGCAAAATTCTTCTGAGTCATGGAATCAGCACATCTGCGCGTGTTATTCAGATCTTTGACTTGAGTCAAAATTCTATCCACTAACACGTGTCAGCTTCATATTTGTTTGACAATGCCACGTATTTCATTTAAATCCTTTGTGGTATTTCACGTGTGTTGACTCCGTTATAACATTGATTTCGCTTTTCCGTTAAACCTTTCAACTTCGCGGATTTTAAATAGGTCTTAAAATCCCTATTTCAAAGTTCTTTCAAATTCCAGAGCGAAACGTGAGATACGAATCAAATCCAGAGTTCTTTGAATCTGTTTTCTTCTTAAATCATGTCTGAAATACGAAGAAGTGGTCCAATTTCTCTACATTCTACAAAATCGATAATGGATTCATCTGATTCGGAAAATGATGAAGTACAAAATAGAGTTGCAGAGGAAGGGGCAATAAGAAATGATGAAGAAGATGAACAAATGGATGAATCTGAAGGAAATGCGGATGAGGTAAATGTTAATATTGAACATGATCAGAGTGCTGCAGGTTCTATTATGTCAGATAGATCTATTCTAGTGGAAAGAGTTGTTCCTGAGAGTGAATGGTTGAAATTATCTGAAAATAACTGTGTTATATTGTTTGAGGAAAGTCGTTTTAAGCCTGAACACAGAATTATCATGGAGTTATTCAAACATCATCCGTACAGAAAATGGTTTACAAGAAGTAAAAATGTGCCTGTTCAGTACATACAACAATGGTGGAAATATCTTAGGTTAGAAGATAAATAGTTTGTGTCTGAAATTGGAGGAGTGACATTTGTCTTATCTATCTCTGCACTAAGAGAGATGCTGAATCTACCAGAGAAAGATGATGTACAAAGAAGAACAGATTTTGAGGATTTACCCCTAACAGAGGAATTAATAGCAGAGTTTATGAAGTTGGGATACAATGAAGGATTGAGGACTCTCAGTTTGTTCAGAAGAAACAAATTACCACCTATTTGGGCTT
Organism: Saussurea involucrata; assembly: GCA_033807775.1. Taxonomy (NCBI): domain Eukaryota; kingdom Viridiplantae; phylum Streptophyta; class Magnoliopsida; order Asterales; family Asteraceae; genus Saussurea; species Saussurea involucrata. The sequence continues at coordinate 53,210,321 of CM066312.1, read as the reverse complement.
GCTTCTTTCATGTGGTAAATAAATGTTTGTCAGGGAAAAATAGTTCTGCTGATCAAGGTTCTAAACAAATTCTTCAGATATTTCAAGGTTTAGTGAAGAATAGGCATTATGACTATACTTTAATACTTTGGGAAGATATGAAGAATACATTTGAGAAGAATCAGAAAGCAATTCAGAAGAAGACAAAGGATGCTCCACTGACATACATTCCCTACATAAGGTACTGGCAAATTGTTATTTGGTATGCCATGCAGGAAAACAGAACAATCTCAAGAAGAACAAATGAAGAGCATGGTCCTACATTTTATTTGGGTAAGATGACCTCAGTAACAAGACTTGAAAATTATCCCAATCATAAACTGTTGCCAAAATCACTTAGGAACTATATTCCAAGGGAGAGTGAGATTTTAAAAGCTTATTGCACCTCTATGGGAATTGAATTACCTCAAATCCCTACCCAAGAGGACCAACCTGAGAAGAGAGGTGAGGGGTCTAGTCGAATTAGAGAGGGGGAGGATGTTCAGATGGGTGAACATTCTGAGAGACTTGAGGGGGAAAATTCTGAGAGCTTGGTTAGACTCAGTGAGGAAAAACAGAATGAGAGTGGTGAGGATGAGAGATTGTTAACAGAGGTTCAAACAGAAAGAGATGTCTCTGAACCAGCTAATCTTGACCAGGTAACCACACATGCTATTGGTTCACATCTCTTGGTGTCCAATATTGAAACAAACACCATGGACCTAGTGGTGGATCTTGAACAACCCATCCATACCCACTCAGAAGCATTTCAACATGCTACTGTTTCACACAAATCCGGGGAACCATCCCAAACTCATTTGGAGGGAGGTGATAAATCCCAACTTATTTTTCAACACATTGAGTCTGAATATCACAGTCCTATTCATATTGAGCCTGAAATTCCTTTTGACACTTGCACAGATCAGGAATTTCGTACTCCTGAAACAACATTCATAGACATGCCTAATGTTGGGTGTCGAGGATTGGATGGAAGTCCTGGTGAGGTGAACATTACAAAAGCCTCATTCAAACGTGCATCTGTTGTACAAGATGACTGTGTGTTATCTACAGGCCATGAGCTCTCTGGGCACATGAAAACTGGACCATCTGTTGGTTCAGGTTCACTGTTAGAAACTTCTGAATTTGAAAAGATTCAGAAACAAAACAAGGAGATGGGGGAAAAAGTAGAAAATTTGGAGAAGAGGATGGAGGATCTAAATGATGAGGTATCAGATTTGAAAGTTGTGTTGGAGAAAAAGTTAATTTCTGTTGAAACCAAGGTAGATGATGTAAAGAAATCCTTGGATTCTCACAAAAAGGAGATCATGGATATAATGTCTGGTTTTCAAAAAGATATGTTAAAACAGATGCAGGGTATGCAGGAATCTATATTGAAAGCACTGAGTGTATCTTTGGCTTCTACTTCAAAGCCTCTTGATCCTGTTCCTATTGCAGAAGCTGAACCTGAAGTTGCTTTTAATCAGAACTTGAAAAGGAAGTTTGATGATAATGATCCTCATAATCATCAAAAGGGGGAGAAAAGACAAAGGTTAAGTTCTGATGATGATATTGGCATAGAAGATTTTGAGATAGCAGACATGCACTTAGCCAATACAAAAAGTACAGAAGATCAGACACAGGAAAATTTAAAGGAGATGATTCAGATAGTACAGCTTGACAGTTCAGATACAGAAGAAATGGAGTTGGGAAGTATTGATAGTAATGAATCAGATAAAACAGAGGAATTGAACTTGGATACTGAGATGGAAGGAAACTCAGATGAAACTGTAGCTATTGAGGAATCTGATTTGAGAATAGAAGAAATAGTGGAAAGTATAGTGGTAAACAGGTGTACAGATATTGTGGTTTATAACAATGAAAGGGCAATGGAGTCTGAATCAGAAGAAAGGAGGTTGAATGAAGAATTGATCAGAAGAATGCATAATGAAGTAGTCAGAGCTTTGAGTGTTCAGAAAATTCATAAAGGAATAAAAGTGATAAGACCCATTGATCTAATGGGAGAAGAAGACAGAACTGTGGATTACACTCAGGATTTTAAAGATGATTTTAGGTTTAACTTTTGTGATGAGTTAAATACAGAAGAAGAGTATGTGAAAGTGAAAGACTTCTTTATGCCTTCTGAATATGTATTCAGAAAACCAATCGAGATTCCAAAGATTAAATTGCAAAGACTAGAAGAACCTGTGTGTGACTTCATTCTAGAGTTAAGTGATGTACCTTTAGCCAGACAATTTCATGATGTTATTTTTCCTGAGGAAATATATGATAATCTCTACTACACAGAAGGAGAGTATGAGCTTTTGGAAAGTAACATTGATGGTTTTATGGATGACAGAGCTCAGATGGTCTACTCAGAAGCTTCTAATATGTTCAGAGTTCCTGACTCAAAACTGCATATTCAGAAAAGAATCGAGAAAGTTCTGATGTTTCAACAAGATGAATTCAATGGTTTAATGTTCGTTAGAATGGAAACACTGAAAGAAAGAAATACAAAGGTTTCCATGTCTACATTTGATTTTCACAGATTGACTCTTGATGATCAGATCTTTCTAGTCAAGTTCTTTGCTAGCACTGAAGAAGCCTTGATAGAAATTGAATGCAGAAGACTTCTGGGTATTTATGTCAGAAATACATACTTGTATGACTTCCAGTTGGCTATAGAAGAAAGAAAAGAAAAGTGCAATCTGAGTTCTCCCACAAAGAAAACAGAAGTTGATCTGCATGTGAAGGGTTTTGTGAATGAAGGAATGGAGACAGAAGGGTTCACATATATGGTTCACGAAAGACTTGAATTGTTCAGATTAAAAGAGTTGGTGAAGTACAGTGATGCAACTCTGAATTGGTTGTTGATTAGAATGGAAGTAAGTATGGATGCTGAAAAAGAGAGTTTAAAGAAGAGATGCATAAACTGTGTGAAGAGGAGGTTGGATTTTAGAAGAAAAATCAGAAACAGTAGTGAATGGTTGCTATCTGAGGTGAATCCCAAAAAGATTCTACATAATGATTTTGTGTTCCCAGCTGAGTATGAAGTGAATGAAATTTTGTCAGATGAGGCTGAAGAAGTTCAGGACACAACACCTCAGAATGTGCAGATAACTAATATTGATCAAGCTGAACAGTCTGAACCCAAAGAAGATGAAATATTCATTGATCTGAATGGATACTTTCTTGAATTTGATCTGCCTGAGTTCTTCAAACCAAAAGAGGTACAATTCTTGGATGTGTATTATGATAGGTCTAAGGAGACTCAGATCTGGTTGGCTGAAAAATCAAGATGTCTTGGCAAAACAAAGCAAGCCGTTTACTCAGATTTTCTAATCACTGGAATCAGAGAATTGAAGGTTAAGAAATTCAGAAAGATGGAGTACTTATCCTTTGAAGTTTTGAGAGAAGATGGCAAGGTTTATTATTTCACTGATGCAGATTTTGAGAAACTGTCAGTGGTTGACTTCTACAGATTACACAGCTTTCTATGTTTTAAAGAGTCAAGTAAAGACAGAAATGAAAGGAAGGCAAGAAGTGTGGTGATTGAGGCCATGTTCTATATCTTAAGGTGGCATTGCTATACAGATTTCCAAATAGCTCTGTATTTGCAAAAGTCATGTGTTTATCTGGCAAATCCCAATACAGATCATGAGCAGAAAAAGGTGTTAAAGACTGGAAGTGTTCACAGATATCCAGAGTTGGGAGTATTTTTGAAGAACAAAAGTGGAAAGATCTTCTTCAGAGCAAAGGAAACTGCAAAATATTGTTCTGGAACTTTAAGGATCATAAAGCACAATTTGGAGAAAAAGATGCTGAAAGTGAAGGAAGCAAACATGATTCAAGAAGTAATTAATCAGCAAGTTGAGATTATTCAAGAAATTATTGACAAGATTGATAAGAGGCTTAATCTGAGGAATGTGCTACTTCAGAAAATTGTTCCTGCTCTGAAAGAATTAGATGATGCAAAGTTTAAGTTTATTTGACAAAAAGGGGGAGATTGTTAGATCTGAAGTTTTGTCAATAAACCAAGTGTTGAAGATCTGATAAGAAGGTTCAGAAGTTCTGAGAAGAAGAGTCAGAAGTTCTGAGAAGAAGAGTCAGAGATCTGAGAAAGAGAAGTCAGACGTTCTGAGAAGAAGAGTCAGAGATCTGAGAAAGAGAAGTCAGAAGTTCTGAGAAGCGTGATCAGAAGAATGTTCAGAAGTTCTGAACTACCTGTTCAGAACTTATGACGAGTTTCGTTATTTAGTAATGTGTAAACTAATTAGGACACGTGTTATGTTCTTATTAGTCTTTCTTATTTGTACTGTTGCTTTAAGATGTTTGTTGCAGTATAAATAGAGTGGTTAGCACTACGTTGCTAACTGATTGATTTTCCCATATTACTTGTATTCATTCATTGTAATCTTTGAGGTGATCTCTCTCTTAGATCTGTAATTTTGTGCATCATTGAATACAATTGGGCTTGATCATACAATTTCTCAATTACTTCTTTCTATATTGATTGTAAGAATAGATCCTGCACTTTCAGAATCTTTATTGGTTATTCCTTAACCTCTAAAGCCTACAGAGTCTACAACTCCAGATGTCGGGTCATTCAAGAAAGTGTAAATGTGTCCTTTGATGAAAGCACATCGAGCTCCTCTGATCGTAAATCAACAGAGGGGACACAGACAGAACAGAAAAAGACAAGTTCTTCAAAAACAAGGGAAGAAGATATCAATCTCATGTTCAACGATTTCTTCAATGATGATGATTCCTCTGATGACATCAACAGAGGAGATCAAGCTCAGAACTCAACAGAACAGAATCTGACAGGTACATCTCTCACTGGTCCCTCTAATATTTCACCATCTACTTCTCTGTCTACAGGAGTGATACAGAGAAATGAGGAACCACATCAGAACGAGAGAGGACCTGAGCAAGAGCCATCATCACCTTTGCTAACTAATATTGGCAGAGACTCCTTGTTTGAAGCTCACCTTCACAGAGCCCTGTTAATGACTCTCAGAGCAATGAGGCCACTCTCCAAAGTCGTGTGCCACAGAGCCCTAGTCCCAATCAACAGAGCTCTGATGCTTAAGTTCGTCTTTTCACATCAGAATCACAAACCCCGCCTGTTGTCCATGCTCCCATGACACGATGGACAAAGGATCATCCTCATCATCTTATCATTGGTGCTGCTGCAGATGGTGTGAAGACAAGATCGGCCACAATCAATGAAGCCTTCTTTGTAAATTTTTTAAGCATGATTGAGCCGAAGAAGATTTATGAAGCCCTAGAGGACCCAAATTGGATCGAACCTATGCAAGAAGAGCTTCTGGAATTCGAAAGAAATAAAGTTTGGTCCTTGGTTCCACTCCCAAAAGGCAAAACGGCCATTGGAACCAAGTGGGTGTTTAGAAACAAAAAGGATGAAGATGGGATTATCATCAGAAACAAAGCCCGTCTGGTTGCAAAGGGATACAGACAGGAAGAAGGCATTGACTATGACGAAACCTTTGCACCTGTAGCTAGGCTAGAAGCCATCAGAATCTTCCTAGCCTATGTTGCTCATAAGGGTTTTAAGGTCTACCAAATGGATGTCAAGTCTGCCTTTCTGAATGGCAAACTGCAAGAAGAAGTTTATGTCCAGCAACCACCTGATTTTGAATGTTCAGAATTTCCAGACCACGTTTACAAGTTAGAAAAAGCTCTGTACGGCCTTAAGCAAGCTCCCAGAGCCTGGTATGAAACTCTGTCCAAATTTTTGTTGGTCAATCACTTCGAGAAAGGTACAGTCGATAAAACTCTATTCTTTAGAAGATATAAGAATGATATACTTCTGGTACAAATATATGTTGATGATATTATCTTTGGGTCTACAAGGCAGGAGTACTGTGATAAGTTTGAAAGTTTAATGAAAAGCGAATTCAAAATGAGCATGATGGGAGAACTTTCTTTCTTCCTTGGTTTACAAGTTAAACAATCAGACAGAGGGACTTTCATAAGTCAGTCAAAGTACATCTCTGATATGTTGAAAAAATATAAGCTATATGATTCAAAACCAATGAAAACTCCTATTGCCACTGGAGTTAAGCTTGACTCTGATCTTAATGGTGAACCAACAGATGTCAAGTACTACAGAGGCATGATATGGTCACTTCTGTACTTAACTGCCAGCAGACCTGATATAATGTTTGCAACCTGTCTCTGTGCCAGATTTCAAGCAAATCCTACAGAAACTCATTTAACAGCTGTCAAGCGTATCTTTAAATGTCTGAAAGGGACTCAATTTTTGGTTCTCTGGTATCCTCTTAACTCTGGTTTCGAGCTTGTAGCATATACAGATTCATACTATGGAGGATGCAAGAATGACAGAAAGAGTACTTCTGGTAGCTGCCAATTGCTTGGAGAAAAGTTGGTGAGTTGGACATCCAAGAAACAGAACTGTGTTTCAACCTCTACAGCAGAAGCAGAATATGTTGCTGCTGCTAGTTGTTGCTCTCAAGTGATATGGATGAAAACACAACTCAAAGATTATGGCTTGGAATATGGTAAAATTCCAATTCTATGCGACTCCAAGAGTGCCATTGCCATAACAGCCAATCCAGTTCAACACTCGAAAACTAAGCACATCGACATAAGGTACCACTTCATAAAGGATCATGTTGAAAAAGGAACTATTGAAATGTATTTTGTTTCAACTGATCTTCAGCTTGCTGACTTGTTTACAAAAGCCCTTGATGAAAGGAGGTTTAACTTCTTAATCAGCAAACTGGGTATGCTGAACTTATCCTCCTAACTCTGTTCAACTCAACAGAGCCTCTGATGATCCTACCAGAGCTCTGTCAAACAGTTGGGTAGGATAGTTCAACAGAGCTTCTGTTGTTCACCAGAACTCTGTCAAGCATACTTTTTCAACACGCTTTCGGTGAACATTCTGTTTGTTTATAAAATTTTGTTTGTACAAAAGTTTTTTTTTGGTTTAAGCTCAATTTTCTAGGGGGAGCTTAAAAGAAGGATAATGCATGGTTTTAGGGGGAGCAAGTCAGTACTCATACTTCCAAATCCAAATTGACTTTGCTTTGTTTTTTTTTCATTGACAAATCTTTTTGAAGAAAGAGGGGAAACCTGTTCTGATGAAAATCCTTTGATAAAGTCAAGAACCCAACAGAACTCTGATATTTCACCAGAGACTCTGTTGTTTCTCACCAGAACTCTGTGAAATTTTCAAAGTCAGTTCTGTTATTGTTCTTTGACCATTTCCTCATCAGATACAGAATTTTAAATGTTTTTTGGGTTAAGGTGAAATACCAAAGGAGTACTAAAGGGTCACTCATCAGAAGCAAAAACTTGCAAAGCTCGAACAGAGCTCTGTCAGTTTTATGCCACGTCATCAGAAGTAACGTCATCAGAGGTGTGGGTTATTTCTAAGCGTCAACCACTTGTTACCCACACATCTCTAACCGCGACGGTTTACTTGCACAAAAGTGGTCAGAACAAATCCACGTGGTACTCTCTAATTGAAAGCTAAACCACTAGCTGTCCCCACGATACATAATTCAGGTCACTCCACCTTCTGACACTCGAGTGCCTACAGTATCTACGGCGATTACCCAGCCGCAAGTTCTGACTATAAATATCCATAACCTTGACCCATTTCTTTTCTAAACTTCCTAAACCTTTCGTCTTTCCCTCTTTTATTTAAATCCTCAGTGTTCTTCAAGAAAACCCAAACCTGCAACAATGGCGGAACCCCAAAACTCTGCTGATTCAAGCCGAATAGAACCCACCGATGATATCATTGTTCTTCCATACGAGTTTGCTAACAACAACTACAGATTCGATCCCACTCCAGGACTCTATCTACCCCTGTATCACGTCTTCATTGAGTTCTTTAGAAACTCTGACCTCTTCAGAGCCATAACAGAGTTCGATGACCACCTCCCAGCGATCTATGTCCAACAATGGTGGACCACATGCCAATACATCGAAGAACAAGATGGGATAGTTGGGAGCGTCAACGCAAGTAATGGAGGAGCGGGAACAATCTGCATTAGAGAAAGTACCTTAAGAAGAATCTTCCGAATGAAAACCAAACGACAGCTAGGAATAGACGCCTATGAGAAACCACCAAAAACAGCTATTCTTCTTGATTTCATGAAGTTTCTGGGTTACAACAAGGATCTAAATAGGATTGGAGAGTTCAAGCGACAGAATCTATCCACTATGTGGAATTTCATGTTCTCCACCTTAAACAGAACCCTTACTAGCAAATCTGGTAGTCAAGACCAAGCCACAACAGAAATCCTACAAATCATGTATGGATTGTTCTTCAATCGAAACTTTGACTACGCCAGCATATTCTACAACGATCTTCTTACGGCTGTAAACACAAAAACCTCATCCATCGCAAGAGGAGGAGTCGTTGGATCCCACAAGTTCTTGAAGATGATCAAGTTTCCACGCTTTATCAGTCTGGTGATCAGAAGAGCCTTCGACAGACTGGAACTAACTCATCAGGGTCGCTCAACACCTGTTTGGACGATGTCAAAATTCCTCCCCACCACTTCTGGCGAATACCCCTTCATAAGAAGAATTCCAGGTACAATGCTTGCCCTTATCGCCCGTGACCACATCTCTATCCAAAAGTATCAGAGTGCTGCTCAACCTCAAGAACCTGAGGTGAGAACCCCATCATACTTAGGATCTGAGCCTTCCTTGGAGAGCTTGAGTGAGGAGTTTGGTGAGGAAGTTAACAGACCAGAGGCAAGAGTACCCGAAGTGGGGTCTTCCTCTAGAAGAGAGGAAGTAGAGGACAGAGCATCTCCTAGAGAGGCTGTCCATGAGGAAGTACAAGAAACACCAGAGGTAGAAACTATCTCTTCGGATAATGATGAGCAAGAAGGAAACATCAGAGAGAATCCAGAGAGTTCTACAGCCATAGGAGCCGAGGAAAATGTGAGAATAGAAAAAGATGCTCAACAGAGCACATCTGAGGGTAACCTTAACCCAAATCCCAGTGCTTCCACACAATCTAATCCTGGTGATCAAGACCAAAGGATTATTGAAACAGAGGTGCACACCTCGAACCCCAACCAGTCTATACCATCAGAGGCACCTCTTCATGCCTCTGGTACGCACGAAGCCGGGGAAACTATCTTTGGTAGTGATGTTCATTCGCCCCAGAACATTAATAGGTCACCTCCACACGATGATGCCTCTGTGGCTCATTTAGACTCCACACAAAATAGACCAGAGATCTTTGTAATCTCACGTAGCATCTGTCCGACTCAGGGACAATGAGAGACCATAGTAGAACAAGGGAAGACATTGCTTGATCCAAATGCTTCTCATCACACCAGATTTCCTTCTTCAGAACCTGAGCTGGAAGAGGAAACTTTGGTCAGAACACCTGTAGTTGTTTCCCCTCAAAGGGAACATCAAGGATCAGGTGGAAGTCCTCCAAGAGCCAACATCAACACAACTCTTGACGGAGGCGCCTCTGAACTCGAGGCAGAATTGGATCCATGTGTTGGACCCAAGGAGACCCTCGTTGACACTGTCACAAGAGCAGAGTTCGAAAGCTTCTGTGACAGTATCAACAACTCTTTGAACGAGTATAAACTTATCAATGAACAAAAAGAGGAGCTGATCCGCAAGGAAAATGCTTCTCTCAGGGAAGAACTGCTGAACATCTCAAACAAGCATGCTGAAATAACTCGAAAATATGCCGAGGATGAAGCACTCAGAACAGAGTCTGAAAGGGTCAGAGGAGAAGAGATTGCAAAGCTGACAACAGAGATAGCCGACCTATGATCAGTCAGATCAGAGGAAGTTAAAAAGACTTCGACAGTTCTTGCAGACCTAAAGAGACTCATAACAGAGAACCACACAGGGCAGATGAACAGAACCCTTCCCATCCCCACGGTTATTCTTTCAGAATCTAATGTCAGAACCTTGACAGAGATAATTACCAACTCTGTTAAGGAATCCATAAAAGAAGCAACCACCTCATCTGCTACTCCACTCAACATCTCCAGCCCTAACCCAAATGACCTACCCATGACAGTTGGACAAATGGGAGACTTCAGAAAATCAATTCTTAGCCGAATGATGACGATCTCATCAAAATTTGTAATGAAAGCTAAGGAAACAGAAAAACACGTGAAAGCGTCCCTTGATACTCACAAGTTCAACTTTGAGGCTCAAGTAGACGAGATCAGAGGTGCTGCAACAGAGGTAGAAGATGTAATGGCAAAGGCAGCCTCAAACTTTACTGATATTATGTTACAGGCTACCTCTACATCGAAAAGACCTGCAGAAGAAGCACCCACAGACGAACCATCAAGCAAGAGACACAAAGTTGGTCTGAAGTTTGTTGTTCAGTCCTCACCAGCAGCTCGAATTGACGATTCTGACGATGATGATGACTTCGAAGATGCTCAAGAAGGTCAATCAGACAATCAACAGGGTGAGTCCTCAGAACAACAAAAGGGGGAGAAGGAGAAGAAGAAGGAGGAGGAGAAAGAGAAGGAGAAATAGAAAGAGAAGGAGAAAGAGAAAGAGGTTGAAAAAGAAAGAGAAACCAAGGGTAAAGGGAAAATCACAGAAGCAACTGAGGCAGAGACTACAGAAGGAGAAAAGGGGATAACAGAGGAAATCATGACAGATATGACTGAAGTGGCATTTGACTACATGTTCAAGAACAGAGTCATCAAACCGACAGAAGAGTCAACACAAGAACCACCAAAGATCATCTGCCTAGATACCCCTCCTACTTCTCCAACAAAAGAACCAGAGAGGACAGACCCATCCTCTGCTGAAGGACAAACAAGTCAAGCCCAACCTCAAGCTACTCAGAAATCTGCTCACATCGACACTCTTATGGCAGAAACCCATGATGACCCAAACCCAACGGTAACAGAACAGAACCCAGAAACCTCTACCTTTCATACCGAAAAACCTGCCTTAGAAACGGTATTTGCATTTCTATATGCTGACAGAGACATCATCCCTGTAAATGCCGTACCCATTAACCCATACCTCAACCCAATCAGAATAAACACCATTTCTTATGCAAGGCTAAAGTTCATCCAAACCAAGTCAAATCAGAACAGAGCCATCAATATAAACTTCGGTATCCGCGGAATTCTGGACATCAAGCACAAGAAGTTTCAAAACGACATGGTCACATACCATGAGTATACTGTGGAATCCACAGAAGGCAGAAATGAAATCTTCAATGGCAATGATCTTGTCCTTCTGAACCCATATGACCTGATCTTACTCCACGCATATTGCTTGAACTTCTCAGAAAGATACACACCGGCCAGAACTGCACTACCAGAAGTCGATTTCGCTATGCAAGAGCACATCAATCTCAGAATACAGATTGATTATCAGCTAGGCATAGAGTTTGAAGTAGAGAAACTAGCAATTGCACCACCAAATGAAAACCTTGAGGGTTATGGCCATCACAGAACTGGAACTGTAGTAGAAGATCCTCCAGTCTTTGTCTGCCGACAGAAGGGCACAAAAAGGCCATCAGAGTAGCTGAAGCCTACAAGTACTCAAGTGAGTCGCTAGTATACCTCAAAAACATAATCCAAGATCTCCCAAGAAACAAGTGTCCAGAAGAACAGCAGAAACTCTTCATCGACCAGATTGATCTGATGCTGGACTTCCGCACTCTAATCAGAAGATTCGACAGAATTCTTAGGGGAGATAATTATGCTTAAATGTACTGGTCTTTTAAATCTCAATGTAATATTCCAAAAGATTAGTGCAAGGCTTCGACAGAGGTAAAAGTTATCTGTTCTTTTGTTTAAATCTCTTGTCAATTGTAAATTTTTATTTTCAATACTTAGGGGGAGATTGTTGGCCCCAAGTATCTGTTATGTAAAAGTATTGAAAATAGTTCAAGTCAGAAGACCAACAGATATCAGACAGAAGATTCGGAAGAAGTTCAAGTCAGAAGACCAACAGAGCTCAACAGAGCTCTGTCGAAGACTTCCAACAGAAGAACAAGTGTTTAACAGAAGACCAACAGAGCTCTTGCGAAAGAGCTCTGGTGAAGTGAAGACCTTGTCAGCCTAAGTCTCGTAGGAAATCCCAAGTGTTAGACAAGTGTCCATACTTTCCACGTATGCCCTAAAAATAGGAGACACGCTTTCCACGTGTCATTCTAGGGTACGATAGTACACTGTCTTCACTTTTCCAGTGCTATAAATAGAGAGGTAGTGGAACAAACAATTGTAAGCTTTGGGAAGAGTAGTTTTTCTACAATTGTTTAAGCACACACTGCAGCAATCCCGAGCACTGCCTCCGTACGATATTGTGGTCCTATGAGATTTCCGAACACACTCGAACATGTTCTTGGTGTGATTCATTATCAATATATGAGCAGCTTTTATATCTGATCCTGTTATCATTTTACTGTTCAATATTTGATTCTCATAGTTCATTTATCGTTTACACAATCACTCATTTTAATGGCTTTATTTAATATGCTTCCGCTGTCTATTTCACTACCATTAATATGATACAATGTGAATCTGGGAACCTACAAAATCTACACACTCGCTTCGCTCAAGTTACATACCTCATCATTCTACGAACCCTCCATACCTCGTAAATAGAACGCTTATTCAAAATGATCACTTCCCATCCTCTTAACACCCCTACAAGGTGTCCTATCAATTTTCAACCTTCTGGTTCACGTCTTCGGCCTCGGCCATCTTACACAGCTATCGACTTCTACAACAACAGGCAACCTGTAACTACTTCCTTAACTTATTCTTAAACATGGGTTCCCTTATGGAACCTAGTCCTACCAACATATCATAGTCACTTCGTAATACGTCTCCCTCTTTTCTGAACTTACTCCTGTAACATCAATATTACAAGCTCAACTCAAAAATTATACCCACCACCGTGGACATTTCGCTTCTACCTCTCAACACTACTCATAACGAGTTGCAAATACTAACACCTCGATTGCTTCTACTCCTTCCCCTGGACCCAACCGTCCCTCGACAACCGTACTTCCAGATACCGAACAAGGGTACAGACCCTCATACAATTGACACTATAATTCACTTCTGACTCTTCCACTGTCCAACTCTCCTCTTGAACACATACAGCCACTACAAACGTTCCCCCCCTGATTTGACCAACGTCCCTCCACTCTCGGAGTTCTTCCTTAGCTTAAAATGTAATACTCTATGACCTAGTGAGTTCATAGCCTTCATGCATGACGACGCGGTAAATAAATCATTTTGTACGTTTTATCCTTTTCAAATAAACAGCATTTGGAAACAACTTGGGTATACATGACTCCATTACTTATTATAACTTCAATGCCCTGCACAACGATTCGAGAATCGCTTGCATGCATCTTCCCGTGAACCTCATTCTTGCTCAATCCGAACGATGTTATTACGACAGTATTACATTGCATGAAAATCTTTTCATATGACACAATTCTGAAAAAATTACCTGCACAAAGTAAACCAGTCGGTTCTCACACTCATTTGTATGATATCAATAGGTCAATAAGCATTTTGGTTATAAATGATTTGCAGGTAAGCATTTTTCTTGACCTTTTGCAACAAATTTGACTTATCGTGAAAAGAGTAGGATATTTTACAAATCGTTAAGCTCAAAATTTCGATGTGCAATGTGAATGAAATCTCCCTTCTCTTTAAACATGCGCGTGCACATTTTGACTCATTTTCAATCAAAATTTATATTTACACATTTAACTTAAATCGTGAAAATGTCATGTTACATATAAGAACGTCATGCATGAGACTCTACTTGTAAATGAAGGCTACTCACTCTAACAAGGTCAACCCTTTTCCTCACGCAACTTATCCTTGACACTATACCTTCGACTAATGGTCGTCCTCTCGGTCCCGCAACAACTTGTAGTACATACGTTCTACATCTCACTTACTCAACCATTTCCTACTATTTTCGTCTCGACCAATCATCTCACCTTCTACCTCTACATATTCCAATCCACCACGGGTATCTTCCCTATATTGATTCTGACACTGAAAAGCTCGACTAAAGAGTCAAGGTTCTAATCTCCCACCTGTTCTTGAATTGAATCTTTCAAGATCTCGACACTTTCCCCCTTACCAACACAACTGATCTATCCCACGATCTCTAGAATTGGGACTCTCCAGAACTAGGAGTCTTACCCAAAAGCAATCGCTCACCATCTTCGAACTCACGAAGATCTACCTCTAGACGACTCATAGCATTCCAAACAATACTCCTTATCTAGGATGTATAAATACACCACAACATAACTGATCTTTTACGATACTTCCCCAACATTGGGTCTCAATTTACTGCTCAGGGATCTTACTAGCATTCCAAATTACTGGAATACGACATATAAGTTAGCTTAAGACTACAACTTCGGAATAATAAGGCAGGTTAAGCACATACATGTACCTGTAAGTTCGCAATTACACTGGCCAGGTGGAATCTCAAACTTACCTTACATGACAGTCCTCAGCACTCTATTAGTCCTATCTCTATGATAGTGTCCTCCTAACGCATTTCCTGTATCTACAATAGTGCCCTCCTAACGCATTTCCTGATTCTCAGTTGTGATTTCTACTCCCAACTTTAAGTTTAGGCCCGTCCGGTCACCTAAATCTCTTAAACTATGGCTCTGATACCAATTGTAACAACCTAGTCTAAACAAAACATACATAGCATTAATATTAAACAATTACAAAACTGAGTCCATAAAATTTCATTACATCTGTCTACATAACTCAGGTTGGCGAAAACAACCTATACACAACTGAGAACGCACTAGCTTCTACACAAGGCACATGCACTGCCTCTATCTGCATCTGTACTCTACCTTGTTCTTGCTCACTTACCTGAGCATCCTACTATTTGCTTACTTGAAAAGGTTTTAGTTTTGAAAAGCGAGGGTTAGACCATGAGGTCTAGTGAGTCCCTCCTGACAGTTCTCAAAATCATTTTAAAACAGTTTATAAATTCTCAATATAAATCAGTTCATATAAAAATCAATCACGGAATACGTCCGCCCCATAAATCATTCACGGAATAGGTCCGCCCCATAAATCATTCACGGAATAAAGGTCTGCCCCTCGTAAATTGGCACCCTGAAGTCACCCTAGGGTGACAACGAGTCAGTCTCATGCTACCTTACAGGGCCACACTACCCCTGGCATAAACGGGTCACACCTCCCGACACGAGCACTGGCGGGTCTACTCTCCCGTCTTAGCCAGTCTACGTCTAAAACAATGTATGCATACATCCCATATAAAACTTTAAACAACTTTCATGCAATTAAAAGCATAAAAACAAACATGGAATTACTCATCATGTATTCACTTTAGAAAACGCGTTAAAAGTCACGCATTTTAGTTAGAAAACTCACCTGGCTTGCTCGCTCCAAAGCTCCTCACTTACTCTTCCGATCTCTAGGTGGAACACCTATTACATAGGAAATGTGTATCAAAATCTAATCATTCATATTCGAGCCTACTTCCGAATATACCCTCAATTATCTTATTTGATAAGTTTCATTTCTAACCCAGACTTGTGTTCTAGACTTCATTTCCTGGCCCAAAATATAAATTCTAGGTTCTTATAAATTAGCCACATCCCGAATCTCAAAACTATCTCAAATACCGGATCTCAATTAATTAGGCTCAACACCGATCATTCTAATAATTATAAATAATTACTAATTAAATTACTAAATCCATATTTTAAATTAAATTACTAAAGTACATAATCTAACTTGATTTACCAAGACCATATGAATTCAACTACTTCAGTCCATAATAGACATTAATATTTATCCTACGGTCCAATGAAATTGTAGTTACATGCAACCCAAACTTAAAATCCAACACTTCAGCCTGCAAACAAATCCGGATTTCATTCCACTTTTATATAGATTTCGGTCCAATAAGGAAAGCTAGAATTTAGGTCCACTAGCATTTATCCACCTCAATTACCTACTGGTCCGGCCCAAGACAAGTAACAAAAGAGTTCCGACTCACACACACACACCGGGACCTCACACACACCGGGACTCTCACTCAAATCCCGCAATCAGGCTCAGTCCCGCAACCAAGAACCCTTATAAACATTAGATTTAACTTTGACAATATGAATTAGAATCAAAACTCTATTAATACCTTTATTTGATTTCTCAGCTTACATAACTGAGAGCAACTAGAAACCTAACAAATCTAACATTACTTGTAAAAGAGAATACACAAGGGAATGGTTTCTTACCAGATTAAAACCTCAGGAAACGGGAACCATTGCCAAACGATCTTCTTCTTCTTCCTTGTTTCTCTCTATCTCTCGCAACTTCTTTCTCTCGCAGCCTCTCTCTCTCTCTCGCGCAGCTTCTTTCTCTCATCGGCTCTCTCTCTCTCTCTCTCTCGTAGTCTCTCTCTCTCTCTCTCTCTCTCTCTCTCTCGCAGCTTCTTTCTCTCATCGGCTCTCTTTTCTTTCTTCTCTAAATGTGCAGCACACACAACCCTAAAGCAAAATATGTTTTTCTAAACCTCCAGCCAAAAGCGACGCACAAGAATAGGGGAATTAATTTCCCAATTTTAAATTTTTACCCTCAAACTTTTCAATATAATCACTTTCATGCCCTATTTTTCCATAAAAAACAAAATGCTTATTTTGGGTTATTATAACAACCAAATAAGTCTATTGGCTCTTTCATATCTGAGATGCAAATTATCTGGGAACAACTAAATTAGTTGTTCCATAAATTGTTGATGACACCGCTAAGAACTTTCAAGCTTACTTCACTCAACTGCACTTGATTACAATCCTTATGGCCCTCACAAACAAGTTTGATAATGTTCGGGCATCTCTTCTTCACATATACCCTTTTCCCACGCTGAATGAGGCTATCCCAGAGCTAATAAGTGAAGAGACCAGAATGAATTCATGTTTATCTTATCTTCAAGATACGGTTCTCCAGGTCTCAGTTCCGGGTTCAAGAGTAAATCGTACCTTCAGTGATACAAATACTGCAACCAAATGGAACAACCGCGGTTCCAATTATTTGTAGTGAACCTTTTGTCACTCATACGCTGCTCAATTGTCCAGTAAGTTATTGTAGATGGTGCAATGTCAAACACCGAAAGCACTATGGATCAGACTGTTCTAAACGTCCTAGATATGGTAATTCTAGTTCTGACAGGCAACAACAATTCCGATCAAGGCCAATTACTCGCTCTATCACCCCTTATGTTCCTACCCATCTGACACAATCACAAGGCACATCTACCTCACCTTCCAGCAATAACCTCATGGATCTAATGAAGTGTAACCAGGAGATAATGGCTCAACTCATGGCCAGTTCCATGGGTACAAATGATATGACGTCTACTATAGGTAACGTTTGACTATTTGACTCATGATGTTGCAACCGTATGACACCTCTCTCAGATTCCTTTGTCAGCAAAAAGCCACCACAATCTCTTCATTCAATCTCAACTGCCGATGGCACTCGCCTTCCTGAATCATTTAGTGGACATGTGTCTACTTCCCAATTATACTTACCCAATACAGTTCACATTCCTAACCTATCTATCAGCCTTTTATATGTAAGCCAACTATGTGATAACGGTCTTACAATTACGTTTTCTCATTCTGGTTGTGTTGTACAGGATCCAAAGACCATGGACACTCTTGGAATAGGGCGTAAAGCTGGTCGGATGTTTGAGATGATCTACCTTCGCCTACCTAGATCTTTATCATCTACTTTTGCTGGTTCTATTCCCAGACTTTCATCCTATGAAACATGGCATGCTCGTTTGGGTCATATGTCGGCTACAAAACTAACTATTTTGGCAAATTCTGGACTATTAGGCCCTATTAAACCCGAAACACTTTCTTATTTATCTTGTAAACTTCGGAAACATAATGCTTTACCTTTTGATATTAATGAATCCAAGTTTGTTGCTGCATTTGATCTAATTCATTTTGATGTGTGGGGACAAGCACCAATTCCCTCTATGGGTGTTGCTCGGTATTTTGTAATTTTCATTGATGATCATACTCATTTATCTTATAATTATAGATTAGAATTACATGATATTTATATGACCTTTGCTCGTATGATTCATACTCAATTCTCCAAGACCATAAAAGTTCTTCGAGCTGACAATGCCATGTAATACACGACATCTTCTCTTTTTCAATTTCTTCACCAACAAGGTATTATACCTCAGTATTCATATCCAGATACATCTCAACAAAATGGTCGTGCCGAACGAAAACATAGGCACATCCTTGACATTGTCCGTACTCTTCTCATTTCTGTCCAAGCTCCTGAAAATTTTTGGGGTGAAGCTGCCTTCACTACCATCTACACCATCAATCGTCATCCGACTCTAATTCTTCAATACAAGTCACCCTATGATTCCTTATATAGTACAACCCCTGCTAATGATCTTTTCAAAGTTTGGGGGTGTGCTTGCTTTGTTATGCTTCAACCGCATGAACGCTAAAAATTGGAGCCTTGCTCTCCTCTATGTTGCTTTCTTGGTTATGAAATTGATCACAAAAGGTATCGATGTTGGGATCCGGTATCCAAACGTGTTCGAATTTCTAGTCATGACACATTCTGGGAACACAAAATGTTCTTATCCATTTCAAAGTTCCAATTCCTCTTTCTACCTCTCTTCCTTTCTTCACTGATGCTTCAATCTCTCTTGATTTACATGATTCTGACATTACCACAACTGAACCATCATCTCCTATTAATCCTCCTCCCTCACCATCTTCTAATGATCACTCAACATCTGCTCCATCTCCATCACCTCTTCTTGAGCCATCCATTGGCTTCATGGATCGAAGCACGTCTCAACCACCAGAAAAACGTATGTCTGGTCGGGTAAGACAAAATCCTTCTCACTTCCGTGACTATCAATGTTATGCCACCCTCATATCTCATCAAGAACCTTCTTCTTTTTCGGAAGCTTCTACTAACCCTCTCTGGCAGCAAGAAATGAATGAAGAGCTTCAAGCTCTTGATTGTGCTCCAACATGGGATTTGGTTCCTCTCCCTTCAGGAAAATCCATTATCGGTTGCAAATGGATTTACAAAATAAAGACATGGTATGATGGTTCAATCGATCGATACAAAGCCATACTAGTTGCTAAAGGTTTTAACCAAGAATATGGTATTGATTATGAGGAAACCTTTGCACCCGTGGCTCGGGTTACAACTATAAGAAGTCTACTTGCCATGGTTGCCATTCGGAAGTGATCTCTTTATCAGATGGATGTTAAAAAAGTCTTCCTCAATGGTGATCTTTCTGAGAAAGTTTACATGAAACCACCTCCAGGGATCTCCTATCCAAAGGGTTCGGTTTGCACGTTACGCAAGGCCCTTTATGGTCTCAAGCAGGCACCTCGTGCTTGGTTCGAGAAGTTCAGTAATACTATTCTTTCATTGGGATTCTCCTCTAGTGAAAATGACTCAGGACTCTTTACTCGTACAACTGAGACAAGAACCATTTCCTATTGTTGTGTGTTGATGACTGGTTATCACTGGCAGTGACAGCGCCGATATTCAGTGACAGTGCCGGTATTGTTCACCTAAAACAGTCTCTCAGTTCATGTTTTGAGATGAAATATCTTGGAAAGTTACACTATTTTCTTGGTCTTGAGGTCCTCTACGACTCTTCAAGCATCTATTTGTGCCAATCAAAATACATTTCAGATATCTTATCTCGTGCTGGCATTTCTGACAGCAAGACTGCTTCTACACGTCTTGAGAACAACCTTGCTCTGGGTGTTGGGACTCCCGTTCGTGATCCTACTCGGTACCGTCAACTTCTTGGGTCTTTAGTCTATCTTACTATGACATGACCAGATATTTCCAATGTTATTCATATTGTGAGTCAATTCATGGTTGCTCCTTGCTCAGAGCATTATGGAGTCATTCTTCGTATTCTTCGGTACCTCAAAGGTATTATGTTTCATGGGTTATTCTTCTCTGCCAATTCCTCCTTGATTCTCAAGGATTATTTCGATGCTGATTAGAATGGAGATTTAACTTACTGTTGCTCCACTACTGGTTTCAGCTTCTTTGTTGGTGATTCCCTTATTTCCTGGCGTAGCAAGAAACAATCCTTAACATCCAGATCGACCACCGAATCTGAATATCGTGTCTTGGCTGATACTGCTCAAGAGTTAATTTGGCTAAGGTGGCTTCTCGCTGATATGGGTGCTAGCCAACCTCCTTCCACTACTCTCTCTGTGTGACAACCGTAGTGCAATTCAAATTGATCATAATCATGTTTTTCATGAACGAACCAAACACATTGAGTTTAATTGTCACTTTATAAGGCAACATGTTGTGCGCAAAACAATCCAACTTCTTCATATCCCTACATGTGATTAAACGGCTGATATCTTCACAAAAGCTCATCTTCCGAGTTGTTTCCTTAATCTGATCTTCAAACTCAATTTCGCTCATTCTTTCCCGTCTTGAGTTTGAGGGGGTGTTAAAGAATATTAACTTAGTGCTAAAGAATATTAACAGTGGTTCAGGGACTGTTCTGTCTTTTCTCAATAGTTCTGGGTCTGTTTTTTGTCTTTTAGTTATTTTCTCTTTGTATATATACTTTATCTTTCCTCTGGTTTGTAATAAGGTCGACAGATGAATAACATAATAAAACTTCATGTCTACTGTTATCAATGGATAATCTAATCTGATTCAAACCATAATAAAAAGAAACACTTATATTTAATATAAATTTATGGGTTCTTAAATTCGAGTTAGACATGTGGTTTCCAGAAATTGATCAATCCATATGGAAATTTTTAGTAATATAAATTTTTAAAAGTAATTTAAGTTTTTTTATTGGGAAATTAATTAAAATACCCAAAGTTTGACCAACTGTTACCAAAATACCCAAAAAAAAATTCATTTTGCAAAAATACCCAAAATACCCGCGATGGATCCCGCGATCGCGGGCTAGGGCTGACGTGGCACGTATTTTGGCCCCAAATGCCCCGCGAAGCCCCTCAACTTTGGCCGCGGTGCACTTTTGGTCCCTGCCCGCGATCGCAGCCCGCGATGGACCAAAATTTTCACTTTTGGTCCCTGAAAATTTACACTTTTGGTCCCTGAAAATTTACACTTTTGGTCCCTGTACTTAGACGAATCTTGCATGCTTTTACTGTTTTTTTCCACAATTATTGTACTTTGAAGACCGATTTGTGGTTGAAATTCATTTGCATGTTTGAGATTTCATCCATAAATATCAGTAATATGCAATTCACAATTCACACTTGTTCTTGCTTTCTTTCTTGATTTCTCTCTTGCTTTCTTTCTTTGAATTGCTTTCTCTCTTCTCTCATTTCATCCACAAATGGCATCGTCATCAAACCCTAAGTCTACTCCTGAAAAAATGCCACCTCAAATCGAGGTCGCCATAGCAAAAAAGGAAAAGGAGATAGATGAACTAACAGAAGAGTGGAAAAAAATGATGGACAGGAAGGCAGTCCATTTGAGAAAGATCGAAGAGGAAGACAGTGAGATCAAAAGGATGAAAGGGGATATAAAAGCTCGGGAGGCTCGTGTTCGTCGAGAACAAGAAGCAATTCACCATATTCTGCAAGACTTCGCAATTATTCAAGCGAAGGTAAACGAGAAGCAAGCTTGGATTGATGAAACTAAATCAATTTTTAAGTAGGTGGTGGTTATATTTTTTTTTTGTTTTGTATTTTTTTTACTGTGTTGTTATTTGTATTTTTTTTACTGTGTTGTTGTTTTGTATTTTTTGTTGTTGTTAATTTCTCTGAAAAGTAGTTTTTAAGCCGCTGAACCATGGTTAGGTTGGATACATCATGCAAGGTCAAGTCAGAGGTTACCTCATTCGTGGGCCTACTCCTCTTGTAGAATATATGACAACCCTCAACTCATTTGCTAAAGTGTGTGCGGGTTGTGGTACACAATGGCCATACGTGGTTGCAAAAGCAGAAGCCGTTGAAGAAGGGTCAGAAAGATTGAAGATGAAGAGCTTGTTGGATGGAATACAAACTAGCTGTGTTATCAATGTTCATTTAGAAGCATATTTATGTGTGTGTGTGTATATATAATATGAAATGGGGTTTTGACAAGTTGGTATCACTGGACTCATTTAAGAATTGTGAAAATGGGTATTTGACGAATGATGATTCATGTGTGTTTGGAGCTGAAGTGTTTTAAACACACATGAATCATCATTCGCCAAATACCCATTTTCACAATTCTTAAATGAGTCCAGTGATACCAACTTGTCAAAACCCCATTTATAAACAATTCTACCTTCTCCTATTGCCATTCACGATATCTATAAACACATTCAAATAATAATAATTTAAAACGATTTAATGAATTAGTTAATATATGATTATTATGTTAATGCGATAGGAGTGTAAAACAAAATTGAAAAAAAATATGAGATGTACCATAAATTAAATAATTAACTATAATGGTGTAATTTGTTAAAATTAAAATGTATCTAATATGAATATATAAACAGACATGTGTACTCAGAGTTAACATTCACTGCCATGGATGCAAGAACAAGGTCAAGAAAATACTAAGAAAAATTGAAGGTCTCCTATTTTCTTTATGTGTGTAAATATATAATACGAATATATATATATATATCATTTACAAACTAGCTATGTTATCAATGTTCATTTAGAAGCATATGTATGTGTGTATATATATCATTTACAAATCAGTGTTTAGATCAACGGTATCATAAGGGTTTGTTCCATATGGTTCAAGCTGTGACGGGCCCGGGGTGTGACTGACAGAATGTCTCCTTGGCACGGTTGAAGGGGCGAGATTTGGACACTCTCCACGAGTGTGTCCTACGCATTGGCACCGAGTACATCTTCGTTGTATCGAACTTTCACCACGTGATGGACGTCGGTCGTTCTTTCTCGGTCTCCCGGCCCTGTTCTTATCCATTAAAGGTGGATAGCATGGTGGAAGCGGGTCGGGTGGATACACCCATGCTGCAGGGGGTCCAGCTGGGTTTATTACCTCCACGTATGTTTTCCGGTAATATTCGGACGTGAAGAAAGGTACAGCCAAGTCGCTGCAATCTGTACGACCCATATATGTTGCTGCAGCGATGGCATGGCCGCACGGTAACCCAGATTTATCCCATTCGCGACACGAACAAAGGTGGTCTTCCATATTCACAATCGCGTGAATATAGTCATCATGCACCTCGTACTTCCCATACCCGATTGCTCTTACCGGCCATGTCGCCGCACGACGCGCCCTATACTGAACGATATTCTCCGCCGTTGGTGCGAGTGCATTTTGTATCTTAGCTCCTTTTAGGCGTCGAATTTGGTACCACTCTTGTTGAAAGGCCCGAAAGTAGTCCATAAGATTAACAATCGGACATCTACGCGCAAAACGGGAGAGTGCATTCACAGACTCTGCACTATTCGAGGTCAGAATGTCATACCGTTGTCCAGGAAAATGGGCCGCGGACCACCTCTCCGGTCCAGCATCGTCAAAGACTTTGGCTGCTTCCTTGACATTGTATCGTAGAATATTCATGTACTTGTTAAACTCCCGATCCGTATATGCTCTGCATGCCGCCCAATAGACATCCTTGTAGGTGGTAATACGTTTGTCCTTGGATTTGGCGTTCATCTCCAAATGTCGACAGCATATGGCGTGGGGGGCGTTTGGGTACATGGCAGAGATTGCGGCGCTTATGGAAGGAGCCCTATCAGACATAAACACCAACCCTTGCGGGTCTCCGATAGCTGGTCTCAACATGGACAGAAACCAAGTCCACTCGTCCCCGGTTTCGGACTTGCCTACGCCGAAAGCTACTGGAACGATGGAGTTATCCCCGTCCATGGCAACCGCCAGGAACATCATACCCAAGTAACGGCCCTTTAAATGGGCTGCGTCTATTATCAGGACACGACGTAGATTTTCCAGAAATGTGCGGATCTGCAAAAACATAGGTTAAAATGTTATAGTTTATAATGTGTAAATGTTATAGTTTATAATGTGTAAACATATGACGTGTTAAAATACGTACCGCGGGTCCAAGGGCCACGAAGCACATCTCAAACCGTCCACGTGAATCGGTCCGTAGCTGCGTGACAGTACCAGGGTTCTGCATCTGCAAATTATATAAATATGTCGGGAGTCGTTCATACGACTCCTCGAACGTGACTCTCACCATAAACAGTGCATGGCAGCGCGCACGCCACGCTTGGTGGTAATCAATCGTGACGCCGAACTGCCGGTGAACGTCGTGGACGATGTCCTTTGGACGCAATGACCTGCTAACATCAAGAAATTTGTTTTTCAGGATCGCACCCAAAGTCTTTTTGCCGGCTTGTTTGTGGTGGGGATTAAGTTGCGTCCTCGTACAAGTGTGTACGTCGTGCAACTTTCTAATCATTATCGCCCCTCCTTTGGGACCCGTGTGAATCGCGTACAACCTCCACTCACACTTTTCTCTAGCACATTCAACTACGTATTTGATTTTGTCAGATGCCCGCACGCGACTTTGGAAACCCTCTTCCAAGAACTTGAGTCCGATCTGACTTGCTAAGAGATCCTTCGAATCGAATATCTGACCTGCTGTTAAACTTTCGCTATGAATATAAGGTGTAGGTTCGTAGCTTTGTGTCTGGGTATGGGAGTCTCGAAGAATAGGGGGCATATCAAAAAAGTCATTTATCTGACTACATGATTTTCTACTAGGGGTATATGTTGGTGCAAGTGTACCACATCTCTATATATTTATATATATTTATTTTGATGATTACAAACACACCGTATTATTGTTTATCTAACAATCCTATCCAAGTGTACAGTTCTTGAAGAACACGAAGATCTTATCTGGAGAGTTCAAGACGGAAGATTTACGTTGTCATTAGTGTTTATAATTTATAATGATAAACACCCTAAAATAATATACCACTTGGATAATTTCTAAAAACCAAATAAATGATTTTAATTAAATTTTTTTTTTTTTTTTGAAGATCCTACAAGATTTGGTTGCGTCATGAAGAAGTTGCTTTTTCTGACGCAGGTATACCGCGAGGTACAGGCGGTATACCGCGGCAGAGTTTGCTGTGCTTTTGTGATTGGTTGAAGCTACTTTTACAGGCGGTATACCGCGGTGTTTAGCAGGTATACCGCGGTACTGTTCATGCGTCAGGTTCCAGCTCATAGATCCGTTGGAAGTGGGTTGCTATATATAATGATGCTGATGGTGATGAACAAACACAACAAAAATAAAACAAACAGCAAGCAACCAACTCCATCCATTTCTCAGCTCTCTCACTTATTTTATATTTATATATTTTATAAAATATTTTTTAAATATCCAAGTGTGAGATATTATACAAGAGTGATTACCCATTGTGAGTTATACTCCTCTTGTAAGTATTTGAATAACGGGTGTGTGATCCTGTTTATCTCATAGCAGAGGCTTGAGAAACTATTACAAATTCCTTTGTATTTGGTTTGTGTTCTACCGTAAAGAATACATTTATTGGATCGTGTCGAGAAGTGTCTCGGCTGCTGGTTTATCACAGTTGGTGGTAAATCAGTAAATCTCCGTGTCAAGTATCTCTAACCTTTATCTCTTTATTTATTCCGCTGTGCATTTTAATTATATCTGTTTATATAATTGTTGTATATTTATTATTTCTATACTCTGATTTATTTATACTGTTTCTGTACTGTATTTATTTGTAAAAGAATTTTTGAAAGTAAAAGATTTATATACAACCTTACCCCCCCCCCCCTAGGTTGTCTAACAATTGGTATCAGAGCGGGGCTTTCAAAAATTATCTGTTTAAATTTTTAAAGTTATATCTTTTATATAATGGCTCAACAAACTGTTTTGTTTTCAAAACCTCCTATTATTGATACTGAAAAATTTGGTCTTTGGGCAAAATTATTTGAATGTCACGTGCGTGGCAAAAATAGAAAAATGTGGGAAATTATTGAAAAAGGAAATTTTATTCCAACCAAAATCGTAAATGATCTTATTGTTGAAAAAGATTCTAAAGAGTGGACTCCCACTGATGAAGCTTCGTATTGTTTAAATTTTGAAGCTAAAAACATGTTATATGCTGCTTTAAATTCTGATGAAATAGAAAGAGTTTATACTTATGAAACTGCTAATGAAATCTGGCAAAGTTTAAATGACACTCATCGTGGAAACACGCAAGTCAAAAGCAGTAAAATAAATATTCTAGTTCATGATTATGAAATGTTCGAGATGACTCAAGATGAGTCTATCGATTCTATGTTTAAAAGATTTAACCTCATAATGACTACTTTACAAGGATTAGGTCGTACTTATCCTAATGAAGATTATGTAAGGAAGATTCTTCGAGCACTACCTTCGGAGTGGATGCAAAAGATTACATCGTTAGAAGATTCCCGAGATCTCTCAACAATGAAGCTCGACGATCTTGTCGGCAATCTTAAAGTGCACGAAATTGCACTAAAAAGAAATCAAGTTCGGGATCAAGTCAAAAAGAAATCCATAGCTCTCAAAGTCGTTGCCCCTAAAGATGAGGAAGAAGAAGAGGAGGAAGAAGCAAGTTCCTCAAATGACGAATCCGAAAGTCTTGACGATTTAATCGAGATGGTAAGAAAACTCTCTAAACTTTTATCTAACAAAAGGTTTGCCAATATTGATAGGTTTCAAGGAAATGGAGACTACCATCGTGGTGGTAAAAATCAAAGTCGCAACGTCCATAACAAATATGACGAATCTAGTGACGATGAAAAAGCCAATAAAAAGAAAGGCTTTTGCTATGTGTGTGGTGATAAAAATCACTATGCAAATGTGTGTCCAAAACGTGCTAATCAAATCAACACACCAAAAACATTCGTCGGAGCCGCGTGGAGCGCAAACGAAGATAAAGACAAGAATATTTGTCTCATGGCCGACCGTGATAATGAGGTATCTACATCATGTTTTCATGACAATAATTATGATAGTAATTATAGTGACAATTATTATGAAAATGAAGATGAAAATAATCTTGACGAATTATATAAATCATTCCATGACATGGCCGCTCTTGCAAATAGGTATCAAGATGAAATCTCAAAATTAAAAGAAACCGTATCTGCATGTGAAAAGAAAATTAATGACGGTAAACAAAAATCTGCAAATGATATGGATATAATTGCTAAGTTAGAAAATAAATTAAGTAAAAAAGATGTTTGCAAATCTTGTGATATTTTAAAAAATGAAATTGCATGCTTAAAAGAAAAACCAATTGAGAAAAATGATTGTAAATCTTGTGTTATTTTAAATGATAAAATTGCATGTTTAAATAAAAATACATATGAAAGTGTTGCATGTATAAAATGTGATTTGCTTGAAAATGAAAATATTTATTTAAAAGCTAACTGCGATTTATATGAAAAAGATAATCTATTAGCTAAAGCTTTTCAAAATAGCAATGATAAAATGCTTAAAATGCTAAATATGTCGAATCGCATTAATTGTCGAAAAGGCATTGGTTCTGATACATGTGTTGATAAATGCTCGTGTAAACCCATTAAAAGATTTTTTGCATCTCCTAAAGTTGATACAAGAAAACCCCCATATATGTCAAAAATGAAAAATGTGAATTATGGGAGGAAACCGTATGCTCGTATGTATAATAGTAATTTTTCTAGACCTAAAAATAATGCGAATATAAATGCTTCATTTTATGTGTATGATAAATACAATCGCAAAATTAGAATGGTTAGAAAATGGATTCCGAAAGGAATGTTTAATGTTGACAATCCCGGTGGGATGCATTTGTGGTTTTAAACAAATTTTGTGGATTGTATGTTGTCATGTTTTATTTTATGTCGACAACATATTTTAATTTTTTTTTGCAGTTTATGTTTTATACTAACTGTTAAAAGGACCCATAAGAAAAGGGTACCACGAAATATTTTCTTTGCCTTTTGTAGGTGTTTCCTGGCGAGGATATAATACGTGTTTCCTGGCGAGGATATAATACGTGTTTCCTGACGAGGATACAATACGTGTTTCCTGACGAGGATATAATACGTGTTTCCTGACGAGGATATAATACGTGTTCCCTGACGAGGTCATAATACGTGGTAATTTTTTTGCTCACATAAAATTAACCGAAAAATCGAAGCCTTAAGATCCTTTTTTTTGGTGCAAGTGTTTCTTTTAGGTTATTTTGTTTTATGTCTATTATATGTTTTTTTTTATGCATATTTTATTGTCCCTCAAATTTTATAATTTGTTATTAATTTGAGGGGGAGCTTTTTATCTTTTACCTATGAGATTATGCTCTCTCAAATATATGCATATTTTGAGGGGGAGCATCTCTCGAGGGGAAGCATACCGTCTTTCTTGACCCTTTTTGTTTCGACAAACGGGGGAGAGAAACCGCATATGCTCATGCTTAGCGGTTGTGTTTGTCATCATCAAAAAGGGGGAGATTGTTGGTGCAAGTGTACCACATCTCTATATATTTATATATATTTATTTTGATGATTACAAACACACCGTATTATTGTTTATCTAACAATCCTATCCAAGTGTACAGTTCTTGAAGAACACGAAGATCTTATCTGGAGAGTTCAAGACGGAAGATTTACGTTGTCATTAGTGTTTATAATTTATAATGATAAACACCCTAAAATAATATACCACTTGGATAATTTCTAAAAACCAAATAAATGATTTTAATTAAATTTTTTTTTTTTTTTTTGAAGATCCTACAAGATTTGGTTGCGTCATGAAGAAGTTGCTTTTTCTGACGCAGGTATCTCGCGGTATACCGCGGCAGAGTTTGCTGTGCTTTTGTGATTGGTTGAAGCTACTTTTACAGGCGGTATACCGCGGTGTTTAGCAGGTATACCGCGGTACTGTTCATGCGTCAGGTTCCAGCTCATAGATCCGTTGGAAGTGGGTTGCTATATATAATGATGCTGATGGTGATGAACAAACACAACAAAAATAAAACAAACAGCAAGCAACCAACTCCATCCATTTCTCAGCTCTCTCACTTATTTTATATTTATATATTTTATAAAATATTTTTTAAATATCCAAGTGTGAGATATTATACAAGAGTGATTACCCATTGTGAGTTATACTCCTCTTGTAAGTATTTGAATAACGGGTGTGTGATCCTGTTTATCTCATAGCAGAGGCTTGAGAAACTATTACAAATTCCTTTGTATTTGGTTTGTGTTCTACCGTAAAGAATACATTTATTGGATCGTGTCGAGAAGTGTCTCGGCTGCTGGTTTATCACAGTTGGTGGTAAATCAGTAAATCTCCGTGTCAAGTATCTCTAACCTTTATCTCTTTATTTATTCCGCTGTGCATTTTAATTATATCTGTTTATATAATTGTTGTATATTTATTATTTCTATACTCTGATTTATTTATACTGTTTCTGTACTGTATTTATTTGTAAAAGAATTTTTGAAAGTAAAAGATTTATATACAACCTTACCCCCCCCCCTAGGTTGTCTAACAGTATATTCTTCGTGATCATCATTATCGGTGTCTGATCTGTCTATTTCAGAATTACCCGTTCTGAAAACGTGGGTTTCGTCATCAGCAACTCCAGCAGTACGCCATTCGTGTGGTTGTGGTGATGGTGGTGGTGGTGGTGGTGGTTGTTGTTGTTGAGAATCAGGCTGTTCTATTTGGAGGTCTTCGTCGTCGTCACCGTCGTCGTCACCGTCGGATACGCCGGGATACACAAAGAGTAATGGGGGTCTTTCTGAATCGACTGCAAGGTGCAGAAAAGTAGAGATATCCCCATCGTTGGATAAATCCACAAATGACCCATCGCCATTTTTAAACACTAACTTGCAAATATCAGAAGAGTTGATTCCACATTTTTGCATGGCGTATGCAACAAACTTCTGATAAGTATAGTTTACTGACACTTTTACACCATGCTTAGATTTATAAGCAAAATTCCACTCATTGTTATCTTGCACCCATTCACCATCAAAACAGAAATATAGCTTAGCTTTTTCAACAGATGAACTCATTTTTTCAGTAGTATCTCAAACACAAAATATTGCAGAAAGAAATATTGCAACAATGAAATCGTTGTGTGAGAATTATGGCTTGAATTTTACGTCTATTTATGAATGAAACAACCAACATATCAGAAAACCAATCTCTCATTTCATCCACAAACTGATATTCCAAAAACATTGATTTAACATTGATTGAAACATGCAATTGAATTTCAACCACAAATCGGTCTTTAAATTGCAATAATTGTGGAAAAAAACAGTAAAAGCATCAAGATTCGTCTAAGTATAGGGGCTGAAAGTGTAAATTTTCAGGGACCAAAAGTTGAAAATTTCAGGGACCAAAACTGTAAATTTTGGCCCATCGCGGGCCATCGCGGGCTGCGATCGCGGACAGGGACCAAAAGTGCACCTCGGCCAACGTTTAGGGGCTTCGCGGGGCATTTGTGCCCAAAATACGTGCCACGTCAGCGTATCCCGCGATCGCGGGACCCCATCGCGGGTATTTTGGGTATTTTTGCAAAATTGAAAAATTTTAGGGTATTTTGGTAACAGTTGGTTTGACTTTGGGTATTTTAATTAATTTCCCTTTTTTATTTGTTTGTAAAAAGCTACAGATTTTGTATATATTTTTAATTCTTACATAATAATTTAATATTTCTGTTTTTGAAAAAGTTTGAATTTAGAAAGAAAAAAAAATTAAGATTTTTAAACAATTAAACAAGGATATATGCTAGCCTTAAAAAAGTTTAAACCTCAAAGTTATCAACCATGGCCTTTGGAAACATATCTTAATGGCCGGCAACTAAGCAACAAGGGCCGACTGGTTTTCCCCATCCTTTATATTAATTTACATCTTTGAGATCGTCTTTAGAACTTATCGACATTGTTAACATTGTGATGTTCGGTTTTTGGCACGTGGTTTAGTTGGTAAATAGGTGACGTGACTTTATCCAAATACAAGATAAACCCTGATTGGATTCGGTTAGCCTCAAACGCTGAGTGAGCAAAAGATATCCCTCACGTTAGAAGTTGAATTGACGATAATCAACTTTTATACGAACATTGTGTTACTCGACAAATTTAATAGATCTCTTTTTTTGCATTTCTTTTGGTAATTGAAAAGGCACTATGCATATCGATGACTAGTGATGGGATATAAACTCATATTTTAAAATTTATCAAACAGGAAATTAAATGCATTTGAATTTAATTGATACATTTTGAAACCAAAGTTATCACTATGTAAGAAGAAGAGTTATGATGAAAACGTAATAAGAGATGTGAATTTTTGATCACTTTTAACTTCAAACAACCATATGAATTGCATTTGGGACGAGAATTGATCCATGAAACCTCAGTGCATCTCATTTTAATATACTTACAATGATGGAAATATCTTATTATCATTCTCATCGTAACCCAACCTTCTATATATATTAGTAGTTAACTGTAATCATCTCTTGTCGCTTCGGTACTAATTATGTGGAAAATACTATTGGTGAAAAATTCTAAAGATCTAATCCAAAGTTTTATTACGTTAGTGACACCTATTTAATGTTTCATAAATGTTATACAATTGTTTGGTTTGTAAGATTGGGTTGAATTTGAAGAGATTTGGAATTTAATTCCATTCAAATCCTATGTTCGCTTGGAATGATTTTCTAGATTTGAAATCTCTGCATTTTATTAAAATAAATTTCACAGACATAAGATTTTGAAATCCCATGCATGGTTGACATTTCACATGATTTCGTAGGATTTGTTTGTAATAATGTTCTAAATTATGCTTGTATTATATAAAGTTTGTCCTCATACTCTATGTCGCATTCATGTTTCACCAAATCATGTAAAAACAATTTACTACCTCATTTAATTATTCTTTCTTCGGCAAATTAATAATGTATTTTCACATACTTAACTGATAGACAAAATTATTAAAATACAGATATAATTAAAGTTTGGAGTTGCTATAAAAGAAACAAAACCATTGAGAGTCAGAAATTGGCAAAACCTAATTAAGGTGCATGAGTTGAAGAAATGGGAAAGGTGAAGCTTTTTGGGACATGGTCAAGCCCATTTGTTTCAAGGATTGTTTGGGCACTGAAATTGAAAGGCATAGAGTATGAAATGGTTTATGAAGATCTTGCCAACAAGAGTCTTGATCTCTTAAAGTACAACCCTATTCATAAGAAGGTACCAGTCCTATTGCACAATGGAATACCCATTTGTGAATCACTTATGATTCTTGAATACATCGATGAAACATGGAAGGAGACCGCTCGATTCTTACCTCAAAGTCCGATTGACCGAGCCACCGCGCGTTTTTGGGCAAAATTCAGCGATGAGCAGGTATAAATGCAACCTGAAATGTTTGATTTACTTATTTATGTTTGTTTCCGAGTATTGATCATTTGAGCGAGGTCCCGATTAATGAAGAAATTAGTGGAATTTGTCAATAATGTCTAAAACCAAAACAATTACAGGTAAGAATAACCACTCCAGGTAAGATTCTTGGCCATCAATTTAAATGGTATCGTATGCAACAATTTTAAGAGTCATGCCCTCACATATCGGGTAAGTCTCTCATTCCTTTGCCTTACGTTGCCTCTTAAGATTCTCATCCCTTGTCATGAGAATCCGATAAGGTAAGTCATGCGGTAAGCATCTACCCGGTGAGAGTTTGGTAAATGACCCTAGTGTCCCAAAACAGATTCAAGTCCATACAACCATACAATTCGTTCCGTAACGTATAAAAGTGTTGCAATAATTATAGGACTTCTTTTTGGGTGTGTTAACAATTTTTTTCCGGATAGTTTTAAAATAAAGTGTCGTATTAGTATGTTATAAAACACTTGTTTTACATAAAGTCGTTTTTTTCAAATAAGATGATGCTTTATTTCAAAAGCTCCTAAAGAACATGTTAAGATGCCCAAAAACGTACTTTACATTGGATGAAAAACTGTTTAGGTTTATAAATGTTGTATAAAACAACTTTTTAAGACATCTAGGGGTCGTTTACCGGATGCTTACCGGACAAGCCCTTACCCGCAAGATTCTAACTCTCACCTTGTCGTATAAAATTGTCGGTAAATCAAAATAAATTGTTTGTAAACGTCTCCTAGCCGTTAAGCGCTAACCGCGTAAGAGTCTTCTCCCTCACTTACTGGATAAGAACCTTTGTTGTTGTCATGCCTTTTAGCGGTGAGATTACCGGTCATTGCCATGTTAACCTAGTAAAGTATTGACACCCGATAAACACTTACTCGGTAAGCGACTGGTAAACGACCTCTTAAACCTTGTTAGCTCCTATAACCGGATTTTTTTTATGGTGACCCAAAAGATTTCCTCCTTTCAAAATCTCCATGAAGTTTAATCACGAAGGCAAGAGTAAAAGATAACTAATTTTACAAATAGATCGATTGTTTCTAGAAATATTAATCAAGACTAAATTAACGCAAGGAGTTTCTTGTCTGATTTCAAATGATATATAATAAAGGGTATAATTGGGAGGGTAGGATCGTCCATTATTTAAATAGGATATACATTTAAGAAACAGCGAGTTAGGAAGACAGAATTGTAATAGTACTTTTCATATACTCTAAACTATTCATTACGACAACATTGTTTTTTTCTTTTGGACACCCAGAAAAGTAAGACCTTTAAGTTTATAGAAGTGTACTGAAAATGATATATCCAAAAATAAACTGTTTATTAGCTTTTTTTTATATGACCCTTTTGTAAAGTCACCTATTATTCATTCAATATATATGACACGTGCTTATAAAAAAGGCTAATAAGATAGATTTACATTTTGCATGATATTAGATTGTCCATTTTTGTCGTTAGATAATCTCGCTTCGTCCTGACAAGTAACAAGTTGTTGTAACGGATTTAGATATGACGTACTTCTGGTTCCATGCAAAGTTAATTAAGTACCAATTAGGACGTCCTCGGGTATTAAAAGACCAATATTATTGTAGCTAGCAAGGGATTTAAGTTTTTTTAAATGTGCTTTCAATTCTTTAATTTAAGCAATTTTTCAAATTCCGATAATAAATACTTCATTTTAAAATGTAGGTTTTACCATCGTTTTATGGTTATTATATGAAGAAAGGGAAAGAACAAGAGGAAGCCAAGGAAACAATCTTGGGTAACTTGAAACTTGTAGAAGAATTCTTGGATGGAAAGACATTCTTTGGTGGGGAAAACCTTGGATTCTTGGATCTTGTTTTTGGAGGGTTGGCATGTTATTCAGGCCCCTGTGAAGTGGTAACAAATCTGAAACTATTGGATGAATATTTGTTTCCAAAATTATGCATTTGGAGGGAAAAGTTCTTAGAAATCCCTGCAATCAGTCAAAGTTGGCCTGATCAAGAAACCCTAATAGTTAAGTTTAAAGAAATCAAACAAAGTCAGGGCATGTAACTTTCTACAATCTGTGTCGTTTTATAATACTTGTGTCACTTATAGTTACATTCTTATTAGTACCCGAAGGGTATATGTACGATGTAACGCAATAAATCTTTATTCTGTTATACTAGATTTTACCTTATGGTTACAAGAAGATGTCCTATTGGTCATAAGTTTTATGAAATATTTTGACGTTTGTGCAACTTTTATCAATATTTCTAATATAGGAAAAATATTGTATAAGTAATAACACGCGTTAGTAACCCAATCTTTCACTGAAAGGTCCTACACGTCCTCACCCCTAACTGGGGTTGCTCAACCTCACCAAGCCTAAAGAGTTCAAGGTTTTCAAGTGACAGACTCAACAAATATGCCAATAAAGTTTTCACTAGATGTTCAACACGAAGGTTTTTATACCAACATAACATACGTACAAAAACTTACCACTACCTAGCCGGTTGTTAATGCCAAAAATCGTCCAGAATGATAACTTAAGGTTGATTGTGGAGCTTAACACTAAAGACAGGAATCGTTCGACAAAGCAATGCGATAAAGACAAAAATGTAAATAAGACGCAAGGGATTTGGTGACGCGGGAAAAACCTCAACGAGGAAAAAACCCGCGGACGACTAGGAGGGTCGTCGCTGCACTATGGTCGCCAAACGGGGGCGATGTCCTTATGTTTCAGGTGTCGAGAGTATAATGGTTACAATACAAATGAAAGAAAGACTTAAAATGTAAAGTAAACAAGTGTATCGAATGTAAAAACAAATGCGTCGTGTGTAAAAACAATGTGTCGTGCGTTGGATTCGTGCGTCGAGAGCGATCTTTTGAGAGAAAGTATTCTTTGTTCTTGCAGTGAGTATTCCTTAGAGTTCAGTTGTCTGCAAATGAGGTTGAAGTCTTTGTATTTATAGTCTTCGTAGCTTTGAATGACCCTCATGAATGTAACAGTCGTAACGGTCGATGTGGTTAATACTCGTAATTGCCTTGTCGGTTATGTCCGTTTGCCATTAATAGTGTTGACCCTGCATTAAACACGAAGATCATAACAGTTGTTATACGTTAGTCGGTCGAGGTCGTAAGGCTTCTTACGACGGTCGAGTGTCGTGAGTAACAAACTGGTCGTGGTCGAGACTGGTGAAATTTTACCCAAACAGTTTGCCCCCAAAATTTAAAATGAAAAAACAATTCTCAAACTTTGAAATTTGAAATTTGAATTTTGGTTTATTCTCAAATTTTACCCAAACAGTCGGCGTCTCTCGTTAACAAATCTAAGGGCGTCTCTCTCGACAGATCTGAGTTTGTCTCTCGATTTCGTGTTCATAGATGAATGGTTGATTTTTGATTTTGTGTTATTAGATGAAAAGAAGATGGAGGTGTGTTGTTGAAGATGCATCCTGTGATACATGTAAAGATGAAAGATGAAAGATGGTTATTAGATGAAAAAGAAGATGGAGGTGTGTTGTTGAAGATGAAGTTGTATCTTTGGAGGGAACTGGGAAGATGATGCGATGGAGTGGGTGTTTCTTTTATTTTTATTCTCTTAAATTCAAGGAATTCATAGTAATACCATGGAATGGAATACATTTAATGATTCCCATTCTACTCCATTTTCATTATCAATCTCATTTTCATTCCTTGAGATGAACCAAACGCACCCTAAGAGTTTTTAACTTTTATCCATTTTTAACCTAATATTTTTCAAAACGAAATCTTCCGCATTCGCACCTGATGAATTAAAAGAGACTATATCAACAAGAATGTTTTATCCACTAAAAATTAAACAAGTTTAAAAAAACATACAGAAAAAATAACAAAGAATGAAATTAAAATCTAAATTCTTATAAATAATTAAAGTAAAATATAGAAGAAATCATAAAAAACAGAAAAATACTAAAATAATCAAAGACATTACATCTAAATTTGTATCTAGAATTCTGGAAGTGAAAGAACCGTGCTCCTTGTTAAAAAAACACACCCCTAACCAATAAAAGTATAAATTCTTTAAAATAAGCAAAAGTTAAAAAAATCATGAAAATACAACATGAAAGGCACAAGACTTGAACCTGGGTAGTGTGTGTAATATCCATTCATTCCGACCACTGTGCTGAATGTTAATTTGCTCGAACTTCTGTATTAATTAACTTATACTCTATTGCTATTACAAATAAAAAAAATATAAGAATATCCGGAGGCCCTCAAAGGCCGACCCTGTATATATATAATATATTAGGTCTGACCCCCGCGGTTGAAATGGTTGTCTTTCACCCCTGTTTCTCACACTTTAATTCCTCATTGAGTAACTGTTAAAACCGTTCTCTACTAATTTACTTTTAGTTTTGTACTATATAGCATTTTAGAAAATAGATCTTGCTTTCACATGAGATGTTTACATTTGGATATTCACAAGCACCACCATATTTTACCGTACCTGGGTTATTTAAAAAGAATATTCAGAACTTAGTGACTTTAAAAACAATAAGTAATTTGGTCACTTCACTTGATATATCCTTTAGTCCCAAAAGATTCATGGAAGATTGTAACGTTTTGTCGATTTCAAATGGTTGATTATGTTTTCAATCTTGAGTTGTGTTGTTCAACATGAAACCGGTTGATATTAGGTCTACATTTGAATTATTTATCATGTTAATCTCTCATGGTTGGAGAATATTGGCTTGGATGATGCGAAATGGAGAGATAGGGGTAGATGCTTGATTTTTTTACTGTTCGGTAGGTTCGGAGTGACACTAGAAGTAAAAGGGAATTTGCTTTTTGGTCAAACGTTGTGGTTTCCTCAAAGTATCCTAAGCATCCACTCTCATGACGTACATCAAAGACTCTCCTTTTGAAGACAAGAACACTGTAGGATACCACTAGCTAGCACACACGTGTCAATGTATAATTTGTCATTCATGTAATTGTCTTGTATCTTTAGTATTTCTTTAGGTGTATAAATTATGTCTGTACGAGTTAGTTGTGCTAACTTTCTAAATTCAGTGGTACGTATACTTTGAATATTTCTCTCTCTAAAAAAATGCAATCATCATCATTGAAGATCAATACATATGACTTTAGTGATCCATTCTTTTGTTTTTATTTGACTGTATTCTTGTTAATATTTGTGATCTAATCAGTATTAAGACTCCAAAGTTTCCGGGACCACCATTGTTGAGAGAATATAAATATCGGTGTAGAAAGTGTTCTATGGAGACGGGCCAAACAGTGACAATTGTTCGAAAAGACACAACTAGTAACTTACGAGGATGGACGACCTTTGACGAGGTGTGACGGCAGTTCGTTTATGAATGTTGCCTTTTGAACCAACCGATTCTAAGACCATCCGCACCTCTGTAAGACCAAACTCCTTTTTTAAAGTGACACATCAGCTTTGTAATAACACTTTCCACACCATGCAAGACCAAACTCTTTTCTAAAATAATAAGTTATACTATAAATAATATAGATAATTATAATATGACTAATAAATTAATTAAATTAAACAGAAATGGATTTGTTTAATATATATTTGTTTGCAAAAGGTCTTTCTAATTGTGAAAGGAGTTGCTACACTTGCAAGACCTTGCAAGCCACATGGCATGGCATGTCATCTTGTAAGGCCTTATGCAAGACGCATGGGCTGACCCAAGCATGTGGTTACGGTGGCACGTGCCACCGTAATATTTCTCCGGCGAAGGGTAAAAATTTTTTGGTACGTGAAAGGTGCAACCATATTGTTAGCTTCAATCTTCCTAATCATAGAAGTATTTAGAAGTAGTGAAAAATAGGCTAAGTGAAGAAAGCCTCTTACAGAGGCTCTGCCGACATTACCGAGAAATCAAGGTCAAGAAGCTACAGAAGCAGCAAAGGCTTCCTACAGAAGCTCTGTCATACGCACAAAGAAGACCAAAGACTCAGAATCCGACGAAGACTGCTCCACAGAGGACCAGACCACAGAACCTCTGTAACTCATTACAGAGCCTCTGTGGTCCTCACTAAGACTTGAAGATATTTATAATATCTTGCTACTGTTACAGGACTCGTACATCAACTTGCATGGTAGCATGCCCTGTCAAACATCGACGTGTCAAACTCTGATTGGACTCAGTAGGGCTTAGTACATATTAGACGTCTGCTGCATTAAATGCAATACAGCACGTCTGACTGTTCATGCCATCCTTGCAACTGTTCACGACATCCTCTCAACTATTCATACGTACCTTTTGAATAGTAGCATATGCTTTATGGTCCCCTTTAGAGTAGTATATAAGGAAGACTCATGTTGAGTTCTTCCTTACACATAAAAAAACACAATACACAACACTTCAATCGAACATCAAGAACACAAAAGCTTATTCACCTTAAGAGTCATATATGTTTTAAAGCTTTTTCTTACTCACGGTTCATAAACCTGTTCTTGATATATATTCAGTAAACTTTGAGATATAATATTCTGTTCACTGTTTATTTATAGTTTGTTCTAAATCTATCAAACTTATCTGTTAGTTCTTTAAATACGCTTCCGCATCAAACCTTAAACCTGAACTAATAGATCTGATAATCTTGTTTAAAGCAAAACGGGAACCAACAATTGGTATCAGGGCCTTCCTTGATTTTCAATATCAAGTGATCCACTTATCAAGATTCGTGATAGATATTATTGAGATTTAAAATTGTGTCTGGAAACTGCTTAAACCCAGAAAATCTTCAAGTTCATCGAAGTAACTCTTTAGTCATACTTTCTTTCTAAAATCTTCAAAAATGACAAATACAAATAATTTCTTTACTACTGGTTCTCTCACTAAACCTCCTACTCTCCTTCGAGATGAGTATCCTCAGTGGAAAATAAGAATGGTCCATTTTTTCGAGGGCACTGAAAGAAATCTAGTACAATATCTGTACAATCCTCCTCCTATTCCCATGACAGTAGTACCTCGTGTACCTGCTACTGCTGAATCTGCCGAAATCCCCGAACATCAAAAACCAAAGCCAAAAGGGGAGTGGTCAACCGAAGATAAAGCAGAAGATGAAGTTGCTCAGAAAACCAAGAGGACATTAATTATGGCAATACCCAACGAACTCTTTCAATCCTTGGATTCATGTGAAACAGCGCATGATCTGTGGAAAGAACTGGAAAGACAGTTGGAAGGAGGTGCTAAAACACAAAAAACCGAAGAGCACAGTACATCAATGAATATCATGCATTCAGAGCCTCTGCAACAGAATCTCTGCAAACAACATACGACAAATTCAACTCTCTAATCAACAAGTGCAGAAAATCAGGCATTGACAGAACTTCTGAAGAAAACAATGTCATGTTTTTAAAAAGTCTAAATGAAGAATGGCTCCAGCTGTCTATGTCCCTACAGACAAATCAGGATCTAGACACCTGGACTCTCTCTGATCTTTACGGAACATTAGCCGCACAAGAACCTCAGATAGCACAGGCTAAAACACTAACCATTGCACCATATGCATTGGTTAGTAAAACTAAAGAGGATGCACAGAGACCAAGAAATGATAAAGCCACGGAGGAGAAGAAGAAGGAGAAGAAGAAGATGGTGATAATTGACAGTGAAGAAGAAGAGCAAGCAGAAAAGGAAATAACTCTTGCGTCACTAGCTAAATCTTTAGCTCTATTGACAAAAGAGTTCAGAGGAAACAGAAGAGGTTCCGGAAATGAAAGATATGATAGAGACAACCAGGATGACAGAAGAGACAACAGAAGAGATGACAGAAGAGGAGAAGAATCAAGTGGCCGACAGAGGTCAAGCGATAGAAATTACAGAGGGAATGACCGACAGAGGTCAGATGACTCGGTAAGCCACACGCAGCAAGAATGCTACAAGTGCGGCAAACCTGGTCACTATGCAAATGAATGTAGATCAGAGAAAGGCGGAGACCTACAGAAGTCCAATGATCGAACAGGAAACACTCCTCAAGGGTGTTTTAACTGCGGAAAACCAGGCCATTTTGCGAATGAATGCAGAAGCAGATCAAATCGCCCACAGAGGGACTCTGCTTTCTACAAAAAGAAAGCCGAATATTATGCTCAAAAATCCTTAATGGCAAAAGGACATTCTGAGGAGAACACAGAAGACTTCCAGTCAGACTCTACTTCTGACGATGAACATACCGCCAATGCCCTCTTCTGTGGCATGGCAGAAGTCGACTCCTGCACTGACTCTGAGGTATCTACTTCAAATTCCAACTCTTGTATTACCTCTGTAGATGATAATACACTTAGAATTAACATTGAATTAATTGAACTAAAAGAGATAAATCAAAGTATTCAGAAAAGACTCACTTTCAATGAGAGAGAAGTACGGCTTCTCACTCAAGAAAAAGCAAAGATTTTTGAGGAAAAAGAGAGAATAGAAAAGAAATGGAACAAAACTCTAGATCCTTTAAAAAACAAATTTCTGAATTAACCAATACTTTAAAAGATAAAACAAAAGAACTTTCAGTTTCAAGGAGCGAAACTACTGACATAAGAGCTCTTAAAGAATACTTTCAAAGAGAAAGAGAGGTATTATGGCAAGATTTACTCAGAAGAGAAGTTTTGCTTAAAAACTATAAAGATGCACAGAAAGTTTATGAAAAAGTAAACTCACAAATAGGGAGACGAGGTATAGGGTATGATGATATCACCCTAGGTGTTGAAGGCAAAAGAAACAAACCTCTGTCCTCTTTATTTGTGATTGGAAAAACGAACAAACCAGATTTTCCAAATCTAATCTCTGTAAGCAAAAGGGCGAAAATCTCTGTGGATCCTTACTTGAAGAAACATAAGAAGATGATTAACGTGTGGTTTGAAAACACAGACTCATCATCTTCAACCTCTGTCAATAGAGGTATCAAACCAAAGAAATATCTGAAAACACAAGATCAGATTGGTATCTTCAAGTTTGGTAAACCAGAGACCCAAACACAGGTTGCTTTTGTCTGTTTGATAAACGTTGAAAAGAAGTTATCAGCAGAAGCTCCTGAGTTTAAACCCATTTTTTCAGAAGAAAACTTTAAAAACTTAATTGAAAAAGAAATTTTGGAAATATGGAAATCAAGCGTTTTAGAAAAATTCTGTACATCTTCTATAGATAAAACTCTCACTGAAGAAATCTTATTAGAAACCTCTGCAATCTATGAAAACTATTCTACAGAGGAAGAAAGCTTGTATGATGCATGTTCGGAAAATTCAACCTCTATTAAAAGAATTGACTCAACCTCTGTATACGAGGACGATTCATCCTCTGACGACTCAGAGACTGATTTCAAATCAGGGATAATTCTCTGTGACACAGAGGATGTCAAATTCTCCTCTGAAGTTCCTCACAGAACTATTTCTCCAAAAGAGAAACTCACAGAGATTCCAATCTGCCAAGATTTTCTAAATTTGAATCTACATATCAAAACCTCTGCTGAGCTTAAAATGTTACAGAAGACCTCTATTGATCCTATAAGTTCTAGATTTTCAAAACCCAAAGTTAATAAATCTTTTTCTTCTGTGACAGTGATGAAAGAAGTTCACCACAGAAGCAACCCACAGAAGGCAGGTCCTAAACAGAGCTTTTGCAAACAACATTCGAGTATTCATAGATCTTCTAGTAATAGGAAATCTAATGTAAAGAAAGAATGTAATGCCTCTGTGGCTGAGTTTAAAAAGTTCAATGAAAAGTTCAAGCAAATTACATCTCATATTCAATACTGTCATTGCTTTGATCTTATGTCTAAACTTAATAATCATTTTTCAAGTCAAGTCTGTTTACTCTCTACGACAATTCAAAAGTCAAATCCCACAAAGAAAAAATCTGACTCTTCTGCAGAGAACAAAATGTATTTCAAGAATGCCAAGGCAAACTTGAAAAACTCTAACAATATTGGACCCATATGGATATGGGTACCTAAATCTCTGTGATTGTCCTGCAGAAGAAGTATGTGCCAATCTGGTATCTAGACTCCGGATGCTCAAGGCACATGACTGGTGACAGAAGTGCACTATCCACGTACAAAGAAACACAAGATGGTGGATCTGTGACTTTTGGAGACAACAAGAAAGGACACATAAAAGGCTATGGAGTCATAAGGAAAGAAGACGTTTCTGTATACAAAGCTGCATATGTGGATGGCCTTAAGCACAACCTACTCAGTGTAAGTCAACTTTGTGATACAGGATTCAATGTGTTGTTCAAAAGAACTTTCTGCTCTCTACAAAGTGAAGAAACAAGTATGGAACTTCTGCGAGCTGAAAGAATAGGTGATCTATATCTAATGAACTTCAACTCAAAGAACAAGGACAAAGTTTTCCTTGTTGCCTGCAAAAGTGAAGAAGCCTGGTTATGGCACAACAGGTTCTGTCACTTGAATTTTCACACATTGGAAAAACTGGTCAAACTTGATCTAGTTAAAGGTTTGCCAAATGTTAAATTCAATAAGGATCATTTATGTTCTACCTGTGAGATGGGAAAACTCAAAAGAGCTTCCCACAAAGGCAAAACAGATGTGTCTTGCACCAGGCCTCTGTACATGCTTCATGTCGACCTCTGCGGTCCCATTGCAATACAGAGCCTAGGTGGCAAGAAATATATACTTGTCTTAGTTGATGAGTATTCACGTTTCACATGGGTTGAATTTATCAGAAAGAAATCAGATGTTCCAATTATATTGATAAATCTAATGAAAAGAATCCAAGTTCTTTATGACTGCAAAATACAGAAGTTAAGAAGTGACAACGGCACAGAATTCAAAAACTGTGTCATTGAAACTTATCTTTCAACAGAAGGAATTTCACAGAACTTCTCTGCAGCTCGCACTCCACAACAGAACGGTGTTGTCGAAAGAAAGAATCGAACACTTGTGGAAGCCGCAAGAACTATGATGTCAGCATGCGGATTATCAATGAACTTTTGGGCAGAAGCAATTTCTACTGCGTGTTATACTCAAGATCGATCAACCATTGTGAAAAGACACCTCAAGACGCCTTACGAATTGCTTAACAAACGGCGGCCAAACATCAAATTTTTCCATGTATTCGGATGCAAATGCTTCGTCTTAAACGAGAGATTCAAGAGGAAAGTTTGATGTAAAAGCAGATGAAGGCAAATTCATTGGATACTCTGCCACTTCCAAAGCCTACAGAACATTCCTTACAAAGTCTCACAAGATTGTAGAAAGCATCAATGTTTCTTTTGATGATTCATTCCAAATGACTTCTAAGCAAATAAGTTCAGAACTCGGAATTAAAGGGAAATTCTCTGACATCTCAAGAACAAAAGAAGATTTGAATCTTCTATTTTTGGAGATGTTCCACAATGACATTGATCCTTCTGTCGGAACCATCAGAGTTTCTGAAGAACCATCCTCTGTCGGACAAAATCCTACAGGTATGACTCTAACTGGTCCAAATAATGCTTCATCTTCTTCTATAAATACTACAGATGCAATTGCCGAAGCAGAAGAAAGTGCAGAAGATGAAACATCAAGAAAAACGACCACAGAAGCTGCACAAACCACAGAAGAACCAATTACAGAGGAGATCGAGGACCAAGACTATACATCCTCAGAGGAACAAACTCCACCACCACTCGTACCAATCATTCCACAAACGGTAGAATCAACTACCAAGGCACGAAGAACATCAGAGGCTGCACAAGAAGAAACACAAGAAGCCTCTGAAAAAAGTTTTGATGACATTGATGATCATCTTCCACGCACAACTCAGTGGACAAAAAGCCATCCTCCAAGCCAAATAATTGGAGAACCTTCTGACTCAGTAAAAACAAGGTCTGCCACTGCTAATTTTTGTTTCTTTACAAATTTTATTAGTGTTATAGAACCAAAGAAGATTTCTGAAGCCCTAGATGACCCAAACTGGGTAGACGCCATGCAAGAAGAACTTCTGCAATTTGAGCGTAACAGAGTATGGACTTTAGTACCTCTGCCAAGAGGGAAACAGGCCATTGGGACTAAATGGGTCTACAGAAACAAGAAGGATGAAGATGGAGTGGTCGTCAGAAACAAAGCAAGATTAGTAGCAAAATGATATAGACAAGAAGAAGGCATAGACTACGATGAGACTTTTGCCCCTGTCGCACGTCTCGAAGCAATAAGAATATTCTTAGCCTTCGCAGCCTACAGAGGTTTTAAAGTCTATCAGATGGACGTAAAATCAGCTTTTCTAAACGGTGAAATCCAAGAAGAGGTTTACGTAAATCAGCCACCAGGTTTTGAAAGCTCAAAGTTTCCAAGGCATGTATACTACCTTGAAAAGGCTCTATACGGACTGAAACAGGCTCCAAGAGCATGGTACGAACGACTTTCTACC
This sequence comes from Saussurea involucrata, assembly GCA_033807775.1. Lineage (NCBI taxonomy): Eukaryota > Viridiplantae > Streptophyta > Magnoliopsida > Asterales > Asteraceae > Saussurea > Saussurea involucrata. Next base: position 53,165,483 of record CM066312.1, on the reverse strand, counting down.
TTCCTTCTAGTCAATGGCTACAACAGAGGTACAACAGATACTACCTTATTCTATAAACGCAAAAATAGTGAGATAATGCTTGTACAAATATACGTAGATGACATAATTTTTGGGTCTACAAATTCAGAAGAGTGCAAAATTTTTGAAAAACTCATGCAGAGTGAGTTTGAAATGAGTATGATGGGAGAATTAACATTCTTCCTCGGACTTCGAGTCAAACAATCTTCAGAGGGAATTTTTATAAATCAAGCCAAATATGTCTCTGACATACTTTTAAAATATAATCTCTCTGATACCTCTGCAATGAAGACTCCAATGGCCACTGGAAATAAGTTATTCTTAGATCCAAATGGTATTTCTGTAGAATGTACTCTCTACAGAGGCATGATTGGATCTCTGTTATACTTAACAGCAAGCAGACCTGACATTATGCATGCCACATGTCTTTGTGCACGTTATCAAGCTAATCCAAAGAAATCACATTATGATGCTGTAAAAAGAATCTTTAGATACCTGAAGGGGACCAACAATCTTGGTCTCTGGTATCCACAGAACTCTGGTTTTAGTCTTAAAGCTTATACAGATTCAGACTATGGAGGATGCATGCTCGACAGAAAGAGTACCTCTGGGAGTTGTCAATTCCTAGGTGGTAAACTAGTCAGTTGGACCTCCAAGAAGCAGAATTGTGTCTCCACATCCACTGCAGAAGCTGAATACGTTGTTGCCGCTAGCTGTTGTTCTCAGGTTCTATGGATGAAGACTCAGCTAAAAGACTACGGCCACATTCTGTTCAAAATACCCATCTTCTGTGATTCCAAAAGTGCTATTGATATCTCTGCCAACCCTGTGCAACACTCAAAAACCAAGCATATCGATATAAGGTATCATTTCTTGAAACATCATGTTGAATACGGTACAATCGAAATGCATTTCGTGCCCACAGAATATCAACTCGCTGACTTATTCACCAAAGCATTAGACGAGAAAAGATTCAACTTCTTGGTGGGTAAGTTAGGAATGATTAACATGGTGTGAAAAACCTCTGTAAGTATAGCTTTATCTTCTGTAAATAAGTATAAATATCTATTATTACTAAGTTATTGCGTTGATAAATTTATTTCAGTTTATATTTTTTTATATATATAAAATAAATTGTTTACAGAGCCTCTGTGGGTCCGTTCAGATCTTCTGATAACCTTTACAGAACCTCTGGTAAACATAATCTATGCTCAATACAAATCTTACCATTCTTTGAACCAAGCATAGATCAAGGGGGAGAAAAAGGAAAATTCTTGATCTACAGAAGCGATTAGATCAAGGGGGAGCAAAAGGGACCCTGAAATGATCTACAGAGGTAAATCCTTCAAAGGAAAGCCAAAGAAGAATGTCGATAATTCTCCATCGACAGAAGAAAGACAAAACTGCCGAGAACAGAAGAACCAAAAGGTATGTCTCTCGCACGAAAGGTTTTTAGAAAACAGTTTTATTGGACAAGAATTGTCAAATATGTCCTAAATATACTATGAATAACATTTCAAAAATCAAAAGTTCAAAAGGTTTAACAAAATTCGAAATAGGAGAAATTTAAGGTCATAGAGCTTCTGCTGAGCTCAACAGAGCTTCTGCAGGAAATATGCTCTGTGATCACAAATTAACCTTCTGTCGATCTTTTGGAATGTTATCTCGGAAACCGACAACACACACCATGACCTTCTCGAACAAAACGTTTATCAAAATAGTTTTCTCGGACACCAACCTTCAAATATGTGCGAAAAACATCTCTTAACACAGATCAAAAATTGGATGATCAGAAAGTTAATAGAATTCAAGTTATAAGATTTTTTCTCTCATAGAGCTTCTGCTGGCTCTCGCAGAGCTTCTGCAAGTTCCATCAGAGCTACAAAACCTCTGTGAGTAAAATTTCTTGACAAAATCCTATTGATCCTCTCCAATGTCTTTACAAACGTTTTCGTTCAAAGAAGAACCTTCAGAGTCATGACAACAATGAGATATATGAGAAAAGGTTAAAACTCAAGATTTTCAAAATCACAGAGCTTCTGTAAAACACAAAAGTTCTGCCATTTTGTTATCTGTGGTAATAACGGTTACTGTTACTGCGAGTGAAACTCATATGGCTAAAATCAACCTCACGCGCCTAGCATTAATGGGCCGCGCACGACGTCCTGTCATATTCTGACAAGGCCTACGTGTCCCATTTTCATTGGGCGTACATGGAACGTTTTTATTTGGAAAGTTGAACCCGCCGCTCAAACTCGAGTGCGGATTCCAAACTTTAATCCATTGCCATATATTTTACTCTTTCGAATTCTACCGTTTTACCATCCTATAAAAACAAAGCTTACCCTCTCATAAAACATTTTACAAACTCTCATCTTCTTCTCCGGCGAAACCCTGCAAAAAGCTTGCAAAAATCTTATTCTTAAAATCAAATGGCTTCATCTTCTCGAGCTACATCCTCTGAACTCTCTCCGGCGAACTCACCGGAACACTCCCCTGCACATTCAGAACATTCTGAAAACCCTAGCCTTGCAAGAAATATTGAACAACAAGATTCCGGGGACTCAGCGGACTTTGCTCCGACGACACACTTGCAAAACTTTATAGCAAAGGATCATTTCGAAGCCATTCTTCCTATCAAATCCAACAACTGCTATTTGGTCCCCTCACCCACTACTTTCGGCGAAGCCCATGCCATACTTCTGAACATCATGGAGAATCATGTCCTCTTCCCTCTACTATCAAGAACCCCGAACAAAATTCCAGTCCGTTATTTGAACCAATTTTGGCAAAGCTGCCGATTTGATAAAGACGATTCTCTTATCAAAGGGTACATTTCAAGACCTGATAAATCTGAGCATCTTGAAATCAAGTTCAACAGAACAATGTTCTCACTTGAATTCAACCTACCAACAAGGGGTCTTCTGGGATTGAAGAGTTATGCAGAGCAACCAACAGACAAAGAGCTCTGTCGATTTGTGGAAATGCTTGGGTACAACACCCAACTACGGAAGAGAAATGACTTCCGCAGAGGCCGATTACCACCTCTGTGGAACACTTTGTTCTCTATTCTTAACATATGCCTGACAGGAAAGATAGGCAGTATTGACCAGAGCTCACATCAAATCTTGAGCATCATGTATGGGGTTTACTATGATCTTCCACTAGATTATGCGACCATAATGATGCAAGAGATCATAAACACCATCGACAGAAAGAACAACTCGAAAAGGGTCAAAGAGAACGATCCCAACTTTCTACCACCTCTGCAATTCCAAAGAATATTAGGAGTACTGTTCGAACCTCTGCTGCTAATCCAAAATTGGCCAATGGAAGGGCCAACTCCCAAACAGTTCCTGATGAACAAGAATACCCCCACTGATCATGCTGATGGCTACTCACACTGCAGACCTCTGTCAAAGAAGCTTCTGCAATACGCATCGAATAAATCCCTTAAGAAAGAGTATATACGCGATCATAGAACTCCTAAACCGAGTCCTATGACACCCCCGCGTTTAGGTGTCCCCCCTAGGAACAATGATAGCAAAACCTCTTTCCACTCAAGAAGAAAAGGATCAGAAGTTAGCAAAGCACATGGCTATTCAACTCAGCTTTATAGCCAAACGTGCAAAACTAATGGGAAAGAAGTCTTCATCAAGAACCTCTGCATCTACTCCAAAAGCTAAGAAGAGGAAAACTGCAGAAGGCACCTCAACAAGCGCTGCAGAAGATCAACCCTCACCTCCTCATGCCACAGAAATTGGCTCCTCTGCTCCTCCCTCCTCCCCAAAAATGAAGAAGAAAAGATCAAAATCAACAGAAGAAGGGGCACCAAATCCTAAGAGGAGGAAAACCAAAAAGAGGCATGGTAAATCACTTGCAAAGTTGGTAACCATTGCAGAAGAGGAAACTGTTGAAGAAGAAGTTACAGAAGAAGAAATGGCTACAGAAAGGTATCAATCACCCTATCAATCTCCAGATAGATTTGCTCATCAAGGAGACCTGAACGACTTCTTACAGAACCCTGAAATTGCCAACACCCTAAATACAGCAGGGTGGACGGCACAACCTCTCGACCACCACTCTCCAGGAGAACAAGATTTCTTCATTTCTGGCATTGACACACATCTGCAAGAAGATGACACAACACCCAGAAATCAACCAGCCGAAACCCCTGTTATTTTACAAAACCCTTTCATTCAAGGATTGGATGTCCACAGAAGAAGTCCAAACCCAGCTTCAGAAGAAATAGAACAAACTGAAGCTGAATGGAACAGAGGTGAAATTACAGAGGCTTCTGAGAACATGATGGAAGAAGAGAAAGAAAAGGGGCCGAAGTTGTACAAAAAGAGGGATTAGCAACAACGGAGACAGAAATAGAGATCTTAGAGACAGATTCAGATGAAGAGGAAGCTGTCTGGATACGTAAGGGTCTTTATCATCCACATGTCATGAGATTATTTGGATCTCATCAAATGTATGACCTCTTACGACCAGAGCAAGGAACTTCCACAGAACTTAGGGAAGAAGCACCAAGCCATAGGATAGTTACAGAGGATGATATGATAGAAAATGAAGTAGTGCTTGGATGCTTAACAGAGGAAGAAGCAAGAAAAGATGCCTGGATAAATAGAGGCACACAACCAAAACCAACTCCCAGTGCAACCCACATTTCTAACTCCACAGGTCTAGCTGCAGAAGGAGTTATTGAAAAAGAGCAGCACAGCTCGATCCTAACCCAACCCATCCAGCCAGAGGTTACTCTTTCAACCTCTGTGCCCACAGAAACCGGGGAATCCATTCCTAGGGAGTCTCCTCAAAGAAACTCAACTATTGTTCGTGATCAGTCGCCCCAGATCACCCTAGAACACCCTACAGAGGAATTCGTTTCCTCTACCACGCACACATTAGGACCAAAACTTCTTTCAGAGAGAAGTAGTGAGCACAGAGACGAAGAGACTCTAGACAAGTCTCCCAGTCAACAGAAGGACATTCCAATAACCACCTCTGGAGTGGATTTGGACACTGTTCTTCACAGAACTTCTGTAGAGATCGAAACTCAGGTTTCTTCTCGAGGATCAGAAGGAAATCCTTCCACCCCCATCGTACAAACAAGGGTGAACGAAGGTGTCCCAGGAACAGGGACTCACTCTGGAGACGAATGTGTTCCTCCAGAGGTTACACAAGGAACACAAGTATCAAGGGATGAGTTCTAAACCCTTGTCACCTCTGTGAACCAAACATTGAAAGAGTTGCAAAGCTCTTTCAAATCCTTTACAGAGACAACATCTACGGCTATCCTGAAACTGAACACCAAAATGGACAATCTGTCCACAGAGGTAAAAACCGCCATCTCAGAGATGAAGTCTTCTGCCGAAACTACTGCCAAAGCAACAGCCACTTCTGCAGCTCAGGAATTCGGAACAACTGCAACTTCTGCTTTCAGGGACTCTGTCAAAGATTTCCTTGAACAAATGAATACGCAATCCCACAGAGCAGAGGGCATCACTCCTACAGACTTACAGAATGCCCTATCACAAGTACAAGCAGAGGCAATACGCAACTCGACAATAATGCAACCAAAAGACTATATGACCAGAGCACAGCTTACAGAGCTCGGACAGAACGTCATTAACCAGGTCACAGAAGTCATTGTCTCCTTCACAACTGCAAATGCCAACTATGTCAAGGATTTCAGAAAGAGTGTCGGCAGAATGCGTTTCAAAACAGAAGCAGAGCTTGCGACATTGATTGGCCTCTGCGATGATGTCTGTGAAAAGTTGATGGCAGCAGGAGCTGAATTACCGAAGAAGCCCAACCTGGTCCATCAGATAATCCTGAGGGGGAGAATCTAAGAGAGAAAGCTACGAGCAGAGGAATACAAAGTCCACCAATTGCAGCAGAACCAATCAACCAAGCCCCTCTAGAAGAAACCCAACAACAAACCCAAAAGACCACAGAGAAAACACCCATCTCTGTGGAATCATCTCCTGACGAAACCAAAACTCCAGAAGCAGATCAACAAGCCACAAAGGCAACAACCGCCCCTGAGGTAATCATTTTGGAAGAAACAGATGAACAAACCACAGAGAAAACACCCACCTCTGTGGAAACACCCCAAACCATACCCAGAAGAAAGTCGATTGCCACCAAACCAAAAAGAGCAACGACCTCTGCTTCTGATGTTCTGAAAAGAATGCACACAACAATGAGTGATCGAATGGCACAGAGAGAAGAAGAAAGGAACAGGTTCACTTTAGCTTTCAAAATGGCAAGAAGATTTAATGTCAATACTTCATCAACAGAAACTGAGCTCGTAGAAGAAGTCATCAAACAACCTCCAACAGAGGTTATAGAGCAAGTCAAGCCAACAGAACCATCGCCACAAAAGTCCTCTAAATCACAATCGTCAAAATCCACAGAGGCAACCTCCATCAAACCAACAGAAGTGCCAACCTCAAAACCCACAGAAGCAACAGGTTCTGCCACGACAATAGCAAAAGATAAGGGCAAAGGGATACTGACAGAAGAGCCAAAGAAGAAGAAAACATTGCCAAAGCCAACAGAAAAACTAATGAAGAGTGCGTTTGACGCCTTTCAAACCCCAAAACCCGAAGAAGTTGACTGGGCACATGGATTGAAGCCTCTGTCAGAAATTCCTCTAACTGGTAGAGCTGCAGAAGTTGTTCAACAGATGGAGAGTCTCAGAAGACAAATTCCACGACCTGGCCCAACACATGAAGAGATGGAAGAAGTGGTATACAAATACCTCTACAAACAATCCTATCAGACAAATCATCCAGTAGATCATGTGACAGATCCAAGGATCAGAGAAGAATTTGAGAACATCTTCACAAGAACAAAGCCAAGAACCAAGCAGTTGTCTTCTCAATTCACAAAATCAAAAAGGTGATCTTCTGCAGATTCTCCTTCACAAGAACCTATCCAAGGGTCAGGTACAATCTTTACAAAGTCAGAAGAGAAAACAATTCAGAATCTACCTTCGCTGATGCTGACTTAAGAAACATCAATCCTTACGATCTACCTGACCTTCTGCAATGGACAAAAGACAACTACAACACAGAGCCTAATACCAGAGCCTATCAAGTGTTGAGAAAAGCGATGAGGGAAAAGCTTCTGCTATACAGCATGATAGATTTTCAGCTGGGAAAGGATCTTGGTCTCAAACATCTAGATCTACGACCACCAGAAGATCGCTGCCCACCAGACGCTGTGCCCAACTCAATCATCAGAGAACCAAGATTTGGGTTAGTATTTCAAAACCCACAACACCAGGTTAAACTTTTTGTACTCATGGATTGTCAGAAGTACGCAACCAGTACTCTGAGCAAATTCAGAGCAAGCCTTGTAAAATACAGAGGTACAGAGAAAATGGATAGAGATGATGCAGATACTTTCATCAGAGAAATAGACTCAATAATCCGCCTAAGAGAACTCTGCATCAGATTCTACAAAGAGATCAGAAAAGTCGGCAGAGACAACAGAAGCTACAACGATTTCAAAGATGCCAAAATCTGATTCTCAGACCTCCAATCTCTGCAAACAAAGTTAAAGTTTATCTTTCATTGTACTCAAATGTAAAATGCCTCTGGCATATTTCTAAATGAAAGAAATTTCGAGGTATTGTTTAACCTCTGTCTTATCTAACTTAGCCAAACTTAACTCAAGTTCAAATTTTTTATTTTTCACTACTTAGGGGGAGATTGTTAGCTTCAATCTTCCTAATCATAGAAGTATTTAGAAGTAGTGAAAAATAGGCTAAGTGAAGAAAGCCTCTTACAGAGGCTCTGCCGACATTACCGAGAAATCAAGGTCAAGAAGCTACAGAAGCAGCAGAGGCTTCCTACAGAAGCTCTGTCATACGCACAAAGAAGACCAAAGACTCAGAATCCGGCGAAGACTGCTCCACAGAGGACCAGACCGCAGAACCTCTGTAACTCATTACAGAGCCTCTGTGGTCCTCACTAAGACTTGAAGATATTTATAATATCTTGCTACTGTTACAGGACTCGTACATCAACTTGCATGGTAGCATGCCCTGTCCAACATCGACGTGTCAAACTCTGATTGGACTCAGTAAGGCTTAGTACATATTAGACGTCTGCTGCATTAAATGCAATACAGCACGTCTGACTGTTCATGCCATCCTTGCAACTGTTCACGACATCCTCTCAACTATTCATACGTACCTTTTGAATAGTAGCATATGCTTTATGGTCCCCTTTAGAGTAGTATATAAGGAAGACTCATGTTGAGTTCTTCCTTACACATAAAAAAACACAATACACAACACTTCAATCGAACATCAAGAACACAAAAGCTTATTCACCTTAAGAGTCATATATGTTTTAAAGCTTTTTCTTACTCACGGTTCATAAACCTGTTCTTGATATATATTCAGTAAACTTTGAGATATAATATTCTGTTCACTGTTTATTTATAGTTTGTTCTAAATCTATCAAACTTATCTGTTAGTTCTTTAAATACGCTTCCGCATCAAACCTTAAACCTGAACTAATAGATCTGATAATCTTGTTTAAAGCAAAACGGGAACCAACACATATCGTTTTGAAATGTGCTACCGTATTAATTTGGAAACTTTAAAAAGGTGCAACCCTATCTCGTAATCAACCAAAAAAAGAAAAAAACCCCTCCTAAAATCAACCAAAAAATCAAAAAAAACTTTTGAAATCAACCAAAGGTCGCATATCGTTTTAAAGTGCACAATGTGCCCAAGGTCGCATGGTTACTCACCCTTCTTAAAGCCTCACCATATCTCATATCATCAGATTAAAGCGAAGAAAATTGTTGTACTTGTATACTCGCTTTTATTTTACTCTTTCATTTACGTCGGAGAATGTGAAACTCAACAAACAAAACTTCCTTTGACAAATGCTCTTGAGAATTTTGAATTTCGTAAAAGGATTTAAAATTGGAAAGATTTATTAATTCATTATGACAAATAATTAATAAAAGAATTCAATTATTTTTAACAAGTGAGCTTTAATAATTTAAAACATTATCACGAATAAATCCTGCAACATATTAACTCCTCTTATAGAATTTCTAAATTTAGGATTTCCTTGCAATCTCAGGATCTCAAATAGAAACATTCATTCAAAACAAATATAAAATTAGAAGAGAATTAATTCAATCCAATCCTATAAATCAAATTGGACCTAACAACATCTAAAGAGCCGAAAACCAAAGTAATAATGCGGCTTAGAAGTTAGACCCAGACAAAAAAGGTATTGCTTTTATATACATCATATCAAAATTGCAAAAAATAAATCTTAGTACTAGCTCAACTAGAAGAACCACGAAAGCGTGTGTTCATGTCACTAACAAGTTTGCTAGTCGAGGTGCACGCAAGTTAGCACAGACACAGTTTCTAAAGAATATAACAAATATACACACCCATTCTCTAAACTTTAGACAATTATGAAAATTACAAGTATATTTACCTATAAAAAGAGAAAGAAAGAAAAAAAATCCCAATCCCACCTTTTTTTACAAATTTCAAACCACAAACAGCATAAACATCCATAAGTTGAAGGTATACTTAACAGTTAATCCCACAAAAAGTAACATCTGGGCCAGTAACTCTCGTAGTAAACGGATCGACTCGGACCCACAACAACGAGAAAATGGAGGCAAGAAGAATGGACCACACGATAACTATAGTGGGCATCCGGTTTTGTTTCCCCATCAGACCCTTGAGGAAAGGGTAAAGATGTACAATCACCCAAAAGGCAAAGAAAAGTTTACCGAAGAGCGGACCCCACGACTGGTATCCGCTGTTGACAGCATAAGAGATTCCAGCGACCACTCCCACCAAGTTTACGAGCAACAGCGTTGTGGGTACAATAAGAAGCGTGGTCCATTTGAACAGGTAAAGTTCGGCGAAATCACCATCTTCATCTGATGCCTTTGAAGTGACCGTGAAATTGGTGTCGATACCAGCAAGCACTTTGAGGAGACCTTGGAAAACGGCGAAAAGATGAGCGGAAACACCACCGATGACCCAAAACTGTTCGTTCCTCCACCATTCATCTATTCCGACTCCACTCCATCTCATTTCTAATATTCCAGTGGCGAAAATGGAAAGAAAGAGAGATATAAACCATAAACTTGCTAGGTTACTAATCTGCAAACGTGAAAACACAAGCGTAAATAAATATATACGATAAAGAAGTGGTTAGAGCATACTACCCCTCTGCCCCAATAATTGCCCACATTTCTATTTTTATTTTAGTTTGTCCCAAAATACATGTCCACTTTCAATAGTAAGTGCAACTTTCTAACTCTACCGTTACTCCCACTATTATGAAGGGTAAAATCATCATCTAGTCTGTTAGAAGGTGTAATAAATACACAATTTTATGAAGGGTAAAATCGTGATTTAGTTTGTTAGAAAGTGTAATAAATACACAATTTTATGAAGGGTAAAATCGTCATTTAGTCTGTTAGAAAGTGTCATAATTACACAATTTTATGAAAGGGAAAAATTGTCATTTAGTCTGTTAGAAAGTGTAATAATTACACAATTTTATGAAGGGTAAAATCGTCATTTAGTGTGTTAGAAAGTGTATAATTACACAATTTTATGAAGGGTAAAATCGTCATAGGTGATGAAAGAAACAAGGAAACAAACCTGGGGAATAATGAACTTTCCAGTAAGGAGACAGACGGCTGGCAAAGTACAGTATACGACAAGGGGAATTGAAGTGATGGGATAAATTGTTGTGTTAATGTATGCAAAGCGCTCGAGCCATTTGAGTCTGCCATTATAGCCATACCATATAGGACAATGTCGGCTGAAAAGAATTTCGACAGACCCCAAAGCCCATCGAAGCACTTGGTTCAGACGATCTGATAGATTGATAGGAGCAGAACCTTTAAAGGCTGGCCTAGGAGGCATACAGTATATTGATCGCCAACCACGTGCATGCATTTTGAATCCCGTAAGAATATCTTCAGTCACCGAACCATAAATCCATCCTATCTGCACATATTCAACTTTATTAGATCCAGTGGAAATGGGAGTGAGTTTCTAACATAGATTTGCAAATTCACAGGTCCAGGAAATGAACCATTGATTGAAAGATTTGTGTAGAATCATTGTTCACATTAAGATTATCTACAATAAATTAACATTGTGAAAAATAAAAATAAAACCAGGATTATAAATGTATGACACCAACTAACCTCGCTTCCCCAGTCTGATTTATCTTCATAACCACAACTGATAACATGAATAGCCTCTTTCAGGAGAGTCTCTGGTGCTGCAGATTGTGGCACACCACCATTCTCCATAAGTGTGGATGCAACAAAAACAGCCGACTGACCAAATCTTTTCTCAAGGGTCATTTGTGACATTAGCAATGACTTTTCATCGTCAATCCCCGCTCCTGATATCAAGGCCAACCCTCATTAAATAGTATGGTAAGTCAATTTAGCCATCAACAAATGAAAATTGGTGTTGAAAACATATATATTTTGAGAAAATAGGACTAAAATCAATAGATCCTGAAAACTTGTACCTTCAACCCCCTCTTCTATATCCTCTAGGTTAAATATAGGTAGAGTGGGATCGGCATGCTTGCTAGATTTCTTTCTATCTGACCCCTTGTTGCCTGATTGCGAACTTTTCTTTTGTGATGCACCAAAGCAGCTAGATAAGAACCCCTCTTCTCTCTTTTTCTTAGGCTTAAGAGGAGGTTCATAACCATATAATGCTGTTCTATTGAAGACGCATCCAGTACCCACATAAACAGGACCCTGAATGCCATCTAAACCTCTCAAGTTTATCTGTAAAGAAAATAAATAAAACCAGGAATGTCATATAAATCACAAAGTGTTGTTTCTCTCTAAACAAGTAAACAGAAAAACAAAAAATTTACACAGCATTGAGAAATTAAAAAAAGAAAAAAAAAACTCACATCAAAGAAGACAGTGTTGCGGTTAGCGTAACGATCATTCTTATCAATTCCATCAAATCTCTGTGGAAACTGAACATAACAAACATATTTTCCAAGGTTGGGATCCATCATAAAACACATCGCTTCCCTCACTGCCTTACTGTTATTAATGTAGTGATCACAATCAAGATTCAATAAGAAAGGGCCGTTGGTAAGAACTGCTGATACACGAACCTACAAACAAAAACCCACATTCAAAGTCATATATATATATATATATATGTCATAAACAAACGTAAAGATGTACAGATTAAAGGCGGAAATTACGTACAAGTGCATTCATGGCACCAGCTTTCTTGTGATGTTGAAAGCCTGGACGCTTTTCTCGGGAAACATACACTAATCGTGGCAACTCATTACCCTCACTGTCAACCCCACCAGTCTGACCTAAGAAAACCTGAAACATGTAACATCCAATCAGGGACAATTTAGTCATTCTTTCCACAGAAATACATAAAAGAAGTAATACCAGTCCATTAAACAAACTTGAAAGGTAAGTTACCTGGATCATTCCTGGATGATCCCTGGTGTTATTTCCAGGCCATGGTGTACCATCTTGCATGATCCATCCTTCTTCAGGAACTTTTTGGGCCTTGGAAACAAGCCCATTTACACGAATTTTAAACTCTTCATATTCTCTCTGCAACATAGAAAACAATCCAGTAAATTAACAATACAAAGAAATTACTTGCATGAAATTGAAAAAGTTGGTACCTTCATAGCTCTGCGGTCTTTAACAAATGTTGGCTGAATTTCATCTTTGAGGTAGTCAATTTTCTGGCAAAAGTACCATTCAGGAGCTCGGGGCTCAATACTATATTTCTTGCAGAAAGGAACCCATTTCCTTGCAAACTCTGATGTTTCAGACAGAGCTTCAAATGTCAACATAGCAGCACCATCATCCGAAACATAGCATGAAACCTTATCAACTGGGTAGTCAACTGCAAGAATAGATAGAACAGTGTTTGCTGTTACCAGAGGAGGTTCCTTCAAAGGATCCACGGTACTAACAAATATGTCAACAGCAGCTAATTGTGATGGTTCCCCTTCTCGGTCATACCTATGAAAATAATTTTGTGTTATTATCGTATTTTTCATTTAACGTTCCGTTTATAGATAGCAAATGTATTACCTGAGAGCTAGCCTGTCAAGATATGTTTCACGATTTACTGGCAGCCATTTGGGGAATTGATCCAATATCCAAGATATTGCAAACCATATCTCACATATAACAGAGAGTAACCACAAAGGGTATGCATTCGTCACGGGATTAGTTAATCGGTAGTGCAAAAATATGCAAAGAATCACCAACCGAAGTACGATAACCATCCTGTATGGATTTATCCTGGATGATGGGATAGAAACCTTCCTTGAAAGTGGCTGTCGGGCTTCATCATTCCTTCATCACATACAACAAATCAACACAAATATATATATAAGGTTGCATCAAATGTTTTCTCAGAAGAGGGAAGTAGCGGACTTACAATAATGGGTCATCAACCAAGACATCAGTGGTGGCATCAATATCTTGACCTCTTACAGAAGCAGCATGGCTAGTGGTCACTGGAACCGAATTCTTATCTTGTTTCATTTTCCAGCCATCAACTCTCTCTTTCCAGGCAACATTTCCTAATCCGCCACTTCCAAACTCCCTCACAGGGTCCACAACCCTAATACTGGCTGCAAACAGAATACCTCTTTCAAAATTATTTTAATGATAGCTCATTGTCTTGTTATAATTGAAGCACACACAAAACATACGTGATTGATTAACGTCTGCATGGTAAGGGAGCGAATGTGTTCTTCCCCCGCCGGGTGGAGGAGAGGCCATAGAAAGTCGTTCAGGAGATGCTGCAGACAACTCCCCAGAAACCTAACAGCAAGCAGAACAGAATTAATATTATAATACTTGCAGAAAGATGATTATCAAAGTGGCAAGACGCATTTATTTGTAAACGAAGTCAGCATGACACCTCTTGTCCAGTGATTAGCAAAGGAATGTGGTTATGAGGGGATTCTTTATCATAATTTGGAGCATTAGTATCCTCCCCTCTTCCATAAGTCATGTGCCAGCTCAACATGCGCTGTGCTATCTTCTGCTTCTCATTTTGAGTTTCTGTAAACCGAAAGTTGGCACTAGTGTCATCAGCTTCCACATCCTCCTCCTCGTTGTCTCCAAAAATAACAGGGCTTCCTGTGTTCAATAAATTCATGTAAAGAGTACAAAAACCACACATTTTTTAGGTAATAAATAATACTTTAATATACATGATCCAAAGGAGGCTCTACTTATTTGTTGTCACACATATCCCTACAGTATGGGCTTAAAAAAATTAGCAAAGAGACAGGAATAGGGTCACTTTGAAGTAAATCAAAACCTTTATGTCGCTTGTATCTCGTTTTGCATTGAGGGCAAGACTGATTGCCATCCTTGCGCTCATACTCGTAGCATGGCCTGCAAACTGGGAATGCACAGACATCACAGGCAATAAAGAGTTCTCCTTTTTCTGTAATGTCAACATTCTCCCCACAGATTTGGCAAATCTGACTCCCCACATTCTTCGAAGATTTCCCCTGCCCAATCCAAGCATCACAAATGTAAATTCAAGCCAAATGCTATACCATATTCTAGTAGATACAGTATTGCAATAATTGACAACCAAAAAAAATATTTACTCCAAAATCAGAATGGCATGTTAAAAGTTACCGTATTCCAGTGTTCTAATGATGGAAAAAATAAAATTTGCAACAATGTATACGAAGGATAAACAACTGCAGTGGCAGACCCAGGATTTTTTCCGAGCAGGTGCACCTTTGTCCTTTAAATTGGATCAAATGCCTGCAAATTCGTTCAATGTGTTTTTAGCCGAATTCGGCCTTAGGAGATTTTTCGAGTGACTCGTTTTATTTTGTTGATTTCGATAGACTTTTTATGTTTTTTGGTTGATTTCTAGGGAATATTTCATTTTTCTTAATTCTTAGTACTAAATTAATTGTTAAATTTGATTAATTTTATTTCTTTTTCAAGTTATTTAGGATAAAAATATGTTTCGTTAGAACGATGACAAAAATAATTTAATATTAATACTGTAAAGCTTCTTAAGGAATTAATACTAACCCCAATTTCGCCTGACTCCATTGCCCTTTTCTCAGTAGAGCGATCAATCAATAGCAAAATCAACGATCAATATGGGCCAGAAATGCTGCCACATATCATAACTACAAACTGTATGCGTAAGCACCTGCTGAAATCACGAAATCAAACTCCATTTTAATAAAATCCATAGGAAATGTAAGTACCGGAAGGAGGATTTACACAAATATAAAATATCGAATCCCGGTGGCTTAGAAACCCTAACCAATTAGCTAATGCAAGCATAATTAACCAGAGCGTAATGGAAAGAATAGATAATCAATTGTTGAATTGCGTTAGAATCAAAAAGATGTCAAAAAAGAATTGTTGAATGGTTGAACTGTTGAATTGCGTTAGATCATAATACCAATTGTTGAATTGCGTTAGAATAAAAAAGAATAGATAATCAATAAATTTAGCAGATGAAACGGAGCTGAGAAATAAAAATCAACAGACCTGGATGAAGTATTCAAGCCTTTCTTCAGTTTGTCTCTTTGTAAAGGTAAAGAATGTATATAGAAACAGATAGAGATGGAGTAGGTGAGTGATGCAAGTTGGTACAGCTGTTAGAGATAAATAATTGATGGAAGAAATGGTTACGAGAGACGAAAGCGACATTGCTGCTGCCGCTTTCCACAGTCACTGCTCTCCTATCGTCTCCACCGACACCGCCAAAACTACTGTTCTCAGAAGATTGAGTTACAAAAATGGACCCTGTACTATTGTTTGAAATGCACTTTTTGTTATTTCATGAAAAAGTTTACATTATTGCTCCCTCCTGACATTTTAAAGCTGTATTCACAACTTGAAGTCTTGAACGGCTGGCAGAGGCGGATGCAGCAGGCCATCCGCAGCGCCCACGGGCTCGTGCGGGCAGCGGTGGGGGCTGTTCGGGCTTCGAGCTCGGGCTCGGCCTCCGGGCTTTCAAACCCGAGGAACCCGAAATCAACGGCTATTTGTATTTTTTTTTAAATCTTAAAAATAAATAAATCCAACGGCTACTTTTATAAAAAAAATAAAAAATTTCAATTTAATCCCACTATATATATTAACCCTCAACCTCTTATTTTTTCACACCAACAATCTCTCAAACTCTCTCATTCTCTTCCATTCTCTATATTTTAAACACGGATTTCCCGGCATGCTCGGCAGCATAGACTGTACTCATTGGGCGTGGGCAAATTGTCCGAATGCATGGCGAGGTCAATTCATGAGAGGTGATCATGAGCACCCGACAATCATGCTAGAAGCAGTGGCCTCTCAAGATCTATGGATATGGCACGCATACTTTGGTGTTGCCGGTTCCAACAACGACATCAATGTTCTCAATCAGTCGCCCATCTTCAACGATGTATATGATGGAAAAGCACTCGACTGCCCTTTTGAGGTGAATGGAGCCACCTACGAGCACGGATATTATCTAGCGGATGGGATATATCCGGAATGGGCTACTTTCGTAAAATCATTTACGTGCCCACGGGACCCTAAACGACAAAAATTCAAGTCCGCGCAAGAATCGGCACGTAAAGATGTTGAACGAGCTTTTGGCGTGCTTAAACAACGTTGGCATATACTTCATAACCCGGCACGCGGATGGGAACTCTCAAGATTGGGAAACATTATGTACGCTTGTGTCATATTACACAATATGATACTCGAAGACGAATATCATGCTATTTGTGGTGGCGATGACCACGGCCTTTTCACGGATGATAACGAAACACAAATCAGTGAGGAACAACGTGCGGCAAATGTTCGAGAAGTCCAAAACCGGGCCACTCATAATAACCTTCGGTCGGATTTGGTCGAACATATTTGGCGTATCCAAGTTCCCAACAATGACGACGAGTAGCTTTTTAAATTTATTTTGTAATTTTTAATTTTTTAATGAATGATATGAATTTTTATTTTTATTATTTATCTTATTTTTATTTATTCAAAAATATATAAATATTTTTATTTTGTTAAATAATTAAATGTATAAATAAAAGAATTTGTTGGTGCAAGTGTGGCACATCTCTATATATTTATTTTGATGATTCCAAACACACCGTATTATTGTTTTTCTAACAATCTTATCCAAGTGTGCAGTTACTTGGACAACATGAAGATTTTATCTGAAGTTTCCAAGCCTGGTGTTTATGTCGTCATTATTTATATATATCTCATAATGATAAACACCCTAAAATAATATACCACTTGGATATTTCAAAAACCTAACCCAACTATTTCTTAAATTAATAAAATCCCTGATTTATCTATTTAGAAAAGATTTTATCCTTAAAAATCAATCTTTCAAAATTTAGCCAAAAGGAATGTGCTGATGTTTTTGGAAGTAAGGAAAAAGAACTCAGTTGCCTTTTTAAGCTATGGTCACTCCTGACGCAGGCACCTTTTTCAGGCGGTATACCGCGTGATGCTCGGCGGTATACCGCGGCACTGTTACGAGTTGCAGGCTTTTGCAGGTTGACTTACTTTTGGTCAGCCACTTTGTCAGGCGGTATACCGCGTGGTGTAAGGCGGTATACCGCGGCTCTGCTACACCATGTTGCAGGTTGCTTTTGCAGGTTGACTTCCTTTTGTCAGGATCACCTTTTCTGGGCGGTATACCGCGCCCATATAGGCGGTATACCGCGGTGAACTTTTGACCGTTGCCACGTCCAGCTTAAATACATGCAGCTTCTCAGCATTTATGTTAAGACTTACAGACATTGAATACCTAGCTCAAAAAGGATTACTCAGCTCCTCATCTCATTTAATAACTTAATCAAGTTATAATTTTTTGAGTGATCAACCTCTCACAAATCCAAGTGTTATACTTATACAAGAGTGATTAATATTGTGAGATATATTCTCTTGTAAGTATTTGAATAGTGTGAGTGATTCACGTTCTCGAGCAAAAGCAAGAGATTTTATTATCATTGTATCAAGGTTTGTGTTCTACCATAAAGAACACTTATAGTGAATCAGTGTGTCGAGAAGTGTCTCGGCAAGTGGACTAGCCAGCCAGTTGGTGGTGAACCACTTTAAATCTCGGTGTCGGTATCAACATTCTCTACCCTTATCTCTTTATATTCCCGTTGTGCACTTAATTTTATTTATATATTTGTTGTGCATGCAATATTTATTGTTGATTTTGATAAGAGAATTTTTATTTGTGAAATATTTTTAAATACAACCTTTACCCCCCCTAAGGTTGTCCTAACAATTGGTATCAGAGCAGGTTGCAAGTTTCTTTTAAAAATCGTTGTATTTTTAAAACTTGTTCCTATTTTAAATGGCAACCTCTGAGGGAATTATCTCTACAAAAATTCCGCAAATTGACACCGAAAATTTTGGTCTTTGGGCAAATCTTTTTGAATGCTACGTTCGTGGCAAAAGTCGAAAAATTTGGGACATTATTAAAAATGGAGATTATAAACCCACCAAAACCAAAGATGGAGTAATTAGTGAAAAACCAGTAGCGGAATGGTCCGCCGCTGAGGATGCTTGGGTTTGCTTAAATTTTGAAGCTAAAAATATTCTTTTTTCGGCACTTACTAAAGATGAGATTGAACGTGTTTATTCTTGTGAAACTGCTCACGATATTTGGGAAAATCTAAATAACACTCATAGAGGAAATTCTCAAGTCAAAAGCTCAAAAATAAATATTCTTGTACATGATTATGAAATGTTTGAGATGTTAAAAGATGAGTCAATCGACTCAATGTTTAAACGTTTTAACCTTATCATGGTGAGCTTGAAAGGTCTTGGTAGAACTTATCCAAACGAAGATTACGTGCGAAAAATTCTTCGAGCGCTTCCTCCGGAGTGGATGCCGAAAATCACATCGTTGGAAGACTCCCGTGACCTCTCAATGATGAAATTAGATGATCTCATTGGAAATCTCAAAGTGCATGAAATTGCACTAAAAAGGAACAAAGATCGGGAGCACGATAAAAAGAAATATTTGGCGCTTAAAGCTTCAACTTCAAGTGACGAGAAGGAGAAGAAGAAAAAGAAGGAGAAAGCTAACTCCTCAAAGGATCAATCCGAACATCTTGACGATGTAGCCATGTTGGTAAGAAATTTTTCTAAATTTTTAGCTAACAAAAAGTTTTCAAGAAATGATAGGTTTCAAAGAAAAGGAGATTATCGCCGTGGTGGAGAAAACCGAAGCCGAAAGTTCCATAAACGGAACGACAAAATAAATAAAAATGGCGAATCAAGCGATGATGAAGAAGCCAAGAAAAAGAAGGGCTTTTGCTACTCATGTGGAGACAAGGATCACTATGCCAACGAGTGTCCAAAAAGAAATAAACCTAAACTCAAGAAGGAGAAAGCCTTCGTTGGAGGCGCGTGGAGCGCAAGTGAAGATGAAAATGAGTATGAAGCCACTTGTCTCATGGCGGAAGGCGACGATGAGGTAAACTCGTGTTACTCAAATTACTCTAGCGATGATGAAAGTAATGATGATGATGATCTTGATATGTTAAATGATGCCTTTCAAAAAATGGTTATGCTTACAAATAATTATAAAGATGAGAACGCAAAACTAAAGGAAGAATTATTATTAAGTAAAAAGGAAATTCATGATAGCAAACAAAAAATTGCATGCGATAATGAAAAAATCACAAATTTAGAAAATAAATTAAGTGAAAAATATGTTTGCAATTCTTGTGACATTTTAAATAAAGAAATTGCATGCCTTGAGAAAAGAATAGTTGAAAATGATTTATGTGCTAGTTGTGATGTGCTTAAAAAGGAAAATGCATGTTTAAAAGAAAAATGTGATAAACATGAAAAAGATAATTTGTTAGCACATGCCTTTCAAAGTAGCAATGAGAAAGTGCTTAAAATGTTAAAAATGTCAAATAGCACTAATTGTAGAAAAGGCGTTGGTTCCGATATGTGTAAAGATAAGTGCTTATGTATGCCTATCAAAAGATATTTTGAACCACCTAAAAATGTTGAAATGAGAAAACCGTATGTGCAAAAATCCTCATATATGTCCAACATAAATAATGTGAATTATAAGTCTAGGAAATCTTATGCATGCATGTATAATAGTAAATTTTCTAGACCAAAAAATAGTGTGAATATGCATGCTCCTTTTTACGTCTTTGATAAATATGATCGTAAAATTAAAATGGTACCAAAGTGGATTCCTAAAGGCTCCTTTAGTGTTGATAATCCCGGTGGCATGCGTTTATGGCTTTAAATGTGTTACATATTATATATATAATTTGAATATGATTTATTGTATATATTATATATAAGTAATATAATAGTATATGTACTTTTATATTGTTTATATATATGTACTGTTTATATATATATATACCTACGCACTACATATATACATATATACTTTGTGTGTTTAATATATTATATATATATTAATATTGTTTGATGTATTATATATATATATTAATATTGTGTAATGTATTATAGATATATATTCTGTTTGACTTTATATATATGCATGTTGGTTGACATTGAAACTAATTGTCAAGGACCCATAAGATGTGGGGTCCATAAAAGTTGTACTTTAAATGTTGTAGATAAATCTTGATATGGATTGGATTCTTGATAGTGGATGCACACGTCACATGACCGGAAACCATAATCTTTTTTCATCATATGAGTCATGTGATGGTGGACTAGTAATTTTTGGAGGAAACTCCAAAGGAAAGGTAATTGGGAAAGGTACAATTTCTTGCAACAATGTTACTTTTTTAGATGTTACGCATGTTGATAATTTGAAATTTAACTTGCTAAGTGTTCGTCAACTGTGCAAAAATGGTATAATTGTTGTTTTTGAAGAAAACTCTTGCAAAATTCTGAAAAATGGTAAAGTTCTTTTGAATGGGGTTATAAAAGGAAATCTTTATGTTTGTAAAACTGATGTAAATGAAAATGTTTGTTTATCTTCCGTATATGATAATTCGACTTTGTGGCATAGACGTTTAGGTCACGCTAACCTTAGATTAATTCAAAATTTGAAAAATAAGGAGCTTGTGAGTGACCTTCCAAAATTAAAATTTGATAATCATTTTTGTGATGCATGTCGTGTCGGCAAACAAACTCATGTTTCTCATAAATCAAAAAATGTGATTTCAACTAAAAGAGTTTTAGAACTTTTACACATGGATCTTTTTGGCCCTATGGCCATTCAAAGTTTTGGAGGAAATTATTACACTTTAGTAATTGTAGATGATTTTTCCAGATATACGTGGACTTTATTTTTAAAACATAAAAATGAAGCTTTTCAAAAATTTAAGATTTTGGGAAAACGAATTCAAAACCAACAAGGTTGCACGATTGTTTCGATTCGTACGGACCATGGACGCGAATTCGATAATGAAACTCAATTTGGTGCGTTTTGCGACAAATATGGTATAACGCACAATTTTTCTGCTCCTCGCACTCCTCAATCTAATGGGGTTGTGGAGAGGAAAAATAGAACCCTACAAGAAATGAGTAGGACTATGCTTAATGAACATCAAGTTCCCCAAAAGTTTTGGTGTGATGCCGTAGCTACCGCGACCTATGTCCTCAATCGTGTGCTAATTAGGAGTATCCTAAATAAGACCCCTTATGAGATCCTACGTGGTAGAAAGCCTTCCTTAGCCCATCTTAAGGTATTTGGTTGTAAATGTTTTATTTTAGACACCAAATCTTATTTGACCAAATTTGACCCAAAAGCCTATGAGGGAGTATTCCTTGGTTATTCTTGGAATAGCAAAGCCTATAGAGTCCTTAATAAAGAGACCATGGTTGTAGAAGAATCCCTAAATGTAAGCTTTGATGAAAGTCCTCCTAAACCTAGTGCACCCTTAGTAAATGATAATGGTTGTGAAGGAGATGCACTAGCCCAACATCTTAGAACCTTGGACTTAGGTACCCAATCTCTTACAAACAATGTAGAATCTAGTGATGCCCCTCCATGTTATGTTCCACAAGGAGTAGATGATCCTAACCTTAGAACATCTAGAGGCCATCCCGTAGATCAAATCATAGGTGACCTAAACCAAAGAACGACTAGATCACAAATCCATACCCTTTGTGCCTTTCACGCCTTTATCTCAGCCATTGAACCTAAAAACATAGAAGAAGCTTTAGGTGATGAGGATTGGATAATGGCCATGCAAGAAGAGTTAAACCAGTTTACTAGGAATGATGTGTGGGACTTAGTTCCTTGCCCTAGCGGTCAAACCATTATTGGCACACGATGGGTCTTTCGTAACAAGGTAGACGAAAACGGTGAAGTCACCCGAAACAAGGCACGTTTAGTTGCAAAGGGGTACAATCAACAAGAAGGTATCGATTATGATGAAACCTTTGCACCAGTTGCAAGGTTAGAGTCTATTCGAATGCTTCTCGCTTTTGCAAATGCTAAAAATTTTAAACTATATCAAATGGATGTCAAAAGTGCTTTCCTAAATGGTTTTATAAATGAGGAGGTATATGTTTCCCAACCTCCCGGCTTTGAAAATTTTGAAAATCCGACGCATGTTTATAAATTAAAAAAGGCGCTTTATGGTTTAAAGCAAGCTCCGCGTGCGTGGTATGATAGATTAAAATCCTTTTTAATTACAAGTGGTTATATTATGGGTAAAATAGATAATACTTTGTTTGTCAAATATGCTCAAAATGATATTGTGGTTGTGCAAGTGTATGTTGATGATATTATCTTTGGTTCTACAAATGAAAATCTTTGTAATGAATTTGCTACAAAAATGACTAATGAATTTGAAATGAGCATGATGGGAGAATTAAAATTCTTCTTAGGATTGCAAATAAAACAAAGTGAAAATGGTACTTTTATAAGTCAGTCAAAATACTGTAAAGACATGTTGAAAAAGTTTAATTTTGAAAATGTCAAACCTGTTGAAACTCCGATGACCACTAATCTAAAATTATCTAGTGACGAAGAGGGAACCGATTTTAATGAAAAGATTTATCGTGGCATGATTGGTAGCTTATTGTATTTAACTGCTAGTAGACCTGATATCATGTATAGTGTGTGTTTATGTGCTCGCTTTCAATCTTCGCCTAAACAATCTCACTATGAAGCCGTCAAGCGTATTTTTAGATATCTTAGAGGGACTACGAATCTTGGACTATGGTATCCAAAACAACCCGAGCTAGAAGTAACATGCTTCACCGATTCCGATCTTGGTGGCTCGATGGTTGATCGAAAAAGCACTAGTGGAGTATGTGCCTTTATAGGTCTCTCGCTTGTGTCTTGGTTTTCCAAGAAACAACATTCCGTAGCCTTATCCACTACCGAAGCGGAATATGTGGCCGCCGCGAGAGCGTGTGCTCAAGTTCTATGGATGAAGCACACACTTACCGACTTTGAGGTACGTCAATCCAAAATTCCAATTATGTGTGATAACTCAAGTGCTATAAACCTAAGTAAAAATCCCGTTTTACATTCTCGTACCAAACATATTGAGTTGCGACATCATTTTCTACGAGATAATGTTCAAAAAGGCCACATCGTGCTTGAAAAAGTTGATTCCGAAGACAATTTGGCCGATATTTTTACTAAAGCCCTAAACAAAAAATCGTTCTTTAAATTAAGACTTGGTTTAGGCATGCTTGAGTATAACCCATGAGATAATGCTACTCTCAATTATATGCATATTTTGAGGGGGAGCATCTCTCGAGGGGGAGCATAGCGTCTTTCTTAACCCTTTTTGCTTCGACAAAAGGGGGAGAGAAACCGAGTATGCTCTCGTGTTTAGCGGTTGTGTTTGTCATCATCAAAAAGGGGGAGATTGTTGGTGCAAGTGTGCCACATCTCTATATATTTATTTTGATGATTCCAAACACACCGTATTATTGTTTTTCTAACAATCTTATCCAAGTGTGCAGTTACTTGGACAACATGAAGATTTTATCTGAAGTTTCCAAGCCTGGTGTTTATGTCGTCATTATTTATATATATCTCATAATGATAAACACCCTAAAATAATATACCACTTGGATATTTCAAAAACCTAACCCAACTATTTCTTAAATTAATAAAATCCCTGATTTATCTATTTAGAAAAGATTTTATCCTTAAAAATCAATCTTTCAAAATTTAGCCAAAAGGAATGTGCTGATGTTTTTGGAAGTAAGGAAAAAGAACTCAGTTGCCTTTTTAAGCTATGGTCACTCCTGACGCAGGCACCTTTTTCAGGCGGTATACCGCGTGATGCTCGGCGGTATACCGCGGCACTGTTACGAGTTGCAGGCTTTTGCAGGTTGACTTACTTTTGGTCAGCCACTTTGTCAGGCGGTATACCGCGTGGTGTAAGGCGGTATACCGCGGCTCTGCTACACCATGTTGCAGGTTGCTTTTGCAGGTTGACTTCCTTTTGTCAGGATCACCTTTTCTGGGCGGTATACCGCGCCCATATAGGCGGTATACCGCGGTGAACTTTTGACCGTTGCCACGTCCAGCTTAAATACATGCAGCTTCTCAGCATTTATGTTAAGACTTACAGACATTGAATACCTAGCTCAAAAAGGATTACTCAGCTCCTCATCTCATTTAATAACTTAATCAAGTTATAATTTTTTGAGTGATCAACCTCTCACAAATCCAAGTGTTATACTTATACAAGAGTGATTAATATTGTGAGATATATTCTCTTGTAAGTATTTGAATAGTGTGAGTGATTCACGTTCTCGAGCAAAAGCAAGAGATTTTATTATCATTGTATCAAGGTTTGTGTTCTACCATAAAGAACACTTATAGTGAATCAGTGTGTCGAGAAGTGTCTCGGCAAGTGGACTAGCCAGCCAGTTGGTGGTGAACCACTTTAAATCTCGGTGTCGGTATCAACATTCTCTACCCTTATCTCTTTATATTCCCGTTGTGCACTTAATTTTATTTATATATTTGTTGTGCATGCAATATTTATTGTTGATTTTGATAAGAGAATTTTTATTTGTGAAATATTTTTAAATACAACCTTTACCCCCCCTAAGGTTGTCCTAACAGAATTAAAAAAATGATGTGGCGCTGATGTGGCATTGAGGGCTTGAGGGCTTTTAGTTATGCGCTGGGGTGTTTAGGACTTGAGGGCTTAGCTGATGTGGCGCTGATGTGGCGTTGAGGGCTTGAGGACTTTTAGTTATGCGCTGAGGATGGCCTAATGAGCATATAGATGGTGGGGGAGACCTATACACCAAGAAGTTCCACCCAAAGAGTCGAGATACCTTAGTGTTATTCGCATAAAAGCGACACAAAAGGCACGGCACATCCTGGGGTGCAACGAAGGCATTGCCCCAAATGGTGAGGGTCTAGGCACATGCCCAATCGGTGGTGCCCAAGACTATGTCCTCCTAGTGAACACTTAACTTGATTTATTCAAAACCCAATATAATCATAAGGTGTACAAATATGTGTCATCAATACACTAGCTCCCATTTAGATCATATGATTAGAGATAAGTAATAAGATCAAGGGTTTCCTTTTAGCATCATATTATATCCACCACCTATTAGAGCATGTATTTCATACGTAGAGATGCACATAGTCTCGTATGGGATCATTATACTCAATAAGCCAAATAGGTTGAATAGCTTAATCATTAAGACATGCTCATTACCATTAAAGTAAACCCACAATCATGGTGTATGAACTATTAAACCTTTCAAGTCATGAACACATAGTATCAACATATTAACCCATCAAGTACTCCCATAAGCCATGGTTACCTCCGTTAAGCCATGAGGCACTTTCCCAAAATTAGGGTTTCCAAGAAATCAAATGAACAAGTAAATAACAAGTAAATGACATGTATTTAACTTAAAGTAGGTTAGAAAACTCACTAATCTAGGTTTTTAAGTCAAAACCTAGAAAAATGGTAGAACCCTAAAAGTAGGAGAGTGGAGTTGATGACTTTGTGGTTGGAAGCTTGATTTCTCTAATGCCACCTTCAATAAATGCCCCAAGGTTGGTGGGAATCTTCAATAAAAGAGGCTTGCTACCCTAGGATGGATTTAATGAAGGTAGATGAAAGAGATGTCCAAAATTCGCTTTTGGCTCTAGGGTTTCGACTGAGAAAAGTGCAGAATGAGAATGCCCAAGTTTTCCCAAAAAAACGTTTTTAAGCTGAAGGGGACCTGGGTCGCGACCTTGCCCACCGCGACTATGCCCTTGGCAAGTCGCGGGCATAGTCGTCGTCAGGTGACCACCTTCTGTTTGTTTCGGCTAAAAATCCCCCCCCCCCCCCTCGCGACAATGCCACGTCGACTATGACCTGGGCATTGTCGTCGGTCATAGTTGCGAGCAGCGACCCACCTGCTGTCCAAAATGCGTAAAAATCCAAACGGTTCGTCCTACGGGGTTCGTTCTTGGCCCAAAACGTCATGCATGCATAGGAAACGAGAACCCAAGTACAAAACCTATGAACACGAGAATGCGAATACGTACGGGGTTGCGTTTTACTTACTTGAAAATTTGGGGTGTTACAATACAGACAACAAAATATACATATTATATCACATACGGTCTCTTAGTCTCAAAACTATACAATACATATTTAGTACAAACTTTTCGCTAACCATTTTACAATACAATCCATAAAACTACCCATTCAAAACGATTTAGGGAAAACTTCTAAATCATAAACAGTCCTCGAAAGCCCATTACATTTTATCCTTGCCTTTGTCTTTAAATTTTCTTTGACCTGGAATACATATTTTTGAAAACAAAATGAGGGTTAGACCAAACGGTCTAGTGAGATAATCCCTGTCAGTTTAGTAATCCTTTTGTAAAACACAAATATACAAGTATTTAAATACCAAACATGACTCGTGTGCACTGTGTACAACTACTTCACATGGCCATATTAGTTGGTTGCGCTAAACCAACTAATCAATTTACTCCGCTGCACTAAAATACAGCCAACTTCGCTGCCCCTCCGTACAGCCAATACTTTGCCGGCCCTAAGTCCGGCCAAGGTGCACTCGTGTAGTGTAATGCTTATATAAATACAACATATATCTCAATATATCATATTTCAATCATAAGCACGTCATCACATACCTACCACATATATATTCAATGTTTATGTATTCCAGTTTGAAAATGGTTATAGTAAAACTCACCTGAAAGAAATAACGCAAAATCACTTTCTCTTGAAAACTTGCAAGAATTACACTTTTCGACCAACTCCACCAAATCTGAGTTTTTACGAGATACATTAACCAATTACCACTGGTACGTGCGAAATATGTGAATTAATCGCAGTGGGTTGCAAACTGTCCACAGTGGGAAGCGCAAGTGTACACTGGCCACTATGATCGTTACAGCAAGTAATAGTTGGTAAAATACCAGAATCGTATCCACATGGACTGGGCAATCAAGACAATACGGTTTTCATGAGCTTCCTTTTACAAGTTTCAGTTACAGAAGAAGCAATAAGTTGATTTGTTTGGTGAAATGCTATTTTTACGAGTTACTTTAAGATTTAAAAAAAAATGTAGGTTATATTTTCCCTAGATTTTATATTAAATACTCGATCCTAAAAGTGATCCTTGTACTTGAAGTGGGCATTCTCGTTAGAGAAGTCCGGTTACAAAATACTCACACCTTTAAGTAAAAATCCCATACTCTTGGTACTTACTGTTTTGTCAATGGTAATCTCAAAATGGACCTTTTCAGGCATCGATGGAATTATAGAGACAAATACTCTAAGTGTTTTTAAATACACAAACTAGCTTGCCTACTACTCCAGTGGGTTGAGATTAGCTCACTGTGCCGACCTCACTTTTGCAAGTTTCATAAGAATTCTTTCGAATTCCCTAGCATCATCCAAGCTCGTGTCACTGCGTTCTACTCATTTCTGAGTTAAGAACTAGACTTTAGATCCTTACAAGTGATCGGCTTGTTTGCATCATTGGGCAATAATCGAGAGTGAATGACCAAAACAATAAATATTCGAAGCATGAAGATTAGTCAAGCATTTTTCATAAAATCCAGGTACTTCTCCTTCCTACATCCCAAGGGATGTGTAGCTCATAATTACTGAAATAAAGAAAACAAGAGATGAGAAGTTGCACATAAGTAAACTAAAAGCGACTTCGATTAAAACTACAGTGGGCACCGTGAGTACACCACTGTACAAAATACTTTAAACTAACGATTACAGTAGGAAATTAAGTGCAAAAAATTAAAGACTACTGCAGTAAATTCTAGAGCTAAAAACTAAACTAACTTGCACTAAATGTGGTAGATGGGATGATGAATTAAATGAAATCCAACACCTCTTTATATACTTAGAGGAAAAGTTGGACCAACAAAAGATGGGTAATTGTCTAGAGGCTAAAGACATAAAATTCAGTTTCCATGAGTAAAGCCTCTTTCCACAAGTTTGTAGCCTTTTACCCCAAGGTCTCTTCACCTTTTCCAAAAAGTCCACTTTAAGTACCATGGGTTTTAATAAACAATTCATCTTTCCATCTTGAAGGGAACATGCTTGTTGCTTTTCATCCCATGCCTCTGCCATAGATTCTTCCATTCTCCAGGATTTTCTTCCATGCTAAGATTTGATTTTTCATTGTTTTCTTCTTGGCTCGCCAGTGGGATCCGGAGTGGGCACTCCGCAAGTCACTGCAGATTTTCGTGAAAAAGCAACAAAACTCCACCAAATGGTTTATAAAAAACCGTGGTTCAGTCTTTTTGCTCATTTTTATGAATATTACCAAGAATGGATGTTTTGAGAAGTGAAATGGCTAAAATTTGACAAAATAAAATAAAAATAAAAGGAAATAATAACTCTAAAATTAGAGTTATCACAACCTCAAACTTAAACCATTACTTGTCCCTAAGTAATAAAAATAAGAGAAAAAAAATATATATATGCACTTTTGAGCTTTCAGGAACTTACCGATTTCTCACTTTGAATGAATGTTGATCTCCCTCCATGGATGCTTCTTTGGGCCCCAAGACTAAAATTTCACCTTGTGCATTTGACGATATCTTTCCCTTGTTCACATTTGATCAATAGGACTTTCTTGGGTTTGAAGGGTTTGTGGCTTTGAATATTTCCCAAAGGTTTTGTAGCAAACAATTCCAAATATGGACCGAAAATCTCGCTTTGAGATTTTTATTTCAAGAAGTGAGTGTTTTTGTGTTTTGCAAGGGTAAGTACGTACACTTCAGGATTTTATTTGGGTATGGCTATTTTTTGTGAGAGTGGGTATTCTGATGGTCCAAAATAGGCACACCATTGTTTTCTGGGAGTGAGCACTCTGATGGTCCAGAAAAGGCACACCATCATTTTCTTGTAGTGACACTCCGATTTTCTCTGTTTTTGTGTTTTTTTTGGGAGGGTGTTATAGCTTACCCACCTCAAACTTAAGATTTCGCAGTGTCCTCACTGTGGATAAAGACTGGAAGTCACACTGAAAGTCCCCACCTCAAACTTAAGATCTCACAGTGCCCTTACTGTGGATAAAGACTGAAAGTCACACTGGAAGTCCCCACCTCAAACTTAAGATCTCACAGTGCCCTCACTGTGACTTAGAAAGTGGGGTCAAGAAGGTATTTGGGGTACAAAAAGGTCGAGTTTGGGCAAATGGATGTAAAAACGGCCTATATCATTTCAACGTGACAAGTTGAGAATCGTACTTACAAATGTGACTTTTTAAGTTGGAAGCCGAAAGTTGTGCACCTTGAAATGGAAGATGATCAAAAATCATTCAAACGAGAGATATGTTAGTACCCAAAAGTACCTACTTAACAGCAGGTATGCATGCATCATTAACAAAAAATTAAAGTGTAGCAAAGTGTCAAAAGCCTAGCCATAGGCAAATACCAACCAAACAGAAAATTAAAATTGTTTTTGAGCATCAAGAGTGGGAACCAAAGTCCCAACAAACCATTTAACGAGTAGGGTTGCCATCGGTGAGCTTTCTGCAGACTCGCCACTGAAATCATCATCACTTTTGTTGGTGGGACAGATACCTTCTGGGAAGTCAGGGAGTTGCGCGGCCAATTCTTGGTCAGCACCTTGTAGTATTTGATTCATGACCGCATCCCGCTCTTTCGTGTACATCCAGAAAATTTCAGTGGCCCTGTCCATATGCTTCTGCTGCGCCTCGCCTCCATAGTGTTTATGCGATCAGTGAGGGCTTTCAGCGCATCCAGAATGGCGATCATGGGATTGTTGGTCTGTCCTGGAGTGGGATTGGGGAGTGGGTTGGTGGCAGATGTCACTGGGACCTCTTCAGCAGTGGATTCATCTGTGGGAGCGGTAATTGCTCTCCCCATCTTCTTTATGGTCACTATGCTGATGTTGTTAGCAGAAGTGACCCAAGCATCATCTGGAGCAGAAGGCACTCCCGCATCGATTAGTAGAGACGTAATGAGACAAGGGAGTGGGAGGATTACATTTTTACGAGTTCTGGCCTGGTAGATCGCGGACTGCATCAGAATTCCTAGATTGATCGTTTTGCCCGCTAGGATGCAGTATAGAAGGCCGCATTTATGCATCGAGAGAGTGGTATCATGAGTGGTGGGCGACAGGGAATGGCGTAGGAATTGGAACCACATAGCGGTCTCGGTAGTGAGGGAGCTAGCGTGTAGGCACCTCCTACTGCCATCCTTGTCCCAGGTCTTTCCTTCGATTGCCAGAGCTTTCAAAATGGCCTCCTCATCAGCCGGGGTCATCCTTTGCAAGAATTTAGCAAAGGTGCATGAAAGTGGGGTCCTTATTCCAAGGACTTGATTGATCGCGGATGCACCATAATGCACCTTGCGACCCCGGACTGTTACGTATGTGGCTTTAGTTTGAGAGGCTTCGGCGTAAAACTCCTTTACCAAAGAGGCGTTGGCCCTTCTATTGGCAGTTGCCAATGTTGCCCAATCTTGCTGAATAACCCTCTCTTTGATAAAAGGGTTGGCCTCCACAAAGTCAGGGTCAAAACCCCTCTCCAGGTTCAACTTTTGCTTAACAATACAGTCATAGTGGGCAGCGACCGCAGGGGTCGTGAACTACCTGGGCACGCCACTGGGGGCATGCTCAGTGCCCACTATGGATTCATGAGGGTTTTGAGTTAAAACATGTTCATCACCAGCATCAGACTCATCTGATGATGCACTTGAAGAGGGAGCAAGACCCTTACCTTTTCCCGATGGTGCCCTCTTTGATTTTCCGGCCGCAGATTTTTCTGAACTGGTCACCGCAGATCGAGTGACCATGCCTTTCTTCCTCAAAGCCTTCTTAATGGGGTTTTCGTCACTGTGGGTTACCTTCTTAAGAGCCTCCAAATCGATTGTGTTTCCGATTTGCAGGTTTTGATCAGTGTAAATATGCTCCTCTATTGTTCGCAACTCCTCCTCTTGTTGGAACACCGCAGCTTCCGCCTCTCTCTGTTGTCTTTCTTCCTCTTGTCTTAGTTTCTCCTCCTCTGCCCTTTTCCTCTCCTCTTCTAGCAATCTTTCTTTCTCACCCCTTTTTCTCTCCTATTCCTCTTTTAACAACCGTTCAGCTTTTTTTTAATCTCTCTTCCTCTTCCCTTTTAAACCTTTCTTCTTCCTCCCGCTGCAATCTTTCTTCTTCTTCTTTCCTCTTCCTCTCGACTTCCTCTTTCTTTCTTTGAAGTGCTAGGAGTTTTTGGTCAAACTCCTCTTGTAACCTTAGCATTTCTTCCTCAGTCTGTTGCTCCTCAATGTCGAAATCACTCAGACTTGCATCTGAGGCTTTTGACGATGATGCTACGTTCGATCCTTCCTGCTTCGACGATTCAGCGTCCGGTGCGACAGTCATAATAGTGTGCTCGTCGGAAGATGGCGGCGACTGATTTAGGTCGCCGGTGATATTCTCCGGCGGTTTATCGGCGGTGGTCATTCGGCGGCGCGTAGCGCGGCTGGGTTCGTTCGGGTTTGGGACCGGCCGTTTGCTTCTTGCCATTGATGAGGGTTTTCTTTTCTGGTTCTTGAGAGAAAATATGAGAAGGAAGAGAGTGTTTTTTTGAATTTTGAGAGAAAAAAGGTGTGTTTTGGGTTTTTAGTGTAGAAAGGGATTATTCATTGGGTAATGGTTTTAGGAGGGAACGGTTATTGTGAGGTTATGAGGGGTTATG
This sequence comes from Saussurea involucrata, assembly GCA_033807775.1. Classification (NCBI taxonomy): domain Eukaryota; kingdom Viridiplantae; phylum Streptophyta; class Magnoliopsida; order Asterales; family Asteraceae; genus Saussurea; species Saussurea involucrata. The sequence continues at coordinate 53,133,254 of CM066312.1, read as the reverse complement.
AGTGTTTTTCTTGGAAATAGGGGTATTAGGGTGAGGTGGCAGGAAAAGGTGATGGAGTGTAAGAAAAAAGGTGATGGTTATTCAGTTTCTTGGGCCACCAAACCGTCACATCCATATGTCAGGCACGCAGTGGGATGCGCAGTGGCATGGTCGATGTCACTGCGAAGCATTTGTTGACTTTTTCTTAAAAAATTGGCAATTCATCCTACACACATTCAAAATAAACTACCACAAGGAATTAAAAATACCAAAAATAATAAAAAAATAGCAAATAATTGAAATAAAATATTTACACATGACTTGGACTTTTCTTAACCAAAGTGGGATGGAGAGTGGGATGGAGAGTGGGCACTGTCGCTCAGAAAGTGCTTCACTCTTTGCCTATTGACTTTAAAAGTCTGACCAGATTGTGGGGACATTAGTTCCACTGTTCCAAAGGGACTTACCTTGACCACTGTGTATGGTCCCGTCCATCGTGATTTGAGCTTACCAGGAAATAGTTTGAGACGGGAATTGAACAATAGTACTTGTTGGCCTTCAATGAACTCCCTATGGTTGATTCTTCGGTCATGCCACATCTTGGTCTTTTCCTTGTACAACTTTGCATTTTCATAGGAGTGGTATCGTAATTCTTCCAACTCATGCAATTGTAAAAATCTCTTTGTCCCTGCAGCATCCTCACTCATGTTAAGCTCTTTAAGGGCCCAAGATGCCTTGTGTTCCAACTCAATTGGTAAATGGCAAGCCTTGACAAAAACCAACATGAATGGAGACATTCCCAAAGGAGTTTTGTAGGTCGTACGATAGGCCCAAAGAGCATCATCAAGTTTGGTGGACCAATCTTTACGGTGTGGTTTAACGACTTTTTCTAAAATGCCTTTGCTCGAGGTTTAACGACTTTTTCTAAAATGCCGTTGGTCTGCGGGTGGTATGCGGTGGCCACTCTATGATGTATATCATACTTAGCAAGGACCGAGGTCATGACTTTGTTCACAAAATGGGTGCCTTCGTCACTAATTAATGCCCGTGGTGTTCCAAATCGAGTGAAAATATTTTTATGCAAAAATTTTACCACGGTGTTTGCATCATTGGAGTGACATGCAACTGCCTCCAACCATTCTGAAACATAGTCTACCGCAACCAAGATATAAAAATTATTGTTTGAGTTTGGGAAAGGACCCATGAAATCGATCCCCCAAACATCAAAAAGCTCTACCTCTAGAATGTTATTGATAGGCATTTCGTTCTTTTGGGATATATTCCTGGTCCGTTGACATTGCTCGCAATTTTTCACAAATTCATAAGAGTCCTTGAACACAGTGGGCCAGAAGAACCCAGTCTGCAATATTTTTGCAGCAGTGTGGTTTCCACCAAAGTGGCCACCGTAGTGGGATGTGTGACAACCTTGGAGTATTTGATGTTGCTCACTCCCGTGGACACAACGCCTTAATATTTGGTCCGTCCCTATCTTATATAAGAAAGGGTCGTCCCAAACATATTGACGAGTATCATGTAAAAACTTTTTAAATGGTTGTCCACTCATCCCGTGAGGCTTTAGTCCACTTACCAAAAAGTTTGCAATGTCAGCGTACCAAGGAATATTATTTTCGTGGTGTTGTGCTGTTAACAATTGTTCATCGGGAAAACTTTCCTGGACCGGAGTGGGTTCCACAGTGGTCACTACCTTCTCGAGCCTGGACAGATGGTCAACTACCTGATTGCTTGTTCCTTTTCTATCAATGATCTCAAGATCGAATTCTTGCAGCAATAATACCCAACGAATCAAACGTGGCTTCGAATCAGCTTTGTTGATCAAGTATTTTATTGCTACATGATCAGTGTGCACTATAACCTTCGTCCCTATCAAGTAAGACCTGAAACGATCAAAAGCAAACACCACTGCAAGTAATTATTTTTCAGTGACAGTATAATTGATCTGAGCTTCAATTAGTGTTTTACTTGCATAATAAATGGGGTGAAAGATTTTGTTCTTCCGCTGTCCTAGAACAGCCCCCACAGCCCACTCGCTAGCGTCACACATTACTTCGAATGGGAGTGACCAGTCAGGAGTAGTCACTATGGGTGCAGTAACTAAGGATTTTTTGATTGTTTCAAAGGCATCTCGACATTCTTAGGTGAATTTAATTTCTTTTTCATGTTGCAAAAGGTTACATAGGGGTTTAGTTATTTTGGAAAAATCTTTGATGAATCTCCTATAGAAACCGGCATGACCCAAGAAACTTCGAATACCTTTCACAGTTGTGGGTTCGGGAAGTTATGCCACTACTTCAAGTTTGGCTTTGTCAACCTCCAACCCTCTCTTCGAGACAAGATGTCCTAGGACAATACCCTCTTCGACCATAAAATGACATTTTCCCAATTTAAAATAAGGTCATGGGTCTCACATCTCACTAGGCTTTTCTCCAAATTTCCCAGGCAGTTGTCAAATGATGTCCCTATCACAGAAAAGTCATCCATAAATACTTCTATGGTGTCCTCAATCATGTCAGTGAAAATGGCCATCATACAACGTTGGAACGTGGCTGGGGCATTACACAATCCAAATGGCATTCTCCGGAATGCAAAGGTACCGTAGGGACAAGTAAAGGTGGTCTTTTCTTGGTCCTCGGGGGCGATATGGATTTGGTTGTATCCGGAGTATCCATCTAGAAAACAATAGAATTCATTTCCAGCCAACCTATCAAGCATTTGGTCAATGAAAGGTAGGGGAAAATGGTCTTTCTTGGTGGCTAGGTTGAGTTGTCTATAGTCCATGCATATTCTCCACCCAGTACAGTTCTAGTGGGAATGAGCTCGTTCTTTTCGTTTTCCACTACGGTTGTTCCTCCCTTTTTAGGGACACATTGAACGGGGCTCACCCAACTACTACTAGCTATTGGGTAGATAATACCAGCGTCTAACGACTTCAAAACTTCTTTCTTGACTACCTCCTTCATTATGGGGTTCAACCTTCTTTGGGGCTGGACTTTTCCAGGGTGGTCACTCTCTAAGTTAATCTTATGTTGACATAGGGAAGGGCTAATACCTCTTATGTCTGCTATGGTCCAACCAATTGCCCTCTTATGCTTCATTAACAAATCAATCAAAAGTTGTTCTTGTTTCTCACTAAGTTTGGAAGAGATAATAACGGGAAGTTTATTATCCTTAGCAAGATAAGCATATTTCAAGTGGGATGGCAATGGTTTTAGCTCTAACTCAGGAGGTTGTTCTATTGAAGGGGGTTGAACATTTAAAGTCCAGAGGTTCAAAGGCTGCCACTATTTTGTTACACTTATCCTCAAATGTGTCATCATTCTCAGAGTCGGAATGCTCACTCTTACTGCCCACTGTGCTCACTGTGTCAAAACTTGGGGTACCATGAATCGAACTCAAAGCAAAACAGTCTTCGGTTTCTATGAACTTAAGGGACTTGAAGACATTGAATGTTACTTCTTAGTCGTGGACTCTCATAGTGAGCTCCCCTTTGTGCACATCGATCAAAGTACGTCCGGTTGCAAGAAACGGACGCCCTAAGATGATTGGGATATCTTTATCGGCCTCATAATCTAAAATTAGAAAATCGGTGGGAAAGATAAATTTATCCACTTGGACCAAAACGTCTTCTATTTTTCCTTTGGGGTAGGCAATGGACCGATCGGCTAGTTGTAATGTCACGATTGTGGGTCTAGCCTCTCCAATACCTAACTTGTTAAAAATAGACAATGGCATCAAGTTTATACTAGCTCCCAAATCACAAAGTGCTTGACCTACTTCTTGTCCTCCTATTGTGCATGGAATGGTGAAACTACCCGGGTCTTTCAACTTAGGTGGAATCTTGCTAGTAAGGAGGGCACTACATTCCTTGGTTAATGCCACCGTCTCAAACTCACCCAACTTTATCTTTTTGTTCAAAATATCTTTCAAAAATTTAACATAGCTTGGCATTTGCTCGAGAGCCTCTACCAAGGGTATGTTAATGTGAAGTTGTTTAAAAATGTCTAAGAATTTTTTAAATTGAACATCGACATTTTTATTCTTCATTCTTTCAGGAAAATGTACACTTCATGGGTCGATTTGAGTTTGCTGTGGTGCTTGCTTCGAAACAGTGGGTTTTGGTGTGGTCTCAAGAGTGGGAAGCTCAGGGACATCGGTCCTTACTGTGGGTTTGTCAGTAACTTTAGGAGTGGCCACTGCGGTTTTAGGGGCAGTGGGTATTTGAGGCGGGTCTTCAGAGTAAAAAATGATATCATTCAGATCCTTTCCACTCCTAAGTGTTATGGACTTGACTTTTTCTTTTCCTATCACCCTATCGTGTTCGGTGTCACTAGGTAATGTCCCTGGCGGTCTATTCTTATCTTCGACGACTAGTTGTCCTACTTGGGTCTCTATGTTCCTTATGGCTACTTGAGTTTGATTCATGAAACCTTTGAGAATTGATTCGAGTGATGGTTGAATCTCAGTGGGGTGAGTTGGTCGTGGTTGGAACTGTTGTGAGGACTTCCCTTGGTGAAAGTTTTGTGGGGGATGCCCACTGTGATGTTGGTGAAATCCAGGGGTTTTGTGGTCTTTGCTGGACATGACTCGCCCCGTGGGGTTGGAGTCCCGGATTACCAGCCCAAGAGAAATTCGGGTGATTTCTCCAGCCTGGATTATAAGTCTGTGAATACGGGTTGTTCCTCGGGTTGGTTCCTATAACATTTACGGCCTCAGGATTTGCTGGACAATAGTCAAAAATATGTTCCTCTCCACAGAGAGAACAGTTCTCAGTGAGATGTGCTGCGGAATTGACTTGTCCTCTATTTTGATTCAAAACTAATTTGGTTAAGGCCACCAACTGTGCATTCATGGTTTTGAGTGCCTCGGCGTCAATGGTGTTGGTCTTTGGCATGGGTGCCCTAGGATTTGACCACTCGGTGTTGTTGTTGGACACTTTTTCTAAGATTTGATACCCTTCATTGTAAGTTTTACCCGTGAAAGTTCCACCTGCTGTTGCATCTAAGATGATTTTGGCTGCATTGGAAAGACCATTGTAAAAGGTTTCCAATTGGATGCAATGTGGGATTCCGTGATGTGGGCACTTTCGAAGTAACTCTTTAAAACGTTCCCATGCATCCGAAACAACCTCAACTTCGCTTTGCTGAAACAAAATAATTTCATTTCACGACTTTACATTCCTTGTAGGAGGAAAGTATTTTTGCAAAAATTTGTCAACAAGTTCTTGCCAAGTGGTTATCGAGTTAGGTTCATGTGAATTCAGACAAGCTTTCGCCTTATCCCTCAATGTAAAAGGGAAAAGTTTCAGCCTTAAAGCTTCATCACTCACACCTTGCAATTGAAAGGAATCAGTCATTTCCAAAAAAGATTTTAAGTGCGAGTGTGGATCCTCAGATTGTAATCCTCCAAACTGACCCATGGCTTGGATCATTTGAAACATTACTAGTTTAAGTTCAAAGTGTTGTGCAATAATGTTGGGCCGTAAAATCCCGGAGCTTAAATCACTAACTCCGGAAGTAGCATAGTCCCGTATTTTTCGATATTTGCTATCGGCAATCGTCACTGTGGTCTCCACTACTGGTGGGTTAATGGGTCTTTCACCTCCTACACCTGCCATGTTTACAGTGGGGATCACAGGGGGTTTTCGATTTGGGTTTTTATTTTAACGTCTTCTTCGAAAAGTTTTCTCTATTTCAAGAACGATTGGTACCAAAGGTCCGTGTTGTTGCCTTGGCATGCAACACGAGCAGCTTAGAAAAACGAGTTACTCGGGTTCGAACAAAAACTAATGTCTTGATATTTAAAATCACGCCAGTCCCCGGTAACGGCACCAAAAACTTGATACGTGCGAAATATGTGAATTAATCGCAGTGGGTTGCAAACTGTCCACAGTGGGAAGCGCAAGTGTACACTGGCCACTATGATCGTCACAACAAGTAATAGTTGGTAAAATACTAGAATCGTATCCACAGGGACTGGGCAATCAAGACAATACGATTTTCATGAGCTTCCTTTTACAAGTTTCAGTTACAGAAGAAGCAATAAGTTGATTTGTTTGGTGAAATGCTATTTTTACGAGTTACTTTAAGTTTTTAAAAGAAGGAATGTATGTTAGATTTTCCCTAGATTTTATATTAAATACTCGATCCCAAAAGTGATCTTTGTACTTGAAGTGGGCATTCTCGTTAGAGAAGCCCGGTTACAAAATACTCACACCTTTAAGTAAAAATCCCATACTCTTGGTACTTACTGTTTTGTCAATGGTAATCTCAAAATGGACCTTTTCAGGCCTCGATGGAATGTATAGAGACAAATACTCTAAGTGTTTTTAAATACACAAACTAGCTTGCCTACTACTCCAGTGGGTTGAGATTAGCTCACTGTGCCGACCTCACTTTCGCAAGTGTCATAAGAATTCTTTCGAATTCCCTAGCATCATCCAAGCTCGTGTCACTGCGTTCTACTCTGTTCTGAGTTGAGAACTAGACTTTAGATCCTTACAAGTGATCGGCTTGTTTGCATCATTGGGCAATAATCGAGAGTGAATGACCAAAACAATAAATATTCGAAGCATGAAGATTACTCAAGCATTTTTCATAAAATGCAGGTACTTCTACTTCCTACATCCCAAGGGATGTTTAGCTCATAATTACTGAAATAAAGAAAACAAGAGATGAGAAGTTGCACATAAGTAAACTAAAAGTGACTTTGATTAAAACTACAGTGGGCTCCGTGAGTACACCACTGTACAAAATACTTCAAACTAACGATTACACTAGGAAATTAAGTGCAGAAAATTAAAGACTACTGCATTAAATTCTAGAGCTAAAAACTACACTAACTTGCACTAAATGTGGTAGATGGGATGATGAATTAAATGAAACCCAACACCTCTTTATATACTTAGAGGAAAAGTTGGACCAACAAAAGATGGGTAATTGTCTAGAGGCTAAAGATTTGAAGTGGAAGACATAAAATTCAGTTTCCATGAGTAAAGCCTCTTTCCACAAGTTTGTAGCCTTTTACCCCAAGGTCTCTACACCTTTTCCAAAAAGTCCAATTTAAGTACCATGAGTTTTAATAAACAATTCATCTTGCCATCTTGAAGGGAACATGCTTGTTGCTTTTCATCCCATGCCTCTGCCATAGATCCTTCCATTCTCCAGGATTTTCTTCCATGCTAAGATTTGATTTTTCTTTGTTTTCTTCTTGGCTCGCCAGTGGGATCCGGAGTGGGCACTCCGCAAGTCACTGCAGATTTTCGTGAAAAAGCAACAAAACTCCACCAAATGGTTTATAAAAAACTGTGGTTCACTCTTTTTGCTCATTTTTATGAATATTACCAAGAATGGGTGTTTTGAGAAGTGAAATGGCTAAAATTTGACAAAATAAAATAAAAATAAAAGGAAATAATAACTCTAAAATTAGAGTTATCAACCACATAAAACTTATTGACAGGCTAAGAATCATAAATAAGCCTATCATACCCTTACCCAGAAAACACTTACAAAAGTCCCCCCTTCGGCGACTTAGCACGGGGTCCCGCTATATCCGGAAACCCCTTATCCGGAATCCAAATCCGGAATCCAAATCCGGAACTATCAGGGAAACCCAAATCCGGAACTATCCGGGAAACTTTTCCGGAACTTACTGCATCCGGAAACCATTCCGGAAACCATATCCGGAAACCATATCCGGAAACCATATCCGGAAACCATTCCGGAAACCATATCCGGAAACCATTCCGGAAACCACTTATCCGGATCAAATACTATCCGGAAACCGGGAGAATCCGGTAAAATAAACATCCGTAAAAACTAGGAATCCGGATACTGATCGAAATCCAGACTCAATCGAAACTACTAAAAATCGTGAAATTGATAAATCTAAACCGATACAACTCTACAACTATCGATTATAAACACATATTGAAAAGAAATTTTACCTCAAAATCACCTCCAACGAACTCAATCGAGGCCCTAATCAAACGACGCTTTTCCTCTGCTTCTCTTGACTCCAAACCCACACAGACACAAATTGCAACCGACTTAAATTTAGGAATTAAGATGGAGTTGGTCTATATATATTAACCCAATATTACGAATAAGGACTCGACTATACTGAAGTGACACTAAGAACATTAAACATACAAACCACCACAAACAAATCTTAACTAATAAACGTAAAACAAATAAATAAACAACTAACTTACCCGGGTTATTACAATTGTTCCTCATTTTTTGAATGGAGCTAGTATTATACGATGTCCTTACATTTTGGGATTCACAAATTTGATGAACCTTCAATATACTCTCCTGCAATTTTGCTCTCGATTTTGTGCCTAAATCGAAAGTGTTATTGAATCTTATCCTATACCGGATTTCGTGAAACTCAGGCATAGAATCGAAATATCAATTCGAAAAGTGAAGTCACATGATTCTCAAGCAATCCAGTTTCTTGATCGACATATTTTACCCTAATTTCTTACCCTATTTCTAACAAAATTTGGTAATGTAATTATTAACTTTTTAAAATTTTCTAATCATAAAAGTAGAGGATGGAAAGAGTTGAGATGGGAAGGTATTTAAGTAAGTTAATAAGACAAGGGTTAAATGTAAGTATTAAAAATATTTTTGTAATACTTAAGATATAATAATATAATTAAAAATTAAAAATATTCAATGCTAAACTTATTTTGAAGATATTGACGAGATAATTATAATGGTGTAATATGTCAAAAAGAAATGAACTTTTAATGTATTTTAGTTAATATACGATTATGTGTTAATATGATAAGAGTGTAAAATGAAAAAGTAAAGGGTAGAAAGGGCTATGAATATTTATAAGGGATAGAAAGTGTAATTATAATGTTAAAAATGATGATCTTTGACAATTCAAAATAGTTTGTGAGAAAGAGTACAAGGTAGGAGGGGGTATGAAGATTACAGGGATAAAAAAATGTAATTATAAAGTTAAAAAATGATGATCTTTGACTATTGAAAATAGTCTGTGAGAGAGAGTACGGGGTAGGTGTTGGTTCCCGTATTTGATTAACAAAGATTATCTAATCTATTAGTTCAAATAAGATGTATTGCGGAAGCGTATTTGAAGAACTAACATATATGTTTATATAGAAACAACACAAAATACCAAATAAACAGTATATGAAGAACAGATGAATATCTCAAAGATTACCGTATTTGATTAAGAACACTAAGAACATATTTGACGTTAATTGTGTGCAAGTGTTTTTGTGTAAACGATTATGCGTGTAAAAGTGGGTGTTGTTCTTATGTCTTGTGATTGTTGTCTGTTTGTTAAGGAAGAACTCAACACGAGTCTTCCTTTTATACTACTACAAAAGATCTATTCTAGACAAAAGGACTATTGCTACAGGAAAGAAGGGATGGCATGAACAGTTGGAAAACTGCATGCATTTAATGCGCTAACATCAACTTGGAAGGTGGTCCTATCGGAGTATGACACGTGTAGGAGTCAGACCATGCCTTGTAGAAGTTGACGAACGGACCCTGGAACAGTAGTAAGATATTTCTGTAACAGTGGTAAGATATTCCTGTAACAGTGGCAAGATATTATAAATATCTTCCAAGTCTTCAGTCTTTTCCGCAGAGCTTCTGTCAAGGGTGGCAGAGGTTCTGTGACTTGATTCTTCTGATAGCAGTCTTCTGCAGTTTTGTCTGGTCTTGGTGTTCCTTGAATGATCTTCTTGTTTACTTCGGCAGAGCTTCTGTGGCACTCCGCAGAGCTTCTGTGGAAGTCTTCTATACTTGGCCTATTTTTCAATACTTCTAATATTATGAATATTTGGAGCTAACAATCTCCCCCTATGTATTTGAAAAATGAAAATTTGACTTTATGCATAATTAGGCTAAGTGATATAGACAGAGGTTAAACAATACCTCAAAGATTCATTTCATTTCTTTTTAAAGTTTACAGAGATATGTAAATGAGACCTAGACATTTGCATCTTTGAAGTCATTGAAACTTCTGTTGTCGAATCCCACTTCTCTGAGCTCGTGATAGAATTTGATGTAGAGTTCTCTTAAGCCAATTGTAGCATCTATTTCTCTGATCATTCTTTCTGCTGATTCTTGATCCATAAGCTCAGTACCTCTGTTCTCTTCTAGGATTGATCTGAATTTGTTCAGAGTACTGGTTGCATACTTCTGACAGTCCATTTCCACAAAGAGTCTTACTTGACCAGCAGGATCCTTATATACTAACCCGTACCTTGGTGTTGTCATGATTGAGTTGGGTACGGCAGAAGGTGGGCAGTGATCCTCTGGTGGTCTCAGACTTATGTTTCTGACTCCAAGATCTCTTCCCAGTTGAAAGTCTATCATGCTATATAGAAGAAGCTTTTCCCTCATCGCTTTCCTGAATACTTGATAGGCCCTTCTGTTAGCATCGTTGTCGAAGTTTTCTTTAGTCCAAAGTAGAAGATCTGGCAGATCGTTGGGGTTCAAGTTCCTTATATCGGCATCTGAAAATTGATTTTCGGACTTGTTCTCCCTTTTGACTTTGTAGATGTTGTACCTGATCTTTGGAAAGGTTCTTGTTTGAGAGAATTTGCAGTAAATTACCTTTTCAATTTTGGACTCTGAGAAGACTTCTGCCCTTGCTTTTGGCTTTGTTCTGGTGAAGGTGTTGTCGAGGTTAGCTCTGAGTTGGGGATCTTGGATGTGTGGCGGAGGATTGTTCTGATATTGTTGTCTGTAAAGATACCTATACACCACCTCTTCCATTTCTGCATGTCGTGTAGTCGGTGGTGGTATTGGTCTTCGCAGAGCATTCATTTCTTGCAATATCTCTGCAACCCTACCCTTTGTTACCTTTGCTTTTGGATCAAGGATCAGAATTGCTGACAGAGGATCTAAATTGAATGCCCAGTCTTCTTCAGGTTTAGGAGTGACAAAGGCATCAAATGAGCTCTTCATCAACTTCTCAGTCGTCTGAGGCATTGGCTTTTTCTTCTTTGGTTCTTCTGTCATTATACCCTTTCCTTTATCTTTGGTTTGAGGCTCAGAACATGTTGCCTGTTTTGGACTTTCTGGGATTGTTTCTGTTGGTTTGGGTGTAGAGGTTTCTTTGGGTATGATGGGGATTGCCTCTGTAGTTTTTGACTTTTCAGTTTCTGAGGACTTTGGTGGGGATGGTTTTGTGGATTTTTCTTCTGTAAGCTCGGTTGTGGTTTTGAGTTGGGTTGTTGGTTTTGGTGTAGTGGTGGGAAGTTCTTCCGAGGATGAAGATGTCAGGATTTGAACTTGAGGGACATCTTTTTCAAAGACAGAGGTGGTTTCCACAGAGACTGGTGTTTCCTCTGTGGGTCTCTGTTGAGTTTCCTGAGTTTGGGTTTGGGTTGGGGGTGAAGAGGAAATTGGTTCTACTGATATTGGTGGACTGTTTGCAGCTATTTTCCTTTGTTTCTCCCTTTGTTTCTCCCCTTGTTTCTCCACCTCAGGATGATCTGATGGACCATGATGGTCATCATCAGAGTCATCCTGATTTATAGCTGATGTACCCTCTGCCCTGCATGACGTATCTGATTTCTTTAGTTGAACAGCCCCTGCAGCAATCATCTTCGAGCATAAGTCATCACAGAGGCCGAGAAGTTTTTCAACCTCTGCTTCTGTTTTGAAGCCCATTTTGCCGACGCTTGCTTGAAACTCTCTGACGTAGTTTGCGTTGGCAGCTGTGAAGGCTCTGATGAATTCTGTCATTTGATCAAGGATTCCTTGCCCAAGTTCTGTGAGCTGAACTCTGGTCATGTAGTCAGAAGGCTTCATGGCTTGAGTGTTTTGCAGTGTTTGCTCTTGAATTTCTTCTAAGGCCTTCTTTAGGTCTTCTGGTGTAAGGCCCTTAGAAGTAGAGGATTGATCTTTGAGTTTTTGCAGGAAGTTTTTGACAGACTCGTTGAATGCAGAGGTTGCATTTCTTTCGAATTCTTCAGCATGTAGTTTGGCAGAGGTTGTGACAGAAGTTTCTGTAGCAGACTTCATCTGGGACAGAGCTTGTTGTACCTCTGTGGACAAGGTGTCCATTTTGGTATTTAGACTTGTAATGGATCTTGAAGTAGTTTCTGCAAAAGATTTGAAAGAGCTTTCCAACTCCTTCATTGTTTGGTTCACAGAGGTGACAAGGGTTTAGAACTCATCCCTTGATACGTGTGAACTCGTTGTAACCTCTGGGGGAACACATTCGTCCCCAGAGTGAGTCCTTGTTCCTGGGACACCTTCGTTCACCCCTGTTTTTACGTTGAGGGTGGAAGGATTTCCTCCTGATCCTCGAGGAGAAACTTGTGTTTCAACCTCTATAGAAGTTCTGTGAAGGTCAGTGTCCAAATCCACTCCAGAGGTGGGTATTGGAATGTCCTTCTGTTGACTTAGAGCATTGTCTAGAGTCTCTTTGTCTCTGTGCTCTCTACTCCTCTCTGAAAGGAGGTTTGGCCCTATTGTTGTGTGCGTGGCAGAGGAAACGAATTCCTCTGCGGGGATGTCAAATGTGATTCTGGGCGATGAATCACGAACAATGGGTGAGTCCTTTCGAGAGGATTCCCCAGGAATGGTTTCCCCGGTTATAATAGGCACAGAGGTTGAAAGAGTAACCTCTGGCTGGCTGGCTGGGGTTTGGATCGAGCTGTGCTGCTCTTTTTCAATGATACCCTCTGCCGCTAGACCGGCGGTATCAGATATGTGGGTTGCACTGGGAGGGGGTTGGGGATGTGTGTTCTACTTCTGCGGCATCTTTTTCTGTAGAACCCTCTGTGGTTTCTACCCTAACCTCTTCCTCTGTTGTAATCTCTATGCCTACCTCTTCTTCTGCAGTTTCCACTATAGTCGTTTTTGCTTCTGATCTTAAGGAATCATATATAAAATGAGATCCTATGAATTGTCAAACGTGAGGGTGCATAGGTTGTATACCTTGAGCCTCAGATATGACTTCTATTGTATGTTGAGGGGTTCGACGTTGAGTGTCAAAACTGGAATAAGGTGGAGAAATTTCTTCTGTTGTGCGCAGAACCTCTGTAGTCTGACTTTGAATGTTCTGATCCAACGGTTCTGCGATCCATCCTGATGGATCTAAGGTGTGAGCTATGTCGGGATGGTTGAGGAAGGCATTAAAGTCTCCCTGTTGATCTGTATAGGTTATTGGGGAGGGAGGTTGCATAGGTATTGTCTGATCTTCCTCTTCCTGTTCGACTTCCTCTGTAATGACTTGCAGAGGTGATGTTGGTTTCTTTTTCTTTGACTTCCTCTTCTTTGGCTTAAGGGCTCCCTCTTCTGTTGATTTGGTTTTTCGTTTCTTTTGTTTTAGAGGGGAGGGAGGTGCAGAGGATCTTGTTTCTGTAGCATGTGGTGGAGAAGAGGGTTGAGCTGCAGAGGTTGTAGTTTCCTCTGTGGGTTTTCTTCTCTTGCTCTTCTTTTGGGGTGTTGTTGCAGAGGTTTTTCTCTTGGATGAAGAGGGGTATATGCTCTCTCTTTGGGCTTTGAACCGTGCTTGTACTAAATGATGTTTTTCTAGAGCTCTGGCCCTTTCTTCTTCTGTCATCCTCTCTACTATATCTAAATCTAAGGGGGCTCCTAGACGCGGGGGTGTCACAGGACTTGGTTCTGGAGTCCTGTGGGCGCGTATATAGTCCGACTTCATCTTTTCATCGCTTGCATATGTCAGAAGGTTCTTCGACAGAGGTCTGCAGTGGGGATAGTTGTCTTCATGCTTTGTAGGAGTGTTTTTGTTCATGGGAAAAAGTTTTACAGTTGGCCCTTCCATTGGCCATTTCTCCATGAGAAGTAGAGGCTCGAATATGACTCCTAGAATTCTCTGATATTGCAGAGGTGGCATATATCCTGGTGTGTTCTTTTTGGCCTTTTGGGTTGCAAGCTTTCTGTCGATCGTATTTACTATCTCCTGCATCATGATGGTGGCATAATCAAGTGGAAGATCGTAATAGATCCCATACATGATGGTCAGGATCTGGTGTGAGCTCTGGTTAGGGCTGCCAGTTTTCCCTGTGAGACAACGATTCAGGATGGAGAAGAGGGTATTCCACAGAGGTGGTAGTCTGCCTCTGCGGAAATCATTGCGTTTCCTTAGGGTTGTGTTATACCCTAACATCTCTACAAAACGACAGAGCTCCTCGTCCGTCGGAACTTCAGCATATTTCTTTATTCCAAGTAGACCTCTGGTTGGCAGGTTGAACTCAAGCGAGAACATAGTTCTATTGAACATGAGTTCGAGGTATTCAGATTTGTCTGGCATCGAAATATAGCCCTTTTTCAGAGAATCATCTGAATCAAATCGGCAACTTTGCCAAAATTGATTCAGATATCGAGCAGGGATTTTGGTTAGGGTTTTGGAAATGAGGGAGTATAGGATATGGTTTTCCATGATGTTTAGGAGAAGGGCATGGGCTTCGCCGAAGGCTGTGGGTGAGGGCACCAGGTAGCAGTTGTTGGATTTTAATGGAAGAACATCCTCAAAATGTTCTTTGTTCAGAAAATGTTGAAGATTGGTGGTTGGTGCAAAATTTGCAGAGTCGCCGGAGTTTGCTGTTTCTGCATTTACGGCGATGTTAGGGTTGGGGGAGTGCTCTGAATGTACTGGGGGTTGTTGAGGAGAGTTCGCCGGAGAGTTCTGAGAAGCATGGGAACTGGAAGCCATTTTTGCAAAGAAAAATGAAGATTTGAGAATAGTTTCAGGTTCGCCGGAGAAGAAAGTAAGTAAAGTTTTTGTGAGGAAAGGTAACTTGGGTTTTATACTAAGTATGTAACCGTAGAATCTGAAAGGGTTAATATTTTGAGGTAAATAATATTTGGGGTCCGCACTTGAGTGGTTACGGCGGGTTCAACTTTCCAGAGGAACGTGCTCCATGTAGGTCCAATGAAAAGATGACACGTCATCTGTGTCAGTCATGACGAGACGTCGTGGGCGGCCTTATTAAATGCTAGGCGCGTGGGCTTCTTTACCTCCACATGATTCTTACTCGCAGAAAAGTTACCGTTACTGTTACAGAAATGCCCAAAGTAAAAACTGACAGAGGCTCTGTGATTTGAAAACCTTGTTTTTCTTGCCTCTGTGGGTTTTCTTTTCTTCACAAAATAATGGTTGAAAAGTCCATGGAGAGGATCGATAAATTATTTAGTATAGAAACTCCTTTACAGAGGTTTTTGGACCTCTGTCAGAGCCAGCAGAGGCTCTGAGACAAGAAATTTCTCATATCTAACAATTTATAAACATTTTTGATCATCCAAGTTTTTGATTGTTTTAACAATGTTTTTAGGACCAATTTGAAAGATGGTGACCTAGAAAATTGTTTTTGAAAAGGTTTTGTGCAGCAAAAATCTTTTAAAACGTGTTGGTTTACAGAAGTTCTTTCTTGTGGAAAGAACTCTGTAACCAATGACTTCTGTTGCAGTGTATTTGAACGCGATGATTCTTTTTGAAATTGATATCTAAGGTGATTGACAGAGTTTCCAAGATTATTGATTTATGATCAGAGCTTTTGCCTGCAGAGCCTCTGTTGGACTCAGCAGAGGCTCTGTGACCTTAAATTTCTAATAATGGAAAACTCAATATTCTTTTTGATCAAATTTTATTTGGAATGTTTTTAATAATGTTTCTAGAACATATTTAGAAATTTGTGTCCTAGAAAATTATTTTCAAAAAGAATTTGTACGAGATGCCAACCTTTTTGTTCTTCTTTGTCTGGCAAAGTTCTTTTCTTCTGTTGATGTCATCTCTTCCTTTGCTCCCCCTTGACTTATAAATCTCTGTAGATTAAGCAAGGTTTCCTTTTGCACCCCCTTGATCTAATCAACCTCTGTAGATCAAGTATGTTCACCTTCTGCTCCCCCTTGACCTATGCTTGGTTCAATGATCAGAAGTAATGTATATAACCTAGGTCAAGTGTATCAGAGGTTCTGTAAGGATCGTCAGAGGTTCTGAGGAGTCCTACAGAAGCTCTGTTGTTTTCAGAATTGAGATTTTTAGAATTTACATACAAAAGCAAATTATTTACTAAAAAATAAAAAAAATAATAAAAAAACTTATTATTTTAATAATTTACAGAACAAAAAAAAGCATTTATACATTTTTTAAAATGAAGATAAGATACTTACAGAGGTTAACTTATATTTATCATTCCTAATTTACCCACCAAGTAAAGGAATCTTTTCTCATCAAGTGCCTTGGTGAATAAATCAGCAAGCTGAAATTCTGTTGGTACAAAATGCATCTCGATGGTTTGGTTTTCAACATGATACTTCAGAAAGTGATACCTGATATCTATGTGCTTTGTCTTTGAATGCTGTACTGGATTTGCAGAGATGGCAATTGCACTTTTGGAATCACAGAAGATGGGAATTTTGCAGATGATGTGACCAAAGTCTTTCAGCTGTGTTTTCATCCACATAACTTGAGAGCAACAGCTAGCAGCATCAACGTATTCAGCTTCTGCCGTAGATGTTGAGACACAATTCTGTTTCTTTGAAGTCCAGCTTACTAATTTCCCACCTAGGAATTGACAACTCCCAGAGGTACTCTTTCTGTCGAGTTTACATCCTCCATAATCTGAATCTGTGTATGCCTTTAGTCCAAAACCAGAGTTCTGTGGATACCAGAGGCCAAGATTTTTGGTCCCTCTGAGGTATCTGAAGATTCTCTTTATAGCAATATAATGTGACTTCTTAGGATTAGCTTGATATCTTGCACTGAGGCATGTGGCATGCATTATGTCAGGTCTACTGGCTGTTAAGTATAATAAAGACCCAATCATTCCTCTATAAAGCGTGCACTCGACAAAGATGCCATTTGAATCTGAAAAAAGTTTATTTCCAGTGGCCATTGGGGTTTTCATGACAGAGGCATCAGAGAGGCTATATTTTTCAAGTATGTCAGAGACATATTTTGATTGGTTTATGAAAATTCCTTCTGATGTTTGTTTGACTTGAAGTCCGAGGAATAAGGTTAATTCTCCCATCATACTCATTTCAAACTCACTCTGCATGAGTTTTTCAAAATCTTTACATTTTTGTGCATTAGTAGACCCAAAAATAATGTCATCTACATATATTTGTACAAGAATAAGGTCATTTCCTTCTGCTTTAAAGAACAGAGTTGTATCAGTGGTACCTCTTTTGTAGTCGTTATCGAGAAGTAAGGTAGAAAGTCTTTCGTACCATGCTCTTGGAGCCTGTTTCAATCCATATAGAGCTTTGTCGATGTAAAAGACATACCTTGGGTACTTTGGGCTTTCAAACCCTGGTGGTTGTTGGACGTATACTTCTTCTTGAATTTCACCATTGAGAAAGGCAGATTTTACATTCATTTGATATACTTTAAAACCTCTGTGGGCTGTGAAGGCTAAGAAAATTCTTATTGCTTCGAGCCGTGCAACAGGGGCAAAAGTTTCATCGTAATCTATGCCCTCTTATTGGCGATATCCCTTGGCCACCAGTCTTGCTTTGTTTCGAATTATCACTCCATCCTCATCCTTTTTGTTTCTGAAGATCCACTTAGTTCCCATGGCCTGTTTCCCTCGTGGCAGAGGTACTAGAGTCCAGACCTTGTTTCGCTCAAACTGCAGAAGCTCTTCTTGCATAGCATCCACCCAGTTTGGGTCTTCCAGGGCCTCAGAGATCTTTTTCGGTTCGATCACACTAATAAAGTTGGTAAAGAAACAAAAATTTGCAGAAGCTGATCTTGTTTTTACCTTATTAGTGGGATTACCGATGATTTGGCTTGGAGGATGGCTTTTTGTCCATTGAGTTGTTCGTGGAAGATGATCATTTGAGTCATCAAGTTGAACTTCTGTGGTTGAAGTGGTTGATGGTTCTGCCCATGTGTTTAGTTCAACTACTGTAGGAATGGGTATTAGAGTTGGAATTTCCTTCTCTGTAGGCATTGTGGTTTCATCTTCACTTCCCTCTGGTGTTGCTTCCTCTGTTGGATTTGTTAGTATTTGGATTACCTCTGTTGTTGAATCTTTTGTTGTTTCTTCTGTTCGATTTTTAGTACCTGTAGTAGTTGCAGAAGAGGATGAGGTATTAAATGGATCAGTCAGAGAGATACTTACGTCGTTTACAGAAGGTGATTCTGCAGAGGTTCTGTTGGTTCTAGCAGAGGGATCGACATCGTCGTTGAACATTTCTTGAAATAGAAGACTTAAATCTCTATTTGTTTTCGAGATGCCAGAGGATTCCATGTTTAGCCCGAGTTCTGAACTGTGTTGTTCAGAAGTCTTTTGGAATGAGTCATCAAAGGACACATTGATGCTTTCTACTATCGTGCGCGACTTCAGAAGGTAAACTCTGTAGGCTTTGGAAGCGGCAGAGTACCCGATGAACTTTCCTTGGTCAACCTTTTCTTCAAACTTTCCTCTTGAGTCTCTGTCGTTTAAGACAAAGCATTTTCATCCAAACACATGGAGAAACTTGATGTTTGGTCGCCGTTTGTTGATCAATTCATAAGGAGTTTTGATGTATCTTTTTACGATTGTTGAACGATTTTGGGTATAGCAAGCAGTTGAAATTGCTTCTGCCCAAAAGGTCATTGGTAATCCGCATGCAGAAAGCATGGTTCTTGCAGCCTCCACGAGCGTGCGGTTCTTTCGTTCGACCACGCCATTCTGTTGTGGGGTGCGAGCGGCAGAGAAGTTCTGGGATATTCCTTCTTCTGTGAGATAGGCTTCAATGACAGAGTTTTTGAATTCTGTGCCATTGTCACTTCGTAACTTCAGAATTCTGCACTCATAAAGAACTTGGATTCTTTTCATTAGATTAATCAGGATGCATGGAACGTCTGATTTCTTTCTGACAAATTCAACCCATGTAAATCGTGAATACTCATCAATTAAGACAAGTATATATTTCTTGCCACCTAGGCTCTGTATAGCGATTGGACCGCAGAGGTCAACGTGAAGCATGTACAGAGGCCTAGGACAAGACACATCAGTTTTGCCTCTGTGGGAAGCTCTTTTGAGTTTTCCCAATTCACAGGCAGAACATAAATGATCCTTATTAAATTTAACAAAAGGTAAACCTTTGACTAGATCAAGTTTTACCAGTTTATCTAGAGTATGAAAGTTTAAGTGACAGAACCTGTTATGCCATAGCCAGGCTTCTTCACTCTCGCTTGCAACAAGACAAATGTTGTCCTTGTTTTTGGCATTGAAGTTCATTAGATACAGATCACCTTTTCTTTTGGCTCGCAGAAGTTCTATTCCGGTGTCTTCACTTAGTAGAGAGCAAAATGTTCTCTTGAACAGTACATCGAATCCTGTGTCACAAAGTTGGCTGACACTGAGTAGGTTGTGTTTTAGGCCATCCACATATGCAAATTTGTGTACAGTGATATTTTCTTTCTTTATGACTCCATAGCCTTTAATATGCCCCTTTTTGTTGTCTCCAAAGTTTCCTTATTTCTATCTTGTTACCGGGTAACACTTGCACCTACCGGCTAATTCAATCTTTCCGGACAACTATCCGGATCATACCTGGATACCGGAAGTCACACCCGATAAGTCCCATATACCGGACAAGTTCCCGGTAACTGCCATTCCATCCGGTAAGTCCTCCCACCCGGTAAGCTAGTTACTTGTTTTAATTTTTATCGGCAAGTTCTTGTTTTATTTGATTCATCCGGTCACATCCAGTTATCCGGTAAGCTCTTCATCCGGTAAACACTTCCACCCGGTAAGTTTGCTATTTGTTTTATTCACATTCGGTAAGTTTTTGCTTTTGTTGACTCATCCGGTAAACCTGTTTCATCTGGTAACACTCAGTTATCCGGTAACCTGTGTTTACCCGAATTCTTCTGCTGATTGAACACTTTCTCACACAATCTGATCCGGACACTTCCAGATCAGACACCTTTATCTGGATTCCTATCCGGTAAGTTCAGTCTAGTCAATTTCTTACTTGTTTTTGCATCAATAACTCTTAGAACCTGCGTTAGGACACCACTCTTAGTGCCTTGCGTTAGGATCTCACTTTGAATCGAAACCATTGTCTGACTATCACATTAGTGCAACTTAAAATGTCTTCGCGCGACGCTCTCACTATCGGCACCGACTTCAAGCCTCCATGTCTCTACCAAGGTGAATACAGCCAATGGCGGGACATATTTCTGATCTTCATTGAGTCAAAGGATAACTTCGAGTTCATCTGGCGAGCTCTAACTGACGGGCCAATTCCTAAACCCGTGAAGACTATACCAACAACTGAAGAAGGTGGTGAAGTTCGTTATGAGGACAAGACATACGCATAAATGACTGCAGACGAAAGAGGCATGCTTGAGGGTGAAAAGCATGCCAAGAGGTACCTTGTTCAGGCTCTACCTAACACGATCTACACAGCCATAGACAGCTACAAAGATACAGCAAAGGGCATGTGGGATCAGGTGGAGAAAATGATGCGCGGGAGCAAAGTCGGGAACCAACTGAAAATCAACAGTTGTATAACCAAGTTTGATGGGTTTAAGCAACGCACCGGCGAATCCCTCTCCCAGACCTATGAACGTTTTTGTCTCCTTCTCAACGATCTACACAAAAACCACATCACTCGATCAAACACGGAAAATGCGCTCAAGTTCCTTAACAACCTCTTGCCTGAATGGAAAGTATTCGCATCTCACGTCAAGCACGACCACTTGATGGAGAACATTGGCATACACGAACTCTATAAGATGCTTCTTCAGGACGAAGATGAAGTGATGGAGATTCTGAACGAGAAGAAATCTGCATCCAAGCTACCTGCTGATCTACTAGCTCTTATGTCTTCAAAACGAGGCAAATCTTCTGTCCGTCGTTCCAAACGTGCCCACTGTCACACCCCGCTAAAGAGAAAATACGGGATGTACAGCTCAAGTTTCACAGCAAAAGTTACAAGATCACATCAACCATCAAAATACATTTAAAAGTCAACAACCTTGTCTTTACAATTGTTTTTCAGAAAGGGGAAATGACATAATTAAAGAAAGCTTCATCACGTGATGCCTTCCTAGATCCCAACCTTAATGACGTTCCCCTGAAAAGCATGTAAATGAGAGGGTCAACTAGTGAACTAGTTGGTGAGATCACAGGTTTAACGAGTACAACATTGTTTGCCATAGAAAAATAGATTAAATCCGCACAAGTGGATAAGGCAAAATAGTTTAAATCCGTACAAGTGGATAAATCAAAGTAGTTGAATCCGTACAAGTGGATAAATCAACCGGTTATGAAATACTTGCTCATTGTAATAGTATGTATTATGTTTAAGTAGTGAGCCCGTTACCCGACCTACATGACATCAGCCCCATCGCATGTTCTATCACCAACAATGCGTACGGAAAACAATAATTATGCACTCAAACAAGCGCTACTTGTGAGTGGGGTGTCAACCAAATAACGTTATTCATAATTACCAACGGCTCACACTCGTGAGTTAAACGGGTAACGTAAGTTAAACGGGGACTTACGTATGATAGAGAGAAAGCTCAAACTTACAACACGCGTAAACTATACATACTATAGAGCATAACTGAGTATAGCAAAGTTTACGTTTTCAATAAAACGAGTTAATCAGTACGTAAAAGTAATTGTAGTAACGACATGCTTTTCACCCCAAATATGTAATATATTGAAAAAGGGGCTGTGATAACTCACTTGATAAGCGATGGAATCCGGGAATCTCCCACAAGTACTTCGAGATGATCCTACTTCAAACCTATGAACGTAAGGTCACTAGTGAGTTTTTGTCTCGAAGGTTCGGTATTAACTATCCAAATCGTCATAAAATGCCTTGTTGTGTTTTAATATTATCAACGTAACAATGTTATACATTGTTCTTGTTAGATTAAAGTTTCCGCAATTTCGTCACAATAAGTAACGAAAAGGGTTTAAAAAACGTATATATATAGTACATATATATATATATATATATATAAACCGAAATTTTTATCGTATGAACGATAAAAAGGGGTTTTGAATGTAAAGACGAATTATTTAAAGTGCATAAATATAAATAGATATGTTATATATATGTATATTCCACAATTTCATCATAAAATGATGAAATGGGATCAAGAATATATAAAATGCATAAATATATATAGATATGTTATATATGTATATTCCACAATTTCCTCATAAAATGATGAAATGGGATCAAGAGTAAATAAAATACATAAATATATAAACATAAGATATACATATGTATTCCACAATTTCATCATAAAATGATGAAATGGGATTAGAAGTTAGTACTCAATTATAGTAAGAAGTTTGTCCTTTACTGTCCAGATTTTGGTGTCACTTTGTGTCCATCTTTGGGTAACGTCTAGGTATAGTTAGGTCAAGATATTTTATGTCCAAGGGTTGTAATGAGTTAGGAAACTTTTGGCATAAGTTTCATAATTTTTAGAAGTGTTTAAGTACATGAAATAATACTTGACATAAAACTCGACAGAAGACGTTGCTGCTTGCGCACTGTTTCTGTGAAAACTGTTTAGTAGATGGAATCTTTGGGTTTTAGAGTGAAACCACTTGGGTTTGAATCCTAACACATAGTAATAATTTCCAGAAAAAGAATTACTTAATTTGGAGTAGTATTGAGTGAGATATGACCTTTGGAAAAGAGGTGTGGAATCTGACAGCAAGCTGTCAAAACCACCCTTTGTGCATGTGCTCCTATATTGACTTCTTAACCAAAATTCTTATTCCTTTGCATGCAAAATCCGATTTGAACCTTCCCCAAACACTTATTTTCAGTTCCAAAACACATTTTTGAACCATTTAAATTACATGCAAGTTACCCATCAACTCATCTTTTATAAACTCTTGAAAAAGACTCATTTTGAAGAATGTTGATGTTCATGTCAAGAACTTCAACATGCAACTTAAAATTGTGCATTTTGAGCTCATGCATGTTTGTTTAAGTATGTTTTTAGTGGATTTCAAAGATCCACTCATGAAACTCTTGAACATAAAGATATGGATTTCTCAAGAAAACTACATGCATGTGTTTTAAAAGTTCATCTTTGATCTTAACATGGGTTTGATTTTGGATTCACCATCTTTATAATAACAATTAGGTGTTATGGTGGTAAATCTACAAACATTAAGATTTGTAAAGATGATTTTTAAGAAAGTTAAAGAAAGTGTAGAAGGAGATGAAGAACATTCATAAAAGTGCAAGAAAGTGAAATTTAAACAAAAGAGTGTGTGTGGATTTCACCCAACACACTTGTATTTACCTTGAACTCTTTTCATCTTTTGAAAGGAGATGATTTAGGGGCTGAATTGTTGGTTGAAGATGGATGAAGGTTTGAAGATGGGATGAAGATTGTGATGAAGATTTGAAGATGGAGAGAGAAAAGGGTGAGAGAAATCTCTAGTGAGATTTTAGTGAGAGAGAGTGGAGTGTTGTTGTGAATGAATTGTAGAGATTAAAGGAATACATAAGGAGTAGAGAGAGGGGGGGGGGGGGGGGGCAGGGGGCGGCCTCTCCATGGGGTGGGGGGGGGGGGTGGGGGGGTGGGGTAGTGTGATGCAAATATACAAGTCCAATCTTGTCTTTTTGATTAAATTTTAAAATACAAGTATTTTTCTTAATAATTAAAAATACAAAATAATTATATAAAAGTAAAGTATTTTTATATAATATGATTGAAATACATAAGTTGTTAATTATATAAATACTTGTGGTATAAGTGTAGGTTAAGTTGGCATTTTATGAGAGTTATGGATAATTTCCTAATTCAAGGGTTTCTTAGGCAAAATTTCTCGAATTTTCCTATCGTACCGCGTTTACTACTAAAATTGCACTGTTTGAACTATGACATGAGTAAATGAGATATCCAGTGTAGTTCTAACATGAGGTGTAAATTTGACAGTTGTCACAGTCTCCCCCGGTTAGAAGAATTTCGTCCCGAAATTCAAGTGTTACTAGCGTTATCAGGTTTGCTAGCAAAGAGATGAGGATACTTATGTAACATGTAATCCTCCCGTTCCCAAGTGTATTCAGGCCCATGCCTTGTATTCCAATGGACTTTTACCATCGGGATTTTGCTTCGCTTAAGACGCTTGACCTCCCTATCGAGTATCTCCATTGGTTCCTCTACGATGTGCAACTTATCGTTGATTTGGATTTCTTCCAAAGGCACGGTTACTGCTTCGTCGGCTAGACATTTCTTTAAGTTTGACACGTGAAACGTGTTGTGGATAGCACTTAACTCCATCGGCAATTCCAGCTTGTAAGCTACTGGTCCAATTCTTTCCGCGATCTTGAATGGTCCAACATACCGTGGACTCAATTTTCCTTTTTTCCAAACCGGACTGTTCCCTTCCAAGGGGATACTTTCAAAAAGACTGTCACCAACTTGAAATTCTAAAGGCTTCCTACGATTGTCCGCATAACTCTTTTGACGATCTTGAGCTGCTTTAAGCCTATCTCTGATGATTGCAATTTTGTCAGTGGTTTCTTGGACAATGTCCGGATAGTTGTCTATCTCCAATTTCCAACCAACAAAGTGGTGACCGACACTTGCGTCCATACAGAGCTTCATATGGTGCACACTGAATACTAGTGTGATAGCTATTGTTGTATGAAAATTCAACTAACGGCAAGTGGTTATCCCAACTTCATCCAAAGTCTATCACGCATGCCCGAAGCATGTCTTCCAATGTCTGAATGGTTCGCTCACTTTGACCATCCGTTTGAGGATGATAGGCCGTGCTCAAGTTTAATTGCGTACCTAACGCTTTTTGAAGTGACTGCCAAAATCGAGATGTGAAGCGGCTATCTCTATCTGATATGATGGAAACTGGGACTCCATGACGAGTGACGATTTCCTTGATATAGATTTGAGCAAGCTTCGCCATCTTAAAGTCTTCCCGAATAGGCAAGAAATGTGCAGACTTCGTAAATCGATCTACTATAACCCAAATCGAGTCGTATCCTTTAGCAGTTCTTGGAAGTTTGGTTATGAAATCCATAGTGATTTGCTCCCATTTCCACTGTGGAATCTCTGGTTGTTGCAACAATCCTGATGGCTTTTGATAAACAGCCTTGACTTTTGAGCAAGTTACGCATTCCCTACATATATGGCAACATCCTTCTTCATTCCTGGCCACCAATAGTACTCCCTTAAATCCTTGTACATCTTATCTGCTCCTGGGTGAATTGAGTACTTAGATTTATGAGCCTCCTCCAAAATCATTTTCCGTAGGTTGTCAGCCTTTGGGATCCATACTCTACCCTTAAAGTAACGTACTCCATCAATCTTTGTTTCAAATCTAGCCTCTAAACCATGAAGAGTCTCGTTTTTCAGGTTTTCAGACTTCATTGCTTCGACTTGAGCTTCAAAAATCCGGGTTTTCAAACTTGTTTGAACCAGCGCTCCTAATGCTCGGACTCGTGAAGGTTTTAGCCTTTCTTTCCTACTCAGGGCATCAACTACCACATTGGCCTTACCTGGGTGGTAACGTATCTCACAATCGTAGTCGCTGAGCAGTTCTACCCATCTTCTTTGCCTCATATTAAGCATCTTTTGATAAAAAATATGCTGAAGACTCTTGTGATCAGTGAAGATAGTGCACTTGGTACCATATAGATAATGTCTCCAGATCTTCAGAGCGAATACCATAGCTTTGAGTTCCAAATCGTGCGTGGTATAGTTCATTTCATGAACTTTTAATTATCTCGAGGCGTATGCTATCACCTTATCATTTTGCGTCAACACGCAACCTAATCCTTGATGCGATGCGTCATAATACACCACAAAATTTTCCGTTCCCTCCGGTAAAGCTAAAATTGGTGCATGGCACAACTTTTTATTCAAAAGTTGAAACGCTTCTTCTTGGGAAGCTCCCCAAACGAATTGCTTATCCTTTTGGGTTAACGTGGTGAGGGGTTTAGCGATCTTAGAGAAATTCTCGATAAAACGCCGATAATATCCTGCCAAACCTAGAAATTGGCGAATTTCCGTCGGAGTCCTTGGGGCTTCCCATTTCCGAATTGCTTCCACTTTAGCCGGGTCCACGTGAATCCCTTTCTCTCCGATCACGTGTCCTAAGAAATGTACTTCTCGAATCCAAAATTCACACTTAGAGAATTTGGCATACAGTTTCTGCTCCTTGAGAAGTTCTAGAATCACTTTTAGATGCTGCTTGTGATCTTTCTTACTCTGAGAATAGATCAATATATCATCGATGAATACAATCACAAACTTATCAAGGTATGGTCTACATACTCTATTCATTAGGTCCATAAACACAGCTGGTGCGTTCGTCAAACCGAATGGCATAACTAAAAACTCGTAGTGTCCATAGCGAGTTCTAAAAGTTGTTTTAGGGATGTCCTCCTCACGGACTCTTAACTGATGATATCCTGATCGAAGATCAATTTTTGAGAAGTAAGTTGCACCCTGCAACTGGTCGAACAAATCGTCTATTCGAGGGAGAGGATATTGGTTCTTGATTGTTATCTTATTCAGCTCCCTAAAATCGATGCACATTCGAAATGATCCATCCTTCTTCTTGACGAAGAGAATCGGGGCTCCCCAGGGTGATGAACTTGGTCGAATGAATCCTTTATCCAGGAGTTCTTGAAGTTGATTGGACAACTCTTGCATTTCGACAGGTGCTAAGCGATACGTGGCCTTGGCTACAGGCGCCGCTCCGGGTATAAGGTCAATCTGAAATTCGACTTGTCTAAACGGGGGAAGTCCAGGCAAATCGTCTGGAAACACTTCTGGGTGATCCTTCACCACAGAAATATCTTGGACTCGCCTCTCCCCGGACTTCTTTTCGATTACTTGCGCCAAGAATACAACGCACTTCTTTCTCAAATACTTATGGACCTTCATACAAGACACTATCTTTAGGTTTCTCCCTGTTCTATCTCCTTGGACAACAAGGGTTTCTCCGCCTTGTAAGGGTAACCTGATAATCTTTTCAAAACAACTGACCTCTGCTCGGTTCTTAGATAACCAATCCATGCCTATTACTACGTCAAAACTCCCCAACTCAATTGGAATAAGATCAACGCTAAAAAGTTTATCAGCTAAGTTCAAGGTACAACCTAAGATTACATCCTTAGCCTCTAATTCAAATCCGTTAGCAACCTCAACGATATAAGCATTCGGCATTTTCTTAGTTTCTAAATTGATCAAAGGCCTAAAGTCTAACGAAACAAAGCTCTTATCAGCTCCAGTGTCGAATAATACGGATGCATAATAATCGTTTAGGAGAAATGTACATGTCACTACATTGGGGTCTCGACGTGCTTCTTCTGCTCCTAAGACAAATGCCCGTCCCCGAGCTTGTCCTCCTTGGTTTCCCTGATTGGCTTGCCTTGCTTGATACCCATCATTGTTATTGGTTGATCCCCTTTTTAGCCTTGGGCACGCATTCCGGAAGTGATCTGGGCTTACGCACTCATAGCATACCCTTCCATCCTCCTTTACATTCTTTCCCATCTTGCAGTACCGGGTGAAATGACCCTTTTGCTTACAAATGCCACAGGTGGGACAGGTTCCGTCATGATGCAAATTGCACTGATTGCATTTTGGGAGGGGTCCATGGTAACGCCCTACTTCCTTAGCGTTCATTCCAAAGATTCCCACTACCTTCTTGTTCCTACTTGAACTACCTCCAATCGCCTTTCCTGACTGACTCTCTGGCCTTCTCTTACTACCGACACCTTTCTGAGTTAGAGTTCCTGCTCTGACCGCATCTGTTAGCTTCAATCTTCCTAATCATAGAAGTATTTAGAAGTAGTGAAAAATAGGCTAAGTGAAGAAAGCCTCTTACAGAGGCTCTGCCGACATTACCGAGAAATCAAGGTCAAGAAGCTACAGAAGCAGCAGAGGCTTCCTACAGAAGCTCTGTCATACGCACAAAGAAGACCAAAGACTCGGAATCCGGCGAAGACTGCTCCACAGAGGACCAGACCGCAGAACCTCTGTAACTCATTACAGAGCCTCTGTGGTCCTCACTGAGACTTGAAGATATTTATAATATCTTGCTACTGTTACAGGACTCGTACATCAACTTGCATGGTAGCATGCCCTGTCCAACATCGACGTGTCAAACTCTGATTGGACTCAGTAGGGCTTAGTACATATTAGACGTCTGCTGCATTAAATGCAATACAGCACGTCTGACTGTTCATGCCATCCTTGCAACTGTTCACGACATCCTCTCAACTATTCATACGTACCTTTTGAATAGTAGCATATGCTTTATGGTCCCCTTTAGAGTAGTATATAAGGAAGACTCATGTTGAGTTCTTCCTTACACACACATAAACACAATACACAACACTTCAATCGAACATCAAGAACACAAAAGCTTATTCACCTTAAAGAGTCATATCTGTTTTAAAGCTTTTTCTTACTCACGGTTCATAAACCTGTTCTTGATATATATTCAGTAAACTTTGAGATATAATATTCTGTTCACTGTTTATTTATAGTTTGTTCTAAATCTATCAAACTTATCTGTTAGTTCTTTAAATACGCTTCCGCATCAAACCTTAAACCTGAACTAATAGATCTGATAATCTTGTTTAAAGCAAAACGTGAACCAACAATTGGTATCAGAGCCTTCCTTGATTTTCAATATCAAGTGATCCACTTATCAAGATTCGTGATAGATATTATTGAGATTTAAAATTGGGTCTGGAAACTGCTTAAACCCAGAAAATCTTCAAGTTCATCGAAGTAACTCTTTAGTCATACTTTCTTTCTAAAATCTTCAAAAATGACAAATACAAATAATTTCTTTACTACTGGTTCTCTCACTAAACCTCCTACTCTCCTTCGAGATGAGTATCCTCAGTGGAAAATAAGAATGGTCCATTTTTTCAAGGGCACTGAAAGAAATCTAGTACAATATCTGTACAATCCTCCTCCTATTCCCATGACAGTAGTACCTCGTGTACCTGCTACTGCTGAATCTGCCGAAATCCCCGAACATCAAAAACCAAAGCCAAAAGGGGAGTGGTCAACCGAAGATAAAGCAGAAGATGAAGTTGCTCAGAAAACCAAGAGGACATTAATTATGGCAATACCCAACGAACTCTTTCAATCCTTGGATTCATGTGAAACAGCGCATGATCTGTGGAAAGAACTGGAAAGACAGTTGGAAGGAGGTGCTAAAACACAAAAAAACCGAAGAGCACAGTACATCAATGAATATCATGCATTCAGAGCCTCTGCAACAGAATCTCTGCAAACAACATACGACAGATTCAACTCTCTAATCAACAAGTGCAGAAAATCAGGCATTGACAGAACTTCTGAAGAAAACAATGTCATGTTTTTAAAAAGTCTAAATGAAGAATGGCTCCAGCTGTCTATGTCCCTACAGACAAATCAGGATCTAGACACCTGGACTCTCTCTGATCTTTACGGAACATTAGCCGCACAAGAACCTCAGATAGCACAGGCTAAAACACTAACCATTGCACCATATGCATTGGTTAGTAAAACTAAAGAGGATGCACAGAGACCAAGAAATGATAAAGCCACAGAGGAGAAGAAGAAGGAGAAGAAGAAGATGGTGATAATTGACAGTGAAGAAGAAGAGCAAGCAGAAAAGGAAATAACTCTTGCGTCACTAGCTAAATCTTTAGCTCTATTGACAAAAGAGTTCAGAGGAAACAGAAGAGGTTCCGGAAATGAAAGATATGATAGAGACAACCAGGATGACAGAAGAGACAACAGAAGAGATGACAGAAGAGGAGAAGAATCAAGTGGCCGACAGAGTCAAGCGATAGAAATTACAGAGGGAATGACCGACAGAGGTCAGATGACTCGGTAAGCCACACGCAGCTAGAATGCTACAAGTGCGGCAAACCTGGTCACTATGCAAATGAATGTAGATCAGAGAAAGGCGGAGACCTACAGAAGTCCAATGATCGAAAAGGAAACACTCCTCAAGGGTGTTTTAACTGAGGAAAACCAGGCCATTTTGCGAATGAATGCAGAAGCAGATCAAATCGCCCACAGAGGGACTCTGCTTTCTACAAAAAGAAAGCCGAATATTATGCTAAAAAATCCTTAATGGCAAAAGGACATTCTGAGGAGAACACAGAAGACTTCCAATCAGACTCTACTTCTGACGATGAACATACCGCCAATGCCCTCTTCTGTGGCATGGCAGAAGTCGACTCCTGCACTGACTCTGAGGTATCTACTTCAAATTCCAACTCTTGTATTACCTCTGTAGATGATAATACACTTAGAATTAACATTGAATTAATTGAACTGAAAGAGATAAATCAAAGTATTCAGAAAAGACTCACTTTCAATGAGAGAGAAGTACGGCTTCTCACTCAAGAAAAAGCAAAGATTTTTGAGAAAAAAGAGAGAATAGAAAAGAAATGGAACAAAACTCTAGATCCTTTAAAAAAACAAATTTCTGAATTAACCAATACTTTAAAAGATAAAACAAAAGAACTTTCAGTTTCAAGGAGCGAAACTACTGACATAAGAGCTCTTAAAGAATACTTTCAAAGAGAAAGAGAGGTATTATGGCAAGATTTACTCAGAAGAGAAGTTTTGCTTAAAAACTATAAAGATGCACAGAAAGTTTATGAAAAAAATAAACTCACAAATAGGGAGACGAGGTATAGGGTATGATGATATCACCCTAGGTGTTGAAGGCAAAAGAAACAAACCTCTGTCCTCGTTATTTGTGATTGGAAAAACAAACAAACCAGATTTTCCAAATCTAATCTCTGTAAGCAAACGGGCGAAAATCTCTGTGGATCCTTACTTGAAGAAACATAAGAAGATGATTAACGTGTGGTTTGAAAACACAGACTCATCATCTTCAACCTCTATCAATAGAGGTATCAAAACAAAGAAATATCTAAAAACACAAGATCAGATAGGTATCTTCAAGTTTGGTAAACCAGAGACCCAAACACAGGTTGCTTTTGTCTGTTTGATAAACGTTGAAAAGAAGTTATCAGCAGAAGCTCCTGAGTTTAAACCCATTTTTTCAGAAGAAAACTTTAAAAACTTAATTGAAAAAGAAATTTTGGAAATATGGAAATCAAGCGTTTTAGAAAAATTCTGTACATCTTCTATAGATAAATCTATCACTGAAGAAATCTTATTAGAAACCTCTGCAATCTATGAAAACTATTCTACAGAGGAAGAAAGCTTGTATGATGCATGTTCGGAAAATTCAACCTCTATTGAAAGAATTGACTCAACCTCTGTATACGAGGACGACTCATCTTCTGACGATTCAGAGACAGATGTTACATCTGGGATAACTCTCTATGACACAGAGGATGTTAAATACTCCTCTGAAGTTCCTCACAGAACTATTTCTCCAAAAGAGAAACTCACAGAGATTCCAATCTGCCAAGATTTTCTAAATTTGAATCTACATGTCAAAACTTCTGCTGAGCTTAAAATGTTACAGAAGACCTCTATTGATCCTATAAGTTCTAGATTTTCAAAACCCAAGGTTAATAAATCTTTTTCTTCTGTGACAGTGATAAAGGAAGCTCACCACAGAAGCAACCCACAGAAGGCAGGTCCTAAACAGAGCTTTTGCAAACAACATTCGAGTATTCATAGATCTTCTAGTAATAGGAAATCTAATGTAAAGAAAGAATGTAATGCCTCTGTGGCTGAGTTTAAAAAGTTCAATGAAAACTTCAAACAAACTACATCTCATATTCAATACTGTCATTGCTTTGATCTTATGTCTAAACTTAATAATCATTTTTCAAATCAAGATTGTCTACTCTCTACGCCAATTCAAAAGTCAAATCCCACAAAGAAACAATCTGACTTTTCTGCAGAAAACAAAATGTATTTCAAGAATGCCAAAGCAAACATGAAAAACTCTAACAATATTGGACCCATATGGATATGGGTACCTAAATCTCTGTGATTGTCGTGCAGAAGAAGTATGTGCCAATCTGGTATCTAGACTCCGGATGCTCAAGGCACATGACTGGTGACAGAAGTGCACTATCCACGTACAAAGAAACACAAGATGGTGGATCTGTGACTTTTGGAGACAACAAGAAAGGACACATAAAAGGCTATGGAGTCATAAGGAAAGAAGACGTTTCTGTATACAAAGTTGCATATGTGGATGGCCTTAAGCACAACCTACTCAGTGTAAGTCAACTTTGTGATACAGGATTCAATGTGTTGTTCAAAAGAACTTTCTGCTCTCTACAAAGTGAAGAAACAAGTATGGAACTTCTGCGAGCTGAAAGAATAGGTGATCTATATCTAATGAACTTCAACTCAAAGAACAAGGACAAAGTTTGCCTTGTTGCCTGCAAAAGTGAAGAAGCCTGGTTATGGCACAACCGGTTCTGTCACTTGAATTTTCACACATTGGAAAAACTGGCCAAACTTGATCTAGTTAAAGGTTTGCCAAATGTTAAATTCAATAAGGATCATTTATGTTCTGCCTGTGAGATGGGAAAACTCAAAAGAGCTTCCCACAAAGGCAAAACAGACGTGTCTTGCACCAGGCCTCTGTACATGCTTCATGTCGACCTCTGCGGTCCCATTGCAATACAGAGCCTAGGTGGCAAGAAATATATACTTGTCTTAGTTGATGAGTATTCACGTTTCACATGGGTTGAATTTATCAGAAAGAAATCAGATGTTCCAATTATATTGATAAATCTAATGAAAAGAATCCAAGTTCTTTATGACTGCAAAATACAGAAGTTAAGAAGTGACAACGGCACATAATTCAAAAACTGTGTCATTGAAACTTATCTGTCAACAGAAGGAATTTCACAGAACTTCTCTGCAGCTCGCACTCCACAACAGAACGGTGTTGTCGAAAGAAAGAATCGAACACTTGTGGAAGCCGCAAGAACTATGATGTCAGCATGCGGATTATCAATGAACTTTTGGGCAGAAGCAATTTCTACTGCGTGTTATACTCAAAATCGATCAACCATTGTGAAAAGACACCTCAAGACGCCTTACGAATTGCTTAACAAACGGCAGCCAAACATCAAAATTTTCCATGTATTCGGATGCAAATGCTTCGTCTTAAACGACAGAGATTCAAGAGGAAAGTTTGATGTAAAAGCAGATGAAGGCAAATTCATTGGATACTCTGCCACTTCCAAAGCCTACAGAACATTCCTTACAAAGTCTCACAAGATTGTAGAAAGCATCAATGTTTCTTTTGATGATTCATTCCAAATGACTTCTGAGCAAATAAGTTCAGAACTCGGAATTAAAGGGAAATTCTCTGACATCTCAAGAACAAAAGAAGATTTGAATCTTCTATTTTTGGAGATGTTCCACAATGACATTGATCCTTCTGTCGGAACCATCAGAGTTTCTGAAGAACCATCCTCTGTCGGACAAAATCCTACAGGTATGACTCTAACTGGTCCAAATAATGCTTCATCTTCTTCTATAAATACTACAGATGCAATTGCCGAAGCAGAAGAAAGTGCAGAAGATGAAACATCAAGAAAAACGACCACAGAAGCTGCACAAACCACAGAAGAACCAATTACAGAGGAGATCGAGGACCAAGACTATACATCCTCAGAGGAACAAACTCCACCACCACTCGTACCAATCATTCCACAAACGGTAGAATCAACTACCAAGGCACGAAGAACATCAGAGGCTGCACAAGAAGAAACACAAGAAGCCTCTGAAGAAAGTTTTGATGACATTGATGATCATCTTCCACGCACAACTCAGTGGACAAAAAGCCATCCTCCAAGCCAAATAATTGGAGAACCTTCTGACTCATTAAAAACAAGGCCTGCCACTGCTAATTTTTGTTTCTTTACAAATTTTATTAGTGTTATAGAACCAAAGAAGATTTCTGAAGCCCTAGATGACCCAAACTGGGTAGACGCCATGCAAGAAGAACTTCTGCAATTTGAGCGTAACAGAGTATGGACTTTAATACCTCTGCCAAGAGGGAAACAGGCCATTGGGACTAAATGGGTCTACATAAACAAGAAGGATGAAGATGGAGTGGTCGTTAGAAACAAAGCAAGATTAGTAGCAAAAGGATATAGACAAGAAGAAGGCATAGACTACGATGAGACTTTTGCCCCTGTCGCACGTCTCGAAGCAATAAGAATATTCTTAGCCTTCGCAGCCCACAGAGGTTTTAAAGTCTATCAGATGGACGTAAAATCAGCTTTTCTAAACGGTGAAATCCAAGAAGAGGTTTACGTAAATCAGCCACCAGGTTTTGAAAGCTCAAAGTTTCCAAGGCATGTATACTACCTTGAAAAGGCTCTATACGGAATGAAACAGGCTCCAAGAGCATGGTACGAACGACTTTCTACCTTCCTTCTAGTCAATGGCTACAACAGAGGTACAACAGATACTACCTTATTCTATAAACGCAAAAATAGTGAGATAATGCTTGTACAAATATACGTAGATGACATAATCTTTGGGTCTACAAATTCAGAAGAGTGCAAAATTTTTGAAAAACTCATGCAGAGTGAGTTTGAAATGAGTATGATGGGAGAATTAACATTCTTCCTCGGACTTCAAGTCAAACAATCTTCAGAGGGAATTTTTATAAATCAAGCCAAATATGTCTCTGACATACTTTTAAAATATAATCTCTCTGATACCTCTGCAATGAAGACTCCAATGGCCACTGGAAATAAGTTATTCTTAGATCCAAATGGTATTTCTGTAGAATGTACTCTCTATAGAGGCATGATTGGATCTATGTTATACTTAACAACAAGCAGACCTGACATTATGCATGCCACATGTCTTTGTGCACGTTATCAAGCTAATCCAAAGAAATCACATTATGATGCTGTAAAAAGAATCTTTAGATACCTGAAGGGGACCAACAATCTTGGTCTCTGGTATCCACAGAACTCTGGTTTTAGTCTTAAAGCTTATACAGATTCAGACTATGGAGGATGCATGCTCGACAGAAAGAGTACCTATGGGAGTTGTCAATTCCTAGGTGGTAAACTAGTCAGTTGGACCTCCAAGAAGCAGAATTGTATCTCCACATCCACTGCAGAAGCTGAATACGTTGCTGCCGCTAGCTGTTGTTCTCAGGTTCTATGGATGAAGACTCAGCTAAAAGACTACGGCCACATTCTGTTCAAAATACCCATCTTCTGTGATTCCAAAAGTGCTATTGCTATCTCTGCCAACCCTGTGCAACACTCAAAAACCAAGCATATCGATATAAGGTATCATTTCTTGAAACATCATGTTGAATACGGTACAATCGAAATGCATTTCGTGCCCACAGAATATCAACTCGCTGACTTATTCACCAAAGCATTAGACGAGAAAAGATTCAACTTCTTGGTGGGTAAGTTAGGAATGATTAACATGGTGTGAAAATCCTCTGTAAGTATAGCTTTATCTTCTGTAAATAAGTATAAATATCTATTATTACTAAGTTATTGCGTTGATAAATTTATTTAAGTTTATATTTTTTATATATAAAATAATTGTTTACAGAGACTCTATGGGTCCGCTCAGATCTTCTGATAACCCTTACAGAACCTCTGGTAAACATAATCTATGCTCAATACAAATCTTACCATTCTTTGAACCAGGCATAGATCAAGGGGGAGAAAAAGGAAAATTCTTGATCTACAGAAGCGATTAGATCAAGGGGGAGCAAAAGGGACCCTGAAATGATCTACAGAGGTAAATCTTTCAAAGGAAAGCCAAAGAAGAATGTCGATAATTCTCCATCGACAGAAGTAAGACAAAACTGCCGAGAACAGAAGAACCAAAAGGTATGTCTCTCGCACGAAAGGTTTTTATAAAACAGTTTTCTAGGACAAGAATTGTCAAATATGTCCTAAATATACTATGAATAACATTTCAAAAATCAAAAGTTCAAAAGGTTTAACAAAATTCGAAATAGGAGAAATTTAAGGTCATAGAGCTTCTGCTGAGCTCAACAGAGCTTCTGCAGGAAATATGCTCTGTGATCACAAATTAACCCTCTGTCGATTTTTTTTGAATGTTATCTCGAAAACCGACAACACACACCATGACCTTCTCGAACAAAACGTTTATCAAAATAGTTTTCTCGGACACCAACCTTCAAAAATGTGCGAAAAACATCTCTTAACACAGATCAAAAATTGGATGATCAGAAAGTTAATAGAATTCAAGTTATAAGATTTTTTCTCTCATAGAGCTTCTGCAAGTTCCATCAGAGCTACAAAACCTCTGTGAGTAAAATTTCTTGACAAAATCCTATTGATCCTCTCCAATGTCTTTACAAACGTTTTCGTTCAAAGAAGAACCTTCAGAGTCATGACAACAATGAGATATATGAGAAAAGGTTAAAACTCAAGATTTTCAAAATCACAGAGCTTCTGTAAAACACAAAAGTTCTGCCATTTTGTTATCTGTGGTAATAACGGTTACTGTTACTGCGAGTGAAACTCATATGGCTAAAATCAACCTCACGCGCCTAGCATTAATGGGCCGCGCACGACGTCCTGTCATATTCTGACAAGGCCTACGTGTCCCATTTTCATTGGGCGTACATGGAACGTTTTTATTTGGAAAGTTGAACCCGCCGCTCAAACTCGAGTGCAGATTCCAAACTTTAATCCATTGCCATATATTTTACTCTTTCGAATTCTACCGTTTTACCATCCTATAAAAACAAAGCTTACCCTCTCATAAAACATTTTACAAACTCTCATCTTCTTCTCCGGCGAAACCCTGCAAAAAGCTTGCAAAAATCTTATTCTTAAAATCAAATGGCTTCATCTTCTCGAGCTACATCATCTGAACTCTCTCCGGCGAACTCACCGGAACACTCCCCTGCACATTCAGAACATTCTGAAAACCCCAGCCTTGCAAGAAATATTGAACAACAAGATTCCGGGGACTCAGCAGACTTTGCTCCGACGACACACTTGCAAAACTTTATAGCAAAGGATCATTTCGAAGCCATTCTTCCTATCAAATCCAACAACTGCTATTTGGTCCCCTCACCCACTACTTTCGGCGAAGCCCATGCCATACTTCTGAACATCATGGAGAATCATGTCCTCTTCCCTCTACTATCAAGAACCCCGAACAAAATTCCAGTCCGTTATTTGAACCAATTTTGGCAAAGCTGCCGATTTGATAAAGACGATTCTCTTATCAAAGGGTACATTTCAAGACCTGATAAATCTGAGCATCTTGAAATAAAGTTCAACAGAACAATGTTCTCACTTGAATTCAACCTACCAACAAGGGGTCTTCTGGGATTGAAGAGTTATGCAGAGCAACCAACAGACGAAGAGCTCTGTCGATTCGTGGAAATGCTTGGGTACAACACCCAACTACGGAAGAGAAATGACTTCCGCAGAGGCCGATTACCACCTCTGTGGAACACTTTGTTCTCTATTCTTAACAGATGCCTGACAGGAAAGATAGGCAGTATTGACCAGAGCTCACATCAAATCTTGAGCATCATGTATGGGGTTTACTATGATCTTCCACTAGATTATGCGACCATAATGATGCAAGAGATCATAAACACCATCGACAGAAAGAACAACTCGAAAAGGGTCAAAGAGAACGATCCCAACTTTCTACCACCTCTGCAATTCCAAAGAATATTAGGAGTACTGTTCGAACCTCTGCTGCTAATCCAAAATTGGCCAATGGAAGGGCCAACTCCCAAACAGTTCCCGATGAACAAGAATACCCCCACTGATCATGCTGATGGCTACTCACACTGCAGACCTCTGTCAAAGAAGCTTCTGCAATACGCATCGAATAAATCCCTTAAGAAAGAGTATATACGCGATCATAGAACTCCTAAACCGAGTCCTATGACACCCCCGCGTTTAGGTGTCCCCCTAGGAACAATGATAGCAAAACCTCTTTCCACTCAAAAAGAAAAGGATCAGAAGTTAGCAAAGCACATGGCTATTCAACTCAGCTTTATAGCCAAACGTGCAGAACTAATGGGAAAGAAGTCTTCATCAAGAACCTCTGCATCTACTCCAAAAGCTAAGAAGAGGAAAACTGCAGAAGGCACCTCAACAAGCGCTGCAGAAGATCAACCCTCACCTCCTCATGCCACAGAAATTGGCTCCTCTGCTCCTCCCTCCTCCCCAAAAATGAAGAAGAAAAGATCAAAATCAACAAAAGAAGGGGCACCAAATCCTAAGAGGAGGAAAACCAAAAAGAGGAATGGTAAATCACTTGCAAAGTTGGTAACCATTGCAGAAGAAGAAACTGCTGAAGAAGAAGTTGCAGAAGAAGAAATGGCTACAGAAAGGTATCAATCACCCTATCAATCTCCAGATAGATTTGCTCACCAAGGAGACCTGAACGACTTCTTACAGAACCCTGAAATTGCCAACACCCTAAATACAGCAGGGTGGACGGCACAACCTCTCGACCACCACTCTCCAGAAGAACAAGATTTCTTCATTTCGGGCATTGACACACATCTGCAAGAAGATGACACAACACCCAGAAATCAACCAGCCGAAACCCCTGTTATTTTACAAAACCCTTTCATTCAAGGATTGGAAGTCCACAGAAGAAGTCCAAACCCAGCTTCAGAAGAAATAGAACAAACTGAAGCTGAATGGAACAGAGATGAAATTACAGAGGCTTCTGAGAACATGATGGAAGAAGAGAAAGAAAAAGGGGCCGAAGTTGTACAAAAAGAGGGATTAGCAACAACGGAGACAGAAATAGAGATCTTAGAGACAGATTCAGATGAAGAAGAAGCTGTCTGGATACGTAAGGGTCTTTATCATCCACATGTCATGAGATTATTTGGATCTCATCAAATGTATGACCTCTTACGACCAGAGCAAGGAACTTCCACAGAACTTAGGGAAGAAGCACCAAGCCATAGGATAGTTACAGAGGATGATATGATAGAAAATGAAGTAGTGCTTGAATGCTTAACAGAGGAAGAAGCAAGAAAAGATGCCTGGATAAATAGAGGCACACAACCAAAACCAACTCCCAGTGCAACCCACATTTCTAACTCCGCAGGTCTAGCTGCAGAAGGAGTTATTGAAAAAGAGCAGCACAACTCGATCCTAACCAAACCCATCCAGCCAGAGGTTACTCTTTCAACCTCTGTGCCCACAGAAACCGGGGAATCCATTCCTAGGGAGTCTCCTCAAAGAGACTCACCTATTGTTCGTGATCAGTCGCCCCAGATCACCCTAGAACAACCTACAGAGGAATTCGTTTCCTCTGCCACGCACACATTAGGACCAAAACTTCTTTCAGAGAGAAGTAGTGAACACAGAGACGAAGAGACTCTAGACAAGTCTCCCAGTCAACAGAAGGACATTCCAATAACCACCTCTGGAGTGGATTTGGACACTGTTCTTCACAGAACTTCTGTAGAGATCGAAACTCAGGTTTCTTCTCGAGGATCAGAAGGAAATCCTTCCACCCCCATCGTACAAACAAGGGTAAACGAAGGTGTCCCAGGAACAGGGACTCACTCTGGAGACGAATGTGTTCCTCCAGAGGTTACACAAGGAACACAAGTATCAAGGGATGAGTTCCAAACCCTTGTCACCTCTGTGAACCAAACATTGAAAGAGTTGCAAAGCTCTTTCAAATCCTTTACAGAGACAACATCTACGGCTATCCTGAAACTAAACACCAAAATGGACAATCTGTCCACAGAGGTAAAAACCGCCATCTCAGAGATGAAGTCTTCTGCCGAAACTACTGCCAAAGCAACAGCCACTTCTGCAGCTCAGGAATTCGGAACAACTGCAACTTCTGCTTTCAGGGTCTCTGTCAAAGATTTCCTTGAACAAATGAATACGCAATCCCACAGAGCAGAGGGCATCACTCCTGCAGACTTACAGAATGCCCTATCACAAGTACAAGCAGAGGCAATACACAACTCGACAATAATGCAACCAAAAGACTATATGACCA
Source organism: Saussurea involucrata (assembly GCA_033807775.1). NCBI lineage: Eukaryota > Viridiplantae > Streptophyta > Magnoliopsida > Asterales > Asteraceae > Saussurea > Saussurea involucrata. The sequence continues at coordinate 53,093,342 of CM066312.1, read as the reverse complement.
GAGCACAGCTTACAGAGCTCGGACAGAACGTCATTAACCAGGTCACAGAAGTCATTGTCTCTTTCACAACTGCAAATGCCAACTATGTCAAGGATTTCAGAAAGAGTGTCGGCAGAATGCGTTTCAAAACAGAAGCAGAGCTTGCGACATTGATTGGCCTCTGCGATGATGTCTGTGAAAAGTTGATGGCAGCAGGAGCTGAATTACCGAAGAAGCCCAACACTTCTTGCAGAGCAGAGGGTACTTCTGATAAAAGTCAGGATGATTCTGATGATGACCAACCTGGTCCATCAGATAATCCTGAGGGGGAGAATCTAAGAGAGAAAGCTACGAGCAGAGGAATACAAAGTCCACCAATCGCAGCAGAACCAATCAACCAAGCCCCTCCAGAAGAAACCCAACAACAAACCCAAAAGACCACAGAGACAACACCCATCTCTGTGGAATCATCTCCTGACGAAACCAAAACTCCAGAAGCAGATCAGCAAGCCACAGAGGCAACAACCGCCCCTGAGGTAATCATTTTGGAAGAAACGGATGAACAAACCACAGAGAAAACACCCACCTCTGTGGAAACACCCAAAACCATACCCAGAAGAAAGTCGATTGCCACCAAACCAAAAAGAGCAACGACCTCTGCTTCTGATGTTCTGAAAAGAATGCACACAACAATGAGTGATCGAATGGCACAGAGAGAAGAAGAAAGGAACAGGTTCACTTTAGCTTTCAAAATGGCAAGAAGATTTGATGTCAATACTTCATCAACAGAAACTGAGCTCGCAGAAGAAGTCATCAAACAACCTCCAACAGAGGTTACAGAGCAAGTCAAGCCAACAGAACCATCGCCACAAAAGTCCTCTAAATCACAATCGTCAAAATCCACAGAGGCAACCTCAATCAAACCAACAGAAGTGCCAACCTCAAAACCCACAGAAGCAACAGGTTCTGCCACAACAATAGCAAAAGATAAGGGCAAAGGGATACTGACAGAAGAGCCAAAGAAGAAGAAAACATTGCCAAAGCCAACAGAAAAACTAATGAAGAGTGCGTTTGACGCCTTTCAAACCCCAAAACCCGAAGAAGTTGACTGGGCACATGGATTGAAGCCTCTGTCAGAAATTCCTCTAACTGGTAGAGCTGCAGAAGTTGTTCAACAGATGGAGAGTCTCAGAAGACAAATTCCACGACCTGGTCCAACACATGAAGAGATGGAAGAAGTGGTATACAAATACCTCTACAAACAATCCTATCAGACAAATCATCCAGTAGATCATGTGACAGATCCAAGGATCAGAGAAGAATTTGAGAACATCTTCACAAGAACAAAGCCAAGAACCAAAGAAGATGTCTTCTCAATTCACAAAATCAAAAAGGTGATCTTCTGCAGATTCTCCTTCACAAGAACCTATCCAAGGGTCAGGTACAATCTTTACAAAGTCAGAAGAGAGAACAATTCAGAATCTACCTTCGCTGATTCTGACTTAAGAAACATCAATCCTTACGATCTACCTGACCTTCTGCAATGGACAAAAGACAACTACAACACAGAGCCTAATACCAGAGCCTATCAAGTGTTGAGAAAAGCGATGAGGGAAAAGCTTCTGCTATACAGCATGATAGATTTTCAGCTGGGAAAGGATCTTGGTCTCAAACATCTAGATCTACGACCACCAGAAGATCGCTGCCCACCAGACGCTGTGCCCAACTCAATCATCAGAGAACCAAGATTTGGGTTAGTATTTCAAAACCCACAACACCAGGTTAAACTTTTTGTACTCATGGATTGTCAGAAGTACGCAACCAGTACTCTGAGCAAATTCAGAGCAAGCCTTGTAAAATACAGAGGTACAGAAAAAATGGATAGAGATGATGCAGATACTTTCATCAGAGAAATAGACTCAACAATCCGCCTAAGAGAACTCTGCATCAGATTCTACAAAGAGATCAGAAAAGTCGGCAGAGACAACAAAAGCTACAACGATTTCAAAGATGCCAAAATCTGATTCTCAGACCTCCAATCTCTGCAAACAAAGTTAAAGTTTATCTTTCATTGTACTCAAATGTAAAATGCCTCTGGCATATTTCTAAATGAAAGAAATTTCGAGGTATTGTTTAACCTCTGTCTTATCTAACTTAGCCAAACTTAACTCAAGTTCAAATTTTTTATTTTTCACTACTTAGGGGGAGATTGTTAGCTTCAATCTTCCTAATCATAGAAGTATTTAGAAGTAGTGAAAAATAGGCTAAGTGAAGAAAGCCTCTTACAGAGGCTCTGCCGACATTACCGAGAAATCAAGGTCAAGAAGCTACAGAAGCAGCAGAGGCTTCCTACAGAAGCTCTGTCATACGCACAAAGAAGACCAAAGACTCGGAATCCGGCGAAGACTGCTCCACAGAGGACCAGACCGCAGAACCTCTGTAACTCATTACAGAGCCTCTGTGGTCCTCACTGAGACTTGAAGATATTTATAATATCTTGCTACTGTTACAGGACTCGTACATCAACTTGCATGGTAGCATGCCCTGTCCAACATCGACGTGTCAAACTCTGATGGGACTCAGTAGGGCTTAGTACATATTAGACGTCTGCTGCATTAAATGCAATACAGCACGTCTGACTGTTCATGCCATCCTTGCAACTGTTCACGACATCCTCTCAACTATTCATACGTACCTTTTGAATAGTAGCATATGCTTTATGGTCCCCTTTAGAGTAGTATATAAGGAAGACTCATGTTGAGTTCTTCCTTACACACACATAAACACAATACACAACACTTCAATCGAACATCAAGAACACAAAAGCTTATTCACCTTAAAGAGTCATATCTGTTTTAAAGCTTTTTCTTACTCACGGTTCATAAACCTGTTCTTGATATATATTCAGTAAACTTTGAGATATAATATTTTGTTCACTGTATATTTATAGTTTGTTCTAAATCTATCAAACTTATCTGTTAGTTCTTTAAATACGGGAACCAACAGCATCGTTGGTCAAACTGGTTGCTAAAGCTACTGCGGCTTGAATTGTGGTTGGACTTGATGACTTAACCATCCCTCGGATCTCTGGGGCCAATCCATACAGATACCGGTCGATCCGTTTGCTCTCCGGGGTAACTATGTGGGGTACTAACTTCGCAAGTTCGTGAAAACGAGCGGTGTATCGATCTATCCCCGAACCAACCATGGTAAGATCCCAAAGTTCAGCCTCCAACTTCTGAACTTCACTCTTGGGACAGTATTCCTCAATGAGTAATTCCTTGAATTCAGTCCAGGACAACTTGTATGCATCCTCCCTTCCACGGGTTTGGAATTGAATGTTCCACCAGGTCAAAGCTCGCTTTTGAAACTGGCATGCCGCATATTCCACCATGCGATCCTCTGAGCACTTACTGATGTGGAGTACCAACTCCATACTATCAAACCATGAGAGTAATCCTATAGCACCCTCTGTTCTATGAAACTCCTTGGGCTTGCAAGTCATGAACGTTTTGTAGCTGCATCCTCTACTGTCATGAACATCATTGGGAGTTCCTCCTCCCACATTGACATTCCTATGACGCTCATTGATGCCTGCGGTGACTTGGGTTACGATGTCGGGTATCGCCTCTTGGATACGTTGAGCTATGATCTGGGCAATATCGGGGTTTTGATCATCAGGTTTTTCTCCCGTGCGACGTGTGGATCTTCTTGGTGGCATTTTTTTTTCTAAAACCTTCCACCATCCGCATCAATACCCTCCCTGATACACCTCGATCAAAATCCATAACACCAACATCGTCAACAACATCACCACGACTATGCAAGCTATCTCAGCCCTTAAGGCTATCCTCCGAGCTATTCTCGCTCCACTTAGTGCATCAGACGACATGTTGGTTAGGAGGTGACTTAACTCTACTAGCTCTGTCGTGACTTGACTCTGACGACTGACCCTCATCTGACATCCGTGCAAATCTGCTGTCACAGCCCTGAGATGTTGTTCCTCGGCCCAGGTCATGCCAGGCGCACGACTTATCGGCACTCCCTCGATCACCCACAAGGGTTCCGGTGCCTCTCGTTGGTCGGACCTAAAACACACTCGTATAGGTATAGGGACGCTCTTCCTAGCGGTTAGTTTCGTGCGTGGCCCTCTAGGACTAGGTTGTACCATTATCGGGGTGGGTTGTGGTGGAACCACAGTCGGTGGTATCCTTGGCCCATCGTACGGGTCTTGTTCTCCTCCAGAGGTACGTTCGCTTGACGGCGTGTAGGAGGGTCGTAAGCTTGATGACGACGATGACGATGACATAGTAGTGCTGAAGTAAGAGTGTGATGAGGATGTTGACATAGTGCTACTGAAGTAAGAGTGAATAACATTACTTGTCGCGTAGTGATAAAGGCTAAACGCACTATACTATTGCATACTATAGGCAATAACTACGTTCATCCTATGCATACGACGTGAAGCATTTTTGTGAGAAAATACACACATGTTCCTAGCATATCCATTTCCGGTCTTGCATTACTCTTCCTTAATTAAACATAGGTGATCAGGCTTTGTCCAATTAAAGATCGATGATGCAATACCCGAATTAGTTATACTAGCAATATGTTGAGTAGTTTGAGTGTTATTTCCCGTTTTTGGCTATAGTTGCAGTTTTTCTAAAGAAAAACCGGTTTTCTCTATAACCTTTGGCTCTGATACCAAATCTGTCACACCCCGCTAAAGCGGAAATACGGGATGCACAACTCAAGTTTCACAGCATAAGTTACAAGATCACATCAACCATCAAAATACATTTAAAAGTCAACAACCTTGTCTTTACAACCGTTTTTCAGAAAGGGGAAATGACATAATTAAAGAAAGCTTCATCACGTGATGCCTTCCTAGATCCCAACCTTAATGACGTTCCCTTGAAAAGCATGTAAATGAGAGGGTCAACTAGTGAACTAGTTGGTGAGATCACAAGTTTAACGAGTACAGCATTGTTTGCTATAGCAAAATAGTTTAAATCCGCACAAGTGGATAAGGCAAAATAGTTTAAATCCGTACAAGTGGATAAATCAAAGTAGTTGAATCCGTACAAGTGGATAACTCAACCGATTATGAAATACTTGCTCATTGTAATAGTATGTATTATGTTTAAGTAGTGAGCCCGTTACCCGACCTATATGACAGCAGCCCCAGCGCATGTTCTATCACCAACAATGCGTACGGAAAACAATAATTATGCACTCAAACAAGCGCTACTTGTGAGTGGGGTGTCAACCAAATAACGTTATTCATAATTACCAACGGCTCACACTCGTGAGTTAAACGGGTAACGTAAGTTAAACGGGGACTTACGTATGATAGAGAGAAATCTCAAACTTACAACACGCGTAAACTATACATACTATAGAGCATAACTGAGTATAGAAAAGTTTACGTTTTCAATAAAACGAGTTAATCAGTGCGTAAAAGTAATTGTAGTAACGACATGCTTTTCACCCCAAATATGTAATATATTGAAAAAGGGGCTGTGATAACTCAATTGATAAGCGATGGAATCCGGGAATCTCCCACAAGTACTTCGAGATGATCCTACTTCAAACCTATGAACGTAAGGTCACTAGTGAGTTTTTGTCTCGAAGGTTCGGTATTAACTATCCAAATCGTCATAAAATGACTTGTTGTGTTTTAATATTATCAACGTAACAAGTGTATACATTGTTCTTGTTGGATTAAAGTTTCCGCAATTTCGTCACAATAAGTAACGAAAAGGGTTTAAAGAACGTATATATATATATATATATATATATATATATATATATATATATATATAAACCGAAATTTTTATCGTATGAACGATAAAAAGGGGTTTTGAATGTAAAGACGAAGTATTTAAAGTGCATAAATATAAATAGACATGTTATATATATGTATATTCCACAATTTTATCATAAAATGATGAAATGGGATCAAGAATATATAAAATGCATAAATATATATATAGATATGTTATATATGTATATTCCACAATTTCCTCATAAAATGATGAAATGGGATCAAGAGTAAATAAAATACATAAATATATAAACATAAGATATACATATGTATTCCACAATTTCATCATAAAATGATGAAATGGGATTAGAAGTTAGTCCTCAATTATAGTAAGAAGTTTGTCCTTTGCTGTCCAGATTTTGGTGTCATTTTGTGTCCATCTTTGGGTAACTTCCAGGTATAGTTAGGTCAAGATATTTTATGTCCAAGGGTTTTAATGAGTTATGAAACTTTTGGCATAAGTTTCATAATTTTTAGAAGTGTTTAAGTACATGAAATAATACTTGACGTAAAACTCGACAGAAGACGTTGCTGCTTTGCGCACTGTTTCTGTGAAAACTGTTTGGTAGACGAAATCTTTGAGTTTTTGAGTGAAACTACTTTGGTTTGAATCCTAACACATAAAAATAATTTCCAGAAAAATAATTACTTAATTTGGAGTAGTATTGAGTGAGATATGACCTTTTGAAAAGAGGTATGGAATCTGACAGCAAGCTGTCAAAACCACCATTTGTGCATGTGCTCCTATATTGACTTCTTAACCAAAATTCTTATTCCTTTGCATGCAAAATCCGATTTGACCCTTCCCCAAACACTTATTTTCCGTTCCAAAACACATTTTTGAACCATTTAAATTACATGCAAGTTACCCATCAACTCATCTTTTATAAACTCTTGAAAAAGACTCATTTTGAAGAATGTTGATGTTCATGTCAAGAACTTCAACATGCAACTTAAAATTGTACATTTTGAGCTCATGCATGTTTGTTTAAGTATGTTTTTAGTGGATTTCAAAGATCCACTCATGAAACTCTTGAACATAAAGATATGGATTTCTCAAGAAAACTACATGCATGTGTTTTAAAAGTTCATCTTTGATCTTAACATGGGTTTGATTTTGGATTCACCACATTTTTAATAACAAGTAGGTGTTATGGTGGTAAATCTACAAACATTAAGATTTGTAAAGATGATTTTTAAGAAAGTTAAAGAAAGTGTAGAAGGAGATGAAGAACATTCATAAAAGTGCAAGAAAGTGAAATTTAAACAAAAGAGTGTGTGTGGATTTCACCCAACACACTTGTATTTACCTTGAACTCTTTTGATCTTTTGAAAGGAGATGATTTAGGGGCTGAATTGTTGGTTGAAGATGGATGAAGGTTTGAAGATGGGATGAAGATTGTGATGAAGATTTGAAGATTAAGAGAGAAAAGGGTGAGAGAAATCTCTAGTGAGATTTTAGTGAGAGAGAGTGGAGTGTTGTTGTGAAGGAATTGTAGAGATTAAAGGAATACACAAGGAGTAGAGAGGGGGGGGGGGGGGGGGCTCTCCATGGGGGGGGGGGGGTGGTGTAGCGTGATGCAAATATAAAAGTCCAATCTTGTCTTTTTGATTAAATTTTAAAATACAAGTATTTTTCTTAATAATTAAAAATACAAAATAATCATATAAAAGTAAAGTATTTTTATATAATATGATTGAAATACATAAGTTGTTAATTATATAAATACTTGTGGTATAAGTGTAGGTTAAATTGGCATTTTATGAGATTTATGGACACTTTCCTAATTCAAGGGTTTCTTAGGCAAAATTTCTCGAATTTTCCTATCGTACCGCGTTTACTGCTAAAATTGCACTGTGTGAACTATGACATGAGTAAATGAGATATCCAGTGTAGTTCTAACCTGAGGTGTAAATTTGACAGTTGTCACACCCACAGCCAGAACCTGAGGAAGAAGAGGGCAGTGATTCTGATCCTGATCCTGAATTAACAGTCGTGAAGAAAACAATGGGACTGCTCTCCAAATCCTTCCAACAACAGAAGTTCTACAAGAAGCCCACATCCAATAATCAGCGCTATTCCACTTCCTCCAACAAGTGCCATGATTATCAGGATAAATACGAAGGCAAGAAGAAGTCCGATGAGCACAACCATTCTGATAAGAAGGAGAAGATTGAGAAAGATGACCGCAAGCCAGAAAAGAAGAAAGACGAACCCGTGACATGCTACAACTGTGGGAAGTTGGGTCATTTTGCCAAAAACTGTAGAAAGCCTATTGTGAAGAATGCACACTATTACAAGGCAAAGCTCGCATTGGCAGAACAAAAAAAAGCAGGAGAAGCTCTATTTGTTGAAGATGACTACTGGCTTGGTCGTTCTGATGATTGAAGCGAATATGAGGATGCCGACGCTTTCATGGGCTACCATTCTCCTCAAGAAGAAAAGGCAAAGTTGTGCCAAGTATGTGCTCCTATCCATCAAGACTTAGCCAAACAGATTGAATCTATTGCTGCACGAACAGATTCCTATAAGGCCACCATTAATGAACAACTGCTTGAAATTAAGTCATTAACTGAAAAGCTAGATGTTCAAAAGTGGATAACTGAGAAACACAAGTCCGAAAATGCTAATTTAAAAGACAAATGCAAAAATCTTTCAATAGCACCTAAGGACTTAAGGGCCAACATATCTGAACTACAGTCACAGCTAGATCAGTGTGAGAATGAGAAAACAGAAATAGTTTATCAATGCTCTGTTCTTCAAATTCAGCACAAGGAGTTTATCACTAAAATAACTGATCTTGAAACCAAACTCCACAAAAGAGGTCAAACTGATCAGACCATTCACATGAATAAACCCAAGGAATTCACTTACTTTAACAAGGAATGGGGAATCGGATACGATAACCCACAGTACTTGAAAAAGGGTATATTCAAAAGACCTATACTGTCTTGGAATAGACAAAAAGTATCCAGAATATGGGATAAAATGGACTGGTCCTCTTGAACCTGAACAGGAAGAGGAAACTGAGGAATATAAGCGCAAACACACGACCAAAATGGAACTTCCTTTTTGCTACGAGCCCACAAACTAATATTATGAGAAAAATCCAAAGAAATACCTCTCGAATGACTATTTTGACTGCTATAAGGTTGTGACGCCCAAGGATTCCTCCAAAAAGGATGAGGTCCAAGCAACCGAACCCAAGACTGAGACGGATGAGTTCAAACTCTATGTTCCCCCTCTCGGTTTGGAAGCAAAAATAGTCGAGTTAGAAGAGTCACTCGAGAAGGAAAGGTCTTGTTTTCAAAAGGAAAAGCAAGCGCTTATCACAGAACTTGAGAAACTCAAATCCGAGAAAACCGAAGTTGTGTCGGATGAAGGACAGGAAATCCTTCGGTGTGAAATCAATAAGCTCACATCAAAACTGTCTGCCTTGGCAAAAGAAGCGATGAAGGAGCATACGAGAAATGGTCAACTCCAAGAGCAGATTGACCTACTCCAAAATGAAAAGCAGATTTCACCCGAACTTTCCTCCAATTCATCTGATACATCATCGTGTAAAGCTTTCATTGGAAAAATCTCTTCACAAGACGGTAAAGAGCCTCAAGATAAGTGTGTGTTAAGGAATTTAAACTCTGACTTTTTCCTAGATTCTGCACCGAATTCCCCGAAACACACAGGCACAAAGTGTTCGTCACCTCCCTCGACCAGTTCAAGCCCAGTGATTCCGGATATAGATTTTTCAGAATTTATGAATTCCGAGGGTAATTCTGAGGAAGAGTGTGAATCGTTCCCCTTCGACAAACCTCTTCCGAGTCATACTGACTTTCTTTCACCAGTAGTTAATCGACCGGTCAAATTTCAAAAGGGCGAATGTTCCAAACCTAAGACCCCGACTGTGATTAAGGTTTCTAAAAATGAGTCACATTCTAAAAAACAATCACAGCCGAGGCAAAAAACCGATCGATCGACTGATAAAAATCCTGTTTCCTCAAAGTCCACTGACCATGCCGTCAATGTTGTTTCAGATAAAATTGGTCGAGCTAAACAGGACAAACAAAAGTGGCTAACTAAGGAATCTATCGAGAAAGAGGCGTCGAAGTCACTTCCGGAAGCTACTGCCGGAGGCCATGCCGCGTACGCACCGCCGTCGATGACACAACACTATGCGCTGACATCCGCGCACTTGGATATCACCACGAGCTCAACCGCCCCTCTGCATTCAACCGAAAGTATATCACACCGGTCTGGTATACACTGTTCACAATTTTGAACATATGTCTGTCATCCCGATGGAAGGGGATAGACCAATGAACAGTCGACTTCCTACGCCTATTTCACGTTGTCTGCTTCAACCGGCACATCGACTACTCAACGATCATTTGGCGTGAACTTGTGCAAACCATCCGACAGACTGTCGGATCCAAAAAGAAGTTTCTACCATTTCGGCGCTTCCTTTCTCTGGCCATCCGACAACACATGGAGGCGAATCCACTTATCCCGAGACGTATCAATCATCCGATATGTCCCCAGTTTAACTTGTAGTACTTAGTGATTCGCAATCCACCTGATACCCCGGCCATGCCTATCCCAGAACACATACTGGCACATGCGGACCCCAATGCACCAAGTGTGATAGAGTACAGGCGAGAGTTAGGGAATCCCATGGTCCAGCCAGAGCCGGAGGGACCTCCCTAGGGACATAGACCTGAGCGACGTGAGGGTCCAAGGACGAGAGGAGGTAGAGTCCGGGTAGCTGGGGTTCCCGAACGGGGTGTTTTGAGAGTACAAAGGAGGAGAACAGGTGCGGGCGGTGCATTGGATACGCATGCTGGTATTACCCAATCCAGCCAACCCGTTACAAGCCAACACCACCCGTACAAATCACCCGTCTTACTGATGAGGCCGGACCGTCGACTACATTACACGAGGTCCCGGTCACTACTGCCACCCCATTGCTCGAGGAAGGCCCCGGTACGGACACTACAGAGCCGATATCTCCGTCCATCCAGGTGGAAACTGTCGAATCCGACAGCACAGACACCGATATGGACCTAGCTATTCGTGCATCCCTGATTCCACACCGTTTCAGCCGTCACCCTCCATTAACTGCATATTCTCCTTCCGCCTCACCCACACCCTCTACCATCCCAATGGCTGAGCCTATTACGGGAGACACAAGGAGAGAGGAGGGAGTATTAGTTGAAAATCAAGAAGTGGTGAGACAGAGTGAAGTTAGATCAAAAAAGAATCATGAGAGAGTAAGCCGTAAAAATAAAGAGGCTTCAGAGGGAATCCAGCCCAGGGTCGACCAGGTAGCCGCGTTTGCTACTTCATCTCATTTGTTTGGACGAGGTATTGAACAAGACGCTGTGGACCTAGCGGCGCAATTGCACCCCAAGCCACTCACCCATCTCTCAACAGATGGGTGTTTCATTTGAACACGAGGATTTAGCACATAATATACCTTTCTCTCAATCAGAGAGGTTAGGTATTGAAAATAGAGAGCAGCTGCCCCCACCCTCGACTTCTTTCAATGCACCATCGAGTCTAGATCCATTTGCTACATATTTAGAATCCTTCAATAGGACACAGACTGAGACTCAAAACATCGGTGCTCTTCATGACCCGATCGGAACTTCCGTAGTGTCTCTTCTTTCGGGCGGAACGCGAGGAGCGGAAGGAAATCCTACCACGGCCACACCTTTGCCATCCGTGAACGTAGGTGGCACTACCTCTAAGGTAGATGTCTCAACCGTGAGGGGGAGAATAAAAGACTGCGATTAGCCAAGTCCGCCCCGATCCTTACTGATACTACTACAACGGTTCAACCGGAACCATCAACTGTGGCAACTGCAACCGAAGACGAATCTGAAGCCCAGTTGAGCTTAGCTGAGATGGTTATAGACATGGACATCTCAGATGACGAAGACCCAACAGTTGAAAAGCCCGAGGGAGAATCACAGGAATTGGTCACCTATTCTGCATCAGAAAGGACTGCACTTGATCTGATTGATCCAGATTCCGAGAATGAAAATGCATGGTACGAAAAAGCCGCCAGTGCAATAAATCTCTAGGTAAATTTGATCTTTCCTACTGATGAAGACGACAACGTTGATTATGACCAGTTTCTGCTACAAAATCTGTATGGTACACCTGCCCACACTACACAGGCTCCTGAGACTTCTACAATACCCGAAACTTCAACTGCTACAAATCCGACATCCCCTCAACAACCAACAACTTCAAATCATCCTTCTCCTCAACATCAACAAATCCGATGGGAGAAGATCATGATCCTAATTCCTCACTTGGAGGAATCACTGAAGAAGCTCTATGTTCACAGGTTACGCACCATTGAGCCAACATTCTGCCTTGAGATTTCCCACTTCGACAAGGAATACTAAGGCCAGTACATAAATGCCATGAAGCGGTGTCTGCCAGTTAGCCAAGTCTGAACCAAGCACAAAATCTCTGAAGTGCTCAACATCCAAACAGGCCGAATCCTTAGAGTCATGTTTCCAGTATTCACCATCCGACGCGAAGACGGTAATGAATGGAGATTTTCCGAAGCTGACTTTAAGAACCTCAGACCGTTCGACTTCTACGCTATACTGAAAGACCTCCGAACCAGAACCGTCCGACCACTTCATGTGACTAAAGCGCTTGAGGCTGTCCGTCGATTCCTGATTCAAAAAATCATGATGTCCTACCTCACAGACTTTCAAATGGGAATCGAGAACAGAGCAAAGAAGGTAAACCTGCTGAAACCGAACCTGAAAGCACCCGAGCTGAAGATGTATCCCGAGAACGCACTGCTTCTAGAACCGGAATTTGGGATAGTATACCTCAATGATCAGAAAGAAAATAGGTTTCTTCGCTTCAGCCAGGTCGACAGATTCTGCGATGGCACACTCCTCAAAGTCAGAGATGCTCTTCGTAACATCATCACTTATGAATCCGAAAATAGAAAATCGTCGTTTGTCCCCAATTCAAATGAGACAACCGCACGAGAAGCACTAGAAGTGATAGAAGACCGCATCGACTATCGCCGATCCATCCGAATGTTCGAGATCAACTTTGCGCTCCGTAAGTGATACGTCGAGAACTGGCGCGAACTCGAACTTCAATTCAAAGGAGGAGATTGTTATGGTCAAAATCAGGTTGAATAGAAGTTCAAGGGTTAATTTGTTATTTATCTTTTTGAGCCTTTAATGTGTAATGGGCCATGGGCTTGAATGATGTGGCCCATGGTATATAATGTCTTGTAAGCCTTAGTTTTTAGGCTAGTTAGCAATTTACACTTTTAAGCCGTATTGTATTTCTCTCTGTTGAATGAAAGTGAATTGGATGACCAATTGAAATCATTCTGATTGCATTCTACTTATTGATTTCTACTGTTCGTTGCACTAATCTGGAACTCACAGTGTAAATTTCCATACTAATTGAACTTTGATTTTGAGTCATACTTAGTTAAATCGGCAAGATTAAGAGTCAGCAACAATGGCAACTTTACGGACACTTTATAGGACAGGTCTATAAAAATCCACTTTCGAGAGATCGAGCTTTTTATGGACATTCGTACTACAAAGTGACTAACCAATTTGTCACTACAACCATCTCAAAAAAAAATTACACCCATACCCATTCTTTAAATTAAAATACATTTCATATTTTAGAATTACTTCACCAACAAAACGATAAATTTTCTGTTGCTCAAAACTTGTGCAAGGAGTTCATTAAAGTCTCTAAATTTCAGTAGTTCAGTCCCTCTGGATTGATTCTCGGTATTTCTACCGTTATATTACTTGTAGCGACCCCAGAGTCGGTGTATACTTGCATCCCCACTGTGGGGACAATTGTGCCCACATTTTTGGGTACACTGTTTCCAGCTACCAAGTTTTTGGCGCCGTTGCCGGGGACTGGCGCGATTTTACATCTTGAAAATTTGACTTTTTTTCGAGCCTGTGTCACTAATTTCATCTCCAACGCACGTCTCCGTGTTGTATGTCACGGCTACAACACGGTGAACTTTTACCTTTTGACATTGAGCTAGAAAGAACCTTAAGAAGACGAAGAAGAGGAAAAGGTAATCAGGAAAACCCAGTTCTAAACAAAAATATGGCAGACAACGGTGAACATCCACCACCGCCTCCACCTCCGCCGGTGGAGACCACAGTTGGAATTGCTGATGAAAAAGATAGGAAAATACGGGACTATGCAACACCGGAGTTTGATCAATTGAAATGAAATCAGGTATTCTTAAGCCCAACATGGTTGCCCAAACCTTTGAACCAAAACCAGTAATGTTTCAAATGATCCAAGCAATGGGTCAACTTGGAGGATTACCTTCGGAAGACCTGCACTCTCATTTAAAATCATTTATAGAAATAACAGATCACTTTCGAATTCCTGGAGTAACTCCAGAAGCCTTACGGTTAACGCTCTTCACTTATACACTAAGAGATTGAGCCAAAGCCTGGTTAAATTCTCAGCCACCTTAATCAACTGACACCTGGATGAGTTTAGCTGAAAAACTTTTAAAAAAATATTTCCGTCCAACAAGAAATGTAAAATTCAGACATGATATCATGAACTTCCGACAAGAGGAAGACGAAGCAGTTTCAGATGCATGGGAGAGATTCAAAGATATTATTAGAAAATGTCCTCATCATGGAATCCCCCACTGCATCCAATTAGAAACATTTTATAATGGTCTTTCTAATGCTGCTAAAATCATCCTTGATGCTACTGCTAATGGCGCCTTTACAAGCAAAACTTACAACGAAGGGCATGACATTCTGGAAAACGTTGCTAACAATAATACGCAAGGGTCAACCCCTCGTGCCATTGTTCCTAAAATAGCATCGGGAATTCATGATATTGCCATCACTGCATTAAATGCACAAATTGTTGCTTTAACTAATTTAGTTAAAAACAATTTGAGCATTGGGGGAGAAAAAAGTCAAGCACACTCTGTGAATCATTCTTTGATTGAATCTTGTGTTCTTTGTGGAGAAAATCATCCTTTTGAAAATTTTCCAGGTAATCCAGCTTCGGTAAACTATGTGGGAAACAATCCTAGAAATAGTTCGTTTTCCCAAACATACAACCCGAACTGGCGGAATCACCCAAACTTCTCTTGGGCAGGAAATCAAGAACTTCAACCCCCTGGGGCAAGTCAAGGCCAAAACCGACCACAAAATCCCCCGAGATTTCATCAAGGTCAACCTCCAAATTTTAAACAAGGCCAAACTTCACAATCACACTCATCTAGACCACAACATGCAGCGGAAAGTAGTGGTTCAATCGAATCATTACTTAAAGGTTTTATAAACCAAACCAATGCAACGTTGCGGGGTTTCAAAACCCAACTGGGAAAATTTGCAAAAGAACTCAAAAGATCAAATTTTGCGAAAATGTGTTCCAAACTTTGAGATGAAGGGAATTTTACAAAATTGTCACGCATCACCTTTTGGTGGCCATTTTGGTGGCCAGCGAACTGCGACAAAAATTCTGCAATGTGGATTTTTCTGGCCTACATTTTGAGTTCATAAAGAAGTGTTACCAATGCCAAAGAATGGGAAATTTGTCCCAACGAAATGAAATGTAACTGAACAATATTTTAGAAGTTGAACTTTTTGATGTTTGGGGCATAGATTTAATGGGACGATTTCCTATGTCTTTCAACAACCATTATATATTTGTAGCAGTTGATTATGTCTCAAAGTGGGTAGAAGCTAAGGCATGTCCTCGAAATGATGCTAAAACGGTGATCTGATTTTTACATAAAAATATTTTTGTTTGATTTGGAACACCTGAGCCTTGTTAAGCGATGAAGGGACACATTTTGTAAACATAATGATGAGCACCGCTCTTAGCAAATACAACAGCCAACATCGAGTGGCTACGACATACCATCCACAAACTAATGGTTTGGCCGAACTTTCTAATCGATAAATAAAATATATTTTTGGAAAAAGTTTTCAAGCCAAATACTGGTCACTCAAGTTGGGTGATGCATTATGGGCTTACCGAACAGCTTATAAAACCCCTTTGGGAATGTCACCTTACCGCCTGGTTTTTGGTAAAGCATGTCACCTGCCATTAGAAATGGAATATAAAGCTTTTTGGGTAATAAAGGAATTAAACTTGAGTGAGGATTCCGCGGGGAATAAAAGGTAACTTCAGTTAGATGAATTGAACGAATTGAGATTTCACACGTACGAGAATGCCAAAATATACAAAGAGAAAATAAAATTTTGGCATGATCGTAGAACCAACCAAAGGATTTTTGAAAATGGGCAACAAGTTTTATTATTTAATTCGAGGTTGAAATTATTCCCCGGAAAACTCAAGTCAAGATGGTCAGGTCCTTTCACAATAGTCAAAGATGGACAATTCGGAACAGTCGATTTGTTAAACCCTCAAGATGGAAGTAGTTTTAAAGTTAATGGGCATCGGGTTAAGCACTACAATCCAAACCCCAATGATTTGGAACCGTAAAGTTGATAAGATCGTACCTTGTAAATATTTAATAAATTAGTATAACTTTTCTTTACTTTCTTTTCTGCCCTCTGTGGGCATGTTATGACCACTGTGAGGAAATGTCACGTTTTAAGATACCTACAAGTTTTTTAATACTTTATAATATATATATATAGGCTGGGTATCAAATACAAACCAACTAGTTTGTACAAACCCGTACAAACTCAATCTACCTTCATGAATTTGCAATTTTTTTATAAACCTCTTTATACTTTAAATCCTATGTGTAAAAAGGTTGATAAAGAGAAAAATGAAACTATTTTAATAGAAACAAATTTTAGTAAATATAGTATTACTACCAGAAGACCTGTAAAATGGGAAGAAATTACATTCCCAGACAGCTGGACAATAACTCAGGATATTAGGAGAAATCCCATAGTCCAGAGTGATTTAAAAAATGTAATACAGTCTAATGAAGGAATTGTTCATATACAATTCAATGAGGATCAAAGAAGATTACTTTCCTCAAGTAGCCTTCTTTCAAGATCTAGGTCCATGAGATCTCATTTGTCTCCTATTGATTACATAGTTGATCAACAATCTGCTAGAACTTCTACATCTTATATAAGAGAAGACATAAGAGAATAAGATTCTCAAAGCTCCTTACAGCCGAAAGCTCTTGTAAGTATTTTGCTTATTTTAAATTCATGTATTTATTTTTAGCATTCTAGATTCATATTTAGCCATGATTGGCTAAATTAAGATTTTGTGTTAAAACATACTTGTTATGTTTACATTTACAGATTACCATGGATATATAGTTTTTAATTCATAACTCTGTGATCTAAGTCTTTGGTCGAGTGCCAACTTCATTGTTGATTTCCACCCTATCCAGGCCAGTAGAGCCGTTTTAATGGGTTTCTCTGTCAACATTTATGAAGGTGTTAAATGGTGGCTTTAAGACTTGGTAATAGATCCCTGGGTTAATAAAAAAAAATTGCCGACGTCAAACGGTCGACAATATCTCAAATAATTGAAGAAATGGTGGGCGACATAAAATGGCCGACATGTTACTATTTGCTTTTAAAAAGCTTTTGACTTTTCCACACTTGTGACAAACTATTGAATTCATATTTTTCTTTGAAAAACGCTTTATGTCTTTTTTATCATGATCTTTTTCAAAGTTTTTTCTTCTTTTTCTAAAGTTTTTTCTTTTTGAAAAGCGGTTTGAAAAATCTTTTTGATTTTGATGATTATTATGTATATATATATATATATATATATAGGCTGGGTATCAAATATAAACCAACTAGTTTGTAAAAACTCGTACAAACCATACATAGCTTCATGATTTTGTAAATTTGGCTTCATGAATGTATATATATATATATTTTGGCTTCATGAATATATAATTTGGCTTCATGAATATATCATTTGGCATTTTAACTAATTTTTTTACAAAAATACCCTAAAATACCCTTATTTTTGTAAAAAAATTAGTTAAAAATGCCAAATTATATATTCATGAAGCCAAAATATATATATATATATACATTCATGAAGCCAAATTTATAAAATCATGAAGCTAGGTATGGTTTGTACGAGTTTGTACAAACTAGTTGGTTTGTACCCGATACCACCCCTATATATATATATATATATATATATATATATATATATATATATATATATATATACTAGCAGTGTGCCCGTGCAATGCACCGGGTGAGCACGGTGAGAAGTTCTACTGTAATGAAAATGAAAATTTAATGGAATTCCTTGTTAAAAAAGATATATATGGAGCATTAGTAATGATGAAGGCATATTAGTAGAGATAAACATGCATAGTAAGGATCAACAGGTATTAAACTTGATTATCAGTTATCACTTGTTATCAGTTAGTTTTTTCAAACATGAAGCTTTAAGAAATTATACCAAAGTAGTTATAACATGTACCTTTGAACTTTAAAAAATGTGCATTAATCAATGATACCTAGCTATATCACAAAGCGACGGGTTGTGAGATTTCATTAGTTCATCTCCTAATGTAGCAAGGTGTTTTAATCTTCCATCGCAAGAATTGGTGTTTTGTGCTTGGAAAGATAGTGAGAATTAGCAGGGTAATATTAACAAAAAGAAGCTTTTAGGTCATATATGATATGGTAGTTAGTAGGGGTGAGCATAACCGGTTACCCGACTAAATTTCATGGAACCGGAATCGGCGGTTCCTAGAATGAAGAAACCGGAACCGCTTACATCTCGGTTCCGGGTATCCGCTATCAATTTTTTATTTAAATTTGTAACCTTTCATGCAATAGAAATGTAATTATAAGTCTATAACAAACTACAAAGTACCAACTTAAAGTAATAAATACAACAAATGGTGAAAAATAATTACATAAAAACTAATTATTACATAAATTAATTAAAAACTCTCGAGTATTGAGTCTTGACATCAACAAAACGACTTGCATAACACATAAAGTCTTTACGTCAAGACCTAACAAATAAAACATTTGGATCAAAACGAATAAAACACCTAACAAAACCAATAACACTACATTAAATATTTAAATAATAAATATACAAGTAATTTTTATTAAAAAATAGCGGGTACCCGTCGGTTCCGGTTCTGGGTTCCAGCGGGTAACGGTTCCAATAAAATAAGAACCAGAACCGGAACCACTCTTAATCGGTTCCGTATTTTAGGAACCGGAACCGGAACCAATCACATCGGTTCCGGTTCCGGAACTGGCAGTTCAGAAGCGGTTCCGGTTCTAAAGACGGGTACTCAGTTCCGATGCTCACCCCTAGTAGTTAGGCATTTGGAAGAATCGAAAGTTGCAAGAAGATGAATTATTGTATACAAGTGTTGAACCAATATTATGTTATCTAGTTTTGAAGTTAAAGGACAATAATGTGACAAAGTTACTGCATCAACTCAAATGTTGGTGCTTCCTATGCCTAGTACAGTTAGCAATAACCATTTTACTTAAACAAATAGAGTGTTGATGAGATTAAGGGGCCGTTTACAAAATGCTTATCCGGGTAAGTGTTTACCAAGTCACATTAGCTTACCAGATAAATATGGTAAGGACCAAGAATCTTACCCGATAAGAGTGGAAGTAAGGATCGAGAGTCTTACCTGGTAAGTGAGTGTGACGACTCTTACCACGGTAAGCGCTTAGCGGCTAAATTGTTGCATATGATACCATTTTGGTAGACTAATATCTTACCCGGGAAGTAAGTGATAGTCTTGAATTTACCGGTAAGAACTTACCGGGTAAGTGATTAGGTAAACGGGCCCTGAGTAAATAATGTTGATATCAACATAAAATCCAGCAGCAAGCTTGAAAGCACAAAATGCAAAAAATAAAAATAAAGAACATAAGTAGCAGCTTCCTAAAAATGAAGAACAAAAGTAGCAACGTGTTAATTTCTTTATTCAGGGCTAAGAAACACTATTGTAACTTTGTACGACTCTACTTTTTGTGGTGGTAGAGGTCACATTTGTGTACATCCCACACCTAAGACCCCAACTCCAGGTGGGACATACCAGGCTTGTTTAGTTTGGTTTTTACCTTGTGTTTAGAGTTGATAATTTGATTCTTGTAGTACAACGTAACTCAAGTGTAGCTTGGTAAGTAGGGGTGTTCACGGGTTGGGTTGATCGGGTTGAAGGCATTTCGACACATCAACCCAATGTTGGCGGTTTAAAAAAATTTCAACCCAACCCAACCCAAACAAAGGTACAACCCAACCCAACCCAACCCGTTCGGGTTGGTCGGGTTAGTCGAGTTGTGTTTAAACAAAGTAAAATCAAAAGTAGAAACATAAAAACAAAGGAAACATGTCTTTAAAATACAACCGATATTCAGACAATAATTAGATACTATATATAAAAATGTCTAAACCAAATATGATCAAATAGTTTGACGTCTCCAATTTGCATATTTCTTAAATCTTAAACATATCACCATCAACCGTTTTTCTCAATTCGCATATATATATATATATATATATATATACTAGCAATGTGCCCGTGCAATGCACCGGGCAATCATGGCATGAAATTTTGATTTTAAATGGAAAATGAAAATCCTTCAAGTGTGTGGTTCAATTGGCAAATGGGCAAAACAATTTCACTCAAATATACAACAAGTTTAAGTTTTGCCTCAACCGCTAAGTTAGTTATGAAATGTCTCCTGGTTCATAATTTACGCAAATTTGATATATTCACTTGTGAATGGTCAAAACATGAAGGTATTAACATGCATGAGATACATGTAAACAACGTATCTTGACCAAAAACAATCTTGAAAGTTGAAACCAGGTCAAAATACATTCATTATAGTCTTACTTATAAACATTTAAATATGAATATGATTAGAAGTAAAAGTGGAACATGAAACTCATATAACATAAAAGAAGTAAATACAAAATGCACATTATCAGCTTTGGTTTATTTACCCAAATGTAAGAACTTACCAATAAAATTTAACATCATCACTTACTTACCGGGTAAGCACTCTCCGGTAAACGTTTGGTAAACGACCCCAGGAGTGTTAATTAAAACGTAATCTCAATGTATAATTTCAACAACAGTTGCAAGATATTGCAACTAATCTGACAATGCCATACAACTTGATAACAACTTCCAATTTAACATAAAAAAAAGACACAACAAATATTGAAGTCGCAAATTACTTAAAATCACCTAAATGCGGTTATCATACATTTACATAGTAAATTAAGTATATATTATACGTAAACACCAAAGATCAGAATTTATTATTTCATATCAAATTCTGAAGGTTCTTACATTTTTAAACATATAAAAGTACAAACTAACCAGGAGGGAGACTTGTCCACTGTTGTAGTGACTTCAGAATCTTCATTAACCACTACTGGGCAATCTTCCAAGTTAGTAAACCCATAAATGATACTGCAATGTGATTCTACCAATCTTCTTTCCTCCTAAAACTGGATGACAAAATACATCGCTTGGAGAACTAAAATCGGGACGAAAAACACGATTAAACATGATAGCTTCTCTTGTCAGTAGACAAAGTGGTGATTAAGGTAGAGATGTTAGGGGACGATGATGGATTTTGGTTTTCGGTTGTTGTGCGAGGCTGGAGATGCACCACCAGTGATGTTGGGGGTAGAATAAAAGCTCTATAACTTGAGCTTCAATGAAGCCACCCAGTCAGTAATCGCTTTAACATGCAACCAAAAAATCAAGCCACCCTACAATATTCTAAAAACCGACAGCTTAAAATCCCGATGAACAACTTCATAACATATCCAGTACAACATCCACCCATCTTGAAGTCCCATGATTATCAAACGTATAAGAGACTTTAGGGATGTAGATTAGGATTAGTGTGGAGGCTGTGCTTAAACAATTTAGTGCGGTGTAAAATTTTAATGTAAACCAAAAAAAGTATATAATCCTACAAGTTTGCAAAAAAATAAAAAGAAAAAAAGTTGAAACATCAACATGTGAATGATCCAACATGTCATTTGCCTTGGAATGGATTGAGCAAGTACAAAGAAGATGCAGAAGTAAAAATGACTAAGGGACCATTTACTTAATTATTTACCCGGGTAAGTGCTTACCGGTAAAATTCAATAGTATCACTTACTCACCGGGTAAGATTTTAGTCCACCAAAATGGCAGTGTATGCAACAATTTAGCCGGTGAGGGCTAACCGTGGTAAGAGTCATCGCACTCACTTACCGGGTAACACTCTTGGTCCTTGCTTTCAATCTTACCGGGTAAGATTCTTGGTCCTTGCCATATTCATCCGGTAATGTAATGTGACTTTGTAAGCACTTACCCAGGTAAACGTATCGTAAACGACCCCTAACTCAAGAAAGACATTTCTTTATGATAATGGATTTATGGTCGGCGTGTACAAAGAAACTTGCAAAAAAAAAATGAGTGAACATAAAATCAGCATCACACCTTTGAAGTAATTTGATATTCTTTCCTGCACACAACAAATTAGTCACAACTTTATCCAATACACTCAGCAGGGTAACACCCTAATAAAGAAAGTAGTAGTCTCATATGGTAGAAATTTCAAGTCCATTTGATGCCCCATGATCCAAGCCAAAACCACAATGGGATTTGTATAAAAAGAAATCACACAGATGTAATTATTCTCAACAATGATTATTAACATATTAACAGAGTACAATTGATCGGTTAATGTACGGCGTACCAGGATAATCATGGACAACTGCTTCAAAAGGTTGTAAAAACTGATCAAAGAAGAAGTTGACAGTGATGACTCAAAACCATTCATTAGATAAGCAACCAACAACGATTATCGGGAACCCCTAGACTTGCAGTTTGTAACACAAATCCAAACACCCAAATCAAAACAAAGCTACCAAATAAACCATTATATATAAAAGAAAAAAGTAACTTGGCTAGAATTTTCTAGGGTCAAATATCAAAATAGAGTATGAGATTAATTAGTTACATACTTGAGATATGGAGTATGGTAACGATTCACCAATACTTGCAGGAATATTGCCGGTCAAATTGTTAGTAGAGACATCGAGGACCGTCAAGATAACAACCTTGGCTCAAATTCTGGTAAGTTCCCGACAAACATGTATGAGATATTCAAAACAGTGATATGAGAACAAAGAGAAAAAAGGTGGGAGAGAAACTGCTGTTGAAGTAGTTACCAGCGATACTGTTTAATCCAACAACCATTTTTGAGATATTAGCAGCTGAAAGATGTTATCCAACAAAGGCTAACAGCCTAGTAGAACACTAAGCTACTTGTTAAACACCACACTATCGTCAAAATCAGCAACTCGGACAACCTAGCATTCTACCTAATCGAGAGAAAAATGTCAACTATTCATCTAGCTCAAAAGCAGCCACGTGAAAGATAAAACAACAGCCTCGCCATGTCAGATCAGAAATAAAGAAACATTTAAAATTCTTTGTAGACTATTTCCAGGCTTCCAGCAACTTTTAAATTCTTTGTAGACTATTTCCCTAGGAGCACAATCCGCAATTACATCAAATATTACATTTAGAACACATTAGGAAAGCAAAACCATGGAAATCAACGAAGAAAAATTCTCTTATTTCAAATGCAGTCACATAACCATCTCACATGTCTAGTTCAAAACTAAAAACTATGAAGGTTGTCATATTTTGAGCATCAATGTTGTCTTTCTAATTAAGATTATCAACATCTTTTTATCAACGACAAAAAATTTAGAATAGATCAATATATGGACATGAACCTTGTTGAAATAGATTTATTCTGAATTGTGAGTATGTTTGGTGTCTCTGAAGCCTCTATTATTGGCCAGTCTTTAGGAAAGATCTCACTTATAAACATCAAATGTCAAAAGAGGGTCTGTTGAAATGGAACCATTTGAACAATAAGTTAACAAATATTTTCAGCAAAATAAAGAAGCAAAAGATAACATTAAGGTCAAAACCAAATTCAAACCAAACCACAAACCTAATTTCAAGCAACATAGATAAAATATTACCTGGAGATGAGATGACTCCGTCCTCTAATTTCAAGCGATAGTAGAGAGCCAGGTATGGAGGAAGACAGCAAGAACTCAAAGCAGAAATCAAACAGTTAAAAATCAAAATCAAACCAAACCAAACCAAACCGAAAACGTAAACTAAAATCAGATTAAAAAGTTGATCTGCTATAATTTCAAACAACAAAGAAAAATCTTACCTGTAGATTAGTTGATCTGTTATAATTTCGATATGGATCGGTCCTGTAGATCAGGGTAGATTCGATAGATAAGAAAATCGATAGATAAGAGAATCGATAAAATAAAAAACAGTCAAAAGACCCATAAAGTTTAGGTTTACCTTGAAATAGATCAAGAGAAGCAGGCGTTTTGAGTCAAAAACAGGGGTGCGGGCGATGGGTGGTCATTAATTCGTCGATGAGGGATCGAGAGCATGGATTGAAGATTGTGGGAAAGACAAAAAGGGAATGATCTTCATCTCTACTTCATAACAAATCAGAGAGGGAGGAGGCGTAATATTTAGGGATTAAATGGATATGGGAGAGAAAATTGCAGAGGAAACTTACTTGGAAGTCTTCAACCGAGAGAAACTCGGAGATCAATGAAATTTGAATTCAAAATTCCTCTGAAAGTAGTTGGAAGCAAGAAGAAATACTGCAGCTACAATGTAGGGAGAAAGGTATGGTCTTTGACGTGAAAAGGTAAAAGAAGTATGGTTGTACTGTGGTTTGGCATGGTTTTTGCGTGTGAAGCTTCCCAAACACAGTTCCTGGTGCACGTGAAATAAGGAAGAAAAGTATGTGAGGAAGTAAGGTAAGTCCACCATTCATTTTTGTTGGTACGGGTTTAAAACCTTTTTGCTTAAAAGAGTTGTAAGTTATGCATATAAAGATGTATTTAAGAGATTTTTGAATTTTCTGCATAAATTGGTGGTACATTGTGCATAAAATATTGTCTTTAAGACATTTTGCTTAAATGCTTATATATGTAGTATATATATATGTGTGTGTGTGTGTGACGGAGTTATATAGAGATGGATAAAAGATTGAATATATATATATATATATATATATATATATATATATATATATATGTCGGGTTCATCGGGTTGGGTTGGGTTCAAATTTTCGTAACCCGATATCAACCCAATACATTCGGTTTGAAGATTTTACAACTCGATTGGACATCGGGTTGCTTCGGGTTGGGTTATTTCACGTCGGATTGGGTTGGGTTGATCGGGTTGGTCGGGTTTTTGAGCACCCCTATTGGTAAGGCTTTTAATGGCAGCATCTATGTCATCACCAAATTCATTTAGGGCTCTTTCAAGCTGTTAAAAGGAATAAAATTCTGATTGTTAGGAACCGGTAGAATTATAAAATGTTGATCGACATGTTTAAGGTACTTGATATATTATTTACTAATTAATATATCCTAGTGAGAAGGTCATAAAAGGTACACACTCGATAGTCTTTTATATGACGTAGACAACTAAAAGGAGCAACTTTAACTTACACCAATAACAACTTCCAATTTTCACTTATAATTGAGAAATCAAATCACATGTGATACATCGTCCTAAAGGAGTCAATGATTGTTGTAAGCCATATAAATCAATTTCCCCAGTCACAAATCCAAAATTCACAAATGAAAACCTCTTTCCACATATTATATAAGTAGGAAGCACACCACAAGATGGACAAAGACATCCTTCTTTATTCCTATACAACATTTTCATAAACAGCCACAAACATGAGGTTTTCTGGCTATTCAAAAGCTAATTTAGGTGAAAGGGACCTAGGTGTTTTGGCTAATTCAAAATGTTGGCCATGAAAAAATAGAGATGGACAGGTATAGATGCAACCATCAACTCTTGCCATAAAAACATAAACAAAAAATAGAAAAAATGGCATGTTAGGGAATTGGTACCACTCGCTCGCTTGCTACATGTTGCTGCCACTAAGTGGCATCCTCTTGGATAAACTGATCCAGCTGGAGCACTTGGCATACTCGGCTACTCGCCATTGACATACCATCCTCAAATCCGATGTAGAAGATGAAGATGGAGCTAGAGTGCGAATGGAAGACCCAACAGGATATGGTGCAACTGGCATGTGTGCTAGAGAAGACGCAGTCACACAGATGAGATGTAACTTAACGTTCCCATTGGGTGATCAAAGAGGCATGATGGCCCAAACTTGCGCATCCCTTTTTTGAGCTTAATGTGAACATAGAGGTGCACCCTGAAATCCAAATATATACAACATTAATCAAATGAGATATCTAAACACAAATGATAATTCACTTAATATATTATCACAAGGAACAACCACATCATCGTGATTAAATGTGTACTCCAAAATTTTCATACTAAAATTTATTACATAGTTATTGAACTTGAATTTTACTGAATTCAGTGACAAACAATGATAATGAACTTGAAATTTACACGTCACAGTTGTTTTTACTGGGTAAGATTCTTGGTCCTTGCCATATTCATCCGGTATGGTAATGTGACTTGGTAAGCGCTTAAGCGTAAGCGTTTTGTAAACGGCACATAAATTAGAATGTGCTACCGTTTCTTACAAAATGAGAATTGGATATAAATCTACAATCTCCTAACTCTGTTTTTCAAGAATAACTAAGGGGCCTTTTACCAAATGCTCACGTGTAGTCACCATTTTCATTTACCTTACGGGTTAACATTCTCATCGATTAAAATGGATCAATGGTAAGCATTTATAACCTAGTAAGTGCTTATCGGGTAAGAGTCGTCGCCCTTATTTATCGTGTAAGACTCACTGGGTAAGATTCTCAGTTCTTGTTATATTCACCCAATAAAGTAATTGAACTCGTAATTGCTTACCAAGGTAAGTGTTTAGTAAACGGCCCTAAATCATATGTTTGATTGTGTGTGTATATATAGTTGAACTCTTTTTTTGAATAAAAGGATAAACAAATAGTAATTTGCCAACTAATTAGTTAGAAATGTGAGATTGGGTTTGGCATAAACCATCTCTCACGAAAATAATAATATAAAGATACAATATCAAACCAAAATAGTAGTAAATAAATAAAAGGTTGTAGCTAACCTCCCTAACATTCTCAAGAAATTCTTCATGTGTACCACCATATGTGCTGTGAAGCAATCCCACACAAATTTTATGGAGGCATGACATAGAAGCTCACAATTTCAACTCACCGGAACTGATGCAGGCGTACAAACAATTAGTACATCTTCTCCTTTGTGCAGAACTGTAACATCCAAGTTTAGAGAAGCAATTAAAAAAGCCGTTGTAGCTCTTCAGAGATTGTCTAGGACGTGATCTTAGAACATAGAACATAAAAACATTAAAACAGTAACAATAACTAAATGAAAAAACCAACTCTATTTGCACAAATTAATGAATAGCTTGTCAAACAAAATCTTAGACAAGAAATATGATTGTTAACAGGAAGCAAAGTTAGGATTGTTAACTTATTTTCTAAAAACGAATGAAATGCTCCCTTTGAGGCATTTCCTCAAACACCTTCTATGTGCAAAATGTTAATGGAATTGATGGAAAACAACAAACAAATAAAGGATTCAACAAATAAACAGTAGAAATGCCATTAACAATTCACTGGTCTTGATTCAGAAAAAGGATTTGATGTTACCTGGGAGAGCAACAAATAAGCAAACACCAGTTTTGGAAAACAAAAACACCAGTGAAAACAAACAAACAAACTTGTTTTAAATAAACAAGAACACATGTTATGGACAACAAAAATTAAGCAAATTCACAGAGGAATCAACAAACAAACAAAGGAATTGTTATTACCTAGAGAGTGATGGACTGAGGAATCGGTACACAGAGTGATGGACTGAGTAATCGATGGAAAACCCTAACCCTGCAGAGTGAATCGATATATATATATATATATATATATATATATATATATATATAGATTTTTCTTCGTCCGATGAGATACTCATGGCGGATGAATATCTGAGAGGCTGTATAACCTTTCGCTTTCCTTTATCCTTTTTCTCCATCTGTCACAAATAATTTGTTAAGGTTTCTGGATAACATATCTGCTATCCCATTATCTTTTCCTTTGATATGTTCAAAATTTATTCTGTAACCACATCCTTGTATAATATTCTGTAAATTTATCCATCGTGTTTTATTTACCTTTTTACTTTGATCATTTTTTATAAAACGGACAATTGCTTCACAATCTGTTCTGACTGTGAATTCTTTATTTAAAAATATTTTGAATTTTTCTAAGGTATTAATTAATGCTTGTATTTCAAAATCCAAACTTGTCCAATTCATACCAGTTTTGTTGAAATTTCCACTGGTATAAGAACAAACTTTTTCTGTTTCTTTTGGATTATATTTATTGGATTTAGAAAGAAGAACGGTTAGTTGCGGAAGGAGTGTAAAGAACTAGAGAAAATACATAAGAAGATAGGAAATAAAGAGATTAGCCAGCCATATGAGAAAGGTTCTTGATTTCTTATAAATTTCTGCGTGTTTACAAATGAAGTGGAAACTACAATATATAGGCGAAAAAAGCTAAGCTAGAAATGACACGTACCTAATTTATGCCCTACTGAATTATTATACCCACTGAAAAGGAATCATAAAAGTAAAGACGATAAACGAATATTTGTAAAAAGTCTTTAGTGGAGAAGGCATTGTCGGCCATCTTTCTATTTTTGAATTATTGCTTTGTAGTCGACAGACTTTTTGGCTGTTTCTGTGACGCCATTGATGACGAGGTCTTCTAGAAAGGGTACTTTGGTAAATTCTAGAAATCCCTGTGTGTACTGTCGATTGACTGTGGCGAACCGGGGTCAGTACCATCGTATTCGTCTTTGTCATCCAGGTTGTCGACGATAACCTGGCTGAAATCTTCATCTCCATCTTCTCCGATGAATGGAAAGACCATGATCCAATTATCTTGAGCGAATATCTGTGTATAATGTCCTTCCGCAACTAACCTGTATCTTCTTCCCCATGGTCTATGAAAAAGATTTACTGATATCTTCGGTGTTTGTTGTCCTTGTAAGATCATTTTTCCTATCAGCTGTTGAAGTGGTTCTTTGCTGTCAGTGTCATTCCACCATGTGAATTGTTGAGTGCAGGCGTACTTCTTCAGGGCTTCTTGTTCGTCTTCAAGATGGCTAATGAAAATACGCTTTCTTGCAGGTCTGTATGTGTGACTCCCTGCTTCTGGAAAGGATGCGATGATCTTGCATCCTATTTGTGAACTTGATGAGTGGGACGCCATATTCCCGGCTGTTAAAATAAACTTTTCCCCAAACTTGTTTAGAAGGGCTTCTGTTTTTGGGTTTAGGCTAAAGTTTATGTAGTCTATCATTCCATTGTGGTAGTAACCAAGGACTTGATCATCTGGCATGTTGGTTTTCTTTAAGTCGATTTGTAGTAAGAACATGTTGGTCGGGATTGATCCGCCTTGATGCAACCTTTGCACGACTGTAACCCCTTTGTAAGCTTTCTCTTGAGGTCCGAATGCCATGTCAATGATGTCTTGTTGAAGCTTGTATAAGAGTAATGGGAATTCTGTGCATACTTTGCTGGAAACCAACTGTTCAAATTCTGGAAAGTTTTCGAAGAGTGGTTGCATGGTTTGCTTTAAAGGCAAATCCAAGATTCTGGCTTTAAAACACGTGAAATCTCTGTGTATGACTGTATTTGTCCCCTTTTTCTCGAGTTCTTGTCTAAGCTGTGTATTTTTTGTCTCGAGAAAACCATTTTTCTGTTTAAGCAAACTATTTTCAATCTGGGTTTGTGTACTATGTGTATTTTTTCCAGATCTTAGGAGTTGTTCTTGCAATTGGGCAATAACACTCTCTTGAGCTTTTATAAATTGTTCGGGATTATTTTTGGCAATTTCTGCAAAAGTTTTGACTTCTTCAGGTTCAATGAAGAAGTTTTCAATCCCAAAAGTTTCTCTAGCTTTTTTCAAAGCTTCTGCAAAACTGTGGTATCCTTTATAGAGTGGGTTGTCACACAAAATATGTTGTGCAACAGTATCCCATTTATGAAAAATACCAGTTTTTGTTCCTCTGAAAATAATATAGTGGGAAAAACGTTTGTCTTGTTTTTCAGGAACAATCTGGCTTTGTTCTGAGAAGTAAATACTCAGAGCATTTAAAACTTGTACTTTAAAGGATGTTGTATTTGGCATGGTTTGAATATGCCAAATATTATCAAGTAAACATTGCTGTTTTTCTGTTAAAACTGTCCCAATTAAGGGCCTGAATTTTTTCTTTGGATCAAAACACTTTTGTAACATATGATTTCCAAAGGATATCATGGATTCTGTCTGTGTATCTTTTGTTTTACTTGACTGTGCATAACCCCGGGTTGGGGTCTTTGTAGGAGTAAATGGTGCCAAAATACCAGTTTTTGGCATCATCTTTGGAGAACTAGTCTGTGTAAACTGTGATCGTGGCATCTGTGGAGAATTGTATAGGCCTTCTGTGTGTAACATCTGAGAGCTCATTGCCTCTTGTAACATTTTGTTTGTATCAAGAATCTGTGTGTCTATTTTCTGTGTACTAGATTTTTCTTCGTCCGATGAGATACTCATGGCGGATGAATATCTGAGAGGCTGTATAACCTTTCGCTTTCCTTTATCCTTTTTCTCCATCTGTCACAAATAATTTGTTAAGGTTTCTGGATAACATATCTGCTATCCCATTATCTTTTCCTTTGATATGTTCAAAATTTATTCTGTAACCACATCCTTGTATAATATTCTGTAAATTTATCAGCTTTCCTTTATCCTTTTTCTCCATCTGTCACAAATAATTTGTTAAGGTTTCTGGATAACATATCTGCTATCCCATTATCTTTTCCTTTGATATGTTCAAAATTTATTCTGTAACCATATCCTTGTATAATATTCTGTAAATTTATCCATCGTGTTTTATTTACCTTTTTACTTTGACCATTTTTTATAAAACGGACAATTGCTTCACAATCTGTTCTGACTGTGAATTCTTTATTTAAAAATATTTTGAATTTTTCTAAGGTATTAATTAATGCTTGTATTTCAAAATCCAAACTTGTCCAATTCATACCAGTTTTGTTGAAATTTCCACTGGTATAAGAACAAACTTTTTCTGTTTCTTTTGGATTATATTTATTGGATTTAGAAAGAAGAACGGCTCCCCATCCTTCTTTGCAACCATCAACTTCTATAATTATATAATCTGTTACTAATGGTAATTCTAAAGGTTTTATGTTTTTAACCCTTTCTTTAATTGTTCTGACCAGTTTTATATCTTCTATATTAAAATGTCTTTGACCATTTTTTGTAGTTTTACTATATAAAGGTCCAACCAATTTTGATAAATCAGGTATAAATTTTCGAGCATAATTTATTAAACCTAAGAAAGCTTGTATCTGTTTAAGACCTTCGATCTTTTCTGGAAAGTCTAATATTTTTGTAGAAATATGTGTTTGTAATTCTATTTTTCCATCACCTATTTCTAGGCCGAGAAAAGATATCTTTCTTTTGAATAAATCCATTTTTCTTTTTGAAACTACTATA
Organism: Saussurea involucrata; assembly: GCA_033807775.1. NCBI lineage: Eukaryota > Viridiplantae > Streptophyta > Magnoliopsida > Asterales > Asteraceae > Saussurea > Saussurea involucrata. Next base: position 53,061,942 of record CM066312.1, on the reverse strand, counting down.
CCATTCTTCTTTATTTCTTCAAATATCTGTTGTAGATGCTTCTCGTGTTCCTGTATTGTTTCACTGGCAACTAATATATCGTCAATGTAGACCAGACAGAAATCGAATTTGAGAAATATACTGTCCATAAATCTTTGGAATATAGATGGTGCGTTCTTGAGTCCAAAACTAAGAACATTCCATTCATACTGTCCTTCTGGACATGTGAAAGCTGTCCATGGTTTGAAGGTTTCTTCAAGCTGTAGTTGATTATATCCTGACTTTAAGTCGAATTTTGAAAATATTTTCTTTTTCTATATATATATATATATATATATATATGCTATATTGAGTCTTCGTAAGGTATGGTCTTTTAGCGTGTAGAAGGACTGGTAGGTATGGTCTTTGACGTGAATAGGCAGAAGAAAGTATGGATATACTATACCGTGGTATGGCGAAGAAAGTAGAAGAAGAAGCACTGGGTATGGTATTGTATTTCAAAAAGGTTGCAACATTTCTCGTTTATCTAGGAATGCATTGAAGGTTTGTATATCATGCATAAAAAATGGTAATTAAGAGTTTTCAGTTTTTGTGCTTTAAAAAGTAGTACTCTATGCTTTTTAAGTTGTCTTTAAGACATTAGGTGTATATGCTTATATATGTAGTATAGATATATATATAAAAGAGATAAAAAACAAAAATAAAAAATGATTGAAAGGTGTAAGGGTTAGAACAACTTCCAAAAAATTTGAAAATATTTCTTTTGATTTTGTTGTATCCTTATCTTTTTAAAATATATATAATAATAATAATATAATAAATAAATAAATAAAAATTGTTTTTTTGTTTTTAAAACCAAAAATATAAAAATAGGTTTTCTTCTCAATACCACTTTCAAAACCACTTTCAAAATTACTTCTTTTCAAGAAAACCACTTTCAAACCAAAAAAACCCTTTCATTTACCCCACCCATGGCACGCAAAAAACAACAAACCCCAAACCCCCATACCCTCCCTTCTCGATGGAGCCGGCGACTGCAATACACCACCGTCGCCACCGCACCAGCGAACGCCACTAGCGACGCCGCCACACAGCCAAACAACACCACTGTCGCCGCGTCCACGGGGTCGTCGGTCTTCGCATGACCAACAACCGCCGCCTCCTCTCGGCTAGCGCCGATGATTCCTCTTCTCAAGGGGGTTTCCTACATAGTTTTCTCGACTCTCATAAGGTAATAACTCGAATCACTCCTCCAACCCACTCTTCTCCTTCTTTATCTAAACAAACCCTAAAACCATTTCTTGAAACCACCCAACACTTCCTAAAACCACCCAAAAACCACTTGAAACCACCACCATTACCATCGCTTTACCTAAACCTATAATCCCTACACCACTTATTCAAATCATAACAGCCCTAAATCCCATCCCAAATACATCAAACCCTTCTTCCCAACACTCTAACCCAAAAATAAATCAAACCCAACCAAAGTTTGATCTTAACAAAAAGGGAAGTTTGGAAGAAGAGGATTTTGGAGACTACACAACCTTTGAGTTTGAAGGAAATCCAACCCAATGGAACCCAGATTACTTCCTTTACCCCACTCACCACAGCCCTACGACTATACCGGAAGAAACCTTAGAAGAAGGAACCATCCAAAAATCTGCCCATAGTGGGTAGGTGGAAAAAGCTGCTCAAATTGAAGGAGCGCCCTCTGTGGGCACTGATGGGAAAAATCACGATGATGCAGATTACTCACCAAGCTTACAAGAATCGGAACTTCATGACGAAAAGAAAAAGGCTAAAACTATGGGAAAAACAAAGGCTCAAAGCGAAACCGATCGGTAATGATAAAAGGTGATTAGAAGTCGAACCACCTGAAAATCAAAAAAACTAAAATCTGAGCCATCCGAACAAGAAATCATTGCAAGGTATGACCTTCTCAAAAATAACAAATGCCTTTATGAACAGACCTTTGACCCCGAGTTGGTCATGGTCGGTTTACCAATAAAACATCATCTTTTGGCACTAAATTGGAATTCTATGGTTGAATAGCCATGCACGACGAATAATTCTTGGGTAAACGAATTTTACGCAACCGTTGGAATTTATGAAAACCCTTGTGTCACGATAAGAGGGGTAACGGTCGATTGATCCGGACAAAGTATCAACATGGTCCTCGGATTAGATACACCTTTTATTTGCAATTCTAGTCAACTACTTTTGGGTGCCAAAACCATTTCACCGGATGAGATTGCGGCTATCCTCACAATTCCGGGAGGTGGTTGGACTTTGGACAACTGTAAGCCGATTATCTTGGCCGGAACACTAAACCCAAAATCAGCCCTTTGGTTCACATACATACGTCATAATATACTTCCATCCATCATGACGGTACGGTTTGACAAGATAGGTGTTGGCTAATATATTGTATCATGAAGGAACTACCAATAGACTTGGGCCCACTAGCTCATACGGCTATTAAAAGGGACGCGAAAAGAACACCAAGCCGATTGCTTTTACCGTGTTTAATCACCAATCTCATGAAGGCTACCAATGTTCCCGTCTTTGATACTGATGAGATGGTATCGGTTACAAGTCCAATTAATGTTGATACTATGGATCACCGAACTCGGGCCATTTCAACCCGTACTAACACTATGCGGATACTATCACCATCACGAAAGAAAGCACCACTTGACCCACTGCACGAGTCAAAGCAAGCACCACCGCAACAACAAGTTACAAGGGCTGCCACGCCAGACCCGTCGGCCAAACCGACCACTTTTTGGCCATCGAAGGGATATGGAAATGAGATTTGGCTCTCATTGATGTCCAGACAGATTGAGGAAACAAACCTAAAGTTGGATGCGTTACTCAAGATCATGAATACAATCCAAAACTAGAATGCGGAGTTTGAACGAAGAATCGAGATGATGTGGGCCTACCAATGCGATTGGAACCGGTTTGTACGACAATATCTCTGTGAGGTGAACCCAACGTGTGCTGCCAGCTTACCACCTTTTCCACCACTTCTTCCTCTGGAGGTCCTCTTTCAAGCTTCACATGCAGAAGAAGTTCACGCTCAGGATCAACACAACGATGAAATGCCCACAGTAAGCGCGTCTATGCCCGCAGTGACCACAATCGGATCCAGTACACCACCTACTGCCCCGAAAGGGTAGTATGCGCATCAACACTATATATTTTGATTTTACTATCACACTATTGCATATATAGTCTTTTGGTGTTGTGGTTTTACTTTTGTATCGTTAAACTCATGTTTCCCCGTTTCTTTTGGTAACTCAAACGGGTGATCTTTTGAATATGCATGGTGGTGACTATCTCATTGTTTCCTCTAGTTTTTCATAGTTTTCAGGTGCACTATTTCGTTGTTGATAAGGTTGGTTAATGAACTAAGACGACGTAGGGCATCTTTTATCGTTAACGGCCAACACTTTTTCCCTAGTCGCCAAACCCAAAACCGTACTTTCTCCTATTTTCGATCAATGAGGACATTGTCCTATTTTAAGTTTAGGGTGGAAGATATACGAGGCTTGATAATATTGTTGTGATCAAAAATCTTTACGATCATATACAGAAATATATATATATATATATATATATATATATATATATATGTATAAACAAAAACAAAAAACAAAAAATATATATACATATATTTATATATAAGTCTTCAAAAAATTGGTAGACATTTTGAATCCCAATATCCATCAAAACGTACATACCGAGTGATGGGTTTCAACGTACAAGAACCACACAAATCGGATCCTTTCGAGACATATCAAAAATACTGTTTGTAGAATAGTTCAAGTTTGGGGGACGATTCATAAATTTTTGGGAATTTCGCCACATTATACGAACCCTCATGAAAGTCCTATTGATTAGTTCATAATAAACCACGTCAACAAGGAAAGAAGGCACCCTATTCGAGCTAGAGAAATTGTCAACACTATTTGGGTAAATTTTTCATTTCGTTCGTTCTCTCCCTCCATCGTAATATTCTTTTTAACTTTTTGTCACTTAAGGACAAGTAACAACTCAAGTTTGGGAGAAAGATAACTCTTAATTTTGTAGAGTTATTTGTTACAAATTTTCTAGTTTTTACTTCTTTTTATAACCACTTTTGCTTCTAATCTTTTCACTTGGTCCATAATATTTGCAAATGTGATAATAAAATAAAAAGATGTAATCTGATGCAAAAAGCAGCATTTGAGACGTTCTGTGGGCATGCAACGCCCACTGTGGGCACACTAGAAAAACCACCGCCCAAGAAGATGCAGGTGACACAAGTGGGTTGTGTGATGGATTGTGGACCACACATTCTTTGAAGAATGTGATCCACATACAAGGATGACAATGCGTGATTTTGGGGCTATAAATAGAAGATGAAGAAGCAGTACAAACCGTTCATCATCCTTTCTTCCCTTTAGAATAATTAGTTTTTCATTTAATCAAGTTATTTACTTTCCAACAAACACTTTAAGTCTTAGGCTTGAAGTGTAGCATTGTTAGAACATTTTATGTTGTAATCAATGTGTATTTAAGTAAGCTTGTAGCTTTCTTTTAGTTAGTTTGACTTTCTAAGTCATGGGTATAAATACCCTTTCCTTCCTTGTTTTGTACAACTTTTGCTAATATCAGAGATATACAATTTCTACATTTTCTCTCTATAAAATTCACTTTCTTCTTCATTGATCTTGTATTCTACAATTGGTATCAGAGCAGTGTGAAGAATCGAGAGTGTATTTGATTATCAGTGATCGATTTTTGCAGAGATTTGTCAAGGAAATTTGATTGATTTCTTGATTTTCATCAAGAAATCTCGTTTTCTTGAGATTTTTTTCAAAAATCCGATTTTCTGATCGAATTGCTTGGGGATTAGGTTCATTTGATTCGGATTCAGATATAGAACATTGTTTGTGAAGGAAGTTTCTCGATTAATCGTGTTTTTGATCTTCAATTTTGAAGATTTCATCAGATTTTGGTTTATCGTTTTTGGCTTCTGTTCGATCTGCGTATTATTGATTCAGAGGTTTTCAGAGTTTGTGTAAAAGAGAGTAAGTGATTAGATTGCATTTTCGAGCATATCTGTGAATTTTCGTGCTAATCCGTTCAGATTTCAGACGTGTTTGGGATTTTTCATTCGATTTTCGCAAGATCTCAGGTTTTCGCAAGATTCATCAGGTTTTCGCAAGATTCATCAGGTTCTCGCAAGTTCATCATCCGTGATCTTCTTCAGGAACCAAGTGTGACTTTTCGTAAGCCTCTGTTAAGCAAATAGTATCTTTTCGCAAGCCACTGTTACGAAAACAGTGACTTCTCGCATTCCGTTTTCACGAAAACAGTATCTTTTCGCATTCCTTTGTCACGAAAACTGTCACTTCTCGCAATCCTTTGTCCCGAAAACCTCAGTGATCTTCAATTTCTTTCTAAGTCTAGTTTTCGCATCTGTCAATTGCGAAAACTTCGACTTTTCGTGTCCTTTGCTTACGAAAACTTTGTGGTTTTCGCATTAGTTGGTTGCGAAAACTGTTCCTTTGTCATTTTTTCCGAATCCTTTCGTTTCTAACCCAAACCTCTGTTTTACAATGGCAAATCAAGATATGATGTTCAAGAATGACATAATGATGACTTTGGGCTCTAACACTCGGCCACCGGTGCTCATAAATGAAAACGAGTTTTCTCAATGGCGTGATAGATTTCTCAACTTTATCGAGTTTCAAAGCAACGGTGTGAATATAATGAAGTCTTTGATGGAAGGCCCGTTTGTTAAACCTGTTGTTGAGATTCCTGCTACAGCTACTACTCCGGCAACTCGTGAAGAAAAGAAAGAGACTGATTACACACCGGAGGAAATCCTTAGACAGCAAGCAGATAAAGATGCCAAGTCATACCTGATCCTTTCTTTACCAAATTTCATATACAACAGGATTGACTGCTATCGAAATAACATTACTTTGATGTGGGCTCAATTAGAGAAGATAATGTTGGGATCTGTCGTTTCTACTCAGTTACGACAAACTCGTTACATGAACAGTTTTGAAAGTTTCAAAGCATTGGAGAATGAGTCGTTAAAGAGTACATTTGATAGATTTTGGGGAGTCATCAATAATCTGTACAAGATCAAGGTGGTTAAATCAGAATTGGAAGTCAATCTGAAGTTTCTGAATTCTCTTCAACCGGAATGGAGTAAGACATGTCATAGGTTAAGAAATGATGTTGGGATTTCTAAGATGCAGATTCAAGAGCTGTATGAATTACTGATGGTGGATGAGGATTTGGTTCTAATGAAGAAGGCAAAGATTGATAAGAAAGCTAAAGGTAAAACAGAAGATCCGATTGCTTTGCTGGCCAAGCAACTTGCTGAGAAGTCGTTGGTAGAAAATGCTTTTGATGGAAATGTGGATGATGACGGAGAAGAGTTGGAAAAGGCAATGATATTGTTGACACAACACTTTCAGAAGAAATACAAGTCAGGCAACAATAATCAACGTTTCTCTTCAGGGCCAAGAAAACAGTTCAATGAAAGCTCTTCCTACACTCCTCAAGCTGATCCTCCAAAGAAGTATATTCCAAAGGCTGAAGAATTGAAGAAGCCAATCATCACTTGCTTCAAATGTGGTAAGACTGGGCACATGGCCAAAGACTGTAGAGTCAAAGTTGTCAGAGATTCTCAGTACTACAAGAAGAAATTGGATCTTGTTGAGAAGAAAGAAAATGGAAACATTCTGCTTGTGGAAGAAGAGTACTTTCTTGATTTCTCTGATGATGAATCTAACAATGAGGAGACGGCCGCTATGTGCTTTGTGGGAGATGATGCTTCAGATGATGAAAAGCAGGAGGATGATACTTCATCAGATGAATCTGAGGTACATTCTAATTTTGATTATAAATTCATATCATCTCAAATGGAAAATGTCGTTAAAGCTATCCGGATTCTCCGATCTAAAAGACTATCTGAAAAAGACATTATTCATGATCAATCAAAGTTAATCAAATCGCTTAATGTTCAAATCGAAGATAATAAAATAATTTTGATTAACATGGAAAATATGTTTAAAAAGAAAATAGAAGATTCAGAATATATCATAAAAATGAAAGAGGAATCTTTGAGACTTATGACCAACCAAAAAGATGAATTTTCAGATAAGATCAATGAACTTGAGGAAAAACTGTATGTTCGGGGTCAAACGGAACAAACTGTTTATTTGAACAAACCGAGGAGTTATAATGCTATTAAAGAAAAATGGGGTTTAGGTTTTGAAAATCCGCATTTTCTAGATGATGCGAAAGAAAAAGTTCCAACGCTTTACGATTTTGATTTTCTACATCTAGGAAGATATGCCCCCCAATTTAAAATAAATTGGACAAATGAAGAGGAAGCTTTGGAAGTAGAAAAGGAGAAAAGATATTTTACTACCAAAATGCAACTTCCATTTGTGTATACAAGAGAAAACGCAAAGTACATTTCGAAACCAAAAGATTCTAATAAAGATTTCTTATCCAATGATTACTTTGATACTTATGTGACTAACACTGACAGTAAGGATAAATTTGAAGTATTGTATGATACTAAAAGGTATATTCCTCCGTTAGTGTTAGAAACTAAGATAGTTTGTCTTGAAAATAAAATCAAGGATTTGGAATCTAAGTTAGAGGATTTGGAAAATAAAAGAAATGTACATGTGGTTTCTGAATATGATTTTAAGGAAGTTTCTTCTGATTCTATTTTTGAAACTACTTCTGAGTCCGATTTATCTGATTCTTCAAAACAGAATAACTCCAAGGAAAGTTTAAAGGAAACTAATGTGAAGTTTGATTCTACCGATGATAGTTTGTCTTCAATGTCAGAGATTAAATTTGAAATTTTAGACGATTCATTTACGACAAATTCAAATATTCATATTAAAAAGCGTCGTAAAAGAAGAAGATCAAAGAATAGGTCAAAGGCTCAAGTTTCTAATTTTGGAAATATATCTGACTCTTCTACTTATTCTTTTTCAGATAGGGCTTTAAAAGAGAAAGGAAAGCCTATGTGGATTCCCAAATGCAAACCGATGGAATCATCAACTTCTTCTTGTAGTGACATAGAATCTGACATTTGGAACAAGAATACATTTGCTTGTATGAATAAAGATTGTAATAGTCTTGTCAGATATTCAATAAAGCAAATGATTCATATTGCAAATGTTGGTATGTGTTGCTCGGAGTGTTGTCATTCTAACGGTTATCTTTCTAAAAACGACATTAAAGTTAATCATGGAGATTTAAATATGACTGATGCCTATTATTACTTGAACAAAGACAACAGAAAGAAAAGGACTAACAAAAAGGGACCCAAATCTATATGGGTACCTAAACTTGTTTGATGTGCTTATATGCAGCCAAGTCGTTTGTGGTATCTGGATTCTGGATGCACCAAACATATGACTGGCAATAGATCTCTGTTATCTAATTTTAAGGAAAAGGCATGTGGAAAGGTAAGATTTGGTAATTGTGAAACATCACAAATTCTTGGATACGGAGACATTGTGCAAGGGAATGTTACTGTCAAGAGAGTAAACTCTTTTTCTTGAACTTGTGCTTAAAGTTCTAATATGCTTTGTGTGAAGATTCATATTCTCCTGTTCGAAGAAAGAAGTTCGTTATTTGCCGTTTGAAGATTGGATGACGTTTTGACTTTGACAAGCTTTGATGAAGACCGAAGATTCAAGAAAGCTAAAGCCTGCTGATCGCATTTGTTTAAACCTTGAATCCAAGGGGGAGATTGTTAGTGCAATATGTCTTCAAGGTTTAATTAGGAAAGTCAAAGTCAAAGTCAATGTAATGTATTTGTATTAGGTGGTCAACACCTTATATGTTCTTAGTATAAATAGCATTGTTGTAGTTTGTTAGGTTAACTCTCTTAGAAAGACTCTCACAATTCAAAACTCATATCCTTAGAGAGCTTGTAACAGTGTTCTTGAGTAATGAGATGACAAATTCTATATCTTCTCTATCTTGATTAGATCTTAGGGTTTAACAAGCACTTTAAATTATGTATTTTAATTTCGTACTTACTTTTCGTATTTCATTTCTCGTATTTAACTTTATGAAAGTAGTTACTTCGTATTTCTTTTCTTTTATTATGTCTGTTACTTTTAATATGAGCTAATCACCTCTTTGGGTGTGGGTGTGAATCAAACTTGAGACTAGTAGGCGACACCTGGGTGTTGCCATTATTGCTAGCGTTTAAGCTTGGTCACTTAAGTCGGGACTTAATTTCAACACATATAAGCTGATCACTTTGAAGTGCTAATATTAGATCTTAGACCTCGAGAGGGGCGAATCCGAAATACGGCTTAAGTGATGCACAAAGATTTGAGAAAGTATTTGATAACCACGTAGAGATACGGGTTCTGCATGATTTAATAAAGTTCGAACTTCAGTCGAGATTAATATCACAAAGAGATTTGGGTGTAAATCTCCATACTAATTGAACTTTGATTTTGAGTCATACTTGGTTAAATCGGCAAGATTAAGAGTCAGCAACAATGGAAACTTTACGGACACTTTATAGGATAGGTCTATAAAAATCCACTTTCGAGAGGTCGAGTTTTTTATAGACATTCGCACTACAAAGTGACTAACCAAGTTGTCACTACAACCATCTCAAGGAAAATTTACACCCATACCCATTCTTTAAATTAAAATACATTTCATATTTTAGAATTACTTCACCAACAAAACGATAAATGTTCTGTTACTCGAAACTTGTGCAATAAGTTCATTAAAGTCTCAAAATTTCAGTAGTTCAATCCCTGTGGATCGATTCTCGGTAGTTCTACCATTATATTACTTTTAGCGACCCCAGTATCGGTGTATACTTGCATCCCTACTGTGGGGACAATTGTTCCTACATTTTTGGGTACACGATTTCCAGCTACCACTGGGTCTACTACGTCTTTTTCAATACCAGACAACGACAGACGCGTGTCAGTAGTAGATGTGGCTACCCGGCTAGACCTGGTGTGGGAAGGATCTATCTTTTATTGTTTTTCAGATCCTATCACATGCCCCGCATTTTCTTTTCTTTCCATCTCTCGACTCACATTTATTTCTGTTTCGACTGTTACTCCCTCATCCGTCCTTATTACTCCATAAGAATCAGCGTTCTCAGTATTCCAAGTAGAATCAGCATCAGAGCTTTCAACATTTCTCGGGCCAACATGTTGTGGAATTTTGGAAACATCTGGATCATGGTCAGAGTCGAAGTTATCGTCAGAGTCATTACCGTTACCACCAATTTCAGGAATATCGTCATCAGAAGAAGACGCATAAATAACTTTATCTGGATCATCACGAGAATCCAAAGACGTATCATCACCAGCAATAGATTCATCACCAGAGAACATGATATGGATGCATGACCAGCAACACCCCCATATATGGATCCCCTCACCAGAATATTTTATCTCATCTCAACCCGATCAAGAACCCATTGTTCTTGATCCTACTCAATGTTTGACCCTCACCACCCAAAGGATTTGCACCCTGGGCAGGTCCCTTCGGTCCTGGCTGGACCATAGGTGCATGTTCTAACCTATATTCTACCACAAATGGTGACTGTTGGTCAGCATAGGCCAAAAAACCCTAGGAACTATAGCAATGTGCTCAAAGACAATATTAGCTGGTACCTTGAGAAAGTGCATCCATTGTTGTGGGCATTGAACTGAGTCTTGTCTTCCTGGATTGGTTAGACTCCATTACACCATGAATTAGAATCTACAGGAACCGTTGGAATGGTACAAAAGTTCTGGACTTAGTTTCCTTGGACTTATCTCCAACCAACTCAATGAGTTCATTCCATATAAGTACTGCATAATATATCTTTTTGTTAAAAGCCACTGCTTGAAACATCTTGAGAATCCCAATATTGCACTTATCTAAACCAATATGCTTGGGAGTCATACACCTATTTAAGATACTGAACAGGGTGTACCAGACAGGTGGCAAAAATTTCCTCTTGAACTGTGATGATCGGGTCAGAGTTCATGAGTTGGCGTCTTGGTATCCAAGAGACATAATGTCTCCGCATAGATCTGAGTCTGTGATAGTATTTTCAAAGTTGGGTTGCCTTGGCAGATCCAGAGCTTTACGGAGTTGTTTCAGGGTTATTTTTGCATCAAAGTGGTCTACTTTGGCAGTGAAAAATTGGTTCCTCTCGTTGACTGGATGGAACTGGATGGTGTTCCAGAATTGCTGCAGATAAATGACAGGTACTGTGATTGTTTTGGTGAGAGAAGTTCGTAGTGGATGACCTTTCAAACACATCCAGAATGACCTTGTGCTCCAGATTCATACTCAGGTCAAGTGTGTAGTTGATGTGTTGTAGTTTCAGGTGTTGAGATTTAGGTCAGAGTTCTTCATCCAGATTACGTGCATTCACAAAGGGATGTGATGATCTGTTAGATGGCATCGGGGTGTTATCAACAGAGGAATTACCATCATTTCTCTTAACAAAAGCCATTGAATATCCTGTGTGAGGAAAAATTAGCCAAAGTGCACCATTCTGAGAATTTGGAAAAATTTCCCAAAATTTGCCTAAGTCTGGGTGTTATCGCACACAACTTCAAAAATATTATCGCATGACACAATTATCGAATGGAACATGTACGACAAAATTTTATTGCAAGGGCACGTGCGATAACTTTGAACATAGTGTCGCGCGATAAGTTAGAATGTTTGAATATACGAAGCGTGCGATAACAATAAACACTTGAACCTAGACTAAGTGTTCAACCCAGATTTCTAAGATTTGCAAATATAGTTTATGAGAAACAAACCCTATACTCGATTTACTATCAGGGACCTATCTTATCATTTTTATCACACAAATACTAACACATCAAGTGATTATGAACCAGAATACGGACATACATATATGAACTTCGAACAAAACCCCTAAAAACATAATATGTGCATCTAAACATATAAAAATCGATGAATAAACGTTGAAATACCAACCTTGTTTGAAGTGTGAATGGAGTGCAATAAAAAAGAAACTTTAATCTTGCAAAAATCTCAAAATTCCTTAATGGCAGAAGAGAGGTTTTGGGGTTCGAAAAAAAATTTAGTTTTGAAAAACCGCTCTATATATAGAGTCCTGGGATGATTGACACGTGGCACAAATGGATTGATCCAACGTTTGACCTGTCAACGTGTTAGGGTTATCGTACGAACAAGTGTATGATAACCCAGGTTTTATCGTGCAATACACGCGCGATAAAATGGGTAAAGGTTTAATCACACACGAAGCGTGTGATAACCACTGTTCATATGGTTTTGTCGCACAACACATGCACGATAAAAAATGTTGTCGTGCTTTTATCGCACAACACGTATGCGATAAAATTGGTGTTACTTGTTATCGCATAAGGCACGTACGAGGAAAAACTTTTATCGTGCAAGACATGTGTGATAACACCAACAATTAGACATTTTTCAAAAAAATTCAAGAAATCCAAAAATTTTACCACATTAAAATATATCCAACTTTTAATTGGTTATGCTCACAAAGTTTAGAACCAAAGCTTTTACTCTCCCTAGAATGATGCATAGATTTTTAAAATATTTTCCATCATCTAGGGTTTGTTCAAAACAAGTTAGAAATACTAACATTGATGTCTTCTTCCCAATCCACATGTTATGTCATCTACACTCACAACATTTGTTAACTATATACACTCCCCCTAAAAATATGAGTATAGTTTTAACAACTCCCCCTGAATACATGAACACACCTCAAGCAGAAACATGTATCTTATTGAACAAAATTAAAGATAGAAAAGAACTGTAAACAATCGAACAGAAATTTGTAAAACAACAAAATCATGATTATTTAAAAGACATATATTGAAAATTTAATATGATGAAAATTTATGTGTATTAATCTGGATAATATATCTAGATTGAAATACAAAAATTTCTACCTATTAAATGAACAAAATATAAAGAACTTTAAATCTTCATGTTCAACATGTCAAGCTTGGATACTAAAAAGTGAAAACGTTTTACATCCAAAGATTTTGTGAACAAGTCAACAAGTTGATATTCAGTTGTAACAAAATAAAGTTCAATATTACCTTTCTCAACATGATCTTTGATGAAATGGTACCTGATGTCAATATGTTTCGTTTTGGTGTGTTGGGCAGGATTAGCAGAAATTGCAATTGCGCTCTTGCTATCACGGTAGATGGGGATTTTCTCGTATTTGAATCCATAGTCCATAAGCTGGGTCTTCATCCATAGAACTTGTGAGCAACAACTGGCAGCGGCTACATATTCAGCCTCCACAATCGATGTTGACACGCAATTCTGTTTCTTTGATGCCTAACTCACGAGCTTGTCACCCAAAAACTGGATGTGACCAGATGTACTCTTTATGTCCAGCAGGCTTCCTCTCTGATCAGCATCGGAGTATGCGGTAAGTTCGTATCCTGTTCCCTTGGGATACCATAGACCAAGATAGGGTGTGCCATTCAAATATCGAAAGATGCGATTAACAGCTCCGAGGTGTGACTCTTTTGGTTTAGCCTGAAATCTTGCACAGAGACACGTGGAAAACATAATATCTGGTCGACTTGCGGTTAACTACAATAATGAACCTATCATACCTCGATATGTCCGAAGATCGACATCCTTACCGTGAGGATCCGGGCCAATCTTAGAACCTGGTGCCACCGGAGTTCCAATCGTTGTACAATTCTCCATCTTGAATTTCTTCAAGATGTCGAGTACATACTTCGACTAATTTATAAAGATTCCAGTCGAGAAATGTTTAACTTGCAGTCCAAGAAAGAAGTTAATCTCCCCCATCATGCTCATTTGGAACCTGGTCACCATGAGGTTAGAAAACCAAGTACATAACAATGGGTTAGTCGAACCAAAAATTATGTCATCGATGTAAATCTGAACAATAATAATATCACATTTTTCACGCTTAGTGAATAACGTCGTATCGATTTTGCCTTTGTCAAAACCAGGCATGAGTAGAAAGGTGGATAAAACCTCATACATACGCGAGGGGCTTGTTTGAGACCATAAAGAGCTTTGTCAAGGATATATACGTGATTCGGTTTGTCTTTATCCATAAAGCCTTCAGGTTGAGACACGTATACTTCTTCCTTCAGGATGCCATTCAAGAAAGCAGTCTTTACGTCCATTTGATAGACGATAAAGTTCTTGTAGGCCGTAAAAGCTAAGAACATTCGAATTGCCTCGATTCGAGCAACCGGAGCATATGTCTCGTCTTAATCAATACCCTCTTGCTGACGGTAACCTTTTGCTACAAGTCTTGCTTTGTTTCTCACGACTATGCCGTCTTCATCTTTCTTATTTTTAAATACCCACTTGGTACCAATGATACTTTTTCCTTTAGGTCCAGGTACTAACCTCCATACCTTTAATGCTTCGAATTGATTTCATTTTTCCTGCATAGCGATCACCTAGTTCGGGTCGTCTAAGGCTTGTGGCACTGTAGTCGGCTCAACATTGCTTAGGAATACCGCGAATAAGCATTCATTTTCCGTTGATGATCTTGTTTTCACAGAATCAGACACTTCACCTATTACTTGATGTAACAAATGGTTTCTTGTCCACTTAGTAGAATGCGGTGTGGGGAAATTGTATCTTGATTGGGGTCAACTAATGACTGATCTTCTTATGGGGTTGGCTCACTTGTCAATGTAGGTTCGGATTGAGGCACTGATTCTTGATTATTTGCAATTATTCTTCTGATTGACTTGCAAAATGGCCTTAGTTGAAGAAGCATCATTAGTTGTTTGTTGTTGTACAGTTTGTGTAGAATGATTGGTTTGTAAATTCGGCAGAGAATGAAATACAGGAACTGTTGCTTCAATCTCACTAGTGGTTTTTTCCATTGAAGGACCAGAGATAGTAGCTTGTTCTACACTTTGAGCAACTAGATTCTTGTTAGAAACAGCTGAAGTTGAGTTATAACTTCCAAAATACTCATTATAAAAATTTTCAAAAAGTTGATCAAGATCAGTTAAATGAGAATTTGAAGACGATGCTTGATCTTTTGCAGATTTAGTAGACGTAAGACTTATATGTCTAGACGCTAAAACTCCAGTAATCGCGAGTGGGTTCTGTACTACTTTGCACAGAAGCCAATTCTTCTGTCTCATCATATTTGACATTGATACTTTCCAACACCGTTCTTGAAGTCCTAAAGTATATTTTGTATGCCTTAGAGGTAGATGAGTATCTAATGAACACACCCTCGTTCGCCTTTGGACTGAACTTGTTTAGATTTTCCTTGTCGTTTAGAACAAAACACCTGCAACCAAAGGAACACAAATATTTAATATTTGGTTTCTGTTATTTATGATCTCATATGGAGTTTTACCAAACCGACGATGAATGATTGAGCGATTATGCGTGTAGCATGCCGTTGACACTAATTCAGCCCACAAAAATAGTGGAAGATCATAATACGATAACATTGTTCTTGCGGCTTTAACTAGCGTACGGTTTCGTGTTTCAACAACACCGTTCTGTTGTGGTGTCCTTGCCGCAGAGAGTTGATGAGTAATTCCTAACGACTCCAAAATGTCACCAAGAATTTTATTTTTAAACTCCATCCCGTTGTCTGATCTTATCGTCAGAACAGCTTGTTGTAGGTTAACTTGAAGCAATTTCACCAAGGAAATGATTAACTCGGGTGTTTCGTCCTTTGAACATAGAAACTTTACCCACATGTACCTCGAGTAATCGTCAACAACCACTAACACGTACCGTTCTGCATTGATACTTTGTGTTCTCATGGTTCCACATAGATCCAAGTGCAAAATCTCCAATACTTTCTTCGTACTTGACTCAGGTTTCGGCGGGTGAGGTACTCTCTTCATCTTACCTTTCTCACAGGCGGTGCAGAAATTTCGAGCTTTAATACAGGTAGACCTTTAATTAAATCGCCTTTAATAAGTTTCTCGATATATCTGAAATTCCAGTGAGATAGACATCTGTACCATAACCATCTTTGCTCCACGGAAGCATTTGATATTAGACATACGTCATTCTTGGGTTTGACCGTAGACAGATCAATTGTGTAAAGGTTTGACTTTCGTGTTCCAACAAGAAGTTTTGTACCTTCTTTAGTCCTTATTGAACACCTCTTCTTTTTGAAATTGACTTCCAAATCCTTATCACAAATTTGACTAATGATGAATAAGCTGTATCCTAAACCCACAACGTAGTTAACTTTGGTAATTCTGACGTTGTCTTTCACTATATCCCCATAACTCAAGATTGGTAAGTACTGATCGTTGCCAAACTTCACTCGACCATCGTTTTTCTCCACATAATTAGTAAGCAGCTCTTTTCGACCAGTCATGTGTTTTGAGCAGCCTGAATCTAAATACCAAACATGACTGGTCTGCAAACAAGTAAATCAAGTGGTTTTAGGTACCCATTTATAGATGGGTCCTTTTGGGTTAGGAGTTGGTACTTGTTTGAAATTTGTACCACTTTTGCTTTTGAAAAACTATTTATGCATTCCATTAGAATAATACTTTCTAGCACCAGGAATATCATAACCAAACCAGTTAAACAAATCATTTTTGCAAATGAAATAATCCAAACCACAGAATGAACAACAAATCTTGTTATGAGCAACATTAATCAATTGCTACATTGAGTAAATCTTGTATGGAGCTACAAGTTTTTGTTTATGACAGACAACTTGATTTATTACATCACAAGCAAAATTGTTTTTCATTGATTTAAAATAAACGTTGGATGGTTTCATCAGTTCCACATCCTGTGTGGACTTCTTTATCCTCCATTCAAGCTTACTGTTCTTTCTCAAATTATGATTTGAAACACCAGAAGAACGATAGTAAGAAGTTTTCGAATTAGGAGTTTGAAAAGATTTTGATCTTTTTGATTTTCTTCTCTTATTCTGTAATAATCATTTGGTTTCGGATTTAGAATAGTAATCATTATCAGAAGTTTTCTCATTTGATTTTGTTGATCCAAACCCTCAGTGATTTGATAATGACCCTCTCTTAAACACTTAGTGAAAATTGTAAGTAAACAATATGTGTCAGAGTTTCACTATCGCTGATAAGTACTAAGACTTTACAGTACCGCTGATAGGAACTCTCACTCTTTAGATTAGATATTCAGTGAACACTGTTCATCATTATATAGCTCTGAGCCTGTTCAGTCTATGAGATGATCGCCGATAAGTTAGTTGTTTACTTATGATCCCTGAAGACAAGTTTCACGTCAACCAAAGTTCTACGCTGAAGTCGAAGATCAAGCTCAAGAACCAGCGACAAGTCCACTCATGAACTGATGCGGATATCAGCGAAGCAAGACCTGTCCATTCAACGTGAAGTATCAAGTAAAAGACTTCAGCAATTGCTGAACTTTATCATTCGCTGATAAAGATCTGACTCAACGAAGGCTGATCATGAAGTCTCCCTTCATGTTACTATTGTCTTACCTCCCTTGCACGTCTCCGTACAAACTGTCAGAACGGACATCCCTTTTGTCTGTAATCGTACAACAACTCTGATTCTACACTGTGCACCATGCGGCTACTAAGGTTGTCTACAAAGGTCAATGACATGCAACCACTCAGCTGCTGCCACGTGTAAAGCCATACTGCCATGCATTAAATGCATGCAGTATATAAGAAGATCCTTACTTCAGTTTTGAAGTGTGCTCGGACCATCTTCTTATTTCTTATTGTTAAGTTATTATTCGTAATTTCTTTAACTCTTTCTAGTGCAAGAAACTTAGTGTTTCCCAAGACTTGTTAAGATTAGGTTGATCCTTAATCTTGTTCCGCAACAAGTTGTAAATTGTCTTGATTTATCAATAAACAATTTAGAAAAGTAAAAACGTGTGTTTGTATTCAACCCCCCCCCCCCTTCTACAAACTTGTATAGCCCTTCGGGACTAACAAGTGGTATCAGAGCGGATTTGTTTGATGTCATAAACAAGATATGATCTATACTAAGATTTCTCTTCCTAGCTATTTCTTAAAATGGCTACCAACACAAACACAAACTATATTGACAACGGTTCTCTTGCAAAACCCCCTAGATTCTCTAGAGATAATTTTAATCTATGGAAAAATAGGATGATTCTCTTATTAGAAGGTGTAGACCCTAATATGCCTTATCATCTTGAAAATGGCCCATATATTCCTGTAAGAGTTGATGCTGCAGTTCTAGCCGCTGAGAATAGACCTGCTATTCCAGAAAGGCTGATTCCTAAGGAAATTCATATGTGGACTGATGAAGATAAGAAGAAAGTGGCTATCGACACCAAAGCCAGATCCATACTCTCCATGGCTCTTCCTGACGAAGTCTACCATTCCGTCATGAACCTGAAAACCTCAAAAGCTATGTGGGACACAATCTGTGTTCAGTATGAAGGTACTTCTGAAGTCCAGGACTCTCGAAAGATCAACCTGGTAAGACAGTATGAAAGCTTCATTTGTGGTAAGAATGAAACTCTCTCTGAAGTACACCAACGTTTTAACTGCTTAATAATAGATCTAAAAACTGTTGGTAAGGAATATTCTAACTTTGAAGTACTGACAAAGTTATTAGAATGTTTACCTGAAAGCTGGGACAGTTATTCTATGTGTCTCAAGCTGTCAAAGGATCTAAAATCAATGACCCTTTCTACCTTATATGGCACGATGCTGAATCATGAGCAATCGAGTCATCTTAAGAAGAATCTTGTAAAAGATTCCAAAAGAACCCCTGTTGCTTTAATCTCAGAGTCACCTTCCACTCAGCGATCGACTATCACTGTCACTGAGTTGGAAACTAACTCTGAAAGATCATCAGACTCTGACGTTTCAGATAATGATGAAACTCTGGCATTCCTGGCTAATAAGTTCAGGAGATTTGCTAGAAAGAGTAATTTCAAGAAGAATAAACCTCTTGCTATTACTGACAAGCCAAGATCATCAACCCCTGTTGATAAGCCTACTGCTACTTGCTATAACTATGAAAAGATAGGACATTTTGCTAGCGAGTGCAGGTCAAAGAAAGTCTCTAGACCCTCAGCTTTTCTCAAGAAAAACTTTATTCCCAGGAATAGAGATGAAAAATATAAAAAGCTGAAAGAAAGGTATGCAAAGCTGAAAACCTTTAAGAAGAAAGGCAAAGGCCTCATGGCTGACTATGATTGGGCTGCCTCTGACGAAGAAGAATCATCTGACTCTGAAGATGATGATGAAGCCAATCTATGTCTCATGGCCAAACTTGAAGAAGAGGAAGACAATTCTGACATTCCATCTACTTCAACCTCTGCAACTCAGGTATCACCTTCCTTCTTTACCAATATTGCAAATATTGATGAAGCTGATAGTCTTCGAAAGATCGATCTCTTGACTAGAAGTTTATATGAAGCCATGAATGGAAAAACTGTAGTTGAAAATCAAAACCTTGATCTCGCTGAACAGCTTAAAAACTGTCACCTTCAAATAGAAAATCTTTCTAAAATTGAAGAAGATTTTAAAGATCAAGTTCACCTAAATCAGCTAGTCAAAATCGAGCGCGAAGAAACTATCGCTGCATTAAAAGCTGAAAAAGCTACTGTTGATGGATGGTATAATTCCTCAACAAAGATCACTGAGATAATTAAGTCTCAGATTCCCCTGAGTGATAAACGTGGTCTTGGTTACAAAGCTGATACTCTAGAACCAACCACTGATCGTTCCATGCTCTTATTTGGAACTTTCGTATCCTCAGTCGCTGATACTTCATCCTCTTAGTGTTCCTCTTCTAAACCACCTATCCCTGAGGAAATCTCTACCTTAACCTCTAAAGGTAAAGAAAAAGTTATTTATCCAAAACCTACCTCAGTCTTTAAAAACATAGGTAAAGGAATTGCTTTTAACCAAAATCCTCAGAAGGATACCTCTGTACCAAAGCTGAACGCTTCTAAAGCTTCAGTGACTTATCCCTCTGATTCAAAGAATAAGATCTCTGGATTTATTCAGCGTGGATCTATTCAGCGATCTACTCCTAGAATCAAAATGGAAATCATTGGTAAGAAATCCGAAGAACTAAATGTTCCTTCCATTTCAAAAGCCAATAACTTACTTGGTGTTGGTCCTTCTAATTCAAAATCAAAAGCTCAGCATGCAAATGGTCCTAGAACTACTTTTGGTTATAGGAAATGTTATCATTGTGGACTTACAAATCATATTGCTAGTAAGTGCCCCACAGCCACCCAAGCTGGAAAGATAGCTAAGGTGAAGATCATTGCCCCCAAGGCAAAGAAGACTACTGAACCTTCCACCTCTTCTTCTAACCCCACTGACAAGTGTGTACACATGGTTAAGTGGGTACCCAAGAAAAACTAATCTTCCTTTGTAATGCAGGTTAAGAAGGGTATCTGGTACCTGGATAGCGGATGCTCTAGACACATGGCTGGTATGAAGAATCTGCTCACTGAGTACAAAGAAGAGAAGGGTCCTTCTGTAACTTTCGGTGGAAAAGGAAAAGGACATACCCGAGGGTTTGGTGTACTATCTAATGGTACAACAACCTTCAGAAGAGTCGCATATGTTGAAGGGCTGAAGCATAATCTTCTAAGCATCAGTCAGCTTTGTGACAAGGATAGCAAAGTAATCTTTACTAAGGAATCCTGCTTTGTCGCTGACAAAAAGGAGAAGATAGCTCTCAGCGGTTATCGTTTGGAAAATGTTTATGTAATAAACATGGTCTCAACAACCACTGAGAACTCCTGTTTCTTCTCAAAATCCTCATCTGATGTCAACTGGCTATGGCATAAGAGGCTCTCTCATCTAAACTTCAAGACACTGAACACTCTTTCTTCAAAAGAATTAGTCACTGGTCTACCTCAGCACTCATACGCCAAAGAGTCCTTATGTTCAGCGTGTGAGAAAGGCAAGCAGACCAAAGCAAGCTTTAAGTCAAAGAAAGTTTCCTCAGTATCATCTCCTTTACAACTTCTCCATACGGATTTGTTTGGCCATGTTAACAAACAATCCATCGCTGGAAAGAAATATACGCTGGTCATAGTTGATGAATTCTCTCGCTATACATGGGTTATGTTTCTCCGTTCTAAGAGTGACACCCCTGAAGAACTCATCACCTTTGTTCGGAAGATAGAAACCCTGAACAACTTGACCATTCGCTCAATAAGGAGTGATCATGGGACTGAATTCAAAAACAGTTCTCTTGATTCCTTCTTTGAGAGTAAGGGTATTTCTCACAACTTTTCTTCAGTGAGAACACCGCAACAAAACGGAGTCGCTGAAAGAAGAAATAGAACTATTATTGAAGCTGCACGTTCAATGCTCAGCGATTCTCACCTGGCTACTCAGTTTTGGGCATAAGCTGTCAACACTGCTTGTTTTACGTAAAACATGTCGCTGATAGTTAAAAGATTTAATAAAACAACCTATGAACTTTTTCATGGGAGAAATCCTTCAATTAGCTTTCTTAACATCTTTGGATGTCAGTGTTTCAGACTGAACAACAGAGATGCCCTTGGAAAGTTTGATCCTAAGGCTGATGATGGAATCTTTCTTGGATATTCTTCAATCTCCAAAGCCTTCAGAGTCTTCAATCGAAGAAGACAAACTGTTGAAGAAACTATTCACGTCACTTTTGACGAATCCCGTTCAGCAAACTCTAAACCGGCTGCTGATACTGAAGAACTAAATCAATGGATGTTTTCTCATCTTGGTGATTCAAAAAATATTTCCATTCCTCATACTCATACAGTTGAAGATGATAGTCCTACTATCATCCCAAACATGCAGAATAGTGAAGCTGAAACATCATGGGTCTCAGCAGTTCCTTTAAACACTATACCTGCTTCTGAACCAAATGTCTCAGACATTCCATCTACTTCTCAGCAATCAGTGAATGAGATGACATATGCACCTACTCCTCTCTTGGCTGATATTCCAGAAGTTGCTGAAGCTTCATCTTCAACTCCTCCAGTTCAATTTGAGTCAGCGACTTATGTTCCTGCTCAGCGATGGACTGTAAATCACCTAATTTATCAAATTCTTGGTGATCCAAACGCTGGTGTTCAGACTCGACGAAGTGCAGGTAATATTTGTTTATTTGTTAACTTTATTTCTCTGATTGAACCAAAGAAAATAGATGATGCCCTTAAAGATCCAAACTGGGTCAGCGCCATGCAAGAAGAGCTGACTGAATTTGAAAGAAACAAAGTTTGGAAACTTGTTCGAAGACCAACTGACAAAACAGTGATAGGCACTAAATGGGTCTATCGAAACAAGTTGGACGAACATGGAACGGTAATCCGCAACAAGGCTCGTCTTGTTGCTCAGGGATACAGACAAGAGGAAGGCATAGATTATGACGAAACATTTGCTCCAGTAGCAAGACTAGAATCTATTCGTCTATTCTTAGCATACGCTGTACACAAAGACTTCAAAGTATATCAGATGGATGTTAAGTCAGCGTTTCTAAATGGAAAGCTGATAGAAGAAGTCTATGTGGAACAACCTCCAGGATTCTCAGATCTTAAGCGTCCAGGTTATGTTTATAAACTGGATAAGGCAGTTTATGGCTTAAAGCAAGCTCCTCGTGCATGGTATGAAACTGTCTATACTTATCTCCATATTAAACAATTTGAGGGTGGTAAAATCGATAAGACTCTATTCTTCAGGAAAGTAAAAGGTCATATTATTCTTGTTCAGATATATGTTGATGACATTATATTTGGTTCTACTAACCCTGACCTTTGTACTCGTTTCGCTGATAGAATGAAAGAAGAGTATAAAATGAGTATGATGGGTGAGCTAACATATTTCCTTGGTCTTCAGATAAAGCAAAATGAAAAAGGAACTTTCATTAATCAGGGAAAGTATGTTAAAGATATGCTGAAGAAATTCGATTTAACTCAGAGTTAAGCTATGAAAACCCCTATGGCACCACCACTGACACTAGACAAGGATTCAAATGGAATACCTGTTAATGTCACGCTGTACCGTGGGATGATCGGCTCTCTCTTGTATCTTACAGCTAGCCGGCCCGATATTATGTACGCAACCTGTTTGTGTGCACGATATCAAGCTGAACCTAAGGAATCTCATATGATCGATGTAAAGCGAATCTTTCGTTACCTTAAGGGTACTATGAACCTAGGTCTTTGGTATCCAAAAGACTCAGGGTTTGATCTAATCGCCTATTCAGATAGTGATTTTGCAGGTTGCAAACTGGATAGGAAAAGCACCACGGGAGGCTGTCAGCTCCTGGGTGGAAAGCTGGTGAGTTGGACAAGTAAAAAGCAAAACTCAGTGTCCACCTCAACTGCTGAAGCTGAGTATGTAGCCGCTGGAAGCTGTTGTTCTCAGGTCTTGTGGATGAGAAATCAACTACTAGACTATGTCCTTCAGCACTCGAAAATTCCAATCTATTGCGACAGCACAAGTGCCATCGCTATAGCCAACAATCCAGTACTACATTCAAAGACAAAACACATCGAAATCATGTATCATTTTATCAGAGATTATGTGATGAATGGTGATATAGAACTTCATTTTATCCCAACTGACTATCAGTTAGCTGATCTGTTCACCAAACCTCTTGATGAGACAAGATTCAACTTTCTCATCAGCGAGCTTGAAATGCTGAACTTTGAAGAGTAAAATCTTCAGCGGTTCACATTTGATCAGCGATAGGATAAAATCAACCTGTATAACCCATTCTATCATTCTCTCTCTGAACATAATTGATTCGCTGATATCAAGGTATGTTTTCTCTCTTACTCGCTGACGTTCGCCTAGAACTCAAAGATTTGAAAACATCTTGCACCGCTGAATATCTCCTCCTTAACAGCGATACTTTGAAATTTCTTAAACCAACACTGATATTTCTATTCAGTGCTTCGTATTTTCAAAAGTGTCCCTGAGCTTTCAAAACCTCAGAGACATCCTAAAATATGAAAGGACAGTAATGACGTCATCGCAACGGATAAGCCCTGGCACGTTCTTTTTCTGACACACGATTGCACGTTTCGTTTACCTTCCAATCAAATGCAAACACGTGTCCGTGTCATGATGAAAATCTTTTCCCGCTCAAGATTTTCTCTCTCTCTACTCTCTCTATATAAACCATTTTGGGTTTATATTTTTCTCTTTACGCGAAAAACTTCTCCTCCAAGCAAGAAAAAGATTTACTGTTGCATTTTGAGCTCTCAAAATTTCCAGAAACTGTTCATCTTCTTCTTTGACGAATCAGGTTAAAACTCTTATTATTTACCTACATTACTTGTTTATGATCTTATTTTTTGCTTTTAACAGATCAAACAAAAGAACTTTTATAAAATGAAATCATTTTCTGTTCATGATTTTATGAATACAACCTTCATGGTTGTTCTTCAAGTTTATATCAAAACTCGTAAACTTGTTCTTCATATGTTTTTCTATAATTCTTTCTTCAAATAAAAACTGGAAAACACATAATCTCTACGTTTTGTAACTCTTTCTCAAAAC
The DNA here is from genome assembly GCA_033807775.1 of Saussurea involucrata. Lineage (NCBI taxonomy): Eukaryota > Viridiplantae > Streptophyta > Magnoliopsida > Asterales > Asteraceae > Saussurea > Saussurea involucrata. The sequence continues at coordinate 53,037,404 of CM066312.1, read as the reverse complement.
AAGAAAAACCCTAATCTTTCTCAAAGGGATTTTTGGCTGAATGAAATGGACAAAATTCAAAAACATCTTATTGGAAAATATTTCCACATTAAGACTATTTGTTTTGTTGATCTTTGGTTGAGCTGATTACAGAAATGATTGCTCCTTCTACTGGTATTCCAACTGCTGAGAACACTACTGCTGCTGAGGAACTTGAAATCACCAAGGCTCCTCAGGTCAAGTTTAAACTTGAGGATATCTCTTTTACAAAATCAAACAACCTCCATGCGCTGTTCGGTTTTCCTCCGAAGAAACAAGTCAAACATCTAGACGACGCTATGAATTTTCTGAAAACCTGTTGCCTCTCTACAGCATTGACCATAACATACCCTGCTCATCAGTTACTATTATCTCAATTCTGGTATACCGCCAGACACACTCAGCTACCATCATCCAAAGACCCTACCAAACTACTTGATGTCATCCTCTGTGACACTGATTTTGGCACCATCAAAATAAACCCTGCTATCATTCGAAAAGGACTGAATCTCCCTGTTGCCACCAAAGATAAACCATTTGTTCCTTTTCCTGATCCCAAGAGACATGTTGATAGAGAAACACTCATTGCATTCTTTGATGCAATGAAGTACGTTTGGGATCAAGGGAGAGATGAAAAAGCCGAGAAGAAACTGACTGCAATCAAGAAGTCAAAGATGCCCAACGAGATGAACTTCATCTTCGCACACCTGATAAGCTGCATGACAGCGAAGAGTGGATCCTCTGATCAAGCTGCTCAACCTCAGCAAGCCATGAGCTATGCATTGCCGAAGGGTCTCCATGTTGACTGGGCCTCGATAATCTATGACGATCTTGCGCTCAGAGTAGATTTTACTGATAGACCATCATGGGTATCATACCCAAGATTCCTCAGCGCCATCTTCCAAACCGGCCATAAGGATAACTACCCAAAAGTAGGAGACCTGAAACTCTCTCAGGTTGGCCCTAAGGTGCTCGACTTCAAGCCCCTGCCAAACGAGGTACGCCTCTCTACTCTCTTATCTATTCTCAATCCTCCTTCTTCTACTTCTGTGGCTCATTCAGTGGAAATCCCCACCGCTGATACCCCAGCTGCAACCTCCACTCCTTCTAGAAAAAGGAAACAATCTACTACCCAACTTGGTTCCAAAAGAATCAAGAAAACCAAGGAGCAGCCCCCCCCCCCCCCCCCCCCCCAGCATTTACATGCTGAAGACTCCTCAGCTCATCTTGAAGAGCTGATGGAAAGCTCAGTGGTACGCTCTGCCACAGCTGCACAAGCCACCCCTTCCATCCCAGCTTCAGCGTCTCTAAACGCTGAAGTTATAAACTTGGAAATGAACCCACCTCCTTCAGCCTCTCTACAGACTGAAGTGATTCTCAGCGGATCCAACGCTGAACCCCGCACCCAACCATCATTCTCATCCTCCATTCCTCTCACCTCTTCTTTGGTCACTCAATCTATTCCCCTATTCTCCTCAACAACCGTCATCCTCAGCGACACTACTGCTGAACATTTTCAGAGGATGATAGGATACACCACAGGACCTGCAGGTACTTCTAGTCGTCTAGGAAATAGTGAAGACGACTATGAAACTTTTTCAGGACATCGAGGTTTCGACAACTTTGCCAACCGGCCTGCAGGTATACACAAAATCCCACACACTTCTCTCTCTCAACCCCAAACTTCTGAGCTTTCCTCTGTTCATAAGTTTATAACTTTTTCAGGTCCTAATTTGGGAGATATCAACACCTCCCTAACAGCCCTGGAAACAAAGATGGAGTCTTTCAACAAAACTCTAACTGCCAACTCTTCAGCGGTTACAAACGTTGGAGAGAACTTGAAGACTTTGACCACTGAGGTCGAAAAGAAAGCCTCCAAAGCTGATCTGGAGAAGGTGGATGGTAGCATTGCTAAATTTGCTACCACCCTCGCTGAAAACTCAACCGCCACAACCACTGTCTCAACAAACTTCACCTCTCTGTCCAATGAAGTCACATCATTGAAGACAGAGGTTGGTTCTCTTAAGAGTGAAGTTTCCACGATCAAGACTGAAGTCTCTGCGGTCAAAGAGATTGTTCAAAAAGTGCTCGATCGCCTGAACACCCCAACTTCTCATTTCACTCAGGCCGATCGAGATGATCTCAAAAAGATCAGTCCTGCTATTACTGGCCTAGAAGACAGAGTAGCAGCGATTGAAAACTGCATAAGAATTACTGGCCAAGAAGACATTAATCTTATTGCTGCTGCTGCTGCTGAAAAGTCCGTTACCTCCCCCAACCATGATGTGGAAGAGGGGGAGAAGCCTAAAGAAGACCTTCCCCATAATGATGAGGGGGAGAAGAAAAATAAAGAAGACCTTCCCCATGCTGAGTGGGAGGGTATTGAGATTGTAGCTGATGCTACTTCTTCAAAACCTCAGGGAGTTGAAAACCCTGAGGGAACCGAGATACCTTCCTCTGTATCTGAGGGGGAGCAACTCGAAGAGCAAAACATTGAAGCTGCTGCTGATGTAACCTCACCCTACGCTGACGAGGTTGAATCTGATGAAGACGAAGCTGAAGACGATGAAGCTGTCGACATCTCTGATGATGAACCATCTTCTACTACAAAGAATGATGATGGTGACGATGATGATGATGACTCCTTTATCATCAAGCATGTTCAGAAGACTACAACTCTCAAAGGGATTTCGATAAACGAACCTTCAGGGGAGCGGACCAAGACAAAGCCTGCAGCGTCTGAAGCTGACAAAGGCAAAAACAAAGGCCTTTGTGCAGAAGACAATCTGATGATCTTGCTTCAAAAGCCAGTTTTTCAGGTACACTACCTCCTATTCCCTTACACTGCATCCCTCCTCTATCCCTTCTCAATCTCAATCCTTCTATCCATAAAACCTCTATACACTTAACCACATTCTTTTCTCTATCTCTTTCTTCCCCAACTCTGCTTACTTAAACGATCGCTGTGTTTCAGCTAGTCCTCACCCCTGTTTGAGGATCCCGCTGAAGCTCTTTCGACTACACCAGGAATAATCATAGCCACAAGAGCTGAAGAAATAATCCCAGTCTTGGATTTAACCACTGAGACTGATGAACCTGAAGAACAGCTGCTCTCTCACCAAAACAGAGTTTCCTGGGCTCCTCAAAAGCTGAGTGAAGAGGATCAAGAAAAGAGAGATGCAATGATCAAGAGATTCGAAGATCAGTAAATCATCCTGAAGCGTGATCAACTTCCTTCTATTCCTCCAAAGTTCAGACTTTCACAAAAGGAATTCCTGGATCCTGAAGAAAAAGACAGAGAACTCGCCATCCAGCTTGTCCAACAATCGGTGAAAGACCCCGCACTGAAAAGAACTTCCATTGATGTCCAACGTCAGCTATGGGATGATGCCTAAAGGTCGTTGAAGAAAAGACGAAAGTATCTGATACGACTTTGAAATGGTGTAAAGAAATGCTGAATTATCGATCTCGACCATCCAAAATTATCAAAGTAAACATCAGAGGAAGACTGTTCGTTGACGTTCCTGTTGTTGAAATTGATGTATTCGGAGAAGACAAAACCAAGCAAACCTTCTATGCTACTACTTTAGAGAAGTTTGGTTTCTCTGAATGGTTGGAAGTGAAATTAGCCATTCAGGGATCGCGCTCAAAGTTCAAGATCCATGTCGAGAAAATTTTAAATACTCAGATCTACTTGGTTTCTTCTGCTGTGGATATTCCTCCTTCCACTCTTCTTCCTCCTCAACAAAGAAGAGTCTCTGCAAAGGAAAAGAAAGTCTCAGACTCAGGTCCTCCTATACGAAATGAAACAGGTATTGGTTTCTCTAGTGCTGAAGTTCTTGGCCCTGATGCTGATCTCTTAGTGCTTGACACCTCCCTACCACCTGGAGAAACTTTCATTCCTGGCAAAGATGTAAGTGATCCTTATGGTATATTCTTTCTAGACTACCAAGGAAATCATCACTTTCAACGCATCTCTGAACTTCCAATCACTCCCATCGAACAACTCAGAGATCTCATATACTGGTGTGAAGTCAGACGCGACATTAAAGCTAGATACCTGATGCCCTTGATTTTTGAAGAAGCTCTGAAACAAAAAGAATCAAGGAATAGATGTCCCTGACTGGATGATTCCCACATCAAAGACCCTCGATGAATTTCTCATCAAGGAAGAACCTTTTGACGGATAGGATCGCCTTGTAATTCTTTCTATCCTTATCTGTCTACATCTTTTGTACTTGTAATTTTATTTGCTGTACTTGTAATTTTTCCACTTCCCTATGTAATCTTTACGAAGTTTAAAGAAAAATTTCAGCGAATGTACTTTACTCCATCAGTACTGAAAAGATCCCAGAAAACAGTAAAAGGGACAAATATTTTATGAGTTCTTTTTATCCTTATGTTTTCATTAAATAACAATTTTCTCTGTTGCTATGTCATAATCAAATAGGGGGAGATTGTTGATCCAAACCCTCAGTGATTTGATAATGACCCTCTCTTAAACACTTAGTGAAAATTGTAAGTGAACAATATGTATCAGAGTTTCACTATCATTGATAAGTACTAAGACATTACAGTATCGCTGATAGGAACTCTCACTCTTTAGATTAGAATTCAGTGAACACTGTTCATCATCATATAGCTCTAAGCCTGTTCAGTCTATGAGATGATCACTGATAAGTTAGTTGTTTACTTATGATCCCTGAAGACAAGTTTCACGTCAACCAAAGTTCTACGCTGAAGTCGAAGAACAAACTCAAGAACCAGCGACAAGTCTACTCAAGAACTGATGCGGATATCAGCGAAGCAAGACCTGTCCATTCAACATGAAGTATCAAGTAGAAGACTTCAGCAATCGCTGAACTTTATCATTCGCTGATAAAGATCTGACTCAACGAAAGCTGATCATGAAGTCTCCCTGCATGTTACTATTGTCTTACCTCCCTTGCACGTCTCCGTACGAACTGTCAGAATGGACATCCCTTTTGTCTGTAATCGTACAACAACTCTGATTCTACACTGTGCACCATGCGGCTACTAAGGTTGTCTACAAAGGTCAGTGACATGCAACCACTCAGCTGCTGGCACGTGTAAAGCCATACTGCCATGCATTAAATGCATGCAGTATATAAGAAGATCCTTACTTCAGTTTTGAAGTGTGCTCGGACCATCTTCTAATTTCTTATTGTTCAGTTATTATTCGTAATTTCTTTAACTCTTTCTAGTGCAAGAAACTTAGTGTTTCTCAAGACTTGTTAAGACTAGGTTGATCCTTAATCTTGTTCCGCAACAAGTTGTAAATTGTCTTGATTTATCAATAAACAATTTAGAAAAGTAAAAACGTGTGTTTGTATTCACCCCCCCCCCCCTTCTACAAACTTGTATAGCCCTTCGGGACCAACAGATTTTGAAGATTCACCTTTGAAGAAATTCTTCTTAGGTTCATCTTCTTTAATCAAGAAATCAGAATGATCTGGAAGTTTTGCATTAAAAACAAATTGAACAGTCATTTCATTCACACTTTTTCCTTTATCCATACTAGGTCTCTCAATATCAGAATCAGAATGGTGACTATCAGTGGAGTGAAAAATACCATAAGATTTTGGATAAAGAAAATCATTGTACTTTTTACAACTTTCCTTTTTAGCTTCCGATTGCTTGAATATTTCAGGAGTTGCATCAAAGGATTGATTTTCTAAATCCCAAGATTCAGAATCCACTTGATCATCAACCTGCATGCTTTTGAAAACCGTATTTCCATGAAAGCCTTACATGAAGAAACATCTGAATCTGAAGAATTCTTTTCTTTTGAAATACTTTCTTCAGATTTTTCTTCAGGTTTTGCTTGTCTTTCATGCACGTTGTTTAAAAATACGATTAACATAACTTCCATTTTGATTTCGAAAGCAATTTTGTCTTCATTTCTGATGTCTTCAATTTTTCTTTTGAGATCAACAAGCTTCTGTTCAAGAACCAAAGGTGGAAAATAGGTTTTACCTTCAAAATAGGTTTAGTTTCTTCATCCTTTGGTTTTTCAACATCATAACTTTGGAAATAGTCATTTGGCAAAGTTTGTTTCCAATTTGCACGTAATGCCATCCTATTTTACATTCCATTGACAAAAGGAAGTTGCATTTTAACCATTGTTTTCTTTTTACTTCTTCCTCTTTTTCATAATCTTCACCATCAAGTTTTAACCATTTGATCTTATATTGAGGATCTCGTGACGGAAGATTAAGCCACTTAAATTCATACAAAGTCGGATCTTTAGATATGGCATTCTTCAAGTAATGAGGATTGTCATATCCTAGACCTCACTTTGAATTATAATATCTGAATTCACTTGGATTGTTTAAATTAATTGTTTGTTCAGTCTGACCGATTTTATACAATTTCTCCTCCAAACCTTTTGCTTTCTCAACTAATTCTGAGTTTCTGTCTCTATAGGCATATAAAAGTTTTTCAAACTCATCTTTCTTAGCTTCTAAACTTTCAAGTTTCTTTGATAATTCAGTCATTCTTCTTCGAAAGTAAGCTTGACCCTCATCAAACTCCGCTTTGCTCTTTTTCAAACATTCACTCAAAGCATTTTGTTCTTTAACTCTTTGACTTTGTAAATCTATTGTTTCTTGTGCTCTTTTTAGTTTTTCTGTTAAATCATCTAACTTGGTTTTTTGAAATTTCTGTATTTTGAAAATTTCGTTGATAGTAAAGGAATCTACCTCATTTGATCTGACTTTGCATCAGTCTCAAATTCCACTGCATCATTTTGCTCTTTGCTCATGAAGCACATCTTGGCCATAGCCGGAATCTCCTCCTCATCCTCGTCATCGGTTTCATCAAGCCAGTACTTTTCTTCTGCTAACAGAGCCTTACGGATTCCTTTTGTTTCGCTAACAACATCTTATGCTTGTAGTAGTCGGAATCTCTCACTTTCGGTTTTCGACAGTCTTTAGCAAAATGTCCCAGCTTTCCGCAATTATAGCACTTTTGTTCTTCAGACTTTTTCTCTTCAAACTTCTTCTCATCCCTTTTACTGTCATCCTTCTTCTCCCCAAACCTTTTCTTGGCTTCTATCCGATCCTTTTGCTCAAAATTTCTCGATCATGATGAATACCTTTGATTATTTGAACCCGTCTTCTCGACGAACCCTTTCTGAAATGCTTTAGTCAAAAGAATCATGGCTTGCTTCAACCTCTGTGCTTCATCCAGACCGTCGTTATCAGAATCACCATCTTCTTAATCAGAATATTTTCCCTCCTTTTTGGATGTACGCGTGCCAGATTTGTTAGTCATTAAAGCAATGGGTTTAACCTCAATCTGATCATCCTTTTTCTCTTTCTTCTTCTTTTTTTCGCTCTCCGTTCATTAGCATCTTCTTCATCCTGTTTGAGCATTTCATACATCTCCTGTAAAGGTAGTTCATGCAGCTTTTCGTGTTGCTTCACATTGTTTTCAATTGTTTTCTTTTCAATGCCATGCCTGTTCAACTTATTTAGAAGAGTTGTGAATCGATCATAAGTGTTGTCTAATGACACTTCTTCCTTTTGCTTGAAGTTCTCATATTTGTTGATTACATTAGACACTCTCATCTGATTTCAACCTTTAAACCTTGATACAGTTTGACCAACTCATCAAACATGGCTTTTCCAGATATATTCTTACTGTCAACCTTTAGGTAGATGTCATTCGTCAAAGCTTGCATAACCAATTATTTTGCCGCTTTGTCTGCATTATGTCTTTTTAATTCATCATCAGATTAATAATTTTCAGGAGGTACAACCACTCTTGCAGCTTGTCCTACTACTGCACCTGGTGTCTCTTCATAAACAGAGTTTATGACCCATTGGACCTTCTTTCAAAGATTTGGAAATTAAATCTCCATTCTCTTGTCTTTCGACATAATCCATGAAACGATCTTTCCATATCTTGAAATCTTTTGGAAATAAGACATGAGGTTTGTCCTTGGAACCAACCACTAACATATCTCTTGTAGTCATCGTTGTTTACTTGTCCTTGATATTTATACAACCTTTGACCAGTCAATAACAAAAGAATACCACTTACATTGTTTAATCGCACAAAACAACCCTTTCAAAAGTTATCGCACACCACTCCATGCGATAAAAATTTGGAAAGTTTTATCGCTCAGTTAAGACGCGATAACTACTGTTCACTGAGAATTAACGCACATAACTAGCGCGATAAAACTATCTGATTTTTTTATCGCACAATACGTATGCGATAAAACCTGGTATGCGACAACTTTGAACACAGACACGCACGATAAAGGTGAACTTGTTTCACGCAATAACGATGAACTCAAATATGAAAATCCTAAGTTCGAATAATACTTGTCCAAACGATCTGAAATTTCACAGGGTGGTTCGCGAGGGTATTATGAATAGGTTTAATTCTTGGAGAATTACCAAGAAACAAACAGAAACCAGAATTCGATCCCAAAATAGTGTATTCTCAAAAAAAATCACAAAAAATCGACTTTGATCTTTCTAGATTCACTTGATGTAATCTGGCGGAATCAAATTACTCAGAAACACTCCTGGAACCAATTCGATCAACCCTAATCCATCTAGCACTCGAAATCAATCCAAAATCGATCAAAATCCTCCAAAAGTGTCGAAACTCCAAAAATAGCCAAACAATCGTGAAAATTCGATTGATCTGATCCAGATTGCTTGCTCTGATACCAATTGTGATCCCAGATACAAGTAATCAAACACACAATGATAGGTCACAAGTCATCTCTCATTAAGAACTCAAAGGTAGTGATTACAAGTAGAAATAGATTACAAGTTTAGGAGTTAAGCATATGAAGTAGAAATGAACTAAGCTAGGCTATTTATACCTAAGCCTTACATTTACAAATATGATCCCTCAACTTGATACAGTACATAAAATATGGCACTAACAATTATATGTTTATTTTATAGTTTTATAACTTTTGATTTTATTATAACTTTGTTTTATATATACATATCATATATCATTTCTAATTATATTATTATTATTATATATAATTCATATTAATTTTTTTATTATTAAATACATATAGCCATATTAGATATATATGTATAACGATTTGTTATTATTATATATTATCTATATTATCTATAATTATCTATAAGAACAAATGATTCATATGTGAATCATTAAAAAATCTATTTTAAAATGTATATATGGACCCATATGAATGATTTATAACATCGATTCACGTATTCACGTATTCATCTATAAATATATTTTCTATTTATTTACATGTAAATATTTTATAAATCTTTTATTATTAAATCCTCACGATATTCAACTGATACAGTAATGTTTTTATCAATAAACACATAATTTTTAAATAAAAGAAAAGGCAAAAAAAGACCAAAACACGTCAACATAAAATGGTAAAACGTTATAAATACATATAAAAATATAACATAAATAATATTAAAAAAATTATTTATTGTAATTCTTATTAATTAAAATATAATGTAAACAAATAAAAGAGACAAAAAAAACTAAAATAGAGAGATTAATAAAAATTAATATCAATAAAACTTAATACAAATATATTTAAAAACCCAGAAAAAACAAAAAGACAAAAACAATAAAAAACAAAAAACACAAAAAGACAAAAATACTAAAAATAGTAATGATGACAATAAGCTTAGGGGTGTCAATAGTAATAGGTTAGGGTGCCATTAGCCTACCCCATTTCCTAATTCCTTCTTAAAATCCAAAAGTTACACAGGGAGTGTTTGGGCAAAAATTCACACCCCACGACCGACGATAGATAACCCATGTGACATTTACGTAAGACCATTCTTGTATTAAGATAAGGTCGTACATTTCCACCTTGGTCGTATGTTCCATACGACCGACGTCCGAGACTCAAGACGGTCGTACGATTACACTAATCGTTAACAGTCAACATCCGTTTCTTTTGTTCATTAATGCAGGTCCACGAGCAATCATGGTACAACGGCCAGTAACGAACGAGCTCTTAATGACATTAAAAACCCGACAACGATTACAAAACAAGTCATCAAGACGCATTTATTGCCGACAAAAGCTATATAAAGGCTTCCTCCACATTCGAACGGGACACAACTATTACATGGTTACACACAACGAATCAAGCTGAACATTGCAACATCCAATAACTGAACTCAACTCTCCTATATTTCTACACAATACAACAGTGACAATTCGATCATTTGAACATGCATCACTAACGCAAGTTTCGCACGACAGCAGTTCGATTCACACGACAACAGCTTATTTCGCACGATTTACGCATGACGCACAACTTTATCTTACGATTAAGTTTGTTTTTATTCTTATTGTAATCTGTTGTACACAAAACACTTGTTACCAAAGGACTTTCACCCCTGTTTGGCAATCATAGTGCACCGTCGACTCTAACAAGTCGACCGCGGTTTTTTCCCACGTTTGGGTTTTCCGCGTCACCAATTCTCTTGTCTTATTTACCTTTTTCGCGATTTTGTTGTTTGTCTTGAGATCCCTTTCTTTAGTTGTTAAAAGTTCCACATCAACCTTAAGTTATCTTTTGGGTGATTTTGGGCATTAACAGTTTGGTGCCATCCGTGGGACCCCATCTAGAGAAAATCTCAAGCCAAGCATACATCGCTCTAATGATCTTGTGAAGTTTTTGTTGTTTCCAGGAAATTGGCAGTCCAAACAGATCCTATGGCGCAGCAATTACAGGTCCAGGATATCCCTGAGTCCTCAAATGATTATCGTCTAGAAGAAGTCATCTTGGACCAGGACAATCCTGATCAAATTGTATTTGTGGGGGCATCGTTAGATCCCGTCATAAAGAGTCAGCTAATCTTTTTTTTTGCAGGAACACGCTGATTGTTTCGCCTGGACGCACGAAGATATGGTGGTCATAGACCCCAATGTCATCTCCCATAAGGTAAACGTCTACCCATCCTTCAAACCAATAAAGCAAAAACGTCGAAAATTCGCTCCTGAACGGAACAAGGTGATCAACGATGAGGTCGACAACTTGCTTAAGACTGGGAAGATCAGAGAAGTGAAATATCCCGACTGGTTAGCCAATGTCGTGGTCGTACAAAAGAAGAATGGGAAGTGGCGAGTGTGTATCGACTTCACCGACCTTAATAAGGCCTGTCCTAAAGATCCATTTCCACTACCCCACATCGACGCCATGGTCGACGCGACCGCAGGACATGAACTCTTGATGTTCATGGATGCTTATTCTGGATACAATCAGATACTAATGCATAGCAAAGACCAAGAGAAGACTGCTTTTATGACAGACAAAGGCATATACTGTTACAAAGTCATGCCTTTTCGTTTGAAAATGCAGGTTCGACCTATCAGCGATTGGTTAACAAGATGTTCAAAGAACACCTTGGTGACACCATGGAGGTCCACATTGACGACATGCTTGTCAAGTCCAAGCAGGCGACCGACCATATCGATCATCTGAAGAAATCCTTCGACATCCTTCGACAATATTAGATGAAGCTGAATCCTATGAAATGTTCCTTCGGGGTCAGCGCCGGGAAATTTCTGGGGTACATGGTAACACGACGAGGCCTAGAGGAAAATGCTGATCAAATCAAGGCCTTGATAGACATCAAATCGCCCAGGTCGTGTAGCGGGGTTAAATTGCTTCATCTCACGATCGTCGGATAAATGTCGTTTGTTCTACAATGTCTTGAGAAAGAACAAGGGTTTCGACTGGACAGACGATCACGAGCAAGCACTGCAACGATTGAAAGAATATATAGCCGCTCCGCCCTTGCTTTCGAAACCAGAGGAACACGAGATCCTACAACTATATCTCGCCATAAGTCCTCACTCAGTAAGTGTCGTCCTAACTAGAGAGGACGACATGCAGTATCTACCGATTTACTACGTCAGTAAGTCTCTACTGGACGCTGAAACGCGATATACGCCCATGGAGAATTTACATCTGTCGCTGGTTACAGCAACAAAGAAGTTACGACACTACTTTGAATCCCATCCCATTACCGTCGTAACAAATTTTCCTCTCAAGTCTGTCCTCAGAAAACCCGAGCTATCAGGACGACTAGCGAAATGGAGTATCTACCTCAGCAGTTACGATATTGACTTTAAGCCTCGCATGGCAATTAAGTCGCAGGTCCTGGCTGACTTCAGTCCTGAACTGGAAAAAGAAGCACAAAATGAAACCTATTATGTGGCGACTAAAAGCGACACGACCTGGGTACTCCATGTCGAGTTGTCGACGGTTCTTCAAACTCCAGAGGAGCAGGTCTTGGTGTCGTCTTAAAGTCCCCACAGGGGGAAAGATGGTGTACTATGTATGATACAATTTCAAAGCTACTAACAACGAGGCAGAATACGAAGCTCTGATCGTGGGCATGAATATGGCTCACGAGTTGGGGGCATTCGAACATCACGTCAGAAGCGATTCTCTATTGGTCGTAAACCAAATGAACGGAGAATTCGCAGCAAAAGATTCCAAGATGATGGCTTATCTCAAGGTAGCCAAGGAAAAGTAAAAAATGTTTGATCCGTTCTCAATCGAGCAAATCCCCAGAGATCAAAACACTTAAGCCGATACGCTATCAAATCTCGGATCAGCACTCAATAAGCCGTCGTTCGACGCTATTCCTATGATCCATCTAGCGACCTCGTCCATCGAGGACTCTGAAATGATTTGTGTTCTTAACACAGAGAACGGTTGGTCGTATGATATCAAGAATTATCTTATGCATGACCAGTTACCTGAAGACAGAATGGAAGCTCGAAAGATTCGATTTAAAGCTTTAAAATATCTCCTCATAGGCGATAGACTTTATCGACGATCATCAACGGGACTGAACCTAAGACGCATTGATAATCCAGAACAGGTACAAAACATTCTGAAAGAAATGCACGATGGCGAATGTGGCAACTATTCCAGTGGTCGTAGTCTTGCAAATCGTATATAACGACAAGGCTACTATTGGCCGACATTAAGGCAAGATGCCACCAGGTACGTCTAAAGCTGTGACGCGTGTCAACGACACTCAGGTATGATACACCAACCTTCTGAACCTCTACATACGTCCTTAGTCCCATGGCCCATCAATAGGTGGGGAACGAACATCTTTGGTAAATTACCTCCTGCCCCAGGGCAGAAAGTTTTTCTGTTAGTCCTTACAGATTATTTTTCTAAGTGGATAGAAGCAGATGCCTACTCCCAAATTCGGGACAGAGAGGTCATCTCTTTTATCCAAACTAACATTCTATGCAGGTTTGGAATCCCTTCCAAAATCGTATGTGACAATGGTTCACTGTTTATAAGTGATCGTACGCAATGGTTTTGTGAGGACCGTAATATCAAACTTACGACCTCAACCCCACGTTACCCCCAGTCTAACGGTCTTGCAGAATCGAGCAATAAAATCATCGTCAATTCAATCAAGAAAAGACTCAAGGCCGCAAAGGGAAAATGGGTCGAGGAACTTCCATCGGTCCTATGGACAAATCGTACGACACCTCGAATATCGACAGGATAGACACCATTTTCATTGGTTTACGGTTGTGAAGCCGTCTTACCTATTGAGGTGCAGCTCCCGACATCGAGACATACATCAGTCGATCATAACTTGGTAGACTTAAGCTACGACCTCGACGCTCTCAAAGAGCTAAGAGGGTCTGCTTTGGTCAAAATGGCATCTCAGCGACAGATTGTTGAACGATATTTCAACAAAAATGTTAAAGCCAAGATCTTCCAGGAAGGTGACTACATCTTATGACGAGTATTCCAAAACACTATGGAACCAAACGCAGGGAAGTTATCCACTAAGTGGGAAGGACCTTACCGAATATCTGAAGTCGTTGGGAAGGGTGCTTGTTATCTACAACTTCTACTGTTTATAGAATTATTGAAAAATAGGCTAAGTGTAAAGACACCGACAGAGCTTCTGCCAAGACACCGAGAGAAGAACCAAGTAAAGACTCTGCAGAAGACTTCCACAGAGGACAAGGCCAGAGAGCCTCTGCCAAACTTGACAGAGCCTCTGTGGTTTAAAGACTGAAGACTTAGAAGATTATTTGAAGATCAACATGAAGACGATTGTGCCTCTCACGTTTTCTGCTGTACGAAGATCCTCAAGATCATTTGTACAAGGCATGCCCTGCCAACTCCACGTGTCAATCTCTGATGGGTTACAGCTTTAGTAGAAGACGGCGCACTACATTAACGTTGTACCTGTAGCAGTCCCACGATCGTGTCTTTGTACCCTTAGTACTTCTTGTCTCCCCTTTGTCCCCTGTAGTTCAGTATAAATAGAAGGCTCATGTTGAGCTCTTCTATTAACTTTGCACAACACACACACCCATTAGAGCAGAATTCTTATTATACTTTCGGTGTTCTTGGTGTTCTTAGTTAATCAATACAAAGTGAATCTTTGAGTTAATCTCTTGCTTGTTTACACTTTGTTTACTTGATATTGTGTGTTTTCTACCATAGAATATCTTTTAGTTCGTTAAAACGCTTCCGCACTCTTATTTGTTTTGAACTAATAGATATAAATATCATTGTTGAGTAAAATCGGGATCAACAATTGGTATCAGAGCCATCCTTGATTTTCTATATCAAGAGGTCCTCTCTTACAATGATTTCTAGTAGAAACTTGGTTTGATTTTAACCTGTTCTTAATTTATTTCAAACATACTTTGTTTTTCTGCCACTCTTGACCAGTTCGACTTTCGTAAACTTACAAAATCTGTTTCTCGGTTTTTAGTGCATTGTTCAAGGTTTTTACACTCGAAAGCTCTTTTCAAAAAATCTGACCCATCATTTGAAAGTTTCAGTTCATACTCTGTTTTCTGGTATTAACAAAACCATTTAAAATGGCGAACACCAACAACTACTTTTCTGCCGGTTCCTTAACAAAACCACCCACTTTGCTCAGAGATGAGTACCCTCAGTGGAAGATTCAAATGATCCACTTCTTTGAGGGCTCTGACAAAGAACTTCTGCATTATATTCGCAATCCTCCTTTCGTTCCTATGATCACAATACCACGTGTACCTGCCACAGACGACACTCCAGAGATACCTGAGCACGAGAAACCTAAGTCAAAAGATAAATGGTCTGCACCTGACTGGGAGAAATACGAATTTGCTCAGAAGGCAAAACGACTTCTGAAAATGGCCATCCCCAATGACCTTTTCCAATCCCTAGATGCGTGTGAATCTGCATACGATCTATGGAAGGAACTGGAGAAACAATTGGAAGGAGGGGCTAAGACTCAGAAAAATCGCAGAGCCCAATGTATCAATGAATGTTACTCATTCAAAGCTCTGCCGACAGAGTCTCTGCATGCAACTTATGACAGGTTTAACTCTTTGATAAACAAGTGCAGGAAGTTTGGGATCCACAGAACTTCGGAAGAGAACAATGTCATGTTCCTAAAGAGCTTTAACGAAGAATGGCTCCAGTGGTCTATGTCCCTACAAACTAATCAGGACTTAGACACCTGGAGCTTATCAGATCTTTATGGAATTTTGGCAGCCCAAGAACCCCAAATCGCCCAGGCAAAAGCTCAAACTGCTGGGCCTCTGGCACTTGTTGGCAAGACTACAGAGGCAAAAGAGAATCCTAAGAAGGAGAAATTGTGGAGGAGAAGAAGGAGAAGAAGAAGAAAGTGGTGGTTGTTGATAGTTCTGAGGAGGAATTGGTAGAGGAGGAAGAGGCAACGATGGCCTCGATGGCTAAATCTTTAGCTCTGTTGATGAAAGAGTTTGGTAGAGGAGGATACAGGAAGAAGGGTTATGAACGTGATGGAAGGGATGATAGAGGAGAGAAGTATGAGTCAAGATACCAGGGAAGAGAAGGTTCGAATGACCAACAGAGGTCAAATGACATATGAGACAAAGGTGGTGACCGACAGAGGTCAGACGACAGAGCTGGCAACGCTACCCAGAACCAGGGATGTTTCAATTGTGGCAAGCCAGGCCATTATGCCGTACACTGCAGGAGCAAACCAAACCGCCCTCAGAGGGATTCTGCTTTCTACAAAAAGAAAGCGGAATATTATGCTCAGAAGTCGCTGATGGTGGAGCAGGAGAACTGGCTGTCGGACGAATCATCTGATGAAGGAGACAAGAAGAACGCCTTGTTCTGTGGAATGGCAGAGGTTAGCTCCTCAAAATCTGATAGTGAGGTATCCACTTCTGACTCTATCTGTAATGAAAACGAAGCAAATTTTCTTAAACTAACAGAAGATTACACTGAACTAAAAAGGACTTGTGAGAGTATTCAAAAGAAACTTGCATTCTTTGAGAGACAAACCAGACTTCTCACTCAAGAAAAGGAAAAAATATTTCAAGAAAAGGAAGAGATTGAAATGAATTGGATTAAACATCTAAATCCTTTGAAAGAACATATTACCGAACTGATAGAATGTTAAGAGTGATAGAATGAACATTCTGGCTCTTAAGCACTATTTTCAAAAGGAAAGAGAAGTCCTTCATCAAAATCTACTCAGCAGAGACCTTTTAATTAAAAAATATCAAGATGCACAGAAGGTGTATGAAAAGGCGAATACACAAATTGGGAGACGGGGAATTGGCTTCTGTGATATAGATCCATACACTAGAACCAAAAGAGACAAGTCTCTGTCATCTCTGTTTTTCTATAGGAGATACAAGAAAACCTGGATTTCCAAACTTACTCTCTGTCAGAAAAAGGCAAAAAGTCTCTAGGGAACCTCACAAGAGGAAACCTCTGAAGATGTTAAATGTGTGGTATCAAAACACAGATTTATCACCTTCAATCTCTGTCAAAAGAGAATGCAACCCTAAGAAATATATGAAAACTCAAGATCAGATAGGAATCTTCAAGTTTGGTGACCCCAAGACTCAATCACAGGTCGCTTTTGTCTGTACTATAGATTATGAGACGAAACTATCTGCAGAGGCACCTGAGTTTGTGCCTGCTTCTACAGAAGAAAAACTGACTCACATTTCTGAAAAGGAATGAATGGAAATCGGTAAAAACAACTTTTATGAGAACCTCTGTACATATTCTGAAGAACAAAATCTCTCTGAGGAAATCTTGATAAATACTTCGGATGATTCGAAAGATAGTCCCAAAGAAAAGGAAGAAAGTGAGTATGGCACATCCTCTGAAAGTCCAGCCTCTGTCGACAGAAATCTTAGTGACTCAACCTCTGTATATGAGGCCGACTCATCCTCTGACAAATCTGAGACTGACTCAAACGAGTCGGAAATAGTTCCTTGTGCTTCAGAGGGATTTAAACTCCCCTCTGGAATTCTTAACAGAACCATTCCTCCTAAGGAGAAAAGCACAAGTGTCGCTATTTGCCCGGACTTTTTGGACATGTGTATACAAGCCAAAACCTCTCTTGAGCTTGAGAAAATCAAACAACAGAAGGAAATGTCTTCTCAAAATCCAACAAGTTCAAAAACATCAAAACCCTTAAGGCCTCTTAAAGAAAAATTAACTTGGCAACAAAAGGGTAAGTCGGTTGAAAATAACAAGTCTTTTACTTTTGTGACAGTGAACCCTGCAGAAGTTCACCACAGAAGAAGGGGACCACAGAAGGCTACTCTCCATAGAGATTTTCCAAACAAACAATCTAGTCTACATAGGTCTTCTTGTAATAGGAAGTCAAATGCTAGAATAAACTGTAATAAAGCCTCTGTACCATGTTTCAGTGTTTTTAATGAAAAGTTCAAGCAAATTTTTCGCATATTAATTACTGTCATTGCTTTGATCTCATGTATCAATTGAATCAACACTTCTCAAGCCCACATTGTTTCCTCTCTTTGCCCAAAAAGAATGCTAAATTCAAGGGAAAGAAGAAACAAAATGGTTCTTCAACAGAAGTTAAAACCAAACCCAATGGTTCTTGAAGACCTCTGACAAAAAGGGACCCATTTGGAAATGGGTACCTAAAAATATCTGATTGTGTTACAGAAGCAGTATGTGCCGATCTGGTATCTTGACTCTGGATGCTTGCGGCACATGACTGGTGACAAAGGTCTACTATCCTCTTACAAAGATAAACTCGATGGAGGATCAGTAACCTTTGGCGATAACAAGAAGGGATATATTAAAGGCTACGGAGTCATCAAAAAGGAAAACATATCAGTATGCAAAGTTGCATATGTGGATGGCCTTAAGCACAATCTGCTAAGTGTTAGCCAACTTTGCGATACTGTTTTCGATGTAATGTTCAAAAGAACTTTCTGCTCTCTGCAAGGAGAAGATACAAGAGTCGAACTTCTACGGGCTGAAAGAAAGGGAGATCTGTTTCTTATGAACTTCAGCGTCAAGAACAAGAAAGACAAGCTCTGCCTTGTAGCCTGTAAAAACGAAGAAGCCTGGTTATGGGACAACAGGTTCTGCCATCTGAACTTCCACACTTTAGACAAGCTTGTAAAACTTGATCTAGTTAAAGGTCTGCCAAACGTCAAATTTAGCAAAGATCATTTGTGCTTAGCATGTGAAATGGGTAAGCTTAAGAGGGCTTCCCACAAAGGCAAAACTGATGTGTCTTGTCCTAGGCCTCTGTACATGCTACACGTTGACCTCTGCGGTCCAATTACTACGTAGAGCCTAGGAGGCAAGAAATACATACTAGTGGTGATCGATGAATACTCAAGATATACATAGGTGGAATTCGTCAGAAAGAAATAAGATGTTCCTAACATTCTGAAAAATCTAATGAAAAGGATCCATGTTCTGTATGAGTGCAAAATCCAAAAGGTGAGAAGCGACAATGGCACAGAATTCAAAAACTCTGTCATTGAAGCTTACCTCACAGAAGAAGGCATCTCTCAGAAATTCTCTGATGCACGCACTCCACAACAAAACGACGTGGTTGAACGAAAGAACAGAACGCTTATGGAGGCCGCAAGAACCATGCTAACAGCATCTGGATTGCCAATTTCTTTCTGGGCAGAAGCTATATCAACCGCATGTTATACCCAAAATCGATCAACCATAGTTAAGAGGCACATCAAGACTCCTTACCAATTGATCAATTAAAGGCGACCAAACATCAAGTTCTTCCATGTATTTGGTTGCAAGTACTTCGTTTTAAACGACAGAGAAGCTAGAGGGAAGTTCGATGTGAAAGCAGATGAAGGAAAGTTCATAGGATACTCTGCCACTTCAAAGGCTTACAGAGTTTATCTTCTGCGGTCTCGATCCATTGTGGAAAGTATAAATGTCTCTTTTGACGATTCTTTTCAGAAGACTTCTGAACAAATCAGTTCAGAACTCGGTCTGAAAAAGGAATCCTCTGGCATCTCAAACACAAGAGAAGCAGACCTAAATCTGCTATTTGATGAGATGTTCCACGACGATATCGATCACTCTGCTGGAGCCGTCAGAGCCTCTGGAGAAACATCTTCTGCCAACCAGACTGAGTCGGGTATATCTCTAACTGGTCCATTAAATACTTCATCCTCTTCTGTGAATCATGCAGATGCTAATGCCGAGGGGGAGCGGACAGAAGATGATACAAGCAAAGATACAACAACAAAGGCACTGGAAATACCAACTCCAGCAACTACAGAGGAAGCAATACCAGAGGAAAATGAGGATTCAGTCTCTATCGCATCAGAGGAATCTATTCCAACTCTAATTCCAATACCTACTCAAGCTGAAGAACCGAGTTCAAGCACAGAAGTACCTTCCACTATAGAGGTTGCACAAGAACCACAGTGTGCAACCACAAAGGTTCAACTAGATGATGCTAATGACCATCTTCCAAGAAGAACAAAGTGGACGAAGAGCCATCCTCAGAACATAATTATTGGCGACCCTTCTGAAAAAGTCAAGACAAGATCAGCCACTGCTACCTTTTGTTTCTTTACAAATTTTATCAGTGTGATCAAGGCAAAACGTGTCTCTGAAGCCCTAGATGATCCAAACTGGGTAGATGTAATGCAAGAAGAGCTTCAACAGTTTGAGAGAAACAAGGTATGGACCCTAGTTCCTCTGCCACGAGGGAAACAAGTAATAGGGACTAAATGGGTCTTCAGAAACAAAAAGGATGAGGATGGGGTGGTCATTAGAAATAAAGCGAGATTGGTGGCCAAGGGATATTGCCAAGCAGAAGGCATTGATTACGATGAAACTTTTGCCCCTGTCACACGACTCGAAGCAATAAGAATCTTCTTAGCCTTCGCAGCCCACAAAGATTTCAAAGTTTTTCAAATGGTTGTAAAATCTTCCTTTCTGAATGGTCAAATCCAAGAAGAAGTATACGTCCAGCAGCAACCAGGGTTTGAAAGTGCCAAGTACCCAAACTACGTTTACTATCTTAACAAAGCTCTGTATGGACTGAAACAGGCTCCAAGAGCATGGTACGAACGACTTTCAACCTTTCTTCTCGATAATGATTTTTACAGAGGTACAATTGATACTACTTTGTTTTATAAAAGAAAAGGTGATGAGATTCTGCTTGTACAGATCTATATGGACGACATTATTTTTGGTTCTACAAATGCACAACAGTGCACAGATTTTGAAAAACTCATGCAGAGTGAGTTTGAAATGAGTATGATGGGGGAATTAAACTTCTTCCTAGGACTCCAAGTCAAACAATCATCAGAGGGAATTTTCATAAATCAAGCTAAATATGTCTCTGACATTCTTTCAAAATTCAAACTCTCTGATGCCTCTGTAATGAAGACCCCCAAGTCCACTAGAAATAAGTTACACTCAGATCCAGATGGTAAATCTGTAGAGTGCAAGCTCTACAGAGGCATGATTGGGTCCCTTTTATACTTAACAACAAGTAGACCTGATATAATGTATGCTACATGCCTCTATGCAAGATATCAAGCTAACCCAAAGGAATCCCACCTTCTTGCTGTAAAGAGAATCTTTAGATACCTTAAGGAACCAAAAATCTTGGGCTCTGGTATCCGAAGAACTCTGGATTTGATCTTAAGGCATATACAGATTCAAATTATGGAGGATGCAAGCTTGGCCGAAAGAGTACCTCTGGGAGTTGTCAATTCCTGGGTGGTAAACTAGTCAGCTGGACTTCAAAGAAGCAGAATTGTGTGTCGACAACTACAACATAAGCTGAATATGCTGCTGTTGCTCCCAGGTTCTGTGGATGAAAACTCAGCTAAAAGACTACGGTTACATCATATACAAGATACCCATCCTCTGTGATTCAAAAAGTGCCATCGCTATCTCTGCCAACCCAGTACAACACTAAAAAACAAAGCATATCGATATCCGTTTCCACTTTCTGAAGCATCATGTTGAACAAGGCACAATTGAGATGTACTTTGTGTCCACTGAATTCCAGCTTGTGGACTTATTCACCAAGGCACTTGATGAGAAAAGATTCCTTTTCTTGGTGAGTAAGTTGGGTATGATAAACATGAGTTGAGAGCTCTGTAAGTAAGACTTGATCTTCTTGTATATATGTATATATTTAAACTCTTTTGTATGTAAATTCCTTATCACCAAACGTTCTGTACCCAACAGAGCCTCTGTGGGAATGCCCAGAGCCTCTGACGTTTTCCCCCAGAACCTCTGATGAGTTTGACCTATGCTCTATGCATTACTTATGACATTCGATCCAAGCATAGGTCAAGGGGGAGCAGAAGGAGACCTTGAATTAATATACTGAAGTTGTTAATTCAAGGGGGAGCCAAAGAAAAGAAGTGGTCAGCCAAATCCACAGAAGTCAGGTACTTCGCCGAGCAAAGGTAAATCAAAAGGAGAATGTGTTGGTCCCGAAGGGCTATACAAGTTTGTGGAGGGGGGGGGGGGAGGTGGGGGGGTTGAATACAAACACACAGATTTTACTTTTCTAAATTGTTTATTGATAAATCATTAGCAATTTACAGCTTGTTGCGGAACAAGATTAAGGATAAACCTAAATCTAAACAAGTTGGAACACTAAGTTTCTTGCACTAAGAAAGAGAAGGAAATTACTAATAATAACCTATCTCAAGATAAGAAGATGACTTGACCAGAGTTAGCAAGTTCTTCAAAAAATGAAGCTGGAGTCCTTCTTATATACTGCATGCATTTAATGCATGGCAGTTTATACTTTACACGTGGCAACAGCTGATTGGTTGTATGTCATTGACCTTTGTAGACAACCTTAGTAGCCGCATGCTTGAACAGTGTAGTATCAGAGTGGTTGTACGATTTCAAACAATAAGGATGTTCTTTTTTGACATATCGTACGGAGACGTGCAAGGGTGGTTAAGACAAAAGTACTTTGTACGGAGGACTTCATGATCAGCTTTCGTTGATTCAGCGCTTTATCATTCTATATCAGTGAATGACAAAGTTCAGCGATAGCTGAAGTCTTGTACTTGATACTTCACATTGAGTGGACAAATCTGAGTCTTCGCTGATCCGCATTAGTTCATTAGGAGACTTGTCGCTGGTTCTTGAGCTTGATCTTCGACTTCAGCGTAGAACCTATGTTGATGTGAAACTTGTCTTCAGGGATCATAAGTAAACAACTAACTTATCAGCGATCACCATAAGGACTGAACAGGCTCAGAGCAATATGGTGAACAGTGTTCGCTGAATGTTTAATCTAAAGAGCGAGAGTTCCTATCAGCGGTACTGTAAGGTCTTAGTACTTATCAACGATAGTGAAACTCTGATACATATTGTTTACTTACAATTTTCACGAAGTATTTAAGAGAGGGTCATTATCAAATCACTGAGGGTTTGGATCAACAACCCCCCCCTATTTGATTATGACATAGCAACAGAGAAAATTGCTATTTAATGAAAACATAAGGATAAAAAGAACTCATAAAATATTTGTCCCTTTTACTGTTTTCTGGGATCTTTTCTGTACTGATGGAGTAAAGTACTTTCGCTGAAATCTTTCTTTAAACTTCGTATCAGATTACAAAGGGAAGTGGAAAGATTACAAGTCAAACGAAATAAATTACAAGTACAAAAGAATAACTGATAAAATGGAAGAATAAGGCGATCCTATCAGCTTATAGAGGTTCTTCCTTAATGAGAAGTTCATCAAGGGTCTTTGATGTGGGAATCATCCAGTCAGGGACATTTACTCCTTGATTCTTTTTGTTCAGAGCTTCTTCAAAAATCAAGGGTTTAAGATGCCGTGCCTGAATGTCGCGTTTGAAATCACACCAGTAGATGAGATCTTTCAGCTGTTCGATTGGAGTGATGGGAAGCTCAGAGATACGTTGAAAACGTTGTCGTCCACCATAGTCAATAAAGAATATCCCATAGGGTTTGCTTATGACTTTTCCAGGGATGAAAGTCTCACCAAGAGGAAGAGATGTGTCAAGTGCGGAAAGGTCAGGTTCTGGACAAAGAACTTCAGCACGAGAAAAACCAATACCTGTTTCGTTTCGTATAAGAGGACCTGAGTCTGAAGGTTTAGACTTTTTCTTTGCAGAGGCCCTTCTTTTCTGATTTGCGAGAGGAGGGGGAGGAGGAATATCCACACAAGAAGAGACTAAGTCGATCTGTTTATTTAACAGCTTTTTGACATGATCCTTGTACTTAGATTGAGACTTCTGGATGGCTAATCTGATCTCCAACCATTCAGAGAGACCGTACTTCGTGATGGCTTTAGCATAGAATTTTTCGTACTGTCCATTCTCTCTGAATATCTCGATTTCAGCGATTGAAACTTTGAGGGTTGATTTTCCAGTGATATGTACCTTGTTGATTCTGGCAGGTCGATATCTGAAGTGTACCTTTTCTTTGCACCAGATTAAAGTAGATTGAGACACAGTTCTCTTTTCTTCAACGATCTTCTTGGCGTCTTCCCATAGCTGACGTTGAATTTCGATTGGAGTTCTTTTCAGCGAGGGGTCTTTCACCGATTGTTGAGTAAGCTGGATGACGAGTTATCTGTCTTCTTCTTCAGCTTCCCTTCTTTCAGCGATTAACCTTTCAGCTCTGAGGTGATCCTTGTATTCCTTTTGTGAAAGTCTGAACTTTGGAGGAATAGAAGGAAGTTGATCACGCTTCAGGATGATTCGCTGATCTTCAAGCTTTTTTATCATTTCTTCTCTTCCTCTCTGATCCTCTTCACTAAGCTTTTGAGGAGCCAAGGAAGGTCTGTTTTTGTGAGAGAGCATCTGTTCTTCAGGTTCATCAGTCTCATAGATCAAATCCAAGACTGGGATTATTTCTTCAGCGTTGGGAGCTAGGATTATTGTTGGTGAAGTCGAGGCTGTAGAAACTTTAGCGATATCCTCAAATAGGGGAGAGGACTAGCTGAAACACAGCGATCTTACGAATAAGAACTTGGGTAGAACAGAGAAAAGAAATGGGTTTAAGTGTATAGGCTTTTTGTGGAGAGTAGAGCTGATAATATGTATAGATAGAGGAGGGATGCAGTTTAAGGAAGTAAGATGTAGTGTACCTGACAAACTTGCTTTTGAAGCAAGATCATCAAATTTTCATAGTCTTCAGCGACATCTTATCCTTTGCCCTTGTCAGCTTTAGACGCTGAAGGCTTTGTCTTGGTCCGCTCCCCTGAAGGTTCATTTATCAAGATCCCTTTAAGAGTTGTTCTCTTCTGAGCAGGCTTGACGATAATGGAGTCATCATCATCATCATCGTCATCATCATTCTTTGGAGAAGAAGATGGTTCATCGTCAGAGATGTCGACAGCTTCATCATCTTCAGCTTCAGATTCAGATTCTTCAGCAGCTTCTTCGAGTTGCCCCCCCTCAGATATAGAGGTAAGCTTCTCGGTTCCCTCAGGGTTTTCTTCTCCCTGAGGTCCAGCAGTTGTTTCTTCATTTGTCTTCTCCCCCTCTTTAGTAAGGGGAAGGTCTTCAGTCTTCTCCCCCTCGATAGATTCATCATGGGGAAGGTCTTCAGAGTTCTTTCCCCCCCCCCCCTTCCTCATGATGAGTGGGGGAGGAATGTGATGACTCAGCAGATGGTGTTGGTTCCCTATCTTCTTGGCCAGGGAACCCAATATAATTTTCAATCCCTGTTAATCTGTCTTCCAGGCCAGATATAGCAGGATTGATCTTGAAAAGTTCAGCATGATCTGCCGGAGTAAAATGTGAAGGTGCAGGGGCAGGGGCGGTCATGTGATTCAGGATCTGCTGTACCATCGTCTTCACTGAACTTACGTCAGTCTTTACTGAACTCACGTCAGTCTTTATAGCAGACATCTCTCCCTGAAGTTTTCCAACCGATTTCTTCAGCGTTATGACCTCGCTGGACATGGTTTGAACTGTTCTTTTGAGAGAGGTGTAGTCTGTGTAGATGTTAGCAAGAACTTTGGCAAAGTTACTGAGAGTATTATCAACCTTCTCCAAATCAGTTTTGGAGGCATTCTGTTCAACCACTTTTGTCAGCTTGTTGAGATTCTCTCCAGCGTTTGTTACAGCTGAAGAATTGTCTGAGAGAGTAGTGGTGACACCTATCAGCTTTGTATCCAGGTTCTTCAGAGATGCGTTGATGTCTCCCAAATTAGGACCTGTAACAGATAAGTACTTATTAACAAAGGAAAGCTCAGAAGTTTCGGGTTTAGTTATAGTGTATATGGGTTGGTGTATACCTGTAGGAGGGTTGGTGAAGTGGTCAAAACTTCTGTGTCCTGAAAAAGGTTCCATGTCGTCAGCTAGAGTGCGTGTATGCATGGACATTCCTGCAGGTACTGCATCCATCATTCCTTAAAAAGTATCAACTTTAGCTTCTGGAAGAATGACGGGTGCTCCAGTGATCGTGGTGAAAACTGGATTAGAGTCCAATGAAGTAGAGAGAGAAGCGAAGGTTGAGAAGGTTTGATGTGGAGCTGATTCAGTATTGGATCCACTGAGAATCACTTCTTCAGTCCTATGAGAGACTGAAGGAGGTTAGGTCGATTCCTAGTTTATAACTTCAGCGTTTAGAGACGCTGAAGCTGGGATGGAAGGGGTGGCTTGTTCAGCTGTGGCAGAGCGTACCACTGAACTTTCCATCAGCTCTTCAAGATGAGCTGAGGAGTCTTCAGCATGAGATTGCTGGTGGGGTTGCTCCTTCGTTTTCTTGGAACCAAGTTGGGTAGTTGAGTGTTTCCTTTTTCTAGAAGGAGTGGAGGTTGCAGTTGGGGTATCAGTGGTGGGGTTTTCCACTGAATTAGCTGCAGAAGTAGAAGAAGGAGGATTGAGAATAGTTAAGAGAGTAGAGAGACGTACCTCATTTGGCATTGGCTTGAAGTCGAGTACCTTAGGGCCAACCTGAGAGAGTTTCAGGTCTCCTACTTTTGGGTAGTTGTCCCCAAGTCCTTTGAGAAAGACGGCGCTGATGAATCTAGGATATGGAACCCATGATGGTCGGTCAGCGGGAGAGTCTACTTTGAGCACAAGATCATCATAGATTATCGAGGCCCAGTCAACATGAAGACCTTTCAGCAATGCGTAGCCCATTGCTTACTGAGGTTGAGCGGCTTGATCAGAGGAGCCAGTCTTTGCAGTCATGTAGCTTATCAAGTGTGCGAAGATGAAGTTCATCTCGCTGGGCATTTTGGATTTCTTGATGAGGGTCAGCTTCTTCTCAGGCTTCTTGTCCCTCCCTGTTTCCCATACATAACCCATTGCATCAAAGAATGCGGTGATGGCTTCCCTATCAGCATGTTTCTTGTGGGCAGGGAGAGAAACAAAGGGTTTTTCTTTTGTGGCGATGGGAAGGCTCAGGGCTTTTCGGATAATGGCAGGGGTGATTTTTATGGTGCCAAAATCAGTGTCACAGAGGATGCAATCGATTTTCTTTGTGGGGTCTTTGGTCGATGTGAGCTGAGTGTGTCTGGTAGAATACCAGAACTGAGATAGTAGTAGCTGATGAGCAGGGGGTGTTATGGTCAGGGCTGTAGAGAGGCAACAGGTTTTGAGGAAATTCACAATATCATTCAGATGTGTGACTTGCTTTCGAGGAGGAAACTCGAAAAGCGCATAGAGATTGTTTGTTTTTGTCCAATCAAGTTCCTCAAGTGTGAACTTGACCTGAGGAGCCTTGGTGATTTCCAGTTCCTCAGCAGCAGCAGTGTTCTCAGTAGTAGGAAAATCAGTAGATGCCATTGCCGTATTATCAGTTCAACCAAAGATATAACAAATAAGAATAATCTTAATGTGGAAAGATTTTCCAATAAGATGGTTCGAATTTTGTCCATTTCATTCAGACAAAAATGTCTTAATGAAGATTAGGGTTTTCTTGTTTTTGAAAAATGAAATGCAAACCCAATAAAAAGTCTTGTTTTCCAGTTTCCTTTGAGGATTAGGATTCTGGAAAAACGTATGAAGAACAAGTTTAAGATATTTGCGATTAAACTTGAAGAACAACCATGAAAGGTTGTGTTCATAAAACCATGAAAGAAATGATTTCATTTTTGAAAAAGTTCTTTTGTTTGATCTTGTAAAAACAATGAGAAGGTCATTAACAAGTTTTAAGAAACAGGTAAATAAAAGAAATATTAACCTAGTTCGTTGAAGAATGCAAAAATGCAACAGTAGTTTTCTTGAAGAAGAAGTTGTTCGCGTAAAGGAAAAATATAAACCCAAAATGTGTTTATATAATGAGATTAGAGAGAGAGAAAATCTTGAGCGGGAAAAGATTTTCATCATGACACGGACACGTGTTTGCATTTGATTGGAAGGTAAACGAAACATGCAAACATGTGTCAGAAAAAGAACGTGCCAGGGCTTATCCGTTGCGATGACGTCACAACTGTGCTTTCATATTTTAGGATGTCTCTGAGGTTTTGAAAGCTCAGGGACACTTTTGAAAACATGAAGCACTGAATAGAAATATCAGTGTTGGTTTTAGAAATTTCAAAGTATCGCTGATTAAGGAAGAGATATTCAGCGATGCAATTTGTCTTGAAATCTTGCATTTACATGCGATTGTCAGCGAGAGAAAAACATACCTTGATATCAGCGACTCAAGTTTATTCAGAGAGAGAATGATAGAATGGGTTATACAAGTTGATTTTATCCTATCGCTGATCAAATGTGAACCGCTGAAGATTTTACTTTTCAAAGTTCAGCATTCCAAGCTCGCTGATGAGAAAGTTGAATCTTGTCTCATCAAGAGGTTTGGTGAACAGATAAGCTAACTGATAATCAGTTGGGATAAAGTGAAGTTCTATATCACCAATCATCACATGATCTCTGATAAAATGATACCTAATTTCGATGTGTTTTGTCTTTGAGTGTAGCACTGGGTTGTTGGCTATAGCGATGGCACTTGTGCTGTCGCAATAGATTGGAATTTTGAGAGCTGAAGGTCATAGTCTAGTAGTTGATTTCTCATCCCCAAGACCTGAGAACAACAACTTCCAGCGGCTACATACTCAGCTTCAGCAGTTGAAGTGGACATTGAGTTTTGCTTTTTACTTGTCCAACTCACCAGCTTTCCACCCAGGAGCTGACAGCCTCATGTCGTACTTTTCCTATCCAATTTGCAACTTGCAAAATCACTATCTGAATAGGCGATTAGATCAAACCCTGAGTCTTTGGGATACCAAAGACCTAGGTTCACAGTACCCTTAAGGTGTCGAAAAATTCGCTTTACAGCGATCATATGATATTCCTTAGGTTCAGCTTGATATCGTGCACACAAACAGGTTGCGTACATAATATCGGGTCGGCTAGCTGTAAGATACAAAAGAGAGCCGATCATCCCACGGTACAGCGTGGCATTAACAGGTATTCCATTTGAATCCTTGTCTACTGTCAGCGGTGGTGCCATAGGGGTTTTCATAGCTGAACTCTGAGTTAAATCGAATTTCTTCAGCATATCTTTAACATACGTTCCCTGATTAATGAAAGTTCCTTTTTCATTTTGCTTTATCTGAAGACCAAGGAAATATGTTAGCTCACCCATCATGCTCATTTTATACTCTTCTTTCATTCTATCAGCGAAACGAGTACAAATGCCAGGGTTAGTAGAACCAAATATAATGTCATCAACATATATCTGACCAAGAATGATATGACCTTTTACTTTCCTGAAGAATAGAGTTTTGTCGATTTTACCTCGCTCAAATTTTTCAATATGGTGATAAGAGGATAGAGTGCCATACCATGCACGAGGAGCTTGCTTTAAGCCATAAAGTGCCTTATCCAGTTTATAAACATAACCTGGACACTTAGGATATGAGAATCCTGGAGGTTGTTCCACATAGACTTCTTCATTCAGCTTTCCATTTAGAAACGCTGACTTAACATCCATCTGATATACTTTGAAGTCTTTGTGTACAGCGTATGCTAAGAATAGATGAATAGATTCTAGTCTTGCTACTGGAGAAAATGTTTCGTCGTAATATATCCCTGAGCAACAAGTCGAGCCTTGTTGCGGGTTACAGTTCCATGTTCGTCCAACTTGTTTCGATAGACCCATTTAGTGCCTATATCTATCTTGTCAGTTGGTCTTCGAACAAGTTTCCAAACTTTGTTTCTTTCGAATTCAGTCAACTCTTCTTGCATGGCGGTGACCCAGTTTGGATCTTTGAGGGCATCATCTACTTTCCTAGGTTCAATCAGAGAAATAAAGTTAACAAATAAACAAATATTACCTGCACTTCATCGAGTCTGAACACCAGCGTTTGGATCACTAAGAATTTGATCAATTGGGTGATTTACAGTCCATCGCTGAGCAGGAACATAAGTCGCTGACTCAATTTGAACTGGAGGAGCTGAAGATGAAGCTTCAGCAACATCTGGAATATCAGCCAAGAGAGGAGTAGGTGCAGATGTCATTTCATTCATTGATAGCTGAGAAGTAGATGGAATGTCTGAGACATTTGGTTCAGAAGCAGGTATAGTGTTTAATGGAACAGCTGAGACCCATGATGTTTCAGCTTCACTATTCTGCATCTTTGGGATGATAGTAGGACTATCATCTTCAACTGTATGAGTATGAGGAGTGGGAATAACTTCTGAATCACCAAGATGAGAAAACATCCATTGATTCAGTTCTTCAGTATCAGCAGACGGTTTAGAGTTTGCTGAACAGGATTCGTCAAAAGTGACGTGCATAGTTTCTTCTATAGTTTGTCTTCTTCGATTGAAGACTCTGAAGGTTTTGGAGATTGAAGAATATCCATGAAAGATTTCATCATCAGCCTTAGGATCAAACTTTCCAAGGGCATCTCTGTTATTCAGTATGAAACACTGACATCCAAAGATGTGAAGAAAGCTAATTGAAGGCTTTCTCCCATGAAAAAGTTCATAGGCTGTCTTATTGAATCTTTTGACTATCAGCGACCTGTTTTGCGTAAAACAAGCAGTGTTGACAGGTTCTGCCCAAAGCTGAGTAGGCAGGTGAGAATCGCTGAGCATTGAACGTGCAACTTCAATAATTGTTCTATTTCTTCTTTCAGCGACTCCGTTTTGTTGCGGTGTTCTCACTGAAGAAAAGTTGTGAGAAATACCCTTACTCTCAAAGAAGGAATCAAGAGAACTGTTTTTGAATTCAGTCCCATGATCACTCCTTATTGAGCGAACGGTCAAGTTGTTCAGGATTTCCATCTTCCGAACAAAGGTGATGAGTTCTTCAGGGGTGTCACTATTGGAACGGAGAAACATTACCCATGTATAGCGAGAGAATTCATCAACTATGACCAGCGTATATTTCTTTCCAGCGATGGATTGTTTGTTAACAGGGCCAGACAAATCCATATGGAGAAGTTGTAGAGGAGATGACACTGAGGAGACTTGCTTTGATTTAAAGCTTGGTTTGGTCTTCTTCCCTTTCTCACACGCTGAACATAAAGACTCTATGGCGTATGAGTGCTGAGGTAGACCAGTGATTAACTCTTTTGAAGAGAGAGTGTTCAGTGTCTTGAAATTTAGATGAGAGAGCCTCTTATGCCATAGCCAGTTGACATCAGATGAGGCTTTTGAGAAGAAATAGGAGTTCTTAGTGGTTGTTGAGTCCATGTTTATTACATAAATATTTTCCAAACGATAACCGCTGAGAGCTATCTTCTCCTTTTTGTCAGAGACAAAGCAAGATTCCTTAGTAAAGATTACTTTGTTATCCATGTCGCAAAACTGATTGATGCTTATAAGATTATGCTTCAGCCCTTCAACATATGCGACTCTTCTGAAGGTTGTTGTACCATTTGAGAGTACACCAAACCCTCGGGTATGTCCTTTTCCATTTCCACCGAAAGTCATAGAGGGACCCTTCTCTTCCTTGTATTCAGCGAGCAGGCTTTTCTTTCCAGTCATGTGTCTAGAGCATCCGCTATCGAGATACCAGATACCCTTCTTAACCTGAGTAGCAGAGGTTGAAGTGGAGGGAATGTCTGAACTTTCTTCCCCATCTTCAAGTTTGGCCATAAGACAGAGATTGGCTTCATCATCTTCAGAGTCAGATGTTTCTTCCTCATCAGAGTCAGCCCAATCATAGTCAGCCATCAGGCCTTTGCCTTTCTTCTTAAAGCTTTTCAGCTTCGCATACCTTTCTTTCAGCTTGGCGTATTTGTCATCTCTAGTCCTGAGGTTAGAGGTTTTCTTGGGAAATGCTGAGTTTCTCGAAACTTTCTTTGACCTGCACTCGTTAGCGAAATGTCCTATCTTTTCACAGTTAAAACAAGTAGCAGTAGCCTTATCAACAGGAGCTGATGATCTTGGCTTGTCAGTAATGGAAAGAGGTTTATTCTTTCTGAACATTTTCTATTTGGCGAATCTCCTGAACTTTTTAGTGAGGAGAGCCAAAGATTCATCAAGATCTGAAGAGTCAGAATCTGATGACCTTTCAGAGTTGCTCTCCAACTCAGTGATAGTGACCGAGGTTCGCTGAGTGGAAGGTTCCTCTGAGATTAAAGCAACAGGGGTGCTTTTGGAATCTTTTACAAGATTATTCTTAAGATGACTCGATTGCTCATGATTTAGCATCGTGCCATATAAGGTAGAAAGAGTCATTTATTTTAGATCCTTTGACAGCTTGAGACACATAGAATAACTGTCCCAGCTTTCAGGTAAACATTCTAAAAACTTTGTCAACACTTTAAAGTTAGACTATTCCTTACCAACAGTTTTCAGATCTATTATTAAACAGTTAAAACGTTGGTGTACTTCAGAGAGAGTTTAATTCATACCACAAATGAAGCTTTCATACTGTCTTACCAGGTTGATCTTTCAAGAGTCCTGGACTTCAGAAGTACCTTCATACTGAACACAGATTGTGTCCCACATAGCTTTTGAGGTTTTCAGGTTCATGACGGAATGGTAGAATTCGTCAGGAAGAGCCATAGAGAGTATGGATCTAGCTTTGGTGTCGATAGCCAATTTTTCCTTATCTTCATTAGTCCACATATGAATTTCTTTAGGAATCAACCTTTCTGGAATAGCAGGTCTATTCTCAGCGGCTGGAACTGCAGCATCAATTCTTACCGGAATATATGGGCCGTTTTCAAGATAATAAGGCATAGTAAGGTCTACACCTTCTAAGAAGAGAATCATCCTATTTTTCCATAGATTAAAATTATCTCTGGAGAATCTAGGGGGTTTTGCAAGAGAACCGTTGTCAATATAGTTTGTGTTTGTGTTGGTAGCCATTTTAAGAAATAGTTAGGAAGAGAAATCTTAGTATAGATCAGATCTTGTTTATGAGATTAAACAAATCCGATCTGATACCACTTGTTGGTCCCGAAGGGCTATACAAGTTTGTAGAGGGGGGGGGGGGGTGAATACAAACACACAAATTTTACTTTTCTAAATTGTTTATTGATAAATCATTAACAATTTACAGCTTGTTGCGGAACAAGATTAAGGATAAACCTAAATCTAAACAAGTTGGAACACTAAGTTTCTTGCACTAAGAAAGAGAAGGAAATTACTAATAATAACCTATCTCAAGATAATAAGATGACTTGACCAGAGTTAGCATGTGCTTCAAAAATGAAGCTGGAGTCCTTCTTATATACTGCATGCATTTAATGCATGGCAGTTTATACTTTACACGTGGCAGCAGCTGATTGGTTGTATGTCATTGACTTTGTAGACAACCTTAGTAGCCGCATGTTTGAACAGTGTAGTATCAGAGTGGTTGTACGATTTCAGACAATAAGGAGGTTCTTTTATGACATATCGTACGGAGACGTGCAAGGGTGGTTAAGACAAAAGTACTTTGTACGGAGGACTTCATGATCATCTTTCGTTGATTCAGCGCTTTATCATTCTATATCAGTGAATGACAAAGTTCAGCGATAGCTGAAGTCTTGTACTTGATACTTCACGTTGAGTGGACAAATCTGAGTCTTCGCTGATCCGCATCAGTTCATTAGGAGACTTGTCGCTGGTTCTTGAGCTTGATCTTCGACTTCAGCGTAGAACCTATGTTGACGTGAAACTTGTCTTCAGGGATCATAAGTAAACAACTAACTTATCAGCGATCACCATAAGGACTGAACAGGCTCAGAGCATTATGGTGAACAGTGTTCGCTGAATGTTTAATCTAAAGAGCGAGAGTTCCTATCAGCGGTACTGTAAGGTCTTAGTACTTATCAGCGATAGTGAAACTCTGATACATATTGTTTACTTACAATTTTCACTGGGTATTTAAGAGAGGGTCATTATCAAATCACCGAGGGTTTGGATCAACAAAATGTCTCGCACAAAACCTTTTTCCAAAACAGTTTTTTCAGGACACCAATTTCCATATATGTCCTAAAAATAGTGTTTAAAACAATGAAAACTTTGGATGATCAAAAAGTTTTATGAATCTTTAGTTATTTGAAATTTCCACTCATAGAGCCTCTGCCGGCTTCAACAGAGCCTCAAAGCCTCCATGAATGCAAATTTCGTACTAAAGTTCTATCGATCATTTCCAATGTATTTTCAAACGTTTTTGGTTGAGGTGCAAGCAAAGAGGAGATGAAAAGTAGGTTTCAGGTCACAGAGCTCATTCCACTACAGAGCCTCTGTTGCCTCTGACACTTGGCTTTTTAGGAAAATTCTGTAACATACGGGTTATTTATGTAAGTGACAGTCATTTGGAAGTAGAAACGCCCACGCGCTCAGCATTAATGAGCCATGCACGACGTCTAATCGTGTTCTGACACCTCTGACGTGGCAGATTTTCATTGGACGTACATGCCACACGTTCCTCTAAAACGTGGCTCCAGTTGTAAAAATCGAGTGCGGACCCCAAGCCAACATTGAATTCACTTTTTAACCACAGAATTCTATCCGTTTCTACCCCACTATATAACCCCGTTTACCTCCATTCCTATTCTTTTTACGAATTTACTCCACTCTTCTTCTCTGGCGAACCTGGCAAAACCTGCAACTTCTCCATTTCTACTCCTTTCTTCAAGATTAAAGCAATGGCTTCCACCTCCAACCCTTCGGCGAACTTCCCAAGCCGTTCTGAGCACTCACAGAACCCAACAATAGCCGGAAACTTATAACAAGATAACTCAGGCGAATCAGTGGCCTTTACACCGACAACCCACCTTCAAAATTTTCTAGAACATGAACATTTTGAACATGTTCTTCCCCTGAAACGCAATAATCACTACCTTGTTCCCTCAAGAACAGCTTTTGGGGAGGAACATGCAATATTATTGAACATCCTGGGAAACCACTATCTTTACCCTATGTTAACAAAGAACATTAAAAGGATCCCTGCCAGATACCTCAACCAGTTCTGGCAGAGCTGCTTTTATGACCAAGACAATAGGCAAATCAAGGGATACATTTCCAAACTTGGCCAAACGGAATATCTGGAAATAAAGTTCAACAGAACTATGTTCTCCCTTGAATTTGGCCTACCAACCAGGGGACTTATAGGCATAAAGAAATACGCAGAGGAACCCTCAGATTCAGACCTCTGTAGATTCTCAGAGATGTTGGGCTACAATACCCAACTGTAGAAGAGGAATGACTTTAGAAGGAATAGGTTCCCCCCTCTGTGGAATACTCTCTTCTCCATTCTAAACAGATGCATTACTGGGAAAGTGGGTAGTCGAGATCAAACATCTCACCAAATCATGGCAATCATGAACGGGGTGTACTATGATTTGCCTCTAGACTATGGCACTCTTATGATGCAGGAGATTGTCAACACCATAGACCACAGAATCTCTACGTAGAGGGCAAAGGGACCCTCAAGCAAAGATCTTCCCCACTACAATATCAGAGGATTCTAGGTGTTCTTCTAGAACCTCTGCTTCTCATAGAGAAATGGCAAATGGAGGGACCCGTCGTGAAAACATACCCTATGGCAAAGAACACAACCACAGAGCATTTAGAAGGTTACAACTTCTGCAGACCTCTACCAAAAGCACTTCTGGCATATGCAGATGACGAAGACATGAAGTTAGCATATATACGCGATCACAGGACTCATGAACCGAGTCCAGTGACACCCCTGCGTTTAGGAGCCTATTTAGAAACTAAGGTAGTGGAGAGGATGAGCGATGAAGAGTGGGCAGTGGCCTTAGCTAAACACCAACAAGTACAGGCAAATTTCCATCTTCAGAGAAGCCAGCTAGAAACCTCTGCTTCCAAGAGAAAACCCTCTGCTACTACGCCCAAGAAGAAGAAGGCCCTCAAAACAAAGAAAACCACAGAGGGAACTTCTACAAGTGTCGCACACACCTAACAATCCCCTCCAACAAAAACCGTGGTCGAATCCTCTGCACCTCTCCCTACTCCTAAAGATAAGAAAAAGAAGAGAAAACACAAGTCTTCTGAGGAGGGTGCCGCCAAACCAAAAAGAAAGAAGTGCAAGAAGAAAACCAAGAAGCCTCACACACCTCTGCAGACAATTGCAGAGGAAGAAGAAATGGCAGAAGAAACCCGTAAACAACCTCTGCAATACCCAACTCCTATCAACTATGCAGACCAGGGTGACTTCTCTTCCTTTCTCCAATGCCCGAATATTGCTGATTCTCTAGACACTTCAGGGTGGACCGCCGAAGCCCTCTCAAACTGGGACACCTCAAACACAACTGTCACAGTCTCAGAGGTTGACTCTGACCTAGAGGAGGACAACAGAACCCCCGAGGGCATTCAGGGAAATACTCCAGAAGGTCTTCTGCACCCAGACGTACATTCTTTACTTGGCACTCACCCCTGCTATGATGTACTTAGGAAATGTCCAGAGGAAGAGATAGCCACAGAGGATATGGTCGATTTTGAAGAGATAGAGGCTAGCAAAGAAACCCTTAGGTTAGGGTGTATGACAGAGGCTGAAGCCTAAAAAGATGCCGTAGATGGAAGAGGCACACAAACCCAACCATCTCCCAGTGCAACCCACATCTCTAATACCGCCAGTCTAGTGGCAGAAGGTATTATTGAATAAGAGCAGCATGGCTCGAACCTAACCCAAACTGACCGGGCAGAGGAAACTCTTTCTACCTATGTGCCATTAGAAACCGGGGAAACCATTCCAAGGGAGTCTTCTCCAAAGGACTCACATTTAGTTCGTGATCTCTCGCCCCGGATCACATCTGACATCCCTGCCGAGGAATTTGTTTCCTCTGCTACACGCACACAATTAGGCCCCAAAGCTCTTCAGAGGAGCTTAGTGCGCACAAAGACGAAGGGACTCTAGACAAGTCCCTAAGTCACCCTCAGAATATTCCTGTACCCATCTCTGGAGTGGATCAGGACAATGTTCTTGACAGAACCTCTATAGAGTTTGAGGCCAATAAAGCCTCTGCTCAAGGATTAGAGGGAAATCCTTCCACCCTCAACATCAACACAGGGGTGACAAAAGGTGTCCCAGGAACATGGACTCACTCTAGGGATGAATGTGTTCCCCCAGAGGTTACACTTCGTTCACATGTAACAAGGGATGAGTTCCAAACCCTTGTCACCTCTGTGGA
The DNA here is from genome assembly GCA_033807775.1 of Saussurea involucrata. Classification (NCBI taxonomy): domain Eukaryota; kingdom Viridiplantae; phylum Streptophyta; class Magnoliopsida; order Asterales; family Asteraceae; genus Saussurea; species Saussurea involucrata. Next base: position 53,000,550 of record CM066312.1, on the reverse strand, counting down.
CAACATATTGAAAGTGTTGAAAAGCTCTTTTGACTCTTGTCCACAGACCTGAACACCAAAATGGTCAACTGATCTGAACACCAAAATGGACAACTTGTCCACAGAGGTGAAAATGCCTGCTCCCAAATGAAAACAGCTGCAACAACCTCTGCTGTCACTTCTAGGCTTCTGTCAAAGAACTACTTGAGCAGCTGAAAAAGAACAAACCCCTGCATTTACGGGCCTTACACACCTGAAGATCTAAAGAAGGCCCTAGAGCAAGTCCAGGAGCACACCACAAAAAAATCTCTGGCCATGAAGCCCTCCGACTACATGACCAGAGCACAGCTTACAGAGCTTGGGCAAGGGGTACTCGATCAGATGACCGACTTCATCAGAGCCTTCACCACTGCCAACGCGAACTACGTCAGAGAATTCCAGGCGAGTGTGGGTCGTCTCAGGTTCAACTCAGAGGCAGAAGTAGCTTACCTTCTAGGCATCTGTGATGACTTGTGTGCTAAGATGATAGACGCAGGTGCCTCACAACCTAAAAAGCCAGAAGCTACTTGTCGTGCAGAAGGTAAAGCTGATAAGGGTCAGGATGACTCTGATGATGATTCCGATGGATCATCAGGTCATCCTGATGGGGAGAAACAAAGGAAAGACAGAGCCGTCAATAGGGGTTTACCAGCTCCACCACTCAATGCCAAACCAATAAACCGAGTCCCTCCAACCTCTGAAACACAACAACAACAGAAGACCACAGAGGAAATACCCACCTATGTGGAAACAACCTCTATAACCGTTGAAGACTTGCCATCTCCAACTCCCAAACCAACAGAACAAGTTCAAATCCTTACATCTTCTGAAGAAGACAAACTAGCTTCCCTAACACCAAAAACACCAGAAGAACCCAAGTTACCATCCCCTACACCAGAAGCTGAAACGAAAAAATCCCATCTCCCAAACCCAAACCAAAAGAACAACCCAAAACAAGAACCAAAACCTTAGCTCATAAAAGAAAATATCTGAGCAAGTCTGCAGAAGCCTCACCAACCAAACCTCAAATCAAGCTCTCAGAAGTACAAATGCCAAAACCAACAGAGGCAACCACAAAACCTACAGAAGCACCTCCATCCAAGCCCTCACAAACTCTAAAGCTAAAACCAACAGAGGCAACCGAATCTCAACAAGCAGAATAGCCTATGGCCAAAAACAAAGGGAAAGGAATAATGACAGAGGAACCGAAAAAGAAGAAGCCAAAGCATCAACCCACAGAGAAACTGATGAAAAGCGCCTTCGATGCCTTTGTCAGTCCGAAGCCTGAAGAAGAAGATTGGATTTCGGTTTCAACACTCTGTCAAAAAAGCAATACTAGACCCAAAGGCTAAGCAAACAGAAGATCGAGTGGCCCAAGCAATCAAAAATCTTGATGGTCTGCGGAAACCAATGCCTCCACCTCCTGTTCAACAAAGAAAAATGGAAGAGGTAGTGCACAAATACTTATACAGTAGAGTAGTCAACGATACTCTCCCACCATCTAAACTGCACCCTGACTTTCTTAAGGAACTACGAGATCAATTCTATAGAAAGAAAGCCAAATCAGTCAAACAAGTCTTCTCAAACTCCAAGATAGACAAGGTCATCTATTGCAAGTTGTCCCATACCCACGGAAGAGAGGTTTACTACAACATCTACAAAGTCAAGAGGGTAGACAGATCAGAAACCACCTTCTTAGATGCTGATCTGAGAAATCTAAACCTGTATGATCTACCTGATCTTCTGAGTTGGGCAAGGTAGAACTACAGCCACAGACTGGAAATCCAATGAGCTTACCGTGAAATCAGGACGACCATGCGCGAAAGACTTCTGATGTATAGCATGACTGACTTCCAACTGGGACTGGACCTTGGAGTCAGAGGATTAAGACTTCCGCCACCAGAGGATGACTGCCTACCTACTGCTAGACCAAACTCAATAATCACCTTCCCAAGGATTGGGTATGTCTATCAAGATCCTGCTGGAAAGTCAAAATTATTCCTAGAGGTTGATTGCCAAAAATATGCAACAAGTACTCTGGTAGAGTTCAGAGCCAACCTTTTGGAGCACAGAGGAACGGAGTTCATGGATCAAGCACTTGCCAACAGATTAATAGAGGTCATTGACTCCGTCATCAACTTCAGAAACCTCTACATCAGTATATACCGTGAACTCAAAGGTGTAGGAATCGGAGGGCACAAAATCGACGACTTCCCAAACGCCAGAATCTGACATCCTCAACCTTCCTCTGCTTACTTTTCATATCATGTACTGTAATCAACTGTAAATGCCTCTGGCATATCTTTATATGAAAGTAAACATTTAACATTGGTCAATTACCTCTTGTCGTGTACTTAGCCTAGAAAACCATGCACCTTTTCATTTTTTTATTTTTCAATACTTAGGGGGAGATTGTTAGCTCCAACTTCTACTTGAGCAGCTGAAAAAGAACAAACCCCTGCATTTACGGGCCTTACACACCTGAAGATCTAAAGAAGGCCATAGAGCAAGTCCAGGAGCACACCACAAAAAAATCTCAGGCCATGAAGCCCTCCGACTACATGACCAGAGCACAGCTTACAGAGCTTGGGCAAGGGGTACTCGATCAGATGACCGACTTCATCAGAGCCTTCACCACTGCCAATGCGAACTACGTCAGAGAATTCCAGGCGAGTGTGGGTCGTCTCAGGTTCAACTCAGAGGCAGAAGTAGCTTACCTTCTAGGCATCTGTGATGAATTGTGTGCTAAGATGATAGACGCAGGTGCCTCACAACCTAAAAAGCCAGAAGCTACTTGTCGTGCAGAAGGTAAAGCTGATAAGGGTCAGGATGACTCTGATGATGATTCCGATGGATCATCAGGTCATCCTGATGGGGAGAAACAAAGGAAAGACAGAGCCGTCAATAGGGGTTTACCAGCTCCACCACTCAATGCCAAACCAATAAACTGAGTCCCTCCAACCTATGAAACACAACAACAACAGAAGACCACAGAGGAAATACCCACCTATGTGGAAACAACCTCTATAACCGTTGAAGACTTGCCATCTCCAACTCCCAAACCAACAGAACAAGTTCAAATCCTTACATCTTCTGAAGAAGACAAACTAGCTTCCCTAACACCAAAAACACCAGAAGAACCCAAGTTACCATCCCCTACACCAGAAGCTGAAACGAAAAAATCCCATCTTCCAAACCCAAACCAAAAGAACAACCCAAAACAAGAACCAAAACGTTAGCTCATAAAAGAAAATATCTGAGCAAGTCTGTAGAAGCCTCACCAACCAAACCTCAAATCAAGCCCTCAGAAGCACAAGTGCCAAAACCAACAGAGGCAACCCCAAAACCTACAGAAGCACCTCTATCCAAGCCCTCACAAACTCTAAAGCTAAAACCAACAGAGGCAACCCAATCTCAACAAGCAGAATAGCCTAAGGCCAAAAACAAAGGGAAAGGAATAATGACAGAGGAACCAAAAAAGAAGAAGCCAAAGCATCAACCCAAAGAGAAACTGATGAAAAGCGCCTTCGATGCCTTTGTCAGTCCGAAGCCTGAAGAAGAAGAATGGCTTTCGGTTTCAACACTCTGTCAAAAAAGCAATACTAGACCCAAAGGCTAAGCAAACAGAAGATCGAGTGGCCCAAGCAATCAAAAATATTGATGCTCTGCGGAAACCAATGCCTCCAAGGAGCTTACCGTGAAATCAGGACGGCCATGCGCGAAAGACTTCTGATGTATAGCATGACTGACTTCCAACTGGGACTGGACCTTGGAGTCAGAGGATTAAGACTTCCGCCACCAGAGGATGACTGCCTACCTTCTGCTAGACCAAGCTCAATAATCACCTTCCCAAGGATTGGGTATGTCTATCAAGATCCTGCTGGAAAGTCAAAATTATTCCTAGAGGTTGATTGCCAAAAATATGCAACAAGTACTCTGGTAGAGTTCAGAGCCAACCTTTTGGAGACAGAGGAACGGAGTTCATGGATCAAGCACTTGCCAACAGATTAATAGAGGTCATTGACTCCGTCATCAACTTCAGAAACCTCTGCATCAGTATATACCGTGAACTCAAAGGTGTAGGAATCGGAGGGCACAAAATCGACGACTTCCCAAACGCCAGAATCTGACATCCTCAACCTTCCTCTGCTTACTTTTCATACCATGTACTGTAATCAAATGTAAATGCCTCTGGCATATCTTTATATGAGAGTAAACATTCAACAGTGGTCAATTACCTCTTGTCGTGTACTTAGCTTAGAAAACCATGCACCTTTTCATTTTTTTATTTTTCAATACTTAGGGGGAGATTGTTAGCTCCAACTTCTACTGTTTATAGAAGTATTGAAAAATAGGCTAAGTGTAAAGACAACGACAGAGCTTCTGCCAAGACACCGAGAGAAGAACCAAGTAAAGACTCTGCAGAAGACTTCCACAGAGGACAATGCCACAGAGCCTCTGCCAAACTTGACAGAGCCTCTATGGTATGAAGACTGAAGACTTAGAAGATTATTTGAAGATCAACATAAAGACGATCGTGCCTTTCACGTTTTTTGCAGTACGAAGATCCTCAAGATCATTCGTACAAGGCGTGCCCTGCCAACTCCACGTGTCTGTCTCTGATGGGTTACAGCTTTAGCAGAAGATGACGCACTACATTAACGTTGTACCTGTAGCAGTCCCACGATCGTGTCTTTGTACCCTTAGTACTTCTTCTCTCCCCTTTGTCCCCTGTAGTTCAGTATAAATAGAAGGCTCATGTTGAGCTCTTCTATTAACTTTGCACAACAGACACACCCATTAGAGCAGAATTCTTATTATACTTTCGGTGTTCCTGGTGTTCTTAGTTAATCAATACAAAGTGAATCTTTGAGTTAATCTCTTGCTTGTTTATACTTTGTTTACTTGATATTGTGTGTTTTTCTACCATTGAATATCTTTTAGTTCGTTAAAACGCTTCCACACTCTTATTTGTTTTGAACTAATAGATATAAATATCATTGTTGAGTAAAACCAGGATCAACAGTGCTTACAGGCTTCGAACCCTCGACGACCAAGACATCCTACGTAGCTGGAACGCAATACAGTTAATGAAGTATTTCTTTTAAAATTTTACTTTCGATTTATTTCGACAATCGATTACTGTAATAACCAGGTATTTTATCTAATTTAAATTTGAAAATTTTTATAAGTTTTATGTTAGTGTTTTATGGAGTAAGAAGTTAAGGGGTAAGTTTTAATTTTTATTTGAAAGTTTAGGGGTATTTATTGCCAAGTGAGATAAGTTTAAGGTTTGTTTGGTCTTTTATCCAAACCTCTTTAGCCAAAACCGACTCCTATTTTAGTAAGGATAGGTGTCCATTTTTCAATTAAGAGAAAATATCCTAAGTGTTAGTGTGTGTAGTGTGTTCGGTTTAGAGAGAGAGAGAAGGAAATCGAGAGAGAGATTAAGGGAAAGAAGAAGGAAAAAATCCAGAGTTTGCTGCTGTGATTTAAGGACCAAACTGATGTAAGCAAGGTAACAAATCCATCCTTGTATGTGTTTTAATTTCTTAAAAGTGTTCTTGAGTTTGCTAGTTAAGTTTTTAGGTGGGTTTTGTTAAAAATGGATGTTTTGGGAAATCTAAGCTTAAAAGTACGATTTCTGGGTAAATATTGGACTGAAAGTCGTTTTTGCTGAGCTTATTAAAAAAGACGATGAACAGTAATTTTTTAGGTTTTCGCAACAGTAGGTTGCGAGAAGTGGGGTTTTCGAAACAGTAGGTTGCGAGAAGTGGGGCTTTCGCAACAGTAGGTTGCGAGAAGTGAGGCTTTCGCAACAGTAGGTTGCGAGAAGTGAGGTTTTCGCAACAGTGGGTTGCGAGTTCTGAGGTTTTCGCAACAGTGGGTTGCGAGTTCTTTGGTTTTCGCAACAGTGGGTTGCGAAAAGTGAGGAATTCGCAAGCTGTGGGTTGCGAAAAGTGTTAAAATACAGATTTATTAATGAGGTGTATTTTTGTTAATTAACTATTTCAGATTGTAAAATTCAAAGATAAAAGTGGGACTTGTTGAAGAGATTTTTGGAGAACTTGGAAAAAGCATTCAGGTGAGTTTTATTTTAAAAACATTTTTTAACTGGAATACATATATATGTGATTTATATATATACATGAAATGGATATGTATGGGTTGAGAATGTGATACATAATGTGATTATGTGTTTTTATTGAAATGTTTATATACATGATGGTATACTGTAATTATATGAGTATTCTGCGAGAATACGGGGCCGAATCCGAGGTGCGGACCGGTGTATTGCCGGGTTCCGGTAAGCGGACAGGCGTGTTTACTGTAGATGTTGTACAACAGAGTAAATTGACTAGTTGGCTTGCAACCACTAGTTTGGCCAATTGTGGAGGAATAAGGGGGAATGAGTGGATACGAATCGCAAGTCTTGGTTGGTATTTAATTACATGTGATATATGTGTGTTTGTATAAAAAGGTTTTATTTAATTGGATTCTTGGCAAGTTTCAACTGACAGGGATTTTCTCATTGGACCATTAGGTCTAACCCTCATTTTTCTGTTTTAAAAATATGTATTCTAGGTGGTGGATCGGGTAAGGGCAAGTGAAAAGTTTATGCCGTGGATATCTCTTGTGAAGACTTTTGTGTTGATGACATAACTATGTTTTGAACCCATGACTTTGTTATTAATCAACATGTATTGTATTCCGCGAAAAATATGTACTCGTTTATTTTTATGTTACCTAGACTTTGGGACCGAATGTGTTATATATAATGTATCTTTTGATGATATTATGGCATGAATATATGTTATTTTTGTATATTTGGAAATCGGGGACGTTACAAATGGTATCAGAGCTTTAGTTTAAGGGATTTAGGTATAAATATTCGTACCTAGGCTTAAACTGCATGTGAAGTAGGATGTCCCTATTATGATAGAACTTGGGGATTGCTAAGTATAAAAGGTAGAAAGAACATCATGTAAGGTAATTTCGAATTACACTTGGCCAGTGTAATTATGTTTTTACAGGTGCATGTTTGAACTAGAATACCTTGTTATATGGGGTATATTCTTATGTGTATATTAACCTTGTTCGAATCTTCAGAATGGCGAGTGGCACTAGACAGAGGATTCGGAGGGGGAGGAGGGAATCTGGGTGAAGAAAACCCACCAGTAGGAACAGGGGGAAGAGGAGGAGATCGTGGTTGAGGCAGAACTGGAGGCAGAACTGGAAGTAGAACTGGAGGTAGAACTGGGGTGGAACAGGGGGCCGAACCGGGGGAAGAACTCAAGGTACAAAGTTTGTTACGCGAGAAGACCTGACTGCTGAAATGGGAAGGTTACAGGCTAGTATACAAGCAATGATTGAACGAAGTCGAAACAGTGAAGCTGATCCACTAGGTCCGGAACAAGAAGTCGAAATGCCAATCACCCCTACTGTTTTACCAATAACAAAGAAGTGTGATTATAAGATGTTTCTTGGTTGCAAACCCCCTACGTATTCAGGAGACCGGGATCCAGTAAAAGCAATGAGGTGGCTGAAGGAAATTGAAGCTATATTCAAGACAAGTAAGTGTGCTGAGGAGGATAGAGTACTGTATGGAACAGCAATGTTGAAGGGTGATGCCTTGTATTGGTGGGAGGCTCATATGGAATCCGAAGGAGCAGACATATATTCTACTTTCCCTTGGGAAGAATTTCTTTTAGTTTTCACACAACACTTCTGTCCACAAGCAGCTGTCAGACAACTGGAAGAGGAATTTATGAGTCTGCAACAAGGGAATTTGTCAGTAAGAGACTATACCACAAGGTTCTTAGAGAAATATCGTTTTGCAGGATATTATGTTGCTACAGAGAAATTGAAGATGGACAGATACATCTATGGGCTCAATTCGGAGGTCAGAAGATTGGTTACTGCAACAAGGCCAGATACCTTTACAGCCACAGTGGACGCTGCTGAAAATGTGGAACGAGATGACAGAAGAGATGCCAGTGATAGGAGTATGGGGAAAAGAAAATGGGAAGGACCACCTCACGATCCGAAAAAGCCCAGATTTCAGAAGTTCGATAACCGTGCACCTTTCCGACCAATGGAAAGACCTTGTCCGAAGTGCCACCGTGTGCATCAAAGAAACTGTCAGAGTGAATCGCGGGTTTGCTATAGGTGTGGGAAGACCGGGCATGTTTCTAAAGATTGTCGCGTTACGCGGTTTTGCTACACATGTAATTCTCCGGATCATCTTCAGCCACATTATCCGCAAAGAAAAATACAACAGGGTGGATTATCAGGGAAACCAGCAATTGCCAACCCCGTAATTCCAAGGATAGAACCGCCGAAAGCAAGGGGTCGTACGTTCCAAATGATCGCTAAAGAAGCGGAGGAAACTCCGGATGTGGTTACAGGTACATTTTTCATAAACTCTACACGTGCTAAGGTGTTATTTGATTCTAGTGCAAACCGATCCTTTGTGTCGCCTTCGTTTGCTGCTCACATGCATTTAGAGCCTAAAATGTTAAAACATGCTTTGCTGGTAGACACTGCGAATGATAATCAGGTGTCGGTAAAAGAAGTATTTGATGGTTGTGTGATTGAAATAGAGGGTTATGGTATACCAATACGATTGTTTCCTATAGCCTTGATCGAATTTGATGTGGTGGTAGGAATGGATTGGTTAGCTAAGAATCAGGCTAGCATAGTTTGTGATAAGAAGATAATTAATGTTGTTCTACCTGATAAGAGATCAGTGGTGATTTATGGTGATCGTAGCAATCATCAGTCTTGTCTTATTTCTATGATAGAAGCCCGTAAGTGTGTCAGCAAGGGTTGCCCGAGTTACTTAGCCTATGTGATAGATAGTAGGCCTAAAAAGAATAGGTTGGAAGATATTCTTATTGTTAGTAAGTTTCCAGAGGTTTTCCCTGAGGACTTGAATAGTCTCCCTCCTGATAGGCAAGTAGAGTTTGGCATAGACCTGATACCTGGAGCCGCTCCTATTGCTCGTGCACCATACCGACTTGCTCCTCCAGAGATGAAAGAGATGATGACGCAACTGCAAGACCTATACGATAAAGGCTTCATCAGACCTAGCTCTTCGCCGTGGGGTGCACCAGTGTTGTTTGTGAAAAAGAAAGACAGCTCAATGAGAATGTGTATCGACTACCGGGAATTGAATAAGCGCACGATCAAGAACAAGTATCCGCTTCCTAGAATTGATGATCTCTTCGATCAGTTAGTTGGATCTTGCTATTTCTCCAAGATTGATCTCAGGTCTGGCTACCATCAGTTGAAGGTTAAAGAAGAAGATGTTTTAAAGACTGCTTTTCGTACGAGGTACGGTCACTACGAGTTCTTAGTAATGCCATTTGGATTGACGAACGCTCCGGCCACTTTTATGGATCTGATGAATCGGGTATGTAGTCCTTATCTCGATAAATTTGTAATTGTATTTATCGATGATATACTTATCTATTCCCGATCCAAAGAGGATCACGCACAACATATTCGTTTGATTTTGGAGTTACTGAAGGAGGAAAAGTTATACGCTAAATTCTCAAAGTGTGAGTTCTGGTTGCGGGAAGTTCAGTTCTTGGGGCATGTTGTTTCAGAGAAAGGCATTCAAGTAGATCCAACAAAAGTGGAAGCGATTGAAAGATGGGAACCGCCGAAGACGCCGACTGAAGTACGTAGTTTTCTGGGTTTAGCTGGGTATTACCGAAAGTTTATAAAGGACTTCTCTCGTATTGCTACACCTCTTACTAAGTTGACTCGAAAGAATCTGAAGTTTGAATGGAAAACAGAACAGGATGGAGCATTCAGGATACTGAAGGAGAGACTCTGCAGCGCTCCAATTTTAGCATTGCTAGAAGGTTCAGAAGATTTTGTTGTCTACAGTGATGCTTCTAAACTAGGATTAGGATGTGTACTTATGCAGCGTGGGAAGGTGATTGCGTATGCTTCTCGTCAGTTGAAAGATCATGAACGGCAGTACCCTACACACGATATGGAATTAGCAGCAGTGGTGTTCGCGTTGAAGATTTGGAGACATTATCTTTATGGTACCAAATGTCAGATTTTTACTGATCACAAGAATCTCCAACATCTTTTCGACCAGAAAGAATTGAATATGAGGCAAAGGAGATGGCTGGAATTGGTGAATGATTACGATTGTGAAATTCTCTATCATCCGGGAAAGGCGAATGTGGTGGCCGATGCCTTGAGTCGTCAGGAAAGGAGTGGAACAATAAGAGTTATTTCGTTAAGGGCTGAACTTCTACCGAGTATCTTTGAAGAATTACAAAAGTGTCAAATAGAAGCGTTTCAAGAAGAACATCTGAAGTCAGAACGATTAGTGGGGTTGTCAGAATTACTAGAAAAAGATGATCGCGGGTTGTTGTGTTTGGGGAGGAGAATTTGGGTGCCTCGTTTGGGTGGGTTACGCGATCGTGTACTACAGGAAGCTCATAAATCTCGTTTCTCTATTCATCCAGGTACGAATAAGATGTATAGAGATTTGAAACAATTTTATTGGTGGCCAGGGATTAAGAGAAGTGTTGCTAAGCATGTGGAAGATTGTAATACGTGCAAGAAGGTAAAGATTGAACATCAAAGGCCGTTTGGTCAGTTGAAGCGATTGGAAATACCGATGTGGAAATGGGAGCAGATTACTACGGACTTCATCACTAAGCTACCAAGGACTTCGAAGGGATTTGCTTCTATTTGGGTAATTGTTGACAGATTGACGAAGTCTGCTCATTTCTTACCAATAAATGAAACTGATTCGATGGAACGCTTAGCCAAATTATATATTGATGAAATAGTAACTCGACATGGGGTTCCAATCTCGATTATTTCTGATCGGGATAGTCGTTTTACTTCGAGATTTTGGAGAAGCTTTCAAAGGGAGATAGGGACGCAGATAAAGTTAAGTACAGCATACCATCCTCAAACCGACGGTCAGAGTGAAAGAACAATCCAGACTTTAGAAGATATGCTCTGGGCTTGTATAGTTGATTTTGGGGGATCGTGGGATAAACATCTACCGTTTATCGAATTTGCCTACAACAATAGTTATCATTCCAGCATTCAAGCGGCACCGTTTGAAGTATTATATGGTAGAAAATGTCGAACGCCTCTGTGTTGGAATGAAGTGGGTGAGAAACAATTAGCGGGACCAGAAATAGTCCAGCTAACCGCGGATAGTGGACTAACCGCGGATAAGGTTACTCAGATCCGAGAACTTTTGAAAGTGGCTCAAGACAGATAGAAAAGCTACGCAGATCGACGCCGGAAACCGTTAGAGTTTCAAGTTGGGGATTTCGTGATGTTGAAAGTCTCGCCTTGGAAAGGAGTCATTAGATTTGGAAGGCAAGGTAAACTTAGCCCGAGGTATATTGGACCGTTTGAAATTACAGAAAGAATTGGTGAAGTAGCTTACCGATTGGATCTACCGATAGAGTTAAGCCGTATCCACAACGCGTTTCATGTATCGAACTTTCAGAAATGTTTGGTTACGCCAGATCAGGCTGTCTCTCTACCAGATATTCAAGTTGATGAAAGGTTGAACTACGTGGAAGAACCGGAAGCCATAGTTGATCACAAAGTTAAAGTGTTGCGGAACAAAGAGATCAGGCAAGTGAAAGTTCTGTGGAAACATCATAGAGGTCAGGATGCGACATGGGAATCGGAGTCGGAGATGAGAGCCAAATACCCTCATCTTTTCGCTTGACTGAATTCCGGGACAAAATTCTTTTAAGGGGGAGATGTTGTAATAACCAGGTATTTTATCTAATTTAAATTTGAAAATTTTTATAAGTTTTATATTAGTGTTTTATGGAGTAAGAAGTTAAGGGGTAAGTTTTAATTTTTATTTGAAAGTTTAGGGGTATTTATTGCCAAGTGAGATAAGTTTAAGGTTTGTTTGGTCTTTTTTCCAAACCTCTTTAGCCAAAACTGACTTCCTATTTTAGTAAGGATAGGTGTCCATTTTTCAATTAAGAGAAAATATCCTAAGTGTTAGTGTGTGTAGTGTGTTCGGTTTAGAGAGAGAGAGATTAAGGGAAAGAAGAAGGAAGAAATCCAGAGTTTGCTGCTGTGATTTAAGAACCAAACTGATGTAAGCAAGGTAACAAATACATCCTTGTATGTGTTTTAATTTCTTAAAAGTGTTCTTGAGTTTGCTAGTTAAGTTTTTAGGTGGATTTTGTTAAAAATGGATGTTTTGGGAAATCTAAGCTTAAAAGTACGATTTCTGGGTAAATATTGGACTGAAAGTCGTTTTTTCTGAGCTTATTAAAAAAGACGATGAACAGTAATTTTTCAGGTTTTCGCAACAGTAGGTTGCGAGAAGTGGGGTTTTCGCAACAGTAGGTTGCGAGAAGGGGGGTTTTCGCAACAGTAGGTTGCGAGAAGTGGGGTTTTCGCAACAGTAGGTTGCGAGAAGTGAGGCTTTCACAACAGTAGGTTGCGAGAAGTGAGGTTTTCGCAACAGTGGGTTGCGAGTTCTGAGGTTTTCGCAACAGTGGGTTGCGAGTTCTTTGGTTTTCGCAACAGTGGGTTGCGAAAAGTGTTAAAATACAGATTTATTAATGAGGTGTATTCTTGTTAATTAACTATTTCAGATAGTAAAATTCAAAGATAAAAGTGGGACTTGTTGAAGAGATTTTTGGAGAACTTGGAAAAAGCATTCAGGTGAGTTTTATTTTAAAAACATTTTTTAACTGGAATACATATATATGTGATTTATATATATACATGAAATGGATATGTATGGGTTGAGAATGTGATACATAATGTGATTATGTGTTTTTATTGAAATGTTTATATACATGATGGTATACTGTAATTATATGAGTATTCTGCGAGAATACGTGGCCGGGATCCGAGGTGCGGACCGGTGTATTGCCGGGTTCCGGTAAGCGGACAGGCGTGTTTACTGTAGATGTTGTACAATAGAGTAAATTGACTAGTTGGCTTGCAACCACTAGTTTGGCCAATTGTGGAGGAATAAGGGGGAATGAGTGGATACGAATCGCAAGTCTTGGTTGGTATTTAATTACGTGTGATATATGTGTGTTTGTATAAAAAGGTTTTATTTAATTGGATTCTTGGCAAGTTTCAACTGACAGGGATTTTCTCACTGGACCATTAGGTCTAACCCTCATTTTTCTGTTTTAAAAATATGTATTCCAGGTGGTGGATCGGGTAAGGGCAAGTGAAAAGTTTATGCCGTGGATATCTCTTGTGAAGACTTTTGTGTTGATGACATAACTATGTTTTGAACCCATGACTTTGTTATTAATCAACATGTATTGTATTCCGCGAAAAATTTGTACTCGTTTATTTTTATGTTACCTAGACTTTGGGACCGAATGTGTTATATATAATGTATCTTTTGATGATATTATGGCATGAATATATGTTATTTGTATATTTGGAAATCGGGGACGTTACAATTACTGACTTAAGCATCGGAGGATCGTTGGTGAAACCAACGACCACCCCTGATCTTACATTACAGGCTCGCCGGATCGCACGATCGCCAGTCTTATGATTTATATCATGAGAAACAAAGTCTCTAAGACTACAAGGTCACGACTAGCATGTCACGACTGATAAGTCATGACTCGTACGTCATAGGCATAATCTTATGATTCATCTCATCGATCTTACGATCACAATAGGTGCTTGTTAATCTGAATTTCAGGATCAAAGTCTTACGACTTGAATTCCATACTTATATTATTTTCGGCCCGGCCGCCCGGTTACTTCGAAAGTTACAAGTACCTTAGTCATACAGTTTTACCCATATCTTACTGCTTTATACACTTGCTCTTGTTATCTCTCGTTTATTTTGTTTGTTTAAACAACAAAGTAACGCACACGATAGTATAACGAAAGACATAATTATATTAATCGAAAGGCGGTACAAGAAAAAGGCGCGACCACCAAAGATCGCCCTTAAACAAAAGTTACAAAAATTACAAAGTACAAAAATCTAATGAGGGCCCTGGTCGATTCCACCCTCGTCTTCCGCACCACCCGTCTTGGTCTCCGCGGAATCAGTGTCGTCGACCCTATCTTCTTGGTCAAGATCCTCTTCGGTCCCGACATGCTCAAGATAGGACGCGACCTCGGCCTCAGCGCCAGCCAAGGGATTTTTCCCCTGCAGATGATGGCGCATGATTACCGCCCTAACCTTTAGATGGGTCAGCGCCTCAAACGAGAGGAGCTTCTCCTCCAAGGCCCCCGTCTTGGCCTCAGCGGCCTTAACAGCCGACTTCAGGTCCCCTACCTGTTTTTCGCGCATGGTATGGGACGCCTTTGTCGCCAAAACCTCTGCCTCATAGGCAGAGGCTTTCTCCAACGCCTCCCGGAGGCGACTTCAGAGCTCTTCCTTCTCCTGCGATGACATCTCCAAATTGCTGCGGAGATCGTCCAGTTGAACGGAGAGAGCCTCCACCCTGGCCTTCGTCGCCCGTTCTTCCTCTCGAGCTTTACACTCACCCTCCTATGATCGCTGAAGCTCCTCAACGACGGAAGGGTCGACCTTTTGGAGCTCCTCCAGTTGGTCGAAAAGGCACAATGACGCCTGAAACGTCTGCAGTCGCACGAAAAATTTATGGTAAGTCTATCTTATCAGAGAGGAAAAATCATACAATATAAAACAAAAGGAACATACCAGAAAGTAGAGTCCTGCGACATGAGATCCCGTCTCATCCACAGAAGCGGCCCGATAGCGTTCCTTAAAGGCTGGCAGGAGAAATTTTCCCATGTTTGGGAAAATCTTCGCCCTGTCCAAGACGCCTTCCACCAGGAAGTTCGACGGCAACGGAAAGTTAACCGTCATGACTTCAAGGGTCTCCTCGACCTGAGGACCTTTCCTCTTATCCCCTGCAACGGAAGACATTAGCGGCGATGGCATCGCCCCGGGCACACCCTAAGGCGTCTTCGCCTTCTCGGGAGTGGAAACCGTCATAGGCTCTCCACCCGTCGACAACGGTTCCCTCAAGGGAACCGACTTCGTCTTTTTCAAAACCTTCGACCCTGAAGTCGGAGGATCCTTCCTCTTCAGCTCCTTGGCCTTCCGGGCCAAAGCTAGTTGTGTTTCCTTCTTCGATTTGCCTGAAATAGACTGCATCTCTAAATCGTCTGCAAAAAACGACAAATGTCAGGTATTATCGTATGACTCAAAATAAAAGAATGTACGATTAACACTTACTCGTCGAAGTCTCTTGTCGACTTCTCTCTTCGGCTTCTGAAGTTCCAACGATCGTACGACTAGGAGAGTCGAACAATTATTCGACGCAGCAAGAAAAAAGTCTTGCGACTTTATCTTTGGAATCAGGGGCAGACTCAACTGCGGCAAAGTTGATATCTGAAACGAGCAGAAAATAGGCTATATCGATGATAGCCGTATGACCTAACGTCAAAATCCGTCAGAAGATCGCTCACCATGAAAGGCACATCTCAATCAGCGGTGATTCGATCGATCTCCTAAAAAATCTTCCAAAGTTCGGGAAAGATCTGCCCAGAAGATAGGTCAAAAGTGTCCAAAAACTCCCTGACCAGGGGAGAAAAGGGCCACCTAAATCCTAATCTAAAAGATTACTCGTATAAGACGAATAATCCTCTTAGGCATTCTATCGGTCTAAGCTGGTCGGACGTGTATAGTCGGACCTCGGCAGGTATGCCCGCCGACAACCTAAAGGCTTCTACCTCCTCCTTCTCTTGAAAAGAGCTCGCCGGCTCAGAGGAGACAGAAAAATCGGGGACGGAAATTTGTGCTACATATAGGTCCATAAGGTCCCTATTCGTAGTGGTCTTCCTAGTTATCGGTTTTTTCTGCATGGTTAAAAGGGTAAAAGATTGTACCTTAGATCTCTAAAAACCTCGAACGATCAAAGCAAAAGCACTGGCAGATCTCTTCTGAATCTCTCTAAAGTTCTCTCTCGAAAAATATCAAAGGCATTGTTAGAGCATTATTGTTGCTATCAACACAGTATTAATCTAAACTGTATCTTCCAAGTATGAGGCATGGACTTGTCATGCCCTACTATATAAGGAAGATCCTTTGTTATCAATGCAAGCTTTTGTGTCATTTGTACTTTCATTCTCAATATATGAATGACCATTTCTCTCTCTAGATTCTCTCTATGTTTGTGAATATACTTTGCTAGATTTGAGGGAACAACATTTGGTATCAGAGCAAAACAGAAGATTCAATCATATTTTTAATGGATTCTTGAAAATTTCTTGGTTTTTGGATGATTTCTTGAAGAACTCGCAAGGAATATACATTCAAATTTTTCGAATTTCTTCAAATTTTGATCAAAATTTGTGTTCATTCTACTCGGTTTTTAATTCTGAACATGATTAGTTCAGGATTCAAGACCTAATTCTGTCCAAATTTCACGAATTTGAAGGTTTTTCACAATTTTTATTCGAAAAGTGATCATTGCTGTTTTTTTATCGAAATCACTAAATTTTGAAAGAATTAGAAGTTGGTGATAACTACAAAAGTGTTCGAAATCACTTTTTGAACAATCCTGTAAATTTTCATCAAAATTAGACAAGAATTGAAGATTTTATGGACAAAAGTTTGATTTTGAGTGAAGAACTCGCAAGATCTGATGAACTCGCAAGCATCATGAAGAACTCGCAAGCATCATAGTTCAAGAACTCACAAGATCTGTAGAACTCGCATCACAGAACTCGAATTGTGTTTGTTGTGAGTTGTTCAAATTTTATACTTAGTTTGTTGCGAGTTGTGAGGAACTCGTATTGTTGGTTATAACTCGCATCCAGAAGTTGCGAGTATTGAAGAACTCACATTCATTAGTTGCGAGTAGTGAGGAGTTCACATCCTTCTAGTTGCGAGTTGTTCAGAACTCGTATCAGGCTGTTGCGAGTAGTTACTGTTCATCACTACGTGTTGCGAGAAGTGAGTAAAATCAAGAAATTTTTCAAGATTTCCAAGTGTATTTTGTACATTCTCTTTGATCTTCTGAAAGATCCAAATCTAGTAAACCACAAAGATGTCTAGAGATTTAATGAGCATGGGATCGAAATCGAAACCTCCAGTTCTTCAAACCGACGAATATCCTCAATGGAAAAAGAGGATGATTCAGTTCTTGAACAATCAGAACAGAGACCTCATGAAGTCAATCACCAATGGACCTCGCGGACCATTTATTGAGACTGAGCCTGTTGCAGCCACAGCAACAACTCCTTACATAGTACCGAGAAGAATTTGCAAGGAATATCGATATTTCAATGAAACTGATAAGGAATTGGTGGCAATTGTTGAACAAGTATTGACATATTTGAATATGGAAATTGCCAACGATATATACAACCGTGTAGATAGTCGAGATTCAGCAAAAGAAATTTGGGATGAATTGGAAAGGCAACTAGAAGGCTCACAAAAGTCTTTGAGGACCAAAAGGAATCAAAGTATAAATGCCTACGAAGGTTTCAAAGCTAAAGATGGTGAGTCATTGAGGGATTCCTATAACAGATATAACATCATTCTAAATGATCTGAGGACTAATAGTGTTGATAAATCAAAGTCAGAAATCAACTATAAGTTTGTGAAGAACCTCCTTCCTGAATGGGATTCTTACTCCGTGCAACTACAAATGCCAAGAGATATGGACGATGAGAAGCTGAGTGATATCTACAGTATCCTCAGTCAACATGAGTACATTGTGAAAGAGCTACAGGATAAAAATAAGAAGGTGGAAGAATCCTTAGCTTTATTGAGTGAACACAAGAAAAGTGGGGGGGGGGTTAAGCAAAGGTACTGATTTCTGACATGAGCAAGATGATTAAAAGTTCTGATGATGAAGGAAATAAAAGTTCTGAAGATGAGATTTCTGATTTTGCGGAAAAGTTTGCCTTGCTTACCAACAGATTTCAGAAAAGGTTTAGCAGAAAGAAATTCTACTCAAAGAGCAAACCTGAATTCAACAAGGTTGATAAATATAAGAAGTATGAGAAGAGGAGAGAAGAAAAAAAGGAGAAAGATGATGATAAGGAAGAGAGAAAGGGGAAAGATGAGAGGAAGGAAAGAGATGAAAAGAGTTGCTATAATTGTGGAAAGCCTAGTCACTTTGCTAGAGAATGTACACATAAGAAGGTGAAGAATTCTGAATACTATCAAAGAAAAGCACATCTAGCAAAGGCAACGAAAACTGGAAAGCCAATCAATGCTGAAGAGGAGATTTGGCTAGTAGACTCCTCAGATGATGAAGAAGCTCACTTTACAGAAGTAAAGTATAGCTTGATGGCTAATATTGATGAGGAAGACTAGGACTCCGAGGTACAATCTCTTACTTCTTCTGATGAATCTGATAGTGATGCTAAAACTGAATATTCTGAAATGAAGAAATGCTGAACTTGATATCTGAACTGGACAAAATTAAAAAGGAATTTGACAAGGTTCAAAAGAACTTTGATATTGAGAAAAGTTCACTGTTGAGATATCAAGACGAAGCACTTCTTTATAAATGTTTGGCCGAAGATAGAGAAAAAGAAAAAGAAGTCATTAAACATAAAAATAAAGAACTTGAATCTAAAATTTCTGAGTCGAAGAAGGAAATGAGAACTACAAGTGATGAAAACATGGATTTAAAGTTTAAACTTAAAGTTATTTCTGACGAAAGAATAGAAGCTTATGCAAAAATTAAGCAACTAGAAGATTTGAATTTCAAAAGAGGTCAAACTGAGCAAACTCTGAAATTATTAACCAACAACCCAAAAGATACAAGATTTTGTAATCCAAAAATTGGGTTAGGTTTGTCTGATATTGAGACTTTAAAGAAAGCACCTGAAAATCTTTACACAATTGAAAGATTAGGTGAAGGTTTAAAGGAAACTATAACAAAAGAAATACCTCAAATATCAGAAATTTTCGTTAAATCTGAATGTTCAACTCCAATTTCTAATAAAGAAAAAGATAAGATGGAGAAAGGTTCTGATGAAAAACCCAGATTCGACACGACAAATTTTAAATACGACGAATAAATTCTAGTTATAAAACCAAAAAGGTTGAACTAACTGAATTTAATTTATTATTTTCAAAAGAATCTGAGGTTAAAATTTCCGATACTCAAAACAAAGAACCTAACACTGTCAAGTCTGAATCTTGTGATGAAAAGGAGTCAAATATTCAAGAAGATTCAATTAAAAAATAGTTTGTTCAAGAGACTAATTCTGAATTTCGTGATCTGGATTCTGCATTGATTAAAATAGCTGAGTTAGAAAATCAAATTTCTGAGTTAAAATTGCAAGTTGAAAAATTAAATGATGATAATGAAAATATTGGGATGGATTTGGATCATAGTCTAAAAGTCAATACTGATATTTGGAGTGAGATTCGACGTCTAGAATCCCAAATATTTGAATTGTCAAAATTTAAGGATTCAAATGCAAAAGGAAATTCTTCAAATCAATGTAAATGTAAAGATCAGAATAAATCTTCAAGTTCGGATGTTGCTAAAATGAAAAGTTCTTTCAAAGAAATCAATTTTAAAATAAAAGATCCAGTTTCAAGCGATAAATCATCATTTGTGTGTTTTGAAAATTCATTATTTGAATCTTGTTCAGACACAAATGAAAAAGAACACAGTATTTTTTAAAAAGGAGAGACATCTGGTACCAAATCTAATTTGTCTCCAAATGAATATCCTAATTCTAAAAGTTCTAACATCTCTTCTTCTTCATTCTCAGAAATGGATGAAGAAAAGCTAGTGGATCTGAAGAAGCATAGTGCAAATAGCAAGAATAGAAATTCCGATGTTGAGAAATGTATTGCTTTCAATAAAAATTGTATGCATTCCCATAATGTTTTCAATGCAAGTGTCAATAAAAATTCCGAGATTTCAGATTTTAAACTGTTGACACAACCAAAAAGACGAATACATTGTGCTCACTGTTGGGACAACTATTTAATTTTAAATCGCAAAGCTTCTAAGGAAAAAAAGTCAACAAATATTAATACTTCGAATTCTTCTTCTAAATCTTCAGCTAATAAATCAGCCAGAATGTTCGGTTTTGGGCTAAAGAAGAAAATTAAGAAGAAAGAAATTAAAACAGTTGAAGTGAACATGGTTTGGAAATGGATTCCTAAAAATGAAGTTAACAAACCAAGTTCACAAAAGGAACTAAAATTTAAAGGAAAAATTCAAGGTTCCTCAACTGAAATTAATAAACTGATCCATACTAACAACAAAAGACCCAATATGGGTACCTAAGATGCAGAAATCTGTAATTTTCAGGATCGTCATGTATGGGTCATAGATTCAGGAG
Organism: Saussurea involucrata; assembly: GCA_033807775.1. NCBI lineage: Eukaryota > Viridiplantae > Streptophyta > Magnoliopsida > Asterales > Asteraceae > Saussurea > Saussurea involucrata. Next base: position 52,980,219 of record CM066312.1, on the reverse strand, counting down.
CTTCGAGACACATGACGGGGTACAAGCACTTATTGCACGACTTTACTGTACATCCTGGTGGATCGGTTGGTTTTGGTAATAATTCGAAAGGATATGTTCGAGGTCACGGAACGTTAAAGAATGACTCGATTTCTGTGGAAAAGGTCTTGTATGTGGAGGGTTTAGGACATAACCTATTTAGCACTAGTCAGTTTTGCGACAAGGATTGTAAGGTAATTTTTGATAAGAAGTTCTGTTATGTTGTGGACGAAAAAGGTTCAGAAATCTTCTGAGCAAAACGATGTGGAGATCTCTACAAAACCGACTTTGCAACTCTAGTTGCTTCGAAACAAGTTTGTCTCGTTTCAAAAGCATCTTTAGACGAATGTTGGTTGTGGCATAGAAGATTATTGTGATCCCAAGATACAAGTAATATAATCAAGAACTATGATTCAATCCATTCATCTCTCATTAATTCCAAAGATATGAATTACAAGTGTAGAGAGAGTTTTCACAGAGAATGATATTCATATGCTAAGTGTTGTACTTGAAATGTAAAGAGATCTAAACTATTTATACTTAGATCTAGAAGTTACACAATTAGTCCCTCAACTTGAATACAACATAAATTGAACACTAACATTCTCCCCCTTTGTATTCAAGTGAGCCATATAAACTTCATCTTCTGAGCTGCTCCGGTGGAATGTACCTTTTCCTGATTCCAAATATGATCTCAAATCTCCTGAGTGCATGCCTGTATTCCAGTATATCTTCAATTGCTTTCAATGCCTTGTTGATCATTACTTTCTCTTTTTCTTTCAAAACTACCAACTTCTGTTCATCAAGTCTGATTCTTTCATCCAACCTTATCTTGATCATTTTGAGTGTGCCATCACAATACTTGTTCACTTCAATGAATCTGAGAAACTTCTTCTTCTTTTGACCATTATGATAGACAACACCAAATTCTAGCTTTTCCAACACGGTATAAAGAGGAATACCTTGTATGTCTGGCAGGTTTCTGTTTGGCCTTCTAGTGTTCACCCTTATCTGATTTCCTTCAAAAGCCATTTGAAAATTTGTTAGATACGCCAGTTTGACCAAGTTCTTCATAAATCTTTTGAGTGCTTGATAAGCTTCAGAATTGGTAATACTTTTGTTGGGCATCCGTGCAAGAATATCATATAATCGAAAGAAGTCTTCACAGGTTAACGATTTGAAGTCGGCTTCACTGAAGTTCCATTCCTTTCCATCAGTTCTGTAAACATAGAATCTCGGATAGAAGACATTTAGAATCTTTTCAGATTCTATCTTGTTGATCTTCACTATTTCTTTATTTGTTCTTACACAATCAAGTTCACGATCTTTGTTGCCCATCATGTGTAGATATTCAATCGGGTGTAATCTAGAAAGCTTATCAATGGAATACAGTTTTACCTTATCAATCGGCTGAATGACTTTCACGAATAGATCACTCCGGATATCTTCTTGAAATGGAGTAATAATACCGATTTTGTGTCCTCTTCTTTCAATCAAGGCCTCTCGATCAACCAACATTTGAAGATTTCTCATTTCAGCCTCAGACACTGGATCTTTTATCTTTCCTTCAGGCAGATCAGGAATCACATGTACTTCTATCACTGGATCAGGTACTTGAGCAGCATTCTCATTTTCATTTTCTGAATCTGAACCTGGTTGCACATTTACCCCATCAAAGACATCATCCAATTCTTCTTTGATCTTTACAACTGTTATCTTCGGATCATCTTCAGAATCAACATATACAACATCTTGAATGAAATCATCTGCCATTTTTTCCACAAACGTCTTGTTGTCACATCCATCAGGCTTTTCAATCGTAGGATTGACATCATCCAGGAATCCCAAATTCGCACCACTTTCCTGAACAGTTTCATTAACATCTGTACCAGTACCAACATTTTCCACAACTTCCACATTTTCCATTTGAACACCCGAACCACTCGCTTCACCAACTCTTTGGGCTTGAACACCAAATTTCTCTTCCACAACTTTCATTCGGTTTGAAAGGGTTGTGAAGCCAAAAGATATTTCTTCGGTTAGGTTGGATATGGATTGTTGTAGGGATTTGAATTCATTCGGTATAATGGCTTGTTGTTCGGTTTGGCGTCTAAGTAAACCAAGTATGTCTACTTCTTCTTGAGTATTGGTATCTCCTTATTCTAACAAACGTGTAAGCAGTTGAGATTTCAATTCATGTAAAGGCAAGTTAGGATATACCTTCGGGTTAGGCTGAGATTCTGGTTGAGTTTCATGTTGAGTTTCAGATGGTGTAGAGGAAGATTCGGCTACATCTTTCCCTTTGATCAGCTTTTGAACATCGGCAGATAGATTCACAATAACATCCTTCAATTCTGCTATTTGAGCTTTGTGACTGTTGTTGAGAGACTGAATGGCTACCTCGAGCAGTTTCACAAATACATAGTTATGGGGAGGAGGACCCATCAGAGCACGTAAATTCGGAGTACGGGAACTAACACCCAGATCACTTAGGTTACTGGTTGACATTGCAGCCATAGAGACTGAATGGCCTGTGTTCAATGCTGGCATAGTGTTAACATTGACAGGACTTCCTCCCGTTCCTCGCATAGTACCAACGAATGGCGGCTGCACTCGGGGCGTTCTGGTTGGATCACGAAGAACTCCAATGTTGTGTGTCACCATTGATGATGTGACTAGCGGCCTTTGTGTCCTATGAAATGAAGTATATCCAAAAGGTTCTAGACTCGATGTGCGAGCAAATGAAGGCGGTGGTCGGGGCAGTTGCCATCCTGATTCAATACCAGTGGACACCGAGTGTGTCGCCGATAGAATATGTGCTAATCCCCTGTGTGAAAATGAAACACCAACTTGTTGAGAAGTTGATGAGTGGCTTAAGGAGGTTATGCGTTGCGTAGCTGGGTCCACAACGGCTTCTTCAATGTCTTGTGGCGACGAACGCGCACTGACAGTAGATGTGGCTATCCGGCTAGATACAGTGTGGGAAGAATCTGTAGTTAAAACTTTTTCAGATTCTTTCTTACTCTCACCTTATTTTTTTTCTTTCCATTTCACACAACCTCACATCATTTTCTGTTTCAAGTAATGCTCCCTCATTTCCCCTTATATCTCCTCGAGCACCAGAATCAGTAACAACTTTTTCAACAACAAAGTCAATATTATCCATATTTTGATCATCATTGTTGTCATCATCGTCTGAACTATCATCCTCTCGTTCATCATCCGCATTATCATCATCAGAACTTGAACTTGCAGTATAGACAAGATTTGTTGGATCATCAATATCAGCATCAATATCATCTGATTCTTCTTCAGTGTCATCTGAACCAAGAATCTCTTCATCGTCCTCAAAAATATGTGACGCCTGACCAAGAGCACCCCCATCTCCTTTTACTCTTACATCATTTTTACCTCTCAACACACCCTGTTCAGATACCCCAGTATTCTGAACTCTCTCACTAGCTACTGGACCCTCACCACTGTCACCTAGTTGGTTGGCACTTTGGGTAGGCCCTACCGGATCTGGCTGGGCCATAAGTGCATTCTGTTCTCTATACTCACTCAAGAATGGTGACTCTTGGTCAGCGTATACGAGAAGTGCTTCAGGTAAAATCATTATATTGGGAAAGAGTAGACCTTTAGGAATTCGGAGATACTTCATGTAATTGGTTGGACCAAGGACATCTCCATCACGTCTCGGTATCTCTTGGTTGGCCTCCATAATGTAAGTAATAATGATATGAAGATATCCCTGAAACGGGACAAACGCTCAGGCTTTTGATGGCTTTGACTTATCGCTGACCACCTCTATCAGATCATTCCATATAAGCAGAGTAAAATCAATCTTGCGGTCGAATACAATTGCATGGAACATTCGAAGAACTGAAATACTGGCCGTGTCAACACTCGTGTGTTTAGAAGTCATGCATCTATTAACAATACTGAAAAGTGTGTAATAGATCGGCGGTAGATAGTTCCTTTTGAATTTCGATGCACGTGTTAGAACTCCAAGAACTGGATCATTGTATCCCATGAGCATTATATCCTGGCACACATCCTCCTCAGATAACATTTCTTCAAAATTAGGAGAGTACGGAAGATCTAAAACAATACGCAACATTTTCAATGTAATTCTGGCATCAAAGTGATCAACTTTCAGAGTAAAGAAGTTGTTAGTCTCAGTTCTTGGTACAAACTAAATGGTATGCCACGCTTGTTGCAAGTAAATCTCCGGTACTTGTTGTGTCTTTTCAAGAGCAGTTCGAAGCAGGTGACCATTGAGTATTTCCACAATCAGATGATAATCCATTCGCACATTCGAATCAAAAGTGTAGTTGTTTGGCTTTAGTTCCAATTTATCTCGTGGAAGAATGAGTTCATCATCTAGATTTTGTGCATTCACCGAAGGATGTGATGAACGATGTGATGGAATCACAATATTCTCATTAGAAGAATTTCCATCACCCTGCTCTTGCATGTGTGCCACGATCTATGGTTGAAAGAATTGGACCATTTGGATATGAGTTGCAAGTCACCAAGTTTTTCCAAAAAATTCCTATGTATGGGTTACTGTCGGACAACACATCAAACATCTAGTCGTATGACACATGTTGTCGGACGAAGCTTGTACGACCAAAAGTTGTCGAACAAAGCTTTATACGACAGTTAAGATTTTGAGTTTTATACGACAGTTATGACTACTTGAAGAACAAGTGTTGTCCGATAGTTATGAACACTTCGAACTAACATGAAGTTCCAAACCCAAAACTAAGAATTTCGAAAAATAAGGCTTATCAAACAAATATCCTAGGTGCGATTATCTATCAGGAAACCTATCCTAACATCTTTTCACATAAAATTGAACACAGTGATTGATTTTCGACAGAATATGAAAGGTTTTCTAAAACCCTTTTCTGAACAAACTTAAACTCAACAAGATTGATAATGTAATGGATGAAAAACGATACTGAGAGTAGAATATCAAACATAAAATGAGTATGAATCCACAAGAGGGAATACAGCAACAAATGATTCATACTCGATTTTTTTTTACTTGAGAGGATTTGGGTTTCAAGAAGTTAGACAAAATAACACATTTGAAAAACTGCTCTATTTAAACATCTGAGGTTAGAGTGACACGTGGCATAAGATGGTTGGTCCAAACATTTGACCGGCCACGAGTCAACTAGTCGTACGAAACAAGATACGAGTAGTTCATGTTAGTCGTATGATGAAGTGTACGGCAAAGGATTCATGATAGTTGGACAAGTGTTGTACGACTTTGCCATGTGAACAGTAACAGTCGTATGAAGCTTGTGCGACTAGGATTGCTAGTCGGACAAAGCTTGTACGAATAGGAAAGTAGTCGGTCAAAGCTTGTACGACTAGGATTGCTAGTCTGACAAAGCTTGTACGATAACCTCCAGGACTTGAACTTTTTCAAAAAAAAATTGAGTTTTTCAAAATTAAAAGATTTTCAGCTTTTAACTCGAATTCTCACAGTGTTATTTTAAAATCATTTTGCTCCCCCTACAAAGATGCATAAGGTTTGACAAAATTGTTTTTCATCAAGTAGGGTTTGCACAAATCATTTAAGGTAGAACACTTACCTTCTCTTAAAAGATTGTAGACTTTTTTATCAAACACATTGTATGTTTATGCTCCCCCTTAACAAATGCTCAATTTACTTTATCGCTCCCCCTAAACACATGAGCACACACATCAAACTGCACAAAGAGTATAAACTGATAAACTTGAATTTCATACGGTAAAAAAAATAAAATTGAAATAAACTTTGTAAAATACTGAAAGATATTTAATTTTGGACAAATCATAATGAATATTCAATAATATGAAAATAAGTATTCTTCACTCAAATTTATAAAATTTGAATGACTAAGAATTATTTTCAAAATTGTTGATCCAAACCCTCAGTGATTTGAAAATGACCATCTCTTATACACTTAGTGAAAATTGTAAATAAACAATATGTATCAGAGTTTCACTATCGCTGATAAGTACTAAGATCTTACAGTACCGCTGATAGGAACTCTAGCTCTTTAAATTAAACATTCAGCGAACATTGTTCACCATTAATGCTCTGAGTCTGTTCAGTCATTATGATGATGGCTGATAAGTTAGTTGTTTACTTATGATCCCTGAAGACAAGTTTCACGTCAATAAAGGTTCTACGCTAAAGTCAAAGATCAAGCTCAAGAACCAGCGACAAGTCTCCTAATGAACTGATGCGGATCAACGAAGACTCAGATTTGTCCACTCAACGTGAAGTATCAAGTACAAGACTTCAGCTATCGCTGAACTTTATCATTCGCTGAATAGATAATGATAATGCTCTGAATCAACGAAAGCTGATCATGAAGTCCTCCGTACAAAGTACTTTTGTCTTAACCACCCTTGCACGACTTCGTACAAAATGTCGGAAAAGAACCCCCGACTGTCTGAAATCGTACAACCACTCTGATACTACACTGTTCATCCATACGGCTACTAAGGTTGTCAACAAAGGTCAATGACATGCAACCAACAGCTGATGACACGTGTAAAGTGTATACTGACATGCATTAAATGCATGCAGTATATAAAGAGATGAACCCACTTCATTTGAAGTAACTTGCTAACTCTGGACAAGTTCAATCTCTTATCTCAAGATAGGTTATTATTAGTAATTTCCTTATCTCTCTTAGTGCAAGAGACCTTAGTGTTCCAACTTGTTTGGATTTAGGTTTATCCTTAATCTTGTTTCCGCAACAAGCTGTAAATTGTTAATGATTTATCAATAAACAATTTAGAAAAGTAAAATCTGTGTGTTTGTATTCAACCCCCCCCCCCTTCTACAAACTTGTATAGGCCTTCGGGACCAACAAGTGGTATCAGAGCGGATTTGTTTAATCTCATAAACAAGATCTAATCTAAGATATTTCTCTTCCTTGCTATTATCTGAAAATGGCCACCAACACAAACACAAATTATATAGACAATGGTTCTCTTGCTAAACCCCCTAAATTTTCCAGAGATAACTTCAACTTATGGAAAAATAGGATGACACTCTTCTTAGAAGGTGTAGACCCTACCATGCCTTACTATCTCGAGAATGGTCCATTCATCCCTGTAAGAATTGATGCTGCAGTTCCAGCCGCTGAGAATAGACCTGCTATTCCCGAAAGGCTGGTCCCTAAGGAAATCTTTCAATGGACTGGCGAAGATAAGAAGAAAGTGGCTATAGATACAAAAGCCAGATCCATACTATCCATGGCTCTTCCTGACGAAGTCTACCATTCCGTCATGACCCTGAAAATATCAAAAGCCATGTGGGACACAATATATGTTCAGTATGAAGGAACGTCTGAAGTCCAGGACTCAAGAAAGATCAACCTGGTAAGACAATACGAAAGCTTCATTTCTGGTAAGAATGAATCTCTCTCTGAAGTTCACCAACGTTTTAATTGTTTAATTATAGATCTGAAAACTGTTGGTAAGGAATATTCTAACTTTGAAGTTCTGACAAAGTTTCTAGAATGTTTACCTGAAAGCTGGGACAATTATTCTATGTGTCTCAAGCTGTCAAAGGATCTAAAATCAATGACCCTTTCAACCTTATATGGCACGTTGCTGAATCATTAGCAATCGATCCATCTTAAGAATAATCTTGTAAAAGATTCCAAAAGCACCCCTGTTGCTTTAATCTCAGAGGAACCTTCTACTCAGCGACCCTCGGTCACTATCACTGAGTTAGAAAGTAACTCTGAAAGGTCATCAGATTCTGATTCTTCAGATGATGATGAATCTTTGGCTCTCCTAACTAAAATGTTCAGGAGATTTGCCAAAAAGAAAATGTTTAGAAAGAACAAACCTCTTTCCATAACTGACAAGCCTATATCATCAGCTTTTGTTGATAAGGTAACTGCTACTTGTTTTAACTGCAAAAAGACAGGACATTTCGCTAACGAGTGCAGGTCTAAGAAAGTTTCTAGACCCTCAGCTTTTACAAATAAATCCATTGTTCCAAGGAATAAAGATGACAAATATTCAAAGATGAAAGAAAAATATGCTAAGCTGAAAAGCTTTAAGAAGAAGAATAAAGGCCTGATGGCTAACTATGATTGGGCTGCTTCTGATGAAGAAGTATCATCATCCGACTCTGAAGATGATGAAGCAAATCTATGTCTTATGGCCAAGATTGAAGAAGAGGAAGAAAGTTCAGACATTCCCTCCACTTCAACCTCTGCTATTCAGGTATCACCTTCCTTCTTTACCAATATTGCAAATATTGATGAAGCTGATAGTCTCCGTAAGATCGATCTCTTGACTAGAAGTTTATACGAAGCCATGAACGGCAAAACTGTGGTTGAAAACCAAAGCCTTGATCTCGGTGAAAAGCTTAAAAGCTGCCACCTTCAAATAGAAAAGCTTTCTAAAATTGAAGAAGATTTTAAAGATCAAGTATATTTAAATCAGCTAGTCAAAATCGAACGAGCAGAAGCTATCGCTGCATTAAAAGCTGAAAAAGCTACTGTTGAAGGATGGTGTAATTCTTCAACAAAGATCAATGAGATAATAAAGTCTCAGATTCCCCTAAGTGATAAACATGGTCTGGGTTACAAATATGATACTCCAAAACCAACCACTGAGCGTTCAATGCTTAAATTTGGAACGTTCGTATCCTCAGTCGCTGATACTTCATCTTTTCAGTGCTCCTCGTCCAATACACCAATCCCTGAGGAAACTCATACCTCCTCAAAAAGCAAGGAGAAAATGGTTTATTCAAAACCTACCTCTGTCTCTAAAGACAAAGGTGAAGAAATTGTTATTTACCAGAATCCTCAGAAGGGTACCTTAGTACCAAAGCTGAATGCTTCTAAAGCTTCAGTGATTCATCCCTCTGGATCAAGGAAGCAGATCTCTGGATCTATTCAGCGATCTACTCCTAGACTCAGAGTGGATGTCCATGGTAAGAAATCTGAAGAACTGAATGTTCTTCCCATTTCTAAAGCCAATAGTTTACTTGGTGCTGGCACTTCTAATTCGAAATCAAAAGCTCATCATTCAAATGGTCCTAGAACTACTTTTAGTTATAGGAAATGTTATCACTGTGGACTTACCGATCATATTGCTAGTAAGTACCCCACAGCCACCAAAGCTGAAAAGATAGCTAAGGTGAAGATTGCCCCCAAGGCAAAGAAGACCAACCCTGGTGAAAATCAGGTCAAGGTGAATCCTACCACTGAAGTTAAGAAATTAACCAAAGTGAAGAAAGACAAAGCTGAATCTTCAAATGCTGCGAAGACTGCTGAATCTTCCATTCCAACTACTTCCACTGACAAATGTGTATACATGGTCAAGTGGGTACCCAAGAAAAACTAATCTTCCTTTGTATTGCAGGTTAAGAAGGGTATCTGGTATCTCGATAGCGGATGCTCTAGACACATGGCTGGAAAGAAAAGCCTGCTCGCTGAATACAAGGAAGAGAAGGGTCCCTCTGTAACTTTCGGTGGAAATGGAAAAGGACATACCCGAGGGTATGGTGTACTTTCAAATGGTACAACCTCCTTCAGAAGAGTCGCATATGTTGAAGGGCTGAAGCATAATCTTTTAAGCATCAGTCAGCTTTGCGACATGGATAACAAAGTAATCTTTACTAAGGAATCCTGCTTTGTCACTAACAAAAAGGAGAAGATAGCTCTCAGCGGTTATCATTTGGAAAATGTTTATGTAATAAACATGGACTCAACAACCACTGAGAACTCCTGTTTCTTCTCAAAGGCCTCATCTGATGTCAACTGGCTATGGCATAAGAGGCTATCTCATCTAAATTTCAAGACACTGAACACTCTTTCTTCAAAAGAGTTAGTCACTGGTCTACCTCAGCATTCATATGCCAAATAGTCTTTATGTTCAGCATGTGAAAAAGGGAAGCAGACCAAAGCAAGCTTTAAACCTAAGCAAGTTTCATCAGTGTCATCTCCTCTACAACTACTCCATATGGATTTGTTTGGCCCTGTTAACAAACAATCCATCGCTGGAAAGAAATATACGCTGGTCATAGTTGATGAATTCTCTCGCTTCACTTGGGTAATGTTTCTCCGTTCTAAGAGTGACACCCCTGAAGAACTCATCACCTTTGTTCGGAAGATGGAAACCCTGAACAATCTGACCGTTCGCTCAATAAGGAGTGATCATGGGACTGAATTCAAAAACAGCTCTCTTGATTCCTTCCTTGAGAGTAAGTGTATTTCTCACAACTCCTCTTCAGTGAGAACACCGCAACAAAATGGAGTCACTGAAAGAAGAAATAGAACAATTATTGAAGCTGCACGTTCAATGCTCAGCGATTCTCACCTGCGTACTCGGTTTTGGGCAGAAGCTGTCAACACTGCTTGTTTTACGCAAAACAGGTCACTGATAGTTAAAAGATTCAAAAGGACATCCTATGAACTCTTTCATGGGAGAAAGCCTTCAATCAGCTTTCTTCACATCTTTGGATGCCAGTGTTTCATACTGAACAGAAAGTTTGATCCTAAGGCTGATGATGGAATCTTTCTTGGATACTCCTCAGTTTCCAAAGCCTTCAGAGTCTTCAATCGTAGAAGACAAACTGTAGAAGAAACTATTCACGTCACGTTTGACGAATCCCGTTCAGCGAACTCTAAACCGTCCGCTGATACTGAAGAACTGAATCAATGGATGTTTTCTCATCTTGGTGATTCAGAAGATATTCGCACTCCTCATGCTCATCCAGTAGAAGATGATAGTCCTCCTATCATTCCAAACATGCAGAATAGTGAAGATGAAACATCATGGGTCTCATCTGTTCCTATAAACACTATACCTACCGCTGAACCAAATGCCTCAGACATTCCATCTATCTCTCAGCAATCAGTAAATGAAATGACAAATGCAAGTATTCCTCTCTTAACAGAAACTCCAGAAGTAGCTGAAGCCTCATCATCAGCTCCTCCAGTTCAGGATGAGTCAGCGACTTATGCTCTGGCTCAGCGATGGACCGTAAATCACCCAATTGATCAAATTCTTGGTGATCCAAACGCTGGTGTTCAGACTCGACGAAGTGCAGGTAATATTTGTTTATTTGTTAACTTTATTTCTCTAACTGAACCAAAGAAAATAGATGATGCCCTCAAAGATCCAAACTGGGTCAGCGCCATGCAAGAAGAGCTGACTGAATTCGAAAGAAACAAAGTTTGGAAACTTGTTCGGAGACCAACTGATAAAACAATAATAGGCACTAAATGGGTCTATCGAAACAAGTTGGACGAACATGGTACTGTAACCCGCAACAAAGCTCGTCTTGTTGCTCAGGGATACAGACAAGAGGAAGGTATAGATAATGACGAAACATTTGCTCCAGTAGCAAGACTTTAATCTATTCATCGATTCTTAGCATATGCTGTACACAAAAACTTCAAAGTACATCAGATGGATGTTAATTTCAGCGTTTCTAAATGGAAAGCTGAATGAAGAAGTGTATGTGGAACAACCTCCAGGATTCTCAGATTCTAAGCGTCCAGGTTATGTTTATAAACTGGATAAGGCACTTTATGGCTTGAAGCAAGCTCCTAGTGCATGGTATGACACTCTTTCTACTTATCTCCATATTGAAAAATTTGAGCGAGGTAAGATTGACAAAACTCTATTTTTTAGAAAAGTGAAAGGTCATATCATTCTAGTTCAAATATATGTTGATGACATTATATTTGGTTCTACTAACCCTGAGCTTTGTACTCGTTTCGCTGATAGAATGAAAGATGAGTATAAAATGAGCATGATGGGTGAACTAACATATTTCCTTGGTCTTCAGATTAAGCAAACTGAAAAAAGAACTTTTATTAATCAGGGAAAGTATGTTAAAGATATGCTGAAGAAATTTGATTTAACTCATAGTTCAGCTATGAAAACCCCTATGGCACCACCGCTGACACTTGACAAGGATTCAAAGGGAATACCTGTTAATGTCACGCTGTACCGTGGGATGCTCGGCTCTCTCTTGTATCTTACAGCTAGCCGACCGGATATTATGTATGCAACATGTTTGTGTGCACGATATCAAGCTGAACCTGTGCTATCTCATATGAAAGCTGTAAAGCGAATCTTTCGATACCTTAAGGGTACATCGAACCTAGGTCTTTGGTATCCCAAAGATTCAGGATTCGATCTAACCGCCTATTCAGATAGTGATTTTGCAGGTTGCAAAATGGATAGGAAAAGCACCACAGGAGGATGTCAGCTCCTGGGTGGAAAGCTGGTAAGTTGGACAAGTAACAAGCAAATTTCAGTGTCCACTTCCACAACTGAAGCTGAATATGTAGCTGCTGGAAGCTGTTGTTCTCAAGTCTTGTGGATGAGAAATCAGCTACTGGACTATGATATTCAGCTCTCCAAAATTCCAATCTATTGCGACAGCACAAGTGCCATCGCTATAGCAAACAATCCAGTACTACATTCAAAGACCAAACACATAGAAATCAGATATCATTTTATCAGAGATCATGTGACGAATGGTGATATAGAACTTCATTTTATCCCAACTGATTATCAGTTAGCTGATTTATTTACCAAACCTCTTGATGAGACAATATTCAACTTTCTCATTAGCGAGCTTGGAATGCTGAAATTTGAAGGGTAAAATCCTCAATGGTTCACATTGATCGGCGATAGGATAAAATCAACTCGTATAACCTATTCAATCATCTTCTCTCTGAATAAAACTTGGTTAAAGCTGATATCAAGGTATGTTTTCTCTCTCTGACAATCGCATGAAAATGCAAGATTTCAAAACAAAATGCATCGCTGAATATCTCTTCCTTAACAGCGATATTTTGAAAATTCTTAAAACCATCACTATATTTTCATTCAGTGCTTCATGTTTGTAAAAGAGTCCCTGAGCTTTCAAAACCTCAGAGACATCCTAAAAGAATATGAAAGGACAGTTGTGACGTCATCGCAATGGATAAACCCCGACACGTTTCTCTTTCTGACACACGTTTGCACGTCTCGTTCAAACTTCCAATCAAATGCAAACACGTGTCTGTGTCATGATGAAAATCTTTTCCCGCTCAAGATTTTCTCTCTCTAATCTCTCTATATAAACAAACTCGTGGTTTATATTTTTCTTTTACGCGAACAATCTTCCTCCGCAAGAAAGAATTCACTGTTGCATTTGTGCTTTCTAAAACTTCAAGAACTGTTCATCATCTTCTTCATCAAACATCAAGGTTAATATGTTCTCATTTATTACTGAATGCGTATAACTTGTTTCCGATCTTTTCCTTGTTTTAACAAGATCAAACCAAAGAACTTCTTAAAAATGAAATCATTTTTTTCATGGTTTTATGAACACAACAATTTCATGGTTGTTCTTCAAGTTTAAATGCAAAAATCTTAAACTTGTTCTTCATTCGTTTCCAGAATCTATTTCTTCATAGAAAACTGGATAACAAGAATAAATGGGTTTTACATTTCGTTTCTTAAAATCAAGAAAAACCCTAATCTTCATTAAGACATTTGTGTCTGAATGAAATGGATAAAATTTGAACCATCTTAATGGAAAATCTTTCCACATTAAGATTATTCTTATTTGTTAACATCTTTGGTTGAACTGATAATACAGAGAAATGGCATCGTTTGACATTCCTGCTACCGCTGAGAACATCTCTGCTGATTCTGAGGAAGTAGAAATTATCAAGGCTCCTCAGGTTAAGTTCACTCTGGATCAACTAGATTGGACCAAAACGAACAACCTTTCTGCGCTTCTCGAGTTTCCTCCTCGAAAGCAAGTCACATATCTGAAAGATGTTGTGAATTTCCTAAAGAATTGATGCATTTCAACAGCCCTGGTCATCTCACCTCCTGCAAGTCAGCTACTACTATCCCAGTTCTGGTACTCTGCCAGACACTCTCAGTTACCATCCGCCAAAGATCCCTCCAAAACAATTGATTGTATCCTCAGCGATACTGAGTATGGCACGATAAAGATCACACCTGCCATCATTCGCAAAGCTCTGAACTTTCCCAACGCTACAAAGGAAAAGCCTTTTGTTCTTTTCCCTGACCATAAGAAACTCGCTGACAAAGAAGCACTTATTGCATTTTTCGATGCAATAGGCTATGTATGGGAAATTGGCAGAGACAAGAAGCCCGAGAAGAAGCTGACCCTGCTAAAGAAGTCGAAAATGCCCAGCGAGATGAACTTCATCTTCGCTCACTTAATCAGTTGCATGACTGCCAAGACCGGCTCCTCTGACCAAGCCGCTAAACCTCAGCAAGCAATGGGATACGCTCTGCTGAAAGGTCTACACATTGACTAGGCATCTCTTATCTATGATGACTTGGTGCAAAAAGTAGACTCTGCCGCTGACAGACCTCCATGGGTTCCTTACCCCCGATTCATCAGCTCCATCTTCCAATATGGCCTGAAGGACAGCTACCCGCAAGAGGGTGACCTGAAACTCTCTTAGGTTGGCCCTAAGGTACTTGACTTCAAACCAGTTGAAAATGAGGTACGTCTTTCTACCCTTTTAACTCTTCTCAACCCTTCTTCTTCTACTTGTGTGGCTCCTTCAGCGACAATACCCATCGCTGATACCCTGGCCACAAAATCCTCTCCTTCTAAGAAAAGGAAACAATCATCTATCCCACTTGGTTCTAAAAGGATCAAGAAAACAAAGGAGCAACCCCAGCAATCTCATGCTGAAGACTCCTCAGCTCTTTCTGCAGAGCTGAAGGAACGTTCAGTGGTACGCTCTGCCACACCTGAACAACCCATCCATTCCATCCCAACTTCAGCGTCTCTAAACGCTGAGGTTACAAACTTTGAACCTACCCAACCTCCTTCAGTCTCTCAAAAGACTGATGAAGTGATTGTCAGCGAATCCAACGCTGAACTCAGAACCCAACCTCCATTCTTATCCTTCGCTCCTCCCTCTACTCATCTGGTCTCTCCTCCAGTTTTCGCTGGAGCTGCCATCATTTCTACGGAAACTAAAGCTGATTCTCCAGAAATGATGAAGACAGGACCTGCAGGACAATCCATGGGCACTTTTGAAGATGATATGGAACATTTTTCAGGAACCCGTAATTTTGACGAGTTCATCAATCCTCCTGCATGTACACACCAACCCATAAACACTGTCACTAAACCCCAAACTTCTGAGCTTTCCTATGTTCACAAGTTCTTATATGTTACAGGTCCTAATTTAGGAGACATCAATGCCTCTCTGAAGTCCGTGGAGACAAAGCTGACAGGTCTCACCACTACTCTTTCAAATAACTCTACAGCTGTAACAAATACTGGAGAGAATCTTATAAAGCTGACAACGGTGGTGGAGAAGAAGGCTTCCACAGATGACATGAAGCAGGTTGATAAAACTCTCAGCGACTTCGCCAAGGTGCTCGCTGACATCTACACAGACTACACCTCTCTTAAAACTTCAGTTTCATCCATGTCCAGCGAGGTCACAACACTGAAGACATCGGTTGGACAACTAGAGGGAGATATGTCTATTGTAAAGACTGACTTAGGCTCTGTAAAGACCGATGTTAGTTTGATGAAATTGATGATCGAGCAGCTACTACACAAAGTGAATACTCCTGCTCCTGCCCCTGCCCCTGTCCCTTCATCTGACAATTTCACAGCGGCGGATCGCACTGAGCTGGTGTTAGATCTGAAGTTTTGTCAATAAACCAAGTGTTGAAGATCTGATAAGAAGACTCAGATGTTCTGAGTAGAGAAGTCAGAGGTCTGACTGTGAAAGCTCAGAAGTATTGATCAGTGGAAAGAGAAGTCAGATGTCTGAGTTAAGGAGTCAGAAGATCTGAGAAGCTTTATCAGAAGAATGTTCAGAAGTTCTGAACTATCTGTTCAGAACTTATGACGAGATACTTTACTTAGTATTTTATAAACTAATTAGGACACGTGTCATGTTCTTATTAGTCTTTCTTATTTGTACTATAGCTTTAAGATGTCCGTTGCAGTATAAATAGTAGTTAGCTCTATGTTGCTAACTGATTGACTTTTCCCGTATAACTTTGTATTCATTCCTTGTAATCTTTGAGATTCTCTCTCTCTTAGATCTGTAATTCTGTTCATCATTGAATACAACAATGGTGTGGCACATTTTTACGAGAAGTAAAAATGTGCCTGTTCAGTACATACAACAATGGTGGAAACATCTTAGGTTAGATGATAATAAGTTTGTGTCTGAAATTGGAGGAGTGACATTTGTCTTATCTATTTCTGCACTAAGAGAAATGCTGAATCTACCAGAGAAAGATGATGTACAAAGAAGAACAGATTTTGAGGATTCACCCTTAACAGAGGAATTAATAGCAGAGTTTATGAAGTTGGGATACAATGAAGGATTGAGGACTCTCAGTTTGTTCAGAAGAAACAAATTACCACCTATTTGGGCTTGCTTCTTTCATGTGGTAAATAAATGTGTGTCAGGGAAGAATAGTTCTGCTGATCAAGGTTCTAAACAAATTCTTCAGATATTTCAGGGTTTAGTGAAGAATAGGCATTATGACTATGCTTTAATACTTTGGGAAGATATGAAGAATACATTTGAGAAGAATCAGAAAGCAATTCAGAAGAAAACAAAGGATGCTCCACTGACATACATTCCTTACATAAGGTACTGGCAAATTGTTATTTGGTATGCCATGCAGGAAAACAGAACAATCTCAAGAAGAACAAATGAAGAGCATGGTCCTACATTTTATTTGGGTAAGATGACCTCAGTAACAAGACTTGAAAACTATCCCAATCATAAACTATTGCCAAAATCACTTAGGAGCTATATTCCAAGGGAGAGTGAGATTTTAAAAGCTTATTGCACCTCTATGGGAATTGAATTACCTCAAATCCCTACCCAAGAGGACCAACCTGAGAAGAGAGGTGAGGGGTCTAGTCGAATTAGAGAGGGGGAGGATGTTCAGATGGGTGAACATTCTGAGAGACTTGAGGGGGAAAATTCTGAGAGCTTGGTTAGATTTGGTGAGGAAAAACAGAATGAGAATGATGAGGATGAGAGATTGTCAACAGAGGTTCAAACAGAAAGAGATGCCTCTGAACCAGCTAATCTTGACCAGGTAACCACAAATGCTATTGGTTCACATCTCTTGGTGTCCAATATTGAAACAAACACCATGGACCTAGTGGTGGATCTTGAACAACCCATCCATATCCACTCAGAAGCATTTCAACATGCTACTGTTTCACACAAATCCGGGGAACCATCCCAAACTCATTTGGAGGGAGGTGATAAATCCCAATTTATTTTTCAACACATTGAGTCTGAATATCACAGTCCTATTCATATTGAGCCTGAAATTCCTTTTGACACTTGCACAAATCAGGAATTTCGTATTCCTGAAACAACATTCATAGACATACCTAATGTTGGGTGTCGAGGATTGGATGGAAGTCCTGGTGAGGTGAACATTACAAAAGCCTCATTCAAACGTGCATCTGTTGTACAAGATGACTGTGTGTTATCTACAGGCCATGAGCCCTCTGGGCACATGAAAACTGGACCATCTGTTGGTTCAGGTTCACTGTTAGAAACTTCTGAATTTGAAAAGATTCAGAAACAAAACAAGGAAATGGGGGAAAAAGTAGAAAATTTGGAGAAGAGGGTGGAGGATTTGAATGATGAGATGTCAGAGTTGAAAGTTGTGTTGGAGAAAAAGTTGATTTCTGTTGAAACCAAAGTAGATGATGTAAAGAAATCCTTGGATTCTCACAAAAAGGAGATCGTGGATATAATGTCTGGTTTTCAAAAAGATATGTTAAAACAGATGCAAGGTATGCAGGAATCTATACTGAAAGCACTGAGTGTATCTTTGGCTTCTACTTCAAAGCCTCTTGATCCTGCTCCTATTGCAGAAGCTGAACCTGAAGTTGCTTTTAATCAGAACTTGAAAAGAAAGTTTGATGATAATGATCCTCATGATCATCAAAAGGGGGAGAAAAGACAAAGGTTAAGTTCTGATGATGATATTGGCATAGAAGATTTTGAGATGGCAGATATGCAATTAGCTAGTACAAAAAGTTCAGAAGATCAGATACAGGAAAATTTAAAGGCAATAACTCAGATAGTTCAGATTGATAGCTCAGATACAGAGGAAATGGACTTGGAAAGTACAGATGGTGGTGAGTCAGATAAAACAGAGGAATTAAACTTAGACATAGAAATGGAAAGAAACTCAGATGAAACTGAAGCTATTGAGGAATCTGCATCGAGATCAGAAAAGACAGTGGAAAGTGAAGTGGTCAACATGTGTACAGATATTGTGGTGTATAACAAAGAAAATATGACGGATTCTGAATTAAAAGAAAGGAGGTTAAGTGATGAGTTGATCAGAAGGATGCATAACAGTTTAGTCAGAGCTTTGAATGTTCAAAAAGTTCAGCAAGGAATAAAAATGATAAGACCTATTGATCTAATGGGAGAAGAAGACAGAACTGTGAATTATACTCAGGATTTTGAAGATGATTTTAGATTTAACTTTTGTGATGAGTTAAATACAGAAGAAGAGTATGTGAAAGTGAAAGACTTCTTTATGCCTTCTGAGTATGTATTCAGAAAACCAATTGAGATCCCAAAGATTAAATTGCAAAGACTAGAAGAACCTGTGTGTGACTTCATTCTAGAGCTAAGTGATGTGCCATTAGCCAGACAATTTCATGATGATATTTTTCCTGAGGAAATATATGATAATCTCTACTACACAGAAGGAGAGTATGAGCCTTTGGAAAGTAACATTGATGGTTTTATGGATGACAGAGCTCAGATGGTCTACTCAGAAGCTTCTAACAGATTCAGAGTTCCTGACTCAAAACTGCATATTCAGAAAACAATTGAGAAAGTTCTGATGTTTCAACAAGATGAATTCAATGGTTTAATGTTTGTTAGAATGGAAGTACTGAAAGAAGGAAATACAAAGGTTTCCATGTCTACCTTTGATTTTCACAGATTGACTCTTGATGATCAGATCTTTCTAGTCAAGTTTTTTTGCTAGCACTGAAGAAGCCTTGATAGAAATTGAGTGCAGAAGACTTCTGGGTATTTATGTCAGAAATATATACTTGTATGACTTCCAATTGGCTATTGAAGAAAGAAAAGAAAAGTGTAATCTAAGTTCTCCCACAAAGAAAACAGAAGTTGATTTGCATGTGAAGGGATTTGTGAATGAAGGAATGGAGACAGAAGGGTTCACATATATAGTTCACGAAAGACTTGAATTGTTCAGAATAAAAGTGTTGGTAAAGTACATTGATGCAACTCTGAATTGGTTGTTGATTAAAATGGAAGTAAGTATGGAAGCTGAAAAGGAGAGTTTAAAGAAGAGATGTATAAACTGTGTGAAGAGGAGGTTGGATCTTAGAAGAAAAATCAGAAACAGCAGTGAATGGTTGCTATCTGAGGTGAATCCCAAAAAGATTCTACATAATGATTTTGTGTTTCCTGCTGAGTATGAAGTGAATGGAATTTTGTCAGAAGAAGTTGAAGAAGTGCAGAATACAGTATCTCAGAATGTGCAGATAACTAGTTTTGATCAAGCTGAACAGTCTGAACCAAAAGAAGATGAAATATCCATTGATCTAAATGGATACTTTCTTGAATTTGATTTACCTGAGTTCTTCAAACCAAAAGAGGTACAATTCTTGGATGTGTATTATGATAGACCTAAGGAGACTCAGATCTGGTTGGCTGAAAAATTAAGATGTCTTGGCAAAACAAAGCAAGCTGTTTACTCAGATTTTTTAATCACTGGAATCAGAGAATTGAGGGTTAAGAAATTCAGAAAGATGGAGTACTTATCTTTTGAAGTTCTGAGAGAAGATGGCAAGGTTTATTACTTTACTGATGCAGATTTTGAGAAACTATCAGTAGTTGACTTCTACAGATTAAACAGCTTTCTATGCTTCAAAGAGTCGAGCAAAGACATAAATGAAAGGAAGGCCAGAAGTGTGGTAATTGAGGCCATGTTCTACATCTTAAGGTGGCACTGCTATACAGATTTTCAAATAGCTTTGTACCTACAAAAGTCATGTGTTTATCTGGCAAATCCCAACACAGATCATGAACAGAAAAATAAGTTAAAGACTGGAAGTGTTCACAAATATCCAGATTTGGGAGTATTTTAGAAAAACAAAAGTGGAAAGATTTTCTTCAGAGCAAAGGAAACCGCAAAATACTGTTCTGGAACTTTAAGAATCATAAAGCATAATTTGGAGAAAAAGATGCTGAAAGTGAAGGAAGCAAACATGACTCAAGAAGCAATCAATCAGCAAGTTGAGATTATTCAAGAAATCATTGACAAATTTGATAAAAGGCTTAATCTGAGAAATGTGCTACTTCAGAAGATTGTTCCTGCTCTGAAAGAACTGGATGATGCAAAGTTTAAGTTTATTTGACAAAAAGGGGGAGATTGTTAGATCTGAAGTTTTGTCAATAAACCAAGTGTTGAAGATCTGATAAGAAGACTCAGATGTTCTGAGTAGAGAAGTCAGAGGTCTGACTGTGAAAGCTCAGAAGTATTGATCAGTGGAAAGAGAAGTCAGATGTCTGAGTTAAGGAGTCAGAAGATCTGAGAAGCTTTATCAGAAGAATGTTCAGAAGTTCTGAACTATCTGTTCAGAACTTATGACGAGATACTTTACTTAGTATTTTATAAACTAATTAGGACACGTGTCATGTTCTTATTAGTCTTTCTTATTTGTACTGTAGCTTTAAGATGTCCGTTGCAGTATAAATAGTAGTTAGCTCTATGTTGCTAACTGATTGATTTTTCCCGTATAACTTTGTATTCATTCCTTGTAATCTTTGAGATTCTCTCTCTCTTAGATCTGTAATTCTGTTCATCATTGAATACAATTAGGCTTGATCATACAACTTCTCAATTACTGCTTTCTATATTGATTGTAAGATAAGATCCTATTCTTTCAGCTGGAGAAGATCAATCCTGCTATTTCTGGCCTTCAAGACAGAATAGCAAAGATTGAAGATTTGATAGGTATCTCTGACCAAGAAGACAGTGAACCTGCCAACGCTGCTGAGTCATCCCATTTCTCCCCCACTCATCATGAGAAAGAGGGGGAGAAGAGCGCTGAAGATCTCTCCAAGAGCGCTGAAGACCTTTCCCATGATGAATCTATCAGGGGAGAGAAGAAGGATGCTGAAGAAACCACCGCTAGACCTCAGGGAGATGAAAACCCTGAGGAAACCGAGAAGCTCGCCTCTGTATCTGAGGGGGAGCAACTTGAAGAAGAAGCTGATAAAACCAAATCCAAAGCAGAAGATGATGAAGCCGTCGACATCCCTGATAATGAACCATCCTCTTCTCCAAAGAATGATGATGATGATGACGAAGATGACGATGACTTCTTTATCGTCAAACCTGCTCCGAGGATCAAAGTTCTTAAAGGAATCTCGATAAATGAACCTTCAGGGGAGCGGACAAAGACAAAGCCCTCAGCCTCTGGAGCTGAGAAAGGCAAAGGCAAAAGCGTCGCTGAAGATGACAATCTGACGATCTTGCTTGAAAAGCCGGTTTGTCAGGTACACTAAACATCTCTTACACCATCCCTCCTCTATTATACACTATCAGTTCTACTACCCAAGCCTATACACTTGAACAAATTTTCTCTCTCTGATTCTACCCAAGTTCTTACTTGTAAGATCGTTGTGTTTCAGCTAGTCCTCTCCCCTGTTTGAGGATATCGCTGAAGGTTCCACAACTGCGACTTCACCAAAAATACCAGCTGCTGCTGAAGAAATAATCCCAGTCTTAGATTTGAACTCTGAGACTGATGAACCAGAAGAACAGCTACTCTCACACAGACACAGACCTTCCTTAGCTCCTCAAAAGCTAAGTGAAGAGGATCAGAAAAGAAGAGAAGAGATAATAAAGCAATTCGAGGATCAGCGAATCATTCTGAGGCGTGATCAACTTCCTTCATTTCCTCCAAAGTTCAGAATTTCCCAAAAGGAATACTAGGATCACCTCCGAGCTAAAAGATTAATCGCTGAAAGAAAGAAAGCTGAAGAAAAGGACAGAGAATACGCCATCCAGCTTTCTAAACGATCAGTGAAAGACCCCAAGCTGAAAAGAGTTCCTATTGAAGTTCAACGTCAGCTCTGGGAAGACGCCAAGAAGATAACTGAAGAAAAGAGAATTGTGTCTCAGTCCACTTTAGCCTGGTGCAAAGAAAAGGTCAACTACAGACTCTCTCCTGCCAAAATCAACAAGGTATTCATCTCTGGAAGAACAACCCTTGTTTCAATCGCTGAAGTCGAGATATTCAGAGAAGATAAGAAGTACGAAAAATTCTATGCTGAAGCCATAACGAAGTATGGTCTCTCTGAATGGTTGGAGATCAGGTTAGCCATCCAGAAGTCTCAGTCGAAGTACAAGGAACATGTTGAAAAGCTGATCAACAAACAAATCGACTTAGTCTACTCCTGTGTGGATATTCCTCCTCCTCCTCCTCTCGAAAGTCAGAAAATAAAGGCCTCAGCGAAGAAGAAGAAATCTAAATCTCCAATTGATGGCCCTGTCATACGAAATGAAACAGGTATTGGTTTTTCACGTTCTGAAGTCCTTGGTTCTGATCTTTCCGTGCTTGACACATCTCTTCCTCCTGGTGAGACTTTCATCCCTGGCAAAGTCATAAGCGAACCCTACGGGATATTTTTCCATGACTACGATGGTGGAAAGCATTTTCAACGCATCTCTAAACTTCACATCACTCCCATCGAACAACTGAGAGATCTCATCTACTGGTGTGACTTCAGGAATGACCCTCAGGCACGACATCTGAAACCCTTGATTTTTGAAGAAGCGCTGATCAAAAGAAAACAAGGTGTAACCGTTCCTGACTGGATGATTCCCACCACATTAATGACCCTTGATGAACTTCTCATCTAGGAAGAACCCTTTACAAACTGATATGATCTCCTATTTCTCTATTGTATCAGTTATTCTTTTGTACTTGTAATTTATTTCGCTTGTACTTGTAATCTTTCCATTTCTCTTTGTAACCTGATTCAAAGTTTTAAAGAAAGATTTCAGCGAACGTACTTTACTCCATCAGTAGTGAAAAGATCCCAGAAAACAGTAAAAGGGACAAATATTTTATGAGTTCTTTTTATCCTTATGTTTTCATTAAATATCAATTTTCTTTGTTGATTTGTCATAATCAAATAGGGGGAGATTGTTGATCCAAACCCTCAGTGATTTGAAAATGACCCTCTCTTATATACTTAGTGAAAATTGTAAGTAAACAATATGTATCAGAGTTTCACTATCGCTGATAAGTACTAAGATCTTACAGTACCGCTGATAGGAACTCTCGCTCTTTAAATTAAACATTCAGCGAACACTGTTCACCATTAATGCTCTGAGTCTGTTCAGTCATTATGATGATCGCTGATAAGTTAGTTGTTTACTTATGATCCCTGAAGACAAGTTTCACGTCAACAAAGGTTCTACGCTGAAGTCGAAGATCAAGCTCAAGAACCAGCGACAAGTCTCCTAATGAACTGATGCGGATCAGCGAAGACTGAGATTTGTCCACTCAACGTGAAGTATCAAGTACAAGACTTTAGCTATCGCTGAACTTTATCATTCGCTGAATAGATAATGATAATGCTCTGAATCAACGAAAGCTGATCATGAAGTCCTCCGTACAAAGCACTTTTGTCTTAATCACCCTTGCACGACTCCGTACGAAATGTCGGAAAAGAACCTCCGACTGTCTGAAATCATACAACCACTCTGATACTACACTGTTCATCCATGCGGCTACTAAGGTTGTCAACAAAGGTCAATGACATGCAACCAACCAGCTGATGACACGTGTAAAGTGTATACTGACTTGCATTAAATGCATGTAGTATATAAAGAGATGAACCCACTTCATTTGAAATAACTTGCTAACTCTGGACAAGTTCAATCTCTTATCTCAAGATAGGTTATTATTAGTAATTTCCTTATCTCTCTTAGTGCAAGAAACCTTAGTGTTCCAACTTGTTTAGATTTAGGTTTATCCTTAATCTTGTTTCCGCAACAAGCTATAAATTGTTAATGATTTATCAATAAACAATTTAGAAAAGTAAAATCTGTGTGTTTGTATTCAACCCCCCCCCCCCTTCTACAAAGTTGTATAGGCCTTCGGGACCAACAAAAATATTGAATGAAAATTATGATTAATCAAACCTTCAAATTCAACATGCCTAGCTTTGAAACCAGAAACGTGAAACGTTTCTCATCCAAATCCTTGGTAAACAAGTCGGCAATTTGAAATTCAGTAGAAACAAAGTAAAGTTCAATTGTACCTTTTTCGACGTGATCTTTAATAAAGTGATACCGTATGCCGATGTGCTTGGTTTTCGTGTGTTTAACCGGATTGACAGACTTACTATCACAATATATTGGGATCTTTTCATACCGACATCCGAAGTCCATTAGTTGAGCTTTCATCCAGATGACTTGTGAGCAACAACTCGTAGCAGCGACGTATTCCACCTCCACCGTAGAAGTTGAGACACAGTTCTATTTCTTGGACGCCCAACTCACCAATTTATCTCCCAAAAATTGTATGTGCCCGGTTGTGCTCTTCTGGTCCAATAAGCTACCACCATGATCTGCGTTAGAGTATGTCGTTAGCTCGAATCCCATGTCTTTTGGATACCATAGACCAAGGTAGGTGGTTCCTTTGAGATAGCGAAAGATACGCTTGACAGCACCGAGATGAGATTCCTTAGGATTCGCCTAAAATCTCGCACAAATACATGTAGCAAACATAATATCCGGGCGACTAGAAATTAAGTACATTAAAGATCCGATCATACCTCAATAGTTTCGTATATCTATTGCCTTACCATGAGGATCCAGACCGATTTTCGAACCTGGAGCCATAGGCGTTCCGATTGAAGTACAATTTTCCATTTTGAATTTCTTCAAAATGTCAAATATATACTTTGACTGATTGATGAAAATCCCCGTGGAAAACTGCTTCACTTGCAATCCAAGAAAGAAGTTAATCTCTCCCATCATGCTCATCTGAAATCTAGCAATCATCAGAACAGACATCCATTTACATAAACCAGGGTTAGACACACCAAAGATACTATCATCTACATAAATTTGTACTAGAATCATCTCACCATCTTCTCGTTTGACAAACAAAGTCGTATCGATCTTACCTTTTTCAAATCCAGAGACGAGTAGAAATTGTGACAGAACGTCATACCATGCTCGAGGGGCTTGTTTCAATCCATACATGGCTTTATCCAATATATAAACATGGTTTGGATTTTCCTTGTCGACGAAACCTTCAGGTTGAGAGACGTATACCTCCTCTTTGAGAATTCCATTTAGAAATGTTGTCTTCACATCCATTTGATATACCGTGAAGTTCTTATATGTCGCGTATGCCAGAAATAATCTAATTGCTTCAATGCGTGCGACTGGAGCGTATGTCTCGTCATAATCTATCCCCTCTTGTTGTCGGTAACCTTTCACTACAAGTCTCGCCTTGTTACGAACAATGATGCCATCTTCATCTTTCTTGTTTTTGAACACCCACTTTGTACCTATGACTCTCTTATCAGCAGGTTGTGGAACGAGCCTCCAGACTTTCAACGCTTCGAATTGATTTAGCTCTTCTTGCATAGCTAAAATCAAATCCGGATCATTTAACGCTTCCTTAACAGTGAGTGGTTCAATATTGCTCAAAAACATTGAAAACAAACACTCACTTACTGTAGCACTCAAAGCAGACGAGCGAATTTGAACTGGCGAATTTAGATCACCTATTACTTGATTAATAGGATGAGCCTTCGTCCACTTTGTTTTATGAGGGTGAGGAGCATATGATTCTGGAACGTTATCAAGAGTAGCATTTGTGCCTTCTTCGGTTAAAGGAATATCTGGTTTAGCACTTGGAATTTCTGAAGGAATATCAGAAGATTCCGGTTGTTGCTGAGGAATGATTGGTTCATTAACCGAAGAACTAGCATGATGTGTAGATCCTTCTACATTAATTGTAGTCTCTTGTTGTGTATGAACAACTTCTGGTACTTGAATATCTTGAACAGGAGTGGAAACATCAACCGGTGTTGAAATAGAAGCACCATCTTGAGTATTTGTCGCAACGAAAATTGTTGTAGGTGCTTGTACCATCCTGTTAGAATCAGCCGATTTATTGTAAGTACCATAAAATTCGTCATAAAACTCGTCAAATAATAAATCAAGATCAGTTCAATGAGATTTTGAGGTTGAAGGTTGATCCTGATTAGATGTTGGAACAGGTTCTGAACTGAGATGTCCAGAAGCTAATATTCCCATTTTGACGGGTTCTGAACTGTTTTGAACAGAAGCCAATTCGTGATGTTCGTCGAATTTGACATTGACACTTTCCATGATTAATCTTGATTGCTTCAGATATATCCGATATGAAGCCGTTGAGAAAGAATATCCAACGAAGATACCATCAATTGCCTTTGGACTGAACTTGTTACGTTGATCTTTATCGTTCAAGACATTACACCTACATCTGAAAACACGAAAATGTTTTATATTAGGCTTCCGGTTGTTCATAATTTCATACGGGGTTTTACCAAACCGGCGGTGTATAACTGAACGGTTTTGAGTATAACATGCGGTTGCCACGGCCTCGGCCCATTAGAAGAGAGGTAGACTTGAATAAGCCAACATAGTTCTCGCAGATTCGACTAACGTTATGTAACGTCGTTCTACAATACCGTTTTGTTCGGGAGTTCTGGCGGCATAAAGTTGTTGAATAATCCCATTTGACTCATAGAATTCGCCTAGGATTCTGTTCTTGAATTCTGTACCATTATTCGAACGGACGATTTTAACTGAAATCTGCATATTGTTTTGGGCTGCTTTGATAACACTAATTAGAAGTTCTAAAGTTTCATCTTTCGAACGAAGAAACTTAACCCATGTGTATCTTGAAAAATCATCAACTATCACCAAGACATACTTCCTCCCACTTATGCTTTCGGTTTTCATTGGACCGCACAAATCCACATGTAAAAGTTCAAGTATGTTCTTCGTCGTAGGTTCAGGTTTAGGCTTATGAGGAACCCTTTTCATCTTCCCTTTCTCACACGCATCACATAAATTTTCAGCATTAAACTTCAAAGTTGGAAGCCCCCGAACTAATTCCCCTAAAACCAGCTTCTGAATATATCGGAAATTCGGATGCGATAAACGTCGGTGCTATAACAAACTTTGTTGTTCCGAAGCCTTCGATAGGAGACACGCTTCATTGGTCGGCTTAACATTAGACAAGTTGATTGTGTAACGATTCAACTTTCGAGTGCCAACAAGAAGTTCTGTTCCCTCCTCAGTCTTGACACAACATCTTGTCCACCTCCAAATCTTTATCACAAAACTGTCCTATACTGAATAGGTTGTGTTCCAGTCCTTCAACATAGTTGACTTTCTTTATTTTGAGATTATCTTGAACGATGTCTCCAAAACCCTTGATTAGAGCAACTTGATTATTTCCAAATCTCACCCGACCAAGATCTTTTTCAACAAAATTAGATAACATGTGTCTCTGGCCTGTCATATGCTTCGAACATCTCGAATCTAAGTACCATAACTTATTTTTCTGCATCAACCAGATTTAAACATTTTTAGGTACCCACTTAAAATTGGGTCCTTTTTGGTTAGTTTACGAAGTCACAATTTTAAAATTTTGTGTCTTCTTCTTTTTCCTCAAATTTGACTTTCTAGGAACATTTGAAATAAAATAAGAATTGTCCCAACAACAAGAGCCAGACATAGCAAACACACTGTCATAACCACAAACAGCTAAAAAACATTCACCATTTTTAAAACTCAACAACTGGTCTTTAGAGTAACTCTTGTAAGATTCTACAAAAGATTGTTTGTTACTCGCACCAAATTGTTTATTCTTTGTAAAACTACTGTTTTTAACATTCTGTTTGGTCGATTCAGACTTTGTTTGCTTTACCCGCCATTCTTGCACTTTCTCCTTCCGATTCATAAGATTATCTGAAACAACAGAAGATTTAGAATTATAACCTTTAGAACTTTGAACTTGAGTTATCTTTGACTTTTTACTCTTCTTTCTTTTCTCTAAAGGTGGTTTCTTAGTGTTTGAACACTCACCTTTACAAAAAATACTTGAAGGTTTTTCTTCCGTAAAAATAAAATCTGTATGGTCTGAAGCTTCTTTGAGAAATCAAATGAACAAACTTTTCCTTTGTCAGTTTCCTTTGGCTTTGACTTGGTTTCGAAAATATGATCATTAGGCACAAATTCACAACCAGAATCAGAATCGACATTGTGAATTTCAAAATCCTTTTTAGAATCAGGTGTAGACGATGTTTTGAAAGCGTATTCTCTTCGTTCTTTTGCCAATTCCTTTTCTAACTCGTTCACATCTTGAGAAAGCTCAATTATTTTCATTTCATAGGATTGTTTTTCCTTTTCGAAACTGACTTTCTCAAATTCAAACTGTGCTCTTTCAGGATTAAAAGTATCTTCAAGATCAAACATTGTATTAATGTTTCCTTCATTCAAATATTTTTCCAATGTCATCACTTTTCGAGAAAGTTCACAATTTTGTTCTTTAAGAAAGTGGCTTTCTTCAAGATTAAACCAGTTTTTCAGTGCAAATTCCTTTCTTTCATTTTCTAGGACAATCTCTGTTGATCTCGATTTTACTCAACAATGATATTTATATCTAATAGTTCAAACAAATAAGGGTGCGGAAGCGTTTTAACGAACTAAAAGATATTCTACGGTAGAAAAACACACAGAATCAGCTAAACAAAGTTTAAATAAGCACGAGATTAACTCAAAGATTCATGTTGTATTTATTCAATAAGAACACCAAGAACACTGAAAGTATGATATGAATTCAACTCTAAGGGTGTGTGTGTTGTGCAAAGTTAATAGAAGAGCTCAACATGAGCCTTCTATTTATACCAATCATCAGGGGACAAGCTTTAGACAATAAGGACTAAGGGTATAAAGACACGATCGTGGACTGCAACAGGTACAACGTTAATGTAGTTTGCCGCAATTTTGCAAAGGCTGTAACCCATCAGAGGATGACACGTGGAATGTGCAGGGCACGCCTTGTACGAATGATCTTCAGGATCTTCGTACAGCATAGAACGTGAGAAGCACGATCATCTTTGTGTTGATCTTCAAATAATCTTCTAAGTCTTCAGTCTTCATACCACAGAGGCTCTGTCAAGTTTGGCAGAGGCTCTGTGGCCTTGTCCTATGATAAAGTCTTCTGCAGAGTCTTTACTTGAATCTTCTATCGATGTCTTGGTAGAAGCTCTGTCGATGGTTTCTATACTTAGCCTATTTTTCAATACTTCTTTACATAGAAGTTGGAGCTAACAATCTCCCTCTAAGTATTGAAAAATAAAAATTTGAAAAATGCATGGTTTTCTAGGCTAAGTACACGACAAAAGGTATTTGACCTCTGTTGAAAGTTTACTTTCATATAAGATTATGCCAGAGGCATTTACACTTGATTACATTGAAAGAAAATGAGTTGCAGAGGATGGTTGAGGATGTCAGATTTTGGCATTTGGGAAGTCGTAGATTTTGTGTCCTCCGATTCCTCCACCTTTGAGTTCACGGTATATACTGATGCAGAGGTTTCTGAAGTTGATGACGGAGTCAATGACCTCTATTAATCTGTTGGCAAGTGCTTGATCCATGAACTCCGTTCCTCTGTGCTATAAGAGGTTGGCTCTGAACTCTACCAGAGTACTTGTTGCGTATTTTTGGCACTCAACCTCTAGGAATAACTTTGACTTCCCAGCAGGATCTTGATAGACATACCCAATCCTTGGAAAAGTGATGATAGAGTTTGGTCTTCCAGAGGAGGGGCAGTCATCTTCTGGTGGTGGGAGTCTTAATCCCCTTACTCCAAGGTCTAGTCCCAGTTGGAAGTCAGTCATGCTATACATCAGAAGTCTATCGTGCATGGCCCTCCTGATTTCACGGTAAGCTCCTTGGATTTTCAGTCTATGGCTGTAGTTCTGCCATGCCCAACTCAGAAGATCGTATAGATCATAGAGGTTTAGATTTCTCAGATCTGCATCTGAGAACGTGGTTTCTGATCTGATACCCTCTTTACTCTGTAGAGGTTGTCGATCTTGAAGTTTGAGAAGACTTGGTTGACGACTTTGGCAGTCTTTCAATAGAATTGATCTCGTAGCTCTTTAAGAAAGTCGGGTTGTAGGATAGATGGTGGTAGAGGGTCGTTGACTGCTCTGCTGTATAAGTATTTGTGCACCACCTCTTCCATTTTTCTTTGTTGAACAGGAGGTGGTGGTATGGGTTTCCGCAGAGCATCCAAGTCACTTTTTAGTTTGGCCACTCGATCCTCTATGGGATTTGCCTTTGGGTCAAGTATTGGCTTGTTTGACAGAGTGTCGAAACCAAAAGCCCAGTCTTCTTCTTCAAGCTTCGGGTTTACAAAGGCATCGAAGGCATTTTTCATCAGTTTCTCTGTGGGTTGATGCTTAGGCTTCTTCTTTTTCGGTTCCTCTGTCATTATTCCCTTTCCTTTGTCTTTTGCCTTAGGCTGTTCTGCTTGTTGAGATTGGGTTGCTTCTGTAGGTTTCAGCTTTAGAGTTTGTGAGGGCTTGGATGTAGGTGCTTCTGCAGGTTTTGGGTTTGCCTATGCTGGTTTTGGCAGTTGTGCTTCTGAGGGCTTGATTGGTGATGTGGGTTTGGTTTGAGATTTGGCTGGTGAGGCTTCTGCTGATTTGCTCAGATATTTTCGTTTATGAGCTAAGGTTTTGGTTCTGGTTTTGGGCTCTTCTGTTCTTTTGGGTGTGGGAGATGGAGGTTTTGTCGTTTCAGCTTCTGGTGTAGGGGATGGTTGTTTGGGTTCTTCTGGCGTTTTTGGTGTTGGGGGAGGTAGTTTGTCTTCTGTTGGTTTAGGTGGTTGATCTTCTTCAGATGAGGTAAGGATCTGGAATTGTTCTATTTGTTTGGGGGTTGGTGATGGTACCTCTTCTACAAGTATAGAGGTTGTTTCCACAGAGGTGGGTGTTGCCTCTGTTGTCTTCTATTGGGTTCCTCCTTGAGTTTCAGTTGGAGGTGCTTGGTTTATTGGTTCTGCTGATATTGGTGGAGCTGGTAGACCTCTGTTTGCAGCTTTGTCTTGTCTCCTATTCTCCCCCTCAGGTTGACCTGATGATCCATCGGTTGAGTGGCTCTTGTTGCTATCATCTTAGCACAGAGGTCGTCACAAATGCCGAGCATGTAAGCAACCTCTGCTTCTGAGTTAAATCTGAGTCTGCCAACACTTTTCTGGAATTCTCTGACGTAGTTCGCATTGGCCATGGTGAAGGCAGTGATAAATTCTGTCATCTGGTCGATGATCCCTTGTCCAAGCTCTGTGAGTTGAGCTCTGGTCATGTAGTCGGAGGGCTTCATGGCTTGAGTTTCTTTTGTAGTATGTTCATAGAATTGCTATAGGTCCTTCTTTAGATCCTCTGGTGTAAGGCCCGTAGAGGTTGGGGATTGCTCTTTCTTCAGTTGTTCAAGTAGATCTTTGACAGAGGCCTGGAAGGCAGAGCTTGTTGCTTTCTCGAAGTCAGATGCGGTAGTGGCAGCAGAGGTTGTTGCAGCTGTTTTCATTTGGGCGCATGCATTTTTCACCTATGTGTACAAGTTGTCCATTTTGGTGTCCAGATCAGTTATGGCCCTGGTAGTGGTATCTGCAAAATAGTCAAAAGAGCTTTTCAACTCTTTCAACGTGTTGTCCACATAGATGACAAGGGTTTGGAAATCATCCCTTGTTACATGTGAACGAAGTGTAACCTCTGGGGAACACATTCATCCCCAGAGTGAGTCCCTGTTCCTGGGACACCTTCTGTCACCCCTGTGATGATGTTGAGGGTGGAAGGATTTCCCTCTAATCCTTGAGCAGAGGCTTTATTGGCCTCAGACTCTATAGAGGTTCTGTCAAGAACATTGTCCTGATCCACTCTAGAGATGGGTACAGGAATATTCTGAGGGTGACTTGGGGACTTGTCTAAAGTCCCTTCGTCTTTGTGCTCACTAAGCTCCTCTAAAGAGCCTTGGGGTCCTAATTGTGTGCGTGTAGCAGAGGAAACAAATTCCTCTGCGGGGATTTCTGTTGTGATCTGGGGCGAAGGATCATGAACCAAAGCTGAGTCCTTTAGAGAGGACTCCCTTGGAATTGTTTCCCCGGATTCTAATGGCACAGAGATGGAAAGAAGTTCCTCTGTCCGGTTTGCAGGGGTTGGGCTCGAGTTGTTCTTCTCTTTTTCAATAACACCTTCTTCACTAGACTGGCAGTGTCAGAAATGTGGGTTGCACTGGGAGTTGGTTGGGGTTGTGTGCCTCTACTATCTACGGGATCTTTTTAGGCTTCAGCCTCTGTCATACACCCTAACCTAAGGGTCTCTCTACTAGCCTCTATCTCTACGAAAGCGATCACATCTTATGTGGCTACCACTTCCTCTAGACTCTTACGCATTGTTTTATAGCATGGATGAAAAGAGTAGAGTAGAGGGTCTATGTATAATTCTGGGGTATTTGCCTTAATGCCCTCAGGGATTCTGTCATCTTCCTCTAGGTCAGAATCAACCTCTAAGACTGTGACATTTGGGTTTGTGATGTCCCAGTTGGTGATGGCTTCTGCGGTCCACCCTGAAGTATCTAGAGAGTCAGCAATATCCGGCCATTGGAGAAAGGCAGAAAAGTCACCTTGATCTGCATAGTGGATAGGAGTTGGGGATTGCAGAGGTTGTTCGCGGGTTTCTTCTGCCATTTCTTCTTCCTCAGCGATTGTCTTCAGAGGTGTGTGTTGCTTCTTGGTTTTCTTCTTGCTCTTTTTGCGCTTTGGTTTGGGGGCACCCTCCTCAGAAGACTTGTGTTTTCTCTTTTTCTTATCTTTAGGAGGAGGGGGAGGTGCAGAGGAATCGACCACTGTTGCATGTGGTGGTGATTGTTGGGTTTGTGCAGCACTAGTATAGGTGCCCTCTGTTGTTGTCTTTGATTTGAGAGCCTTCTTCTTCTTCTTGGGAGGAGTGGTAGAGGGTTTGCTCTTAGAACCAGAAGTGGAGAGTTGGCTTCTCTGTAGATGAAATCGATCCTGTACTTGCTCATGTTTAGCTAATGCCGCTGCCCATTCCTCATCACTCATCCTATCAACTACTTAGTTCCTAAAGGGGCACCTAGACGCGGGGGTGTCACTGGACTCGGTTCTGGAGTCCTGTGATCGCTTATATAGGCTAATCTAAGTTCCTCATCAGATGCATATGTCAGAAGAGCAGATGGTAGAGGTCTGCAGAAGTTGTATCCGTCCACATGCTCTGTTGGTGTATTCTTTGCCACGGGGTAGGTTTTGTGTTGGTTCCATTTTTACTTAACAATGATGATTATATCTATTAGTTCAAAAATAGAGTAATGTGCGAAAGTGTTTTAGAGAACTAATAAGATATTTAAGGTAGGAGAACACACTATATCAAATACATGAGATGTAAATAACGTAAGTTCTAACTCATTAACCCAATGTATATTGATATGAATAGAACACTAAGAACACCGAAAGTTATACAAGAATTCTTCTCTAAGAGTGTGTGTGTTGTGCAAAGCTTAATAGAAGAGCTCAACATGAGTCTTCTATTTATACTATTCATCAGGGGACAAGTTCTAGACATAAAGGACTAAAGGTACAAGACACGATCGTGAAACTTCTACTGGTACAACGTTAACATAGTGCGCCGCAATTCTGCAAAGGCTGAAACCCATCAGAGTTTGACATGTGGAATTGTCAGGGAACGCATTGTACGAATGATCTTCAGAATCTTCGTACAGTAGAAATCGTGAGAGGCACGATCGTCTTAGTGTTGATCTTCAGATAATCTTCTAAGTCTTCAGTCTTCATACCACAGAGGCTCTGTCAAGTTTGGCAGAGGCTCTGTGGCCTTATCCTCTGTGAGAGTCTTCAGTTGAGTCTTCACTTGATCTTCTATCGGTGTCTTGGCAGAGGGTTCTGAAGTTTATTACCGAGTCAATGACCTCTATCAGTCTATCGGCAGAGGCTGTGTCCATCAATTCCGTTCCTCTATGCTCCACAAGGTTGGCTCTGAACTCCGTGAGAGTACTTGTTGCGTACTTTTGGCAGTCCATCTCCAGAAACAGTCTTGATTTTCCCGCAGGACCTTGGAAGACATACCCAAACTTTGGGGAAGTTATGATCGAGTTTGGTATGGCAGAGGATGGGCAGTCATCTTCTGGTGGTTTAAGGCTTAGGTTTCTTACTCCAAGATCTCGTCCTAATTGGAAATCGACTAGGCTGTATAGCAGAAGTTTCTTACCCATGGCTTTCCTGATCACCCTGTATGCCCTTCGATTTGCATCTGTTGTGAAGTTCTATTTTGTCCAGTTTAGAAGGTCGGGTAGGTCGTAGGGGCTTAAGTTCCTAAGATCAGCATCTGAGAATTGGTTCTTGGTTCTGTCCATTCTTTTGACCTTATAGATGTTGTAGGAGATCTTAGGTGTGGT
The DNA here is from genome assembly GCA_033807775.1 of Saussurea involucrata. NCBI lineage: Eukaryota > Viridiplantae > Streptophyta > Magnoliopsida > Asterales > Asteraceae > Saussurea > Saussurea involucrata. The sequence continues at coordinate 52,945,584 of CM066312.1, read as the reverse complement.
TCTGGTGTGAGAGAACTTACAGTATATGACCTTGTCGATTTTGGATATTGAGTAGACTTGATTGACAGGTTTGGGTGTTGTTTTGGTGAAGATGTTTTCGAGCTCAGCACGGAAGTTTGGATCTTGAATAGATGGTGGCAGAGGATCTCTGATAGTTCTTTTGTATAGGTACTTGTACACTACTTCTTCCATTTTTCATGGAGGTGCACCAGGTGGAGGCATGGGTCTGCGCAGAGCATCCATTTGGTTTTTAATTTGCTTCACTCGATCTTCTGTAGGTTTTGCCTTCGGATCCAGAACTTGTATGTTTGACAGAGGGGTAACACCGAAAGCCCAGTCTTCTTCTTCTGGCTTTGGTGTCACATATGCATCGAAGGCGCTTTTCATCAGTTTCTCTGCAGGTTAATGCTTCGACTTTTTCTTCTTTGGTTCCTCTGTTAGTATTCCCTTGCCTTTGTCTTTTGCCTTCGGCTGTGGATCTTTTTTCTGTACATAATAGGTTGCCGCTGCTGGTTTTGGTGGTTGAGCTTCTGAGGTCTTGGATGTTGGTGCTTCTGTAGGTTTTGTGGGGGTTGTCTATGTTGGTTTTGACACTTGTGTTTCTGAGGTCTTGGATGGTGAGGAGGTTGGTGAGGCTTTTGTAGACTTGCTCAAATATTTTCTTTTGTGAACAATTGATTTGGTTCTGTTTTGGGTGTGGGAGATGGAAGTTTTGGTTCCTCTGGTGTTTTTGGTGTTGGTGTAGGGGGTTTGTCTTCTGTTGGTTTAGGTGTTGTTGGTGTTGGTTGATCTTCTTCGGAGGATGTCAAGATTTGAAATTGTTCACAGGTTGGCACATCTTCTCCGAATATAGAGGTTGTTTCCACAGAGGTGGGTGTTGCCTCTGTGGTCTTCTGTTGTTGATCTTGATTGGTTTCAGGTACTTGGGTTTGGATTTGTATTTCTGCAAGGGATGTTTCTACAGAGGTGGTTGTTGCCTCTGTAGACTGTTGTTGGGGGGTTTCTTCTTGGGTTTGGGTTGGGGGTGCTTGGGATATAGGTTCTGCTGATATTGGCGTTGGTGCAGGTAATCCTTTGCTTGCAGCTTTGTCATGTGTCCCTTTCTCCCCCTCAGGATAATCTGATGAATCGTCAGAATCATCATCAGAGTCATCCTGACCCTTATCTTTGGTACCCTCTGCACTACACGATGCTTCTGGTTTCTTTGGAGGAGTGGCACCTGCAGCTATCATTTTTGCGCATAGATCATCGCAGAGGCTAATAAGGTTGTGGACCTCTGCCTCGGTGTTGAAGCGTAATTTGTCGACACTTCTGCGGAAGTCTTTGACGTAGTTGGCGTTGGCAGTAGTGAAGGCTCTTATGAATTCTGTGATTTGGTCGAGAACTCCTTGTCCAAGCTCTGTGAGTTGTGTTCTTGTCATATAGTCGAAGGGCTTCATGGCCAGAGTTGCTTCTGTAGTATGCTCTTGAACTTGCTCGAGGGCCTTCTTTAAATCTTCAGGAGTAAGGCCCGGAGAGGTTGGGGATTGCTCTTTCTTCAGCTTTTCAATCAAGTCTTTGACAGAGCTTTGGAAGGCAGAGGATGTGGCTTTCTCGAACGCAACAGCAGCAGAGGTGGCAAAGGTTGTAGTAGTTAACTTCATATTGGCTAAGGTGTTTTTCACCTCTGTGGAAAAGTTGTCCACTTTGGTGTTCAGATCGGTAAAGGCCCGTGTAGTAACATCTACAAAAGAATCAAAAGAGCTTTTCAACTCTTTCAATGTGTTGTCCACAGAGGTGACAAGGGTTTGGAACTCATCCCTTGAGACTTGTGAATTTGGTGTAACCTCTGGGGGAACACTTCTTCCCCAGAGTGAGTCCCTGTTCCTTGGACACCTTCTTTCGCCCTTGTTTGTACGTTGGGGGCGGAAGGATTTCCTTCTGATCCTTGAGTAGAGGTTTTTGAGGACTCATTCTCTACAGAAGTTCTGATAAGGACATAGTCTTGATCCACTCTAGAAGTGGGTACAAGAGTATCCTTATGTTGACTCGGAGACTTATCTGGAGTCTCTCCGTCTTTGTGCACTCTAAGCTCCTCTGAAGAGCCTTTTGGACCTAAGTGTGTGTGCGTGTCAGAGGAATCAAATTCCTCTGCGGGGATGTCTGTTGTGATCTGGGGCAATTGATCACTAACTAAGGGTAAGTCCTTTTGAGAGGACTCCCCTGGAATGGTTTCCCCAGATAAGATTGGCACAGAGGTAGAAAGAGTTACCTTTGTCCGATTTGGTGGGGTTAGGGTCGAGCTGTGCTGCTCTTTTTCAATATTACCTTCTGCCACTAGACTGGCGGTAATAGAAGTTTGGGTTGCACTTGCAGTTGGTTGGGGTTGTGTGCTTCTTCTAGCTACGACATCTTTTCTAGATTCTTTCTCTATTGAGCATCCTATCACTACTTCACCATCTATTGTCTCAACCTCTCTCTGCCCTATGGCCTTCGGCTTCTACCCTAACTTCTGGACTTTTCCCTAGTCCTTCGGCTTCTTGTACGAGTGTGGCGTACATGGGATGAAAAGTAGGAAAATGTCTAAGGTCTGGGTGTAGATTTATGTAGTTTACCTGGTCATCTTCTTCTTCATCAGAATCCACCTCTGAGATTAATACAGGTGGGATTTTGGTAGTAGTTTCAACCAGATGCTCGGATTTGTCTGGTTTTGAGATGTAGCCCTTGATCTGTCTATCTTCTGGGTCATACATGCTACTCTGCTAGAATTGATTGAGGTATCTGGCAGGGATTTTGTTGACCGTTTTGGTTAATAGAGGGTTGAGGAAATGGTTTTCCAAAATATTAAGTAGGATGGCATGTTTTTCCCCAACTGCGGTTTTTGAGGGAACTAGGTAGTCGTTATTGGGTTTTAAGGGAAGAACACGTTCAAAGTGTTCATGTTCGATGAAGTTTAGAAGGTGAGTGGTCGGAGCAAAATCTGTTGCATAACTGGAGTTGTCTTGTTCTAGGTCTCTGGTTATTTCAGGGTTTTGGGAATGCTCGGAATGAGATGGGGAGTTCACCGGAGCGTTGGAGGTGGATGCCATTGCGATAATCTTGAAGAAAGAGAGTAGAAAATAGAAGTTGCAGGTTTTGCAAGGTTCGTCGGAAGTATTGAGGAGAGTAAGTTCGTGAAGGTTGAGAAGGAGTGGTAAGTTGGGTTTTATACTGAAGAGATAACAGTAGAATCTGAAGAGGTAAATATGTGAAAGTGAATAAAATTTGGGGTCCGCAATCGAGTACATACGGCTGGGTTGAATTTTCAGAAGAACGTGTGCCACGCACGTCCAATAAGAGAATGCCACGTCAGCGTTGTCAGAACACGATTAGACGTCGTGTGTGGCCCATTAATGCTTGGCGCGTGGGCTATTCCTCTTTCATATGACTGTCACTTTCCAGAAATAACCCTCATGTTACAGAATTTCCATAAAAGCCAAGTATCAGAAACGACAGAAGCTCTGTATTTGAATGAGCTCTGTGGTCTGAAACTTACTCTTTATCTCCTCTATGCTTGCACCTTTACCAAAACATTTGAAAAAACATTGGAAGTGATCGATAGAACTCTAGTGCAAAAGTTGCATTCACAGAGGCTTTGAGACTCTGTTGGAGCCAGCAGAGGCTCTATGAGTGAAAATTTCTCATAACTAAAGATTCATAAAACATTTTGATCATCCAAAGTTTTAATTGTTTTAAACATTGTTTTTAGGACATATTTGGAAATTAGTGTCCTAGAAAACTGTTTAGGAAAACATTTTGTGCGAGTAGCCTTTGAATACCTAGGTTCTTCAACATAAGTTTTGTGGTGGAGTGAACTCTATGACTAGAAACCTTCTTTAAGACTTTGAAGTTGATCGATAGAGTTCCCGTATGAAATTTGCAGTTATAGAGGATCTGACTTACAGAGGCTCTATGACCATAAATTTCTAATAACGGACAACTCAACAATCCTTTTGATTATCCATGGTTAGGAATGTCTTAAATAGTGTTTCTAGGACATATTTGGAATTGGTGTCATAGAAAATTGTTTTCAAAAAGGATTTGTATGAGATACTTACCTTTTGGCTCTCCCTTGTTCGGCAAAAATCTTCACTTCTGTGAATGTGATTGATCACAGCTTTTCTTTGGCTCCCCCTTGATTGATCAACCTCTGTAGATCAATTCAAGGTCTCCTTCTGCTCCCCCTTGACCTATGCTCGCATCAAATGAGATAAGTAGTGCACAGAACATAGGTCAAACTCATCAGAGGTTCTGTGGAGATTGTCAGAGTCTCTGAGCAATCCCACAGAAGCTCTGTCGGGTACAGAACTTTTGATGATTAAGAATTTACATACAGATGAGTTTAAATATATATACATATTTACAAGTGGATCAAATCTAACTTACAGAGGATTTAACTCATGTTAATCATACCCAACTTACCCACCAAGAAAAGGAATCTTTTCTCATCAAATGCTTTGGTGAATAAGTCTGCAAGCTGGTATTCAGTGGACACAAAGTGCATTTCGATTGTTCCATGTTCAACATGATGCTTCAGAAAGTGGTAACGAATATCGATATGCTTTGTTTTTTAGTGATGTACTGGATTGGCAGAGATGGCTATGGCACTTTTGGAATCACAGAGGATCGGTATCTTGTAGATGGTGTAGCCATAGTCCTTTAGCTGAGTTTTGATCCACAGAACTAGGGAGAACATCTAGCAGTAGCAAAATATTCAGCTTCTGCTGTAGATGTAGACACACAATTCTGCTTCTTCGAAGTCCAGCTGACTAGTTTACCACCCAGGAATTGACAACTCCCAGAGGTACCTTTTCGATCAAGTGTAACCACCCGGTTTCCCAAATATACAACAAATAACATATATTGCATAACATCGTTACATTCATTACAAAAGATACTTAATAATTCACATACGGTCCCATAGTCTCCAAACTATACAATACAAAACATAAGTCTTTCCTAATCTTCGTCAGCTATCAACCGCATCCTACACTTTATCCTTTCCTTTATACCTTCTTGAACCTGGAATACATATTTTTGAAAACAAAATGAGGGTTAGACCAAACGGTCTAGTGAGATAATCCCTGTCAGTTTAGAAATCATTTTGTAAAACACAAATATACCACATATAATATAAATACCAAGCAAGACTTGTGCACCGTGTACCTTTCCTCATTTCCCTTGGCCATATTAGTTGGTTGCAAGCCAACTAATCAATTACTCCACCGTACGACAATTACAGCCAACACGACCGTACGACTATTACAGCCAAAACTCCGCCGACTATTAGTTCGGCTAACGTATACTAGTGTAGTGTAATGCTCATATAAATAAAATATATATCTCAATATATCATATTTTCATTTATAAAAACGTTATCACATTCCAACCACATATCCATCTCAAATGTAAACACATAATCACACCATCTATCACATATCCAATCCACACATATACGTATTCCAGTTTGAAAATGTGTTTTAAAATAAACTCACCTGATTGCTTTACTACAACTCTTCCAAGCCTTTTCCAAAGATTCAGTCTTTCAATCCAAATCCACTGAGTCTGAAACAGATTAAATACAAATATCCCCTTACTAAATAAACACATAAGACATACTAGGCTAAGAACTCTAGATAACTTAAATCCTCCAAAAGTGACCAAACAGCTAAGGTTACCGGATACTACAGAACTATCCGGACAACAAGACCAATCCGGACAGCATAAGTTTTCGGACAACATCAATAATCCGGACGCCATCCGGAAACCGAAGTAACCCGGATACCACCCGGTAACATAAATCATCCGGAAACTATAAAAAAGAGATACTTACCGGATACTTGTTCGTCCGGACACTAGCCATAGAAATTACCGGACACCTTCAACAAGACTACCAGACACTATCTTGTTTTGTCCGAAAACCTTCGTCTGTTCATTAAAATCCATACCCAGAAATCGATTGAAACCATGAACGATTCTATAACTTTGCAGATATGTTTAAGACCACTCTTATAACACTATTCTAAACCCAGGTTTCCCAAAACATCCTCAATTCATCAAAACCCACTTCTAAACCTTTTAATAAACTTTAAGAAACTAATAAACATAAAAGGATAAATTGTAAAGGATTGTTACCTCTTTGATTCTTCAATTGTTTCCAATAACTCCAGCAGAAATCTAATATGTTTTCCTTCTTCTTCTTCCTTAATTTGCTCTCTTAATTATCTCTCTCTTGACGTGAAGAACACACACACACACATACACACACTCACGATACTAAAATGAAATATCCCATCCCTCTTATCTCCTTTTTGTTAAAAATAAGGCGGTTGTGGTATTGATGTTTCATCAATTCAGCAAACAAACCCCCACTCTCATCTAATGTCAACTTTAACCCTCCAATCTCTAAATTAAAATTACAACTTACCCCTTAACTTCTAACTCCATAAAACTAAACCCACAACGTACCCGGTTATTACATCAAGCTTGCATCCTCCATAATCTGAATCTGTGTATGTCTTAAGACCAAAGCCAGAGTTCTTCGGATACCAGAGCCTAAGATTTTTGGTCCCTTTAAGGTATCTGAAGATCCCCTTTACAGCAATAAGATGAGACTCCTTTGGGTTAGCTTGGTATCTTGCATAGAGGCATGTGGCATACATTATATCAGGTCTACTTGCAGTTAAGTATAAAAGTGACCCAATCATACCTCTGTAGAGTTTGCACTCTACAGATTTGCCATTTGGATCTGAGTATAACTTATTTCCAGTGGCCATTGGAGTCTTCACTACAGAGGCATCAGAGAGACTGAATTTTGAAAGAATGCCAGAGACATATTTAGCTTTGTTGTTCCCATTTTTTTAGCAACAATAGAAGAAATATAAAGTCCATATTTAAATATAGAGATAAGATATACATGAAGAACAACCATAAAGAAACTTATCTCATATTCATTGATGATTAAATATGGAGAGGAGAAATGTTGAAGAACACCACACTAAACATGAAACGACTCTCATAAGAAACTAGTCTATGTGTGTTTTTGTGTGCTTTCCATATTTCTCACTTCTTGAAATAAGACTATGGAAACCTCTTATATAGGGCCATTTACACATTAGATATTTAAGATATCTAAAATCTAGACAATATCTAAAATATCTATATAAAATATCTAAGTAAATATCTATAAGAAAATATCTAAAACATTAAAACATCTTTATAAAACATTCATTTAATTAGGAGCTAATTAAAACTAACAATCTCCCCCTAATGTTTTATAAATAAAGCATCATCTTATAGTCTCCCCTTTGCTTTCTTTAGAACCTTTGATGTTCCGTTCTTCAAGTCTTCAAAGCATCATGTGCTCCCCCTCAAATGTAGGCTCATCCACCGAGCTTTAAACGTGAATAATCAGAGGATGGAGTGACATTTAAAATGTGACAAATGTAGCTTGACACCATGAAGAACCGTTGAGAGAACACCATTCTTGAAAGCGGAAAGAGCACGAGTGAAATGCGATGCTTTCGGTGCAGCAAGAGTCCATTGACTTTGACACAGATTCTGACCATTAAGCACACTGATTCAGACCAAAATCAAAACATGTAAAAGTTTCACCTGTGTCTTAGGAATTCAACGCAACTGGACTCATGCGAATCGGAGCACCGAGTAGTAAGTTATGCGCGTGTTTCTGAAACAGTGCAAAGCTGACAGCAAGTAAACAAAAATCAGGCTGAGGTTGAGTCGCAGAGGTTCAGTCCAAAGAGGCTCTGTCGGGTTTCACAGAGGTTCTGTGGTGAACAGTAACACAGAGGTTTGGTCGCGTGCGGCAGAGGTTTGGTCGCCGCTCGGCAGAAGCTTAACAGAAGTGTTACACTTACTTTGACACCGATTTAGACCATTTTACCTCTGGAGTTTGCAAAAACTCAAAATACAAACAACTTTCATTAGTTTGTTATCTGTTAAGATCATCTTGAATCACCTCTTTTCGAGCTCGTACGACAAAGATATGGTTGATTTTACCACAGTCGCGCAGATCTGTCCATCAGCACACTGTTGTCTACTTCAACGATGCATATGACCCTTATAAATTTCGAATCTCTGAATTCTCAAAACACGAAAGCTGTTCATCAATGTGTTTTGAATCCAGGGCCTTTTGAATCGCATCAATCGGTGTTTTTATGAGTGAGATATGATCGGTTTAATACAGCAGCGCAAATCTGTCATTAAATCTGATTTGATGTAAAAGATAAGACGATCTTCATATAATTTTTAAAACCGTGAGTGCAAATAATTCGATCTCTAATTGATCAAGTCAGAAAACTAATTAGAAGAACTCAAAGTTTTAAAAAAACGTTTCAGATCAGACTTTGAACATGTAACAAAACATCAAATCTTTCTCAAACAACTTTCTCAAGACCCAAATGATTTTGTTATCCATATATAAATGTTTATGAGCAGCGGAAGACAAACAAAATCTGGATCAAAGATAGTCCAATCTTGAAAATAAAGGTCAGATCAAACAAAGATCAACAACCTTACTACCAAGATGCAAAAAGAATTGCTATGGACTTAAGCACACACAAGGATGAGATCATAGATCAACCATCTACTTAGTGCTTATCAAATAAAACCAATGAATTAGAAAGAATCAAAACACACACATGAAGTATATCATAAACTGAAAGAACAGGATCTAATCTTACAATCAATATAGTAAGCAGTAATTGAGAAGTTGTATGATCAATCCCAAATGTATTCAATGATGAACAGAATTACAGATCTAAGAGAGAGAATCTCAAAGATTACAGAGAATGAATACAAAGTTATATGGGAAAAATCAATCAGTTAGCAACACAGAGCTAACTACTATTTATACTGCAACGGACATCTTAAAGCTACAGTACAAAGAAGAAAGACTAATAAGAACATAACACGTGTCCTAATTAGTTTATAAAATACTAAGTAAAGTATTTCGTCATAAGTTCTGAACAGGTAGTTCAGAACTTCTGAACATTCTTCTGATAAAGCTTCTCAGATCTTCTGACTCCTTAACTCAGACATCTGACTTCTCTTTCCACTGATCAATACTTCTGAGCTTTCACAGTCAGACCTCTGACTTCTCTACTCAGAACATCTGAGTCTTCTTATCAGATCTTCAACACTTGGTTTATTGACAAAACTTCAGATCTAACATAAACTAAACCATCTAAAACTTCCATTGTTGCATAGATGATCGATTTTGAAGAAAAGTTTCTTCAATCGGCTCTGATACCAATTGTTGATCCCATTTTTTAGCAACAATAGAAGAAATATAAAGTCCATATTTAAATATAGAGATAAGATGTACATGAAGAACAACCATAAAGAAACTTATCTCATATTCATTGATGATTAAATATGGAGAGGAGAAATGTTGAAGAACACCACACTAAACATGAAACGACTCTCATAAGAAACTAGTCTATGTGTGTTTTTATGTGCTTTCCATATTTCTCACTTCTTGAAATAAGACTATGGACACCTCTTATATAGGGCCATTTACACATTAGATATTTAAGATATCTAAAATCTAGACAATATCTAAAATATCTATATAAAATATCTAAGTAAATATCTAAGTAAATATCTAAAACATTAAAATATCTTTATAAAACATTCATTTAATTAGGAGCTAATTAAAGCTAACAAGCTTGATTTATAAAAATTCCCTCTGATGTTTGTTTTACTTGGAGTCCGAGGAAGAAGGTTAATTCTCCCATCATACTCATTTCAAACTCACTCTGCATGAGTTTTTCAAAATCTTTGCACTGTTGTCCATTGGTAGACCCGAAGATAATGTCATCCACATAGATCTGTACAAGCAGAATCTCATCACCTTTTCTTTTGTAAAACAATGTAGTATCTGTCGTACCTCTGTCGAAATCATTATCGAGAAGAAAGGTTGAAAGTCTTTCGTACCATGCTCTTGGAGCCTGTTTCAGTCCATACAGAGCTTTGTCGAGATAATAGACATATTTTGGGTACTTGGAACTTTCAAACCCTGGTGGCTGCTGGACGTATACTTCTTCTTGGATTTCACCATTTAGAAAGGCAGATTTTACATCCATCTGAAAGACTTTAAAACCTCTGTGGGCTGCGAAGGCTAAGAAGATTCTTATAGCTTCGAGTCGTGCGACAAGGGCAAAAGTTTCATCGTAATCAATGCCTTCTTCTTGGCGATATCCCTTGGCCACCAATCTCTCTTTATTTCTAATGACCACCCCGTCCTCATCCTTCTTGTTTCTGAAGACCCATTTAGTCCCTATTGCTTGTTTCCCCTTTGGCAGAGGAACTAGGGTCCATACATTGTTTCTCTCAAACTGCAGAAGCTCTTCTTGCATAGCAGCTACCCAGTTTGGATCATCTAGGGCTTCAGAAATGCATTTTGGCTCGATGACACTGATAAAATTTGTAAAGAAACAAAAATTGGCAGTGGATGATCTTGTCTTTACTTTGTCAGAAGGATCGCCAATGATTTGGCTTTGAGGATGACTCATAGTCCACTTGGTAGTCATGGGGAGATGGTCATTCGCATCATCAAGTTGAACCTCTATGGTTGTACTTGTCGGTTCTTGTGCAACCTCTGTAGTTGATGGCACTTTTGTGCTTGAACTTGGTATTGCAGCCTGTGGGATTATTGGTTGTTCCTCTGAGGATGTAGAGACTGAGTCCTCGTTTTCCTCTGGTATTGGTTCCTCTGTGGATGCTGGAGTTGGTATTTCCAGTGCCTCTGTTGTAGAATCTTTAGTTGTTTCATCTTCTGTTGGCTCCCTCTCAGCACGTGCATCTGCATGATTTACAGAAGAGGATGAAGTATTTAATGGACCAGTTAGAGATATACCTGACTCAGTATGGCCTGCAGAAGATGTTTCTCTAGAGGCTCTGGCAGCTCCGGTAGAGGGATCAATATCATCATGGAACATCTCTTCAAATAGCAGATTTAGGTCTGCTTCTCTTATCTTTGAGATGCCAGAGGATTCCTTCTTTAAACCGAGTTCTGAACTGATTTGTTCAGAAGTCTTTTGGAAGGAATCGTCAAAAGAGACATTGATGCTTTCCACGATAGAGCGAGACCGCAGAAGATAAACTCTGTAAGCCTTTGAAGTGGCAGAGTATCCTATGAACTTTCCTTCATCAGCTCTCACATCAAACTTCCCTCTGGCTTCTCTATCATTTAAGACGACTTGCATCCAAAGACATGGAAGAACTTGATGTTAGGTCGCCTCTGATTGATCAATTGGTAAGGGGTCTTGATGTACCTTTTAACTACAGTTGATCGATTTTGGGGCATAACAAGCTGTTGATATAGCTTCTGCCCAGAAAGAGATTGGTAATCCAGATGCAGTTAGCATAGTTCTTGTGGCCTCCACAAGCGTTTTGTTATTTCGTTCAACTACGCCGTTTTGTTGTGGAGTGCGTACTGCAGAGAAGTTCTGTGAAATGCCTTCTTCTGTGAGATAAGCTTCAATGACGGAGTTTTTGAATTCTGTGCCATTGTCGCTTCTCAACTTTTGGAATTTGTACTCGTACAGAACCTGGATCTTTTTCATTAGGTTTATCAGAGTGTTAGAAACATCTGATTTCTTTCTGACAAACTCCACCCATGTATATCTTGAGTATTCATCGATCACCACCAGTATGTATGTCTTGCCTCCTAGGCTCTGCGTAGCAATCGGACCACAGAGGTCGACATGAAGCATGTGCAGGGGCCTAGGACAAGACACATCAGTCTTTCCTTTGTGGGAAGCCTTCTTAAGCTTGCCCATTTCACATGCTGAGCATAGATGATCTTTGTTGAACTTAACATTCGGCAGACCTTTAACAAGATCAAGTTTTACAAGTTTATCTAGAGTCTGGAAGTTCAGATGGCAGAACCTGTTGTGCCATAGCCAGGCCTCTTCATTTGTACAAGCAACAAAGCAGAGCTTGTCTTCTTTGTTTTTGACGCTAAAGTTCATTAGATATAGATCTCCCCTTCTTTCAGCCCGCAGAAGTTCAACTCCAGTGTCTTCTCCTTGCAGAGAGCAGAAAGTTCTTTTGAACATCACATCGAAGCCAGTATCGCAAAGTTGGCTGACACTTAGGAGATTGTGCTTTAGGCCATCCACATATGCAACTTTGCATATTTCGATCTTTTCCTTTTTGATGACTCCGTAGCCTTTAATATATCCCTTTTTGTTATCCCCAAAGGTTACATATCCTCCATTGAGTTTTTCTTTATAAGAGGATAGTAGACCTCTGTCGCCAGTCATGTGCCGCGAGCACCCAGAGTCAAGATACCAGATCGGCACATACTACTTCTGCCAGACAATCAGAGATTTTTAGGTACCCATATCCAACTGGGTCCCTTTTTGTCAGAGGTCTTCAAGGTTGCCTTAGCATCCTTGGGTTTGGTTTTAGCTTCTGTTGAAGAACCATTTTGTTTCTTCTTTCCCTTGAATTTAGCATTCTTTTTGGGCAAAGAGAGGAAACAGTGAGGACTTGAAAAATGTCGGTTCAATTGAAACATGAGATCAAAACAATGACAATAATGAATTTGTGAAGAGATTTGCTTGAACTTTTCATTGAAAACATTAAAACAAGGTACAGAGGCTTTAATTTTACAATCTACCCTAGCACTAGACTTTTTATTACAAAAAGACCTATGCTGACTAGACTGTTGTTTTGAAAATTCTCTGGTTGGAGTAGCCTTCTGTGGACCCTTTCTTATGTGGTGAACTTCTGCAGGTTTCATTGTCACAGAAGTAAAAGAATTGTTATTTTCAATCCACTTACCTTTTTGTTGCCAAGTTAATTTTTCTTTGAAAGGCCCAAAATGTTTAGCTTCTTTTGAATATAGAGAGGATTTTTCCTTTTCAGGTTTGATTTTCTTGAGCTCCAGAGAGGTTTTGTCTTTTACACACTTGTTCACAAAATCCGGGCAAAAAGGAGCACTTGTGATTATCTCCTTAGGAGTAATTGTTCTGTTAAGAAATTCAGAGGAAATTTTAAGTCCCTCTGTTTGACAAGGAACTATTTCTGATTCAATTGAATCAGTCTCATAATCGTCAGAGGATGAGTCGTCCTCATATACAGAGGTTGAGTCACTTAGATCTCTGTCGACAGAAGCTGGATTTTCTGAGCAAGTGCTATACTCGCTTTCTTCATCTATTTCGGGGATATTTTCTAAGTCAACAGAAGTGTTCATCGAGGTTTCCTCAAAGAGATTATGGATATTATTGGAAGAACTGGGACATTCATAAAAGTTATTTTCACCGATTTCCAATAATTCCTTTTCAGAAATATGAGTTAGTTTTTCTTTTGTGGAAGCAGGCAAGAACTCAGGTGCCTCTGCCGATAGTTTCTTCTCAAAATCTATAGTGCAGACAAAGGCAACCTGGGATTGAGTCTCGGGGTCACCAAACTTGAAGCTTCCTATCTGATCTTGAGTTTTCAGATATTTCTTGGGTTTGGATTCTCTTTTGACAGAGACTGAAGAAGATAGATCTGTGTTTTCAAACCATACATTTATCATCTTCAGAGGTTTCCTCTGGTGAGGTTCCCCAGAGACTTTTCGCCTTTTGCTTGCAGAGAGTAAGTTTGGAAAAACGGGTTTTCTTGTGCTTCCAATATGAAATAGTGAAGACCTCTTTGTCTCTTTTGGTTCCAGTGTATGGATCAATATCACATAAACCAATTCTCCGTCTCCCTATTTGTGTGTTTATCTTTTCATAAACCATCTGAGCATCTTGATATTTTTTCATTAAAAGGTCTCTTCTAAGTAGGTCTTGATGAAGGACTTCTCTTTCCTTTTGAAAATAATGTTTAAGAGCTGGGATGTTCATTCTGTCGCTCTAAACATCCATAAGTTCTTTAGATTTAGCTTTCAAGGCAAAGTTGAGTTCTGAAATTTTCTCTTTCAAAGGATTTAGATGTTTATTCCAGTTTGTTTCAATTTCTTCCTTTTCTTGAAAAATCTTTGCCTTTTCTTGAGTGAGAAGTTTTGTTTCTCTTTCGAAAAATGCAAGTTTCCTTTGAGTACTTTCACAAGTCTTTTTGAGATTATCGTATTCAATGGTCAGTTTAAGCAAATCAGCTTCTGCTTGATTGGAGTAAGAGTCAGAAGTGGATACCTCACTATCAGAGTCGGAAGAGCTGACCTCTGGCATGCCACAAAACATGGCGTTCTTCTTTTCTCCTTCGTCAGAGGATGTATCTGACTGCCAGTTCTCTTGATTCACCATTAGTGACTTCTGAGCATAATATTCCGCTTTCTTTTTATAGAAAGCAGAATCCCTCTGAGGGCGGTTTGGTTTGCTCTTGCAGTCATTGGCATAGTGGCCTGGCTTGCCATAATTGTAACATCCTTGGTTCTGTGGAGCATTGCCAGCTTTGTCGTCTGACTTCTTTCGATCACCACCTCTATCACCTCTTTCACCTCTGTCATTCAAACCATCTCTTCCTTGGTTCCTTGGCTCATACCTCTCTTCTCTGTCGTCCTTTCCATCACGTTCATACCCCTTCTTCTTATATCCTCCTCTTCCAAACTCCTTTGTCAGCAGAGCTAATGATTTAGCTATCGAGGCCATCGTTGCCTCCTCTTCTATCACCCCATCTTCAGAGCTATTGACAATCATCACTTTCTTCTTTTTCTCCTTCCTCTCCTTCTTTTCCTCCGCTTCCACAGCTTTCTTAGGCTTCTCCTTTGCCTCTATAGTCTTCGCCACAAGTGCCAGAGGCCTAGCAGTCTTAGTTTTTTCCTGGGCTATTTGGGGTTCTTGATCTGCCAATGTTCCATAAAGATCTGATAGGCTCCATGTGTCTAGGTCCTGATTTGTCTGTAGGGACATAGACAGTTGGAGCCATTCTTCTTTGAGACTCTTTAAGAACATGACATTGTTTTCTTCTGAAGTTCTGTGGATCCCAAACTTCTTGCACTTGTTTATGAAGAAGTTAAACCTGTCATACGTAGACTGCAGAGACTCAGTCGGCAGAGCTTTGAATAAGTAATACTCATTGATACATTGGGCTCTGCGATTTTTCTGAGTTTTAGCCCCTCTTCCAATTGTTTCTCCAGTTCCTTCCATAGATCGTATGCAGATTCACACGCGTCTAGGGATTGGAAGAGGTCATTGGGGATTGCCATTATCAGAATTCGTTTTGCCTTCTGTGCCAACTCGTATTTCGCCCAGTCAGGATCAGACCATTTATCTTTTGACTTAGGTTTCTCGTGCGCATGAATCTCTGGAGTGTCATCTGTTGCAGGTACACGTGGTACATAGAGCATAGGAACGAAAGGAGGATTGTGGATGTAGTAAAGAGCTTCTTTGTCAGTACCCTCGAAGAAATGAATCATTCGTATTTTCCATTGAGGGTACTCATATCTGAGTAGAGTGGGTGGTTTTGTTAAAGAGCCGGCAGAAAAGTAGTTGTTGGTGGTTGCTGCCATTTTGAATGGTTTTGGAAAATACCAGAAAACAGAGTATAAACTGAGATTTTCAGATTATGGGTCAAGATTTCAGAAAGGAGATTACAAGCTTGAAAACCTTAAGCGATGCACTAAAATGGAGAGTTTTAACCTAGAAAATAGATTCTGCAGGTTTACCAGAGTCGAACAGGTCGAGAATGGCAGAAAAACAGAGTCTGTTTGAAATATACGAAGAACAGGTCAAAATCTAACCAAGTTTCCACCAAAAATCATTGTAAGAGAGGATCTCTTGATATAGAAAATCAAGGATGGCTCTGATACCAATTTTTGGTTCCGTTTTTACTTAACAATGATGATCATATCTATTAGTTCAAAAACAGAGTAATGTGCGGAAGCGTTTTAGAGAACTAATAAGATATTTAAGGTAGAAGAACACACTATATCAAATACATGAGATGTAAATAACGCAAGTTCTAACTCAATAACCCACGGTATATTGATATAAATAGAACACTAAGAACACCGAAAGTTATACAAGAATTCTGCTATAAGAGTGTGTGTGTGTTGTGCAAAGCTGTTAGGGTCGATTTATGTTGAATTAAAGTTTAGGGTTTAATTTGTAATTCTTGTATTTGAGCTTTATTAGTGAACGGGCTGTGGGCTTGTTAACCACGGGCCCGTCATATAAATAGTTTCCTTTGCCTTAGAAAATAGGCTAGTTGTCTTTTTGCTTTCCTTTTTGTATTGTAAAACTCTCTGAAACCATAATAGAGATGACCAGTTGAAATCGTATACTACATTGCTTATTTGTTTGATTTCATTGTTCGTTGCACGGATCTGAGACTCTCAATTGGTATCAGAGCAGACGGACACGATCGATTCAAAGTGCTCATATTGATTTCTGGTAAGTATTGACTTTTTCACGTCTGTGTTATTCTTGAAAATCCAATTCTCTGACTCAAGCAAAATTGATTGATTTCGCTTATTGGGTTGTGTTAGCATCATTGTCATTAGTGTTTCTGCAAATTTTCACATCCTAATTCGACCATTTGAGTGGTTAATTAAGCAAATTAAAGTCAAAAGTTTTGAGTGTGTTCTTCACTAAAAATCAAATTTTTTACCATCAAAACTTGTTGTTTTTGCTTTAAA
Organism: Saussurea involucrata; assembly: GCA_033807775.1. Lineage (NCBI taxonomy): Eukaryota > Viridiplantae > Streptophyta > Magnoliopsida > Asterales > Asteraceae > Saussurea > Saussurea involucrata. The sequence continues at coordinate 52,928,972 of CM066312.1, read as the reverse complement.
ATCGATTGGGTTAGTATTATTTTTGTGTTTGGTAGTGTTTCTAATCTTTCAAGAACATTTTTGAGCAACCCTAATTGAGTTTCAATCGATTTGGAAAAGTCAGCCGCAGAGTCCGGATAGAACTGCCGCGGTTTCCGAACATGTCAACACTGTCCGGACGTTTGTGTTATTCCATCCGGATTCGTCTTCTTTCCGGGTAAGTCGAGTATTCCGGGTAAGTCATTCTTTCCGGGTAAGTATCAATTTCCTTAATCTTTCTGGGTAGTGTTTTCCGGAAACCCAAAGTTTCCGGTAAAGATTTTATCCGGATAACCGTAGGTTTCCGATAAAAGTTTTTATTCGGACAACACTTCCTATCCGGGAAACATATTATCCGGACTCCCTTTACACCCGGTAAGCTTTGTGCTTTTCCATCTTGTCCGGTAAGTCCTTCATCCGGAATCCCCATCATCCGGTAAATTCTACTTCTATTTACTGTATCCGGACAATTTAAGTTGTCCGGACTCTTTCAACTTATCCGAAAACTATTGTGATTTTTGAACTGTTTTGTCTATTGATCTGATCCGGACACTTCCTGATCAGACCCTTATTTGGATTCCTATCCAGTAAGATCACTCTTAGTTTATATCAGTCGTAGAACCTGCGTTAGGATCCCACTCATAGTGCCTTGCGTTAGGTTTACACTTTCAATCAATCAACACGTCTGACGATCACTCTGTTGCAACCAAAGATGTCTACTCCTGACGCTCTCGCAATCGGTACCGAGTCCAAACCACCTTGTCTCTACCAAGGTGAGTATAGCCAGTGGCGAGACAGATTCATGCTCTTCATAGATTCCAAGGATAACTACGAGTACATCAAGAGAGCTCTTGAAGATGGTCCAATCCCTTGGCCGATGAAGGACATAGAAGCAACTGCAACTTCTGTAGCTCGTCGTGCGAAAAAGACTATCGCCGACATGACCGAAGATGAAAGAGGCATGATCGAAGGTGAAAAGCATGTAAAGAGATATCTTGTCTAAGCCCTTCCCAACCCGATCTATACAGCTATCGACAGCTACAAAGACACGGCAAATGGCATGTGGGATCAAGTGGCCAGAATGATGCGTGGGAGTGATGTCGGAAATCAACTAAAGGTCAACAGCGCGATAACCAAGTTCGATGGTTTCAAGCAGCGCACCGACAAATCTCTCACACAGACCTATGAACGGTTCTGCTCACTTCTTAATGAACTAAACGAGAATAAGATCACTCGCTCTAACACAGAAAACGCGCTCAAATTTCTCAATAATCTGCTGCCGGAATGGAAGGTGTTTGCTTCTCATGTCAAGCACAACAACTTGATAGAGAACATCGGCATCAATGAACTCTATGAGACGCTTCTTCAAGACGAAGATGAAGTGAATGAGCTTCTGAGCGAGAAGAAGACTGAATCAAAGCCAACTGCTGATCCTTTTGCACTCATGTCCTCCAAGAAAGTGAAATATTCGAGCTGTCACTCTGAACGTGCTCAAAAGCAAAGCTCTTCCGAATCTGAAAAGGAAGATAGTGACTCTAATGATGAAGTATCTGACTTCAAGAAAGCGATAGCTCTGCTTACAAAATCTTTCCAACAACAAAAGTACTATAAGAAGCCTTCGTCCAACAATCAGCGCTACTCCACCTCCTCCAACAAGTGCCATGATCATCAGGACAAGTATGAGGGAAAGAAGAAAGCTGATAAGCAAGGGAAGTCAGAGAAGAAAGAAAAGACTGAGAAATCAGAAAGTAAGAAGAAGGATGAGCCAGTGACATGTTACAACCGCGGAAAGCTTGGTCACTTTGCTAAAGATTGTACGAGGCATGTGGTAAAGAATTCTCACTACTACAAGGCAAAACTCGCATTGGCTGAGCAGAAGGAAGCTGGAGAAGCTTTGTTTGTGGAAAACGACTACTGGTTGGGTCGTTCTGATGATGAAAGCGATACGGATGGTGCAAATGCTTTCATGGGCTATCACTCTCCAGCTGATGAAGAGAAGACAAGCCAGGTATGTGAATATTCCGAACAAGATTTCTTGAATAAAATGCAATCTTTTACCGAACAGGCATATTCCTTTAAGGCCACCACTAAAGAACAAAAGCTTGAGATTAGATCACTAACCGAAAAGCTAGATGTTCAAACGCGAATAACAGAAAAATATAAGTCTGAAAATGCTATTTTAAAGGAAAAATGCAAAAATCTTTCAATAGCACCTAAAGTCTTAAGGGCCAAATTATCTGATCTTCAGTCTCATTTGATCAGTGCATGAATGAGAAAAAAGAAATTGTTTATCAATGTTCCTCTCTTCAGATTCAGCACAAGGAGTTAGTTGCCAAAATTCTTGATCTTAAAACCAAACTCCACAAAAGGGGTCAAACTGATCAAACCATCTTTCTGAATAAACCCAAAGAGTTCACCTATTTTAACAAAGAGTGGGGAATCGTATATGATAACCCACACTATTTGAAAAAGGGAAGATACCAAACTCATACTTTGTATGATTTTGCATGTTTTGGGTTAGACAAAAAGTATCCGGAATATGCCATTCAATGGACTGGTCCTCTTGAACCTGAAAAGGAAGAGGAAACTGAGGAATACAATCGCACACACACGTCTAAAATGCAACTTCCGTTTTGTTATGAGCCTTTACATTATTCCTATCAAAAAAATAAAAAGTATCTCTCGAATGACTGCTTCGATTGCTACAAGGTTGCAAAGCCCAAGGATTCCTCCAAAAAGGATGAGGTTCAAGCAACCGCAACCAAGAATGAGACAGATGAGTTCAAGCTCTATGTTCCCCCTCTCATCTTGGAAGCAAAAATAGCTGAATTGGAGGAGTCTTTCGAGAAAGAAAGGTCAGTTTTTCAAAAGGAAAAGCAAGTGCTAATCACTGAACTTGAGAAACTCAAATCTGAGAAAACCGAAGTTGTGTCAAATGAAGAAAAGGAAACTCTTCAGAGTGAAATCAATAAGCTCTCATCTAAATTGTCTGAAATGACAAGAGAAACGATGAAAGAGCACATGAGAAATGGTCGACTCCAAGTGCAGCTTGACCTACTCCAAAAGGTAAGGCAGATTTCACCTGAACTTTCCTCAAACTCATTTGACACATCCTCATGTAAAGCCTTCATAGGAAATATCTCTTCACAAGAAAGTAAAGTTTCTCAAGATGAGTGTGTTAAAAGGAATTTAAACTCTGATTTTTCAAACGCTTCCGCACCGTATTCCCCAAATCACACTCACACTAAGTGTTCCTCGCCTTCCTTGACCGATCAAAGTCCTGAAATTCCGGAAGTCGACTTTACAGAATATATGAACTCCGAAGGTAATTCTGATGGAGAGTTTGAGTCGTTCCCTTTCGACAAACCTCTTCCAAGTCATTCTGACTTTTAATCTCCAGTGGTTAATCGTCCGGTCAATTTTCAAAAGGGCAACTGTTCTCAAACAAAGACTCCGACTGTGATTAAGATTTCTAAAAATGCTTCAAGTTCTCAAAAACAATCACAGCCAAAGCAAAAGACCGAACGACCAATCACTAAGATTCTTGTTTCCTCAAACACCACTGAACCTACTGTCCATGTTAGTTCAGATAAAAATGGTCATGCTAAAAGGCATAACCAAAAGTGGCCAGCCAAGGAATCTATCGAGGATGCTGCATCAAAATCTTTCAATACTGTGTTTTACCCTAGAATGAACAAAAATGATTGTGCTTGGAATCATAGGAATGATTTTGTTAAAAGAGATGTTAATTTCCCGATGAAAATCTATTCCACTCAACAATTGATTCAATTGTCGCATGATTGTTTGTGTTGTTCTAGTTGTGGCTGGAATGATTTTGATGATATTCATAACAATGATTGGTTTGGGTCATATCACATGTATAACCATACACCCAAACGCAAACCCCGTAAAAACAAAAAGGAACATCATTTTCAACGGGGCCCCCAATCAGAAGTTAAATCAAAGCAGGAGAGGAAACCTAATTTAAAACCAGTTCCTCCTACTAAGGTTAAACCTTCACCTAAGAGGCAACCTGCGTCAAAACAGGCTCCTCCGAAAGGTGTGAAACCTAACCCTCCAGGACCTAGGCAAATCTAGGTACCCAAGGTCCGCTAAACTTATTTTGCAGGACGGTCATGTGTGGTTCTTAGACGCTGGATGCTCCACACACATGACCGGAAGGAGGGAGCTGCTCACGATCTACAAGGAACAATATTACGAAGACGTGAGGTTTGTCTATACCTGTGGTTGCACGAGCTGCTCATGTGTTTAGGGGGAGCATGATCAGCTATCAGGTATGTTACTCTACTGTTAAGGGGGAGCGTCACACACAATTTTCTTAAATGATGAAAAGTTTTTTTGTGTGTGGATACTCCCGTGTGTACTTCAATCTACGCGCACATTCTGAGGGGGAGCATGTCATCTTATGCTCATCATTTGAGGGGGAGCGACACAAGTTTTTGTGTGTCCAACTCTCCATTGCACAATTTTTGCACTATTCGAGGGGGAGCAAAGCCATCCCCATGGTCAGTTTGAGGGGAAGCGAGAGAAGAATTCTATCAAAATCCTAAGGTATCTTTTTAAATGAGAGAATTTTTTGTTTAAAATGTCAAAGTGTCCGGAACCTTTTTGTCCGGTAACCATTGCTTATCCGGACCTCTTCTTGTCCGGAATCTCCATTTTGTCCGGAATCATTCATCCCATCCGGAAAACCATGTTGTCCAGAAACTTTTTGTCCGGATACTTTGGTTTGTCCGGAAAGTCTCAATTTTACTCAAAATGTCCGGACACCTCTGAGCTTGTCTGTTCTGTACCCGTTTTCTCACTGTCAGTCCTCAATCTGTCTCAGATTGAGCCAGTTAATGCAAAGGTACGCGCCGTCATTTGTTCTTCTGCCTTGGTCACTGACTTCGATTCTTTTACAGATATTCCATGGTGGATCAAGAGCAACATTATTATGTTCCTCACTTGAGGGGAAGAGTCAAACTATTTTCTTAAAAGTCTAATTGTTCTTCCTTGTGTTGTTGTCTCCCAAGTAAATAACACTCTCACTCCAAGGGGGAGCAAGTCAATCCCCATGTATATTTTGAGGGGGAGCAGGATAATATCCGTGCTATGCATATACCTGAAGCTCTACCTATGATAGTATATAGACGCGAGTTAGGGAATCCCATGGTCCAGCCAGCGCCGGAGGGACCTTCCCCGGGACATAGCACATGTGAGTCGGAGGGAATTAAGGTCGAGAGAGAACCATGAAAGATTGAGTCGTAAAGATAACGGTGCTCCAGAGCGAACCCAGCCACGTGATATCCGGGTAGCCACATCTGCTATCCCGTCTCATACGTTGGGACCGGGCAATGAAGAAGCCTCCATGGACCCAGCGGAGCAATTGCACAACCTTCTTATCCACTCATCCATCTCTCAAAAGGCGAATGTTTCAGTTTCTCACGGGGATCAAGCACAACTTCCACCGGTCTCTCACTCAGAGAGTTCTGGTGTTGAAATAAGAGATCAGCAACCCCCGGTCTCGACTTCATTTCGTGCACAATCGAGTCTTGCGCCATTTGAAATTGAACATTCTTCGGCTAGGACACATGATAAGGACCACCAAATCCAGACTCTTTGTGACCCGATCGGAACGTCCGTAGTGTCTCCGTCTGGCGGAACACGAGGATCGGACGGAAATCCTACCACAGCTACCACTATGCCAACTATGAACATAGGTGGCTATGCCTCTCAGGTAGATGCCTCAACGGGTAATCTAAGTGATCCCGGAGTTATCTTACAAGACTTTGTGTCACCAGGGTCCCTGGACAGCACCCTTAAGGCTGTCCGCGAGGCAATGGAGCAGCACGTCGCCACCGAGATCGACACCGTCAAACTCTTACTCAAAGGTAAAGGGCATATCATCGACACTGAAACCGCACCTACACCTCCACCGGCTCCTACTCAGTTTACCTACTCGGTGGACACCCTCAAGACGATGCTTCTAGCCCAACTGCTCCAAGAATCCGAAACCAACGCCTCTACAGAAGCAGACCTAATAACCGTTCTGAAATCACAGGTCACTGCTTCTTTATCATCTATTACCACTCGCGTGGATACTATTGACTCGACTCTTATGGACTACAACCAAGCGCTCACAACGCTGTCCGAGAGAGTCCGCTCACTCGAAGATACCTGCAAGAGTCAAGCAGGTGGTCTGAAGCGAAAGCACGGTGATCAGGATGATCCTGATCACCGTGAGGGGGAGAAAAGACTAAGACCTACCGAGACAACCCCTATCCTCACCGAATCGACAACTGTGGTTCATCTTGAACCAGCAGCTGCGGCAACAACAAACGATGCCGAACCTGAAGCCAAGTTACCGTTAGCCGAGATGGTAATCGACATGGAAATATCAGATGATGATGACCCGACGGTTGAAAAGCCCGAGGGTTCAACACAGGAACTGGTTGATTTTGACTCATCAGACAGACCGTTATTGGATATGATAGATCCAGGCTGTGAAACCAACCCAGAGACCGAAGATGCATGGTATGAAAAAGCCGCCAGTGCCGCAAATCTCTAGGTCAATTTGGTTTTCCCTTCTGTTGACGATGACAATATTGACTATGATCAGTTCCTGCTCCAGAATTTATATGGTTCTTCTCCCGTTCACTCTGCTCAACCCTCTGAAACTTCAACAAGACCTGAGAACACTACTACCGATATTCCGACAACTCCTCAGCAACCGACAGCTTCTGATCTCCCACTTCCTCAACAGCAACAAATCCGTTGGGAGAAGATCCCAGTATTTATTCCTCACCTGGAGGAATCCCTAAAGAAGTTGTTTGTTCACAAGCTATGCCCAATCGAGCCGACCTTTTGCCTTGGTATTCACAACTACAACCCCGAATACCACCGCCGGTATATCAGCGCAATGAAGCGGTGTCTTCCAGTCAGTCAAGTCAGAACCAAGAATCAAATCACAGAGGTACTCAATATACAGTCAAGCCGCATTATGAAAATCATTTATCCTGTATTCACTGTCCGACGTGAAGATGGGAATGAATGGAAATTTCCTGAAGCCGACTTCCAGCACCTCCGACCATTTGACTTCCTGACAATTCTGAAAGACCTTCGTTCGAGAACTATCCGACCGCTACCAGTTACAAAGGCGCTCGAAACTGTTCGTCGATTTCTGGTCCGTACAATTATGATGTCTTATCTAACGGATTTTCAAATGGCAATCGAGAACAGAGCGAAGAAGGTAAATCTAATAAAGCCGAATCTGTAAGCTCCTAGGTTGAATATGTATCTCGAGAACGCTGTGTTTCTAGAACCTGAATTTGGGATCGTCTACCTCAACGAACTATAAAAGAAAAGATTTATGCGCTTCAGTCGGGTGGACAGATTCTACGACGGCACGCTCTTCAAAGTACAAGATGCTCTTCGAAAGATCATTCAGCACGAGTCTGAAAATCAAAGGCTTTCGTATCTTCCTAATCCGAAAGAAATAACTGCTCGGAATGCCTTGGAAATAGTTGAAGAACGCATCGACTATCGCCGTGCTATCAGATGGTTCGAGGTTCACTTCACGCTCCGAAAAAGATATGTCGCGAACTGGTGACAAATCGAACTTCAATTCTAAGGGGGAGATTGTTAGGGTCGATTTATGTTGAATTAAAGTTCAGGGTTTAATTTGTAATTCTTGTATTTGAGCTTTATTAGTGCACGGGCCGTGGGCTTGTTAACCATGGGCCCGTCATATAAATAGTTTCCTTAGCCTTAGAAAATAGGCTAGTTGTCTTTTTTCTTTCCTTTCTGTATTGTAAAACTCTCTGAAAGCATAATAGAGATGACCAGTTGAAATCGTATACTACATTGCTTATTTGTTTGATTTCATTGTTCGTTGCACGGATCTGAGACTCTCAAAAGCTTAATAGAAGAGCTCAACATGAGTCTTCTATTTATACTATTCATCAGGGGACAAGTTCTAGACATAAAGGACTAAAGGTACAAGACACGATCGTGAAACTGCTACTGGTACAACGTTAACATAGTGCGCTGCAATTCTGCCAAGGCTGAAACCCATCAGAGTTTGACACGTGGAATTGTCAGGGAATGCCTTGTACGAATGATCTTCAGAATCTTCGTACAGCAGAAATCGTGAGAGGCACGATCGTTTTAGTGTTGATCTTCAGATAATCTTCTAAGTCTTCAGTCTTCATACCACAAAGGCTCTGTCAAGTTTGGAAGAGGCTCTGTGGCGTTGTCCTCTGTGAGAGTTTTCAGTTGAGTCTTCACTTGATCTTCTATCGGTGTCTTGGCAGAACCTCTGTCGATGTCAACACTTAGCCTAATTTTCAATACTTCTATAAACAATAGAAGTTGGAGCTAACATTTTGACAACTGGTCCCTCTATTGGCCATTTTCTATGAGGAGCAGAGGTTCTAGAAGGACACCTAGGATCCTCTGAAATTGTAGTGGGGGAAGATCTTTGCTTGAGGGTCCATTTGCTCTCTGTGTGGATATTCTGTGGTCGATCGTGTTCACTATCTCTTGTAACATAAGAGTGCCATAATCTAGAGGCAAATCATAGTACACCTCGTACATGATTGCCATGATTTAATGAGAAGTTTGATCTGGACTACCTACTTTCCCGGTAAGGCACCTGTTCAGAACGGAGAAGAGAGTATTCCACAGAGGGCGAAAGCTATTCCTTCTAAAGTCATTCCTCTTCCTCAGTTGGGTATTGTAGCCCAACATCTCTGCGAATCTACAGAGGTCTGAATCTGAGGGTTCCTCTGCGTATTTCTTTATGCCTAGAAGTCCCCTGATTGGTAGGCCAAATTCAAGGGAGAACATAGTTCTGTTTAATTTTATTTCAAGGTATTCAGATTGGCCAGGTTTGGATATGTAGCCCTTGATTTGCCTATTGTCTTGGTCATAGAAGCAGCTCTGCCAGAACGGGTTGAGATATCTGGCAGGCTTCCTTTTGACATTCTTTGTTAGCAAAGGAAAAAGGTAATGGTTTTCCAAGATGTTTAATAAGATGGCATGTTCCTCCCCAAATGCAGTTCTTGAGGGAACTAGGAAGTGATTATTTGGTTTCAAGGGAAGAACATGTTCAAAATGTTCTGGTTCTAGGAAGTTTTGCAGGTGGGTTATCGGAGTAAAGGCCACTGATTCGCCTGAGTTATCTTGTTCTAAGTTTACGGCTATTATTGGGTTCTGTGAGTGCTCAAAATGGGTTGGGGAGTTCGCCGGAGGGTTGGAGGTGGAAGCCATTGCTTTAATCTTGAAGAGAGGAGTAGAAATGGGGAGGTTGCAGGTTTTGCAAGGTTCGTCGGAGAAGAAGATAGTAGTAAATTCGTAAAAGGAATAGGAAATGAGGTAAATGGGGTTATATAGTGGGGTAGAAAAGGATAGAATTTCGTGGTTAAAAAGTGAATTCAATGTTGGCTTGGGTTCCGCACTTGAGTTTTACAATTGGAGCCAAGTTTCAGAGGAACGTGTGGCATGTACGTCCAATGAAAATCTGCCACGTCAGAGGTGTCAGAACATGATTAGACGTCGTGTGCATCAATAGACCGATTGGCTAGTTGTAATGTCACGGTTGTGGGTCTAGCCTCACCAATACCTAACTTGTTGAAAATAGATAGTGGCATCAAATTGACACTAGCTCCCAAATCACAAAGTGCTTGACCTACTTCTTGTCCTCCTATTGTGCATGAAATAGTGAAACTACCCGGGTCCTTCAACTTAGGTGGAATCTTGTTAGTAAGGAGGGCACTACATTCTTCGGTCAAAGCCACAGTCTCAAACTCACCCAACTTTCTTTTTTTGTTCAAAATATCCTTTAAAAATTTAACATAGCTTGGCATTTGCTCGAGAGCTTCTACCAAGGGTATGTTAATGTGAAGCTGTTTAAAAATGTCCAAGAATTTTTTAAATTGAACATCGACATTTTTAGGATTCATTCTGTCAGGAAAAGGTATGCTTCGTGGGTCAATTTGAGTTTGTTGTGGTATTGGTTTTAGAATAGTAGGTTTTGGAATAGGTCCAAAAGTGGGAAGCTCAGGGATGTCGGTCCCCACTGTGGGAATGGCAGTGACTTGAGGAGTGCCCACTGTGGGAACCACAGTGGGTATTTGAGGCAAATCATCAGACTCGAAAACGATATCTTTCAGATCCTTCCCACTCCTAAGTGTTATGGACTTGACATCATCTTTTCCTATCACCTTAGCATGCTCGGTATCACTAGGTAACGTCCCTGGTGGTCAATTCTTAACTTCGATGGCTAGTTGTCCTACTTGGGTCTCTATATTCCTAATGGCTGCTTGAGTTTGATTCATGAAACCTTTGAGAATAGATTCAAGTGATGGTTGAACCTCAGCGGCTTGAGTTCCTCGCGGTTGGAACTGTTGTGAGGATTGTCCTTGGTGAAAGTTCTGTGGGTTCTGCCCACTGTGATGTGGGGACTGCCCACTGTGATGTTGCTGAAATCCAGGGGGATTGTGTGGTCTTTGCTGGACATGACTCACCCCGTGGGGTTGGAGTCCTGGATTACCAGCCCAAGAGAAATTCGGATGATTTCTCCAACCTGGATTATAAGTCTGCGAGTATGGGTTGTTTCTTGGATTGGTTCCTATAACATTAACGGCTTCCGGATTTGCTGGACAATAGTAAAAAAGATGCTCCTCTCCACAGAGGGAGCAGTTTTCGGCTAGATGAGTTGCAGAATTGACATGGCCTCTATTTTGGTTCCAAACGATTTTTGTTAAGGCCACTAACTGTGCGTTCATGGTTTTGAGTGATTCGGAATCGATGGTGTTGGTCTTTGGTACTATTGCTCTAGGATTGGACCACTCGGTATTGTTGTTGGACATTTTTTCTAAGATTTGATATCCTTCATTGTAGGTTTTACTCGTGAATGTCCCATCGGCTGTTGCATCTAAGATGATTTTGGCTGCATTGTACATACCATTGTAAAAGGTCTCCAATTGGATGCAATGTGGGATGCCGTGATGTAGGCACTTTCGAAGTAAATCTTTAAATCGTTCCCATGCATCCGAAACAGCCTCATCTTCTTCGTGCCTAAACAAAATTATATCATTTCGAAATCTTTCATTCCTCGTGGGAGGAAAGTATTTTTGCAAAAATTTATCAGCAAGTTATTGCCAAGTGGTTATCGAGTGAGGTGCATGCGAGTTCAGCCATGACTTTACCTTACCTCTTAGCGAAAAAGGGAAAAGCCTAAGTCTTAACGCTTCGTCACTCACACCTTGTAATTGAAAGGAATCAGTCATTTCCAAAAAAGATTTTAAGTGTGAGTGCGGATCCTCAGATGGTGATCCTCCAAAATGACCCATGGCTTGGATCATTTGAAACATCACCGGTTTGAGTTCAAAATGAGTTGCAACAATGTTGGGTCTTAAAATCCCGGAGCTTAAATCACCAACTCCGGAAGTAGCATAGTCCCGTATTTTTCGATCTTTGCTATCGGCAATCGTCACTGTGGTCTCCACTATAGGTGGTGGTATTTCTGCCATGTTCACAGTGGGGATCACAGGGGGTTGTCGATTTGTATTTCTGTTTCTGCGTCTTCTTCGAAAAGTTTGCTCTATTTCAAGATCGATTGGTAACAAAGGTCCGTGTTGTTGCCGTGGCATGCAACACGAACAGCTTAGAAAAACGAGTTACTCGGTCTCGAACAAAAACTAATGTCTTGAGATTTAAAATCACGCCAGTCCCCGGCAACGGCGCCAAAAACTTGGTACGTGCGAAATATGTGTTTTAATCGCAGTGGGTTGCAAACTGTCCACAGTGGGAAGTGCAAGTGTACACTGTCCACTATGATCGTCACAGCAAGTAATAGTTGGTAAAATACCATAATCGAATCCATAGGGACTGGACAATCAAGACAATACGGTTCTCATAAGCTCCTTTTACAGGTTTCAATAACAGAAGAAGCAATATTTTGGTTTGTTTGGTGACAAGTTACTTTTAACGATTTACTTAAGATTTAAAAGAAGGAATGTAGGTTAGATTTTCCCTAGATTTTATACTAAATACCCGGTCCTAAAAGTGATCCTTGTATTCGAGGTAGGCGTTTTCGCTAGAAAAGCCCGGTTACAAAATACTCACACCGTTATATAAAAATCCTATACTCTTAGTAGTTATTGTTTTGTCAATGGTAATCTCAAAATGGACCTTTTCAGACCTCGATGGAATGTGTAGAGACAAATACTCTAAGTGTTTTAAATACACAAATTAGCTTGCCTACTACTCCAGTGGGTTGAGATTAGCTCACGGTGCTGACCTCACTTTCGTAAGTGTCGTAAGAATTCTTTCGAATCCCCTAGCATCATCCAAGCTCGTGTCACTGCGTTCTACTTATTTCTAAGTTAAGAACTAGACTTTAGATCCTTGCAAGTGACCGGCTTGTTTGCATCCTTGGGCATAAATCGAACATGAATGACCAAAACAACAAATATTCTAAGTATAAAGATTACTCAAGCATTTTTAATAAAATCCAGGTACTTCTCCTTCCTATACCCCAAAGGATGTTTAGCCCCTAACTAAAGTAAAGAAAACAAAAGAGTAGAAGTTGCACATAATTAAACTGAAAGTGACTTGGATTGAACCCACAGTGGGGAACGAGAAGTCGTCCCTGTCACTGTGTACTTCGAACTACTAATTACAATAGGAATGTAAAATACAGTAATTTAAAGTTAACTACTGCAACAAATGAGAGAAACTAATGTAGTAGTTGAGAGATTCTCCAAAAAACTAAGCATAGCATTAATGGCACCCAACACCTCCTTTATATACTAGGAGAAAGGGTTGGGTATTACATAAGAATGGGTATGTCTAAAGGGTAAGGACTGCAGAATAATGATAGAAATCAGCTCTTTGAACAATCCTTTTATCCAATGAACCCTTCCTTTTCACCAAGTCAACTTCAAAGTACAAAAGGTATACTTGATGCCATCTAAAAGCAAGATACCTTGTACTTCTCCAGCCCTTATCTCAGCCAAATGAACCTTCCATTCTCCAGAAAATTACATCCCAACTAGGAATTTCTTTGTCTTTTGTCTTTTGTTCAGCTCGATAGTGGGATCCGGAGTGGGGAACGCAAGTCCCTGCGGATAAAACGTGAAAAACACCTAAATTCCACCAAATAATTTATTAAAGACTATGGTTCACTCTTTTTGCTCATTTTCGTGAAATGTACCAAGAATGGGGGTTTTGAGAAGTGAAATGGCTAAAATTGACGAAATAAAATGGAAAATAAAAGGAAATAATAACTCTAAAAATAGAGTAATCAGTCTGCACTCGAGTTTTACAGCTGGAGCCACGTTTCAGAGGAACGTGTGGCATGTACGTCCAATGAAAATCTGCCACGTCAGAGGTGTCAGAACATGATTAGACGTCGTGTGCGGCCCATTAATGCTAAGCACGTGGGCGTTTCTACTTCCAGATGACTGTCACTTACAGAAATAACCCGCATGTTACAGAATTTCCATAAAAAGCCAAGTATCAGAATCGACAGAAGCTCTGTGGTGGAATGAGCTATGTGGTCTGAAACCTGCCTTTTATCTCCTCTGAGCTTGCACCTTTACCAAAAACATTTGAAAATTCATTGGATATGATCGATAGAACTTTAGTACAAAATTTGCATTCACAGAGGCTTTGAGGCTCTTTTGAATCCAGCAGAGGCTCTATGAGTGGAAATTTCTAATAACTAAAAATTCATAAAACTTTTTGATCATCCAAAGTTTTCATTGTTTTAAACACTGTTTTTAGGACATATTTGGAAATTGGTGTCCCAGAAAACTGTTTTGGAAAAAGGTTTTGTGCGAGACATACTTTCTTTGATTCTCCTTTGCTCGGCAAACTACCTTACTTATTTGAATTTGGTTGACCACTACTCTTCTTTGGCTCCCCTTGAATTAACAACTTTTATAGACTAATTCAAGGTCTCCTTCTGCTCCCCCTTCACCTATGCTTGGATCAAAAGAGATAAGTAATGCATAGAACATATGTCAAACTCAATAGAGGCTCTGTGGAGATTGTCAGAGGTTCTGAGAATTCCCACAGAGGCTCTGTTGGGTACAGAATGTTTGGTGATAAGGAATTTACATACAAAAGAGTTTAAATATATACATATATACAAGAAGATCAAGTGTTACTTACAGAGGGGTCAACTCATGTTTATCATACCCAACTTACTCACCAAGAAAAGAAATGTAGTCTCATCAAGTGCCTTGGTGAATAAGTTAGCAAGCTGGAATTCAGTGGACACAAAGTACATCTCTATTATGCCTTGTTCAACATGATGCTTCAGAAAGTGGTAACGGATGTCGATATGCTTTGTTTTTTAGTGCTGTACTGGGTTGGCAGAGATAGCGATGGCACTTTTTGAATCACAGAGGATGGGTATCTTGTATATGTTGTGACCGTAGTCCTTTAGCTGAGTTTTCATCCACAGAACCTGGGAACAACAGCTAGCAGCAGCTACATATTCAGCTTCTGCTGTAGAGGTCGACACACAATTCTGCTTCTTTGAAGTCCAGGTGACTAGTTTACCACCCCAGGAATTGACAACTCCCAGAGGTACTTTTTCGGTAAAGCTTGCGTCCTCCATAATTTGAATCTGTGTAGGCCTTAAGATCAAAGCCAGAGTTCTTCAGATACCAGAGCCCAAGATTTTTGGTTTCCTTAAGGTATCTGAAGATCCTCTTTACAGCAAGAAGGTGGGATTCCTTTGGGTTAGCTTGATATCTTGCACAGAGGCATGTAGCATACATTATATCAGGTCTACTTGCTGTTAAGTATAAAAGGGACCCAATCATGCCTCTGTAGAGTTTGCACTCTACAGATTTACCATCTGGATTTGAGTGTAACTTATTTCCAGCGGACATGGGGGTCTTCATTACAGAGGCATCAAAGAGCTTGAATTTTGAAAGAATGTCATAGACATATTTAGGTTGGTTTATCAAAATTCCCTCTGATGATTGTTTGACTTGGAGTCCTAGGAAGAAGTTTAGTTCTCCCATCATACTCATTTCAAACTCACTCTGCATGAGTTTCTCAAAATCTGTGCATTGTTGTGCATTTGTAGAACCAAAAATCATGTCGTCCACATAGATCTGTACAAGCAGAATCTCATCACCTTTTCTTTTATAAAACAAAGTAGTATCGGTTGTACCTCTGTCGAAATAATTATCGAGAAGAAATGTTGAAAGTCGTTCGTACCATGCTCTTGGAGCCTGTTTCAGTCCATACAGAGCTTTGGCAAGATAGTAAACATAGTTTGGGTACTTGGAACTTTCAAACCCTGGTGGCTGCTGGACGTATACTTCTTCTTGGATTTGACCATTTAGAAAGGCGGATTTTACATCCATTTGAAAAACCTTGAAACCTCTGTGGGCTACAAAGGCTAAGAAGATTCTTATTGCTTCAAGCCGTGCGACAGGGGCAAAAGTCTCATCGTAATCAATGCCTTCTGTTTGGCAATATCCCTTGGCCACCAATCTAGCTTTATTTCTAATGACCACCCCATCCTCATCCTTCTTGTTTCTGAAGACCCATTTAGTCCGTATTGCTTGTTTCCCTCTTGGCAGAGGAACTAGGGTCCATACCTTGTTTCTCTCAAACTGTAGATGTTAGGACCAAAAATGTCCTAATTATATGAAAGTTTTGTAAAGGCTTGGGCTTGACTATATAATGTGTTAGGAGCTCATTTGTAGAAAGAGTGGTGACACAATGTAAGGAGCATAATTCTAGAGAGAAAGATAGAGTCTTCCATGTACTAACATGATTAACATCTAATATGAGGATGACGTTTGTATCTCGATCTCTCCCTAATACTTGAATTGTTGTTGATTTCTGGGATCACAAGTGGTATCAGAGCTGAATTGAAGATATTTATTCGATACGATCATTCGAATCTCGACAATTAAAGTGACAAAGTGCCGATTTTTTGAAGAATTTGAAGATTTTTGTAACGTCCCAAAAATTACAATAAATTTAAACATTTAAAAATACCATTTTAATTAAATAAACCACAAGTGTTTAAATCCAAATAAACGTTTTATCCAAAACCTCGTTAAGTTAAACAACCAACTCAATTAAAACAGCGGAAAGTATAATAATTCTAAACATAGAGTCTCAAAATAATTAATGGTGAAAGTCTCTTCCACGCGCCAGTGTGTACCGTCACGCCTTACTGCCACTCATACCTGAAACGGTTATTTATAGGAAAAGGGTAAGCACGAAGCTTAGTGAATTCAAACACATACATAAAATAGCTATCATATATACACTACTCCTATCAGCAGATAGACATAAGCAACCAATACATACCAGTATAAAAATATATCATAAACAAGCAAACTCATGCAAAAATATATGTGTATGCATCCATCGGTCTCCCCGAATTCATACGACACCCGTGTACGTATTCCTCAGTCTCCCCGAGTTCATACCACACCCGTGTACGTATTCCTCGGTCTCCCCGAGTTTATACGACACTCAAGGTCTCATACTAGATACTAACTCAGCCTAGTACTACACACAAACAAATCAGCTAACACACACACGGACTACAGTAGTGCACATATAATCTCTATCCTACGCAGTGAGTGAACTCACCTCGAAAAGCAATGCGGAACTCCACGGACAGCAACAAGAACCCGCCAACTCCAACTAACTTCTTTCCTCCTAAAGAGGTGTTATAAAGAGTCAATACGTAGCCCCAACCCGAAAATACAACTATAAGTCTAATTGTGCATTTTCCGGTTTTTGGTCTAAAACTGCAGGTCTGTTCGTG
This sequence comes from Saussurea involucrata, assembly GCA_033807775.1. Taxonomy (NCBI): domain Eukaryota; kingdom Viridiplantae; phylum Streptophyta; class Magnoliopsida; order Asterales; family Asteraceae; genus Saussurea; species Saussurea involucrata. The sequence continues at coordinate 52,912,132 of CM066312.1, read as the reverse complement.
ACCTGTTTAGCCCCCCTTAAACCCACCAAACCTGAAATATAATTCCATAATTTGAAAGTTCTATGTCTTAGCTTTCCAGGGACATATCGCACGCGCTCATCCCAGGTCCCTACTATTTTATATGAAATTTACAAAACAGACTACCCGAACAGTGAAATCCGGACCAGTCTGCACTAATTGCTAATTTGGCTTTAGCTAGAGGCCTTATTAATTTTTCTGTAAAACATATGAAACATACTAGATACAATTTGTGAGATTTGGGAACTGGTTTCACCTCAATCCTAGTTTCCTAGAATTTTCTATGGATTTCACAAAACTGGGACAGATTAGGCATTTTTACATAAAATCATAACATTGATTTTCGGTTTAGGGTTTCATGCTTTAGGTTTAGGGTTTAGGCAACTAATGGCTGGACTAACAAGCACCACCCACTGCCACCTCCGGCAGTGGTGGTCGGCGGCTGCATGGAGGCGGCAGCCACCACCTGCGGTGGTGGTGGTTCGGTAACAAAATCCGGCGAGGCCAAAGGGATAATCCGACCACCCTATCTCGGCCACACACCCACTCACACGCGACCTCCCCGCAGCAAACCCACACCATACAGCCACCGCAATGGTGGTGCACAGGGGCAACACGCCGGCGGCAGCCATGGCTGCGGCGGCGGTGGGGGTTTCGCGGTTTTGACAACTACGCAAGAAAGAAAGAAACGAGAAGGGGACTTACCTCTCGACGACAACCCAGTAGCAACACAACGAGACCCCAACTCCTTTCACGTCCCGTTCGTCGGCTCTCTCTCTCTCTCTCTCTCTCTCGCCGGCAGAAGGCCACGGCGGCGGCGCCGGCGGTGTTAAGATGGCACGGTGGTGACGACAAGAAGGGAGGAAGAGGATGGTAGGGACGACTAGGGTTTCGTGGCTGTTTCTTGCGTGGGACGAAAATCACCAACGAGAGGGGAGGGGGGTCGGTCCTTAAAGCCGACTCCCATGCAAACATATACATGGAATATACACTTTTAGTCCCTGCTTTTTCTAAACCCTTGCAAAATGAGTTAAGGTTTTGCCAATTAGCCTTTAACACAATATTTTATCATTTTTGGTCTTCCCCGCCAAATCCCGTTAATAAAATTCGTTTAGGGAAAGATATTAAATAAATAAATACGTAAAATAAAATCCATACCGGGACACGGGCTTTACAACTATCCCCCGCTTGAATTAGACTTCGTCCTCGAAGTCTATGCCCGCGAATAGCTCCAGATAATTCTCCCGCATCTCAACCTTGGGTTCCCAAGTCCACTCAAAACCCTTTCGGTGTTTCCATTGGACTTTCACCAAGACAATTACCTTGTTGCGCAAGGTCTTCGTCTTCCTCTCAATAACGGTAATCGGCTTCTCCACGTAATTCAGCCGTTCGTCGATCCGAATATCCTCAAGAGGAATCACCGCAGACTCATCCACCACACACTTCCGCAATTGAGACACATGGAAAGTGTTGTAGATCAAGCTCAGCTCGTCCGGTAACTCTAAGCGATATGCTACCTTTCCTACTCGCGCAACGACCTTGTAAGGACCAATGTAACGGGGTCCCAACTTTCCCCGTTTACGAAACCGAATCACCCCTTTCCAGAGCGAAACTTTCAGCAAAACATAATCCCCCACCTGAAACTCCAAGTTTGATCGTCTCTAGTCGGCGTAACTCTTCTGCCGACTCTGTGCAGTAACTAAACAGTCCCGCACCATTTGTATCATCTCAGTCGTCTTCAGCACAATATCAGTGCTCCCCAATACTCGCTGAACAACCTTGCCCCAGCAAATGGGCGTCCTGCACTTCCTACCATACAACATCCCGTACGGCGGCCTGCCAATACTGGAATGAAAGTTGTTGTTGTAGGAAAACTACGCCAAAGGAAGGTACTGATCCCAACTACCTCCAAAATCAATGACACATGCCCGAAGCATATCCTCGAGTGTCTGAATAGTACGCTCACTCTGCCCATCGGTATGAGGATGAAAAGCCGTACTAAAATGCAACCGCGTACCCATCTCCTCCTGAAACTTCTCCCAAAACCGGGAGGTAAAACGGGTGTCCCTGTCAGAGACAATCGAAACTGGCACTCCGTGCCTGGATACAATCTCTCGCATGAAGATCTATGCGAGCTTCTCTGCCGAGGAGCTCTCCTTGATGGACAAGAAGTGAGCACTCTTCGTCAGACGATCGACAATCACCCATATAGCATCATTCCCATGGGGAGTCCTTGGGAGTTTAGTAATGAGATCCATCGTGATCTGTTCTCATTTCCACACCGGAATCTCTAAAGGCTGCAACTTCCCATGCGGCCGTTGGTGCTCAGCTTTGACTTTCCGACAAGTCAAGCATTCTTCTACATACTTGGCGACATCCCGCTTCATGCAGGGCCACCAATAATCCTCCCGCAGGTCGCCTCGTTCATCAATGTCTGTCTAGTTCATCAATGTAGCTCCAGGATGAATGGAAAACTTGGACTTATGCGCCTCGTTCATCAATGTATGTCTGTTCCCACCAGTGAAGGAAATCCAAACTCGACCACTCCGTGTCAATAGACCTCGACTATCACGGGCAAAATTCGGAATTTCACCCGAAACTCTCTCGCGTTTGGCATTCTCGCCCAAAATCGCCAGTTCTTGAGCTTTGCCTATTAACTCAAGGAGAGGTACAACTACTGTTAACCGCTGACACAAACCCCGAAGTGGCTCACCAACCGGATGTCGACTAAGTGCGTCCGCAACAACATTCGCTTTACCCGGGTGGTAAAGTATCTCACAATCATAATCTTTGACTACGTCGAGCCACCTCCTCTGTCGCATATTGAGGTTTTGCTGGTCCATCAAGTATTTGAGGCTTTTATGGTCAGTGTATATCGGATACTTGACGCCATACAAGTAATGCCTCCAAATCTTGAGTGCAAACACCACTGCTCCCAACTCTAGGTCATTGTCGGGTAGTTCGCCTCATGAGGCTTCAACTGCCTCGAAGCGTAAGCTATAACCTTGTCGCGCTGCATGAGCACGGTGCCCAACCCCTGGTGGGAAGCGTCACAATACACCACCAAATCTTCCATACCCTCGAGCAAAGTCAACACCGGAGCCTCGCATAAACGTCTGCGTAGCTCCTCAAAAGCCCTCTGCTGCTCTTCACCCCAACTAAAAGCCGCATATTTCTTCGTCAATCGGGTCATAGGTAATGCAATCTTGGAGAAATCCTGAATAAATCTCCGGTAGTACCCGACTAACCCAAGAAAACTCCGTACTTCAGTGGGAGTCTTCGGCACCTCCCACCGCATTACTGCGATAATCTTGGCCGGATCGACCATAATACCCTTCTGGTTCACGACATGTCCTGGGAACTGGACCTCTCGTAACCAGAACTCACACTTGGAGAACTTGGCATAAAGCTTCTCCCGCCTCAAAATCTCCAAAACTTCTCGAAAATGCATCTCGTGCTCTTCCTTCGACTTCGAATACAGAAGAATATCGTCGATGAACACAATCACCGACTGATCCAGCATAGGGCTACACACCCTGTTCATGAGGTCCATGAATGCTGCTGGTGCATTGGGGAGCCCGAAAGGCATCACCACAAACTAGTAATGGCCATAACGTGTACGAAATGCCGTCTTCTCCATATCCTCGCTTCTCACCCGCATCTGATGATACCCCGATCTCAAATCAATCTTAGAGAACCACGAGGCTCCCTGTAGCTGGTCGAACAAGTCATCGATCCTTGGTAGAGGATAACGGTTCTTCACCATAAGCTTATTCAACTCACGGTAGTCTGTACACATCCGTTGGGACCCGTCCTTCTTCTTCACAAATAGAATCGGGGCTCCCCACGGTGAACAACTCGGCTTGTAACTGGGTGTACAACTCCTTCATTTCCGGTGGAGCCAGGCGATAAGGTGCCTTAGCTACCGGAGCAGCACCCAGGACCAAGTCAATGTGGAACTCTACCTGTCGCTCGGGAGGTATCCCCGGTAAATCATCGGGAAATACGTCAGCATACTACCGTACAACTGCACATCCTCCGCGGTCTTCATCTCTCTGTCGTCGCGCGTGTCTAACGCATACGCTAAATATCCCTGGCTACTGTGCTGTAAGTACCTCCGAGCCCTCGCAGCTGAACATATCACTGAGGTCTGCCTGGGCGAGTCGCCCTGAACTAGCAGTTCTCCCCCGCTTGGGGTTCGAACCCGTACTTGTTTGCGACGACAAACAATCTCTGCATCGAAAGCATCCATCCAATCTATGCCCACAATCACGCACAACTCACGCATAGTGATCAGAATCAAATCAATAGGGAATCTCACACCAAAGATTTCCAAGGTACACCCACGATACACATCAGTAACCGTCAAGGTCCTATCATCAGCAACCTCAACCACAAGTGGACAGCCTAACCGTCCTACGCTACGGCCCAAACGCTCACTAAAAGTGTGAGACACGAAAGAATGAGTGGCCCCGCTATCAAACATCACCACAGCAGGCACTGAGTTAACTAAGAACGTACCTGTTCATACAGTTTAAGCAAAATGTAACTACATATAAAATCAATAATCAATAAAATCAAGTGATGAAAAATACCTGTCACCACTTTAGGCGTAACCTGTGCCTCATCCACCTTCAATTGATGAACTCTACCTCGGGCCGCCTCGGTTCCAGCCTGGCCCACACGACCATCAGTAATACGCAAAGGAGCAGCCACAGGAGATCTCTGTGCCCCACCCCCATCAGTAGCTCTCGGATTCGGGCAGTTGGCCTTCACATGACCTGTCTGTTTGTAGTTAAAATAGACCATCAGTGGTACCCTGCAATCACGACCGTAGTGTCCCACCTGGCCGCACTTGAAACATTTGTCATCTCTCCTTCCGCTACTATCCCTAGGCTTGAACCCACCGCTCCTTTGACTCGAGCGCGAGTCCGAAAACCTCGTTTTCTTTGGAACAACCGATACTGGTGCCACGGCCTGCACCGCATTCCTCTTCTTAGCCTGTGTCTCTAACTCAAGTTCCCGTCTCCGGGCAACCTCCATCATCGCAACAAGCGTAGCATACTGCGCAGTACTCACGAATTCCCTGATCTCTGTACGTAACATATCCTTGTACCGCGTCATGTTCATGTCCTCAGAAACAGCATACTGAGGACAGAATAGTGCCATATCCATGAACTTTCGATTCATCTCCTTCACGGTCTCTGTAGTCTGTGTTGGTTCCCGTTTTGCTTTAAACAAGATTATCAGATCTATTAGTTCAAGTTAATGTTTGATGCGGAAGCGTATTTGAAGAACTAACAGATAAGTTTGATAGATTTAGACCAAAATACAAATAAACAGTGAACAGAATATTATATCTTAAAGTTTACTGAATATATAAAATAAGAACAGGTTTAAGAACTGTGAGTAAGAAAAGCTTCAAAACAGATATGACGTTTAAGGTGAATAAGCTTTTCTGTTCTTGTGATGTTCGATTTTTTAATTGATAAGGAAGAACTCAACATGAGTCTTCCTTATATACTACTCTAAAGGGGACCATAAAGCATATGCTACTATTCAGACGGTACTGATGAATAGTTTAACGGATGTCGTGAACAGTTGCAAGTGTGGCATGAACAGTCAGACGTGTTGTATTGCATTTAATGCAGCAGACGTCTATTATGTACTAAGCCCTATTGAATCCAATCAGAGTTTGACACGTAGACGTTGGACAGGGCATGCTACCATGCAAGTTGATGAACAGGTCCTGTAACAGTAGCAAGATATTGTAAATATCTTCAAGTCTTATTGTGAGGACCACAGAGGCTCTGTAATGAGTTACAGAGGGTCTGCGGTCTGGTCCTCTATGGAGCAGTCTTCCCCGGATTCCGAGTTATTGATCTCCTTTGCGCGTATGACAGAGCTTCTGTAGCGCGCCTTTTTAGCTTCTGTAGATTCTTGATCTTGATCTCTCGGTAAGTCCGGCAGAGCCTCTGTAAGTGGCTTTCTTCACTTAGCCTATTTTTCACTACTTCTAATAACTTCTTTGATTAGGAAGATTGAAGCTAACAATCTCCCCCTAAGTAGTGAAAAATAAAAAATTGAACTTGAGTTTAGTTAGGCTAAGTTAGATAAGACAGAGGTTAAACAATACCTCGAAAGTTCTTTCATTTAGAAATATACCAGAGGCATTTTACATTTGAGTACAATGAAAGATATACTTTAACTTGGTTTGCAGAGATTGGAGGTCTGATAATCAGATTTTGGCATCTTTGAAATCGTTGTAGCTTCTGTTGTCTCTTCCGACTCTTCTGATCTCTTTGTAGAAACTGATACAGAGTTCTCTTAGGCGGATTGTGGCATCAATCTCTCTGATGAAAGTATCTGTAGCATCTCTATCCATTTTCTCTGTACCTCTGTATTTTACAAGGCTTGTTCTGAACTAGTTCAGAGTACTAGTTGCGTACTTATTACAGTCCATGCACACAAACAGTTTAACTTCGCCTTGTGGGTTTTGAAATACTAACCCAAACCGTGGTTCTGTGATGATTGAGTTAGGTACGGCGTCCGGTGGGCAGCGATCCTCTAGTGGTCGTAAATCCAGATGTTTGAGACCAAGATCCTTTCCCAGCTGGAAATCTATCATGCTGTAGAGCAGAAGCTTTTCCCTCATCGCTTTTCTCAACACCTGATAGGCTCTGGTGTTTGGCTTTGTGTTGTAGTTGTCTTTTGTCCATTGCAGAAGGTCAGGTAGATCATAAGGATTGATATTTCTTAGGTCAGCATCAGCGAAGGTGGTTTCTGAATTGTTCTCTCTTCTGACTTTGTAAAGATTGTACCTGACCCTTGGATAGGTTCTTGTAAAGGAGAACCTGCAGAAGATTACCTTTTTGATCTTGTGGATTGAGAAGACATCTGCTTTGGTTCTTGGCTTTGTCCTTGTGAAGATGTTCTCAAATTCTTCTCTGATCCTTGGATCTGTCACATGATCTGTAGGATGATTGGTCTGAAAGGATTGTTTATAGAGGTATTTGTATACCACTTCTTCCATCTCTTCATGTGTTGGACTAGGTTGTGGTATTTGTCTTCTGAGACTCTCCATCTTTTGAACAACTTCTGCAGTTCTGCCAGTTAGAAGAATGTCTGACAGAGGCTTCAATCCATATGCCCAGTCCTCTTCTTCAGGCTTTGGAGTTTCGAAGGCATCAAAGGCGCTCTTCATCAATTTCTCTGTAGGCTTGGGCAATGATTTCTTTTTCTTGGGCTCTTCTGTCATTATTGCTTTGCCCTTAACTTTGGCTTTTGGAGGTGCAGAACCTGTTTCTTCTGTAGGTTTGGAGGTTGGTGCTTCTGTTGGCTTGATGGGGGTTGCCTTTGTAGGTTTTGACACTTGTTTTTTAGAGGACTTTTGTGGCGTTGGTTCTGTTGGCTTTCTTTGCTCTGTAACCTCTGTAGGAGGTTCTTTGGTGACTTCTTCTGTAAGCTCGGTTTCTGTGGATTGAGGTATGTCGAATCTTCTTGCCATTTTGAAAGCTAGTGTGAACCTGTGCCTTTCTTCTTCTCTCTGTGACATTCGACCAGTCATTGTATTGTGCATCTTTTTCAGAATATCAGAAGCAGAGGTCGTTGCTCTTTGTGGTTTGGTGGCAATTTACTTTCTTCTTGGTATGGTTGGGGGTTTTTCTATTGATTTTGTTGGACTTTCTTCCAAAATGATTACCACAGGGGTGGTTGTTGCCTCTGTGGGTTGCTGATCAGCTTCTGGAATATTTGTTTCTTCAGGACTTGATTCCACAGAGATGGGTGTTGTCTCTGTGGGTTGTTGAGTTTGTTGTTGATCTTGGGTTTGTTCTGGAGGAACTTGACTGATTGGTTCGGCTGCGATTGGTGGAGTTTGTATTCCTCTGCTCGTAGCTTTCTCCCTTGTATTCTCCCCCTCAGGATTATCTGATGGACCAGGATGGTCATCATCAGAATCATCCTGACTCTTATCAGAACTACCCTCTGCTCTGCAAGAAGCTTTGGTTCTCTTCGGTAATTCTGCTCCTGCTGCTATCAACTTTTCACAGACATCATCACAGAGGCCAAGTAGAGTCGCAAGCTCTGCCTCTGTTTTAAAACGCATTCTGCCAACACTTCTTCTGAAATCCTTGACAAAGTTGGCATTTGCTGTTGTGAAGGAGACAATGAATTCTGTGACCGGGTTTATGACGTTCTGTCCTAGCTCTGTTAGCTGTGCTCTGGTCATGTAGTCTTTTGGCTACATCATTGTCGTGTTGCGCATTGCCTCTGCTTGTACTTGTTTTAGGGCGTTCTGTAGATCTGCAGGAGTAATGCCCTCTGCTCTGTTGAATTGCGTATACATTTGTTCAAGGAAGTTTTTGACAGGGTCCTTGAACGCAGAAGTTGCAGTTGTTCCGAATTCTTGAGCGGCAGAAGTGGCTGTTGCTTTGGCAGTAGTTTCGGCAGAAGACTTCATCTCTGAGATGGCAGATTTCACCTCTGTGGACAGATTGTCCATTTTGGTGTTTAGTTTCAGGATAGCCGTCGATGTTGTCTCTGCAAAAGATTTGAAAGAGCTTTGCAACTCTTTCATTATTTGGTTCACAGAGGTGACAAGGGTTTGGAACTCATCCCTTGATACTTGTGTTCCTTGTGTAACCTCTGGAGGAACACATTCGTCTCCAGAGTGAGTCCCTGTTCCTGGGACACCTTCGTTCACCCTTGTTTGTACGATAGGGGTGGAAGGATTTCCATCTGATCCTTGAGCAGAAGTATCTAGTGCTTCAGACTCTACAGAAGTTCTGTGAATGACATTGTCTAGATCCACTTCAGAGTTGGGTACTAGATTATCCTTCTGTTGACTCGGAGACTTGTCTAGAGTCTCTTCGTCGTTGTGCTCACTCCTTCTCTCTGAAAGAAGTGTTGGCCCTAGTTGTGTGTGTGTGGCAGAGGAAACGAATTCCTCTGTAGGGTGTTCTGTTGTGATCTGGGGCGATGGATCACAAACTATAGGTGAGTCTCTCTGAGGAGACTCCCTAGGAATGGATTCCCCGGTTTCTGTGGGCGCAGAAGTCGAAAGAGTGACTTCTGGCTGGTTGGGTTGGGTTAGGATCGAGCTGTGCTGCTCTATTTCAATAACTCCTTCTGCAGTTAGACCTGCGGAGTTAGATATGTGGGTTGCACTGGGAGGGGGTGAGGGATTTGTGCCTTCTTCAACTTCGGCATCTTTTTCTTTTCCCTTTTCTTTTTCTCCCATTTTCTCTATGATTTCCTTAACCTTTTCTCTATTCCACTCTATTGCGTTCTTTTGATTCCGTTCTTTGATAGCTTCTTCTAACATGTCTATTTCCTCTATTTCTTCTTCTGTATATGTGCTTGGACTCTTTCTGTGGACGTCCAATCCTTGTTGAATGAAGGGGTTCTGTAGGATAATAGGTGTGTTAGCTGGTTGATCTTTAGGTGTTGTGTCATCTTCTTGCAGATGTGTGTCAATGCCAGAAATGGAGAAATATTGTTCTTTTGGGGAGTGGTGGTCGAGAGGTTGTGCCGTCCACCCTGCTGTATTTAGGGTGTTGGCAATGTCAGGGTTCTGTAGGAAGTCGTTCAGGTCTCCTTGGTGAGCAAATCTATCTGGAGATTGATAGGGTGATTGATATTCTTCTGTTGCCATCCCTTCTTCTGCATCTTCTTCTGCAGTTCTTTCTTCTGCGATTTCTTCTTCTTCTGCAATGGTAACCAACTTTTCAAGTGATTTACCATGCTTCTTTTTGGTTTTCCTCCTCTTGAGTTTTGGTGCCCCTTCCTCTGTGATTTTCGATTTTCTTTTCTTCCTCTGTTTTGGGGAAGATGGAGGAACAGAGGAGCCAATTTCTGTGGCATGAGGAGGTGAAGGTTGATCTTTTTCAGCGCTTGTAGAGGTGCCTTCTGCAGTTTTTCTCTTCTTTGCTTTTGGAGTAGATGCAGAGGTTTTTGAAGAGGACTTCTTTCCCATTAGCTCTGCACGTTTGGCTATGAAGCTAAGTTGAATAGCCATGTGTTTTGCTAATTTGTTATCATTTTCCTCTTGAGTGGAAAGAGGTTCTGCAATCATTGTTCCTAGGGGGACACCTAAACGCAGGGGTGTCATAGGACTCGGTTTAGGAGTTCTATGATCGCGTATATACTCTTTCTTAAGGGTTTTATTCGAGGAATACTTCAGAAGTTTCTTTGACAGAGATCTGCAGTGTGTGTAGCCATCCACATGATCAGTGGGGATATTTTTGCTCATTGGGAACTGTTTGGGAATTGGCCCTTCCATTGGCCATTTCTGTATCAGCAACAGAGGTTCGAACAAGACTCCCAGTATTCGTTGAAATTGCAGAGGTGGTAGAAACTTAGGATCATTTTCTTTGACCCTTCTGGTGTTGTTCTTTCTGTCGATGGTGTTGATGATCTCTTGCATCATTATGGTCGCGTAATACAATGGTAGATCATAGTAAACCCCATACATGATGGTTAATATCTGATGTGAGCTCTGGTCAATACTGCCTATCTTCACTGTCAGGCATCTGTTAAGAATAGAGAACAAAGTGTTCCACATAGGTGGTAATCTTCCTCTGCGGAAGTCATTTCTCTTTCGTAGTGGTGTGTTGTACCCATGCATTTCTACGAAGCGACAGAGCTCGTCGTCTGTTGGTTGCTCTGCATATTTCTTCAAACCAAGAAGACCCCTTGTGGGTAGGTTGAACTCAAGTGAGAACATTGTTCTGTTGAACTTGATTTCAAGATGTTCAGATTTTTCGGGTTTTGAAATGTACCCTTTGATAATAGAACCGTCTTTATCAAATCGGCAACTTTGCCAAAACTAGTTCAGATATCCGACTGGTATTTTGTTTGGGGTTCTTGAGAGTAGAGGGAAGAGGATGTGATTTTCCATTATGTTCAGAAGAATGGCATGGGCTTCGCCGAAAGCAGTGGGTGAGGGGACCAAATAGCAGTTGTTGGATTTGATTGGTAGTATCTTTTCGAAGTGATCCTTTGCTATGAAGTTTTGCAGATGTGTTGTCGGAGCAAAGTCTGCTGAGTCGCCGGAATCTTCTAGTTCAATGTTTTGGGCAGGGTTGGGGTTTTCTGAATGTTCCGAATGAGCCGGTGAATGTTCTGGTGAGGTCGCCGGAGATTGTGCAGGGGAGATAGTTTGAGAGGATGAAGCCATTTGGTTCTGAGAATAAGAAACTTGCAGGTTTTTGCAGGGTGTCGCCGGAGAAAAATGAGAGTTTGTAAAAGGTTTATGAGAGGGTAAGCTTGGTTTTTATATGAGGGTAAAACGGTAGAATTCGAAAGAGTAAAATATATGGCAATGGATTAAAATTTGGAATCCGTACTCAAGTTAGAACGGCGGGTTCAACTTTCCACAGAAAACGTTTCACGTACGCCCAATGAAAATAGGACACGTAGGCCATGTCAGAGGATGACAGGACGTCGTGCGCGCCCCATTAATGCTAGGCGCGTGGGGTTATTCTTAGCCACATGTAATTCACTCTCAGTAAAAGTAACCGTTATTACTACAGAGATGCCCAAGTAACAGATTGACAGAGCTTCTGTAGTTTACAGAGGCTCTGTGATCTTGAAAATCTTTGATGTTTATCCCTTTTTCATATATCTCATTGTTATCATGACTTCTGTGGGGTTCTTCATTAACCAAAACATTTGTAAAGATATTGGAGAGGATCAGAAAGGATTTTTAGTTAAGAAATTTGCTCGCAGAGGTTTTGTGGCTCTGTTGGAACTTGCAGAAGTTCTGTGAGGGCCAGCAGAAGCTCTATGAGGGAAAAAATCTCATAACAAAAATTTTATTAAATTTCCTGATCATCCAATTTTTGATTTGGTTTAAGAGATGTTTTTCGGACATATTTGAAAGTCTGTGTCCGATAAAACTATTATGAAAGAACGGTTTGTTCGAGAAGGTCATGGTTTGTGTTTTCGGTTTCCGAGATAACATTCCAAAAGATCGACAGAGGGTTAATTTGCGATTACAGAGCATATTTCTTGCAGAACCTCTGTTGAGCTCCGCAGAAGCTCTATGACCTTAAATTTCTCCTAATTCTAATTTTGTGTAACTTTTTGAGCTTTTGATTTTTGAAGTGTTATTCACAGTATATTTAGGACATATTTGACAATTCTTGCCCTAGAAAACTGTTTTATAATACCTTTTGTGCGAGAGACATACCTTTTGGTTCTTCTTTTCTCGGCAGTGATGTCTGACTTCTGTCGATATGGAGTCATCGACATTCTTCTTTGGTTTTCCCTTGAAAGTTTTATCTCTTTCGATCATTTCAGGGTCACCTTTTGCTCCCCCTTGATCTAATCACCTCTGTAGATCAAGTAATTTCCTTTTGCTCCCCCTTGACCTATGCTTGGATCAAAGAATGATAAGTTTTGCATAGAACATAGGTCATGTTTTCCATAGGTTCTGTAGGGGTTGTCAGAGGTTCTGAGTTGACTTACAGAAGCTCTGTGATTTTAAGAACTATTTAAGATTGAGAACTTACATACAGAAATAAATTAATTTAAAGCAAAAATAAAGGAAATTTGTACATATTACAGAGTATAAAGCTATACTTACAGAGGATTGTCACACCATGTTTATCATTCCTAACTTACCCCCCAAGAAATTGAATCTTTTCTCGTCTAGTGCTTTGGTGAATAAGTCAGCGAGTTGATATTCTGTTGGTACGAAATGCATTTCAATTGTACCGTATTCAACATGATGTTTCAAGAAATGGTACCTTATATCGATATGCTTGGTTTTTGAGTGTTGCACAGGATTGGCAGAGATAGCAATGGCACTTTTGGAATCACAGAAGATGGGTATTTTGAATAGGATGTGTCCGTAGTCTTTTAGCTGAGTTTTCATCCATAGAACCTGAGAACAACAGCTTGCAGCAGCAACGTATTCAGCTTCTGCAGTGGATGTTGAGACACAATTCTGCTTTTTGGAGGTCCAACTGACTAGTTTACCACCTAGGAATTGGCAACTCCTAGAGGTACTCTTTCTGTCGAGCATGCATCCTCCATAGTCTGAATCTGTATAAGCTTTAAGACTGAAACCAGAGTTCTGTGGATACCAGAGACCGAGATTTTTGGTCCCCTTTAGGTATCTAAATATTCTCTTCACAGCATCATAATGTGATTTCTTAGGATTAGCTTGATAACGTGCACAAAGACATGTGGCATGCATGATGTCAGGTCTGCTCGCTGTTAAGTATAACAGAGATCCAATCATGCCTCTGTAGAGAGTGCATTCTACAGAGATACCATTTGGATCTAAGAATAACTTATTTCCACTGGCCATTGGAGTTTTCATTGCAGAGGTTTCAGAGAGGTTATATTTTGACAGAATGTCAGAGACATATTTGGCTTGATTTATAAAAATTCCCTCTGAAGTTTGTTTGACTTGAAGTCCGAGGAAGAATGTTAATTCTCCCATCATACTCATTTCAAACTCACTCTGCATGAGTTTTTCAAAACTTTTACACTCTTCTGAATTAGTAGACCCGAAAATTATGTCATCCACATAGATTTGTACAAGCATTATCTCACCTTTTTTATGTTTATAGAATAAGGTAGTATCTGTTGTACCTCTGTTGTAGCCATTGACTAGAAGAAAGGTAGAAAGTCGTTCGTACCATGCTCTTGGAGCCTGTTTCAGTCCGTATAGAGCCTTTTCAAGGTAGTATACATGCCTTGGAAACTTTGAGCTTTCAAACCCTGGTGGCTGATTTACGTAAACCTCTTCTTGGATTTCACCGTTGAGAAAAGCTGATTTTACGTCCATCTAATAGACTTTAAAACATCTGTGGGCCGCGAAGGCTAAGAATATTCTTATTGCTTCGAGCCGTGCGACAGGGGCAAAAGTCTCATCGTAGTCTATGCCTTCTTCTTGTCTATAACCCTTGGCTACCAATCGTGCTTTGTTTCTGATGACCACTCCATCTTCATCCTTCTTGTTTTTGTAGACCCACTTAGTCCCAATGGCCTGTTTCCCTCGTGGCAGAGGTACTAAAGTCCATACTTTGTTACGCTCAAACTGCAGAAGTTCTTCTTGCATGGCGTCTACCCAGTTTGGGTCATCTAGGGCTTCAGAAATCTTCTTTGGTTCTATCACACTGATAAAGTTAGTAAAGAAACAAAAATTAGCAGTGGCAGACCTGGTTTTTACTGAGTCAGAAGGTTCTCCGATTATTTGGCTTGGAGGATGGCTTTTTGTCCACTGAGTTGTGCGTGGAAGATGATCATCAATGTCATCGAACCTTTCTTCAGAGTCTTCTTGTGTTTCTTCTTGTGTAGCCTCTGTCGTTCTTTGTGCCTTGGTAGTTGATTCTACCGTTTGTGGAATGATTGGTATGTGTGGTGGTGGAGTTTGTTCCTCTGAGGATGTATAGTCTTAGTCCTCGATTTCCTCTGTAATTGGTTCTCCTGTGGCTTGTGGAGTTTGTTTTTCAGTAGCTTTTGTGGTCGTTTTTCTTGATGTTTCTCCTTCTGCATTTTCTTCTTCGGCATTTGCTTCTGTAGTATTTATAGAAGAAGATGAAGCATTATTTGGACCAGTTAGAGTCATACCTGTAGGATTTTTTCCGACAGAGGATGGTTCTTCAGAAACTCTGATGGTTCCAACAGAAGGATCAATGTCATTTTGGAACATCTCTAAAAATAGAAGATCCAAATCTTCTTTTATTCTTGAGATGTCAGAGGATTTCCCTTTAATTCCGAGTTCTGAACTGATTTGCTCAGAAGTCATTTGGAATGAATTATCAAAAGAAACATTAATGCTTTCTACAATCTTGCGAGACTTTGTAAGGAAGGTTCTGTAGGCTTTGGAAGTGGTAGAGTATCCAATGAATTTGCCTTCATCAGCTTTTACTTCAAACTTTCCTCTCGAATCTCTGTCGTTTAAAACAAAGCATTTGCATCCGAATACATGGAAAAACTTGATGTTTGGCCGCCTTTTGTGAAGCAATTCGTAAGGCGTCTTGAGGTGTCTTTTCACAATGGTTGAACGATTCTGTGTATAACACGCAGTAGAAATTGCTTATGCCCAAAAGTTCATTGATAATCCGCATGCTGATAGCATAGTTCTTGCGGCCTCCACAAGTGTTCGATTCTTTCTTTCGACTACACCGTTCTGTTGTGGAGTGCGAGCGGCAGAGAAGTTCTGTGATATTCCTTATGTATAAAGATAGGCTTCAATGACACAGTTTTTAAATTCTGTGCCATTGTCACTTCTTAACTTATGTATTCTGCAGTCATAAAGAACTTGGATTCTTTTCATTAGATTTATCAATATAATTGGAACATCTGATTTCTTTCTAATAAATTCAACCCATGTGAAACGTGAATACTCATCAATTAGAACAAGTATGTATTTCTTGCCACCTAGGCTCTGTATAGCAATGGGACCGCAGAGGTCGACATGAAGCATGTACAGAGGCTTAGTGCAAGACACGTCTGTTTTGCCTTTGTGGGAAGCCCTTCTGTGTTTTCCCATTTCACAGGCCTAACACAAGTGATCCTTATTGAATTTAACATTTGGCAGACCTTTAACTAGATCGAGTTTTACTAGTTTATCCAAGGTGTGAAAGTTTAAGTGACAGAACCTGTTGTGCCATAACCAAGCTTCTTCACTTTTGCAGGCTACTAGGCAAACTTTGTCCTTGGATTTTGAAGTAAAGTTCATTTGATATAGATCACCTCTTCTTTCAGCTCGCAGAAGTTCCATTCCTGTGTTTTAACTTTGTAGAGAGCAGAAAGTTCTTTTGAATAACACATCGAATCCGGTATCACAGAGTTGACTTACACTTAGTAGGTTGTGTTTGAGGCCATTCACATATGCAACTTTGTATACAGAGACATTTTCTTTCTGTATGACTCCATAGCCTTTGATGTGTCCCTTCTTGTTGTCTCCAAAAGTTACAGATCCACCATCGTGTGTTTCTTTGTATGTGGATAGTAATCTTCTGTCGCCAGTCATGTGCCTTGAGCATCTGGAGTCAAGATACCAAATTGGCACATGTTTCTTCTGTAAGACAATCACAGAGACTTAGGTACCCATATCCATATGGGTCCAATATTGTTAGAATTTTTCAAGTTTGCCTTAGCATTCTTGAAATACATTTTATCCTTTGTAGAAAGATCAGATTGTTTCTCTCTAGGTTTTGACTTTGGAGTTTGAATTTTAGTGGAGAGTAAGCAATCTGGACTTGAGAGGTGTTTATTCAATTTGAACATAAGATCAAAACAATGACAGTATTGAATATGAGACGTGATTCGTTTGAACTTTTCATTGAATTCATTGAACTGAGCCACAGAGGCATTACACTCTTTCTTTACTTTAGATTTCCTATTACAAGAAGATCTATGAATACTAGACTGTTGTTTGCAAAAGTCTTGTTTAGTTCCTGCCTTCTGTGACTCTCTTCTGTGGTGAACATCTTTCTTCACTGTCACAGAGGAAAAGTATTTGTTAGCTTCAGGCCATTTTCCCTCTTGTTGCCAAGTGGGATTCTCTTTAATTTTCCTTAAAGGTTTTGAAAATTTTGAACTTTTAGGATCTAAAGAAGTCTTCATTAATATATCAAGTTCAGCAGAGGTTTTGACTTTTAAATACATGTTCAGAAAATCTGGGCAGATAGGTATCTCTGTGATTTTCTCTTTTGGAGAAATAGTTCTG
This sequence comes from Saussurea involucrata, assembly GCA_033807775.1. Lineage (NCBI taxonomy): Eukaryota > Viridiplantae > Streptophyta > Magnoliopsida > Asterales > Asteraceae > Saussurea > Saussurea involucrata. The sequence continues at coordinate 52,895,421 of CM066312.1, read as the reverse complement.
TTAAGAACTTCAGAGGAGATTTTAACATCCTCTGTGTCATAGTGAACTATCCCTGATTGAGAATCAGTCTCTGAGTCGTCAGAGGTTGAATCGTCCTCATATACAGAGGTTGAGTCATCTCTTTCGACAGAGGCTGGATTTTCTGAGCAAGTATCGTACGAGCTTTCTTCCTCTGTAGAATGACTTTCATAGATGGCAGAGGTATCTGATGAGATCTTTTCAGCGAGGATTTGATCTATAGAAGATGTACTAAGATTTTCTAAAACATTTGATTTCAAAACTTCCAAAATTTCTTTTTCAAATGATTTTTAAAAATTTTCTTCTGAAAAGATGGGTTTAAACTCAGGAGCTTCTGCTGATAATTTCTTTTCATCGTTTATCATGCATACAAAAGCGACCTGTGTTTGAGTCTCTGGTTTACCAAACTTAAAGATACCAATCTGATCTTGTGTTTTCAGATATATCTTTGGTTTGATTCCTCTATTGACAGAGGTTGAAGATGATGAATCTGTGTTTTCAAACCATACATTGATCATCTTTGTATGTTTCCTCAAGTGAGGTTCTGCAGAGATTTTAACCCTTTTACTTACAGAAAGTAAGTTTGGAAAGTTTGGTTTGTTAGTTTTTCCCAAAACAAATAGAGAAGACAGAGGTTTTAGTTGTTTATTTTCAACTCCTAAGGTAATATCACTGTACCCTATACCTCGTCTTGCTATTTGAGAGTTTACCTTTTCATACACCTTCTGTGTATCTTTATAGTTTTTAAGTAAAACTTCTCTTCTTAAAAGATCTTGCCAAAGTACCTCTCTTTCTTCTTGAAAGTATTCTTTGAGAGCTCTTATGTCTGTTGTTTCACTTCTTGAAACTGAAAGTTCTTTTGTTTTGATTTTTAAAGCATAGGTTAGATCAGAAATTTGCCTTTTTAAAGGATCTACATTTTTGCTCCAATATTTTTCGATTTTTTCTTTTTCTTCAAAGATTTTGGCTTTTTCTTGAGTGAGAAGCCTTACTTCTCTCTCATTAAAGGTTAGCCTTTTCTGAATGCTTTTATTTACTTCTTTCAGTTCAATGTTAAGTTTAAATAAATCATCATCTACAGCATTAATACTTGAGGTAGTGTTTGAAATGGATACCTCAGTGTCAGTGCCGGAGTCAACATCTGCCATGCCACAGAACAGGGCATTGGTGGGGAATTCATCGTCAGAGGTAGAGTCTGACTCGAAGTCCTCCTTGTTTGCCTCAGAATGCCCTCTGTTCGCCATTAGAGATTTTTGCGCATAATACTCAGCCTTCTTTTTGTAAAAAGCTGAGTCCTTCTGTGGACGATTTTGTCTACTTCTAAATTCTTTTGCGAAATGACCTAGCTTGCCGCAATTGAAACAACCTTGGGAGGTGTTTCCAGTTTGAACTTCGGACTTCTGTTGGTCTCCACCTTTCTCTGTTCGGCATTCGTTTGCGTAATGACCAGGCTTACCACATTTGTAGCATTCTTGTGTGTGTCCTACCTTGTCATTTGATCTCTGTCGGTCATTTCCTCTGTAGCTTCTGTCGCTCAACCTCTGTTGGTCATCATTTATAGAGTCTGACCTCTGTTGGTTACTTGATTCTTCTCTTCTTCCATCATCTCTTCTACCAGAATTCCTTTGGTTATTTCTAGACTCTCTTGTCAATAGAGCCATTGATTTAGCTAATGATGCAAGAGTTATTTCTTCCTCTATCAGCTTGTCTTTTTCGCTATCAATCATTACCATCTTCTTTTTCTCCTTCTTTTTCTCCTCTGTAGATCTCTCATTTCTTGGTCTGTGTGTAGCCTCTGTTGATTTACTAACCAATGCGTATGGTACAATGGTTAGTGTTTTAGCTTGAGCTATTTGAGGCTCTTGTGCGGCTAGTGTTCCATAGAGATCAGAGAGTGTCCAGGAGTCTAGATCTTGATTTGTTTGTAAAGACATAGACAACTGAAGCCACTCATCGTTCAGGCTCTTTAGAAACATGACGTTATTTTCTTCCGTGGTTCTGTGAATACCAGACTTTATGCATTTGTTTATGAGAGAGTTGAACCGATCGTATGTTGTTTGCAAAGATTCTGTTGCAGAGGCTCTGAAGGCATGATACTCGTTTATGTATTGTGCTCTTCGGTTCTTCTGTGTTTTAGCACCCCCTTCCAGTTGTCTTTCTAATTCTTTCCAAAGATCGTGCGCTGTTTCGCATGCATCTAAAGATTGAAATATTTCGTTGGGGATAGCCATGATTAATATTCTTTTCGTTTTCTGTGCAACTTCATCTTCTGCGTTATCTTCATCTGACCAGTCTACTCTTGGCTTAGGTTTTTTATGTTCAGGGATTTCAAGAGATTCATCAGTAGCTGGTACACGTGGCATAGTTATCATAGGAACCGGAGGAAGATTATAAAGATATTGTTTGAGATTTTTTTCAGTACCCTCAAAAAAATGAACCATTCTTATTTTCCATTGAGGATACTCATCTCTAAGAAGAGTAGGAGGTTTAGTTAATGAGCCCGCAGTAAAAATGTTATTGGTATTTGTCATTTTGAGAAAAGGATAATCTGATGGAGGATTTATGAGTACGAAGATCTGAAAGTTTTTCTGGGTATAACTAATATCCAGAAATATGGTGCTGAAGAGAGAAAATAATCTATCAGATAAAAGTTGTAAAACGAGGATCACTTGATATTGAAAATCAAGCTTTGCTCTGATACCAATTATTGGTTCCCGTTTTGCTTTAAACAAGATTATCAGATCTATTAGTTCAAGTTAATGTTTGATGCGGAAGCGTATTTGAAGAACTAACAGATAAGTTTGATAGATTTAGACCAAAATATAAATAAATAGTGAACAGAATATTATATCTTAAGGTTTACTGAATATATAAAGTAAGAACAGGTTTAAGAACTGTGAGTAAGAAAAGCTTCAAAACAGATATGACGTTTAAGGTGAATAAGCTTTTGTGTTCTTGTGATGTTCGATTTTTTAAGTGATAAGGAAGAACTTAACATGAGTCTTCCTTATATACTACTCTAAAGGGGACTATAAAGCATATAATACTATTCAGACGGTACTGATGAATAGTTGAACTGATGTCGTGAACAGTTGCAAGTGTGGCATGAACAGTCAGACGTGCTGTATTGCATTTAATGCAGCAGACGTCTATTATGTACTAAGCCCTATTGAATCCAATCAGAGTTTGACACGTAGACGTTGGACAGGGCATGCTACCATGCAAGTTGATGAACAGGTCCTGTAACAGTAGCAAGATATTGTAAATATCTTCAAGTCTTATTGTGAGGACCACAGAGGCTCTGTAATGAGTTACAGAGGTTCTGCGGTCTGGTCCTCTGTGGAGCAGTCTTCCCCGGATTCCGAGTTATTGATCTCCTTTGCGCGTATGACAGAGCTTCTGTAGCGCGCCTCTTTAGCTTTTGTAGATTCTTGATCTTGATCTCTCGGTAAGTCCGGCAGAGCCTCTGTAAGAGGCTTTCTTCACTTAGCCTATTTTTCACTACTTCTAAATACTTCTTTGATTAGGAAGATTGAAGCTAACAGTCTGTGTGAGCTCCAAGAATTCTTTAGCAATCCTCCCCATCTCCACTGGAGGCACATACTCTGCACGAAAACGTACGACAAACTCCTCCCAGGTCATAGTAGTGCGCTCATTAAGTGTCAAAGCAGTAGCACACAAGTCTTTCGCTCAGTCTCGTAACAGGTTCACCGCGAAGCGAACCTTCAGGTTCTCAGGACAACCACTGGTAAGGAATGCGCACTCCATATCCGAGATCCAACGCATACTGACAATCGGGTTCGAGTCTCCTTTGAACTCAGTAGGAGAACAAGCAGAGAGGTCCCGGTACGGAAACTCCCTCGCTCGGAGCTGCCCAACCACAGGGGGTGGAATCGCCGCGATGCGCTCCTCCATCAATACTACTACCTCATCACGAATGGCGGTAAGAATTTCGGGGATCGCCTCCCTAATAGCATGTGTTACCTCAGCCGCAATCATCTCACGTATCTGCTCGGCAGTAAATCCAGTACCCGCGTCTGGGTTAACATTGTTGTTCCTCCTTGTGATGGCCATTCTGGGTAGATATTACAACGAGTTATTAGCACACATTAAATCTTGTTAACTACACTCACGCTCAACTCCTCGGGTTCCACGTGACTTTCCCTGACTCGAGCACGGATCCTGTGCTTTAGATAGTAGGAACTCTACTACTATCTTCCACACCTCTCCCTGCTCGTTCCGAGTCCCATCCCGGAGTGCCCAAGTAGTTCCTTGCCAACAGTTTTAACCCATATGCCCGTACCAGCATTTGTCAACACTCTCCCTAGTTCACTAGGAATTTCACCTCATCCCACCACCATTGATATGACGGAATCTCCACTAGTCATGGCGAGTCGCCTCGCGAATGCACAGTCGCATACAGTGTGAAATCTGATAGACATTCGAATAAAAGATTCTATCCCACAACGGTTAGACACAAATAAGAGCTGCGCAATAGAACTAAATCAAACATTCTAAGGCTATTTAGTTCCTAATGTATACCACTTATAAGGCATTCACTTAACAACCTATCAGGACTAGCATAAATTCTTACTAGCAAGTAATAGTCATGCAGCAAAGTGTAATAAGCACCAGGCAAACTAGCATACATACTCCTATGTTCTAGAAAGCAATAAATTACACTAAGTACCCTACCTTTTCCCTTGGCATCGGCTGACTGTACACACTGCGCCTTCGATCACCGTCTCTAAAAGGTACTTATCCTTTCTTTTATTTCTCAAAAATTTTAAAAAGAAAACTCCCTAGCCGCAAACCTGAGTCCAAACACACCGAAATGTGTTTGATTCACTCAAGCTGTGCTCTGATACCAAGTTGTAACGTCCCAAAAATTACAATAAGTTTAAACTTTTAAAAATACCATTTTAATTAAATAAACCACAAGTGTTTAAATCCAAATAAACGTTTTATCCAAAACCTCGTTATGTTAAACAACCAACTCAATTAAAACAGTGGAAAGTATAATAATTCTAAACATAGAGTCTCAAAATAATTAATGGTGAAAGTCTCTTCAACGCGCCAGTGTGTACCGTCACGCCTTACTGCCACTAGTACTTGAAACGGTAATTTATAGGGAAAGGGTAAGCACGAAGCTTAGTGAATTCAAACACATATATAGAATAGCTATCATATAGAAACTACTCCTATCAGCAAATAGACGTAAGCAACCAATACATACCAGTATAAAAATATATCATAAACAAGCAAACACATGCAAGAATATCTGTGTATGCATCCATCGGTCTCCCCGAATTCATACGACACCCGTGTACGTATTCCTCATTCTCCCCGAGTTCATACCACACCCGTGTACGTATTCCTTAGTCTCCCCGAGTTTATACGACACTCAAGGTCACATACTAGATACTAACTCAGCCTAGTACTACACACAAACAAATCAGCTAACACACACGGACTACAGTATTGCACATATAATCTCCATCCTACGCAGTGAGTGAACTCACCTCGAAAAGCAATGCAGAACTCCACAGACAGCAACAAGAACCCGCCAACTCCAACTCACTTCTTTCCGCCTAAATAGGTGTTATAAAGAGTCAATACGTAGCCCCAACCCGAAAATACAACTATAAGTCTAATTGTGCATTTTCCGGTTTTTGGTCTAAAACTGCAGGTCTGTTCGTGACCTGTTTAGCCCCCCTTAAACCCACCAAACCATAAATATAGTTCCATAATTTGAAAGTTCTATGTCTTAGCTTTCCAGGGACATATCGCACGCGTTCATCCGAGGTCCCTACTATTTTATATGAAATTTACAAAACAGACTACCCGAACAGTGAAATCCGGACCAGCCTGCACTAATTGCTAATTTGGCCCTATCTTGAAGCCTTATTAATTTTTCTGTAAAACATATGAAACATACTAGACACAATTTGTGAGATTTGGGCACTGCTTTCACCTCAATCCGAGTTTCCTAGATTTTTCTATGGATTTTACAAATTAGGCATTTTCACATAAAATCATAACATTGATTTTCGGTATAGTGTTTCCTGCTTTAGGTTTAGGGTTTAGGCAACTAATGGCTGGACTAACAAGAACCACCCACTGCCACCTCCGGCAGTGGTGGTCGACGGCGGCGTGGAGGCGGCAGCCACCACCTGCGGTGGTGGTGGTTCGGTAGCAAAATCCGGCGAGGCTAAAGGGATAATCCGAACACCCTATCTCGGCCACACACCCACTCACACACGACCTCTCCACAGCAAACCCACACCATACAGCCACCGCAATGGTGGTGCACGGGGGCAACACGCCGGCGGCAGCCATGGCTGCGGCGGCGGTGGCAGTTTCGCGGTTTTGACAACGACGCAAGAAAGAAAGAAACGAGAAGGGGACTTACCTCTCGACGACAACCCAGCAGCAACATAACGAGATCCCGACTCCTTTCACGTCCCGTTCGTCGGCTCTCTCTCTCTCTCTATCTCTCTCTCGCCGGTAGAAGGCACAGGCGGCTTCGGCGGCGGTCTTGGGGTGGCACGGTGGTGACGGCAAGAAGGAAGGAAGAGGATGGTAGGGACGACTAGGGTTTCGTGGTTGTTTCTTGCGTGGGACGAAAATCACCAACGAGAGGGGAGGGGGGGTCGGTCCTTAAAGCCGACTCCCATGCAAACATATACATGGAATATACACTTTTAGTCCCTGCTTTGTCTAAAACCTTGCAAAATGAGTTAAGGTTTTGCCAATTAGCCTTTAACACAATATTTTAACATTTTTGGTCTTCCCCGCCAAATCCCGTTAATAAAATTCGTTTAGGGAAAGATATTAAATAAATAAATACGTAAAATAAAATCCATACCGGGACACGGGCCTTACAATTTTGGAGTTCGATCTTCAAGTAAGTATGTTCTAATCATTTGATCTTGTACAGATCTGTTCGTTGTTCGATTCCAGATCAATTCCTATATTCAGAATCGATCAACGTGAACAATTCGGTGATTTAGAAAGTTTTTGAAGTTTTTCACGAAAATCTTACGATCTATAAGATTTTGTTATGCATTGATTGATTTTAGCCAATTAGATCATTTTCTGCATTGATTATGAAGAGATTGCAACATTCAGATCCAAAATTGATGAAGAATTGAGTGAGTTACATTTTTCGGAAATGAACAGTGCCTATACACGCTGGAAAAACGATTTGGCCGGAATTTGCTGTTTCATCGGAGTTTTGATGTTTAGATGCTAACAGATCTGTTCGGTATGATGTAACGACCTGTTTGTAGTAATTTGGGGTGAAATTCAGCAAGAAATCAAGGTGTTTGGGCTGTTAGAAGTGTTCTTCGGAAATGTTCGTAACTCTCGCATGATGATACTCATAACTGTCGGACAACAAAGGTCTTCATATACTCATAACTGTCGTACGCTTAAGTGTTCATCATATTCATAACTGTCGTACGATACTAAAACTCATAACTGTCGTACAACATTTGGCCGACTTCACATTTTAGTCGCACAAGACTCGTCCGACAGTTACTATTCATTGGGTCTAGTCGTACAAGAAGCATACGACTTCTACTGTTCATGTGCGCTAGTCGTACAAGTGGCATACGACTACGACTGATCTTTCGCGCTAGTCGTATAAGAGGCATACGACTTTTACTGTTCATTGATCAAAGTCGTACAAGACATGTCTGATAGTTACAAAAGATGCCAGATTACAACTTCTAGTCGCACAGATTTGGGATGATTTTAGCCCGTTCAGCGGAACCCCCGTGCTAAGTCTCGGGAGGGGGACATTTTTCTTGGATTTGATCATAAAGCATGGGTGCTACATGACGCTTCCTATTTCGAGCAAATCCGAACCAAGCTCTTAAGCCGAATTCCTACTCAACCCGCGGTTCATTGACGGATTCTTTGTTATACATTGTGATTACACTCGGTTTTTCACTCAAAACTCACTCGTTATCTTTCTTGTGAGCTTATCGGAACGAGCTTGAGTTTCTACTTTTTGAAGATGTGCTCGTGCATCCAGTCGAGGTTATAGCGTACATCGGATCCGGTTTTTCATGGTTGAAAATAAGAAGAGTAAGAGCTTCTTTCAAGGGGGAGCCTAGACTTCATTCGAAGAAAAAGCATCGCTAAAGTTTTTCAAAGAAAATCAAGGGGGAGAGGAGCTAAAGCTTTTGAAGATTGATATGATTTTGCTTTGCAAAACTTTAGGGGGAGAATGTTAGGACCAAAAATGTCCTAATTATATGAAAGTTTTGTAAAGGCTTGGGATTGACTATATAATGTGTTAGGAGCTCATTTGTAGAAAGTGTGGTGGCACAATGTAAGGAGCATAATTCTAGAGAGAAAGAGAGAGTCTTCAATGTACTAAAATGATTAACATCTAATATGAGGATGACGTTTGTATCTCGATCTCTCTAAATTACTTGAGTTGTTGTTGATAATCTAGGATCACAGTAGAAGCTCTTCTTGCATTGCATCTACCCAGTTTGGATCATCTAGGGCTTCAGAGACACGTTTTTGGCTCGATCACACTGATAAAGTTTGTAAAGAAACAAAAGTTAGCAGTGGCTGATCTTGTCTTGACTTTTTCAGATGGATCGCCAATAATTAGGCTCTGAGGATGGCTCTTCGTCCACTTTGTCATTCTTGGAAGATGGTCATTTGCATCATCTAATTGAACCTCTGTGGTTGCACATTGTGGTTCTTGAACTCGGTTCTTCAGCTTGTGGAGGTATTGGGATTAGAGTTGGAATGGGTTCCTCTGAGGATGTAGAGACTGAATCTTCATTTTCCTCTGGTATTGCTTCCTCTGTAGATGCTGGAATTGGAATTTCCGGTGCCTCTATAGTGGAATCCTTGCTTGTGTCATCTCTTGTTCGCTCCCCCTCAGCACTTGCATCTGCACGATTTACAGAAGAGGATGAAGTATTTAACGGACCAGTTAGAGATATGCCTGACTCAGTCTGGTTGGCAGAAGATGTTTCTCCAGAGGCACTGACGGCTCCAGCAGAGGGATTAATATCATCGTGGAACATCTCTTCAAATAGCAGATTTAGTTCTACTTCTCTTGTAGGGGAGATGCCAGAGGATTCCTTTTTTAGACCGAGTTCTGAACTGATTTGTTCAGAAGTCTTCTGAAAGGAATCGTCAAAAGAGACATTTATACTTCCCACAATAGATCGAGACCGCAGAAGATAAACCCTCTAATCCTTTGAAGTGGCAGAGTATCCTATGAACTTTCCTTCATCATCTTTCATATCGAACTTCCCTCTAGCTTCTCTGTCGTTTAAAACGAATCACTTGCAACTAAATACATGGAAGAACTTGATGTTTGGTCGCCTTTGATTGATCAATTGGTAAGGAGTTTTGATGTACCTCTTAACTATGCTTGATCGATTTTGGGTATAACATGTGGTTGATATAGCTTCTGCTCAGAAAGAAATTGGCAATCCATATGCTGTTAGCATGGTTCTTACGACTTCCACAAGCGTTATGTTCTTTCGTTCAACTATGTCGTTTTGTTGTGGAGTGCGTGCAACAGAGAAGTTCTGAGAGATGCCTTCTTCTATGAGGTAAGCTTCAATGAGAGAGTTTTTGAATTCTGTGTCATTGTCGCTTCTCAACTTTTGGATTTTGCACTCGTACAAAACCTGTATCCTTTTCATTAGATTTATCAGAATGTTAGGAACATCTGATTTCTTTCTGACGAATTCCGCCCATGTATATCTTGAGTATTCATCGATCACCACAAGTATGTATTTCTCGCCTCTTAGGCTCTGCGTAGCAATTAGACCGCAGAGGTCAACGTGTAGCATGTATAGAGGCCTAGGACAAGACACATCAGTCTTGCCTTTGTGGGAAGCCTCTTAAGCTTACCCATTTCACATGCTGATCACAGATGATCTTTACTGAATTTAACATTCGGCAGACCTTTAACAAGATCAAGTTTCACAAGTTTGTCTAGAATGTGGAAATTCAGATGGCAGAACCTGTTATTCCATAACCAGGCTTCTTCGTTTTTACAGGCTACAAGGCATAGCTTGTCTTTCTTATTCTTGATGCTGAAGTTCATAAGATACAGATCTCCCTTTCTATCAGCCCGCATAAGTTCGACTCCTGTATCTTCTCCTTGAAGAGAGCAGATAGTTCTTTTGAACATCACATCAAAACCAATATCGCAAAGTTGGCTAACACTTAGAAGATTGTGCTTAAGGCCATCCACATATGCAACTTTGCATACTGATATGTTTTCCTTTTTGATGACTCCGTAGCCATTAATATATCCCTTCTTGTTGTCGCTAAAGGTTACTGATCCTCCATCGAGTTTATCTTTGTAAGAGGATTGTAGACCTTTGTCGCCAGTCATGTGTCGCGAGCACCCGGAGTCAAGATACCAGATCGGCACATACTGCTTCTGTAACACAATCAGAGATTTTTAGGTACCCATATCCAAATGGGTCCCGGTTTGTCAGGGGTCTTCAAGGTTGCCTTAGCACCCTTGGGTTTGGTTTTAACTTCTGTTGAAGAACCAGTTTGTTTCTTCTTTCCCTTGAATTTAGCATTCGTTTTGGGCAAAGAGAGGAAACAGTGTGGGCTGGAGAAGTGTTGATTCAATTGATACATGAGATCAAAGCAATGACAGTATTTAATATGCGAAGAAAATTGCTTGAACTTTTCTTTAAAAACACTGAAACAGGGTACAGAGGCTTTATTACAGTCTATTCTAGCATCTGACTTCCTATTACAAGAAGACCTATGTAGACTAGATTGTTTGTTTGGAAAATCTCTGTGGAGAGTAGCCTTCTGTGGTCCCTTTCTTCAGTGGTGAACTTCTGCAGGTTTCACTGTCACAGAAGTAAAAGACTTGTTTTTTTCAACCCACTTACCCTTTTGTTGCCAAGTTAATTTTTCTTTAAGAGGCCTTAAGGGTTTTGAAGTTTTTGAACTTGTTGGATTTTGAGAAGATATTTCCTTCTGTTGTTTGAATTTCTCAAGCTCAAGAGAGGTTTTGGATTGTATACACATGTCCAAAATGTCCGGGCAAATAGGGACACTTGTGCTTTTCTCCTTAGGAGGAATGGTTCTGTTAAGAATTCCAAAGGGAAGTTTAAATCTCTCTGAAGCACAAGGAACTATTTCCGACTCGTTTGAGTCAGTCTCAGATTCGTCAGAGGATGAGTCGTACTCATATACAGAGGTTGAGTCACTAAGATTTCTGTCGACAGAGGCTGGACTTTCAGAGCATGTGCCATACTCACTTTCTTCCTTTTCTTTGGGACTATCTTTCGAACCAGCAGAAGTATTTATCAAGATTTCTTCAGAGAGATTTTGTTCTTCAGAAGATGTACATAGGTTCTCATAAAAGTTGTTTTTACCGATTTCCATTTACTCACTTTCAGAAATATGATTAAGTTTTTCTTCTGAAGTGGCAGGCATGAACTCAGGTGCCTCTGCCGATAATTTCTTTTCAGAGTATATCATGCAGACAAAAGCAACTTGTGTTTGAGTCTCGAGGTCACCAAACTTGAAGATTCCTATCTGATCTTGAGTTTTCAGATATTTCTTAGGTTTGTATTCTCTTTTGACAGAGGTTGAAGGTGATAAATCTGTGTTTTGATACCACACATTTATCATCTTCAGAGGTTTCCTCTTGTGAGGTTCCCCAGAGACTTTTTGCCTTTTGCTGACAGAGAGTAAGTTTGGAAATCCAGGTTTTCTTGTATCGCCTATACAAAACAGAGATGACAGAGACTTGTCTCTTTTGGTTCCAGTGTATGTATCTATATCATAGAAGCCAATTCCCCGTCTCCCTATTTGTGTATTCATCTTTTCATACACCTTCTATGCATCTTGATATTTTTCAATTAAAAAGTCTCTGTTGAGTAGATCTTGATGAATGACTTCTCTTTCCTTTTGAAAATAGTGCTTAAGAGCAAGAATGTTCATTCTGTCACTCTCAACATCCATAAGTTCTTTAGATTTAACTTTTAAGGCCGAGTTGAGTTATGTAATCTTTTCTTTCAAAGGATTTAGATGTTTATTCCAATTCATTTCAATCTCTTCCTTTTCTTGAAATATTTTTGCCTTTTCTTGAGTGAGAAGTCTGGTTTCTCTCTCAAAGAATGCAAGTTTCTTTTGAATACTCTCACAAGTCCTTTTTAGTTCAGTGTAATCTTCTGTTAGTTTAAGAAAATTTGCTTCATTTTCATTAGAGATAGTGTCAGAAGTGGATACCTCACTATCAGATTCTGAGGAGCTGACCTCTGTCATTCCACAGAACAAGGTGTTCTTCTTGTCGCCTTCATTAGAGGATTCATCTGACAACCAGTTCTCTTGCTCCACCATGAGCGACTTCTGAGCATAATATTCTGCCTTCTTTTTGTAGAAAGCAGAATCCCTCTGAGGGCGATTAGGTTTGCTCCTGCAGTCAGCACCATAGTGGCCTGGCTTGCCACAATTGAAACATCCCTAGTTCTGGGAAGCGTTGCCAGCTCTATCGTCTGACCTCTGTCGGTCACCACCTCTGTCTGCTCTGTCATTCGACCTCTGTTGGTCTTTTGAACCATCTCTTACCTGGTTTCTTGACCCGTACTTCTCTCCTCTATCATCCCTTCCATCACGTTCATAACCCTTCTTCATGTATCCTCCTCTACCAAACTCTTTCGTCAACAGAGCTAAAGATTTAGCTATCGAGGCCATCGTTGCCTCTTCCTCCTCTACCAATTCCTCCTCTGAACTATCAACAACCACCACTTTCTTCTTCTTTTCCTTCTTCTCCTCCACAACTTTCTCCTTCTTAGACTTCTCTTTTGCCTCTGTAGTCTTCCCAACAAGTGCCAGAGGCCCAGCAGTTTGAGCTTTTGCCTAGGAGATTTGGGGTTCTTGGGCTGCCAAAGTTCCATAAAGATCTTATAAGCTCCAGGTGTCTAAGTCCTGATTTGTTTGTAGGGACATAGACAGCTGGAGCCATTCTTCATTGAGGCTCTTTAGGAACATGACGTTGTTTTCTTCAGAGGTTCTGTGGATCCCAAACTTCCTGCACTTGTTTATCAAATAGTTAAACCTGTCATAAGTAGACTGCAGAGACTTTGTCGGCAGAGCTTTGAATGAGTAATATTCATTGATACATTGGGCTCTGCGATTTTTCTAAGTCTTAGCCCCTCCTTCCAATTGTTTCTCCAGTTCCTTCCATAAATCGTATGCAGATTCACACGCATCTAGGGATTGGAAGAGGTCATTGGGGATGGCCATTATCAGAAGTCGTTTTGCCTTCTGGGCGAATTCATATTTCTCCCAGTCAGGTGCAGACCATTTATCTTTTGACTTAGGTTTCTCGTGCTCAGGTATCTCTGGAGTGTCGTCTGTGGCCGGTACACGTGGTACTGTGATCATAGGAACGAAAGGAGGATTATGAATATAATGCAGAAGTTCTTTGTCAGAGCCCTCGAAGAAGTGGATCATTCGAATCTTCCACTGAGGGTACTCATCTCTGAGCAAAGTGGGTGGTTTTGTTAAGGAACCGGCAGAAAAGTAGTTGTTGGTGTTCGCCATTTTAAATGGTTTTGGAAAATACCAGAAAACAGAGTATGAACTGAAACTTTCAGATGATGGGTCAGATTTTTGGAAAAGAGCTTATGAGTGTAAAAACCTGGAACACTGCACTAAAATGGAGAGTTTTAACCGAAGAAACAGGTTCTGTTAGTTTATGTGAGTATCAGATCCGTGCAACAATAATGAAATCAAATAGATAAACAATGTATGTAGCTATTTCAACTGGTCATCTCTGATTAAGCTTTCACTCTTAGAGAGAATTACATAAAAGAGTGATGAAAGCAAATGAGACAACTAGCCTATATTTCTAAGGCTAGATTGCTTTATATAAGGCGGGCCCGAGGTTAACAAGCCCACGGCCCGTTCACTAACAAGGCCTAATTTGAACTATTACAATTAGCCCCTTGAACTTATAATCAACCAAATATTACCCTAACAATCTCCCCCTTTGATTTGAAGTTCGATTTGGCGCCAGTTTGCGACATATCTTTTTCGAAGCGCGAAGTGGATCTCGAACCATCTGATAGCACAACGATAGTCGATGCGTTCTTCAACCATTTCCATGGCATTCCAAGCAGTTATTTCATTTGGATTAGGAACATACGAAACCCTTGGATTTTCAGACTCGTGCTGAATGATCTTTCGAAGAGCATCTCGAGCTTTGAAGAGCGTGCCGTCGCAGAATCTTTCTACCTGACTGAACCGCATAAATCTTTTCTCTTTCTGTTCATTGATGTAGATGATCCCGAATTCTGGTTCTAGAAGCATAGTGTTCTCGGGATACATATTCAACTCAGGAGCTTGCAGATTCGGCTTTATCAAATTTACCTTCTTCGCCCTGTTCTCGATAGACATTTGGAGTCCGTTAGATAATTGTGCGGACCAAGAATCGACGAACAGTTTCGAGCGCCTTTTTAACGGTAAGAGCCATGAAGTCAAACAGTCGGATGGTTCTAGTGCGAAGGTATTTCAGAAGAGCCAGGAAGTCAAACGGTCGGAGGTTCTGAAAGTCGACTTCAAAAAATTTCCATTTATTACTATCTTCTCGGTGGACGGTGAATAATGGATAGACAATTTTCATGATGCGGCTGGACTGTATGTTGAGTACCTCTGTGATCTGATGCTTGGTTCTGACTTGGCTGACTGGTAGACACCGTTTCATTGGGCAGATGTATCGGCGTTGGTATTCAGGGCTGTAGTTGTAAATACCAAGGCAAAAGGTCGGCTCGATCTGGCGTAGCTTGTGTACAAACAACTTCTTCAGGGTTTCCTCCAGATGAGGGATAAGTACGGTGATCTTCTCCCAACGGATTTGTTGCTGAGGTGGAGGAGGAAGATCAGAAGCTGTCTGTTGTTGTAGAGGAGATGTCGCAGGATTGTGAGTTGCAGATTGGGGTCTTTTAGAAGTTTCTGCGGCTTTGCTTGAGTGAACGGGAGAAGTGCCATAAAAATTCTGTAGCAGGAACTGATCATAGTCGATGTTGTCGTCTTCATCAGTCGGGAAAACCAAGTTTCCCTGGAGATTTATGGCACTGACGGCTTTTTCATACCATGCATCTTCGGTCTCCGGGTTGGCTTCGCAGTCTGGATCGATCATATCCAGTAATGGTCTGTCTGATGAGTCAAAGTCGACCAGTTCTTATGTTGAACCCTCGGGCTTTTCAACCGTCGGGTCTTCATCATCTGAGATGTCCATCTCTATTACCATCTCGGCTAATGGCAACTCGGCTTCAGGTTCGGCGTCGGTTGTTTTTGCCGCAGTTGCTGGTTCCAGATGAACCACAGTTGTCGTTTCAGTAAGGATAGGGGCGGTATCGGTTGGTCTTAATCTTTTCTCCCCCTCACGGTGATCAGGATCATCCTGGTCATCGTGTTTGCGCTTCAGACCGCCGACTTGACTCTTGCATGTATCTTCGTGGGAACGGACTCTCTCGGACAGCACAATGAGCGCTTGGTTGTAGTCCTTGAGAGTCGAGTCAATGTTATCTAGGCGAGTGGTAATGGATAATGAAGGAGTAGGGACCTGTGATTTCAGAATGGTGATCAGGTCTGCTTCAGTTGAGGCGTTGGTTTCAGAGTCTTGGAGTAGCTGAGCAAGAAGCATCGTCTTGAGGGTATCCACCGAAATGGTAGGCTGAACATGAGCCGGTGGAGGTGTAGGTGCGGTTTCAGCTTCGACGATCTTTGCTTTGCCTTTGATTATTTTGGCGAGCTCGTTGGCGACATGCTGCTCCATTGCCTCGCGGACAGCCTTGAGGGTGTTGTCCAGGGACCCTTGCGACACAAAGTCTGGGTGAGTAACTCCGGGACCACTTAGGTTACCCGTTGAGGCATCTACCTAAGAGGCAGAGCCACCTACGTTCACAGTTGGCAAGATGGTAGCTGTGGTAGGATTTCCCTCAGATCCTCGCGTTCCACCTAAAGGCGGAGACACTACGGTGGTTCCGGTCGAGTCACGAAGAGTCTCAACTTGGCGTTGCTCCGTTTGTGTCTTAGCCGAAGAATTTTCAATGTCAAAAGGCTCTAGACTCGATTGTACACGAAATGAAGTCGCGACCGGGGGCTGCTGGTCGCTAATTTCAACACCAGCACTCTCCGAGTGAGAGGCCGGTGGAAGTTGTGCTATTTCCCCGTGTGAAATTGAAACATCCGTCTTGTGAGAGACGGATGAGTGGATAAGGGGGTCGTGCATTTGCTTCGTTGGGTCCACGGAGGCTTCTTCAATACCCCGTCCTAACAAATGAGACGGGATAGTAGATGTGGCCACCCGGATTACACTCGGTTCGGGTCGCTCAAGAGCCTCGTTATCTTTACGGCTCAATCTTTCCTGGTTCGCTTTCGAACGCAGTTCTCTCCGGCTCGCAGTTTCTAACTCAACACCTTTTACTCCCTCAGTCCTAGTATCTGCCATATCAGGCTGGTCAGTATGGGTAGGTGAGGAAAGTGGGATGCCTTCGGTGAAGTCTGGGTTCGGTCCGATACAGGGAGGTATTTTTGAGACCCGAATGGCACGGGTTATATCGGATTCTGTATCGGATTCAGATTCCACGTTATGAACTTGCATACGTGGTGTAGGCGGGTCGGATAAGAACGGTTCAGAATCATGTTGAAGCATCGGTCGTGAGGACGATGCTCCGGCTTCGCCTGTTGGGTGGGATTGGCTAGAACTGGTTTGCGATACCACTGCACCACTCACACTAGTTCCCCTTCCCCTAACGATCAACACACCCCGCCCGGCAGCACCTGCTTGCCGGGCCCTTCCACCTCTCACTTTTGGACCCTCACGTCTTTCGGGTCTAGGTCCCTGGGCAGGTCCCTCCGGTTCTGGGTGGACCATGGGATTTCCTATCGCTTCCCTATATGCTATCACTCCTGGTGCAGTGGGATCGGCGATTGCTAGAAGGGCATCAGGAATAGGCATGGCTACCGCGTCGGATGGATTGCGGATAACCGTGTAGTGTAGATGATGAGGTGGACATACCGAATGTGCTTGGCGGCGCGGGATGGCAGGATTGGCGTCCATGTGTTGACGAATGGCAAGCGAAAGGAAATGCGGGTACAGTAGGAACTTCTTCTGTTTAGTACCTCCGATTTTGTAATACCCCGGGTAAGTTCGTTAGTTAAATGTTAGTTCCGTTAAATTTTGTCAACTTTAAAGTGTGAAGTTAAAGGTAAGTTTAGGTAGATTTATTAGTAAAGGGTGTATTTGGTCATTAGTGAATAACTTAAGGACTAAAGTGGTATATTGAATTGGATATTACCCTTAATGGATTTAGATATTTCCTAAATCAGTAATATCTAGAAAAACATCAGTGTGTATGTGTGTGTTTGGGAGGAAAAGAGGAAAAGAGGAAAAGAGGAAAAAGCTAGGTTAAGGAATCATTTGATTTGCTTGGAAGAAATTTAAGGTATGTTCCTTGTATGTTTTATGTCTGTAATTGCCAATAGATAGTTTCTATCGGAGTAAAATAACCGATTACACGTCCAGTAGTAATTTCTGTTGATTCTGGGTCGAAATTGAAGAAACCGACAGAGGTGTCCGGACACAGTGTGAAGGTGTCTGGGTGGTTTGTTGATAGTGTCCGGGTAAATTAGCTAGTAGTGTCCGGATGGTATTATAAAGGTGTCCGGACCAGTTCATTATCCGTGTTAGTTCAGGATCTTATCTTACAATCAATATAGAAAGCAGTAATTGAGAAGTTGTATGATCAAGCCCAATTGTATTCAATGATGAACAGAATTACAGATCTAAGAGAGAGAGAATCTCAAAGATTACAAAGAATGAATACAAAGATATACGGGAAAAATCAATCAGTTAGCAACGTAGAGCTAACTACTATTTATACTGCAACGGACATGTTAAAGCTACAGTACAAATAAGAAAGACTAATAAGAACATAACACGTGTCCTAATTAGTTTACTAAATACTAAGTAAAGTATGTAGTCATGAGTTCTGAACAGGTAGTTCAGAACTTCTGAACATTCTTCTGATAACGCTTCTCAGAGCTTCTGACTCTTTCTCTCAGAACTCTGACTCTTCTTCTCAGATCTCTGACTCCTCTACTCAGAACATCTGAGTCTTCTTATCAGAACTTCAACACTTGGTTTATTGACAAAACTTCAGATCTAACAATCTCCCCCTTTTTGTCAAATAAACTTGAATTTAGCATCATCCAGGTCTTTCAGAGCAGGAACAATTTTCTGAAGTAGCACATTTCTCAGATTAAGCCTCTTATCAATTTTGACAATGATTTCTTGAATAATTTCAACTTGCTGATTGATTACTTCTTGAATTATATTTGCTTCCTTCACTTTCAGCATCTTTTTCTACAAATTATGCTTTATGATTCTTAAAGTTCCAGAACAGTATTTTGCAGTTTCCTTTGCTCTGAAGAAGATCTTTCCACTTTTGTTTTTCAAAAATACTCCCAAATCTGGATATTTGTGAACACTTCCAGTCTTTAACACCTTTTTCTGTTCATGATCTGTGTTGGGATTTGCCAGATAAACACATGGCTTTTGTAAGTACAAAGCTATTTGGAAATCTGTATAACAGTGCCACCTTAAGATGTAGAACATGGCCTCAATTACCACACTTCTTGCCTTCCTTTCATTTCTGTCTTTGCTTGACTCTTTGAAGCATAGAAAGCTGTGCAATCTGTAAAAGTCAACCACTGATAATTTCTCAAAATCTGCATCAGTAAAATAATAAACCTTGCCATCTTCTCTCAGAACTTCAAAGGATAAGTACTCCATCTTTCTGAATTTCTTAACCTTCAATTCTCTGATTCCAGTGATTAGAAAATCTGAGTAAACAGCTTGCTTTGTTTTGCCAAGACATCTTGATTTTTTAGCCAACCAGATCTGAGTCTCCTTAGGTCTATCATAATACACATCCAATAATTGTACTTCTTTTGGTTTGAAGAACTCAGGCAAATCAAATTCAAGAAAGTATCCATTTAGATCAATGGATATTTCATCTTCTTTGGGTTCAGACTGTTCAGTTTGATCAAAACTAGCTATCTGCATATTTTGAGATGTTGTGTTCTGGACTTCTTCAACTTCATCTGACAGAATTTCATTCACTTCATACTCAGCAGGAAACACAAAATCATTATGTAGAATCTTTTTGGGATTCACCTCAGATAGCAACCATTCACTACAGTTTCTGATTTTTCTTCTAAGATCCAACCTCGTCTTCACATAGTTCATACATCTCTTCAGTTTCCACACTTATTTCCATTTTAATCAGTAACCAGTTCAGAGTTGCATCACTGTACTTCACCAACTCTTTTAATCTGAACATTTTAAGCCTTTCATGAACTGTATATGTGAACCCTTTTGTCTCCATTCCTTCATTCACAAATCCTTTCAAATGTAAACCAATTTCTGTTTTCTTTGTGGGAGAACTCAGATTACACTTCTGTTTTCTTTATTCAATAGCTAATTGGAAGTCATACAAGTGTATATTTCTGACATAGATACCCAGAAGTCTTCTGCATTCAATTTCCATCAAGGCTTCTTCAGTGCTGGCAAAGAACTTGACTAGAAAGATCTGATCATCAAGAGTCAATATGTGAAAATCAAAAGTAGACATGGAAACCTTTGTATTTCTTTCTTTCAGTACTTCCATTCTAACAAACATTAAACCATTGAATTCTTCTTGTTGAAACATCAGAACTTTCTCAATTCTTTTCTGAATATGCAGTTTTGAGTCAGGAACTCTGAACCTGTTAGAAACTTCTGAGTAGACCATCTGAGCTCTGTCATCCATAAAACCATCAATGTTATTTTCCAAAAGCTCATACTCTCCTTCTGTGTAGTAGAGATTATCATATATTTCCTCAGGAAAAATATCATCATGAAATTGTCTGGCTAATGGTACATCACTTAACTCTAGGATGAAATCACATACAGGTTCTTCTAGTCTTTGCAAGTTAATCTTTGGGATCTCAATTGGTTTTCTGAATACATACTCAGAAGGCATAAAGTAGTCTTTCACTTTCACATACTCTTCTTCTGTATTTAACTCATCACAAAAGTTAAATATAAAATCATCTTCAAAATCCTGAGTATAATTCACAGTTCTGTCTTCTTCTCCCATTAGATCAATAGGTCTTACCATTTTTATTCCTTGCTGAACTTTTTGAACATTCAAAGCTCTGACTAAATTATTATGCATCATTCTGATCAACTCTTTACTTAACCTCCTTTCTTCTAATTCAGAATTCGTCATATTTTCTTTGTTATACACCACAATATCAGTACACATGTTGACCACTTCACTTTCCACTGTCTTTTCTGATCTCAATACAGATTCCTCAATAGCTTCAGTTTCATCTGAGTTTCCTTCCATCTCTGTGTCTAAGTTCAATTCCTCTGTTTTATCTGAATCACCACCATCTGTACTTTCCAACTCCATTTCCTCTGTATCTGAACTATCAATCTGAACTATCTGAGTTATTGCCTTTAACTTTTCTTGTGTCTGATCTTCTGAACTTTTTGTACTGGCTAAGTGCATATCTGCTATCTCAAAATCTTCTATGCCAATGTCATCATCAGAACTTAACCTCTGTCTTTTCTCCCCCTTTTGATGATCATGAGGCTCATTATCATCAAACTTTCTTTTCAAGTTCTGATTAAAAGTAACTTCAGGTTCAACTTCTGCAATAGGAACAGGATCAAGAGGCTTTGAAGTAGAAGCCAATGATACACTCAGTGCTTTCAGTATAGATTCCTGCATACCTTGCATTTGTTTTAACATATCTTTTTGAAAACCAGACATTATATCCATGATCTCCTTTTTGTGAGAATCCAAGGATTTCTTTACATCATCTACTTTGGTTTCAACAGAAATCAACTTTTTCTCCAACACAACTTTCAAATCTGACATCTCATCATTCAAATCCTCCACCTTCTTCTCCAAATTTTCTACTTTTTCCCCCATCTCCTTGTTTTGTTTCTGAATCTTTTCAAATTCAGAAGTTTCTAACAGTGAACCTGAACCAACAGATGGTCCAGTTTTCATGTGCCCAGAGGGCTCATGGCCTGTAGATAACACAAAGTCATCTTGTACAACAGATGCACGTTTGAATGAGGCTTTTGTAATGTTCACCTCACCAGGACTTCCATCCAATCCTCGACACCCAACATTAGGTATGTCTATGAATGTTGTTTCAGGAATACGAAATTCCTGATTTGTGCAAGTGTCAGAAGGAATTTCAGGCTCAATATGAATAGGACTGTGATATTCAGACTCAATGTGTTGAAAAATAGATTGGGATTTATCACCTCCCTCCAAATGAGTTTGGGATGGTTCCCCGGATTTGTGTGAAACAGTAGCATGTTGAAATGCTTCTGAGTGGATATGGATGGGTTGTTCAAGATCCACCACTAGGTCCATGGTGTTTGTTTCAATATTGGACACCAAGAAATGTGAACCAATAGCATTTGTGGTTACCTGGTCAAGATTAGCTGGTTCAGAGGCATCTCTTTCTGTTTGAACCTTTGTTGACAATCTCTCATCCTCACCACTCTCATTCTGTTTTTCCTCACCAAATCTAACCAAGCTCTCAGAATTTTCCCCCTCAAGTCTCTCAGAATGTTCACCCATCTGAACATCCTCCCCCTCTCTAATTCGACTAGACCCCTCACCTCTCTTCTCAGGTTGGTCCTCTTGGGTAGGGATTTGAGGTAATTCAATTCCCATAGAGGTGCAATAAGCTTTTAAAATCTCATTCTCCCTTGGAATATAATTCCTAAGTGATTTTGGCAACAGTTTATGATTGGGATAATTTTCAAGTTTTGTTACTGATGTCATCTTACCTAAATAAAATGTGGGACCATGCTCTTCATTTGTTCTTCTTGAGATTGTTCTGTTTTCCTGCATGGCATACCAAATAACAATTTGCCAGTACCTTATGTAAGGAATGTATGTCAGTGGAGCATCCTTTGTTTTCTTCTGAATTGCTTTCTGATTCTTCTCAAATGTATTCTTCATCTCTTCCCAAAGTATTAAAGTATAGTCATAATGCCTATTCTTCACTAAACCCTGAAAGATCTGAAGAATTTGTTTAGAACCTTGATCAGCAGAACTATTCTTCCCTGACACACATTTATTTACCACATGAAAGAAGCAAGCCCAAATAGGTGGTAATTTGTTTCTTCTGAACAAACTGAGAGTCCTCAATCCTTCATTGTATCCCAACTTCATAAACTCTGCTATTAATTCCTCTGTTAAGGGTGAGTCCTCAAAATCTGTCCTTCTTTGTACATCATCTTTCTCTGGTAAATTCAGCATTTCTCTTAGTGCAGAGATTGATAAGGCAAATGTTACTCCTCCAATTTCAGACACAAACCTATTATCTTCTAACCTAAGATGTTTCCACCATTGTTGTATGTACTGAACAGGCACATTTTTACTTCGTGTAAACCATTTTCTGTACGGATGGTGTTTGAATAACTCCATGATAATTATGTGTTCATGCTTAAAACGGCTTTCCTCAAATAATATAACACAGTTATTTTCAGATAATTTCAGCCATTCACTCTCAGGAACAACTCTTTCCACTAAAATAGGTCTATCTGACATAATAGAACCTGCAGCACTCTGTTCATGTTCAATATTAACGTTTACCTCATCCGCATTTCCTTCAGATTCATCCATTTGTTCATCTTCTCCATCATTTCTTATTGCCCCTTCCTCTACAGCTCTATTCTGTACTTCATCATTATCCGAATCAGATGAATCCATTATCGATTTTGTAGAATGTAGCGAAATTTGACCACTCCTTCGTATTCCAGACGTGATTTAAGAAGAAAACAAACTCAAAGAACTCTGGATTTGATTCGTATCTCACTTTTCGCTCTGGAATTTGAAAAGATTTGAAATAGGGATTCTAAGACCTATTTAAAATCCGCGAAGTTGAAAGGTTTAACGGAAAAGCTAAATCAATGTTATAACGGAGTCAACACATTTGAAATGCCACAGAGGATTTAAATGAAATGCGTGGCATAATCAAACAAATATGAAGCTGACACGTGTTAGTGGATAGAATTTTGACTCAAGTCAAAGATCTGAATAACACGCTCAGATGTTTTGACTTTTCTTTATCAGATATCTGATTGTTCTACTCGGAGTTCTGATTCCATAACTCAGAAGAATTTTTCCTTGTAACCAAAATGTCATTTAAAATCAACTTCTGACAAATATAAAACATTTTGATTATTCAGAAGAGGTTTGAACAGATAGAAACACTTTTTATCATCAAAATTCTTTTCATATTATGATGATTTAAAAAATCATTTAAAATCTTATATCTGAATATGAAATTTTTTAATTCAGATATAGTTTGAATAACAAAAAAATGTATCATTAAAAGCTTGTTCTTCTTAGAATAATCAGAGGTAAAAAATGAAAACAAATCTTTTAAGCATCACAAAATGATTTCCAAAAGAATTTTGATGCTCCCCCTTGACTTGAGCATGCATTTGACTATTAATGATACATAAAGATGAGATAAAAAAAAATAGAAGACGCATAATCCACACAGTTGAAGTATTTGTATTTCTCAAAAATAAATTTTTGAAAGTTAGATTGCTGAAGTATTGACTCAGAATCTCTGACCTTAAGACTCAGAGGTTCTGATCTCAAGACTCAGAAGTTCTGATCTTAGTACTCAGAAGTTCTGAATCTTAAGACTCAGAGTTCTGAGTACACTACTCAGACAATTTTACTTAGAAAAATTTAGCATTTTTAAGAAAGAAAAAAATATTTTCAATTAGGCAGATTAAGCATTCCTATTTTACATATGAGAAAAGAAAACCTTTTGTGATCAAGAGGCTTTGTGAACAAGTCCGCCAATTGATACTTTGTATGCACAAAGTGCATCTCTATAGTTCCTTTTTCCACATAGTCCTTTATAAAATGATACCTCACATCTATATGCTTAGTCTTCGAATGTTGAACAGGGTTCTGAGTAATGGCAATTGCACTTTCTGAGTCACAATAGATGGGAATCTTGTTAAGCTGATATCCATAGTCCATGAGTTGTGTTCTCATCCACAATGTTTGAGAGCATGAAGCAGCAGCAGCAACATACTCTGCTTCAGCAGTTGAAGTGGACACACAATTCTGCTTCTTTGATGCCCAACTCACTATTTTATCTCCCAAAAAGTGACAAGCACCAGATGTACTTTTTCTGTCCAACCTACTTCCTGCATGATCAGCATCAGTGAAAGCAGTCAATTTGAAGTCAGTTTCTTTTGGATACCATAAACCTAGATCATGTGTTCCTTTGAGATATCTTAAAATCCTTTTGACAACCAACATATGTGATTCTTTTGGGTTAGATTGAAATCTAGCACAGAAACAGGTAGAAAACATGATATCTGGTCTACTTGCAGTCAAATAAAGTAATGATCCAATCATGCCTCTATAGAGTTTGATATCTGCTGAAACACCTTTGAGATCAGCATCTAACTTTATGTTAGTTGCCATAGGTGTTCTCATAGAAGCACAATCAGACATTTTGAACTTTTTCAGAATGTCTCTGACATATTTTCCTTGATTTATAAAAATACCTTTTGGTAATTGTTTGACTTGAAGACCAAGGAAAAAATTCAGCTCACCCATCATGCTCATTTCAAATTCAGATGACATGATTTTTGAAAAATTATCACATAATTCTGGACTGGTAGAACCAAATATTATGTCATCAACATAAATCTGAATCAAAATTAAATCATCACCCTGTTTCTTTAAAAACAAAGTTGTGTCAATCTTACCTTTCTTGAACCCTGAACCTAACAAGTGTTTGGTAAGAGTGTCATACCAGGCTCGTGGTGCTTGTTTTAGACCATATAAAGCTTTGTCTAAAATATAAACATGATCAGGGAATTCTGGATCAACAAAACCTTCAGGTTGATGAACATACACCTCTTCATTAAGTTTGCCATTTAGAAAGGCTGATTTGACATCCATTTGATACACCTTGAAGTTTTTATGTGCAGCATAGGCCAAAAATATTCTGATTGCCTCTATTCTTGCCACTGGTGCAAATGTCTCATCATAATCAATTTCCTCTTGTTGACAGTATCCCTTAGCAACCAATCTTGCCTTGTTTCTGATGACAACACCTGATTCATCCTTTTTGTTTCTGAACACCCATTTAGTTCCAATAATAGATTTACCTTCAGGCTTTGGAATGAGTCTCCAAATTTTATTTCTTTCAAATTGAAGCAATTCCTCTTGCATTGCTGAAATCCAGTCTGGATCCTCTAGGGCTTCATTAGCTTTCTTTGGTTCAATCACACTCAAGAAACCAGCAAACATTGCTTCATTTGTTGTAGCTGATCTGGTTTTTACTCCTGCTGATGGATCACCTATTACTTGATGAATAGGATGATTTTTAGTCCATTTATTTGCACTAGGGAGTACATCAATCTCTGAATAATTGTTGTTTGCATCATTCTCATCAATGATTGCTTGTAATTCTGAACTGTCCCCTTGTTCTGATGTATGAGTAGGAGTTACATCCAATTTTGGGTTTTGATCAATGAAGTCAGAATTCTGAGTGACTTGTTCAGAGTTCTGAGTACAAGAATCAGAATTCTGATTACAAGTTTCAGAATTTTCACCACTTGTATTTATTAGATTTGGACATTCCTCTGATGGACCTTTGTCAGAAATTACAGTTGATTGAACTATTTCTGGAGTCTTATTTTTCATCTCTTTGACCATCTTTGGATTTTCATATTCTGCATAAGAATCAGAAATTAGTTCACTAAAAGCATCCTTAAACAGTAAATTGAGTTCTGAACAAATAGGATTAGAATTTGTATCAGAAGTCATTTTTGTCTTGTTCAACATGAGTTCTGAACTGTCTTGTTCAGAAGTCTTCATTTTGGCTTCATTAAAAGTTACATTTATGCTCTCCATCATCCTCTTGGTTCTTCTATTGTAGATTCTGAATGCTTTGGAAGTTAAAGAATAACCCACAAAGTATCCTTCATCTGCCTTTTTATCGAATTTGGCAAGATTTTCTCTGTCTCTAAAAACATAGCACCTGCAACCAAAAACATGAAAGAATTTGATTAATGGTTTTCTTTTATTTATCAGTTCATAAGCAGTCTTATTTAATCTCTTATTGATTAAAGTTCTATTCTGTGTAAAACAAGCAGTTGCAATTGCTTCAGCCCATAGGAAAGTAGGAAGATTTGCATAAGTCAGCATTGTTCTCGCAGCTTCAACTAGAGTTCTATTTTTCCTTTCAACAACACCATTTTGTTGAGGAGTTCTGACAGCAGAAAAATTGTGAGAAATCCCAGAACTTTTCTAAAAAATTCTGAAGAGTCTCATTTCTGAACTCTGTTCCATTATCACTTCTGATTTTCTGAACTGGAAGTTGTAAGAGAACTTGAATCCTTTTGATAAAATTTATCAATGTAGTAGCAGCTTCTGACTTAGGTCTTAGGAACTCAACCCATGTGTATCTGGAGAATTCATCAATAATCACAAGCATATATTTCTTTCCTCCCATAGATTGAACTGAAATTGGACCACAAAGATCAGTATGAATCATTTCTAATGGTGCTTTGCAAGATGAGTCCATTTTTAATTTGTGAGAACTCTTTTTCATCTTGCCCATTTCACAAGCTGAGCATAATGATTCTTTTTCAAATTTAAGCTTTGGTAAGCCTTTAACCAGATGTTTTGCAACGAGATTATTAAGATCTTTGAAATTTAGATGAGAACATCTTCTGTGCCAAAGCCAACATTCATTTGCAGTTGATTTTGATAAAAGACAAACTGTATTTAATGTTTTCAATTTTGAAAAATTAACTACAAATAAGTCCATATGTCTTTTGGCCCAGAAGACTTTAACATCATTTTCAGTTAAAATCATGCAACCTGTTATTTGAAATTTGATTTGACAAAGACTGTCTAAAAACTGACTTATGCTGAAAAGATTATGCTGTAATCCTTCAACATAGAAACCCTTTTGGATAGTCAGATCCCCTTTAGTTAAATCCCCATAACCTTTGACTTGTCCTTTGCTGTTATTTCCAAAGTTTACTGCTCCTCCAGCCTTTCTGTGAAGTTTGATAGAAAAGACTTCTGACCTGTCATGTGTCTTGAAGCTCCTGAATCTAAAAACCACACATGACAGTCCTGCAAAAGGATCAGTTAGTTTTAGGTACCCATTTTGGAATGGGTCCATCTTTGTTAGTTTTGTCATTGGATTTAACATTAGTACCTTTTACTGAAAGTATTTGTCAACAAAGCTAGTTTCTCAGCCATTATCTTGATATCTTCATCATCTTCTGATCCTTCTTCCTTGTCAGATTCTTCCAGATTAGGTATCTCTGATAGATATGCAGTCTTTTTGGGTGCTTTGATTGCTTTGGACTTTGATAAGAACGCTAACTGATCAGCAACATTTTTCTTCTCTTCCACAACTAACTTGACAGAGTCTTCATGTTGATTAAGAACACAGAATAGATCATTTAAGTCTTCTTCACACATATCCTTGTTCATTTGCAGACTTATGGCAAATGATGACCATTCTGAATTTAGACTGTTCAGAAATTTGTAATTTATTTCTGACTTCGTTTTCTTCAGTCCATTTCTTCTCAAGTCATTTAGAATAGTGCAAAATTTACTGTATGTCTGTGTCAAACTTTCTGACTCTTTTGCTTTGAACCTTTCATAAGCATTTATACTTTGATTTAACTTTGCCTGAATAGATCTCACAGTTCCTAACATCTGCCTTTCCAATTCGTCCCACATTTCTTTAGCTGATGATCCACTGTCAATCCTGTTAAGAACCTCATTTGGGACAGCCAAAGTCATCAAAGTAATTGCTCTTTTGTCAATAGCATGCCTATTCTTCTGTTCAGCTGTGTATTGGGAATAACTCTTTTTCACCCTGGTCGCTGGAATTTCTGGAGTTGTCTCTGTAGCAGGAGTTGCAGCAACATCGATGTACACTTCAATTGGACCTTCTCGAATAGAGTCCATAAGATTTTCATCAATGTTGTCTAGGAATTGGATCATACGAATTTTCCATTGCTGATACTCTTCTGGTATAAGAACAGGCGGTTTGGTTTCAGATCCCATGGCTAGATATTCTTTAGAAGACATGATTGTAAGAAAATTCAACAGAAAGACAAATTCGAGTTTCTTGATCGAAATGTAACAGGTAATTCAAGAATTGCCAAGAATTCAAGAACTAGCCCTAGCAGCGGAATCGAATTTTGAATGAATCAATAAATCTTCAAGAAATTGATCAATCGATCTTCGTGATAACAATCTTGAACGAATTTGTATGTTGATTGGCTCTGATACCAATTGTTAGTTCAGGATCTTATCTTACAATCAATATAGAAAGCAGTAATTTAGAAGTTGTATGATCAAGCCCAATTGTATTCAATGATGAACAGAATTACAGATCTAAGAGAGAGAGAATCTCAAAGATTACAAAGAATGAATACAAAGATATACGGGAAAAATCAATAAGTTAGCAACGTAGAGCTAACTACTATTTATACTGCAACGGACATGTTAAAGCTACAGTACAAATAAGAAAGACTAATAAGAACATAACACGTGTCCTAATTAGTTTACTAAATACTAAGTAAAGTATGTAGTCATAAGTTCTGAACAGGTAGTTCAGAACTTCTGAACATTCTTCTGATAACGCTTCTCAGAGCTTCTGACTCTTTCTCTCAGAACTCTGACTCTTCTTCTCAGATCTTTGACTCCTCTACTCAGAACATCTGAGTCTTCTTATCAGAACTTCAACACTTGGTTTATTGACAAAACTTCAGATCTAACAATCCGGGTAAGTCATTTATTTTTATAGTTTCCGGATAAAATAAGATACCGGATGGTATCCGGGTTACCTTAGTTCCCGGGTGTTGTCCGGATTAGTATGTCGTCCGGAAAAGTCTTGTTGTCCGGAAATGGCATGTTGTCCGGATTATTGGTGTTGTCCGGAAAACTCTGTTTATGTCCGGATACTTGAGCTGTTAATCATTTCTGAGATTTCTAAACACTGTTAGGGGTCTGATAACAATGTATACTATTGAACTATGATTAGTTGATGAATAAAGATTGGAAAGTATTATAGACTCGACTTAAGTTCGGGTTTGGGGGAGATGTTTGAGGAATTAAACTACTTTAAGTTCCTAAGCTTTATGTGTGTGCTTTTGGTAAAATGGTATGTGTATTTGATTTGTACAGATACTGTGAATTTGAAGTGAAGCTGAATTATTTGAGAAAAGGCTTGGGAAACGTTTTGATAAGTCAAACAGGTGAGTTTTACTTTAAAACGTTTTGAAACTGGAATACATATATGTGTGTATTGAATAGGTCATAAATGGTGTGACTATGTTTATGTTTGAATTATAATATGTTGAGATATTGTAATTACGTGAGTATTATATTATGTTATAATACGTTGGCCGGGCATAGGACCGGTGTGTTGGCTGTAGTTGTTGTACAGTGTTGATTGGTTGTAGTTGTTGTACAGCGTTTTTATTAGTTGGCTTGCAACCAACTAATATGGCCATGGGAAGGAGACAGAGAATTACGCGATGAGTGAGTTATGATTGATAATTGTGTTTGTATTATGTGAATATTGATGTGCCAAGGGTTTTCAAAGAAACAGGGATTTTCTCACTTAGACCATTAGGTCTAACCCTCATTTTGTGTTAAATATGTATTCCAGGTCGTGGATCAAGTAAGGGCAAATAAGAAGGATAGTCGTTGCTTAGCTTTTGGGAAGACTTGTGTTATGAAGATCATGAAGTGTTTTTGTATTTATGACTTTGTTGTTAGTCATAATGTAAATTATTTGGTTAAAAAGTTTGTACTAAAATTCTTATTATGTTTAGTAAGACTATTGGGACCGAATATGAAATATGATGTATCTCTTTGACAAAATTATGTTATGAAATGTATGTTATTTGTATATATGGAAACCGGGCCATTACAGATGGTATCAGAGCCATAGTTTAAGGGATTTAGGTATTAGTATCTGTACCTAGACTTAAACTGCATGTGAAGTAGGATGTCCCTATTATTGTAGAACCTTGGGATGTTAAATATAAAAAGGTAGAAGGAACATCATGTTAGGTAATTTCATTATTACACCTGGCCAGTGTATTTGTGATCTTACAAGTACATGTTTGAACTGGAATATCTTGTTATATGGGGTATGTGCTTATACGTATATTAACCTTGTCTGAATCAACAGAATGGCAAGTGGTACGAGACAAACAAATCGGGAAGGAGGAGGAAACCCGAATAGAACCAATCCAACAGCCGGAAGAAGGGGAAGAGGGGGAGAAAGAGGCAGAGGCAGAACTGGGGGCAGAGTTCAGGGGCGTGGTACAAAGTTTGTTACAAGAGACGACTTAGCGGCCGAAATGGGAAGACTACAGGCAAATATCCAGGCTATGTTTAACCAGACTCATAATACTGAAACAGAAAGACCAGATCCTTCACATGAAGAAGAGATGCCTATTACTCCTACTGTTGTACCAGTAATGAAAAAGTGTGATTATAAAATGTTTCTCAGTTGTAAGCCTCCGACCTATTCTGGAGACCGGGATCCAGTGAAAGCTATGCGATGGCTGAAGGATATAGAAGCTATCTTCAAGACTAGTAAGTGGGCGGAAGAGGATAGGGTACTTTATGGGGCCGCAATGTTGAAAGGTAACGCTTTATACTGGTGGGAAGCTCATATTTCTTCGGGAGGTTCTGACATATATTCTACCTTCTCGTGGGAAGAATTTGTTATAGCTTTCAGGAAGCAGTTCTGTCCTCACGCAGCGGTTAAACAACTAGAGGGTGAGTTTATGAACTTGTAACAAGGAAATTTATCTGTTCGGGACTACACTGCTCGTTTTCTGGAAAAATCTCGTTTTGCAGAATATTATGTTGCCACGGAGGCCATGAAGATTGAAAGGTTTATCTTCGGGTTGAATGCAGAAGTCAGGAGTTTGGTAATTGCTAAAGGTCCCGAAACTTTCTCCGCTGCAGTAGATGCCGCTGAAACCGTGGAACAGGATAAAGGAAGAAATATTAGCGACAAAGGTACAAGAAAAAGGAAGTGGGAAGGACCACAGCACGATCCAAAGAAGTTCATGTTTCAGAGATACGATATTCGTCCGACTTTCCGACCAATGGAAAGACCTTGTCTGAAATGCAACCGTGTCCACCAAGGGAATTGTCAGGGTGACTCGCGGGTCTGTTATAGGTGTGGAAAGACTGGGCATGTAGTTAAGGATTGTCGTGTCACGCGGTTCTGTTTTTCATGTAATTCTCCGAATCACATACAGTCCAATTGTCCGAAGGGAAGAATACAACAAGGGGGTACGTCAGGGAAACCAGCGGTTTTCAGACCGGTAGTACCAAGACTAGAGCCACCAAGAACAAGAGGTCGTGCTTTCCAGATGACAGAGCAAGAGGCAGATGAGACTCCCGATGTGGTTACAGGTACATTCTTAATAAATTCTACACGTGCTAAAGTGTTATTTGATTCCGATGAAAACCGATCGTTTGTATCGCCTTCTTTTGCTGCCTATTTGCATTTAAAGCCTAAAGTGTTAGATCATGTGTTAATGGTAGATACGGCTAATGATAAACAAGTACCGGTTAGTGAGGTATTTGATAGTTGTGTGATAAACATAGATGGGTGTGGAGTGCCTATTCAGTTATTCCATGTAGCCTTGTTCGAGTTTGATGTGGTGGTGGGAATGGATTGGTTAGCCGAGAATCAGGCTAGTATAGTTTGGAATAAGAAATTGATAAATGTTGTTTTACCTGAGAAAGGACCAGTAGTGATTTATGGTGATCGTAGAAATCACCAGTCTTGCCTTATCTCCTTCTTGAAAGTTCGTAAGTGTATCAATAATGGCTGTTCAAGTTACTTAGCTTATGTGATAGATGTTAAACTAGAAAAGAATAAGCTGGGAGATATTCCGGTTGTTCGTGAATTTCCGAAAGTTTTTCCAGAAGATCTGACTAGCCTTCCGCCCGTTAAACAAGTAGAGTTTGGTATAGATATGATTCCTGGAGCCGCTCCTATTGCCCGTGCACCGTATTGTTTGGCACCTCCAGTGATGAAAGAGATGATGACACAACTGCAGGATCTTTCAGATAAAGGCTTCATCAGAACCAGTTCTTCGCCATGGGGAGCACCGGTTCTGTTTGTGAAAAAGAAGGATGGGTCGATGAGAATGTGTATTGACTACCGGGAACTGAATAAGCGCACGATCAAGAACAAGTATCCGCTTCCCAGAATTGATGACCTCTTCGATCAATTAGTTGGAGCTTGTTATTTCTCCAAGATCGATATAAGATCTGGTTATCATCAACTGAAGGTTAAAGAAGAAGACATTCTGAAAACTGCTTTTCGCAAAAGGTATGGTCATTATGAATTCTTAGTGATGCCGTTTGGACTGACGAATGCTCCAGCTGCCTTTATGGATTTAATGAATCGGGTATGTAAGTCGTATCTAGATAAATTTGTAATTGTATTTATCGATGATATACTTATCTATTCCCGATCCAAAGAGGATCACGCACAGCATCTTCGTTTAATTCTGGAATTGTTGAAGAAGGAACAGTTATACGCAATGTTCTCTAAATGTGAATTATGGTTACGGGAAGTTCAGTTTCTCGGACATGTAGTTTTTGAGAAAGGTATTCAAGTTGATCCGACGAAAATTGAAGCAATAGAAAAGTGGGAACCGCCGAGAACGCCAACGGAAGTACGAAGTTTTCTGGGTTTAGCCGGGTATTATCGAAAGTTTATAAAAGTCTTCTCTCGTATCGCGATGCATTTGACTAAGCTGACTCGGAAGAATCTAATGTTTGAATGGAAAGCAGAACAGGATGAAGCATTCTTGATATTGAAAGAGAAACTGTGCAGCGCGCCTATTTTGTCATTACCAGAAGGTTCCGAGGACTTTGTTGTTTACAGTGATGCTTCTAAACTGGGATTGGGATGTGTACTTATGTAGCGTGGGAAAGTTATTGCTTATGCTTCTCGTCAACTAAAAGATCATGAAAAACACTATCCTACGCACGACATGGAGCTTGCAGCAGTTGTCTTCGCATTGAAGATTTGGAGACATTATCTTTATGGTTCCAAATGTCAACTTTATACCAATCATAAGAGTCTCCAACACCTCTTCGATCAGAAGGAACTAAACATGAGGCAGAGAAGATGGCTAGAACTGTTGAATGATTACGACTCTGAAATTCTTTATCATCCGGGAAAGGCAAACGTGGTAGCTGATGCACTGAGTCATCAAGAAAGAAGCGGAACAATAAAAGCCATTGCACTACGAGCTGAACTCCTACCCAACATCTTGGATGAACTGCAAAAGTGTCAAATAGAGGCTTATCAGGAAGAACATTTGAAGTCAGAACAGTTAGTGGGGTTATCAGCATTGCTAGTGAAAAATGATCGTGGGTTATTGTGTCTGGGGAACAGAATATGGGTGCCTCGTTTGGGTGGTTTACGTGATCGGGTACTACAAGAATCTCATCAATCTCGATTATCTATTCATCCAAGTACGAATAAGATGTATAAAGACCTGAAACAGTTTTATTGGTGGCCGGGAATAAAAAGGAATATTGCTCAGTACGTGGAAGGTTGTACTACTTGTAAGAAGGTGAAGATTGAACATCAGAAACCGTTTGGTCAGTTATAGCGATTAGAAAAACCGATGTGGAAATGGGATCAAATTACTACAGATTTCATCACGAAGTTACCAAGGACTCCGAAAGGGTTTGATGCTATTTGGGTGATCGTTGACAGGTTGACCAAGTCTGCTCACTTCCTACCAATAAAGGAAACCTATTCGTTGGAACGATTAGCCAAGTTGTACATCAATGAAATAGTAACTCGACATGGGGTTCCAATCTCGATTATTTCTGACTGTGACAGTCGTTTTACTTCAAGATTCTGGAGGAGTTTTCAAAAAGAAATGGGTACACAGATAAAGCTAAGTACGGCGTATCATCCTCAAACTGACCGCCAGAGTAAATGAACAATCCAGACTTTAGAAGATATGCTACGGGCTTGCATTGTTGACTTTGGGGCATCGTGGGATAAGCATTTACCGTTGATAGAATTTTCCTACAACAACAGTTACCATTCCAGCATACAAGCGGCACTGTTTGATGTTCTGTATGGTAGAAAATGTCGAACGCCTCTGTGTTGGAACGAAGTGGGAGAGAAACAGTTAGCAGGGCCAGATATAGTTCAGTTAACCGCAGATAAGATTACTCAGATTCGGGAAAGATTGAAAGTGGCTCAAGACAGACAGAAAAGCTACGCCGACCGACGCCAAAAGCCGTTAGAATTCCAAGTTGGAGATTTTGTGTTGTTAAAAGTCTCACCTTGGAAAGGAGTCATCCGATTTGGGAAACAAGGTAAACTGAGCCCGAGGTACATTGGACCGTTTGCAATTACAGAAAGAATTGGTGAAGTAGCCTACAGGTTAGATCTTCCGCCAGAGTTAAGCAGAATCCACAGTGCGTTCCACGTATCCAATTTCCGAAAGTGTTTGGTTACGCCAGATCAGGCAGTGTCTCTACCCGAAATACAGGTTGATGAAAAGTTGAATTATGTAGAAGAACCAGAAGCCATTGTTGACCACAAAGTTAAAGAGTTGCGGAACAAAGAGATCAGACAAGTGAAAGTTCAGTGGAGACATCATAGAGGGCAGGATGCTACTTGGGAATCGGAATCCGAAATGAGAACCAAATACCCTCACCTTTTTTCCTAACCGAATTCCAGGATGGAATTCTTTTAAGGGGGAGATGATGTAATACCCCGGGTAAGTTCGTTATTTTAATGTTAGTTCCGTTAAATTTTGTTAACTTTAAAGTGTGAAGTTAAAGGTAAGTTTGGGTAGATTTATAAGTAAAGGGTGTATTTGGTCATTAGTGAATAACTTAAGGACTAAAGTGGTATATTGAATTGGATATTACCCTTAATGGATTTAGATATTTCCTAAATCAGTATTATCCAGAAAAACATCAGTGTGTATGTGTGTGTTTGGGAGCAAAAGAGGAAAAGAGGAAAAAGCTAGGTTAAGGCATCATTTGATTTGCTTGGAAGAAATTTAAGGTATGTTCCTTGTATGTTTTATGTCTGTAATTGCCAATAGATAGTTTCTATCGGAGTAAAATAACCGG
Organism: Saussurea involucrata; assembly: GCA_033807775.1. Taxonomy (NCBI): domain Eukaryota; kingdom Viridiplantae; phylum Streptophyta; class Magnoliopsida; order Asterales; family Asteraceae; genus Saussurea; species Saussurea involucrata. The sequence goes on along the minus strand of CM066312.1, from coordinate 52,860,109 downwards.
TTACACGTCCAGTACTAATTTCTGTTGATTCTGGGTCGAAATTGAAGAAACCGACAGAGGTGTCCGGACACAGTATGAAGGTGTCCGGGTGGTTTGTTGATAGTGTCCGGGTAAATTAGCTGGTAGTGTCCGGATGGTATTGTAAAGGTGTCCGGATGAGTTCATTATCCGGGTAGGTCATTTATTTTCATAGTTTCCGGATAAAATAAGATACCGGATGGTATCCGGGTTACCTTAGTTCCCGGGTGTTGTCCGGATTAGTATGTCGTCCGGAAAAGTCTTGTTGTCCGGAAATGGCATGTTGTCCGGAATATTGGTGTTGTCCGGAAAACTCTGTTTATGTCCGGATACTTGAGCTGTTAATCATTTCTGAGATTTCTAAACACTGTTAGGGGTCTGATAACAATGTATACTATTGAACTATGATTAGTTGATGAATAAGGATTGGAAAATATTATAGACTCGACTTAAGTTCGGGTTTGGGGGAGATGTTTGAGGAATTAAACTACTTTAAGTTCCTAAGTTTTATGCGTGTGCTTTTGGTAAAATGGTACGTGTATTTGATTTGTACAGATAATGTGAATTTTAAGTGAAGCTGAATTATTTAAGAAAAGGCTTGGGAAACGTTTTGATAAGTCAAACAGGTGAGTTTTACTTTAAAACGTTTTGAAACTGGAATACATATATGTGTGTATTGAATATGTGATAAATGGTGTGACTATGTTTATGTTTGAATTATAATATGTTGAGATATTGTAATTACGTGAGTATTATATTATGTTATAATACGTTGGTCGGGCATAGGACCGGTGTGTTTGCTGTAGTTGTTGTACAGTGTTGATTGGCTGTAGTTGTTGTACAACGTTGTTTATTAGTTGGCTTGCAACCAACTAATATGGCCATGGGAAGGAGACAGATAATTACGCGATGAGTGAGTTATGATTGATAATTGTGTTTGTATTATATGAATATTGATGTGCAAAGCATTTTCAAAGAAACAGGGATTTTCTCACTTAGACCATTAGGTCTAACCCTCATTTTGTGTTAAATATGTATTCCAGATCGTGGATCAAGTAAGGGCAAATAAGAAGGATAGTCGTTGCCTAGCTTTTGGGAAGACTTGTGTTATGAAGATCATGAAGTGTTTTTGTATTTATGACTTTGTTGTTAGTCATAATGTAAATTATTTGGTTAAAAAGTTTGTACTGAAATTCTTATTATGTTTAGTAAGACTATTGGGACCGAATATGAAATATGATGTATCTCTTTGACGAAATTATGTTATGAAATGTATGTTATTTGTATATATGGAAACCGGACTGTTAAAGATTTCGCGAATTGCTTGGACTAACTCACGCCAGATGATCATGGCGAAATCGACATGTCGGTTGTAGCATACAGCATGGAAGAGTCGCAGAAAATCGCTGGTGCACTGGTCGATGCCCTTCCATCTCGATGAAAGGCAACGATTGAGAATTGTAAACAAATTGTACCATAGTGGCGCCAGGTATTTGCGGTTGAACCCGGATGGACGGTGAAGGCCGAAATTGTACCCGAGCGCGCGGACTTGAGCGCATAGAGTGTCATCATTTAGCGCATGGTCGTATTTCTGATGTCCGCCGGCGGTGGCTTCAGGCAGTGAAAGTAGGCGGCGGAAGGAGTCCGGTGTGAGCGTGAACTGCTGGTTATCGATCTGAGCAGTGATAATCTGTGGGTTACCGGCCGTGCGGACTTGGGCGAAGAACCACACTTGGAGCACGTACAGCAACGGGACATCGGCAGTGGCGGTGAGGGCCTCACGGAGAGGGTGACGCAATAAGATATCCACAATTACTCGATGTTGTGGTTGTGGTCTGAATAGTGTCGGGTCCAGATGGTGATTGTTCGGCTCGATCTCCGTGCCATGGTCAGGTGCGACCAAGGCGTTATCAGCAGCTTCATCTATGAAATCCTCTTGGGGAGGATTTTGTCGCTCTTCCTGGTTTTGTGGAGGATTTTGCTCCTGATCCGCCATTGAATATCTGCAAACAGATGCACAGTTAGTGTTTGAGGGGGATGAACAAATGTCGGTGCATTAAATGGCTCAATCTAAGACAGTTTAAGGACTGGCAGTTTCAAAATGGGTACTGGACATGTAGAGCAGGGGTGTCCGGAAAAATCTATGGTATTGCAAGAACAATCCGGATAACACAAGTATCCGGACACCAAGGTATCCGGACAACTTTAGGTGTCCGGATGTTAAGATGCTTTCCGGACAAAGGGGATTCTGAATGACATAGGATACCGGATAAAGGTAGTCCGGATACACCAACTTCCCGGTAGTTGAACTTACCGGAAACCCTGAGGTTTCTGGACAACTAGGTTTTCGGGTTGTTGGATGAATCCGGATAAAGCATCTAAGATAAGCGAGTTACCGGACAAAGCGTCTTATCGTTGAATGAGTCCGGATACCTTGAATGTTCCCGGACGAAATTCAAATTCAGTATTTGACCAAAATAGAGTCACAATCATGTACTAACCCAATCAGGTGATGTCGATTAACGCATAAAAGCATGCAAACACAACAAAGATTGCCTATACACCCCTAATAGACTCGAAATCGCAGAAGCCCATAAGGGGTTTTTGGGTGCAGTGATTTGACCAAAAATGGTGGTCGATTGTTGTGTTGAATGGTATGATATGAACGAAATTAGGATCGAGATGTATAGGCGAACAACATACCTGTAAATGGGACTGACATCGAGTGTTAATCGGGATTTGCTATCGAGACCGAACGCGAGAGAGAGAAGAAAGGGTTTAGGGTTTTTGCTTATTTTCCGGATATTGGGAATGAATCAACCCGGAAGCTATATATGGGGTATCTAGAACCCGGGTGGATCATCCGGATTCCTCTATAAGCCGGAGAGGGATCCGGTCCGGAAACCTATCCGGATAGAGATGGTTTCCGGATGACTTTCCGGATACACAGGTTTTTCAAAAACGATTTGTCCTGTTTTCGAGAGTTTTGCTAAAAATGGAACTGTAATAGGACCTTCTCTCGCTCCCCCTCAACCTGAGCATGGGGAAAAACTATGCTCCACCTCGGACAGTGCAAAATTGTGCGATGAGGAGTCAGACACCAAAAAACTTATAGCATTTAAAGAAAAACATGGTGTCGCTCCCCCTCAAACTAAGCATGGGGAAAACCTTGCTCCTCCTCGGATAGTGCATAACTGTGCAACGAGGAGTCTGACACCAAAAACTTTTAGTATTTAAAGAAAAAATACGGTGTCGCTCCCCCTCAAATGATGACCATTATTTGAAAAGCATACTGGAGTATCCACACACAAAAAAAAACTTTATTTAAGAAACATTGTGTTGGACGCTCCCCCTCATCAGATGAGTAAACATACCTGAAACTGCTATGTGCTCCCCCTGAACACGTGAACACACCGAGAAAGCACAAATAGTGACATTTTAAAGAAGACGACAGTATGAAAGAAAAGAAACACACGGTGAAAGAGAGAAAAACAAAAGAAATCTACGAAATAAATACAGAGACTATCTTTAACTGTGTAACTGAGACAAGTAGAATACAAGTGCGAGAAAGTGTATGCTCAACCATCAGGAGTGTAAACACCGGATGATGAGTAGACAGTTACTCGTATATGTATGGAACATATAACGGGCACACAATCGGATTAAGTCGTCAGTTTTAGCATACCTAACTTGGACACAAGAGTGTTAAATCATTTTTCGTCCAAGGCTTTTGTAAACAGGTCTGCTAACTGGTGTTCAGTATTTATGAAGTAGAGTTCGATTGTACCTCTTTCGACGTGATCCTTAATGAAGTGATACCGAACGTCGATGTGCTTCGTTTTGGTGTGTTGGACCGAGTTGCTTGATATGGCGATAGCGCTCTTCGAGTCACAGTAAATTGGAACTTTGACATACGTGAAACCATAGTCTTTGAGTTGTGTCCGCATCCAGATGACTTGTGAATAGCAGCTCGCGGCGGCCACGTACTTCGCCTCGGCAGTTGACGTTGAAACGCATTGCTGCTTCTTTGATGCCCAACTGACCAGGCTATCTCCCAAAAACTGGATGTGACCCGAGGTGCTCTTCCGGTCCAACATGCAGCTCGCGTGATCCGCATCGAAATACGCGGATAGTGCAAAACCAGTCTCTCTCGGGTACCACAAGCCAAGATCAGCGGTACCACGTAAATAATGAAAAATTCGTTTGACAACAGTTAAATGAGACTCCTTAGGTTTTGATTGATACCAGGCACACAAAAATGTGGAGAACATGATATCCGGTCTACTTGCGGTTAAGTACATTAAAGAACCTATCATCCTGCGATACAATTTAGGGTTCACATCCGTTCCGTTAGGATCGGGGCATGAAGCTTTGTATTGGGCGCCATGGGAGTTTTCATTGGCGAGGACTGGTCCAACTGGAATTTCCGAAGAATATCACGGATGTACTTAGCCTGGTTTATGAATATCCCGGTCGACAGTTGTTTAACTTGAAGACCAAGGAAGAAATTCATCTCGCAAAGCATACTCATTTAAAAAAATTCTCCCATTAGATTGGCAAAGTTCTTAGCATGTGTGGGATTAGTAGAGCCGAATATTATGTCATCTACATACACTTGAATAAGAACTATGTAACCCTTTTCGTGTTTGATAAATAAAGTCGAATCGATTTTACCTCGTGTGAATTTGGACTTTATCAAAAACTCAGTCAGTGTTTAGACCGTAAAGCGCCTTATCTAGAATGTAGACGTGATCAGGCTTCGAATCATCCACAAACCCGTCTGGTTGCGACACATATACTTCTTCCTCGATATTACCGTAGAGAAAAGCGGTCTTCACATCCATTTGGAAGATCGTGAAGTTCTTATGCGCGGCGTAAGCAAGGAACATACGTATGGCTTCGATTCTTGGCATCGGAGCATAGGTCTCATCATAATCGATCCCTTCTTGTTGACGATACCCCTTGGCTATAAGACGCGCCTTGTTGCGTACGACGATGTCGTCTTCGTCCTTTTTATTCTTGAAAATCCACTTGGTGCCGATCACCGTCTTGTGTTTTGGAGGTGGAACCAGTCGCCATACCTTTAGAGCTTCGAATTGATTTGGCTCCTCTTGCATGGCTATGACCCAGTCCGGATCTTCAAGCACTTCGCGTACGTTCGTCGGCTCAATGTTGCTTAAGAAGCCGGAGAATAGACAGAAGTTGGCGGATGCACCTCGTGTTTGAACTGGAGTAGAGGGATCATCGATGATTTGATGAAGCGGATGACCTTTCGTCCATTTGGTGGTGTGCGGAAGCGGCTGTTGAGTAGAGTGAGACGCGTCCGAGTCCACATAATCATCAGGATATAGGTCTTGAACTGCTTCAAGTGTAGCAGGCTGGTTTCTTGGAGGAAGTGGGGGAGGATTCGCCGGGGGTTGAACAACTTCTGGTTCCGAGGAGTTCAGAGGTTGATCCGTGGTTGTAGCAGATGACGAATCACCAGGAGTGATTTTCGGGTTTATAGCAGGTTCCTCCGGGGAAGGAGTAGTATCGGTAGAGGTTGATGATGACGGTTGAGCTGTCTCCACAGTGATGGATGGCGTGCTTGTAGAAGGCGACGGACCGGATAGGTTCGACGAGTTCTCATTACGAGTAGCTTCTAGACGAGGTTGGGCTGAGATAGTAGGGGAAACATTAAAGATGTCATCATAAAATTACTTAAACAATAAATCTAAATCAGAAGAGTCAGTATTCGATGAAGATGCATGATTCGGATTTATTGTTGCTTGTGTAGATCCCGAACTTGGAGGTCCGGAAGCTAGCACGCCAGTTAAACCGGGTTCTGAACTGTTTTGTTCAGAAGCAAAATTTGCGGCTTCGTCGAATGTCACGTTTATGATTTCAACAACGGTTTTGGTCCGTTTGTTGTAAACGCGATACGCCTTAGCCTGCATGGAGTATCCGATGAAGACTCATTTGTCCGCCTTGGGGCTGAGTTTTCCGAGATCATCTTTGTCGTTCAGAACATAGAACGTGCATCCGAACGCATGAAAGTAGCTGATGTTTGGAACATGATTGTTCATGATCACGTACGGCATCTTGTTGAACCCCTTGTTGATGATGGATCGGTTTTGCGTGTAACAAGCCGTAGGCACCGCTTCGGCCCATAGAAATAGCGATAGGTTGGATTGGGAAAGCATGGTGCGAGCAGCTTCGTCCAGGGTACGGTCGCGACGTTCCACCACTCCATTTTGCTGAGGAGTGCGTGCAGCAGAAAATGTGTGCGAGATGCCAACTGATGTCAGATAGTCGTCCACCGTTCGATTCTTGAACTCCGTCCCGTTGTCAGTTCTGATAGACTGAACTTGTTGTAGTTTGTTCAGCTGGACAGCACCCAAGTGTAGCGCGAGAAGTCGTCCACCATCACGAGAACGTATTTGCGCTTATTAATGCTCGGAACACGCATCGGTCAACACAAATCCATATGGATGAGTTCGAGGGTCCGGGACGTGCTTGGAGTTGCCTTCGGCTGATGTGGTACTCTCTTCATCTTTCCCATCTCACATGCCCCGCAGAGACGATCCTTCACGAATTGAAGATCGGGCATGCCTTTCACGTGTCCGCCCAGCACCAGTTTGGTGATAGTTTTGAAGTTGAGGTGCGACAGACGTCGATGCCAAAGCCAAGCTTGTTGAGAATTAGCTTTAGACATCAGGCAGACAGGATTATCGGTTTTAAGGGCTGCGAGGTCGATTGTGTAGAGGTTGGTCTTGCGTTTCCCAACCAGTAGCTCATCTCCGTCGTCGTTGAAGATTCTACACCGTTTAGCTTTGAATCGTACCTCGAGATCTTTGTCGCATAATTGCCCGATGCTGAACAGATTGTGTCCCAATCCCGCGACGTGTGATGCCTTCTTTATTGTGATCTTATCTTGAACAATATCGCCGTAGCCCATGATCGGCGCTTTGTGGTCGTTCCCAAATCTCACGTCTCCACCATATTCTTCCTTGTAGTTCGTGAGAAGCTCCCTCCTTCCAGTCATGTGCTTGAAACATCCAGAATCTAAGTACCACACATGACCGTGCTGCAAAATCTAGTTAACGGATTTTAGGTACCCAAATTTGCTTGGGTCCTGGAGGATTAGCTTTGGCACCTCTTGGAGGAACTTGCTTTGACACAGCGTTCCCCTTAGGTGCAGGTTGTACACCGTCAGAGGGAGCTGGTTTTGGCACAGGTTGCCTCTTAGGTGTAGAATTTACACCTTTAGGAGGAACAATATTTTTAGCAGGTTGCCTCTTGGGTGTCGGTTTAACCCCAGTAGGAGCAGCCCGTTTTGCATTGGGTTTAGTCTCCCGCTGTGGTTGAACCTCTTGTTGAGAACCCCATTGATTATGATATTTTCTTTTGTTATTATGGGGTTTGCATTTGGGTGTGTGATTATACGTGTGATATGACCCAAACCAATCATTCAAGTTATTTTCATCAAAGTCATTCCAACCACATGTAGAACAACATAAACAATCACGTGATAATTGAATCAATTGATGAATTGAATTAAGTTTAATAGGAAAAGAAACTTCAAAACGATTCCAATTATTCCAAACCCAATTGTCTTTGTTTATTCTAGAATTAGAAGCAGTAGGGAAAGACTTTGATGCTGCCTTCTTGATAGGTTCCTTGTTCAGCCACTTTGGTTTTTCTTGTGGTGCGCGACCATTCCTATCTGAAACAACAGGGACAGAACGGTCAGTGACTTTTGATGGAACGGGATTTTTGGTAGGCAATTGTTCGGTCTCTTGCCTCGGTTGTGACTGTCTTTTAGAAATAGGTTTAGATGCTGGTTTTGATTGTGAAACCTTGATCACAGTTGGGGCCTTTGTTTTAGAACTGCTACCCTTCAGAAAATTGACCGGACGATTGACTATTGGTGTTAGGAAATTAGTATGGCTTGGAAGAGGGTTGTCGAAAGGAAATGACTCAAACTCTCCATCAGAATGACCTTCAGAGTTCATAAATTCAGAAAAATCGATCTTCGGAATTGCAGGACTTGGATGAGGTGAGGAAGGCGAGGAACACTTAGTGGCAGTGTGCTTTGGGGAATTTGGTGCGGAAGCTAGGAAAAAATCATAGTTTAAATTCCTTTTAACACACTCATCTTGATAATCGTTACCGTCTTGTGTGGTAGATATTTGACCAATAAAAGCTTTAGACGAAGACATTTCAGATGAATTCGAGGAAGATTCGGGTGAAATCTGCTTCTCAGATTTGAGTTGGTCAATTTGCTCTTGGAGCCGACCATTTTTCGTATACTCATGCATTGTATCTGTTGCCAAGGCAGCCAGCTTTGATGTGAGTTTTGTGATTTCTTCCCGAAGGATTTCCTATCCTTCATCAGACACAACCTCAGTTTTGACCTGTTGTGGATTCTCAAGTTTCTCAGAATTGAGTTTCTCAATCTCAGAGATTAGCGTTTTCTTTTCGTTTTGGGAAACAAACCTTTCTTTCTCAAGCGACTCCTCCAGCTCGACAATCTTTGCTTCCAAGATGAGAGGGGGAACATAAAGCTTAAACCCGTCCGTCTCAGTCTTGGTTGCGGGTGCTTGGCCCTCATCCTTTTTGGAAGAATCCTTGGGCGTAACAACCTTGTAGGGGTCGAAGTAGTCGTTTGAGAGATACTTTTTGTTCGTTTGATAGGAATAATTCAAAGGTTCATAACAAAACGGAAGTTGTATTCCTCGTTTATGTGCGCGTTTATATTCCTCGGTTTCCTCTTCCTTTTCAGGTTAAAGAGGGCCAGTCCATTGAATGCCATATTCCGGATACTTTTTATCTAACCCAAAACATGCAAAATCATACAAAGTAGGAGTTTGGTATCTTCCCTTTTTCAAATAGTGTGGGTTATCATATCCGATTCCCCACTCTTTGTTAAAATAAGTGAACTCCTTGGGTTTATTCAGAAAGATGGTTTTATCAGTTTGACCCCTTTTGTGGAGTTTGGTTTCAAGATAAATATTTTTAGAACAAACTCCTTGTGCTGAATTTGAAGAGAGGAACATTGATAAACAAGTTCTTCTTTCTCATTCATGCACTGATCAAACTGAGACTGAAGATCAGATAATTTGGCCCTTAAGTCTTTAGGTGCTATTGAAAGATTTTTGCATTTCTCCTTTAACATAGCATTTCAGACTTATGTTTTTCTGTTGTTCGCGTTTGAACATCTAGCTTTTCGGTTAGTGATCTAATCTCAAGCTTTTGTTCTTTAGTGGTGGCCTTAAAGGAATCTGCCTGTTCGGTAAAAGATTGCATTTTATTCAAAAAATCCTTTTGGCAAGAATCACATACCTGACTTGTCTTCTCTTCATCAGCTGGAGAGTGATAGCCCATGAAAGCATTTGCACCATCAGTATCGCTTTCATCATCAGAACGACCCAACCAGTAGTCTTTTTCCACAAACATAGCTTCTCCAGCTTCCTTCTGCTCGGCCAATGCGAGTTTTGCCTCGTAGTAGTGAGAATTCTTTACCACCGGCCTCGTACAATCTTTAGCAAAGTGACAAAGCTTTCCGCAGTTGTAGCATGTCACTGGCTCATCCTTCTTTTTACCTTCTGATTTCTCAGTCTTCTCCTTCTTATCTATATTCCCTTGCTCATCAGCTTTATTCTTTCCCTCATACTTGTCCTGATGGTCATGGCGCTTGTTGGAGGAGGTGGAGTAGCGCTGATTGTAGGATGAAGGCTTTTTATAGTACTTTTGTTGTTTGAAAGATTTTGTAAGCAGAGCTATCGCTTTCTTGAAGTCATATACTTCATCATTAGAGTCACTGTCTTCCTTTTCAGATTCGGAAGAGCTTTGCTTTTTAGCGCGTTTAGAGTGACCGCTCGAAGATTTCCATTTCTTGGAGGACATGAGTGCTATAGGATCAGCAGTTGGCTTTGATTCAGTCTTCTTCTCGTTCAGAAGATCATTTACTTCATCTTCGTCTTGAAGAAGCGTCTCATAGAGTTCATTGATGCCGATGTTCTCTATCAAGTTGTTGTGCTTGACATGAGAAGCAAACACCTTCCATTCCGGCAGCAGATTATTGAGAAATTTGAGCGCGTTTTCTGTGTTGGAGCGAGTGATCTTATTCTTGTTCAGTTCATTAAGAAGTGAGCAAAACCGTTCATAGGTATGTGTGAGAGATTCGCCGGTGCGCTGCTTGAAACCATCGAACTTGGTTATTGCACTGTTGATCTTTAGCTGATTTCTGACATCGCTCCCACGCATCATTCTGGCCACTTGATCCCACATGCCCTTTGCCGTTTCTTTATAGCTACCGATATCTGTATAGATCGGGTTGGGAAGGGCTTGGACAAGATATCTCTTTGCGTGCTTTTCACCTTCGATCATGCCTCTTTCATCTTCGGTCATTTCGGCGATAGTCTTTTTCGTACGACGACCTACAACAGTTGCAATTGCTTCTATGTCATTCATCGGCCAAGGGATTGGACCATCTTCAAGAGCTCTCTTGATGTACTCGTAGTTGTCCTTGGACTCTATGAAGAGCATGAACCTGTCGCGCCACTGACTGTACTCATTTGGAAAGAGACACGGTGGCTTGGTGTCGGTACCGATTGCGAGAGCGTCATGCGAAGTAGACATCTTTGGTTGCAACGAAGTGATCGTCAGACGTGTTGATTGATTTAAAGTGTAAACCTAACGCAAGGCACTATGAGTGGAATCCTAACGCAGGTTCTACGATTGATATGACTACTACTGAGCTTACTGGATAGGAATCCAAATAAGAGGTCTGATCTGGAAGTGTCCGGATCAGAATAATAGAAAAAAAACAGTTCAAAATCACAAAGTATTTGGATAGCACAGGGAATCCGGATAGCCTAAGGTTTCCGGATAACACACAGGTTACCAGAAGTCGACAGTTACCGGGTAAGGAAATAAATCAAAAGTTACCGGGTAAATGAGATGTCCGGATAAGATACTTACCGGATGTTCAGGGATGTCCGGGAAAATTGATGACCGGGAACTTTGGATTTCCGGAAACTAGTTTACCCGGATAGATTAGCGTTTAGAATACTTACCCGGAGAGTTTTAACTTACCCGGAAAGAAGAATGAATCCGGATGGAATAACACAATTATCCGGAGAGTGCTGCTGAGGTATCCGGGAAGTACGGCTGACTTTTCCAATTCGATTGAAACTCGATTAGGGTTGCTCAAAACTGTTCCTGAAAGATTAGGAACAATACCAAACACAAAAATAACACTAACCCAGTCGATTTTAAAGCAAAAACAACAAGTTTTGATGGTAAATTTTGATTTTTGATGAAGAACACACTCAAAACTTTTGAATTTGATTTGCTTAATTAACCACTTAAATGGACGAATTGGGATGTGAAAATTTGCAGAAACACTGATGACAATGATGCTAACACAACCCAATAAACAGAATCGATCAATTTAATCAGAATCAATGATTTGAAATTTCATGAATGTGATAGACGTGAAAAAGTCAAATCTTACCAGAAATCAATATGAATGCTCTGAATCAAATCCGTCCGTTTGCTCTGATACCAATTGTGAGTCTCAGATCCGTGCAACAATAATGAAATCAAATAGATAAACAATGTATGTAACGATTTCAACTGGTCATCTCTGATTAAGCTTTCAATATTAGAGAGAATTACAATAAAGAGTGATGAAAGAAAATAAGACAACTAGCCTATTTTTCTAAGGCTAGATTGCTTTATATAAGGCGGGCCGAAGGTTAACAATCCCACGGCCCGTTCACTAACAAGGCCTAATTTACACTATTACAGTTAGCCCCTTGAACTTCTTATCAACCAAATATTACCCTAACAGTTTACCAAAGTCGAACTGCTCGAGAAAGGCAGAAAAACAGAGTATGTTTGAAATAAATGAAGAACAGGTTAAAATCAAACCAAGTTTCTACCAGAAATCATTTTAAGAGAGGATCTCTGGATATAGAAAATCAAGGATTGCTCTGATACCAACTGTTGATCCCGATTTTACTCAACAATGATATTTATATCTAATAGTTCAAACAAATAAGAGTGCGGAAGCGTTTTAATGAACTAAAAGATATTCTACGGTAGAAAAAGACACAGAATCAGCTAAACAAAGTTTAAATAAGCACGAGATTAACTCAAAGATTCACTTTGTATTGATTCAATAAGAACACCAAGAACAACGAAAGTATGCTATGAATTCTGCTCTAAGGGTGTGTGTGTGTTGTACTGTTGGTTCCCGTTTTGCTTTAAACAAGATTATCAGATCTATTAGTTCAAGTTAATGTTTGATGCGGAAGCGTATTTGAAGAACTAACAGATATGTTTGATAGATTTAGAACAAAATATAAATAAACAGTGAACAGAATATTATATCTCAAAGTTTACTGAATATATATTAAGAACAGGTTTATGAACCGTGAGTAAGAAAAGCTTTAAAACAGATATGACTTTTAAGGTGAATAAGCTTTTGTGTTCTTGATGTTCGATTGAAGTGTTGTGTGTTTGTTTTTGTGTGTGTGTAAGGAAGAACTCAACATGAGTCTTCCTTATATACTACTCTAAAGGGGACCATAAAGCATATGCTACTATTCAAAAGGTACGTATGAATAGTAGAACGGATGTCGTGAACAGTTGCAAGGATGGTATGAACAGTCAGACGTGCTGTATTGCATTTAATGCAACAGACGTCTAATATGTACTAAGCCCTATTGAATCCAATCAGAGTTTGACACGTCGAAGTTGGACAGTGCATGCTACCATGCAAGTTGATGAACGGGTCCTGTAACAGTAGCAAGATATTATAAATATCTTCAAGTCTTTCAGTGAGGACCACAGAGGCTCTGTAATGAGTTACAGAGGTTCTGTGGTCTGGTCCTCTATGGAGCAGTCCACCTTTGTTTCCGAGTCTTGGGTCTTCTTTGAGTACAGCAGAGGTTCTGTAGGAAGCCTTTGTTGCTTCTGTAGCTTCTGGACCTTGATTTCTCGGTAATGTCGGCAGAGCCTCTGTAAGATGCTTTTCTTCACTTAGCCTATTTTTCACTACTTCTAAATACTTCTATGATTAGGAAGATTGAAGCTAACAATCTCCCCCTAAGTAGTGAAAAATAAAAATTTGAACTTGAGTTAAGTTAGGCTAAGTTAGATAAGACAGAGGTTAAACAATACCTCGAAATTTCTTTCATTTAGAAATATGCCAGAGGCATTTTACATTTGAGTACAATGAAAGATAAACTTTAACTTTGTTTGCAGAGATTTGAGGTCTGAGAATCAGATTTTGGCATCTTTGAAATCGTTGTAGCTTCTGTTGTCTCTTCCGACTCTTCTGATCTCTTTGTAGAATCTGATGCATAGTTCTCTTAGGCGGATTGTGGCGTCTATCTCTCTGATGATAGTATCTGCAGCATCTTTATCCATTTTCTTTGTACCTCTGTATTTCACAAGGCTTGCTCTGAACTTGTTCAGAGTACTTGTTGCGTACTTCTGACAGTCCATGCATACAAATAGTTTAGTTTCGCCTTGAGGGTTTTGAAATACTAACCCAAACCGTGGTTCTGTGATGATTGAGTTAGGTACGGCGTTCGGTGGGCAGCGATCCTCTGGTGGTCGTAAATCCAGATGCTTGAGACCAAGATCCTTTCCCAGCTGGAAATCTATCATGCTGTAGAGCAGAAGCTTTTCCCTCATCGCTTTTCTCAACACTTGATAGGCTCTGGTGTTTGCCTCAGTGTTGTAGTTGTCCTTTGTCCATTGCAGAAGGTCAGGTAGATCATAAGGATTGATATTTATTAAGTCAGCATCAGCGAAGGTAGTTTCTGAATTGTCTTCTCTTCTGACTTTGTAAAGATTGTACCTGACCTTTGGATAGGTTCTTGTGAAGGAGAATTTGCAGAAGATTACCTTTTTGATCTTGTGGATTGAGAAGACATCTACTTTGGTTCTTGGCTTTGTCCTTGTGAAGATGTTCTCAAATTCTTCTCTGATCCTTGGATCTGTCACATGATCTGTTGGATAATTGGTCTGAAAGGATTGTTTATAGAGGTATTTGTATACCACTTCTTCCATTTCTACATATGTTGGACCAGGTTGTGGTACTTGTCTTCTGAGACTCTCCATCTGTTGAACAACTTCTGCGGCTCTACCAGAAAAAGGAATGTCTGACAGAGGCTTCAATCCATGTGCCCAGTCAACTTCTTCAGGTTTTGGGGTTTGAAAGGCATCAAACGCACTCTTCATTAGTTCTCTGTTGGCTTTGGCAATGTTTTCTTCTTAGGCTCTTCTGTCAGTATTCCTTTGCCCTTATCTTTGGCTTTTGGCGGGGCAGAAACTGTTGCTTCTGTAAGTTTGGAGGTTGGCACTTCTGTTGGCTTGATGGGGGTTGCCTCTGTGGGTTTTGACATTTGTGATTTAGAGGACTTTTGTGGCGATGGTTCTGTTGGATTGAGTTGCTCTGTAACCTCTGTTGGAGGTTGTTTGTTGACTTCTTCTGTGAGCTCAGTTTCTGTTGATGAAGTGAACCTGTGCCTTTCTTCTTCTCTCTGCGCCATACGATCACTCATCGTTGTGTGCATCCTTTTCAGAACGTCAGAAGCAGAGGTCGTTGCTCTTTTTGGTTTGGTGGCAATCTACTTTCTTCTCGGTATGGTTTGGGGTGTTTCCACAGAGGTGGGTGTTTTCTCTGTGGTTTCTTCATCCGTTTCTTCCAAAATGATTACCTCAGGGGCGGTTGTTGCCTCTGTGGTTTGCAGATCTGCTTCTGGAATTTTGGTTTCGTCAGGAGATGATTCCACAGAGATGGGTGTTGTCTCTGTGGTCTTTTGGGTTTGTTGTTGTTTGGTTTGTTCTGGAGGGGCTTGGCTGATTGGTTCTGCTGCGATTGGCGGACTTTGTATTCCTCTGCTCGTAGCTTTCTCTCTTAGATTCTCCCCCTCAGGATTATCTGATGGACCAGGTTGGTCATCATCAGAATCATCCTGACTTTTATCAGAAGTACCCTCTGCTCTGCAAGAAGTGTTGGTCTTCTTCGGTAATTCAGCTCCTGCTGCCATCAACTTTTCACAGACATCATCGCAGAGGCCAATCAATGTCGTAAGCTCTGCTTCTGTTTTGAAACGCATTCTGCCGACACTCTTTCTGAAATCCTTGACATAGTTGGCATTTGTAGTTGTGAAGGATACAATGACTTATGTGACTTGGTTAATGACGTTCTGTCCGAGCTCTGTAAGCTGTGCTCTGGTCATATAGTCTTTTGGTTGCATCATTGTCGAGTTGCGTATTGCCTCTGCTTGGACTTGTGATAGGGCATTCTGTAAATCTGCAGGAGTAATGCCCTCTGCTCTGCTGGATTGCGTATTCAATTGTTCAAGGAAATTTTTGACAGAGTCACTGAAAGCAGAAGTTGCAGTTGTTCCGAATTCCTGAGCGGCAGAAGTGGCTGTAGCTTTGGCAGTAGTTTCGGCAGAAGACTTCATCTCTGAGATGGCGGTTTTTACCTCTGTGGACAGATTGTCCATTTTGGTGTTCAGATTCAGGATAGCCGTAGATGTTGTCTCTGTAAAGGATTTGAAAGAGCTTTGCAACTCTTTCATTGTTTGGTTCATAGAGGTGACAAGGGTTTGGAACTCATCCCTTGATACTTGTGTTCCTTGTGTAACCTCTGGAGGAACACATTCGTCTCCAGAGTGAGTCCCTGTTCCTGGGACACCTTCGTTCACCCTTGTTTGTACGATGGGGGTGGAAGGATTTCCTTCTGATCCTCGAGAAGAAACCTGAGTTTCGATCTCTACAGAAGTTTTGTGAAGAACAGTGTCCAAATCCACTCCAGAGGTGGGTATTGGAATGTCATTCTGTTGACTAGGAGACTTGTCTATAGTCTCTTCGTCTCTGTGCTCACTACTTCTCTCTGAAAGAAGATTTGGTCCTAATGTGTGCGTGGCAGAGGAAACGAATTCCTCTGTAGGGTGTTCTTGGGTGATTTGGGGCGATTGATCACGAACAATAGGTGAGTCTCTTTGAGGAGACTCCCTAGGAATGGATTCACCGGTTTTTGTGGGCACAGAGGTTGAAAGAGTAACCTCTGGCTGGATGGGTTGGGTTAGGATCGAGCTGTGATGCTCTTTTTCAATAACTCCTTCTGCAGCTAGACCTGCGGAGTTAGAAATGTGGGTTGCACTGGGAGTTGGTTTTGGTTGTGTGCCTCTATTTATCCAGGCATCTTTTCTTGTTTCTTCCTCTGTTAAGCATCCAAGCACTACATCATTGTCTATCATTTCATCCTCTGTAGCTATCCTTCGGCTTGGTGCTTCTTCCCTAGGTTCTGTTGAAGTTCCTTGCTCTGGTCGTAAGAAGTCATACATTGGATTAGTGCCATATAATCTCATGACATCTGGATGATAGAGACCTTTTCGTATCCAGACAGCTTCTTCTTCATCTGAATCCACCTCTGAGATTTCTATTCCTGTCTCTGTTGTTGCAAATCCCTCTTTTTGTACAACTTCGGCCCCTTTTTCTTTTTCTTCTTCCATCATTTTCTCAGAAGCCTCTGTAATTTCACCTCTATGCCACTCAGCTTCTGTTTGTTCTATTTCTTCTAAAGCTGGGTTTGGACTTCTTCTGTGGACGTCCAATCCTTGAATGAAAGGGTTTTGTAAAATAACAGGGGTGTTGGCTGGTTGATCTTTGGGTGTTGCATAATCTTCTTGCAGATGTGTGTCAATGCCAGAAATGGAGAAATCTTGTTCTTCTGGAGAGTGGTGGTCGAGAGGTTGTGCCGTCCAACCTGTTGTATTTAGGGTGTTGGCAATGTCAGGGTTCTGTAAGAAGTCGTTCAGGTCTCCTTGGTGTGCAAATCTATCTGGAGATTGATAGGGTGATTGATACTCTTCTGTAGCCATTCCTTCTTCTGCAACGTCTTCTTCTTCAGTTCTTTCTTCTGCATTTTCTTCTTTTGCAATGGTAACCAACTTTTCAAGTGATTTACCATGCTTCCTTTTGGTTTTCCTTCTCTTAGGTTTTGGTGCCCCTTCCTCTGTTGATTTCGATCTTCTTTTCTTCTTCATTTTTGGGGAAGAGGGAGGAGCAGAGGAGCCAATTTCTGTGGCATGAGGAGGTGAAGGTTGATCTTCTGCAGCGCTTGTTGAGGTGCCTTCTGTAGTTTTTCTCTTCTTAGCTTTTGGAGTAGATGCAGAGGTTCTTGATGAATACTTCTTTCCCATAAGTTCTGTACGTTTGGCTATAAAGCTGAGTTGAATAGCCATGTGCTTTGCTAACTTCTGATCCTTTTCTTCTTGAGTCGAAAGAGGTTTTGCTATCATTGTTCCTAGGGGGACACCTAAACGCGGGGGTGTCATAGGACTCGGTTTAGGAGTTCTATGAGCACGTATATACTCTTTCTTAAGGGATTTATTCGATGCGTAGCGCAGAAGCTTCTTTGACAGAGGTCTGCATTGTGAGTAGCTATCAGTATGATCAGTGGGGGTATTCTTGTTCATCGGGAACTGTTTGGGAGTTGGTCCTTCCATTGGCCAGTTTTGGATTAGCAGTAGAGGTTCGAACAGTACTCCCAATATTCTTTGGAATTGCAGAGGTGGTAGAAAGTTGGGATCGTTATCTTTGACCCTTCTCGTGTTGTTCTTTCTGTCGATGGTGTTTATGATCTCTTGCATCATTATGGTCGCATAATCTAGTGGAAGATCATAGTAAACCCCATACATGATGCTCAAGATTTGATGTGAGCTCTGGTCAATACTCCCTATTTTCCCTGTCAGGCATCTGTTAAGAATAGAGAACAAAGTGTTCCACAGAGGTGGTAATCTTCCTCTGCGGAAGTCATTTCTCTTCCGTAGTTGGGTGTTGTACCCAAGCATTTCCACGAAGCGACAGAGCTCTTCGTCTGTTGGTTGTTCTGCATAACTCTTCAATCCCAGAAGACCCCTTGTTGGTAGGTTGAATTCAAGTGAGAACATTGTTCTGTTGAACTTGATTTCAAGGTGCTCAGATTTATCAGGTCTTGAAATGTACCCTTTGATAAGAGAATCGTCTTTATCAAATCGGCAGCTTTGCCAAAATTGGTTCAGATAACGGACTGGAATTTGGTTTGGGGTTCTTGAGAGTAGAGGGAAGAGGATGTGATTTTCCATAGAATGGCATGGGCTTCGCCGAAAGCAGTGGGTGAGGGGACCAAATAGCAGTTGTTGGATTTGATAGGAAGTATGGTTTCGAAGTGATCTTTTGCTATGAAGTTTTGCAAGTGTGTCGTCGGAGCAAAGTCTGTTGAGTCCCCGGAATCTTGTTGTTCTTTAGCTCTTGCAAGGTTGGGGTTTTCTGAATGTTCAGAATGGGCAGGTGAGTGTTCCGGTGAGTTCGCCGGAGAGAGTTCTTGGGAGATAGCTTTAGAAGATGAAGCCATTTGATTTTAAGAACAAGGTTTTTGCAAGCTTTTGCAGGGTTTCGCCGGAGAAGAAGATAAGAGTTTGTAAAAGGTTTTATGAGAGGGTAAGCTTGGTTTTTATAGGAGGGTAAAACGGTAGAAATCGAAAGAGTAAAATATATGGCAATGGATTAAAATTTGGAATCCGTACTCGAGTTTGAACGGCGGGTTCAACTTTCCAAAATAAAAACGTTCCATGTACGCCCAATGAAAATGGGACACGTAGGCCTTGTCAGAATATGACAGGACGTCGTGCGCGGCCCATTAATGCTAGACGCGTGAGGTTGTTTTTAGCCACATGAGTTTCACTCTCAGTAGAAGTAACCGTTATTACTACAGAAATGCCCAGATAACAAAATGGCAGAACTTTTGTGTTTTACAGAAGCTCCGTGATTTTGAAAATCTTGATTTTTAACCTTTTCTCATATATCTCATTGTTGTCATGACTCTGTAGGTTCTTCTTTGAACGAAAACGTTTGGAAAGACATTGGAGAGGATCAATAGGATTTTGTCAAGAAATTTTACTCACAGAGGTTTTGTGGCTCTGATGGAACTTGCAGAAGCTCTGTGAGAGCCAGCAGAAGCTCTATGAGAGAAAAAATCTTATAATTTGAATTCTATTAACTTTCTGCTCATCCAATTTTTGATCTGTGTTAAGAGATGTTTTTCGCACATTATTGAAAGTTGGTGTCCGAGAAAACTGTTTTGAAAAACGTTTTGTTCGAGAAGGTCATGGTGTGTGTTTTCGGTTTCCGAGATAACATTCCAAAAGATCGACCGAGGGTTAATTTGTGGTCACAGAGCATATTTCATGCAGAACCTCTGTTGAGCTCAGCAGAAGCTCTATGACCTTAAATTTCTCCTCATTTGAATTTTGTGAAACTTTTTGAGATTTTGACTTTTGAAATGTTATTCACAGCATATTTAGGACATATTTGACAATTCTTGTCCTAGAAAACTGTTTTCCAAAACCTTTTGTGCGAGAGACATACCTTTTGGTTCTTCTGTTCTCGGCAATTTTGTCTTACTTCTGTCGATGGAGAATTATCGACATTCTTCTTTGGCTTTCCTTTGAAAGATTTACCTCTGTAGATCATTTCAGGGTCCCTTTTCCTCCCCCTTGATCTAATCACTTATGTAGATCAAGAATTTTCCTTTTGCTCCCCCTTGATCTATGCTTGGTTCAAAGAATGGTAAGATTTGTATTGAGCACAGATCATGTTTACCAGAGGTTCTGTAAGGGTTATCAGAAGATCTGAGCGGACCCACAGAAGCTCTGTAACCAAGAATTATTTTTGCACATAAAAAATACATACAGAAATAAATTTATCAAAGCAATAACTTAAGTAATAATAGATATTTATACTTATTTACAGAAGATAAAGCTATACTTACAGAGGATTTTCACACCATGTTAATCATTCCTAACTTACCCACCAAGAAGTTGAATCTTTTCTCGTCTAGTGCTTTGGTGAATAAGTCAGCGAGTTGATATTCTGTGGGCACGAAATGCATTTCGATTGTACCGTATTCAACATGATGTTTCAAGAAATGGTACCTTATATCGATATGCTTGGTTTTTGAGTGTTGCACAGGGTTGGCAGAGATAGCAATGGCACTTTTGGAATCACAGAAGATGGGTATTTTGAATAGGATGTGGCCGTAGTCTTTTAGCTGAGTCTTCATCCATAGAACCTGAGAACAACAGCTAGCAGCAGCAACGTATTCAGCTTCTGCAGTGGATGTGGAGACACAATTTTGCTTCTTGGAGGTCCAACTGACTAGTTTACCACCTAGGAATTGACAACTCCCAGAGGTACTCTTTCTGTCGAGCATGCATCCTCCATAGTCTGAATCTGTATAAGCTTTAAGACTAAAACCAGAGTTCTGTGGATACCAGAGACCAAGATTGTTGGTCCCCTTCAGGTATCTAAAGATTCTCTTTAGAGCATCATAAAGTGATTTCTTTGTATTAGCTTGATAACGTGCACAAAGACATGTGGCATGCATAATGTCAGGTCTGCTTGCTGTTAAGTATAACAGAGATCCAATCATGCCTCTGTAGAGAGTACATTCTACAGAAATACCATTTGGATCTAAGAATAACTTATTTCCAGTGGCCATTGGAGTCTTCATTGCAGAGGTATCAGAGAAATTATATTTTAAAAGAATGTCAGAGACATATTTGGCTTGATTTATAAAAATTCCCTCTGAAGATTGTTTGACTTGAAGTCCGAGGAAGAATGTTAATTCTCCCATCATACTCATTTCAAACTCACTCTGCATGAGTTTTTCAAAATTTTTGCACTCTTCTGAATTTGTAGACCCAAAAATTATGTCATCTACGTATATTTGTACAAGCATTATCTCACTATTTTTGCGTTTATAAAATAATGTAGTATCTGTTGTACCTCTGTTGTAGCCATTTTCTAGAAGAAAGGTGGAAAGTCGTTCGTACCATGCTCTTGGAACCTGTTTTAGTCCGTATAGAGCCTTTTCAAGGTAGTATACATGCCTTGGGAACTTTGAGCTTTCAAAACCTGGTGGCTGATTTACGTAAACCTCTTCTTGGATTTCACCGTTTAGAAAAGCTGATTTTACATCCATCTGATAGACTTTAAAACCTCTGTGGGCTGCGAAGGCTAAGAATATTCTTATTGCTTCGAGCCGTGCGACAGGGGCAAAAGTCTCATCGTAGTCTATGCCTTGTTCTTGTCTATATCCTTTTGCTACTAATCTTGCTTTGTTTCTGATGACCACTCCATCTTCATCCTTCTTGTTTCTGTAGACCCATTTAGTCCCAATGGCATGTTTCCCTCTTGGCAGAGGTACTAAAGTCCATACTCTGTTACGCTCAAATTGCAGAAGTTCTTCTTGCATGGCGTCTACCCAGTTTGGGTCTTCTAGGGCTTCAGAAATCTTCTTTGGTTCTATCACACTAATAAAATTTGTAAAGAAACAAAAATTAGCAGTGGCAGACCTTGTTTTTACTGAGTCAGAAGGTTCTCCAATTATTTGGCTTGGAGGATGGCTTTTTGTCCACTGAGTTGTGCGTGGAAGATGATCATCAATGTCATCAAAACTTTCTTCAGAGGCTTCTGGTGTTTCTTCTTCTCGTGTAGCCTTTGTCGTTTTTCGTGCCTTGGTAGTTGATTCTACCGTTTGCTGAATGATTGGTATGAGTGGTGGTGGAGTTTGTTCCTCTGAGGACGTATAGTCTTGGTCCTCAGTTTCCTCTGTAATTGGTTCTTCTGTGGATTGTGGAGTTTGATTTTCAACAGCTTATGTGGTCATTTTTCTTGAAGTTTCATCTTCTGCATTTTCGTCTTCGGCATTTGCATCTGTAGTATTTATAGAAGAAGATGAAGCATTATTTGGACCAGTTAGAGTCATACCGATAGGATTTTGTCCGACAGATGATGGTTCTTCAGAAACTCTGATGGTTCCAACAGAAGGATCAATGTTATCGTGGAACATCTCCAAAAATAGAAGATCCAAATCTTCTTTTGTTCTTGAGATGTCAGAGGATTTTCCTTTAATTCCGAGTTCTGAACTGATTTGCTCAGAAGTCATTTGGAATGAATCATCAAAAGAAACATTGATGCTTTCTACAATCTTGTGAGACTTTGTAAGGAATGTTCTGTAGGCTTTGGAAGTGGCAGAGTATCCAATGAATTTGTCTTCATCAGCTTTTACATCAAACTTTCCTCTTGAATCTCTGCCGTTTAAGACAAAGCATTTGCATCCGAATACATGGAAAAATTTGATGTTTGGCCGCCTTTTGTTAAGCAATTCGTAAGGCGTCTTGAGGTGTCTTTTCACAACGGTTGAACGATTCTGAGTATAACACGCAGTAGAAATTGCTTCTGCCCAAAAGTTCATTGATAATCCGCATGCTGACAGCATAGTTCTTGCGGCTTCCACAAGTGTTCGATTCTTTCTTTCGACAGCACCGTTCTGTTATGGAGTGCGAGCTGCAGAGAAGTTCTGTGATATTCCTTCTGTTGAAAGATAGGCTTCAATGACAGAGTTTTTAAATTCTGTGCCATTGTCACTTCTTAACTTCTGTATTCTGCAATCATAAAGAACTTGGATTCTTTTCATTAGATTTATCAATACATTTGGAACATCTGATTTCTTTCTAACAAATTCAACCCATGTGAAACGTGAATACTCATCAATTAGGACAAGTATGTATTTCTTGCCACCTAGGCTCTGTATGGCAATGGGACCGCAGAGGTCGACATGAAGCATGTACAGAGGCCTAGTGCAAGACACGTCTGTTTTGCCTTTGTGGGAAGCCCTTCTGTGTTTTCCCATTTCACAGGCCGAACACAAATGATCCTTATTGAATTTAACATTTGGCAAACCTTTAACTAGATTGAGTTTTACTAGTTTATCCAAGGTGTGAAAGTTTAAGTGACAGAACCTGTTGTGCCATAACCACGCTTCTTCACTTTTGCAGGCTACTAGGCAAACTTTGTCCTTGGATTTTGAAGTAAAATTCATTAGGTATAGATCACCTCTTCTTTCAGCTCGCAGAAGTTCCATTCCTGTGTTTTCACTCTGTAGAGAGCAGAAAGTTCTTTTGAATAACACATCGAATCCTGTATCACAGAGTTGACTTACGCTTAGTAGGTTGTATTTGAGGCCATTCACATATGCAACTTTGTATACAGAGACATTTTCTTTCTGTATGACTCCATAGCCTTTGATGTGTCCCTTCATGTTGTCTCCAAAAGTTACAGATCCACCATCGTGTGTTTCTTTGTATGTGGATAGTAATCTTCTGTTGCCAGTCATGTGCCTTGAGCATCCGGAGTCAAGATACCAAATTGGCACATGTTGCTTCTGTAAGACAATCACAGAGATTTAGGTACCCATATCCACATGGGTCCAATATTGTTAGAATTTTTCAAGTTTGCCTTAGCATTCTTGAAATACATTTTTTCTTTTGTAGAAGAATCAGATTGTTTCTCTTTTGGTTCTGACTTTCGAATTTCAGTGGTGAGAAAGCAATCTGGACTTGAGAAGTGTTTATTCAATTTAAACATAAGATCAAAACAATGACAGTATTGAATATGAGATGTGATTTGTTTGAACTTTTCATTGAATTCTTTGAACTGAGCCACAGAGACATTACACTCTTTCTTTACATTAGATTTCCTATTACAAGAAGATCAATGAATACTAGAATGTTGTTTGCAAAAGTCTTGTTTAGTTCCTGCCTTCTGTGACTCTTTTCTGTGGTGAACATCTTTCTTCACTGTCACAGAGGAAAAATATTTGTTAGCTTCAGGCCATTTTCCCTTTTGTTGCCAAGTGGGATTCTCTTTGATTTTCCTTAAAGGTTTTGAAATATTTAAGCTTTTTGGATTTTCAGAGGCCTTTTTCAGATTTTCAATCTCTGTAGAGGTTTTGACTTGTATACACATTTTGAGAAAATCTGGATGGATAGGTATCTCTGTGATTTTCTCTTTTGGAGAAATTGTTCTGTTAAGAACTTCAGAGGAGAATTTGACATCCTCTGTGTCACAGTGAATTATCCCTTATTTGAAATCAGTCTCTGAGTCGTCAGAGGATGAATCGTCCTCATATGCAGAGGTTGAGTCATTTCTTTCGACAGAGGCTGGATTTTCTGAGCATGTATCATACGAGCTTTCTTCCTCTGTAGAAAATCTTTCATAGATGGCAGAGTTTTCTGATGAGATCTCTTCAGCGAGTTTTTGATCTATAGAAGATGTACAGTGATTTCCAAAATTTCTTTTTCAATAGATTCTTCAAGTTTTTCTTCTGAAAAGATGGGTTTAAACTCAGGAGCTTCTTCTGACAATTTCTTTTCGACATTTATCATACAGACAAAAGCGACCTGTGTTTGAGTCTCTGGTTTACCAAACTTAAAGATACCAATCTGATCTTGTGTTTTCAGATATTTCTTTGGTTTGATTCCTCTATTGACAGAGGTTGAAGATGATGAATCTGTGTTTTCAAACCACACATTGATCATCTTTGTATGTTTCCTCAAGTGAGGTTCTGCAGAGATTTTAACCCTTTTACTTACAGAGAGTAAGTTTGGAAAGTTTGGTTTGTTAGTTTTTCCCAAAACAAATAGAGAGGACAGAGGTTTTAGTCGTTTATTTTCAACTCCTAAGGTAATATCACTGTACCCTATACCTCGTCTTGCTATTTTAGAGTTTACCTTTTCATACACCTTCTGTGCATCTTTATAGTTTTTAATTAAAACTTCTCTTCTTAAAAGATCTTGCCAAAGTACCTCTCTTTCTTTTTGAAAGTATTCTTTGAGAGCTCTTATGTCTGTAGTTTCACTTCTTGAAACTGAAAGTTCTTTTGTTTTGATTTTTAAAGCATAGGTTAAATCAGAAATTTGCCTTTTTAAAGGATCTATATTTTTGCTCCAATATTTTTCGACTTTTCCTTTTTCTTCAAAGATTTTGGCTTTTTCTTGAGTGAGAAGCCTTACTTCTCTCTCATTAAAGGTCAGCTTTTTCTGAATGCTTTCAATTATATCTTTCAGTTCAATGTTAAGTTTAAATAAATCATCATCTACAGAATTAGTACTTGAGGTAGAGTTTGAAATGGATACCTCATTGTCAGCGCCGGAGTCAACTTCTGCCATGCCACAGAACAGGGCATTTGTGGGAAATTCATCATCAGAGGTAGAGTCTGATTCGAAGTCTTCTTTGTTTGCGTCAGAATGCCCTTTGTTTGCCATTAGAGATTTTTGTGCGTAATACTCGGCCTTCTTTTTGTAAAAAGCCGAGTCCTTCTGTGGGCGATTTGGTCTACTTCTGCATTCTTTTGCGAAATGACCTGGCTTGCCGCAGTTGAAACAACCTTGGGAGATGTTTCCAGTTCAGTCGTCAGACTTCTGTAGGTCTCCACCTTTCTCTGTTCGGCATTCGTTTGCGTAATGACCGGGTTTACCACATTTGTAGCATTCTTGTGTGTGGCCTACCTTGTCATCTGATCTCTGTCGATCACTTGATTCTTCTCTTCTTCCATCATCTCTTCTACCAGAATTCCTTTGGTTATTTCTAAACTCTCTTGTCAATAGAGCCATTGATTTAGCTAATGACGCAAGAGTTATCTCTTCCTCTATCAGCTCGTCTTCTTCGCTATCAACCATTACCATCTTCTTTTTCTCCTTCTTTTTCTCCTCTGTAGATCTCTCATTTCTTGGTCTGTCTGCAGCCTCTGTAGATTTACTAACCAATGCGTATGGCACAATAGTTAGTGTTTTAGCTTGAGCTATTTGAGGCTCTTGTGCAGCAAGTGTTCCATAGAGATCAGAGAGTGTCCAGGAGTCTAGATCTTGATTTGTTTGTAAAGACATAGACAACTGAAGCCACTCATCATTCAGGCTCTTCAGAAACATGACGTTATTTTCTTCCGTGGTTCTGTGAATACCAGACTTTTTGCATTTGTTTATGAGAGAGTTGAACCGGTCGTATGTTGTTTGCAGAGATTCTGTTGCAGAGGCTCTGAAAGCATGATATTCATTTATGTATTGTGCCCTTCGGTTCTTCTGAGTTTTAGCACCCCCTTCCAACTGTCTTTCTAATTCTTTCCAGAGATCGTGCGCTGTTTCGCATGCATCTAAGGATTGAAAAAGTTCGTTGGGGATTGCCATGATCAATATTCTCTTTGTTTTCTATGCAACTTCATCTTATGCCTTATCTTCATTTGACCATTCTTCTCTTGGCTTAGGTTTTTGATGTTCAGGGATTTCAGCTGATTCAGCAGTAGATGGTACACGTGGCATAGTTATCATCGGAACTGGAGGAAGATTGTAAAGATATTGTTTGAGAGTTTTTTCAGTACCCTCAAAGAAATGAACCATTCTTATCTTCCATTGAGGATACTCATCTCTAAGAAGAGTAGGAGGTTTGGTTAGTGAGCCAGCAGTGAAAAAGTTATTTGTATTTGTCATTTTGAGGAAAGGATAATCTGATGGAGGATTTCTAAGTATGAAGATCTGGAAGGTTTTCTGGATACGACTAATATCTAGAAATATGGTAATGAAGAGAAAGAAAATAATCTATGAAATAAAAGTTGTAAAACGAGGATCACTTGATATTGAAAATCAAGCTTTGCTCTGATACCAATTGTTGGTTCCCGTTTTGCTTTAAACAAGATTATCAGATCTATTAGTTCAAGTTAATGTTTGATGCGGAAGCGTATTTGAAGAACTAACAGATATGTTTGATAGATTTAGAGCAAAATATAAATAAACAGTGAACAAAATATTATATCTCAAAGTTTACTGAATATATATTAAGAACAGGTTTATGAACCGTGAGTAAGAAAAGCTTTAAAACAGATATGACTTTTAAGGTGAATAAGCTTTTGTGTTCTTGATGTTCGATTGAAGTGTTGTGTGTTTGTTTTTGTTTGTGTGTAAGGAAGAACTCAACATGAGTCTTCCTTATATACTACTCTAAAGGGGACCATAAAGCATATGCTACTATTCAAAAGGTACGTATGAATAGTAGAACGGATGTCGTGAACAGTTGCAAGGATGGTATGAACAGTCAGACGTGCTGTATTGCATTTAATGCAGTAGACGTCTAATATGTACTAAGCCCTATTGAATCCAATCAGAGTTTGACACGTCGGCGTTGGACAGGGCATGCTACCATGCAAGTTGATGAACGGGTCCTGTAACAGTAGCAAGATATTATAAATATCTTCAAGTCTTTCAGTGAGGACCACAGAGGCTCTGTAATGAGTTATAGAGGTTCTGTGGTCTGGTCCTCTGTGGAGCAGTCCACCTTTGTTTCCGAGTCTTGGGTCTTCTTTGAGTACAGCAGAGGTTCTGTAGGAAGCCTCTGTTGCTTCTGTAGCTTCTTGACCTTGATTTCTCGGTAATGTCGGCAGAGCCTCTGTAAGATGCTTTTCTTCACATAGCCTATTTTTCACTACTTCTAAATACTTTTATGATTAGGAAGATTGAAGCTAACATGTACAAAGTTAATAGAAGAGCTCAACATGAGCCTTCTATTTATACTAATCACCAGGGGACAAGCTTTAGACAATAAGGACTAAGGGTACAAAGACACGATCATGGACTACAACAGGTACAACGTTAATGTAGTGCGCCGCAATTCTGCAAAGGCTGTAACCCATCAGAGGATGACACATGGAATGTGCAGGGCACGCCTTGTACGAATGATCTTCAGGATCTTCGTACAACAGAGAACGTGAGAAGCACAATCGTCTTTGTGTTGATCTTCAAATAATCTTCCAAGTCTTCAGTCTTCATACCACAGAGGCTCTGTCAAGTTTGGCAGAGGCTCTGTGGCCTTGTCCTCTGAGAAAGTCTTCTGCAGAGTCTTCACTTGAATCTTCTATCGATGTCTTGGTAGAAGCTCTGTCGATGGTTTCTATACTTAGCCTATTTTTCAATACTTCTTTACATAGAAGTTGGAGCTAACAATCTCTAAATCAGTTTTTGTCTTTGAAAATTCAGTCAACTTTTCTTCAAATAATTTGATTTGATTTATAAAGTTGACATTCTCACTTTCTATTTGAGTATGCTCAGAGAGTAGAATATTCTCAAGATCCGCCACTTTCTTAGAAAGTTGGAGACATTTTTTATCAACCTTTTGTTTAGCATCAAAAGTGCTCTTTGATGAATCAGAAAACTTTTTGATCAAAGATTTTTCAATAATAACAGTCTCCTTTTCCACCTCATTTTTGAAACTAGAAGAAAGTTCCTTAAAGCTATTTGAATAAACAGCGGAGAGGAGGTCTTTTTCAAATTCAAATTTGATTCGTTGTTCTAAAATGGAGATTTCAAGTTCACAAATTCTCCCTTCTAGAACCAACGTTGGAACATATCTTTTAGCTTCAAAAACTTGTTCGGTGGTTGGCTTTGAAGCACATATATCAAAATAATTGTTTGAAAGTGTACCATGTGGATCGTTAAGAGTCTCCTCAGTCTCTCGAGTATAACAAAATGGAAGTTGTATATGTTTTGTTGATGCTCTTTTTATCGATTCCTCTTCTAAAGTTTCCTTTTCACTTGTCCAAGGAATTTCAAACTCGGGCCAATATCTTGCATATCTTAAACATTTAAAATCATACAATGTAGGTAATGTAAAGATTGCTTTGGCCAAATGTTTGGGATTTTCGTAACCAAGTCCCCATTACTTATTGATAGAACTTACAAGTCTTGGCTTGTTTAAATGAATTGTTTGGTCAGTTTGGCCTCTCAAATACAACTTCTTTTCTAAATCTTCAGTTTGACAATTTGAAAGACTTGTCAAAGATAATTCACTTTCATTATTCCTTGCTTCTAACTCTTTGATTTGTTTGTTTAATTCAGATATTTGAGAATCAAGGATTTTCTTTTCTGTTTCAAATTGATTATGTTGAACCTTGAGAGTTTTAATTTCAGGACATTTTTCTTCTTTCTCAATTTCAACATCATCAATCTTTTGTTTTAAATCATTATTTTTCTTTCTTTCATATTCCAAATTTTCTCTTAATGCTTGAACACTTGGTACAATGTTCTCGATTTCACGTAATAAACTAGCATTTTCATTTTTTTAAAAAGATAATTTATTTCGTGTATCAGTCAGTTCATTTCGCAAAGTAATTACTTTGTGATCTACCGGTTCAGGTAAGGGAAAAGAATTTACCTGTGTTGTAGTGTCAGAATTGTCATCATCATCAAAATTAAATTCTTCTTGACACATGTTGGCATGTTCTTCCTTTTCTCCCTCATCATCTGACTGGTCAAGCCAATATTCTTCTTCAACCAGAAGTGCTATTCCATCTTCCTTCTGTTTGGCCAACAACAACTTCTGTTTGTAATAATCAGAATTCTTGACCACTTTCTTCCGGCAATCCTTAGCATAGTGACCAGGAGTTCCACAGTTATAACACTTTTGAGCTTCAACCAACTTCTTTTCTTCAAGCCTTTTCTCCGTATTTTCAAACACCTTCTTCCCCTCAGCTTTCTCTGATCTCTTATCCACATTCTCAAACCTTTGTTCTCCAAAAGGTTTCCTTTCATACTGTGTATTCTCAATCTTTCTTGAACCAGAAGTGTATCTGTTAGCTTCAATCTTCCTAATCAAAGAAGTATTTAGAAGTAGTGAAAAATAGGGTAAGTGAAGAAAGCCTCTTACAGAGGCTCTGCCGGACTTACCGAGAGATCAAGATCAAGAATCTACAGAAGCTAAAGAGGCGCGCTACAGAAGCTCTATCATACGCGCAAAGGAGATCAATAACTCGGAATCCGGGGAAGACTGCTCCACAGAGGACCAGACCACAGAACCTCTGTAACTCATTACAGAGCCTCTGTGGTCCTCACAATAAGACTTGAAGATATTTACAATATCTTGCTACTGTTACAGGACCTGTTCATCAACTTGCATGGTAGCATGCCCTGTCCAACGTCTACGTGTCAAACTATGATTGGATTCAATAGGGCTTAGTACATAATAGACGTCTGCTGCATTAAATGCAATACAGCACGTCTGACTGTTCATGCCACACTTGCAACTGTTCACGACATCCGTTCAACTATTCATCAGTACCGTCTGAATAGTAGCATATGCTTTATGGTCCCCTTTAGAGTAGTATATAAGGAAGACTCATGTTGAGTTCTTCCTTATCACTTAAAAAATCGAACATCACAAGAACACAAAAGCTTATTCACCTTAAACGTCATATCTGTTTTGAAGCTTTTCTTACTCACAGTTCTTAAACCTGTTCTTATTTTATATATTCAGTAAACTTTAAGATATAATATTATGTTCACTATTTATTTATATTTTGGTCTAAATCTATCAAACTTATCTGTTAGTTCTTCAAATACGCTTCCGCATCAAACATTAACTTGAACTAATAGATCTGATAATCTTGTTTAAAGTAAAACGGGAACCATCAATTGATATCAGAGCAAAGCTTGATTTTCAATATCAAGTGATCCTCGTTTTACAACTTTTATCTGATAGATTATTTTCTCTATTCATCACCATATTTCTGGATATTAGTTATACCAAAAAAAAAACTTTCAGATCTTCATACTCATAAATCCTCCATCAGATTATCCTTTTCTCAAAATGACAAATACCAATAACTTTTTTACTGCTGGCTCATTAACTAAACCTCCTACTCTTCTTAGAGATGAGTATCCTCAATGGAAAATAAGAATGGTTCATTTTTTTAGGGTACTGAAAAAAATCTCAAACAATATCTTTATAATCTTCCTCCGGTTCCTATGATAACTATGCCACGTGTACCAGCTACTGATGAATCTCTTGAAATCCCTGAACATAAAAAACCTAAGCCAAAAGTAGACTGGTCAGATGAAGATAAGGCAGAAGATGAAGTTGCACAGAAAACGAAAAGAATATTAATCATGGCTATCCCCAACGAAACATCGCACGATCTTTGGAAATAATTAGAAAGACAACTGGAAGGGGGTGCTAAAACACAGAAGAACCGAAGAGCACAATACATAAACGAGTATCATGCCTTCAGAGCCTCTGCAACAGAATCTCTGCAAACAACTTACGATCGGTTCAACTCTCTCATAAACAAATGCAGAACGTCTGGTATTCACAGAACCATGGAAGAAAATAACGTCATGTTTCTAAAGAGCCTGAACGATGAGTGGCTTCAGTTGTCTATGTCTTTACAAACAAATCAAGATCTAGACTCCTGGACACTCTCTGATCTCTATGGAACACTAGCCGCACAAGAGCCTCAAATAGCTCAAGCTAAAACACTAACCATTGTACCATACGCATTGGTTAGTAAATCAACAGAGGCTACGGACAGACCAAGAAATGAGAGATCTACAGAGGAGAAAAAGAAGGAGAAAAAGAAGATGGTAATGATTGATAGCGAAGAAGACGAGCTGATAGAGGAAGAAATAACTCTTGCATCATTAGCTAAATCAATGGCTCTATTGACAACAGACTTTAGAAATAACCAAAGGAATTCTGGTAGAAGAGATGATGGAAGAAGAGAAGAATCAAGTAACCAACAGAGGTCAGACTACAGAAATGATGACCAACAGAGGTTGAGCGACAGAAGCTACAGAGGAAATGACCGACAGAGATCAGATGACAAGGTAGGCCACACACAAGAATGCTACAAATGTGGTAAGCCTGGTCATTACGCAAACGAATGCCGAACAGAGAAAGGTGGAGACCAACAGAAGTCCGAAGTTCAAACTGGAAACACCTCCCAAGGTTGTTTCAACTGCGGCAAGCCAGGTCATTTCGCAAAAGAATGCAGAAGTAGACAAAATCGCCCACAGAAGGACTCAGCTTTTTACAAAAAGAAGGCTGAGTATTATGCGCAAAAATCCCTAATGGCGAACAGAGGGCATTCTGAGGCAAACAAGGAGGACTTCGAGTCAGACTCTACCTCTGACGATGAATTCCCCACCAATGCCCTGTTCTGTGGCATGACAGAAGTTGACTCCAACACTGAGACTGAGGTATCCATTTCAAACTCTACCTCAAGTATTAATGCTGTAGATGATGATTTATTTAAACTTAACATTGAACTGAAAGAAGTAAATAAAAGCATTCAGAAAAGGCTAACCTTTAATGAGAGAGAAGTAAGGCTTCTCACTCAAGAAAAAGCCAAAATCTTTGAAGAAAAAGAAAAAATCGAAAAATATTGGAGCAAAAATGTAGATCCTTTAAAAAGGCAAATTTCTGATCTAACCTATGCTTTAAAAATCAAAACAAAAGAACTTTCAGTTTCAAGAAGTGAAACAACAGACATAAGAGCTCTCAAAGAATACTTTAAAAAAAAAGAGGTACTTTGGCAAGATCTTTTAAGAAGAGAAGTTTTACTTAAAAACTATAAAGATGCACAGAAGGTGTATGAAAAGGTAAACTCTCAAATAGCAAGACGAGGTATAGGGTATAGTGATATTACCTTAGGAGTTGAAAATAAACAACTAAAACCTCTGTCTTCTCTATTTGTTTTGGGAAAAACTAACAAACCAAACTTTCCAAACTTACTTTCTGTAAGTAAAAGGGTTAAAATCTCTGCAGAACCTCACTTGAGGAAACATACAAAGATGATCAATGTATGGTTTGAAAACACAGATTCATCATCTTCAACCTCTGTCAATAGAGGAATCAAACGAAAGAAATATCTGAAAACACAAGATCAGATTGGTATCTTTAAGTTTGGTAAACCAGAGACTCAAACACAGGTCGCTTTTGTCTGCATGATAAACGATGAAAAGAAATTATCAGCAGAAGCTCCTGAGTTTAAACCCATCTTTTCAGAAGAAAATTTTGAAAAATCATTTGAAAAAGAAATTTTGGAAGTTTTGAAATCAAATGTTTTAGAAAATCTCAGTACATCTTCTATAGATCAAATTCTCGCTGAAAAGATCTCATCAGATACCTATGCCATCTATGAAAGTCATTCTACAGAGGAAGAAAGCTCGTACGATACTTGCTCAGAAAATCCAGCCTCTGTCGAAAGAAATGACTCAACCTCTGTATATGAGTACGATTCAACCTCTAACGACTCAGAGACTGATTCTCAATCAGGGATAGTTCACTATGACACAGAGGATTTTAAAATCTCCTCCGAAGTTCTTAACAGAACTATTTCTCCAAAAGAGAAAATCACAGAGATACCTATCTGCCCAGATTTTCTGAACATGTATTTAAAAGTCAAAACCTCTGTTGAACTTGATATATTAAAGAAGACTTCTTTAGATCCTAAAAGTTCAAAATTTTCAAAACCTTTAAGGAAAATTAAAGAGAATCCCACTTGGCAACAAGAGGGAAAATGGCCTGAAGCTAACAAATACTTTTCCTCTGTGACAGTGAAGAAAGATGTTCACCACAGAAGAGAGTCACAGAAGGCAAGAACTAAACAAGACTTTTGCAAACAACATTCTAGTATTCATAGATCTTCTTGTAATAGGAAATCTAATGTAAAGAAAGAGTGTAATGCCTCTGTGGCTCAGTTCAATGAATTCAATAAAAAGTTCAAACGAATCACGTCTCATATTCAATACTGTCATTGTTTTGATCTTATGTTCAAATTGAATAAACACCTCTCAAGTCCAGATTGCTTACTCTCCACTAAAATTCAAACTCCAAAGTCAAAACCTAGAGAGAAACAATCTGATCTTTCTACAAAGGATAAAATGTATTTCAAGAATGCTAAGGCAAATTTGAAAAATTCTAACAATATTGGACCCATATGGATATGGGTACCTAAGTCTCTATGATTGTCTTACAGAAGCAACATGTGCTAATTTGGTATCTTGACTCCGGATGCTCAAGGCACATGACTGGCGACAGAAGATTACTGTCCACATACAAAGAAACACACGATGGTGGATCGGTAACTTTTGCAGACAACAAGAAGGGACACATCAAAGGCTATGGAGTCATACAGAAAGAAAATGTCTCTGTATACAAAGTTGCATATGTGAATGGCCTCAAACACAACCTACTAAGTGTAAGTCAACTCTGTGATACAGGATTCGATGTGTTATTCAAAAGAACTTTCTGCTCTCTACAAAGTGAAAACACAGGAATGGAACTTCTGCGAGCTGAAAGAAGAGGTGGTCTATATCTAATGAACTTTACTTCAAAATCCAAGGACAAAGTTTGCCTAGTAGCCTGCAAAAGTGAAGAAGCTTGATTATGGCACAACAGGTTCTTTCACTTAAACTTTCACACCTTGGATAAACTAGTAAAACTCGATCTAGTTAAAGGTCTGCGAAATGTTAAATTCAATAAGGATCACTTGTGTTCGGCCTGTGAAATGGGAAAACACAGAAGGGCTTCCCACAAAGGCAAAACAGACGTGTCTTGCACTAAGCCTCTGTACATGCTTCATGTCGACCTCTGCGGTCCCATTGCTATACAGAGCCTAGGTGGCAAGAAATACATACTTGTTCTAATTGATGAGTATTCACGTTTCACATGGGTTGAATTTATTAGAAAGAAATCAGATGTTCCAATTATATTGATAAATCTAATGAAAAGAATCCAAGTTCTTTATGACTGCAGAATACAGAAGTTAAGAAGTGACAATGGCACAGAATTTAAAAACTGTGTCATTGAAGCCTATCTTTCTACAGAAGGAATATCACAGAACTTCTCTGTCGCTCGCACTCCACAACAGAACGGTGTAGTCGAAAGAAAGAATCGAACACTTGTGGAGGCCGCAAGAACTATGCTATCAGCATGCGGATTATCAATGAACTTTTGGGCAGAAGCAATTTCTACTGCGTGTTATACACAGAATCGTTCAACCATTGTGAAAAGACACCTCAAGACGCCTTACGAATTGCTTCACAAAAGGCGGCCAAACATCAAGTTTTTCCATGTATTCGGATGCAAATGCTTTGTTTTAAACGACAGAGAGAGAGGAAAGTTTGAAGTAAAAGCTGATGAAGGCAAATTCATTGGATACTCTGCCACTTCCAAAGCCTACAGAACCTTCCTTACAAAGTCTCGCAAGATTGTAGAAAGCAATAATGTTTCTTTTGATGATTCATTCCAAATGACTTCTGAGCAAATCAGTTCAGAACTCGGAATTAAAGGGAAATCCTCTGACATCTCAAGAACAAAAGAAGATTTGGATCTTCTATTTTCAGAGATGTTCCAAAATGACATTGATCCTTCTGTTGGAACCATCAGAGTTTCTGAAGAACCATCCTCTGTCGGACAAAATCCTACAGGTATGACTCTAACTGGTCCAAATAATGCTTCATCTTCTTCTATAAATACTACAGAAGCAAATGCCGAAGAAGAAAATGCAGAAGGAGAAACATCAAGAAAAACGACCACAGAAGCTGCTGAAAAACAAACTCCACAATCCACAGAAGAACCAATTACAGAGGAAATCGAGGACCAAGACTATACGTCCTCAGAGGAACAAACTCCACCACCACACATACCAATCATTCCACAAACGGTAGAATCAACTACCAAGGCACAAAGAACGACAGAGGCTACACAAGAAGCCTCTGAAGAAAGGTTCGATGACATTGATGATCATCTTCCACGCACAACTCAGTGGACAAAAAGCCATCCTCCAAGCCAAATAATTGGAGAACCTTCTGACTCAGTAAAAACCAGGTCTGCCACTGCTAATTTTTGTTTCTTTACTAACTTTATCAGTGTGATAGAACCAAAGAAGATTTCTGAAGCCCTAGATGACCCAAACTGGGTAGACGCCATGCAAGAAGAACTTCTGCAGTTTGAGCGTAACAAAGTATGGACTTTAGTACCTCTGCCATGAGGGAAACAGGCCATTGGGACTAAGTGGGTCTACAGAAACAAGAAGGATGAAGATGGAGTGGTCATCAGAAACAAAGCACGATTGGTAGCCAAGGGTTATAGACAAGAAGAAGGCATAGACTACGATGAGACTTTTTCCCCTGTCGCACGGCTCGAAGCAATAAGAATATTCTTAGCCTTCGCAGCCCACAGAGGTTTTAAAGTCTATCAGATGGACGTAAAATCAGCTTTTCTCAACGGTGAAATCCAAGAAGAGGTTTACGTAAATCAGCCACCAGGGTTTGAAAGCTCAAAGTTTCCAAGGCATGTATACTACCTTGAAAAGGCTCTATACGGACTGAAACAGGCTCCAAGAGCATGGTACGAACGACTTTCTACCTTTCTTCTAGTCAATGGCTACAACAGAGGTACAACAGAGACTACCTTATTCTATAAACATAAAAAAGGTGAGATAATGCTTGTACAAATCTATGTGGATGACATAATTTTCAGGTCTACTAATTCAGAAGAGTGTAAAAGTTTTGAAAAACTCATGCAGAGTGAGTTTGAAATGAGTATGATGGGAGAATTAACATTCTTCCTAGGACTTCAAGTCAAACAAACTTCAGATGGAATTTTTATAAATCAAGCCAAATATGTCTCTGACATTCTGTCAAAATATAACCTCTCTGATACATCTGCAATGAAAACTCCAATGGCCACTGGAAATAAGTTATTCTTAGATCCAAATGGTATCTCTGTAGAATGCACTCTCTACAGAGGCATGATTGGATCTCTGTTATTCTTAACAGCGAGCAGGCCTGACATCATGCATGCCACATGTCTTTGTGCACGTTATCAAGCTAATCCTAAGAAATCACATTATGATGATGTGAAGAGAATCTTTAGATACCTAAAGGGGACCAAAAATCTCGGTCTCTGGTATCCACAGAACTCTGGTTTCAGTCTTAAAGCTTATACAGATTCAGACTATGGAGGATGCATGCTCGACAGAAAGAGTACATCTGGGAGTTGCCAATTCCTAGGTGGTAAACTAGTCAGTTGGACCTCCAAGAAGCAGAATTGTGTCTCAACATCCACTGCAGAAGCTGAATACGTTGCTGCTGCAAGCTGTTGTTCTCAGGTTCTATGGATGAAAACTCAGCTAAAAGACTACGGCCACATCCTATTCAAAATACCCATCTTCTGTGATTCCAAAAGTGCCATTGCTATCTCTACCAATCCTGTGCAACACTCAAAAACCAAGCATATCGATATAAGGTACCATTTCTTGAAACATCATGTTGAATACGGTACAATTGAAATGCATTTCGTACCAACAGAATATCAACTCGCTGACTAATTCACCAAAGCACTAGACGAGAAAAGATTCAACTTCTTGGTGGGTAAGTTAGGAATGATAAACATGGTGTGACAATCCTCTGTAAGTATAGCTTTATACTCTGTAAATATGTACAAATTTCCTTTATTTTTGCTTTAAATTAATTTATTTCTATATGTAAGTTCTTAATCTTAAATAGTTCTTAAAATCACAGAGCTTATGTAAGTCAACTCAGAACCTCTGACAACCCCTACAGAACCTCTGGAAAACATGACCTATGTTCTATGCAAAACTTATCATTCTTTGATCCAAGCATAGGTCAAGGGGGAGCAAAAGGAAATTACTTGATCTACAGAGGTGATT
Organism: Saussurea involucrata; assembly: GCA_033807775.1. Taxonomy (NCBI): domain Eukaryota; kingdom Viridiplantae; phylum Streptophyta; class Magnoliopsida; order Asterales; family Asteraceae; genus Saussurea; species Saussurea involucrata. Next base: position 52,822,695 of record CM066312.1, on the reverse strand, counting down.
AGATCAAGGGGCAGCAAAAGGGAACCCTGAAATGATCGAAAGAGATAAAACTTTCAAGGGAAAACCAAAGAAGAATGTCGATGACTCCGTATCGACAGAAGTCAGACATCACTGCCGAGAAAAGAAGAACCAAAAGGTATGTCTCTCGCACAAAAGGTATTATAAAACAGTTTTCTAGGGCAAGAATTGTCAAATATGTCCTAAATATACTGTGAATAACATTTCAAAAATCAAAAGCTCAAAAAGTTGCACAAAATTCGAATTAGGAGAAATTTAAGGTCATAGAGCTTCTGCGGAGCTCAACAGAGGTTCTGCAAGAAATATGCTCTGTAATCGCAAATTAACCCTCTGTCGATCTTTTGGAATGTTATCTCGAAAACCGAAAACACAAACCATGACCTTCTCGAACAAACCGTTCTTTCATAATAGTTTTCTCGGACACAAACTTTCAAATATGTCCGAAAAACATCTCTTAAACCAAATCAAAAATTGGATGATCAGAAAATTTAATAAAATTTTTGTTATGATATTTTTTCCCTCATAGAGCTTCTGCTGGCCCTCACAGAACTTCTGCAAGTTCCAACAGAGCCACAAAACCTCTGCGAGCAAATTTCTTGACTAAAAATCCTATTTGATCCTCTCCAATATCTTTACAAACGTTTTGGTTAAAGAAGAACCCCACAGAAGTCATGATAACAATGAGATATATGAAAAAGGGATAAACATCAAAGATTTTCAAGATCACAGAGCCTCTGTAAACTACAGAAGCTCTGTCAATCTGTTACTTGGGCATCTCTGTAGTAATAACAGTTACTTTTACTGAGAGTGAATTACATGTGGCTAAGAATAACCCCACGCGCCTAGCATTAATGGGGCGCGCACGACGTCCTGTCATCCTCTGATATGGCCTACGTGTCCTATTTTCATTGGGCGTACGTGAAACGTTTTATGTGGAAAGTTGAACCCGCCGTTCTAACTTGAGTACGGATTCCAAATTTTAATCCATTGCCATATATTTTACTCTTTCGAATTCTACCGTTTTACCCTCATATAAAAACCAAGCTTACCCTCTCATAAACATTTTACGAACTCTCATTCTTCTCCGGCGACGCCCTGCAAAAACCTGCAAGTTTCTTATTCTCAGTACCAAATGGCTTCATCCTCTCAAGCTATCTCCCCTGCACAATCTCCGGCGACCTCAACAGAACATTCACCGGCTCATTCTGAACATTCAGAAAACCCCAACCCTGCCCAAAACATTGAACTAGACGATTCCGGCGACTCAGCAGACTTTGCTCCGACAACACATCTGCAAAACTTCATAGCAAAGGATCACTTCGAAAAGGTACTACCAATCAAATCCAACAACTGCTATTTGGTCCCCTCACCCACTGCTTTCGGCGAAGCCCATGCCATTCTTCTGAACATAATGGAAAATCACATCCTCTTCCCTCTACTCTCAAGAACCCCAAACAAAATACCAGTCATATATCTGAACCAGTTTTGGCAAAGCTGCCGATTTGATAAAGACGATTCTATTATCAAAGGGTACATTTCAAAACCCGACAAATCTGAACATCTTGAAATCAAGTTCAACAGAATAAAGTTCTCACTTGAGTTCAACCTACCCACAAGGGGTCTTCTTGGTTTGAAGAAATATGCAGAGCAACCAACAGACGATGAGCTCTGTCGCTTCGTAGAAATGCTTGGGTACAACACACCACTACGAAAGAGAAATGACTTCCGCAGAGGAAGATTACCACCTCTGTGGAACACTTTGTTCTCTATTCTTAACAGATGCCTGACAAGGAAGATAGGCAGTATTGACCAGAGCTCACATCAGATATTAACCATCATGTATGGGGTTTACTATGATCTACCATTGGATTACGCGACCATAATGATGCAAGAGATCATCAACACCATCGACAGAAAGAACAACACCAGAAGGGTCAAAGAAAATGATCCTAAGTTTCTACCACCTCTGCAATTTCAACGAATACTGGGAGTCTTGTTCGAACCTCTATTGCTGATACAGAAATGGCCAATGGAAGGGCCAATTCCCAAACAGTTCCCAATGAGCAAAAATATCCCCACTGATCATGTGGATGGCTACACACACTGCAGACCTCTGTCAAAGAAACTTCTGAAGTATCCTCGAATAAAACCCTTAAGAAAGAGTATATACGCGATCATAGAACTCCTAAACCGAGTCCTATGACACCCCCGCGTTTAGGTGTCCCCCCTAGGAACAATGATTGTAGAACCTCTTTCCACTCAAGAGGAAAAAGATAACAAATTAGCAAAACACATGGCTATTCAACTTAGCTTCATAGCCAAACGTGCAGTGCTCATGGGAAAGAAGTCCTCTTCAAAAACCTCTGCATCTACTCCAAAAGCAAAGAAGAGAAAACTGCAGAAGGCACCTCTACAAGCGCTGCAAAAGATCAACCTTCACCTCCTCATGCCACAGAAATTGGCTCCTCTGTTCCTCCATCTTCCCCAAAACAGAGGAAGAAAAGAAAATCGAAAATCACAGAGGAAGGGGCACCAAAACTCAAGAGGAGGAAATACTAGATGCTTCTGCTCAAGGATCAGATAGAAATCCTTCCACCCCCATCGTACAAACAAGAGTGAACGAAGGTGTCCCAGGAACAGGGACTCACTCTGGAGACGAATGTGTTCCTCCAGAGGTTACACAAGGAACACAAGTATCAAGGGATGAGTTCCAAACCCTTGTCACCTCTGTGAACCAAACAATGAAAGAGTTGCAAAGCTCTTTCAAATCTTTTGCAGAGACAACATCGACGGCTATCCTGAAACTAAACACCAAAATGGACAATCTGTCCACAGAGGTGAAATCTGCCATCTCAGAGATGAAGTCTTCTGCCGAAACTACTGCCAATGCAACAGCCACTTCTGCCGCTCAAGAATTCAGAACAACTGCAACTTCTGCGTTCAAGGACTCTGTCAAAAACTTCCTTGAACAAATGAATACGCAATTCAACAGAGCAGAGGGCATTACTCCTGCAGATCTACAGAATGCCCTAAAACAAGTACAATCAAAGGCAATGCACAACACGACAATGATGCAGCCAAAAGACTACATGACCAGAGCACAGCTAACAGAGCTAGGACATAACGTCATAAACCAGGTCACATAATTCATTGTCTCCTTCACAACAGCAAATGCCAACTTTGTCAAGGATTTCAGAAGAAGTGTTGGCAGAATGCGTTTTAAAACAGAGGCAGAGCTTGCGACTCTACTTGGCCTCTGTGATGATGTCTGTGAAAAGTTGATAGCAGCAGGAGCAGAATTACCGAAGAGAACCAAAGCTTCTTGCAGAGCAGAGGGTAGTTCTGATAAGAGTCGGGATGATTCTGATGATGACCATCCTGGTCCATCAGATAATCCTGAGGGGGAGAATACAAGGGAGAAAGCTACGAGCAGAGGAATACAAACTCCACCAATCGCAGCAGAACCAATTAGTCAAGTTCCTCCAGAACAAACCCAAGATCAACAACAAACTCAACAGCCCACAGAGACAACACCCATCTCTGTGGAATCAAGTCCTGAAGAAACAAATATTCCAGAAGCTGATCAGCAACCCACAGAGGCAACAACCACCCCTGTGGTAATCATTTTGGAAGAAAGTCCAACAAAATCAACAGAAAAACCCCCAACCATACCAAGAAGAAAGTCAATTGCCACCAAACCACAAAGAGCAACGACATCTGCTTCTGATATTCTGAAAAAGATGCACAATACAATGACTGATCGAATGTCACAGAGAGAAGAAGAAAGGCACAGGTTCACACTAGCTTTCAAAATGGCAAGATGATTCGACATACCTCAATCCACAGAAACCGAGCTTACAGAAGAAGTCACCAAAGAACCTCCTACAGAGGTTACAGAGCAAAGAAAGCCAACAGAGCCAACGCCACAAAAGTCCTCTCAAAAACAAGTGTCAAAACCTACAGAGGCAACCCCCATCAAGCCAACAGAAGCACCAACCTCCAAACCTATAGAAGAAACAGGTCCTGCACCTCCAAAAGCCAAAGATAAGGGCAAAGCAATACTGACTGAAGAGCCCAAGAAAAAGAAATCATTGCCCAAGCCTATAGAGAAATTGATGAAGAGTGCCTTTGATGCCTTCCAAACTCCAAAGCCTGAAGAAGAGGACTGGGCATATGGATTGAAGCCTCTGTCAGACATTCTTCTAACTGGCAGAACTGCAGAAGTTGTTCAAAAGATGGAGAGTCTCAGAAGACAAATACCACAACCTAGTCCAACACATGAAGAGATGGAAGAAGTGGTATACAAATACCTCTATAAACAATCCTTTCAGACCAATCATCCTACAGATCATGTGACAGATCCAAGGATCAGAGAAGAATTTGAGAACATCTTCACAAGGACAAAGCCAAGAACCAAAGCAGATGTCTTCTCAATCCACAAGATCAAAAAGGTAATCTTCTGCAGGTTCTCCTTTACAAGAACCTATCCAAGGGTCAGGTACAATCTTTACAAAGTCAGAAGAGAGAACAATTCAGAAACCACCTTCGCTGATGCTGACCTAAGAAATATCAATCCTTATGATCTACCTGACCTTCTGCAATGGACAAAAGACAACTACAACACAGAGCCAAACACCAGAGCCTATCAAGTGTTGAGAAAAGCGATGAGGGAAAAGCTTCTGCTCTACAGCATGATAGATTTCCAGCTGGGAAAGGATCTTGGTCTCAAACATCTGGATTTACGACCACCAGAGGATCGCTGCCCACCGGACGCCGTACCTAACTCAATCATCACAGAACCACGGTTTGGGTTAGTATTTCAAAACCCACAAGGCGAAGTTAAACTGTTTGTGTGCATGGACTGTCAGAAGTACGCAACTAGTACTCTGAACAAGTTCAGAACAAGCCTTGTAAAATACAGAGGTACAGATAAAATGGATAGAGATGCTGCAGATACTTTCATCAGAGAGATTGATGCCACAATCCGCCTAAGAGAACTCTGTATCAGTTTCTACAAATGGATCAGAAGAGTCGGAAGAGACAACAGAAGCTACAACGATTTCAAAGATGCCAAAATCTGATTATCGGACCTCCAATCTCTGCAAACTAAGTCAAAGTTTATCTTTCATTGTACTCAAATGTAAAATGCCTCTGGCATATTTCTAAATGAAAGAACTTTCGAGGTATTGTTTAACCTCTGTCTTATCTAACTTAGCCTAACTAAACTCAAGTTCAATTTTTTATTTTTCACTACTTAGGGGGAGATTGTTAGCTTCAATCTTCCTAATCAAAGAAGTATTTAGAAGTAGTGAAAAATAGGCTAGGTGAAGAAAGCCTCTTACAGAGGCTCTGCCGGACTTACCGAGAGATCAAGATCAAGAATCTACAGAAGCTAAAGAGGCGCGCTACAGAAGCTCTGTCATACGCGCAAAGGAGATCAATAACTCGGAATCCGGGGAAGACTGCTCCACAGAGGACCAGACCGCAGAACCTCTGTAACTCATTACAGAGCCTCTGTGGTCCTCACAATAAGACTTGAAGATATTTACAATATCTTGCTACTGTTACAGGACCTGTTCATCAACTTGCATGGTAGCATGCCCTGTCCAACGTCTACGTGTCAAACTCTGATTGGATTCAATAGGGCTTAGTACATAATAGACGTCTGCTGCATTAAATGCAATACAGCACGTCTGACTGTTCATGCCACACTTGCAACTGTTCACGACATTCGTTCAACTATTCATCAGTACCGTCTGAATAGTAGCATATGCTTTATGGTCCCCTTTAGAGTAGTATATAAGGAAGACTCATGTTGAGTTCTTCCTTATGACTTAAAAAATCGAACATCACAAGAACACAAAAGCTTATTCACCTTAAACGTCATATCTGTTTTGAAGCTTTTCTTACTCACAGTTCTTAAACCTGTTCTTATTTTATATATTCAGTAAACTTTAAGATATAATATTCTGTTCACTGTTTATTTATATTTTGGTCTAAATCTGTCAAACTTATCTGTTAGTTCTTCAAATACGCTTCCGCATCAAACATTAACTTGAACTAATAGATCTGATAATCTTGTTTAAAGCAAAACGGGAACCAACAATATCTTAGGTTGTTCGAAGAAGGATTTTTGTAGAACTTTCTCTGAAAATGCCTAGTCAACAATATCATCGCTTGCTCTAATTCGGCACCATCATCAGAAATATTACCCTTGTAACCCGTGTCAAACATCCCCGAATCATCAGACATAAAACTGCTTGTTTGCATTTCAGCTTGAAGTGCAATTGGTTCTGGAGAAATCTCTTTCTTTATCTTCTTACTCTTTTTCTCTATCTTCTCTTCTATCTCCTCTTCATCTTGTTGCATGGTCTCATATAGTTCGTGTAATGGCATGGTAGACAATCTAGGATTTTGTTTCATTTTCCTAGAAACACTCTTCCACTCTGGTTGTAAGATGCTAAGAAACTTGACATTTATCTCTATCAAATCCTTTTTGACCTTGTTCTTGCTAAGATCATTAAGTAAAATTATGAATCTGTCATAAGTCTGATAAAGTGTCTCATCCTCTTTAGCTCTAGACTCTTCATATCGGTTTATGCACAAAGTGGTTTTCATTTGATTGCCAATCTGAGACCCTTGCAACATTTTCTCCAATTGATCCCACATGCTTTTTGCATTATCTTTAAAGTTATCAATCTTGTTGAAAACTTCATTCGGTATCCCCATGATTAGATAGGATCTAGCCTTTTTATCTGCATCATATCTAGCCTTCTGATCAATGGTATATTCAGATATAGGAACCAATTTAGGAGCAACGTTTTGTGTATTCGGAGCTTGAACAGCGGCATACACAGGTTGCATCGGACCATTTCTAAGCGAATCTAACAAGTTTAACCCATTTTGTTGTCGCTCTAGAAAATCCTCAAATCTTTCCTTCCACTGTTCATATTCTCTTTCAATTAAAATTGGGGGTCTAGAATCCGTTCCCAATGAGTTCATGATATCATTTCTCATCATCTTGAAAAAAATACTTGTTTGATCTTTAAACATATTATCAAAATGTGAAGACTGTCAACTGTCGGGCAGAAAATAATCGGACAACTATCGGATGTGAGGTGTACGACTAGCAGTGTGAACAGTAGTAGTCGGACAGACTATGTACGACTAGAAGTGTGAACAGTAACTCTCGGACAAAAGTATGTACGACTTGGACCAACTGTCGTATAAGACTTGTACGACTTGAGCTTATGAATAGTAAATGTCTGACACGCCTTGTGCGACTAAGTCCAATGAACAGTAACTATCGGACGCGTCTTATCCGACTAAAATGTGAAGTCGGTCAAGAACTGTACGATAGTTATGAATGTTAGTATTGTGCGACAGTTATGAATATATGAACACACTTTCGTACGACAGTTTTGAATGTCGAGTACCAAAATTTTCTAAGTCTTCTAACTCAATCAAATCACTACCAAATGATCTAAAACTTTGTAGGATGGTTCGCACACTCAATCTGAACACTTTTTGTTTAGGAAGAATCACCAAGAAAACATCATAAATGCCATTTTCGACCAGATACAATGAACTTCGAAAAAAACCTTCAAAAATCCACTGAAATCCTTCAAAAACAGTAATCTGATTCTGTTTCTTTGCACGAATTGATTCAGAACATCAATTCGAACAAATCTGAGATGAAATGTTCAGCCAAAACACATCCAAATTTACAGAATGAGATGAAGTCCGAAAATATCCAAAAATGCCCATATTTCTTCAAGATTTCTTCATAAATTGCTGAATCTGCTTAACTCTGATACCACTTGTGATCCCAAGATACAAGTAATATGATCAAGAACTATGATTCAATCCGTTCATCTCTCATTAATTCCAAAGATATGAATTACAAGTGTAGAGAGAGTTTTCACAGGGAATGATATTCATATGCTAAGTGTTGTACTTGAAATGTAAAGAGATCTAAACTATTTATACCTAGATTTAGAAGTTACACAATTAGTCCCTCAACTTGAATACAACAAAAATTGAACACTAACAATTATCTCATCAAAATTTCAGAAGCATCAACAAATTGAGTATTGATGGACTGGTTACAGGACTACTAGATTTGAAGATTGACAAAGTATCAGTCTGTCCAGCTTGTGAAATGGGGAAAATGAAACATGTTTCTCACAAGTCTAAAACTTTTTTCAACTGCAACAATGTTCTGGAACTTATTCATATGGATCTTTGTGGCCCGATGAGGACTCAATCCATGGGTGGCAAGAAATATATCTTGGTTATGATTGATGAGTACTCGCGTTACACTTGGTTGGAGTTTCTACGTCTCAAATCTGAAGCACCAGAGCTGATCATAAAATTCTTCAAGAAGATACAGATTCTTCTACAACGTTTAGTTTAAAAGATAAGGAGCGACAACGAAACAGAATTCAAGAATGCCACTTTACAGTCATTTCTTGATTCAGTTGGAATTTTTCATATTTTTTCTGCAGCAATATGTCACACCCCGCTAAAGCGGAAACACGAGATGTCACAGCTAAATGTTTCAAAAGCATAAGGTAGAAGACAACACAAAATCATCATATCAAATAAAATTTCAAATTACAACATGTCTTGAAATACAAATTGTCCAAATGTAAAAACGGTCTTGACATGATGACAACAAAGTTGGATGTCGCTAATGTAGTGCCTTCTAGATTTCATCCTTACTTGTTGTTTCCTGAAAAGCATGTAAAGGAGAGTGTCAACTATAAAAATAGTTGGTGAGTTCATAGGTTTTGTATGCACTAAAATTTTTTAATGCAAGTTGGTAAGCTCCGCACTTTCAAAGAAAGTAGTACAACACTCGGTTGTAAAGTTTGTCGTTTTGAATTGCATGCTCATGGTATATAATGTGATACCTCAGAGGTAGCAAGCTAAGCCATTACCCAAACCTCCCGACCTTGTATTAGTTTGCCCCGAGTCATCATGTTCTATCACTAACATGGCGTTGTAACAATTATGCACTTACTTTACCGTAAGTGGGTGGTCAACCAAATAACGGTATCCATAATTATCATGGCTCACACACGTGAGTTAAATAGGTAATGTAAAAATATGTGGGGACTTTTTGTATGATAGCGTAACTCAGAAGCCTTAACATGTGCACACGTACCATAGAGAGCGTTTAAACATGCGTAGTATTTCAGTAATAAAACATTTGATATCGAGTAAAGTTTGTAACATGCTTTCCACCCCAAAATGTATAAAACAGTAAAAAGGGGCTATGAAGACTCACGGTGAATAGCGTAGATGTTCCCAAGGGATGCGTAATGTGATCCGTAAAGCGATCCTATGCCGATCCTACGAATGTAAGGACACTAGTAAGATTCTAGGTTCTAGACCTTAGTCCTTAATGTCGTTTAATTATCCAAATCAACATAAAATGCCTTCGATGAAATTTAGTTTGTATGTTGTTTATAGGTTCATCGATATTAATAGTTAATATCCAAACGTTACATATGATAATTCGAGATTACCGCAATTTCGTCATGACAAGTGACGAAAAGGGTTAATAATTAGGAGTCATATGTATAGTATATAAAGTTAGGAGTTAGGTTATATATGTTACATATATACCACAATTTCATCGTAAAATGATGAAAAGGGTTCAAAATGAAATGTTAGATGTTAGAGTATAAATAAAATGAGTAAGTAAATATATATAGATATATTCCACAATTTCATCACAAGAATGATGAAACGGGTTAAAGAGTTAGCTTTTAGCTATAGTAAAATGCATAATCATATAGTATATATACATATTCCACAATTTCATCACGAGAATGATGAAACGGGTTCAAGAGATAGCATATAGCTATAATATGATATAGTTGTTAGCTGTCCAGAATTAGTAGTCACTTTCGGTAAATTTTCGGATGACTTCCAGAGATCGTTAGGTTCTGATATTTTACGACCAAGTACTTCCATGTGTTAGGAGACTTTTGACATTAGATTCATGATTTTTAGAGTAGTTTAAGTGCATGAAATAATTCTTGACGTAAACTGCGACAGAAAAACGTTGCTGTTGCGCACTGTTTTTGTGCATACTGTTTGAAGGTCGAAAACTTAATGTTTTTCAAAGATTCCAGTTGGGTTTGATTCTTAACTCATAAAAGAAAATTCCAGAAGAACAATCACCCCATTTGGAGCATGTTTGAGGGAGATATGGCCATGCAAAGTCAGTGGTAAAATCTGACAGATTGTTGTTGGAAAAAGCTTGTTTATATAAAGGCTTTATTTCTATTGGTTCTTCCAAAGATTTGTTCTTTTTGTTTAACCACGATTTTTGACACCCAAATCCAGTATTTTTAGATGAAAAACATTACTTTTTGTTTACACAATCCACATGCAATGAACTTAGACAAATCATCTTGTCAAAACATTTTCAAAAATTGTTGTTTTTGAGTTTTTGTGAAAACATTCAAGTAAAACATTCTTAGATCACTAATATTTGAATTATTAGACATTTTAAGTTAATTGCTATTAATAATAATAATACTAGTTGAATTTGCTAGTATTTATTTTTGTAAGGTATATATATAAACATATATATATATATATATATATATATGTATATAAGATGTTTTTAGTTGGCATTTTATGAGATGTATGGACAATTTCTTAATTTGACGGGTATTAGGCAAAAATCCTAGATTTTTCCTACTGTATCAGTTTTACTGCTAAAATTCGACAGTGTGACATATAATATTTGTATCTGATATGTTCAGTGCAGTTCTAACCTGAACGCGAAATTGACGGTTGTCACAGTCTCCCCCGGTTAAAAGAATTTCGTCTCGAAATTGAAGAACTTTCGCCTGTAACCGGTTGTTTAGCAAATAAGTAAGGATACTTGTGTTTCATGTAATCCTCTCGTTCCCATGTGTACTCAGGCCTACGCCTTGTGTTCCAGTGAACTTTCACTATTGGAATCTTGCTTCGCTTAAGACGTTTGACCTCTCAGTCAAGTATTTCGATTGGTTTTTCTACAATGTGCAGTTTGTCAGTGATTTGGACTTCTTCCAAAGGCACGGTTATTTCCTCGTTGGCTAGACACTTTTTCAAGTTGGACACATGAAAGGTGTTGTGAATAGCACTTACTTCCTTTGGCAATTCCAACCTGTACGCTACTGATCCAATTCTTTCGTTGATTTTAAACGGTCCAATGTACCGAGGGCTTAACTTTCCTCGTTTTTCGAATCGGACAGTTTCCTTCCCAGAGGATACTTTTAGAAAGACTATATCGTCAATTTGAAACTCTAACGGTTTCCTACGATTGTCCGCATAGCTCTTTTGACGATCTTGAGCTGCTTTAAGTCTATCCCTGATGATTGCAATTTTGTCGGTGGTTTCTTGTACAATGTCTGGACTAGACAATTGTCTATCTCCAATCTCCAACCAACAAAGAGGTGATCGACATTTGCGCCCATAGAGTGCTTCATATGGTGCACACTTGATACTGGTGTGATAGCTATTGTTGTAGGAAAACTCGACTAACGGTAAGTGGTTATCCCAACTTCCTCCGAAATCTAGTACACATGCTCGAAGCATGTCTTCCAATGTTTGAATGGTTCGTTCGCTTTGGCCGTCTGTTTGGGGATGATAGGCAGTACTTAAATTCCATGGTTATTTGTTCCCATTTCCACTGGGGAATCTCTGGTTGTTGAAGCAAACCAGATGGTTTTTGATATACAGCCTTGACTTTTGAGCAAGTTACACATTTTCCTACGTATAGGGCAATATCCTTCTTCATTCCTGGCCACCAATAATATTCCCTTAAGTCCTTATACATCTTATTCGCACCAGGATGAACTGAATATCGTGACTTGTGGGCTTCATTCAGGATTGTCTCCCGTACGTTGTTAGCTTTTGGAATCCAAACTCTATCCTTGAAATAACGTACTCCATCAGCCTTAGTTTCCAATCTGTTTTCTATACCGTGAAGGGTTTCGTCCTTCAAGTTTTCCGTTCTCATAGCTTCGGTTTGCGCTTCAAGAATTCGAGTCTTTAAACTTGTTTGTACAAGCGCTCCCATGGCTCGTACACGTGAAGGTTTTGTCCTTTCCTTCCTACTCAAGGCATTAGCCACTACATTGGCCTTACCTGGATGATAACGAATATCACAATCGTAATCACTGAGTAGTTCCACCCATCTTCTTTGCCTCATGTTTACCATTTTCTGGTCTAGAATGTGCTGAAGACTCTTATGATCGGTGAATATGGTGCACTTAGTGCCGTACAAATAATGTCTCCAAATCTTCAAGGCAAATACCACAGCTCCGAGCTCCAAATCGTGCGTGGTATAGTTCTTCTCGTGAACTTTTAGTTGTCGCGAGGCGTATGCTATAAGCTTGTCTCCTTGCATCAATACGCAACCTAAACCTTGATGCGACGCATCACAATATACCACAAAATTGTTGGTTCCTTCCGGTAATGCTAGAATTGGTGCGTTGCACAACTTTTTCTTCAATAGCTGGAACGCCTCTTCTTGTGGTTCTCCCCAAATGAATTTACTATCCTTTTGGGTCAGAGTTGTGAGTGGTTCAGTAATTTTTGAGAAGTTCTCGATAAATCGCCTATAATAACCTGCCAAACCCAGAAATTGACGAATTTCTGTCGGTATCTTGGGAGCTTCCCATTTCTTAACAGCTTCAACCTTAACCGGATCTACGTGAATTCCTTTTTCTCCAATCACGTGACCTAGAAAGTGTACTTCTCTAATCCAAAATTCGCACTTAGAGAATTTGACGTACAGTTTTTGTTCCTTAAGAAGTTCTAGAATTACTCTTAAATGATGCTCGTGATCTTCTTTACTTCGAGAGTATATCAAAATGTCATCTATAAACACGATCACAAACTTGTCGAGGTATGGTCTGCATACCATGTTCATTAAATCCATGAACACATCGGGTGCATTGGTTAAACCGAAAGGCATAACCAAAAACTCGTAGTATCCATAACGTGTCCTAAAAGCTGTCTTAGGAATGTCCTCTTCACGGACTCTTAACTGGTGATAACCTGATCGAAGATCAATCTTTGAGAAATATTTTGCACCTTGCAACTGGTCGAATAAATCATCTATTCGAGGAAGAGGATATCGATTCTTGATCGTCAACTTGTTCAATTCCCTATAGTCGATGCACATTCGAAATGATCCATCCTTTTTCTTGACGAACAGGACTGGATCTCCCCAAGGTGAGGAACTTGGCCTAATAAATTCCTTGTCCAGAAGTTCCTGGAGTTGACTTGACAACTCTTGCATTTCGGCAGGTGCTAAGCGGTACGGTGCTTTAGCTACCGGTGCCGCTCCGGGTATAAGATCAATTTGGAATTCAACTTGTCTAAACGGGGGCAGTCCGGGCAAATCGTCGGGGAACACTTCCGGGTGATCTTTTACCACGGGAATGTCTTGGATTCGCCTTTCCTCGGACTTCTTCTCAACTATGAGTGCCAAAAATGCAACGCACTTCTTCCTCAAATACTTTTGAACCTTAATACTTGACACCATCTCTAGGCTTCTTCTAGCCTTGTGTCCTTGTATCACGAGAGTTTCTCCATCTTGCAAAGGTATTCTAACCGACTAATCAAAACAGCAAATCTCCGCTCGATTCTTAGATAACCAGTCCATGCCTATAACTATGTCAAAACTCCCTAATTCGATAGGAATAAGATCAACGCTAAACAATTTATCGGCTAGATTCAAGGTACAATCTAAAATCACATCCTTAGCCTCAAATTTATGACCATTAGCAACTTCAATAATATAGGCCTCCGACATCTTCTTAGATTCCAAGCTAATTAGTGGACTAAATTCTAATGATACAAAACTTCTATCCGCCCCAGTGTCAAATAATACTGATGCATAGTGGTTGTTTAGGAGAAACGTACTTGTCACCACATTAGGGTCGCGACGCGCTTCGTCAGCTCCAATGACAAATGCCCGTCCTCGAGCCAGACCTCCTTGATTCCCCCAGTTGGCTTGTCTCACCTGATTTCCATTGTTGTTATTGTTTGGTCTCCTACCAAACCTCGGGCACGTATTCCGGTAGTGATCCGGACTTCCGCACTCAAAACATGCCCTTCTCCCTTCGTTGTACTCTTTTTCACTTTTACAGAACCTGGTGAGATGACCTGGCCGTTTACAATTGTCACAAATGACGCAGGCTCCTTCATGATGATGGCTGCACTTGTTGCATTTAGGGAGTGAACCCTTGTATTGCCCTGGTTCTTGTGTCCTTACTCTGAAGTTTCTCGCAACGCTCCTATCCTTGCTTCCACTACCAAAAGACTTCTTTCCTGACTGATGTTCTGGCTTCCTCTTGTTGCTAGCGCCTCCCAATGTCAGGGTTCCTGCTCTTACAGCATCGTTTGTTAAAGTAGTTGGCATAGCTACAACCTCTTGGATGGTGTTCAGTTTTGCCGAGGTAACCATTCCTCGGATCTCCGATGCTAATCCCCATAAGTATCGGTCGATTCTCTTACTCTCAGGAGTGACCATGTGAGGTACCAGTTTTGCAAGTTCATTGAAAATGAGCTGTGTAACGATCTATGTCAACTCCAATCATAGCATGGTTCCAGAATTCAACCTCCAGCTTTAGAATTTCACTTTTAGGGCAGTACTCCTCAATGAGCAACTTCTTGAACTCCTCCCATGTGAGTTTGTATGCATCTTCCCTCCCACGGGTTTGAACCTGGATATTCCACCATGTTAGCGCCCTACCTTGGAGTTGACATGTAGCATATTCTACCTTGTGGTCCTCTGAACATTTGCTAATATGGAGTACCGACTCCATGCTATCAATCCATGAAAGCAATCCCACTACGCCTTCCTTTCCGTAGAATTCCTTAGGTTTACAAGACATGAAGGACTTGTAATTACATCCGGTATTGCCACTACCCGGGTTTCCGCCACTACCTCCCCCATTCCTAGGGATCGCATTGATGCCAGCAGTTACTTGTGTGACGATGTTGGGTATGGCTTCTTGGATGCGTTGTGCGATGATTTGTGCTATTTCGGGCGTTTGGTTTTCGGGGATATCTTCCGTGTGGTTTGTCGCTCTTCTTGGAGGCATGGTTCTAAATCACATTTTCAAAAATTGCTTTGGTTAAAATTTGTACAAATTTTTGAACTCATATTTTTCCAAAGGTTTAAGATTAACAATTTTTCATTCAAATATTTGAACAATAAAGTAAAGTATAAAGTAAATAGACAGGTTGACTAAAAACTTCCCAAAGGGTTTTCATTAATTGCCGAGGTTTACAAAATTTCCGGTGTTTATCATACACCGGTATCATTTTAAACGGAAGTACAACTTAGAAACACATGAATTAAGAAGAAAAGTAATAAAAGACGGTTTTTAAAAGATCCTTTCCCATGCCATGACCCATCTGTACTACCCCAAATATGCCCCGAGCACAAGCAAGAACATCAACAGCAACAACACCATTCCTACCATCAAGCTTGCCGCTTGAGCCCTTGATGCCATTTTTGCGCCATCCCGAGCTTGAGTAGATACGACAGCTAGTTGGTGCGTTAGTTCTACTAGTTCCGTTAGGACTTGAGCTTGATGTGTTACTCTTACTTGACACCCATGCAACTCGGTTGTCATGGCCTTAATGTGTTGATCCCTTGCCATAGCTAGTTCGGTCATGTGCCCAATTGGCACGCCGGGGACTACTCTCGATGGTTCTGGTGCCTCCGGACGAGGGGTTGTTAGCGTGACTCTTCTCGGGATCGGAACATTCTTCCTTGTCGTTTGCCGGATGCGAAGTCCTCCAGATTGTGGTTGTACAATTACTGGAGTGGATCGGGGTAACACCGTGGTTGGCGACACTCTAGGTCCTTCGTAAGGATCTCGCTCGCTAGACACCTCAGGTTCTGACTCCATGCTGCTGTAATCCTCTTCTTCTTCTTGGTTGCTAGGCGGGTTGTCTTGTGTTCGTCCCGTAACGTATACCGATACATCGGCCGAGTATGACTTAGGAGTGTAAGATGGTGAAGACGATGACATAGTGAAACTGAAGCAAAAGTGTACTTAGTAACTAATCGCATAAGTGGCAAGTCTACCCTATGCAATGTCTACGCACTAAGCATGCTTCTAGAGAGTGTAAGTAAAATCGGGATACTCCTACTATAACCATTTCTAGTCTCGTATTAACCTTCCTTAATCAAACATAGGTGATCAGGCTATGTTTAATTAAAGTCTGTTAATGCCATTCTAGACTTAGTTATACTAGTAGTAGGTTTAGTTGTTTTCATGTCAGTTTTGGACTTTTGGTTATAGTTGGGTTTTTCCAATGAAAGACCGGTATTCTCTATAACCTTTGGCTCTGATACCACTTCTGTCACACCCCGCTAAAGCGGAAACACGGGATGTCATAGCTAAATGTTTCAAAAGCATAAGGTAGAAGACAACACAAAATCATCATATCAAATAAAATTTCAAATTACAATATGTCTTTAAATACAAATTGTCCAAATGTAAAAACGGTCTTGACATGATGAAAACAAAGTTGGATGCCGCTAATGTAGTGCCTTCTAGATTTCGTCCTTACTTGTTGTTTCCTGAAAAGCATGTAAAAGAGAGTGTCAACTATAAAAATAGTTGGTGAGTTCATAGGTTTTGTATGCACTAAAATTTTTAATGCAAGTTGGTAAGCTCCGCACTTTCAAAGAAAGTAGTACAACACTCGGTTGTAAAGTTTGTCGTTTTGAATTGCATGCTCATGGTATATAATGTGATGCCTCAGAGGTAGCAAGCTAAGCCATTACCCAAACCTCCCGACCTTGTATTAGTTTGCCCCGAGTCATCATGTTCTATCACTAACATGGCGTTGTAACAATTATGCACTTACTTTACCGTAAGTGGGTGGTCAACCAAATAACGTTATCCATAATTATCATGGCTCACACACGTGAGTTAAATAGGTAATGTAAAAATATGTGGGGACTTTTTGTATGATAGCGTAACTCAGAAGCCTTAACATGTGCACACGTACCATAGAGAGCGTTTAAACATGCGTAGTATTTCAGTAATAAAACAGTTGATATCGAGTAAAGTTTGTAACATGCTTTCCACCCCAAAATGTATAAAACAGTAAAAAGGGGCTATGAAGACTCACGGTGAATAGCGTAGATGTTCCCAAGGGATGCGTAATGTGATCTGTAAAGCGATCCTATGTCGATCCTACGAATGTAAGGACACTAGTAAGAATCTAGGTTCTAGACCTTAGTCCTTAATGTCGTTTAATTATCCAAATCAACATAAAATGCCTTCGATGAAATTTAGTTTGTATGTTGTTTATAGGTTCATCGATATTAATGGTTAATATCCAAACGTTACATATGATAATTCGAGATTACCGCAATTTCGTTTGAGTTTTTGTGAAAACATTCAAGTAAAACATTCTTAGATCACTAATATTTGAATTATTAGACATGTTAAGTTAATTGCTATTAATAATAATAATACTAGTTGAATTTGCTAGGATTTATTTTTGTAAGGTATATATATATATAAACATATATATATATATATATAAAAAATATATATATATATGTATATAAGATGTTTTTAGTTGGCATTTTATGAGATGTATGGATAATTTCTTAATTTGAGGGGTATTAGGCAAAAATCCTAGATTTTTCCTACTGTATCGGTTTTACTGCTAAAATTCGACAGTGTGACATATAATATCTGTATCTGATATGTTCAGTGCAGTTCTAACCTGAACGCGAAATTGACGGTTGTCACACAATGACTCCTCAACAAAATGGAGTTGTTGAAAGGAAGAACAGAACGCTCGTAGAGGCAGCTCGGACTATGCTTGCTTATTCGGGACTTCCACCAAGCATGTGGGCTGAAGCAGTTTCAACAGCTTGCTTCACAGAAAACAGGACCATTATAAACAAACGTTTAAATAAAACTGCATATGAGATTATTAATAATCGCAAACCTAATATAAATTTTTTGCGTGTATTTGGTTGCAGATGTTTTGTGCTCAAAGACAGAGAAAATCTTACAAAGTTTCAAGTCAAAGTTGACGAAGGAATTTTTATTGGTTATTCCTTGACATCCATAGCATAAAGGATCTACAACAAACGGACGAAATCGGTCATTGAAAGCATTAATGTGATGTTTGACGAAAATGTTACTTTGACTTCTGGACAACAAAGTCCAGGACTCGGACCTCAACCTAAAGTTTCTACTCAACAAGGAGTAGAACCTAAGCAAAAATAGTCATCTAATTCTGTTTTAAATAGTAATAATCATTCTGATTTAGATTTAATATTCTTTGATGCGTTTATGGATTTTTCTGCAGATATGGATTCACCTTCTGTATCCGTAAATGCAAACATACATCAGACGAGTGTCAATATCTCTGGTCCTTCTGAAGCGAACGGTGTTACTACATCTAGTGCTACAGACGTACATCTTACTGAGACTACACCTGTTATAGTTTCTAAACCATCTTCTTCAAATGAAGACCAGGTTTCTGAAAACACAACATCGGATGTCTCTACGCCTGAATCAATAGCACCTGAGGTTGAACAGCCAACATCGACTCAAATCCCTTCAGCTGAATCGACAGAAGATATACTTGCGGTCATAGATGAAAATGATGCATCCAACACTCGTGCTGGTCTTCAAACTCTCCCGAGCACACTCAAATGGACAAAGGCACATCCTCCTGCTAACATCATTGGTGACATCAAGGACGGTGTAAAGACAATATCTGCAACATCAAACGAGTGTTTGTATGTCAATTTCTTGAGCTCACTAGAACCCAAGAAGGCATTAGAAGCATTACAAGATCCATACTGGATTAATGCAATGCAAGAAGAGTTGAATGAATTTAAGCGGAACGAGGTATGGCATTTGGTGAAACGTCCTAAGGACAAGACCATTATCGGTACAAAATGGGTCTTTAGGAACAAGAAGGATGAAGCGGGAATAATTGTTAGAAATAAAGCCAGATTGGTTGCAAAAGGTTACAATCAGCAAGAAGGCATAGATTATGATGAAACCTATTCACCAGTGGCACGGATTGAATCCATTAGGATTTTTCTCACATATGCCGCTCACAAAAACATGAAGGTTTTCCAGATGGATGTAAAGTCTGCATTCCTGAACGGGATTCTTCATGAAGAAGTGTATGTGAGTCAGCCTGAAGGTTTTATAGATCCAAAATTCCCAAACCATGTCTATGTCCTGGACAAAGCTCTTTACGGACTTAAACAAGCTCCACGTGAATGGTATGAAACTCTAACAATTCACTTGCTTGAATCCGGATACACCAAAGGTACTATCGACACAACTCTTTTTCTCAAGAAGAAAGGTGATGATTTAATACTTGTACAGATTTATGTTGATGACATTATATTTGGTTCTACAAACCCTGAAATGTGTGTTGATTTTGAAAATGTCATGAAAACACGCTTTCAAATGAGCATGATGGGGGAATTAAAGTTTTTCCTTGGTTTACAAGTAACACAATCAAAAGAGGGCATTTTTATAAATCAATCTAAGTATATAGATGACATGCTCAAAAGGTTTGATTTAAATTCAACCTCCATCTTGAAAACACCAATGGCTAATGGTAGGCTTTTGGATGCTGATTTATCAGGTAAATCAGTTGATCAAAAGCTTTATCGTAGCATGATTGGTTCTTTATTATATCTCACGGCAAGTAGACCAGATATAATGTTCGCAACATCATTTTGTGCTCGTTTTCAAGCAAATCCTAAAGAATCACACCTTATTGTTGTTAAGCGGATCCTTCGGTATCTCAAAGGCACAAGAAATTTGGGCCTTTGGTATCCAAAGGATTCGGAGTTTGAGCTAATAGCTTTTACAGACGCAGATCATGCCGGAAACAGATTGGACAGAAAAAGCACATCTGGTGCATGCCAGTTCTTAGGGGATAAGCTTGTGAGTTGGTCTTCCAAGAAGTAGAATCGTGTTTCAACATCTACTGCGGAAGCGGAATATGTTGTCGCGACTAGCTGTTGTTCACAAGTGATGTGGATGAAGACTCGGCTAAAAGACTATGGATACGTCATCAACAAGATCCCAATCTATTGCGAATCAAAGAGTGCAATAGCAATCACGGCAAATCATGTGCAACATTCTAAAACAAAGCACATTGATGTCAGGTATCACTTTATAAAAGATCACGTTGAAAAAGGAACCTGTTAGCTCCAATCTTCTAGAATATTAGAAGTATTGAAAAATGGCCAAGTACCGAAAAACTTCCACAGAAGCTCTGTTGAGTGCAACAGAAGCTCTGCCGGGCATCTCAGAAGAATCAAAGGAAGTTTGATCAAGAGTGATCAGACCGAAGAGACTACAGAAGAACGCTACAGAAGATCAAGAACTCAGAACCTTTGTCACAAATAAACAGAGCCTCTGCAGACATCTTCAGAAGACAAGGAACCCAGTGAAGACTGCTCTACAAAGGACTAGGCCACAGAACCTCTGTAACCCATTACAGAGCCTCTGCGGTCCTCACTAAAGACTTGGATATTTATAATATCTTACCACTGTTAAAGAAATATCTTGCTACTGTTCTAGGATCTGTTCATCAACTTGCATGGTAGCATGCCCTGTTCAACTTCAACACGTGTCAAACTCTGAGTGGACTCAATAGGGCTTAGTACAACATAGACGTCTGTGGCATTTAATGCTTGCAGTTTTCCAACTCTTGTTTCCTGTAGCAACAGTTTCTTGTCTAGAATAGATCTTTTGTAGTAGTATAAAAGGAAGACTCATGTTGAGTTCTTCCTAACAATAACAACACACAACACAAAACACTTACACACAATTAGCGTCAAATCTGTTCTAAGTGTTCTTGATATATTAAATACAGTGGGTCTTTGTGCTATAAATCTATTGTCGTCACTGTTTATTTGACTTTTTGTGTTCTAAATCTATCAATCTTATCTGTTAGTTCTTCAAATACGCTTCCGCATCAAACCTAAACTTGAACTAATAGATCTGATAATCTTGTTTAAGCAAAACGGGAACCAACAATTGGTATCAGAGCAAAGCTTGATTTTCAATATCAAGTGATCCTCGTTTTTACAAAATTTGTGATAGAAACTGTCTGTTTTTAACCTGTTCTTCATTCCTACAAACAAATTCTGTTTTACTGCCATTTTCGATTTATTTGATCTGGTAACATCATAGAAACTGTTTCTTTCGTTAAAAACTTCATTTAAAATGTCTAGAATGAAATTTTGTGGTGATGCTGATTCAATTTTCTATTCAAAACTCAGCACAAATTTTCGCAAAATAATTCCTTCTCTTGAAAAAGAACTAGATGAAAAGAACAAAAGCATTCTTATTATTTCTGATAATTTTGCTAAACTTGAATAATCTGTTAAACTCTTAAACAGTGTAAATCTTGAACTACAAAAGAACTTATCTGTGTCAGATGAAGAAAAGAAAAGACTTGAACTAAAATGTTCAAACTTCTCTAAACTAATTTCCAATTTTGAAAAGATTGTGGTCAATGAAAGAGGAAATTATGAAGAAAAGAAAACTGTTCTTGAAACAAAGTCTATGGAGCTTACATGTAAAATCTCAGAATTGCAGAATACCCTTGAAAAAGAAAGGAAAGAATCTGATTCTGAAAGAAAAGAATCTGAACAGTTAAAGGTTCAAAAATTTCAAGATTTAAGTCAAAAAGATGACTTTGAAAGAGAGAGAAGGATTTTTAAAACAGAAATATCCAAACTAACAAAAGGACTCTCTAATTTATCAACTGAAATCATGTTGGAGAAAAGATGCAAATCTAATCTCCAAAAGATGCTTGAGGAAAATTTAAGGAAAAATAATATTTTTGCTAAACGGATCAAGAAATTCAATTCAGAAAGATCTTTTAAGCCAAATATGTTTTCAAAACTTCAGACCTCAACATCAAAAATTTTGCATGAAAATAGGTTGGACAAATTAGTTAATCAAACTTTTAAAAAGGTTTGGATAGTGAAAGGCTCTATACCTGTTCAAAATGCTCAAAAAGACAAAATTCCTTTCATTTCTGGTATGTATGACAAATGCATAAAGGCGTTTCATACAATAGGACCCATACGTATATGGGTAACCAAAACTACTGTAAGTATAACTTAGATACTGTATATTTTGTAAATATTTTTGTTTATTTATTATTTTCTGTATGTAAATTCTTAAATCTACAATAGTTCTTGATATCACAGAGCTTCTGTAAGGTCTACTCAGAATCTCTGACGACCTCTACAGAACCTCTGATGATCTTGACCTATGTCCTATACACAACTTATCTTATTCTGAACCAAGCATAGGTCAAGGGGAAGCAGAAGAAGACACTTGATCTACAGAGGTTGTTAGATCAAGGGGGAGCGAAAAAGGAGAACTTGCTGAATCTACAGAGATTTATAAGTCAAGGGGGAGCTAAGAATGCTACAGAAGAAATCACACTCGCCGAACTAGAAGAACAAAAGATTGGTATCTCGTACTTTTAGGTTTTTGAAAACAGTTTTCTAGGACACAAATTGTCAAATATGTCCTAAATATACTGTGGATAACATTTCAAAACTCAAAAGATCGAAAAGGTTCATAAAATTTGAGTTATGAGAAATTTGAGGTCATAGAGCCTCTGCTGAGCTCAACAGAGGCTCTGCCAGGAATATGCTCTGTGATCGCAAATTTAACCTCTATCGATCTTTTTGAAATGTCATCTCGGAAACCAATTACACGAACAAAGCTACAGAAGTCATAAGTTGCAGAGTTCTTTCATCCAAAGAACCTCTGTAGATCACTCAAATCTTTCAAATGACTTCTGCTGCTCAAACTTTTTTGATTTACAATTTTCTAGGACATCAACTTTCAAATAGGTCCTAAATACGTTGTTAAATCAAATCAAAAACTTGGATGATCAAACATGTTTATAAATTATTAGCTATTAGAAATTTCTTGTCACAGAGCCTCTGCTGGCTCTGGCAGAGGTCCAAAAACCTCTGTAGGACTATTTCTCTACTAAAAATTTATCGATCCTCTCCTTGCGTTTTTCAAACGATTTTCAAAAGATACAATCTACAGAGATAAAAGTTTATCAAAATCACAGAGCTTCTGTACCTACAGAGCCTCTGTAAAGATTTTCACTTAGGAACTTCTGTAACGGTAACTTTTTAACGGTAACTTTTCTGTGGTGAAAACTTACACCCACACGTTCTTCATTTAATGTGGCCGCCCACGACGTCTCGTCGTCACTGACACTAATGACATGTCAAGTTTTTATTGACGTACATATAACGTCGCCCTGAAAACTTGTCCCACGCCGAATGAACTCGAGTGCGGACCTCAAATTTTATTAACTTTCTCACATTTTCACCGTTCCAAATTCTATCCGTTACCACAGTATAAAACCTAAGTTAAAATCACTTTCAAAACTTTACTATTCTCTCATCTTCCCCGGCGAACTTGCTTATTTCTTTCTGAAAACCTAGAAATTTCAAACCTAAAAATGGCTTCCAGTTCCAAAGCTACTCACGTTTCACCGATGAACTATCCGCCACTCTCTCCAGTACATTCTGAGCACTCCCACAACTCACATACCGCCGCCGATACCAACAGACATGACTCCGACGACGAAGCATCCTTTGTACCCACTACCCACCTACAACAATTTATCTCAAATGACCATTTTGAGAAAACCCTTCCCATTAAATCGAACAATTGTTATCTTATTCCTTCTTCTACGGCATTTGGCAAAGAACATGCCATCCTGATAAACATCCTGGAGAACCACTTTCTTTACCCTCTTCTAAGCAAAACCGTTGAACAAATACCTGTTCATTACCTACATCAGTTTTGGCAATCTTGCCGTTATGACACGGACACCGATTTGATAAGAGGCTATATTTCTAAACCTGACCAAAGTAAGAGCCTTGAACTGATGTTCAACCGCACCATGTTCTCATTAGAATTTGGCCTTCCAACAAGAGGACTCATGGGAATCAAAAAGTATGGCCCCTAACCAACAAATGAAGAACTTGTCGACTTTCTGCACATGTTATGGTACAACCAACAGTTGAAAAAGAGGAACGATTTCCGCAGAGCAAGACTACCCCCTCTGTGGAATACCTTATTCTCCATCCTAAATCGTTGTCTTACGGGAAAAATCGGAAGCATCGATCAAAGCTCACCTCAAATTCTCTCAATCATGTATGGTGTGTACTATGATCTACCCCTAGATTATGCCACCATATTGATGCAAGAGATCATTAACACCATCGATCGCAAAATCGCCTCCCAGAAAACCAAAATGTCTGATAACAACTGGTTGCCCCCTCTGCAGTTCCAGCGAATCCTAAGTGTACTTTTCGAACCCCTACTCCTTATCCAAAAATGGCCAATGGACGGTCCTAAACCTAAGCAATTTCCTATGTCCAAGAACACCCCTACAGAACATGAGGATGGTTACCCACACATCAGGCCACTGTCAAAGGTAATGTTATGTTATGCAAGTGATGAAGAACTAGTTAGTGAGTACACACGCGTATACAGAACTCCTGAACCCAGTTCTGTAACACCCCCGCGTATAGGAATGCCCATAGGAGGTAATGTAGTAGAGAGACTTACAGAAGAAGAATGGAAGATAAAGTTGGCTAAACACAAGGCCAACCAGAAGAACTTCAGAGATATAAGGAAAGACCTCTATTCTTCAAAGAGGAAGTCTTTTGAGGGATCTAAAGAGAAGAAGAAAAAGGGAAAGAAAACCAAGACCCCTACAGAGGAAAAACTTGCCTCTGCTTCTGCTATCCAACAAACTCCTGCAGAACCATCTTCTCCACCCACTGAACATCCCACAGAACCCTCATCTCCACCACAAACCCAAGGTCCCTCTGCCCCTCCCTCTTCCAAAAGAAAAAGAAAGTTAAAATCTACAGAGGAGGGAGCACCAAAACCAAAGAAGAGGAAATCAAAGAAGAAGAAACCATCTTCTCCTCTGCAATCAATTTCAGAGGGAATCGAAGAAGAACAACCTCAATCACAACCTCAACCTTCACCTATGCAAACCCAAATAATTACAGAGGGTCGTGATACACTTCTGCCAAGACAAGAGACTGCAGAAGAAGAGGTCCAAATAGGTAAAGTTACTGAAAATAGGTTAGAGGATAGGGTAGAAACGTCTGGAGGAAAAGAAAATGAGAAAGGAAAAGATGCTGAAGATGAAGAAGACGCACATCCCTCACCCCCTCCCAGTGCAACCCACACATCTAACTCCACATGTCTAGCTGCAAAAGGAGTTATTGAAAAAGAGTCGCACAACTCGACCCCTACCCAAACCAAACAGCCAGAAGTCTCTCTTTCGACTTCTGCGCCCACAGAAACCGGGAAATCCATTCCTAGGGAGTCTCCTCAAAGAGACTCACCTATTGTTCGTGATCAATCGCCCCAGATCACACTAGAACACCCAACAGAGGAATTCGTTTCCTCTGCCACGCACGAATTAGGTCCAAAACTTCTTTCAGAGAGAAGTAGAGAGCACCAAGATGAAGAGACTCTAGACAAGTCTCCAAGTCAAAAGAAGGACATTCCGATACCCACCTCTGGAGTGGATTTGGACACTGTTCTTCGTAGAACTTCTGTAGAGACTGAAACTTTTGTTTCTTCTCAAAGATCAGAAGGAAATCCTTCCATTCTCAACGTTCAAACAGGAATGAAAGAAGGTGTCCCAGGAACAGGGACTCACTCTGGAGAAGGGGTTGTTCCTCCAGAGGTTACCCAAGAGGAACATGTTACAAAGAATGAGTTCTAAGTCTTTGTAACCTCTGTAACTCAAACATTGAATAAGTTGCAAAGCTCATTCACTACTTTTACAGATTCAACTTCAGGCGCGCTTACAGGATTAAATACCAAAGTGGATACCTTATCCACAGAGGTTAAAGAAGCCCTTGAAGAAATAAAGTCAGATAAAGAAACTTCTGCTGCTACTGCCATCGCCTCTGCCACTGACATTGCCAAAACAACCGCTGCAGAATTCGAGAAAAGTGCGACCAAAGCCTTCAAGACTTCGATCGAAACCTACTTTGAAACAATGGAGAAACATGCAGCAAGGCAAACAGCTAAAGACACCTGCAGAACAGAAGTTGCGGCTAAAAGAAGGCAGGATGATCCTGATGATGGTGCATCTGGTCATCCTGAGGGGGAGAGAACAAAGGAAACAAAAGAGGCTGCTTCTGCAAAATCTACAGAGAAAACTGCAGAACCTTCTACAACAGAAACCCCGAAGGAAACACAAGGAAAACAACAGAGGCAAAACACCTATATCTCAGAAGAGGATGCACCAACCACAGAACCTAAGGTAATCACTCTTGCATCCTCATCCACAGAACAAACTCCACCCTCACCCAAAGAACCAACACCAACCTCAAAACCAATCCCGAGCAGAACTAGAGTCAAATCCATAGCTCGAAAACCCCAAAGACCAAAACGCTCTGCAGAGTTCATTCTTCGCAGAATGGAATTTGTAACTGCTTTTCAATCAGCAAAGCGTTTTGACATCCCACCTCAAAAACCCGAAGACTCTTCACCAATAGAGACCTCACAACCCGAAGTATCAAAACCCTCAGAGGCAACAACCAAATCAACAGAACCTCTCACTGATAAATCTACAGAGGTTCCACCCACACAAATCCAAAACCCAACCTCTGAAACCTCAAAACCAAAAGATAAAGGCAAGGGAATAATGACAGAAGAAGAGCCAAAGAAGAAAATGCCAGTTGCTACAGAGAAATTGATGAAAGGTGCCTTTAATGCCTTTGTCACTCCTAAACCCGAAGAAGAAGACTGGGCATTCAACTTAAAACCTATGTCAGAAAACCCAACCCTAGATCCCACAGCTAAGGTAACAGAAGGTAAAGTAGCAGACATCACTCGACAAATGGAAAAGCTAAGGAGACCAATTCCAAGAACTACTCCAACCATTGAACAAATGGAAGAGCATGTTTACAGTTATCTCTACAGACAGCACTTCCAGAACGATCTGCCAGCTCATGTCCAAGATCAGAAGCTAAAAGAGGAATTCGATGCCATCTTCACCTCTACAAAGTCAAAACCGGTCAATCAAGTTTACTCCATTCACAAGATAAAGAAGGTAATCTATTGTAAATACTCTAAAATGAGAACCTATCCTCATACGATGTATACAATCTGGAAAGTCAAAAGGTCTGACAGATCAGAGAATCAATTCTATGATGCTGATATCCGAAACCTCAATCCCTATGACTTACCTGACCTTCTGCAATGGACGAAAGACAACTTCAATGACGACTGCCACCAAAGGTCTTATCGAGTTCTCAGAAAGGCGATGCGTGAAAAACTCCTAATCTACAGCATGCTCGACTTTCAACTAGCCATCGATCTAGGCGTGACTACACTAAGTATCAGACCTCCAGAGGATTTCTGCCCACCCAATGCAATACCTAATTCGATCATCAAAACTCCAAGGTACGGGTTAGTATTCAAGAATCCTGCTGATCAACTTAAACTGTTTGTGACAATGGACTATCAGAAGTACACAACTCGTACTCTGAACATGTTCAGAAAAATACTAGAGGAGAACAAAGCAACAGAGCTTATGGACGAAGAATCTGCTCAAATGATGATCAAAGAGATTGATGCTACTCTAGGCTTAAGAAATCTCTGCCTCAAATTCTATGAAGAACTCAAGGAAGTGGGAAAAGACAACAGAAAGTTCGACGACTTCCCAAATGCAAAAATCTGAGTCTCTTCAAAGAACCTCTGTCAAACATTTATTTCTGTTCATTTAATGTACTCAAATGTAAATGCCTCTGGCATAAATTCCAAATGAAAGAAATAATCTTCTGAGGTATTGTTTAACCTCTGTCTATCTTAACTTAGCCTAAAATTCAAAAAGTCAAATTTTTATTTTTTCAATACTTAGGGGGAGATTGTTAGCTCCAATATTCTAGAATATTAGAAGTATTGAAAAATGGCCAAGTACCGAAAAACTTCCACAGAAGCTCTGCTGAGTGCAACAGAAGCTCTGCCGGGCATCTCAGAAGAATCAAAGGAAGTTTGATCAAGAGTGATCAGACCGAAGAGACTACAGAAGAACGCTACAGAAGATCAAGAACTCAGAACCTCTGTCACAAATAAACAAAGCCTCTGCAGACATCTTCAGAAGACAAGGAACCCAGTGAAGACTGCTCTACAAAGGACTAGGCCACAGAACCTCTGTAACCCATTACAGAGCCTCTGCGGTCCTCACTAAAGACTTGGATATTTATAATATCTTACCACTGTTAAAGAAATATCTTGCTACTGTTCTAGGATCTGTTCATCAACTTGCATGGTAGCATGCCCTGTCCAACTTCAACACGTGTCAAACTCTGAGTGGACTCAATAGGGCTTAGTACAACATAGACGTCTGTGGCATTTAATGCTTGCAGTTTTCCAACTATTCATACCATCTCTTGTTTCCTGTAGCAACAGTTTCTTGTCTAGAATAGATCTTTTGTAGAAGTATAAAAGGAAGACTCATGTTGAGTTCTTCCTAACAATAACAACACACAACACAAAACACTTACACACAATTAGCGTCAAATATGTTCTAAGTGTTCTTGATATATTAAATACAGTGGGTCTTTGTGCTATAAATCTATTCTCGTCACTGTTTATTTGACTTTGTGTGTTCTAAATCTATCAATCTTCTCTGTTAGTTCTTCAAATACGCTTCCGCATCAAACCTAAACTTGAACTAATAGATCTGATAATCTTGTTTAAGCAAAACGGGAACCAACAGAACCATTGAAATGGATTTTGTGCCTACTGAACTAGAACTTGCTGATTTATTCACAAAACCTTTAGATTAAAAAGGTTTAATTTCTTAATCAGCAAACTAGGGATGTTAAACACTTAGGCATTTTTCTGATTTCTTTAACACATTGAGGGGGAGAGTGTGTGTTTGTTTATTTAATTCTATTTTTTAGGGGGAGCAAGGATATCTTAAAGAGATACACTAACCGTTCTGGACTCATGTTTAATGAGTACCAAGATTTTCATCTGTACTTGCAGATTTATCTGAAGTTGAGACAACTGGATATGCATCTTTCTAGAGGGAGCAAGATGGCATAAGTCTGTGAGTATGGTATACTTTGTTTTAGTATTTTCTATTAAAAAAATTGAGAGAGAAGGAGCATGTTTTCAAGGGAAAAGTGCTTAAAATGTTTTAATCTAATGAGAGATTGTTGAAAGTTTGATTTTTCTGAAAAAGTTGAATTTTTTTTGAGAAAAACACTTACTTTTCGCATCCATAAGGATACGAGAAGTGAACTTTTCGCATCCTCAAGGATACGAGAAGTGCACAACTCGCATCCTCAAGGATACGAGAAGTACACAACTCGCATCCTTAAGGATACGAGAAGTACACAACTCGCATCCTCAAGGATACGAGAAGTGAACTACTCGCATCCTCAAGGATAAGAGTAGTAGGTGTTCGCAACCAGTTCGACACGAGAAGTAATTCTCACTTGGTACTTCTTGCATCCTTGTTCATGCGAGAAGTTCAGATGAACAGTGCCATGTAATTTTTTTTACATGTGGGGTCCAATCATCTCGTGCCATGTGTTTTTTCCTTGTGAGTGTATAAATTCAATTTTTAAACTTTCACTTCCCACTTTTTCATTTCCAAACCTAATACGAAAACCTCTAGATGCCACTGTTCATCTTCTTCATGTGATTTCAACTTCGATTATTCATATCTTCTTCATCAGGTACTCATATTTGTTCATTTTTGTTTACTTGCATTCGATTTCATGTCCTGAATACATTTATTCATGTATTTTCGTCGTTTGATCTCAATTTACATGTCTATTTGTTGATTAAATCAATCTGATAACGGTTCTTAGTCTGTTAGACTTCGAAATCATATTGTTAGGGGTTTTTAATCAAAATTGCTTGTTCAGTTTTTTGTGGGTTTGTATTTTCGATCGTGTCAGTATGGATTTTATGGTTAGTTTTTAATTTTTTCATAAGATTTCAAATCTAAGTCAATTTTGAGTGTTGCGAGAAGTTTGATGCGAAAAGTTTGAATCGTTCTGAAATTGCCTAAGTCATGAACTCGCATTGGTCTTCAGAGTCAAGAACTCGTATCCTTTGGGATACGATAAGTTCAAAACTCGCATCCTCTTGTTGCGAGTTGATCAGAACTCGCATCCTTGTGTTGCGAGTAACTCAGAACTCGCATCCTTCTACATGCGAGTTGTCCATTGTTCGTATCCTTATGTTGCGACTTCTTCATAGTTTGCATCCTCCTTCATGCGAGAAGTCCAGAACTCGCATCCTTAGTCTTGCGAGTTGTTTGGTCTTATTCATGTTTGTTGCAAGTTGTTCAAGTGTCTATGTGTGTTGCGAGTTCTATACTTAGACAATTTTCAGAAAAAAAAACTCAAAAGTGATTTTTGTCAAATTTAACTATTTCAGAACTGTTTTTCAAAACAACAGTTCACATGGCAGAAAATCAAGAGCAACAAAGCAGAGTACAGGGTTTTGGTGAATATGTACCAATAATTCCTGAAGCAACTCCGAAAATTCCACTTCCATCCACACGTTCTGTACAACCATCATTAACCGGAGGAAATCCAGACTTTGCCATAATCCATCCACGAGACTATATTGAAATCAAGGCCAACAATCACCATGTTGACTTCGATCACATCAACATATATCCGGTCATCAAAGAAGTCTTAAGGAATCATCCATTGGCATATGCATTGACTCACACAGTCAGTGTACCTATGCTCTATCTACAACAAGCTTGGAAGACCATTACACTTACCATGGAGAACCGAAGGCCAGTCTTTCAGATTTAGATCAATGAATTCATTACCAAGTTGGACTACCATAGACTGAGACTTGTATTGAAGCTACCCGGGCCTAACTCAAGACCTGGGAAGACAGAATTTGATCCTTATCCAACAGAGTTAGAAGTATTTGAAGGGATTAAAGCTATGGGATACATCGGTGATCTGAATCAAGTCAATGATTTCAACAAAGAAATTCTACCACCTATTTACTACGCAATCTTTTCTGTCATCAACAGGTGCTTGACTTCAAAGCACTCGGGAATCGATAATGCAAGCATCAGCATTCTAAAGCTATTTCATGCGGTAGTGTATGATCTACATGTAGCTTATGCAGCTATCATTTGGAATGAGCTTCATCAGAGGGTAGAAGACAGAGAAAAGAAGAAAGGCAAACCATATGTGCCTTACATGCGGTTTTTGCAGATCATCGTACATAGCATGATGAGGTCAAACAGAGATATTCCACGAAGGTTGAACCATCCTTCTATACCGGAAAATTCGACGCAATATCTTCAAAGGCAAAAGCATAGCTTTCATTATGAAATGCCGTTACCGGAAGAGTTCCTTAGATACGCGAATCAGGACGCGGAGTGCATAGTATAATATCTAGAGTCTATGGTCCGGCCAGAACCGGAGGGACCTACCCAGGACTCAACCCCTAGACGAGCGGTGTCTTTGAGGGTTCAGCGAATACGGGTTCCTGAACGGAGAGAGCAGAGGGAAAATCCTGAGAGGGGAACCGGTGGGGGTCAGTCACCTGTACATGAAGATACATGGTCATCATCTCCGGATACACAAACAGATGATCGTGTACAACAAAACACCGAAGAGTTGCTTCCTCCACATACTGGAAGGGCTCCTTCGGTTGAGTATTCTGATGATAGTACAGGGTCTGACAATGCATCTGATTCTGCGAAGGAACATGATGATCAAGGACCTTATGATGATTAAGATGATGATGGTGATAGTGGTGATGATGGTGATAATGATCAACACGGTGGAAATGCTAACATTGATTTTGGTGATGTTTCACAATTCTTGGACTTTCTGAATATGTCAAGAACAACAACAGTTCCTTTGGAAGAAATAGATTGTTAGCTTTTATTTTATATTGTATTCAAGATTACTTAGTTAAATTGTAAAAGCCCAAATTAAATATGTGGGCTTTAGTTGCTAATGGACTTAGGCCTTAAAACCTAGGTATATAAAGTCTTGTTTGTGAGACTTTTAAGGTTAAGCCTCTAAAATCTCCCAGCCTCCATTTGAAAGAGTCAGACGTTGAAAGAGATAGAAAAGAGAGCTTCAAAGAGTGAGTTGTTCTTCATTTCCTATATTGTAAACTCTTCTCTTTATCAATCAATACAAAGATTATTGCTATTATTATTGTTACTTGTTGTATCTGGGTTCCTACAATTGGTATCAGAGCCAAACAGATTCGAATTTGTGCTTCAATCCATTGATTTTTATCAATTTTCGGAGTTTTAAACTTTTATTTTGCTGCACTCTGTTTTGCTTCGAAAAACCATTTTCTGTTGGTTTTTGGACAAAACTCGAAGAATTAAAGTTGTCCAGAATATTCTCGTGCACCTACCTACCAAATTTCAGCTCAATCCGATAAGATTTGAAAAATTGACTCAAGTGCACAAATTCTACTTCTCACAAAGTATCTGTTAACGATCATTTTTTCAAGTAACAATATGTCAAGACTAAAATTTAGTGCTGATGCTGATTTTCATTATTATTCTAAACTCAGTACTAATTTTCGCAAAATTATTCCTAATCTTGAGAAAGAGTTGGAAGAAAAGAACAAAAGCATTCTGATTGATTCAGAAAAGATTGCTAAGCTTGAAGAATTAGATAAACTCTTAACCTGTGAAAATCTCGATCTTAAGAGTAAATTATGTGAGTCTGAAAAGATTTTTGAAGAAGAGAAGAAAAGACGTGAACTTAAATGTTTAAGATTTTCTAAGTTGGTTTCTGATTTTAAAAAGCTTGTGATCTGTGAAAGAGAAAAGTTTAAAAATGAGAAAACTACTTTTGAAACAAAATATATGGAGCTTTCTTGCAAAATTTCAGAGTTACAGAAAACTCTTGAAAAGGAGAGGAAAGAGTGTGTTTTTGAAAGAAAAAAGTCCGAAAAGTTGAAGGTTCAAGGATTTCAAAAGAAATGCCTAAAAGATGACTTTGAAAGAGAGAGATTGTACTTTAGATCTGAAGAGAAGAGACTGACAATAAGGTTCTTTGATTTATCTGCTGAGATTAGGAAAAATAGGAAATTGAAATCTGATTTACAATCACAAGTTGATCTGTGCATTAAAGAACGAAATGATTTGGTTCTCAAATTAAATTCTAAAAGTTCTGTTAAAACAAAAGAGTTCATTAAGCCAAACAAGTTTTCAACAAATCAGATCTCTACTTCTAATCCTTTCTATTATCGTAGGCTAGATCAATCAGTTAATCAAGTTTCTAGAAGAGTAAAAATGGTTTGGATAGTCAAAGGCTCTTCACTTGTTCAAAATGTTCGAAAGCCATTTGTTTCTGTTGAACATAAAAAGATCAGCAAAGCACTTCATGCAAATCCTAACAAAATAGGACCCATTTGGAAATGGGTACCAAAAGTTATTTGATCTGTCTTGCAGGTAAATGGACTCCTTAATACATCTGTTAAGGACTCAGGCTTCAAAGTTCAATATGGACTCTTAAACACTCAGTTTAAGACTCATCCGTCAAAGGCAATTGATTTCGGTGCACAACATTCAAGTACAATGACAGCATGCTGGCAGATTTGCGATGCTGTAGTAAATCGTTCATATCTCACTGATAAAGGCACCGATTGATGCGATTCAAAAGGCCCTGGATTCAAAACACATTGATGAACAGCTTTCGTGTTTTGAGAATTCAGAGATTCGAAATTTATAAGGGTCATATGCATCGTTGAAGTAGACAACAGTGTGCTGATGGAAAGCTGATGGACAGATCTGCGCGACTGTGGTAAATCAACCATATCTTTGTCGTACGAGCTCGAAAAGAGGTGATTCAAGATGATCTGAACAGATAACAAACCAATGAAAGTTGTTTGTGTTTTGAGGTTTTGCAAACTCCAGAGGTAAAATGGTCTAAATCAGTGTCAAAGTAAGTGTAACACTTCTGTTAAGCTTCTGCCGAGCGGCGACCAAACCTCTGCCGCACGCGACCAAACCTCTGCCGCACGCGACCAACCTATGTGTTACTGTTCACCACAGAACCTCTGTGAAACCCGACAGAGCCTCTGTGGACTGAACCTCTGCAACCGAACCTCAGAGCCCATAGCGCAACGTCTTAGTTCTTGCTGTCAGCTTTGCGCACCTGTCGTATTGTCAACAGAACTCCCTCCTCGAAGCTCCAAATTTTATGAGTCCAGATGCGTTGGATTCCTAAGACACAGATGAAACTTTTTCATGTTTTGATTTTGGTCTGAATCAGTATTCTTCTTGGTCAGAACCTCTGCTAAAGTCAGTATACATCTGCTGGACAGAAAGTTGTGTTTCACAAAAATCATCATCAGAGCTCTGTCGGCACTACGAGCAACCTCTGCCGACCAACCTCTGTGGTACTGTTCACCACAGAGCCTCTGTGAAATCCGACAGAGCCTTTGTGGACCGAACTTCTGCGACTCAACCTCAGAGCCCGATTTTTGTTTACTTGCTGTCAGCTTAGCGCTGTTTCAGAAACATGCACATAACTTTTGACTCGGTGCTCCAAATTACTCGATTCTAGTTGCATTGGAAAGATAATTCAGAGACACACGACTTTGATGTTCTGAGTTTTCTCAAATTATATGTACTTAAAGGTCAGAATCTGTGTCAAAGTCGATGGATACTTGCTGGATCGAAAGCATCACTTCACTCTCTCCATTGCCATATTCAGATCAGACTGAGGTTGCTTCTATACACATCAGTATAGAACCAGGACTTCAACTGACTGTTGTTTCTACATACTTCAGTGTAGGACCAGTACTTCAGATATGTTCAAATCAGAGTTTTGGCTGGTAATTTCTAAACTCTGATCCCCCGCACCTTGTATTTTTTTTAAGTGGAACTATTTGTGCTGTTGGATATTCCTAACAAATGTGGAATCATCAAAAATGATTACCAACACTTTCTGATTCTTATAGGATATCTGATTTCAAATTGAGATTAAATGAAATTTACTGCTCAATTTGAGGGGGAGAAAACAAATCAGATTTGACCCTGTTCGTGTAAAGGTAAAATTTCTAAACCTTTAAACTCATCATCATTTTTAGAGAAAGGCCATCTTTAGAATGATAAAACCTCTTTCAAATGGTCAAACCACTTCTACATGCTAAAATGCTTTATCTGCTATAGAAATTTGGATTTTAAATGCTTTTCTGAGACTACAAGTAGTCAGTGTGTGGAACAATCAAACCTCTAGGACAACAATTTCATGGGATAAATGTGTGAGCTTTATAGAACTTCTATGGATCACTTAAACCTGTGTTTCCTACCAAAGAAGTAAACCTTGAGTGTTTGAGAGGTGAAGGGTCTACATCAAAGAGTGGGGGAGATAACTCATCTGAGTTTTTCTCATTGTGCTTGAGAGGTAAAATTTAAAAAGAGAGTTTGGGTAGATGTGAGCTACATGATAAAAAGAAAGAGGGTGTGAGAACAGAGTCAAAAGAAATATACAACTCTGCACTATCTTTTTCTGAGCCGGGCAAACCACATTTCTGATTTATCACAAATTTTTGGTGATTGTCATTGAAACAGGCAGTGAGCCCATGCCAACTCTTGTCTTAACCCCACCAGCTACTCACTTCCTTCTCCACAAGGAACTGTTTCACTTTTCCACGGGGAAGCAGCACATATGCTATCTGATCTTTCTTTGGAAGGTTGGATATTGAAAAGAAGGAAAGTTGCCCCACCTTCACACTTCACTCATGCACATTGAGTCTGTGGAAAACCTGTTATGTCCAAACAGTTTACACACTTTTGAGCTTAATAGATAATATTCTATTTTCTTCCACACAATATCACGAATCTTTGTGATTCCACTTGCTTATCTATGTGATATTGCCAAGAACAGTTTGAGAAGTTTATTTTTTAATTTACTTCAATGATAACTGGAAGTCCTGTCAGAGCTTCATCATTGCCAACTCTGAGCATAGGCCACACAATTTTTTATAAATTGTTGTGTTAATAGTTGCTATTGTGCTTCTATGTTAGATGATTACCCCTGGTTACTTATTCTTTAATGCAGATTCTAATGAGCCGAATGTATTTGCTACTCTTCATCTCGTAGCTGTTTATCTACTATCGGTTACTACTCAAATTGGTTATACAAGCTTCCGCACATCAAATCGTTCTCTGATCGTTTGAGAGATAACTGAGACCAGAAAAGTAATGCAACAGTCAAGGGGGAGTACGCAAAGATCAAGGGGGAGTATGCAACGATCAAGGGGGAGTCAAAGAAGGAATTGAAGCAACTGACCTTGTGGAAGATCGGGCTATTTTTAATCTTGAATACAAAGGGGGAGATTGTTAGCTTTTATTTTATATTGTATTCAAGATTACTTAGTTAAATTGTAAAAGCCCAAATTAAATATGTGGGCTTTAGTTGCTAATGGACTTAGGCCTTAAAACCTA
This sequence comes from Saussurea involucrata, assembly GCA_033807775.1. NCBI lineage: Eukaryota > Viridiplantae > Streptophyta > Magnoliopsida > Asterales > Asteraceae > Saussurea > Saussurea involucrata. The sequence continues at coordinate 52,786,110 of CM066312.1, read as the reverse complement.
GGTATATAAAGTCTTGTTTGTGAGACTTTTAAGGTTAAGCCTCTAAAATCTCCCAGCCTCCATTTGAAAGAGTCAGACGTTGAAAGAGATAGAAAAGAGAGCTTCAAAGAGTGAGTTGTTCTTCATTTCTTATATTGTAAACTCTTCTCTTTATCAATCAATACAAAGATTATTGCTATTATTATTGTTACTTGTTGTATCTGGGTTCCTACATAGATGTTGATGATCTTCCGTGCATGGAACATCTGGATGCCGAAACAGTGTCAAACGTAATTGAAACTGTTGTGGGAGATATAAGGAGATCCGAGGGAGAATTAGTCGAAAATATAAGTGAGTCTACGGGAGAGAATGAAGAAAAAAATATAGAGACTGTGAGTGCTACCTTAACTTACTATACCAGAAGGGCAGCCACATCCACCACCAGATTCCATGTGTTGAGATCAGGTGTTGAAAAAGACGTTAGTAGCCCACTAACGCACTTGCACACCCGAGCCAACCATTTGGCTTCCTCTCAATAGGAAACCGTCTCATTTTCTCACGGGGCTTCAGCACAACTTCTATCCGGCTCTCACTTGGAGAGTTCGGGTATTGAAATAGAGAGACACCCTCCCCGGTTCTCGACTTTTATTCCTGCACAGTCATTGAGTCTAGATCCAATTGTTGAATTATTATCTTCCTTGACTAGGACACTACCGGTTTTTGGAACAACTGATGAGAGTCTTCGTGCCTCATCCGGAACGCTCGCAGTAACTCCTTCTATAGGATTACAAGGATTGAGCGGAAGTCCTACCAGCACAAACATTATTCCAACGCTGAACGTAGGCCACACAGTTGATTCAACTGCTGTGTTAACGGGTAACCTAAGTGGTCCCGGTGGTGATCTCCCAGTCTTTGTGACAAGGAATGAGCTCGATGGTGCCTTAAAGGCTATTGAGGAAAATCTTATCAAGGAGATATAAGGGGTTGAAAGGGAAAGGGCTGATGATTGAAGAGCCCGAATTGCCTCCACCTCCATCTCCAGTTACACCAGCTCAAGTGCCTCCACAAGATCTAACTGTTGATGAGCTGAAAGATCTGTTTTATGCAAAACTCTTATCCATTAGCCCTAATGATCAGCAAAGCAAGAACCTATTATCCTTACTTGAAATTTTTCAATCCCGACCGCAACCACCTCCACCTACACCTACACCCAGTTTGGTAACATCCACGGAGTTTAATACTTTCAAGTCAGAGGTAGTACAGAACCTAAGCAATATAAAGAAAGCCATGGATGAAATGTCAAAGCAGCGTGTAGTTCTGAATCAGAATTGTAAGCCACAGTCTCAAGGCGTTAAGAGAAGGCATGATCAGGATCCTAATGATCATGATCAGAGGGGGAGATAAGTAAGAAATGGAGATCTGATTCTTAAGCTCCGAGTTTGGGAAAGACGATGTCCACGGCTGAAGTTATTAACTTGTTTTGAATCAGGAGCTTTAGGCGAAGAAAGTGGAAAGCAGATTGTTCTGTATGTGGATTCTAATGTAGAACCAATGGTTGAAAAGCCTGAGGTAAATGAGGAAGAGATCAGGGAGGTCGTTGATACTTTTGTGGAAGTTGTGGAGATTGTAGACATCAATTCTGATGATGAGGATGATTAAGGAGAAAGTGAGTATGATAAGTATTGGAGAATCAAGGAAGAGACATAAACTTTGCTAATGATTACAGATGGAACAGCTGAGCAAGAAGTTGAGTTTAGCAAAGAAGAAGTTGATTTTCTTACTGAAATATATGGGCCAAAAACACCTGAAGACATAGCCGTTAGCCATATACTTTCACCTGAACCCATATCTAATACCTTAATCTCAACTCAACCTGAAACCACACCTCTTACTATTAATCTTAGCCAACCAAGCACTATTCAAGCCAATATCGCATCTCCTGAACAAACCATTCCTATACATAATTCTCCACCAACATCTGAGCCAATCTTTAAAGAACCAAAACCTGAAGAACCAGAACCACCATTTGCTACACCTTTTGTGCCACCTGTTAACCCTTCACATGACCAAGCTGGTCCCTCTAATCCTTCCACATCCGATCAACCAGGTCCTTCTTCTTCCAGAAACACAAGGTTTTCTGAACTGGAACAAAGACAAAGAACTTTATATTTGAGAACACCTTTTCTGGAGGAGACTGAAAGAAGATTGTTTGTTCATAGAATCAGAAGGCTGAATCCTTATGTTGTATTGGGGATTACTTATAAGATGGAGGAATATCAGTTTGAGTACATTTATTTTTGAGGGCAAAGTGTCAAAAAGAAATATTTGTGAAGAGTAAGAAGCTAATTGTAACTATCAAGGAGGTGACAGCAAATATGTTCTATAAGATGTGGTATCCGGTGTTTGTGGTTCAAAGGCAAGACTGCAAAGACTATTCATTCACCGAAGCTGATTTTTGTCACTTATCTCTTGAAGACTTTGAAACCATGTACCATTACTTCATAGATCTTCATATCAGAAAAGATAATGTGATTCTAGCCTTAAATGCCATAAAGAGATTTTTGAGAAGGCACATTATGTACACTCAATGTCATGATTTTCATATGGGATTGGAAAGTGATCAGCCGATGGTGAATCTGATAAGGCCTAATCAAGAGATGAGAGATTGATGAGAATGCCTCTATATCCAGTGATTGATGAACCTGAATTTGGAGTTGTGTTCAGAAATGAAAGAGCGGAGAAGATTTTCATACGACTCAGTGAATTGGCCAAGTATTTAGATGGTACACTGAAGGTTGTTAGATTGCAGCTTGAACAGCGGCTTAAGAGACCTGATCAAGAAAGGAAAATTACTTGGATGTCTTCAAAAGAAAGAATTCTTGTGGTTAGAGCTATTAACGAGATTGATTACAGACTCAATTTCAGAATGGCCATGAGAAGAATCGAAACATATCTTGGGGTCCGTAGAAGAAGAAGACCGTTCCGGCCATGATAGCTAAGGGGGAGATTGTTAGATCATTATTGTAGCTATCAAGACAGTATTAATCTAAACTGTATCTTCCAAGTATGAGGCATGGACTTGTCATGCCCTACTATATAAGGAAGATCCTTTATTATCAATGCAAGCTTTTGTGTCATTTGTACTTTCATTCTCAAAATATGAAATACCATTTCTCTCTCTAGATTCTCTCTATGTTTGTGAATATACTTTGCTAGATTTGAGGTAACAACAGGCATAGATAGAAAAGATCTCCACGAGCGCAATATTTATAGCAACGTCATGTCAGGTCAATCTGGTGGATGGTCGACGGGTTGTCCACCACCTTTTCGCATGCAACGTGCCGATGAACGACACATGTTCTCTAACGGATCCAAGCCTCTGACACGTCACCATGACATCACGACCGCTTCGTCTCCCTTGGTTCGAATCGAACCAAGACGGTTGGGATCCGACTAGACCCTCTCCCCATGTAGCACGTGTCAGTCACTTAGTCGAATTTAAAATTAGAATTTCACGCCTAAATTCAAATTTTAGGGGCAAACTGTTTGGGCAAAAATTCACACCCCACGACCGACGATAGATAACCCATGTGACATTTACATAAGACCATTCTTGTATTAAGATAAGGTCTTGCAGGATATTTTGTGACAACTGCCAAATTTACACCTCAAGTTAGAACCGCACTGGATATTTTATTTATTCATATCAGAGTTCGAACAGTGCAATTTTAGCAGTAAACTCGGTACAATAGGAAAATTTGAGAAATTTTGCCTAGAAACCCCTAACTTAGGAAATTATCCATAAATCTCATAAAATGCCAACTTAAGCTACAATTATATCACAAGTATATATATAATTAGCAACTAATTTTTTTACAACTTAATTTTATATAAATACCTTACTTTATATAATTATTATGTTATTTATAATTTAAAAGAAAAATACATCTTGTTTTAAAATAAATCAAAAAGACAAGAAATGACATTTTTATTTTTGCATCACACCCCCCCCCCCCCCCCCCATGGAGAGCCCCCCCCCCCCCCTCTCTACACTCCTTATGTATTTCTTTTATGCTATTACAATTCACTTACAACACATCTCACTCTCTCTCTAAATTCTCACTAGAATTCTCTCATCTCTTTCTCTCTCCATCTTCAACCATCTTCATCCAACAACTCCAGCCCCTAAACACATCTCTTCCAAGAGATAAAAGTGTTCAAGGTAATTACAAGTGTGTTGGATGAAATCCACACACTCTCTTTTGTCAAGTTTTCATTTTCTTGCATTTTTCTTATGAATGTTCTTCATCTTCTTCTATACTTTCTTTAATCTTCTCAAAAATCATCTTTACATATCTTAATGTTTGTAGATTCACCTCCATAACACTTGATTGTTATTAAAAAAGGTGGTGAATCCAAAATCAAACACATGTTAGGATCAAAGATGAACTTTTAAACACATGCATGTAGTTTTCTTGGAAAATCCATATCTTTTGGTTCAAAGGTTTCATGAGTAGGTACTTGAATCCACTAAAAACATGTTTAAACCAACATGCATAAGCTAAAAATACACAATTTTAAGATGCATGATGAAGTTCTTGGCATAAACACCAACATTCTTCAAAAATAATCATTTTCAAGATGTAGATCTCTAATCACTTTGTGTTCTCTCTAGGTTAGATTTCCTTTTTCAATAATGTTCTTCATCATCTTGTTACACAATACTTGGATTGTATGAAGATCATGGACCTAACAGTCTCTGATTCGTCAGAGGATGAATCGTCCTCATATACAAAGGTTGAGTCACTTAGTTCTCTTTCGACAGAGGCTGGACTTTCAGAAAATGTGTCATACTCACTTTCTTCCTTTTCTAAGGAACTATCTTCTAAGTTAACAGAAGTATCTGTTAATTTTTCTTCAGAGAGATCTTGATCGCTGGAAGATGTACAGAGGTTTTCTTCAGAGATAACAAGTTTTTCTTCTGTAATTTTTGGCTTGAACTCAGGTGCCTCTGCTGATAATTTCTTTTCAGAATTCATCATGCAGACAAATGCAACTTGAGTTTGAGTCTCGGGTTTACCAAACTTGAAGATTCCTATCTGATCTTGAGTTTTCAGATACCTCTTAGGTTTGGATTCTCTTTTGACAGAGATTGAAGGTGACAAATCTTTGTTTTCAAACCACACATTTGTCATCTTCAGAGGTTTCCTCTTGTGAGGTTCCCCAGAGACTTTTTGCCTTTTACTTACAGAGAGAAGATTTGGAAAACCAGGTTTTCTTGTATCTCCAATGTGAAATAGAGAGGACAGAGACTTGTTTCTTTTGGTTCCGGTATAGGGATCTATATCACAGAAGCCAATTCCCCGTCTCCCTATTTGTGTGTTTATTTTTTCGTACACTTTCTGAGCATCTTTAAATTTTTTAATTTGAAGATCTCTTCTGAGTAAATCTTGACAGAGGACTTCTCTTTCCTTTTGAAAGTAATTTTTAAGAGCTAGGATGTTCATTCTGTCGCACTCAACGTCCATTAGTTCTTTAGACTTACTTTTCAAAGAAGAATTAAGTTTAGAAATCTTTTCTTTTAAAGGATTTAACTTTTTGGTCCAGTCCATTTCAATTTCTTCTTTTTCTTGAAAAATCTTAGCTTTTTCTTGAAAAATCTTAGCTTTTTCTTGAGTGAGAAGCCTAGCTTCTCTCTCATAGTAGGTGAGCTTTTTCTGAATATTTTCACACGTTTTTTTCATTTCAGTGTATTCAATATTAAGTTTAATCAAGTCATCTTCTGCAGTATTAGAGTTAGAGGTAGAAGTGGATACCTCACTGTCGGAGTCGGAGCTGACTTCTGCCATGCCATAGAATAGAGCATTCTTTGTTTCGCCTTCGTCAGAGGATGTGTCAGACTCCCAGATTTCTTTGTTCACCATTAGTGACTTCTGAGCATAGTATTCAGCTTTCTTTTTGTAGAATGTTCCATCCCTCTGAGGGCGATTTGACTTGCTCCTGCATTCGTTGGCAAAGTGACCTGGCTTTTCACAGTTGTAGCATACTTGGTTCTGTGTGGAGCTTCCAGCTCTGTCGTCTGACCTCTGTCGGTCACCACTTCTTTCTGTTCGGCATTCATTTGTGTAGTGTCCTGGCTTACCACATTGGTGACACTCTTGAATCTATGGTGTAATACCCCCGGGTAAGACCGTTAGTTGAAATCCCTATTCCGTTAATGTTATTTACTCTATAATTGGTGTTTAGGGTAATTATGGGTAAATCTATAAGCCTAGGGATGTTTGGGTTATATTTGAGAAGTTCAAGGTTCATTTGGTAAGTTATGGTTTGATATTACCTCTTAACATCAGATGGTATTCTGATAACCTAAACTTAGAAAGTGTACGTGTGTGTGTGGAGGCGAAAAGAAGCAGAAGAAGAAAGTTACGGTTATCGCATCAATCAATTGGGTTGGATTCCATTTTGAGGTAAGCTCTTTTATATTTTGTGTTGGTAATCAGTAATAGAAGATATCCATCGTTTAGATGTTACGATTTCATTGATTGGTATGGATTTCAATCGAATCTAAGTATTTTGAAACCGAATGTGTTCTTGAAGAGTCCCGGGGAAGTCCCGGTAGACTCCCGGTAAATGGACTCCCGGTAAAATGGAGTCCCGGTATAGTGAACTCCTGGTATAGTGAACTCCCGGTAGTGTGAACTCCCGGTATTAGCAACTTCCGGTGATCGAACTCCCGGTGCCAATGAGTCCCGTTACTGTGTAGTCCCGGTACCCTGTGTAGTCCCGGTAGTGGGTTAAGTACAGTGTGTAATGGGACAGTGGAGGATAGGAACTTGTTAGGCTTTATGTAATTGGCTAGTAAAGTGATATATGTATTTCAAATTGTTTCAGATACTGTCGAGTAGAAGTGAAAGATATAATCTTTTTTGAAAGAAACTTGTGAGCGTTTTCGATAAGCGAAACAGGTGAGTTTTACTTTAAAAGCGTTTTTAACTGGAATACATATGTGTATGGTTTGGGAATGTGATAATTGGTGATTATGTGTTGATATGTGAATTATAATATATTGAGGTATTATATTTACATGAGTATTATAATGTGTTATAATACTTTGGCCGGGCTTAGGACCGGTGTGTTTGGCTATAGAATCCGTATAGCGTTGTTTGGCTGTAGATGTTGTACAGCGTTGTAAATTATTAGTTGGCTTGCTACCAACTAATATGGCTAGGAGGAATGAGAAGGGAAGGTACATGATATGTGAGCTTAATTGGATATATGTGATTGTGTTGCGTGATTTACATGAATGAAGTTATATAAATGGTTTCAAACTAATAGGGATTTTCTCACTTAGACCATCGTGTCTAACCCTCATTTTGTTTTAAAAATATGTATTCTAGGTGGTGGATCGAGTAAGAGCAATTAATTAGAGTAACCGATGGATGACTTTTGTGAAGGATTATATGACGAAGATTTTGGCTTGTTTAGCAGTTGTATTACAATATTGAATGTTATGTATGTATTTAGTACATAGTTTGTAGTAGGATGGCTTCTGCTAATTGTAAAAGACTACGGGACCGTACTTGTAATATGATGTTTCGTTTGTTATATCAATGTTATGTTACTTTGTGTGAATTGTTTAGTATATGGGAATTGGATTGTTACAAATGGTATCAGAGCCTTAGTTTAAGGGATTTAGGTATTTGTATCTGTACCTAGACTTAAACTTCATGTGAAGTAGGATGTCCCTATTATTGTAGAACCTTGGGATATTAAGTATAAAAGGTAGAAGGAACATCATGTAAGGTAATTTCATATTACACCTGGCCAGTGTAATTGTGATCTTACAGGTACATGTGTGAACTGGAATACCTTGTTATATGGGGTATGTGCTAATGGGTATATTAACCTTGTTTAAATCTAAATAATGGCAAGCGGTACACGAAATTCGAATCGAGGAGGAGGAAGAAATCCGAATAGTACGAATCCGCCGATAGGAACGGGGGACAGGGGAGGCAGAACTGGGGGCAGAGTCGGGGGTAGAACCGGGGGTAGTGCTGGAGGTCGAGCCGGAGGCAGAGTCCAGCCACATGGTACATAGTTTATTACCAGGGATGATCAAATGGCGGAAATGGGAAGATTGCAGGCTAGCATACAAACAATGTTTGATCGAAACCGTCATAATGAAACTGGAATACCGGATCCCGGACCGGAAGATGAAATGCTAATCACGCCAACTGTTGTACCAGTACAAAGGAGGTGCGACTACAAAATGTTTTTGAGCTGTAGACCGCCGACCTACTCAGGAGACAGGGATCCCGTGAAAGCAATGAGATGGGTGAAGGAAATAGAAGCTATTTTCAATACAAGCAGGTGTGCAGATGAAGATAGGGTATTGTATGGGACAGCAATGTTAAAAGAGGATGCTTTGTATTGGTGGGAATCTTTTATTCATTCTAAAGGATCTGATGTTTATTCTACCCTCTCTTGGGAAGAATTTGTGATAGCCTACAGGAACGCATTTTGTCCCCAAGCAGCCGTCAAACAACTGGAAGGGGAATTTATGAACTTGCAACAAGGAAACTTATCCGTTCGAGACTACACCGCTAGCTTTCTGGAAAAGTCTCGGTTCGCAGAATACTACGTTGCTACGGAGGCGATGAAGATGGAAAGGTTTATCTTTGGGCTGAACTCAGAAGTCAGAAGGCTAGTGACTGCAAAAAGACCCGATACCTTCTCAGCTACAGTTGATGCCGCGGAGAATGTTGAAAGAGATATTAGAAGGGATGCTGGCGATAAAAGTATCGGGAAGAGAAAGTGGGAAGGACCACAACACGATCCGAAGAAGTCCCGATTTCAGAAGTATGATAACCGTCCGCCGTTTCGACCAGCAGAAAGACCATGTCAGAAGTGCAACCGTGTCCACCGAGGAAATTGCCAAGGTGATTTACGAGCATGTTATAAGTGTGGGAAGACCGGACACGTCATTAAAGATTGTAAGGTAATGCGGTTATGTTTCTTATGCAATTCTCCGGACCTTCAGTCGGACTGTCCGCGGGGGAGGATACAGCAAGGTGGGTCATCGGGCAGACCAGCAATTGTTAAACCAGTAATACCAAGAGTGCAACCGCCAGTAACCAGGGGTCGCGCATTTCAAATGACTGAGAAAGAACGGAGGAAACTCCGGATGTGGTCACAGGTACATTTTTAATAAACTCTACACGTGCTAAGGTGTTATTTGATTCCGGTGCAAACCGATCGTTTGTGTCTCCTGCATTTGCTGCTTGCCTGTGTTTGAAACCTAAAATGCTAGAACATGCTCTATCAGTAAATACGGCAAATGATAATCAAGTGTCAATTAAAGAAGTATTTGATGACTGTGTGATAAATATAGAGGAGTGTAGAGTGCCGATACAATTGTTTCCTATAACTTTGATAGAGTTTGACGTCGCAGTGGGAATGGACTGGTTAGCCGAGAATCAGGCTAACATAGTGTCTGATAAGAAGTTAATAAATGTGGTATTACCTGAGAAGGGACCAGTAGTGATTTATGGTGATCGTAGGAATCATCAGTCTAGCCTTATATCTATGATAAAAGCCCGTAAATGTGTCAGTAAGGGTTGCCCGAGTTACTTAGCCTATGTGATAGATAGTAGGCCTGAAAAGATTAAGTTGGAAGATATTCCTATCGTTAGTGAATTTCCAGAAGTTTTTCCCGAAGACTTGAATAGTCTTCCGCCTGTTAGACAAGTAGAGTTCGGTATAGACCTGATTCCTGGAGCCACTCCTATTGCTCGTGCACCTTATCGTCTGGCACCTCCAAAGATGAAAGAGATGATGGCACAACTACAAGATCTATCCGATAAAGGCTTCATCAGACCTAGTTCTTCACCGTGGGGAGCACCAGTGTAATTTGTGAAAAAGAAGGATGGTTCGATGAGAATGTGTATCGACTACCGAGAACTGAATAAGCATATGATAAAGAACAAGTATCCGTTACCCCGAATTGATGACCTCTTCGATCACTTAGTTGGAGCTTGCTATTTCTCCAAGATTGATCTAAGATCCGGTTATCACCAGTTGAAAGTTAAAGAAGAAGATGTTCTAAAGACTGCTTTTCGAACAAGGTATGGACATCACGAATTCTTAGTGATGTCGTTTGGACTGACGAATGCTCCAGCTGCCTTTATGGATTTAATGAATCGGGTATGTAAGTCGTATCTCGATAAATTTGTTATTGTATTTATCGATGATATCCTTATCTATTCCCGATCCAAGGAAGAGCACGCGCAACATATTCGTTTGATTCTGAAGCTACTGAAGAAGGAAAAGTTGTATGCAAAATTTTCTAAATGTGAATTCTGGCTACGGAAAGTTCAGTTTCTGGGGCACGTGGTTTCTGAGAAAGGTATACAAGTTGATCCGATGAAAGTGGAAGCAGTTGAAAAGTGGGAACCGCCGAAGACAGCAACGGGAGTACGAAGTTTTCTGGGTTTAGCCAGCTACTATCAGAAATTCATAAAATACTTCTCTCGTATCGCAACGCCTTTTACTAAGCTGACCCGGAAGAACCTGAAGTTTGAATGGAAAGCCGAACAAGATGAGGCATTCCGGATATTGAAAGAGAAACTGTGCAGCGCGCCGATTCTATCACTACCTGAAGGTTCGGAAGACTTTGTTGTTTATAGTGACGCGTCTAAACTAGGATTGGGATGTGTGCTTATGCAGCGTGGGAAAGTTATTGCTTATGCTTCTCGACAATTAAAGGATCATGAAAGACAGTATCCTACGCACGACATGGAGCTTGCAGCAGTTGTTTTCGCGTTAAAGATTTGGAGACATTATCTGTATGGTTCCAAATGTCAGATTTATACCAATCATAAGAGTCTCCAACACCTCTTTGATCATAAGGAACTGAATATGAGACAAAGGAGATGGCTAGAATTGCTGAATGATTACGACTGTGAAATCCTTTATCATCCGGGAAAGGCAAATGTAGTAGCTGATGCGCTGAGTCGTCAAGAAAGGAGTGGAACAATAAAAGTTATTTCGCTACGAACTGGACTCCTACCCAACATATTTGACGAATTGCAGAAGTGTCAAGTGGAGGCTTATCGGGATGAGCATCTGAAATCAGAACGGTTAGCAGGGATGTCAGCATTGCTAGTAAAAGATGATCGTGGGTTATTGTGTCTGGGAAACAGAGTGTAGGTACCTCGTTTGGGTGGGTTACGTGATCGTGTGTTACAAGAAGCTCATCAATCCCATTTCTCTATTCACCCAGGTACAAACAAGATGTATAAAGACCTAAAGCAACTTTATTGGTGGTCGGGGATAAAAAGAGGGATTGCTCAATATGTGGAAATATGTGATACTTGTAAGAAAGTGAAGATCGAACCCCAAAAGCCGTTTGGTCAACTACAGCGGCTAGAAATACCTATGTGGAAGTGGGAGCAGATTACCACAGACTTCATCACGAAGCTACCAAGGACTCCGAAGGGATTTGATTCTATTTGGATGATCGTCGACAGATTGACAAAATCTGCACACTTTCTACCGATAAAGGAAACCGATTCGATGGAGCGATTAGCTAAGTTGTACATTGACGAAATAGTAACTCGACATGGAGTTCCAATCTCTATCATTTCTGATCGTGATAGTCGTTTTACTTCAAGATTTTTGAGAAGTTTTCAAAGGGAAATGGGGACACAGATAAAGTTAAGTACGGCGTATCATCCCCAAACAGATGGGCAGAGTGAACGAACGATTCAGACCTTAGAAGATATGCTCCAGGCTTGCATTGTTGATTTTGGGGGATCGTGGGATAAGCATTTACCATTGATCGAATTCGCTTACAACAACAGTTATCATTCCAGCATACAAGCGGCACCGTTCAAAGTACTATATGGTAGGAAATGCCGAACGCCTCTGTGTTGGAACGAAGTGGGAGAGAAACAGTTAGCGGGGCCGGAAATAGTTCAGTTAACTGTCGATAAAGTTACTCAGATACGAGAAAGATTGAAAGTGGCTCAAGATAGACAGAAGAGCTACGCTGACCGACGTCGAAAGCCTTTGGAATTTCAAGTTGGGGATTTCGTAATGTTAAAAGTTTCGCCATGGAAGGGAGTCATCCGATTTGGGAGACAATGTAAACTTAGCCCAAGGTATATCGGACCGTTTGCAATTACAGAAAGGATCGGTGAAGTAGCTTACCGATTAGATCTTCCACCGGAATTGAGCAGGATCCATAATGCATTTCACGTATCGAACTTCCGAAAGTGTTTGGTTACTCCAGATCAGTCAGTCTCCCTACTAGAAATACAAGTCGATGAAAGATTAAATTATGTGGAAGAACCTGAAGCTATAGTTGATCATAAAGTCAAAGTGCTGCGGAATAAGGAGATCAGGCAAGTGAAAGTTCAGTGGAGGCACCATAGAGGTCAAGATGCTACGTGGGAATCAGAAGCGGAAATGAGAGCCAAATACCCTTATCTTTTTGCTTAACTGAATTCCGGGACGGAATTCTTTTAAGGGGGAGATGATGTAATACCCCGGGTAAGACCGTTAGTTGAAATCCCTATTCTTTTAATGTTATTTACTCTATAATTGGTGTTTAGGGTAATTATGGGTAAATCTATAAGCCTAGGGATGTTTGGGTTATATTTGAGAAGTTCAAGGTTCATTTGGTAAGTTGTGGTTTGATATTACCTCTTAACATCAGATGGTATTCTGATAACCTAAGCTTAGAAAGTGTACGTGTGTGTGTGGAGGCAAAAAGAAGCAGAAGAAGAAAGTTACGGTTATCGCATCAATCAATTGGGTTGGATTCGATTTTGAGGTAAGCTCTTTTATATTTTGTGTTGGTAATCAGTAATAGAAGATATCCATCGGTTTAGAAGTTACGATTTCAGTGATTGGTATTGATTTCAATCGAATCTATGTATTTTGAAACCGACTGTGTTCTTGAAGAGTCCCGGGGAAGTCCCGGTAGACTCCCGGTAAAATGGACTCCCGGTAAAATGGAGTCCCGGTATAGTGAACTCCCGGTATAGTGAATTCCTGGTAGTGTGAACTCCTGGTAGTGTGAACTCCCGGTATTAGCAACTTCCGGTGATTGAACTCCCGGTGCCAATGAGTCCCGGTACTGTGTAGTCCCGGTACCCTGTGTAGTCCCGGTAGTGGGTTAAGTACAGTGTGTAATGGGACAGTGGAGGATAGGAACTTGTTAGGCTTTATGTAATTTGCTAGTAAAGCGATATATGTATTTCAAATTGTTTCAGATACTGTGGAATAGAAGTGAAAGATATAATCTTTTTTGAAAGAAACTTGCGAGCGTTTTCGATAAGCGAAACAGGTGAGTTTTACTTTAAAAGCGTTTTTTACTGGAATACATATGTGTATGGTTTGGGAATGTGATAATTGGTGATTATGTGTTGATATGTGAATTATAGTATATTGAGTTATTATATTTACATGAGTATTATAATGTGTTATAATACTTTGGCCGGGCTTAGGACCGGTGTGTTTGGCTATAGAATCCGTATAGCGTTGTTTGGCTGTAGATGTTGTACAGCGTTGTAAATTATTAGTTGGCTTGCTACCAACTAATATGGCCAGGAGGAATGAGAAGGGAAGGTACACGATATGTGAGCTTAATTGGATATATGTGATTGTGTTGCGTGATTTACATGAATGAAGTTATATAAATGGTTTCAAACTAACAGGGATTTTCTCACTTAGACCATCGTGTCTAACCCTCATTTTGTTTTAAAAAAATGTATTCCAGGTGGTGGATCGAGTAAGAGCAAGTAATTAGAGTAACCGATGGATGGCTTTTGTGAAGGATTATATGACGAAGATTTTGGCTTGTTTAGCAGTTGTATTACAATATTGAATGTTATGTATGTATTTAGTACATAGTTTGTAGTAGGATGGCTTCTTCTAATTGTAAAAGACTACGGGACCGTACTTGTAATATGATGTTTCGTTTGTTATATCAATGTTATGTTACTTTGTGTGAATTGTTTAGTATATGGGAATTGGGTTGTTACATGTGGAGTATTGCCAGCTTTGTCTTCCGACCTCTGTCGGTCATTTCCTCTGTCATTTCTGTCACTGGACCTCTGTCGGTCACCACTTCTGTCGTTTGACCCTTCTCTTTCTTGATTCTCTCTTTCATATCGTTCATTACCAGATTTCTTCTGGTATCCTCTGTTGAATTCCCTAGTTAAGAGAGCTAAAGATTTAGCTATCGAGGCCAGGGTAGTTTCTTCTTCTGCTGTTACTTCCTCTTCTTCTTCACTTTCTACCATCATGATTTTCTTATTCTTCTCCTTTCTTTCCTCTTTCTTTGGTTTCTCTTTAACCTCTGTAGTCTTACCAACCAATGCAAGAGGTGCAATGATCTGGGCTTTTGCTTGTGCTACCTGAGGCTCTTGTGCTGCTAATGTTCCATAGAGGTCTGATAGGGTCCAGGAATCTAAGTCTTGATTTGTTTGTAGAGACATAGATAACTGAAGCCATTCTTCATTTAGGGACTTCAGGAACATAACGTTGTTTTCTTCAGAGGTTCTGTGGATGCCGAACTTCTTGCACTTGTTTATTAGAGAGTTGAACCTATCATACGTAGTTTGCAGAGATTTGGTTGGCAGAGCTTTAAAGGCATAGTATTCATTTATGTATTGAGCTCTGCGGTTCTTTTGGGTTTTGACTCCTCCTTCTAGTTGTTTTTCCAGTTCTTTCCATAGATCATATGCAGATTCACATGCATCCATGGACTGGAAAAGGTCATTTGGGATGGCCCTGATCAGAATTCTTTTAGTTTTCTGAGCAACTTCGTATTTAGCCCAATCAGAATCAGACCAATTTTCTTGGGTCTTTGGTTTCGTGTGTTCTGGAATTTCAGGTGTGTCGTATGTGCTAGGAACACGAGGTACAATTATCATGGGAATGAAAGGAGGGTCACGTATATAATAAACCAATTCTTTGTCAGTACCCTCAAAGAAGTGAATCATTCGAATCTTCCATTGAGGGTATTCTTCTCTAAGAAGATTGGGAGGTTTGGTTAAAGAACCAGCAGAGAGGAAGTTGTTTGTATTTGTCATTTTAAAGAGATAAATTATCCAGAAAAAAAGGGTTTTAACAGCAGATTTTCAGAGTATGAAGTGGATGCTTCGTATGAAGTTTTTTTTTAAGCTTAAAAGCTTTAAGCTGAGCACTAAAATGGTGTTTTTTAACCAGAATAACAGATTCTATAAGTTTACCAAAGTTCGAATGAATCGAAAATGGCAGAAAAACAGAAACTGTTTGAATAATATGAAGAATAGGTTAAAAATCCAAGTTTCTACCAAAGATCATAGTTTTAGAGTGGATCCCTTGATATTAAAAATCAAGGTTTGCTCTGATACCAATTGTTGGTTCCTGTTTTCTTAACAATGATCTTAACTTTCAGTTAGTTCAGATTTAGAGATGGTGCGGAAGCGTATTTAAGAACTGAAAGATAATGTAAGGTAGAAGAACACACAATATCAAATAAACAGTATGTAAGAACAGATGAATGTCTCCAAGATTACTGTATTTGATATATATAAAGAAACACCAAGAACTTCAAAGGATTAACAGGAAATTTGCAGTTAATGATGTGTGTGAGAAGTGCAAAGCTTAATGATATATGTATTTTCGTGGTTTTTTGCTTAATAGAAGAGTTCACATGAACCTTCTATTTATACTACTTCTAAAGGGGACAATAAGGACTGAAGGTACAAAGACACTGTTCTGGAACAGTAGCTGGAAGGTACAAAACACTATTCTGGAACAGTTGTTGATACAACGTTCATTAAATGCTCCGTATTCAGCTTTAGGCGGAAACCTATCAGAGTTTGACACGTGGAGTTGTCAGGTCACGCCTTTATACGATTGATCTTTAGAACCTTCGAATGGTAGGTATTGTAAGAAGCATGTCCGTCCTTGTTAAGATCTTTTGCGTAGATCTTCTTTTTGCCACAGAAGCTCTGTCAAGTATGACAGAGGCTCTGTGGCCTTGTCCGCATAGAAGAGTCTCGTTGTTTCTTCACTTCGGTCTTCTTGATTAACCCGGCAGAGCCTCTGTCGAAGACTTCTGTCTTCTCGGTTTCTCGGCTACTCGGCAAAGCCTCTGTGGGTTACTTCTGTACTTAGACTATTTTCACAACTTTTATAAACAGAAAGATTGGAGCTAACACTATTTATACTAGAAACAAGGAATCAAAAGATGCTTAAGAAGTACAAAACTGGTTAACCCAATGGGTAATAACCAAGCATCTAAGTACAATAATAGTAAAGTAAAAGTCTATCTTAGGAAGCATCCTCAGGGGCATCTTTAGAGGTGTCTTCAGGGTTGACTTCTGCCCAAGAGTGTACTAAAAGATGCCTGAGATCTTTCTTCAACAAAATATCCGTCCACTTGATTGAGCCATGCCTGCCAATATCACTGTTGTAGCATCCCCTGCTGTAGCAACATAGAAATCAGCAAAAATTCACCAAAAAGATAGGATTATTCCATAAACTACATCCTAGCTCCATTCTAAAGAAAAGGTGTAAAATAAGACTAAAAGTCTCAATATCTACTTGGGAAAGATGTAAAATAAGGTAAAATAAAGTCCTAAATGGGTATAAAAGTGTATATAAATACACACTTATCATACCCCTACAATTGAACTGTTACTTGTCCCCAAGCAACTAAAATGACAACTAAAAATGACTCAAATGAGAAATTAAAAACAATTTAAAGGGTGAAAATGAAAAATAAACAGATTATGAGATTTGGAAACCAAAACAGGACCATAGCCTAGCATAATTCTGTGTCCATCCCTCATCATTCTCTTAATCCCATAAGCCAATAACTCATTTCCTATTATTAGACATTAAGGCCTTGTAAATTCAGAATCTTTAGGACTTTTTGGGTGATTTGGATTTGTAGCACATGGTATTCTTTCAGCCTACAAGTCCTCATTTATAATGCACAAACAGTGTATATGCTATGCATATTTGATCTGTTGTATCTTTTTTGACTTTGGACACCACTGGTTCATCCTTTATTTGTTTTTGTTTTTTTTCTTGGAGCAATTTTCTGCCCTATGGGCTGTCTTTGTGCTCATGAATCAGTGTACCCTCCCCCACACTTGTACTTGTCAATGTCCCCATTAAGAACCGTAATCTTTATGGTTAAGGGTGCAAAGGGTATAATTGGCTTGTGTATGTGAAAGAATGGCCTAAATCACTTTCTAAAAATTACAAGGATGTCTAGTTGATTCCCAGGTGGATGAGCATGGTTATAGTTTTGAGGACTGACAATGGATGTGTATCATCAAAATTACCATGGGATGTGGTTTGTGATGGTGAAAATCTCATAAGACTCAAACACTGAAAGACTTAGCAAATTTCCCAAACTCTAAAAACTAAAAATCAGAAAAATAAAAAACTACTTATGGAGCTAAGGTATAAAAATGGACCTGCCTACTCTTTGGGAGTAGGTTTTGCTGCAGCACTGAGGGTGAACTTCTTTGCCTCCTGTAGCAACTCTTCTGGATATGGTCCAATGCTTGCATACTCCTCTGGATTCTCTGTTGCCCAATTGTTTTCCATGACTCCCTCTCTTGCCATCTGGTATTGCCTGTACAGAGCAGTGAGTTTTCTTGCATGTTGCATAGCCTTATCATGTTCTTCCAAACAGGCCAGCACTTTCTTCTCACTTTCAGCAATCTTGGCCTCCATTTCTTTCTTTTGTTTGGCCATGAGGGTCATCCACATCAGGTCCCTCTCTTGCAGTTTGTTCAAGAGAGTTTCCTGGTTGTTTGCAATTTGGGTGGCTAGGTACACGAAGGATTGGGTTTCTAGCTTCTCTGTTATTGGGACTGAATGGGAGCTCTTTGGTGGTTGTGATGGTTTTGAACTACCTGCAGCAGTTGCTGCAGCATCTAGGAGTGATGCTGCAGCAATGGCATTCTTCTTCATTGCCTTCTCTGCATTCCTCATCACTCTCTTAACTGTCTGGGCTTCTATCACTGCCTTTCCTGAGACAATTTCATCAGTGGGAAGGGATTTCACTTTGGCTCTGTTGAGTAAGGAGTTGATCAGTGATGGATGCCAAAGATCACCCTTGACCTTTTCTACACATGACTTGATGCTTTTGCTTACAGCTTCCCCCACACTGAATCTTTTACCACCCATGATACAGTAGAGTAGTATCATTCTTTCAAAGGTTAGGCTAGTATCATGGGTAGTGGGCTGAAGTGTATACCTCAGGAAATAGAACCACACATTGACCTCAGGAAGTAGGTCCTTGCTATGCATTGTTTTGAACAGCCTATTCTTCCATGTAGCACCAGGTTGAGCAATGGTGCTCAACACCTTCTTAGCCTCTTCTTCAGTGGCCTTCTCTGTCAATTTCCTGTAGTCATTTGAGGCAGGGGACACTATGCCAAACATGTTGTCAATGGTATATGTATCATAAGACACATCAGTGCCCCTTACCTTCACAGTTTAGCTTGTGGATGCAGCAACCTCAACATAGAATTCCCTAATGAGGGATAGGTTGTATCCACATGGTACTGCATAGAACAACTCCCACCCCATTTTTCTGATGGTGTTTGTAATGAAAGGGTAGTCCCTTAAGGCTTCTGGACTAAATCCCTTGTCTGCTAGAGCGTCTTTGGCAGCAAGAATGCCAAATTGTTCTTAGGCCTCTTTACAACTGAAAGTTCCAAAAGAGGTGTTCTCTCTTCTGGATTTGTTCTGGTTGGGTGATGGTGAAATGAGTATCTTCTTCTGCTTTACACTCCCCTTCTTGGGAGTCTTCATCCAGTCAACTAATGAAATATCTTCATCTTCTGCTGTTGCTGCAGCAATCTCTGTATTGCTCACAGCAACATCTTCATCACTGCTATCATCAAACTCAGAACTCTCCTCCTCTGAGATCTCTTCTTCTTCCACAACCTCTGTAACCTTTCCCTTCCCTTTCTTGCCAGCTATAGTCTTCCTCTTCACCAACTCTTCCTCCTTGGTCATAATCACAGTCTCCTGTTCATGTGGCTGTGATTGTCCAGACATGATCATTTCTGGATTGGTTTCAGGAATGGCACTCTCACTTTGCACAGATGGTGCTTTGGTGGTTGATGGCTTGGGATCAGTAGGATTAATGGGTTTGGGTGGGGTTTCTCCTAAAATACGGGCTATTTCAGCCGCATCTTCAGCAAATGGGTTTGTAGTTTTAGGAGTGGGTTGCGATGGGTTTTCATTGGTGGGAGATTGGGGTTCTTTGTTGATATCAATGGTGAGGGATTTGTGGCTAGCAGATGTAGAAGAAACAGAGTTTGATGAGGTGTGAGTTACATGTTGTTTACTAGTTTCATCATCCCATGTTTTCTGCTTCTTCAATGGTGGATTGCTTGGAGAAGGCGATGGAGATTTTTCCTTGACATTGGATTCAGTTGACGGCTTCTTGCTTGAGTCCATGTCGATGCTCTGGTTCCTGGATCTTCGTCTTCTTTCACGATCACTCACCGACCTCAAAACTTTCTTGGCTTGAGTTTTCAATCTCCCCATAATATTGATTTTTTAAGACCCTTCTGCAAAGCTACTGTTTAATCTGCAAGTTGCAAAATAACACTGAATATTTTAAAGGGGTTAAAGGCTGATCGTGGGTTGATTGGTTGGAAAGAAACCGAATGGGAGTTGAATAGTGAAATGTAGTTCAAAACTAACTAGGGTTAACTAGTTATTAAACTAAGTACTCAAAAGTTTTATAGGAACTCAAAAAACAATTGATGCCTTTCAACTATTTGAACAGCCTGAAGAGCATCTTTGCAGAAAAAGTACATTTTTTCGGCTGATAAGACTGTTGGGGTTTTGGTTGCAGAGTGCTATAGCAACCTGAATGTTGCTGTAGCACTGAACCTTTTCCAGCAATTTTGCAAACCTTGAAAACTTCATGTTTTAAAACAGAAACAAAAACTAAACCACTGTATTTACATATTTACAACATGGGTAGGCTTTTTCAAGCCTCTGAGATCACATCTAGGATTGAGAGAGTTGTACCACAGATGTGGTACCAATGGAGTTGGTTGCTGCAACTTCATGATAGGATTTTACTCTTTGACTATTCACTTTGAAAATGGATCCATTGTTGGGGTCAATGAGTTCAACCACTCCATAAGGATGGACCTTATGAACATCAAATGGCCCTGTCCACTTGGATCTTAGTTTTCCTGGAAAAAGTTTCAACCTAGAGTTAAAGAGTAAAACTTTTTGTCCAGCCACAATTTCTCTTTGTGAGATCCTCTTATCATGCCATTTTTTGGTTTTATCTTTGTAAATTTTAGGATTTTCATAAGAGTGATCTCTCACTTCTTCAAGCTCATTAATCTATAGCTTCCTTCTTTCTCCTGCAGCATTGAGATACAAATTTAACTCCTTCAAAGCCCAAAAGGCTTTGTGTTCTAGTTCAAGTGGTAGATGGCATGCTTTCCCAAAAACTAACTTATATGGGGACTGTAGAATCCAGATCCGTGCAACTAATATGAAATCGAATATGATAAAGAAATACGAAATATGATTTCAACTGGTCATCCCTTTCATTAACTTTCAGAGAGAATATTACAGTATGAATTGAAAGCTAAAGAGATGATTAGCTTGTTTTTCCAAGCTAATCAACATTAAATACAATGGGCCCGTGGTTAACAAGCCCACGGCCCGTTCACTAAAAGGCTCAAAATAAACTATTACAAAACAACCCTTGAACTTTAAATCAACTATTAAAACCTGCCCTAACAATCTCCCCCTTGGATTTGAAGTTCGAGTTCGCGCTCTAGCTCTTGTCAGTTGAATACGTATCGTTTGCGCAACGCGAAGTGAACCTCAAAGAATCTGATAGCACGGCGATAGTCGATGCGGTCTTCAATCATTTCCAAAGCTTCCCGAGCAGTTGTTTCATTAGGATTTGGGACATACGAATGCTTTGGATTCTCAGACTCGTGTTGAATAATCTTTCGAAGAGCATATCTGACTTTTAGAAGCGTGCCGTCACAAAATCTGTCTACTTGACTGAAACGCAGAAACTTCTTTTCGTTTTGTTCGTTGTTGTAGACTATCCCGAATTCAGGTTGTAGAAGCAGAGAGTTCTCGGGATATATCTTCAGTTCAGGAGCTTTCAGATTTGGATTTATCAGATTGACTTTCTTAACCCTGTTCTCGATAGCCATTTGAAAATCTGTTAAGTATGACATCATGATAGTACGGACCAGGTGTCGACGAACGGCTTCGAGCGCCTTTGTAATCTCTAGCGGTCGGACGGTTCTTGAATGTAAGTCTTTCAGTAATACCAGAAAGTTGAGCGGTCGGAGGTTCTTGAAGTCAGCTTCAGAGAATCTCCATTCATTACCATCTTTGCGGCGAACGGTGAAGACTGGATAGACGATCCTCATGATGCGGCGTGAATGGATGTTAAGAACCTCTGTGATCTGATGCTTTGTTCTGACTTGACTGACTGGAAGGCACCGCTGCATTGCAAGTATATAACGTCGTTGGTATTCGGGGTCGAGGTTGTAAATACCAAGGCAAAAGGTTGGCTCGATCGGGCGAAGTTTGTGGACGAACATCTTTTTCAAAGATTCCTCCAGATGAGGGATAAGTACCTTGATCTTCTCCCAGCGGTTTTGTTGCTGTTGAGGAAGGGGAGGAAGATCAGAAGTTGTCGTAGGAGGAGTAGTTGTCAGTTGATCGGAAGTAGTAGACTCGGGTCTAGTTGATGATGTTCTGGCGGGTTGAGCATAGTGAACGGGAGTTGCTCCATATAAATTTTGGAGCAGGAACTGATCCTAGTCAATATTGTCGTCCTCATCAGTAGGGAAGACCAAATTTACCTGGAGGTTTACGGCACTGGCGGCTTTTTCGTACCATGCGTCTTCGGTCTTCGGGTTGGTCTCACACTATGGATCTATCATGTCCAGTATCGTTCTGTCTGACGAGTCAAAATCGACCAGTTCCAGTGTTGAACCCTCGGGCTTTTCAACCATCGGGTCTTCTTCATTTGAAATCTCCATATCTATGACCATATCTGCTAGTGGCAACTAGGCTTCGGGTGCTTCTGATGTAGTTGCCGCAGTTGGGGGTTCCTGTTGAACCACTGTTGAAGTTTCGGCAGTCACGATCTGGGCGGTCTCGGTTTGGCGTAGACGCTTCTCCCCCTCATGGTGATCAGGATCATCCTGGTCATCGTGCTTGCGTTTGAGACCGCCGTCTTGACTCTTACAAGTGTCTTCTAGTAAGCGGACCCTCTCAGACAGCGTGGCGGGCGCTTTGTTGTAGTCGTTGAGGGTCGAGTCAATGGCATCAAGGCGTGATGTGATGGATGAAGATGGAGCACTGACCTGGGATCGGAGAACTGAGATCAGTCCTGCTTCAGTCGAGGCGGTTGTATCGGATTCCTGGAGTAGTTGGGCCAATAGCATTGTCTTTAAGGTATCAACCGAATAGATAGGTTGAGCAAATGTCGGTGGATGTGGTGGTGCGGTTTCGGCTTCAACGATCTTTACTTTGCCTTTGATGGCTTTGGCGATCTCGTCGGTGACATGCTGTTCCAGTGCCTCACGGACAGCCTTGAGGGTGCTGTCCAGGGACCCGTGCGACACAAAGTCGGGGTGAATAACTCCGGGACCACTTAGGTTACCCGTTGAGGCGTCTACCACAGGGGTAGAGCCACCTACGTTCACAGTTGGCGTGATGTTAGCTGTGGTAGGATTTCCCACCGATCCTTGTGTTTCACTAAGAGGTGAAGACACTACGGTGGTTCCGGTCGAGTCACGAAGATTCTCGACTTGGTGTTGCTCAGCTTCGAGTGTCCTAGCCAAAGAAGGTTCAATATCAAAAGGCGCTAGACTCGATCGTGCACGAAATGAAGGCGAGACCGGGGGTTGCTGGTTTTTTATTTCAACACCAACACTCTCCGAATGAGAGGCCGGTGGAAGTTGTGCTTGTTCCCCGTGTAATATTGAAACATCCGTCTGTCGTGAGACGGATGAGTGGATGAGGGGGTCGTGCAAATGCTCTGCTGGGTCCACGGAGTCTTCTTCAATACCCCGTTCCAACGTATGAGACGGGATAGCAGATGTGGCTACCCGGATGTCACTCGGTTGGGGTCGCTCAGGAGCCCCGTTATCTTTACGGCCCAATCTTTCTTGGTTCAACTTTGAACGCAGTTCTCTCTGGCTCGCATGTCCAAACTCCTCTACTTGTTCTCCCTCAGATGTCCTAATAGGGTCGGTTCCAGTATGTGGAGGTGAGTCAAGGGGGATTGGGACATTGTAGGTTGGGTTGGGTCCAATATCGCGAGGTATGTGTGTCAGGCGTATGGTACGGGTGGTATCGGAGTCCGTGGAGTCAGATTCCACGTCTTCAACATTGTGAGATGGTGAGGGGGGTTCGGTGATATACGGCTCGGTCGAGTGATGTAGTATCGGTCTAGAGGATGGACCGGCTTGGGCTGAGCTAGAACCGGGTTGCGATTCCACTACACCACCTACTCTCGTTCCCCTTTCTCTCACAACTAACGTTCCCCGTCCGACAGCACCTGCTTGTCGGGCCCTTCCACCTCTCACTCTCGGACCCTCACGTCTCTCGGGTCTAAGTCCCTAGGCAGGTCCCTCCGGTGCTGGCTGGACCATGGGATTACCTAACACTTCCCTATATGCTACTACCCCTGGTGCAGTGGGATCGGCGATGGCTAGTAGTGGTTCAGGGATGGGCATTGCTACCGCATCAGATGGATTGCGGATAACCATGAATTGTAAGTGGTGATGGGGACATACCGGATGGTTCAGGCGGCGAGGAATGGCAGGATTCGCGTCCAGGTGTTGACGCACAGCCAGCGAAAGGAAACGCGGATACGGAAGAAATTTCTTCTGTTTGGAACCTCCAATTTGGCGAATAGCCGCGACGAGCTCCCTCCAGATAATCATCGCAAAGTCGATGTGGCGGTTGTAGCACACATCATGAACTAGGCGCAGGAAGTCGCCGGTGCACTGATCAATGCCTCTCCATCTCGATGAAAGGCAACGGTTTAGGATTGTAAAGAGTGTGTACCATATCGGAGCGAGGTACTTGCGATTGAAAGCGGATGGCCGGTTTAGGTCATGATTGTATCCAAGTGCGAGAATTTGAGCGCAAAGCGTATCATCATTTACGGCAGGATCGTACCGTTCATGATTATTGGCGGTGGCATCTGGAAGAGACAGAAGGCGGCAGAATGAGTCCGGTGTGAGAATGAAAGGTTGGTTATCGATCTGAGCGGTGATCGACTGCGAGTTACCGGCTGTGACGACTCGGGCGGTGAGCCATACCTGTAGAACGTACAGAACTGGGACGTCGGCTGTGCTGGTAAGGGCCTCACGGAGAGGGTGATTCGTGAGAATGTCCAGGAGCACTCGTTGAAGTGGTTGGGGCCTGAACAAGGTCGTGTCCAGGTGGTGGTTGTTGGCCTCCAGTTCAGTGCCATGGTCAGGGTGAACCAGGGCAGCATCGGCTTCCTCGTCAATGACATCCGCCTCTTGAGGTACTTGCTCTTGAGGAGGCGGTTGTTGGTCTCCTGGTAGTTCGTGAGGGTGTTGTTGTTGATCCGCCATAGATAATCTGTTGAAAACAGCACAGTTAGTAATTAAGTTGGAGAAACAAGTGAAGGCGCGTACCTTTGCTGTGATAGGCTCAATCTGAGATAGATCGAGGACTGGTAGTGACAAAACAGGTACAGAATGGACACAACAGCAGAGTTTTCCGGATGAAAGTGCCAAGGAGTCCGGACAACACATGGTGTCCGGGTACATGGGTTTTTCGGATAAGATAAGCAAGTGTCCGGATATGAATGGGTAGGCCAAGTATTCCGTACCTAGTTGTTTCCGGACAACACATGTGTCCGGATGTCAGAGGTATTCGGATGAAAAAAAAAGGAGTGTCCGGATAAAGTGGGGACTCCGGACAAGAGAGTCCGGGTGTCAAGGGTGTCCGAGTACACTCTTCTTCCGGATAACATTAGTGTCCTGACACCAAACTACCCGCTAGTTGAACTTACCGAAAACCCTAAAGTTTCCGAACAACTAGGTCTCCGGGTGATGGTGGTTTTCGGATGGATCAGCATGTGGTTGAAAGTGTCCGGACACGACGAATGTGTCCGGACGAAACCCTGAGGATAATCAGCGACCTATCGACCAGTGTGGTTGCAGACTAATGTGATAAGAATTGTTTTAGACCACACAGAGAGAGTCATCCTATCATAACTTAGCACTAATGAACCACAAAATGTGCGGACCCGAAAATGAGGTTTGGATTCAAAGAAATCGACCAAATCGGGTCTGTTTGTGATGCAATGTGAATGAAACTCGAGGTATAGGAATCGAGATAGATAGAGGAGCAACATACCTGATTCGAGGGACTAAAACCACCGTGAATCGAGAGAGAGGAGAGTCTGAGCGAGAGAGAAAAAAAAACCGTCGTAGGGTTTAGGGTTTTAGAGCGTTTGTCCGGATAAAGAAAACAAAGAGGACTCCAGGTACATATATATATATATGTGGGTGGAGTCCGGGTAATATCCGACCCGGATATCTACCCGGTCCGTATTATGTCCGAATGCGAGAGTTTTCCGGGTGCGTGAGTTGTCCGGGTGAGAGAGTTGTCCGGATGCGTGAGATGTCTGGATGCGTGAGGTGTCCGGATAACTCTGGGTAGTTCTGTTCTGTGAAGAATTGCACTGAATAGTACTGGAAAAGAACTTCCTCTCGCTCCCCCTCAAGCAGAGCATGGGTATATCCTTGCTCCCCCTTGGATTATGCAGGGGAGTGCAGGGGAGAGTTCCGGCACACAAAAACTTTTAGATTTTGTAAGAAAAAACTGTGCCGCTCCCCCTCAAACGATGATCATAACGTGCACACAGGAGTGCCCACACACACAAAAACTTACGACATGTAAGAGAAAAACTGTGTGTGACGCTCCCCCTCAAAGTATGAGGAAACTTACCTGATATTGCATTCTGCTCCCCCTGAACACGAGAAAATATGGTGAAAGCACAGAGATAGTGAAAGAGAAAATATGATAGGATTTATATAAACCCTAAACCGGATCTTTAAGCTCAAGAATGATTAGTTCTAGATCATGGAATAAACATATACAAATCACAACATGAACAGCGGAATTAAACGACAGATTTGTATAGCTAACAAGGTTCATTAATTTAAACATACTGATTACATACTCACGCCCCAATTTGTTGACCTAAGTTATCAACAAACGAATACTTCTTCTCAAGTATTAGGATTAAGAACCTTGGGGCTCATGCACACACATCTACACGTTTTTGTTTAAACGTGGGTTTCAAGAACGTCTAATTCTATATCTCTAGGTTTCTTTATATACTAGAAACCTAGATAAACTAGAAACTAGATAAATACCAATCCTAGATAAACTAGGAATCCTAGATAAACTAGAATTTACAAGGATAACTATAAAATAAACATATTACAATTCGAACCCTTGTAAGTTGAAGTTTTGACACATCAAATCTATATGAAATATTCCTAACAATAGACGACAGTATGAAATATTGGAAACACACGAAGAAAGAATGAAAAACAAACGAGATCTACTTAATAAATACCTAGACTAAATCTAGCTGTGTAACTAGAACAAGTAGAATACAAGTGCGAGGAAATGTGTGCTCATGCATCAGGAGGTTAAACACCGGATGATGAGTAGACAGTTTCTCGTATATGTATGGAACTTGTAACGGGCACACAGTTGGATTACGTCTTCAGATTTAGCATACCTAGCTTGAACACAAGAGTTTTAAAGCGTTTTTCGTCCAAGGCTTTGGTAAAAAGGTCTGCTAACTGATGTTCAGTATTTACGAAGTAGAGTTTGACTGTACCTCTTTCGACGTGATCCTTAATAAAATGATACCGAACGTCGATGTGCTTCGTCTTGGTGTGTTGGACCGGGTTGCTTGATATGGCAATTGAGCTCTTTGAGTCACAGTAGATCGGGACTTTGACATACGTGAATCCATAGTCTTTGAGTTGTGTCCGCATCCAGATTACTTGGGAACAGCAGCTTGCGGCGGCCACATACTCCGCCTCGGCCGTTGACGTTGACACGCATTGCTGTTTCTTTGATGCCCAACTCACGAGGCTATCTCCCAAGAACTGAATGTGTCCCGAGGTGCTCTTGCGGTCCATCATGCATCCCGCGTGATCCGCATCAGAGTAAGCGGAGAGGCCAAAACCTGTCTCTTTCGGGTACCAAAGGCCAAGATCAGCAGTACCACGTAAATAACGAAAAATTCGTTTAACAGCATTGTAATGAGACTCTTTAGGGTTTGACTGATAACGGGCGCAAAGAAATGTCAAGAACATGATGTCCGGTCTACTGGCAGTGAGGTACATTAAAGAACCGATCATTCCCCGATACAATTTGGCGTTGACAGCCTTTCCGTTAGGATCGGCGTCTAGCTTTGTATTAGTTGCCATGGGAGTTTTCAGTGGTGAGGACTGGTCCAATTGAAATTTCCGAAGGATATCCCGAATGTATTTGGACTGGTTTATGAA
Source organism: Saussurea involucrata (assembly GCA_033807775.1). Classification (NCBI taxonomy): domain Eukaryota; kingdom Viridiplantae; phylum Streptophyta; class Magnoliopsida; order Asterales; family Asteraceae; genus Saussurea; species Saussurea involucrata. The sequence continues at coordinate 52,758,514 of CM066312.1, read as the reverse complement.
AATTCCTGTCGACAGTTGTTTAACTTGAAGACCAAGGAAAAAGTTTATCTGACAAAGCATACTCATTTTAAAAAAATTTCCCATAAGAGTGGCAAAGTTCTTTGCATATAAAGGACTAGTAGAACCGAAAATGATGTCATCGACATATACCTGAACTTGAATTATGTGACCCTTTTCGTTTTTGATAAACAGTATAGAATCAATTGTACCTCGAGTGAACTCTGCTTCTAACAAAAATTTTGATAGTGTGTTGTACCATGCTCGCGGTGCTTGCTTCAAGCCGTATAGTGCCTTGTCTAAGATGTAGACATGACCAGGCTTCGAGTCATCTACAAATCCATTGGGTTGCGACACGTAAACTTCTTCTTGGAGGTCGCCGTAAAGAAAGGCTGTCTTCACATCCATTTGGAAGACTGTGAAGTTCTTGTGCGCGACATAAGCGAGAAACATACAGATTGCCTCGATTCGCGCTACTAGAGCATAAGTCTCATCATAGTCAATCCCCTCTTGTTGTCGGTACCCTTTGGCCACAAGACGCGCCTTGTTGCGAACAACGATACCATCTTCGTCCTTTTTATTCTTGAAGATCCATTTGGTCCCGATTACCGTCTTGTGCTTAGGACGTGGAACCAAGCGCCATACCTTTAGAGCCTCAAATTAATTTAGCTCTTCTTGCATGGCGATGATCCAGTCTGGATCTTCGAGCGCTTCGCGTACGCTCGTTGGCTCAATCGTGCTCAAGAAGCCCGAGAATAGGCAGAAGTTGGCGGAAGCGCCTCGTGTACGAACAGGAGTCAAGGGATCACCGATGATCTGATGTAGGGGATGGGCCTTCGTCCATTTGGTGGAGTGCGGAAGCGGCTGCTGAGTAGAGTGAGATGTGTCCGGATCCACGTATGAACCTGATGGAAGGTCTTGAACTTGTTCAAGAGTAGCAGTCGTGTTTCTTGGAGGAAGTGGGGAAGGATTCGTCGATGATTGAACAACTTCTGGTTCCGAGGTCGTCAGAGGTTGAGCATCGGTTGTAGCAGATGACGAATCAGTAGGAGCGATCTCCGAGAGTATGGGTTCCTCCGGGGGGTTACAGCACCAGGTGCAGTCGTATCAGATGATGACGGTTGGGCTGTCTCTATAGATGTTGACGGCGTACTCGTAGACGGGGGCGGACCAGATAAAGCGGCCGAATCCGTATTGCGAGCAGCCTCAAGTCGCGGTTGCGCTGAGACAGATGTGGAAGAATTAATAGTGTCATCATAAAAATATTGAAACAGTAAATCTAAATCAGAAGAGTCAGCATTCGATGAAGATGCATGATTCGGATTTACTGTGGCTTGTGCAGATCCCAAACTTGAAGGTCCAGAAGCTAGCACTCCAGTTATACCGGGTTCTGAACTGAGTTGTTCAGAAGCCAAATCTACGGCTTCGTCGAATGTCACGTTTATGCTTTCAACAACGGATTTGGTCCGTTTGTTGTAATCGCGATACGCCTTAGCCTGCATGGAGTATCCGATGAAAACTCCTTCGTCCGCCTTGGGGCTGAATTTCCCGAGATCATCCTTGTCGTTAAGCACATAGCAAGTGCATCCAAATGCATGGAAGTAGCCGACGGTTGGAACGTGATTATTCATGATCTCGTACGGTGTTTTGTTGAACCGCTTGAGAAGGATAGAGCGGTTTTGTGTGTAACATGCCGTAGACACCGCCTCAGCCCAGAGATATAGCGGTAGATTTGCTTGGGATAGCATTGTTCGAGCAGCTTCAATGAGGGTATGGTTCCGTCTTTCCACTACTCTGTTTTGTTGTGGAGTGCGTGCTGCAGAGAAAGTGTGTGTGATGCCCACCGTTCTCAGATAGTCATCCACCTTTTGATTCTTGAACTCCGTCCCGTTGTCAGTTCTGATGGACTGAACGTGTTGAAGCTTGTTTTGCTGGACAGTCTTCAGGTGATCAATGATGAGCTCCGGAGTTTCGTCCTTCGAGCGTAAGAACCTCACCCAAGAGTAGCGCGAGTATTCGTCCACCATCACGAGCACGTATTTGCGTTTATTGATGCTTGGAACACGCATTGGACCACACAAATCCATATGAATGAGTTCGAGAGTCCGGGTCATGCTCGGAGTTTCCTTCGGCGGATGTGATGCGCGCGTCATCTTTCCCTTTTCGCATGCTCCACAGAGACGATCCTTCATGAATGGAAGATGGGGCACGCCTCTGACGTGTTTGCCTAGCACCAGTTTATTTATACTTCTGAAGTTGAGGTGCGAAAGACGTCTATGCCATAGCCAAACTTGGTCGGAGTCGGCTTTTGACAAGAGACATACTGGTTTGTCTGTCTTGAGAGCGGCGAGATCAATGGTGTAGAGATTGGTCTTGCGAGTTCCAACCAGAAGTTCCTCTCCTTCGTTGTTGAGGATTCTACACCTTGTGGCTTTAAAGCTGACCTCGAGATCCTTGTCGCAGAATTGACCGATGCTGAATAGATTGTGTCCTAATCCTGCGACGTGGGATACCTTCTTGATTGTTATCTTGTCTTGGACGATGTGGCCGTAGCCCACGATCGGCGACTTCTCGTTATTCCCAAATCTCACATCTCCGCAGTATTCTTCCTTGTAATTCGTGAGAAGCTCCCTTCTTCCGGTCATGTGCTTGGAGCATCCAGAATCTAAGTACCACACATGACCGTTCTGCAAAACAAGATTAGTGACGTTTAGGTACCCAAATTTGTTTGGGTCCTGGGGGTTAGATTTGGCACTACCTTGGGAAATTTGCTTTGACTCAGCTTTCCCTTTAGGTGAAGATTTTACACCGTTGGAGGGAACTGGTTTTGGCACTTGTTGCCTCTTGGGTGCAGAATTTACACCTTTTGGAGGAACAGATTTTGGGGCAGATTTCCACCTGGGTGCCGGTTTAACCTCAGTAGGAGTATCCCGTGTAGGAATGGGTCGGGTCTCCCGCTGTGGTTTAACCGTTTGATTGAAACCCCTTTTGAAATGATGTTGTTGCTTGTTATTATGAGGTTTGCGCTTATGAAATAGGTTACCAACAAAGTAAGGCGCATACCAATCATTATTGTGAATATCATCAAAATCATTCCAACCACAATTAGAACAACATAAACAATCATGCGATAACTGAATCAATTGATTAAGAGAGTTAACTTTAACGGGAAAAGAAACATCAAAATGGTTCCAATGATTCCAAGCATAATTGTCTTTGTCTATTCTAGAATTGAAAACAGGTGGGGAAGACTTTGACGCATCCTTCTTGACTGATTCCGTCTTTAGCCACTTTGGTGTTTCTTTATTAGCGCGACCATTTTTATCTGAAACAGCAAGGACAATATGATCAGTGACTTTTGAGGAAACAGGAGTCTTAGTGGTCGGTCGTTCGGTCTTTTGCATCGGCTGTGACTGTTTTTGAGAATTGGAAACATTTTCAAGAATCTTGATCACAACCGGAGTCTTAGGTTGAGAATAGTCGCCCTTTAGAAAATTGACCGGACGATTAACCACTGGAGACAAAAAATCAGGTTGACTTGGAGAAATAGTAGTGTTGGCAGTCAATGGTCCGGTCGCTTGCCTTGGCTGTGATTGCCTTTTGGAAACAGGTTTCGAGGTTGGTTTTGACTGGGAAATCCTGATCACGGCTGAGGCCTTTGTTGGAGAACATCTTTCTTTTAAAGAGTTAACCGGATGATTAACCCCGGGGGATAAAATATCAGTGTGACTTGGAAGAGGTTTGTCGAAGGGAAACGAATCAAACTCTTCTTCACTGTTACCTTCGGAGTTCATGTACTCTGAAAAATATATTTTTGGAATATCCGGAATGGGATCATGTGTGGAAGGCGATGAACATTTTGTGCTTTCGGTTGTGTGCTTTGGGGAATTCGGTGCGGAAGCGTATGAAAAATCCGAATTTAAATTCCTTTTAACACACTCATCTTGAGAAACTTCGTTTTCTTGCAAAGAAATATTTCCGATGAAGGCTTTACACGAGGATGTGTCAGATGAGTTAGAGGAAAGTTCAGGTGAAAATTGCTTCGCAGTTTGGAGCAAGTCAAGCTGCACTCGGAGTTGACTATTTATCATATGCTCTTTCATCGTTTCTCTTGTCATTTCAGACAGTTTTGATGAGAGCGTATTGATTTCCCACTAATATATTTCCTTTTCCTCACTTGACACACCGTCGGTTTTCTCAGATTTGAGTTTCTCAATCTCAGAGATGAGCACTTTCTTTTCGTTTTCAAAGGTGGACCTTTCTTTCTCAATCGACTCCTCCAACTCGACAATTTTTGCTTCCAAGATGAGAGGAGGAACATAGAGTTTAAACTCATCCGTCTCAGTCTTGGTTGCAGGTGTTACATCCTCATCCTTCTTGGAGGAATCCTTGGGTGTAGCTACCTTGTAGGGGTCGAAGTAGTCATTGGAAAGATACTTTTTGTCCTTTTGATATGAGTAGTTTAAAGGTTCATAACAAAATGGAAATTGAATTCCTCGTTTGTGTGTGCGTTTATGTTCCTCGGTTTCCTCCTCCTTTTCTGGTTCAAGAGGACCAGTCCATTGAATTGCGTACTCTGGATATTTTTTATCTAATCTATAGCAAGCAAAATCATACAGAGTAGGGAGTTGATACCTTCCCTTTTTCAGATATGTGGGTTGTCATATCCGATTCCCCATTCTTTGTTAAAGTACGTGAACTCTTTGGGTTTGTTCAAAAAAATGGTTTGATCAGTTTGACCCCTTTTGTGGAGTTTGGTTTCAAGATCCAAAATTTTAGTTACATACTTCTTGTGTTGAATTTGAAGAGAAGAACATTGATAAGTAATGTCTTCTTTCTCATTCAAGCACAGATCAAACTGACGTTGGAGATCAGATAATCTGGCTCTTAAGTCTTTAGGTGCTAATGAAAGAATTTTGCATCTGTCTTTTAAATCAGCATTTTCAGACTTATACTTCTCAGTTAATTTCATTTGAACATTAAGCTTTTCAGTTATTGAAATAATTTCAAGCTTTTGTTCTTCATTTGTGGCTTTGAGGGAGTTTGCCTTTTCTGTGATGGTTTGTAGTTGAAGTATGAAGTTTTGTAAGCAAGAGTCACATACCTGGTTTGCTATTGCCTTGTCTTCATCCGTAGACGATTGATATCCCATGAAAGCATCAACACCTTCATAATCTTCCTCAACATCATATCTGCCTAGCCAATACTCATTTTCAGCGAACATTACCTCCCCAGCCTCCTTCTGTCTGGCCAGTGCAAGCTTAGCCTCATAATAGTGAGAGTTCTTCACTATAGGTTGACGGCAATCTTTAGCGAAGTGATCGAGTTTCCCGCAGTTGTAGCATTTCATAGGTTCATCTCGCTTCTTCCGGTCACCTTTCTCTGTCTTCTCCTTCTTCTCAGATCTATCTTGCTCCTCTACCTTCTTCTTTCCTTCATACCGGTCCTTCTAGTCGTGACGCTTATTGGAGGAGGTGGAGTAGCGTTGACTATTGGAAGAAGGCTTCTTGTAAAACTTTTGTTGTTGAAAGGATTTAGTCAGAAGGGCAATAGCTTTCATTAAGTCTGATGCTTCGTCATCATCATCATCACCGTCTTTCTCGTCTTCAGGTTCTGACTCTGAGGAGCTGTGTTGTGGATCGCGTCTGGATTGACTGCTTGAAGACTTCCCTTGTTTGGAAGTGATGAGGGCAATTCGATCAGCAGATGGTTTTGGCTCATTCTTCTTTTCTCCCAGAAGCTCATTCACTTCATCTTCGTCTTGGAGAAGTGTCTCATACAGTTCATTGATGCTGATGTTCTCTATCAAGTTGTTGTGCTTGACATGAGAAGCATACACTTTCCATTCAGGTATCAAGTTGTTGAGGAACTTTAGTGCATTCTCAGTATTGGAACGAACAATTTTATTCTTGTTCAGTTCATTGAGGAGTAGACAAAACCGCTCATAGGTCTGGGTAAGGGATTCACCGTTGCGCTGCTTGAACCCATCGAACTTGGTTATCGCACTGTTTATCTTCAGCTGATTTCCTACAACGCTCCCTCGCATCATTTTGGCTACTTGGTCTCACATGCCTTTAGCCGTGTCTTTGTAACTGTCTATGGCAGTGTAGATAGAATTAGGAAGGGCTTGAACCAGATATCTCTTTGCATGTTTTTCACCTTCAGTCATGCCTCTTTCAAATTCTGTCATCTCAGCAAGAGTCTTCTTCTCACGTCGAGCTATTGCAGTTGCAGTTGCAGCTATGTCCTTCATTGGCTCAGCAATTGGGCCATGATCCAGAGCTCTCTTGATGTACTCATAGTTGTCCTTGGACTCTATGAAGATCATGAACCTATCTCGCCATTGGCTGTACTCGTTCGGATAGAGACACGGTGGCTTGGTGTCAGTGCCAATTGCGAGAGCATCACGAGAAGTAGACATCTTCGGTTGCAACGGAGTGATCGTCAGACGTGTAGATTGATTCAAAGTTTAAAACCTAGCGCAAGGAACTAAGAGTGGAGTCCTAACGCAGGTTCTATGAGTGGTTAGACAATAACTTAGTTTACTGGATAGGAATCCAAAGAAGTGATCTGATCTGGAAGTGTCCGGATCAGAATTGAAGAAAGCAGTTCAAATATAAAGAGTTGTCCGGATAAGCAAGGGAGTCCGGATAACTTGAGTTGTCCGGATAACTTGAGTTGTCCGGATAACCAAGGTTACCGGATGGTCTTAAGTTACCGGATAGAGATCAATTCAAACAGAAGCTTACCGGATGCTGTGGATTCCGGACAGTATTAGGTTTCCGGGTACGATGGAGTTTCCGGATACTGTGAAGTTTCCGGATACCACGAAGTTTCCGGGTAAAAATTGGGTTTCCGGATAAAATTGATTTCCGGATACTTTGAGTTATCCGGAACAATATTACCCGGATAGGTTTGAGATTATGGGATACTTACCCGGATGGATGACTTACCCGGAAGGAACTGGTTGTCCGGAAAAGTTGGAAGAATCCGGATGGAAACACAAACGTCCGGACAAAATGAACTTGTCCGGAAACTGCGGCTGGGTTTGTCCGGACATTGCGGCTGTTTACTCAGTTCGATCGATTTCTCAACTAGGGTTACTCAAGATTGTTCCTGAAAGATTAGAAACAATACCAAACACAAAACTAACACTAACCCGATCAATTTCTAAGCAAAAAGAACACGTTTTGATGGTAAAAATTCGATTTTTGTTGAAGAACACTACCAAAAACTTTGATCTTAAATTGCTAAATTGACCAATCAAACGAATGAATTAGGATGTGAAAATTTGCAGAAACACTTATAACGATAATGCTAACACAACCCAATAAGCAAAAACAACCAATTTCGACAGAATCAAATTTTCAAGAATTCAAGAAAAGTCAGACGGGTAAAAGTCAAACTAACCAGAAATTGATGAATGAAGCTTTGAATCGAATCCGTCTGTATGCTCTGATACCAATTGTAGAATCCAGATCCGTGCAACTAATATGAAATCGAATATGATAAAGCAATACGAAATATGATTTCAACTGGTCATCCCTTTCATTAACTTTCAGAGAGAATATTACACTATGAATTGAAAGCTAAAGAGATGATTAGCTTGTTTTTCCAAGCTAATCACCATTAAATACAATGGGCCCATGGTTAACAAGGCCACAGCCCGTTCACTAAAAGGCTCAAAATAAACTATTACAAAACAACCCTTGAACTTTAAATCAACTATTAAAACCTACCCTAACAGGGACATTCCAATGGGTGTCTTATAGGCAGTCCTATAAGCCCATAAAGCATCATCAAGCTTGAAGGACCAATCCTTCCTTGTTGGCTTTACCACTTTCTCTAGAATGCTCTTAATCTCTCTGTTGGAAAGTTCTGCCAACTGTAGAGTCACAGTGGTTGGTCTAGCCTCTCCTATCCCTAGATTTTTTAAAATGGATAAGGGCATAAGGTTTATGCTAGCACCAAGGTCACATCGAGCATGTCCTACATGTTTCCCACCTATTGAACAGGGTGTAGAAACGAGGATTCAATCTTACAATCAATTATGAACAATTAAGAACAATCAAACAGAGAATTTGATCAAACAGACTTGTATTCAATCAAGAACAGATTACAGATCTAGAGAGAGAATCTCTCAAAGATTACAAAAGTGAATACAGAGATCTATATGAAAACGTTAGTTAGCTAAACAGTGCTAACTTTTATATATACTGCAAGGAAAGTCTAAAGCTACAGTACATATGCATGACAAACCAATAGAACTTATACACGTGTTCTATGGTGTAACTGAATTTAACTGGAAATATCTAAGATCTAAGTTCTGAACAACATGTTCAGAACTTCTGAACAATCTTCTAATTAAGCACATCAGAACTTCCTTCAAGCACTTGGGATATTTTCATCTTTATCTTCAGAAGTTCTGAGTCTCCTACTTAGAACTCTGAACCTTCTATTCAGACTTTCATACTTGTAATCTTTTCGAGACTTCTCTAATCAGAAGTTCTGAGTCTCCTACTCAGAACTCTGAGTCTTCTGCTCAGATGTCAACACTTGTGTTTTTGACAAAACTTCAGATCTAACAATCTCCCCCTTTTTGTCAAACACTCCTGTATTTATCAACATTGAATTCTTTTAGAGCAGGCACAATCTTCAGTAATATCACATTCCTCAGAGCAAGTCTTCTACCAATCTGCTCAATGAGATCTTTTGTCTGTTGAATCTGAACTCCTCTTTGTATCTTCTTATTTAAACTGTTTTTGATGAATCTGAGAGTTCCAGAGCGGTATTTAGAAGCTTCACTCGCTCTGAAGTAGATCTTTTGCTTTTGTTCATTTTTCAGTACAACACCCAATTCTGGCCATTCAGTGACTTGACCACTCTTCATAACATCCAGTTGCACATGTTCATTGTTTGGCTTTGATAAGTAAACACATGGTCTATGCACATACAGAGCAATCTGAAAATATGTATAAGCATGCCATCTCAGAATATAGAACATGGCACTTCTTACTATTGCAAAAGCTGCTCTCTCCTTCTTGTATTTACTACAGTCTTTATTTTGCAGCAGACTGTACAACTTATAGAAATCCACAACAGAGATCTCAACAAAATCAGCTTCAGTGAAGTAGTAGACTTTTCCATCTTCTCTTAGTACTTCGAATCCATAATACTAATGTTTTCTGAATTGCTTGACAACCAATTCTCTGATTCCAGTGATCATGAATTCAGAGTACACAAACTTCCTTTTCTTTCCCACCATATTTTTCAAATCTGCACGAAGCTTCTGAGAAAATTATGTCTTGCCATGATACACACTTAGAAAATTCACTTCTCTAGGCTGAAAGAAGTTTGGTAAAGTAAACTCCAAAAACATGTCATTAAGATCAACAGAAATCACTTCTGCATTTGTCTCTGATTTTTCTGCTTGTTCAGCCTCTTGCATCTGAACATCTTGTGAAGATATATCTGGAATTATTTCTTCAACATCATCTGAATAAACCCCATTTACTTCATATTCAGCAGGAAATACAAAGTCTTTGTGTAGCAACTTCTTTGGGATTTCTTCTGAGAGCATCCATTCACTACAATCTTTGACTCTTTTTCTGAGATCCAATCTCTCTTTGATATGTCTTAAGCATTTTTCTTTCAGAATTGCCTTTTCTCCTTCAGCACTTACTCCCATTTCCACCAACAACCATTGTAAAGTAGCATCACTGTACTTCACCAAATCATTTAATCTGAAAAACTTTCTTACTCCAGAATCTATATATGCAAAACCTTCATTTTCAACTCCTTCAGCAATAAACCCACGACCTCCAATTTCATGAATGGGATTATTGATTGGATGGCTCAAGTTACACTTCTCATTCCCTGCTTCAATAGCCAACTGAAAATCATAGAAGTACATATTTCTTACATAAATCCCCAGAATTCTTCTGCATTCAAGTTCTATCCAAGATTCTTCAATACAAGCAAAGAACTTCACCAAGAAAATTTGATCATCCAAAAACAATCTATGGAAGTCAAAACTGGTCATGCTTACTTTAAGATTCCCTTCCTTCTGAACTATTAAACTCACATATTTTAGCCCATCAAATTCATCAGTCTTAAACTCCAGAACTTTCACAATTGCTTTCTGAACATGTAGTCTTTCATCTGGTTTTCTGAATCTGTTAGAAGTTTCCACATAAATCATCTGAACTCTTTCATCCATGAACCCATCGATAAAGTTCTCAATAATCACAGAGTCATCTCCTGTGCAGTAAAGATATTCATATGTTTCTTCTGGAAATACATCTTTAAAAAAATGATTGACAAGTGGAGTGTCACTCATTTCAAGAATAAAGTCACATAAAGGTTCTTTTAGAATTGGTAACTCAAACTTTGGAATCTCAATAGGCTTTTGGTACACATAATCCAAAGGCATAAAGTAATTCTCAACTCTGTCATACTCTTTATCATTTGCTCCCAATTCCTCACTAAAATGTAGTTGAAATTCATTCTGAAACTTTTGTGAATAATCAACAGAATGATCCTCTTTTCCCAACAAATCAATAGGTCTCACCATTCTGATAATCTTTTGAACTTTCTGAACATTAAGAGCTCTAACCATTTCAGTGTGCATTCTCCTTATCAGAACCTCATCCAACCTTCTTTCTTCCATCTCAGAGTTAAAGAGCTCACTTTTGATATAAGGAACAATATCTAAACATGTACTCACCTCAGATCTTTCAATTAAACTTTCTTCAGAAACATCTGCCATACTTATCTCATAACCTTCTTCAGAAGAATCAGTCATCATTTCCTCTTCTGCCATAACATTTTCATCATTCAGAGTAACTTCATCAAATCCAAAAATACTCACTGCCTTAACATTTTGATCTGCCATAACTACACCATCTGTCAAAAGTACTTCAGTTTCATCAGAATTTACTTCTAACTCGGTATTCAATTCCAATTCCTCTGTTTTATCAGTACCTCCTTCAGAAGACTTTTCATGTACCACTTTATCAGTTTCCATATCATCCTCGGTGTCTGAACTTATTGTCTGAACCTCCACTAACTTCTCAACTTCTGCTGATTCTTCAACAATAGCCAATTTTTCAACATCTGCTGAATTTTGAACATTTTCTGAGTTCTAAACATCTGCTAACTCAACATCTGCTGATTCAACTTTTTCTAACTCATCAGTGCTTTGCTTTTCTAACTCTGTGCTTTGCTTTTGCCTTTTCTCCCCCTTTTGATGATCATGAGGATCATTATCATCAAACTTTCTTTTCAAGGACTGAGTAGAATCTGATTCAGGTTCTGCAACAGACATAGGCATAATAGCTAGAGGCTTTGACACAGTTGCCAGATGTGAACTAAAAGCTTGCAACAGAGATGATTTCATATCATTCATATTCTTTACTAACTCCTTTTGAAATTCTGACAGATTATCCTTGATCTCCTTTTTGTGAGATTCCAAGGATTCTTTCACTGTATCTTCCTTTGATTCAACAGATTTAGCTTTGCCTTCCAACATAATTCTGAGTTCCTTCACCTCATTTTTCAAAGAATCAACAGTACTCTCCAATTTTTCAACTTTCTCCCCCAACACCTGATTTTGTTTCTGAATCTTTTCAAATTCAGAGTTTTCTAACAGTGAACCTGGAAAAATAGATGAACCAGTTTTCATGTGCTCAGGGAGCTCATGGCCTGTAGGTGCCACAAAGACACCATGTACAACAGATGCACTGTGTAATGAAGCTTTTAAGATGTTCACTTCACCATGACTTCCATCCAATCCTTGACAACCAATAATAGGAATGTCTATGGATGTTTATACAGGAATACGAAATTCTTGTGATGTGCTAGTGTGAAAAGGAATTTCAGGCTCAAGTAGGATTTTACTGTGCAATCCAGACTCAAAGTGTTGAATAAATTCTTGGGATTTATCACCTCCCTCCAAATCAGTTTGGAATGGTTCCCTTGTTTGAATTGAAACAGTAGCATGTTGAAATGCTTCTGAGTGGCTAGGGATGGGTTGTTCAAGTTCCACCACGGGCTCCATGGTGTTTTCTTCAATGTTGGTCACCAAGAGTTGTGAACCAACAGTAGATGTGGTTGCCCGGATTAATTCGGGTGGTTCAGAATTATCTCTTTTTGTTTCAAATTCTGTTAACATTATCTCATCCTCACCTCTCTCTTTCTGTTTTTCACTTTCCATTCTAACCAAGCTCCATGAATTTTCCCTCTCTATTCTCTCAGAATGTTCTCCCTACTGAACATTCTCCCCCTCTTTATTTTGATTAGACCCCTCACCTCTCATCTCAGGTTGTTCCTCATGGGAAGGGGCTTGAGGCTGATCAAGTCCCATTGAGGTGCAATATGCTTTTAGAATCTCACTCTCCCTTGGAATATATTGCCTAAGTGACCTTGGAAGAGGTCTGTGATTTGGAAAATTTTCAATTTTAAGAGCAGAAATCATTTTACCCATCTAGAAGATTGGCCCATGCTCCTCATTTGATCTTCTTGGAATGTTTCTATCTTGATCCATTGCATACCAAATTACCAACGGCCAATACCTCGGATAAGGTATATATGTGAGTATCTTATCCGTTGTTTTCCCTTCTTTTGCCTTCTGATTTCTCTCAAAAGTATTCTTCATATCTTCCCATAGAATAGAAGCATAATCATAATGCATATTCTTCACTAACCCAAGAAAGATCTGCAAAATTTGTCTTGAACCTTGATCTAAAGAACTGTTCTTCCCAGATAGACACTTGTTGATTATGTTGAAGAAACATGCCCAGATTGGTGGCAATTTGTTTCTTCTTAATAGACTTAGATTCTTCAATTCATCATTATACCCTATTCTTCTGAATTCAGCTATTAATTCCTCTGTCAATGGAGAATCTTCAAAATCTGATCTCCCCTGTAAATCATCCTTTTCTGGTAGCCTCAGCATTGTTCTCATAAACTGTACAGTCAAAGTTACAGTAACTCCCCGTATTTCAGATACAAATTTGTTACCTTGTAACTCCAAATGCTTCCACCACTGTTGTATATATTGTACAGGAACATATTTCTTTATTGTAAACCACTTCTTGAATGGATGGTACTTCAGCAACTCTATGATTATTCTATGTTCTTCCTTGAACCTAGTTTCATCAAGTACTAACACACAATTGTTTTCAATCAAATCCAAATACTCACTCTCAGGTACAAGTCTCTCCAAAGAATTTGATCTTCCAGACATTATAGACCTAGCCGCACTCTGTTCATGTTGTATATTTTCATTTCCCCCATCTGTGTTTCCTTCAGATTCTACCATATTCTCATCCCCTGCATCTCCTTCAACATTTCCTCCTAAAACAATGTTTTCAGGCATTCGAACTTCATCGTTCTCTGAATCCGAGGATTCCATCAAGGTTTTCGAGGAATGTAATGATATAGCTCTACTTCTTCTTGAACCAGACATGATTAATATAGAAGATTGAAAGAAAACAGACTCGAAGAACTCTGGATTTATGTGTATCTCACTTTTCACTCTTGGAATTCAAATGAAATTGAAAGAGGGATTTTAAGATCTATTTAAAATCCGCGAAGCTGAAAGGTTTCAAACGGTGAAAAGTTGCTTTTTGTCAGAGTTATAACGGATTCAAACACTGTGAAGTACCACAAAAGATATTAAATGAAACGTGGCATCATCAATTTAATAAGAAGCTGACACGTGTTATTTGATAGAAATTAACACAAGTTAAAAATTCTGAATAACACGCTCAGAGTTCTGATAATGCATACTCAGAAGTTCTGAGTACACAGTTCAGAAGAAAATTCCCTTAGAACCAAAATTCATTTAAATCTCAACTTCTGATTATATAAAACATTTAATCATCCAGAAGTAGTTTGAACAGATAGAAAATTATTTTATCATCAAAATTATGTCCATCTTTTGATGATTTGATATTTTTGAAAATCATTTAAAATCTAACATCTGACCTTGAAAATCTTTTTAAGGATTCAGAAGTAGTTTGAACAGGTGAAAATTGTTTTATCATTGAAAGCTTATTCCCCTTAGAATGATTAGTGATAAGAAAGAAAATACAAACCTTATAAGCACCTCAGAATGATTTCTGAAATATATCAATGCCCCCCCTTGACTTAAGCATATACTTAAACACCTCTTAAACATAAGGAATATGAAAATATATCATAGAAAACATATAATCAACAAAATTGAAACATTTGTACTTCTCATAAATGAGTTCTGAAAGATAGTCAGAAGTTCTGATTTATCTATTCAGAAAAAAATTGAAGTCAGATTTTTGAAGCACACTACTCAGAAGTTCAGAACTCAAGAGTCAGAATTCTGAACAAGAGAGTCAGAGTTCTGAGTACACTACTCAGAAAATCGTACTTAGAAAAAATATTCATTTCTGAAAAATAACAAATATCATCAATTAGTCAGATTAAGCATTCCTATTTTACATATGAGGAAAGTAAACCTTTTGTGATCAAAAGGCTTTGTGAACAAGTCAGCCAATTGATACTTTGTATGCACAAAGTGCATTTCTATAGTTCCCTTTTCCACATTGTCCTTAATAAAATGATACCTTACATCAATATGTTTGGTCTTTGAGTGTTGAACAGGATTCTGAGTGATAGCAATTGCACTTTCTTAGTCACAGTAAATTGGAATCTTGTTAAGCTGATATCCATAATCCATGAGTTGTGTTCTCATCCACAAAGTTTGAGAACAGCAAGCAGCAGCAGCTACATACTCTGCTTCAGCAGTTGATGTGGAGACACAATTTTGCTTCTTTGAAGCCCAACTCACTATCTTGTCTCCCAAAAAATGACAAGCACCTGAAGTACTTTTCCTGTCCAACCTGCTCCCTGCATGATCAGCATCAGTAAAACCAGTCAACTTAAAATCAGTTTCTTTTGGATGCCAAAGGCCCAAATCAGGTGAACCTTTGAGATATCTTAAGATCCTTTTAACAGCAAGCAAATGGGATTCTTTTAGGTTAGATTGAAATCTAGCACAGAAACATGTAGCAAACATGATATCTGGCCTACTTGCAGTCAAGTAAAGTAAATATCCAATCATGCCCCTATAAACCTTGTTATCTACTGAAACTCCATAGAGATCAACATCTAACTTGATATTTGTTGCCATTGGTGTTCTCATAGCAGCACAGTCAGACATCTTAAACTTTTTCAAAATATCTTTTACATATTTTCCTTGATTTATGAAAATTCCATTTGACAATTGTTTTACTTGAAGACCAAGGAAAAAATTCAATTCTCCCATCATGCTCATTTCAAATTCTGATTCCATGACTTTTGAGAATTCATTACATAAATCTGCACTTGTAGAACCAAAAATGATATCATCTACATATATCTGAATTAAAATTAAATCATCACCTTTTTTCTTTAAAAAGAGAGTAGTATCAATTTTACCTTTCTTGAAGCCAGATTTTAATAAATGTTGAGTTAGAGTGTCATACCAGGCTCTTGGTGCTTGTTTCAGACCATACAATGCTTTATCTAAAACATAAACATGATCTGGAAACTCAGAATCAACAAAACCTTCTGGTTGATAGACATAAACCTCTTCATTAAGTATACCATTCAGAAAAGCTGATTTGACATCCATTTGGTACACTTTGAAGTTCTTGTGTGCAGCATATGCCAAGAATTTTCTGATTGCTTCTATTCTTGCCACAGGTGCAAATGTCTCATCATAGTCTATTCCTTCTTATTGAGAATATCCATTAGCATCCAATCTTGCCTTATTTCTAACTACAACACCTGACTCATCTTTCTTGTTTTTGAATACCCATTTTGTTCCAATAATAGATTTTCCTTCAGGTTTTGGAACAAGTCTCCAGACTTTGTTTCTTTCAAACTGTAGCAATTCATCTTGCATTGCTAAAATCCAATCTGGATCCTCTAGGGCTTCATTGGCTTTCTTTGGTTCAATCACACTTAAAAATCCTACAAACATTGCTTCATTTGCTGTTGCTGATCTAGTCTGCACTCCCACTGATGGATCTCCTATCACTTTATGAATAGGATGGTCTTTTGTCCATTTGTTTGAACAAGGAAGCACATCAATCTCTGAAAAATTGTTGTTTGTATCATTCTCATCAATAATGGCTTGTAATTCTGAACTATCCCTTTGTTCTGAGACTTGTTGAGGTGTAACATCCAAGTTTGGATTCTGAGTAGTAGAGTCAGAATTCTGAATGACTTGTTCAGAGTTCTGAATACCCTGACCAGAAGTCTGAGTACCTTGTCCAGAATTCTGAGTACTAGGCTCAGAAACATCATCACTTGTATTGATCAAAGTTGGACAATCCTCAGATGGACCAGTATCAGAAATTACAGTTGTTTGAACCACTTCTGAAGTTCCCTTTTTCATTTCTTGAACCATTTTAGGATTTTCAAAATCTGCATAAGATTCAGAAGTTATTTCTAGAAATGCATCCTTAAACAATAAATTGAGTTCTGAACAGTTAGGATTAGAATCTGATTCAGAAGTCATTTTTGTCTTATCCTGTTTGAGTTCTGAATTGTTTTGTTCAGAAGTCTTCATTCTTGACTCATCAAATGTTACATTGATGCTTTCCATAATTCTCTTAGTTCTTCTGTTGTAGATTCTGAATGCTTTGGATGTTAATGAATAACCATCAAAGTATCCTTCATCTGCCTTTTTGACAAATTTACCAAGACTTTCTCTATCTTTAAGAACATAGCATCTGCAACCAAAAACATGAAAAAATTTAATCAATGGTTTTCTTTTGTTTATCAGTTCATAAGCAGTTTTATCTAATCTTTTATTAATCAAAGTTATGTTCTGAGTAAAACAAGCAGTTGTAATTGCTTCAGCCCATAGGAAGGTTGGAAGATTTGAATAAGCCAACATGGTTCTTGCAGCTTCAACCTGAGTTTTGTTCTTCCTTTCAACAACATCATTTTTTTAGGAGTTCTGACAGCAGAAAAGTTTTGAGAAATTCCAAAGCTTTGCAAAAAGTTCTGAAGAGTCTCATTTCTGAATTCTGTTCCATTGTCACTCCTTATATTCTGAACTGGAAGTTGCAAAAGGACTTGAATTCTTTTGATGAAATTAATCAGTGTTTCAGCAGCCTCAGATTTTGCTCTTAAGAATTCAACCCATGTGTATCTTGAATACTCATCAACAATGACAAGTATATACTTCTTTCCTCCCATTGATTGAACTGAAATAGGACCACATAAATCAGTATGCAGCATTTCTAATGGAGTCTTGCATGAAGAGTCCATTTTCAACTTGTGAGAACTCTTTTTCATTTTACCCATTTCACATGCTGAACATAATGATTCCTTCTCAAACTTTATCTTTGGTAGTCCTTTAACTAGATGTTTTCCAACCAGATTGTTTAGCTCCTTAAAATTCAAATGAGAACATCTTATGTGCCATAACCAACATTCATTTGCAATAGCATTTGATAGTAGACATACTGGTGTTAATGCTTGAATCTTTGAAAAATTAACCACAAATAAGTCCATATGTCTTTTGGCCCAAAACACCTTTATTCCATTCTCATTCAGAATTAGACATCCTGTTATGCTGAACTTGATATCACAAAGACTATCCAAGAACTGACTTATGCTAAACATATTATGTTGTAAACCTTCCACATAGAAGACTTTCTGAATGGTCAGATCTCCTTTTGTTAAATCTCCAAATCCTCTAACTTCTCCTTTGCTGTTATTACCAAAGTTAACTGCTCCTCCAGCCTTTTCTTTGAAATTTGTCAGAGAAGACTTATGACCTGTCATGTGTCTTGAAGCTCCAGAATCTAAGAACCACACATGACAGCCCTGCAAAATCATTTAGTTAGATTCAGGTACCCATACTGGAATGGGTCCTTCTTTGTTAGCTTTAATCTCAGATAAGTTCCTTTAACTTTCCCTTCAAAATCTTCTTTTAAGCGCCACTTTCCTTGAACTTTTATGAAATCATGTAATTCCAAGATCATTCAAGATAGAGAGAGAAATTCAAGTGAGAGAAAGTATGTCATCACTATTAAGAACTGTTATGTTGCAAAAGCTTACAAAGGGTTTATATACCCTTGACTAATACAAAGTCAAACAAAAGGAAAGTAAACTAATATATAAAAAGCCTTGATTACAACATATTATAGCATTAACAATCTCCCCCTTTGTAATCAAGGGCGCTCGAATCTTCTGTGTTGGCGATTCTTGCCAATCAAAATCTCCAAGCGTCTTAGAGTCAACCGAAAGTTCAATCTTGTATCAATCGTCTCTAATGCTCTCCTCAAAAGTGTGATCTAAGCATTATCAACCTGGTACAAATTTCTTCTTGTCTCCAAAAGTTTCTCCAAAGCTTCCTTCAATCTTTGATTTAATTGTAATCGGATAATCTTTAACGTACCATCTGAAAACTTACTAATCTCATCAAATCTGAGAAAGCGTCTAACACCAGATTGATCTCTATACACGACACCATAAGGATCTTCAAGAATAGTGAATAGTGGATAGCTATCAATATTTGGTAAATCTCTATCAGGTCTTCTTACATTGACAACTGGCTGGAAGTTTTCGATAGCAAGTTGGAAGTCAAAGCATCTATAGAATCTAACTTGTCTTCGTAAGAAACGCTTGACTGCTTCCAAAGCCCTGAGGATATCATCAGTGCGAATAGGCATATCTCGAAATTGATGATACATTACCTCAAAGTCATCAATTGAAAGATCATTGAAGTCTGCTTCAGAAAACTGATATCTCTGACAGTCTTGACCTTCAACGTAAAATATAGGATACCAAATTCTGACGAAACTAGCTATCTCCACCTTAAGTACCCTTATAATTCCATGCTTTGAGAACACCAGAAGTCTTCCTTTACGAATACATTTGATAAACATCAGATATTCGTATTGATACCAGGCCGGTTCTTTCTCAATCCCCAGAATAGCATGAACATTAACTCTCCTTCTTTTCTTGACATAAAAGTTGCGTTTTGAGTCTTCAAGAAAAGCAGATCTCATTCTGGTGACTTGAAATTTTTCTTCAAGTCTTTGCAAACGTTGTTGTCCATCCAAAGCTGGACCTGGTTGAAGAATGCTAGGTGGAACATTCATAAACGGATCAGGAACCTCTTGATTTGCTTTAGACGACTCACCCTGAATAAAAGTATTTTTCGGAATAGTAGTGGTCGGAGCTGGAGAGTCAGAAACAACTGAAGGAAATGGATGAACAGAAATTTCGGGACCTTGAACGGGTGACTGTACTATAGGAGATTGATAACTCACATCTTATCAGAAAGATCTCCATATAGCATATTAACAATGTTAATGTCTTTTTCATCAACTTCTACATCCACTTCAGTATTTGAGATGACTATTATATCATCTTGATCTTCTTCTTTTATCTTCCAGAACTTATCAAACTTTCTCTGGACGTCATCATCAGAATCTATCTCGACATAGTTGGAGAAGAAGTTGCGCATATCGTCATAATCTTCAGATTCATGCACGTGAGAAGTTTCCTGATTTTCTATAGACACCGGTGCAGAATCTGGATCTACATATACCACGAGTTGCAGATTATTCACAAATTCTGGCACAACATAATTAATCTCGAAAGCCATTTCCTTCAAATCTATTTCATCTAACAACTCATCAACTATACTTTCTGGATGAACTTCTTTCTCTCTTTCTCGTTTGCCCTATCCTCATTTGTCGTATCTTCAACAACTTTTTCAGCAGATTCAACATGTACAATTTCTTCTACTCTTTGTCTCTTTGAACTCTGCCCCTCATGGCCTTGATGATCTGAATCATCTTGGCCATGTCTTCACTTAAGAGACGAAAGAGCGGCAGTCTGACAAGTTTCTTCATGCTTTGTGACCCGATTAGAAAGTGTAGAAAGTGCTTCCGTCATCAAGGTTATACCTGTTTTAATATCGGATAAGCTAGTATGGACTTCAGATCTGAATGAGTGAAATTCTTCTGTCAAAGAAGAAACTCTAGTTTGAAGGTCGGAAGTCTAAGACGTAGAGGAAGGCCAAGGCTGATTCGGTTGGAAATCCCGAAGAATAGTAATCAAATCCTTGTCTTGATGTTCCGGAGGTGAAACCGACAATAACCGTTCATAGAAAGCATCCGAAAGTTCCGTCAACGAAATATTCGCAAGATTTTGATGAGAAGAAGGTGGAACTTGAACAGAAGGAATGACAGGCGGTTGAAAAACCTGACGACCTGACGGTTGAGATGACGGTTCCTGAATAACAACTCCAGTCGGTCTTCTTAGAGGAATCTCAAAAGGAATTTTAGGAATTTCTGACATCTTCCCTTTTCCTTTTAGCATCGCCTTCGTTCTAAGTAACTGTTCATCTCTTTGAGCATCCATCCGTTCTCGCATCTGCCTTAAAAACTCATCACCTGTCATGATACCTGACGTTCCTTGAACTGTATTAGTAACTTCTTGAACTGAATCAGTAACTTCTTGAACTGTAGTAGTAACTTCTTGAACTGATGCCCTGGCAGCTCGAAGATCGAGCTCATCTACTTCAATATTCACCATGTTTGGGTTTATCGGAATAGTCTCTGAAGTATCCACCGTGTTTCCTTCCAAAAAATCTCTTACAGATGAATGTTCGGCCTCAACAATAGGTTCTCTAAACACCGATTCACCGAAATTCATATCACCACCATTTCCATCATTATCATCATCATTATTGTCATCATCTGCTTCATCTTCATCATCTGCTTCTTCTTCATCATCTGCTTCTTCATTACTATCATCATCTTCAGAACTACTTGATTCAACTTCTTCTTCACTTTGATGTTCTTGATCTTCTTGTGCAGTTTCATTCTGAATATTCTGAGGCTGAAGTTCTATGCCATGCTCTTCACAGTAATCAATAACCGCTTCATCTTCTGGATAAGCATATTTCTGAATTAGCTCCGGAGGAATAGGCATGAAATGATCAAACGATCGTTTTAGCTTTTGAATGTATCCCATGGCAAAATCAGGAGCAATAGGCCAGTTAGATCTTCATGGAATCTCCTTGTTACTTCTTAACATACTCCATATGATAAGCTCTAGAAACCGTATAAAAGGCAGGAAGCTACGATGCTTGTTCGTAAACTTTGAGTGTACAATCTCACTCAGCTCGGTCCAAAAAACAAGAGCATAATCAACATGAAGATCATGTATGATGGCATAGAAAAGACGTAAGAAATGAAGACTGGCATTGTATGTACCAGAATGCTTAGCAGTCAAACATCTGATGATAATTGAGAATAATGCATACCAGACTGGTGGAAGACGATTCTTCTTAAAATCACTCACCATCGTCAAATTACCAACATATCCCAACTCCCGAATACCAGCTAACACAACTTCTTCTGAAGGAAAGTCTTCAAATTCTGTAAAGCCTGGTCTTGAGTTTGCTTCTGGAAGACGGAAAATTAACCGAAGACGTCTATAATCCAGAAACGTCTCAAATTGATCTATCTCAATCACAAAACGAGGAGGTTAAACATTTTCTATCTTTCGTATTGAGTGCCACGCTTGTTGTAGATAGACTTCAGGAACTCCATGTCGAGCTGTTAACGCCTAACTGATCGGATGACCTCGAAGAATCGATAGAATAATAGAATCTATACGAATTCGGTCGAGATCTACATAATGATTATTCGAAAGATATCGAGTATAACTTGCTCGCGGAAATACATCTTCCGGAGTACTTCTTCTTGCAGACAACTCAGCACCTGAAGATCTAGTAGATGGAAGAGGTTTGTCTCGAGAAACATGATCTGAAGGCTCATTTTCACCTTCTTGAACTTGATGATCTTCCTCATCATCTGAAGCCATTTATCCCCTAGAAATTGTGAACACAAAATAGAAACAGTAAGTAAAAAATATTAGAAAAGAAACATAAAAACAATATAATAAAACTTAAAACTTAAAAAAAATTAAAAAATTTTAAAAAAATGACCAAGTCAGGATTTCGCAAGCCAAAGAGGCGCAAAGTAAACTTTTCGCAAGCAACAGATACGAAAAGTTGACTTTTCGCAAGCAACAGATGCGAAAAGTTGACTTTTCGCAAGCAACAGATGCGAAAAGTTGAGTATTTCGCAAGCCTCAGTAGCGAAAAGTGAACTTTTCGGGTCCTGAGGATGCGCAAAGTCAGGTTTTCGCATCCTTTGGTTGCGCAAAGTTTACTTGAACCAGATACAAAAATCGTAGAAAAAATTCAAAAACAAAACAAATCCAAAAATTGAACTGCTATATGTGATTAATAGTGATCGAAACTATATTTAAGCAGATTATAAACATAAATCGACCCTATTTAACCACATAACCAGTCCAAATTTCATTCAAACCCTAGAAATCGAGAATTTTAAGAAGATGAACAACGCATCATTCGAGAAATATATGTACTAGGATATGAAATCGATTACCAAATGATGTTCTAAACACATGCTAAGAGTCGAAAACATACCTGATTCGAAGAGATGAACTGAATCACTCGAAATCAGAAGAAATACCCAAGTAATTGATGCGAAAAGCTCTCAGAGGGAAAGTCGCAAGAGGAGATAGTCAAAATAGGTCAAAATGAAATATAAAATCTAAAAAAAATCATTATTAAAAAAAATTAAAAAATGAACATTTTTGAACTTTTTCAAAAAAATGAATTTTCTCAAGTTAGACTCCTTTCACTCCCCCTACACAGATGCATTAGATATTTTCAGTTTAAAATTGCCATTTGTAGAATATACCTGAAAATTATCACATAAATTCATACCTGGGCAATTTATCTGATTTGAAATTCGTGCACTGTCAGATATGTACCAAGCATCTGCAAATTTTCTCCCCCTCAAAATGAGAACCTATGAAATTCTTCCCTTCAAAATAATAATCCATGAGATCTCTCCCCCTCAAAATTTGCTTAGCTTTCAAAGTCACTCCCCCTCAAAAACACCATTAACTCCACACATGACAGTATGAAAAATTTCACAAAACGATCAGTAGCGGAAATTGAAATACATTAAATTATATAACATAACTACTAACTATAGAATGTTTGAACACCGAACAAATAAAATTCAACTTAGTGAAAGTAGACATGATTTTCAAACAAATGACATCAAATGTATGCTTTCGGATTCAGAAACAAGTCATGTTTGTATATCAAGTTACAATTTGTTCAGTTTCAACCACTTATTAAATCTATTTGGTGTGCTAGCATGTGAAATAGATTTAATAAAGGGGTTGAAACTGAACATTTTTAACTTGATATGCAATGATGTCTTGTATTTGAATCCAAACACATGCATTTGATTTCATTTGATTGAAAAATCTGTTAAATTTCATTAAGTTGGATTTCTTTTGTAAAGTTTTCATATGATCAAATGTTAGTAGTTATAAAATGAAGTTCAATGAATTTTATTTTCCTTGTATAAAATTTCAACTACTGTGCCTAAATGAAATATATGCATACTTTCAGGGGGAGAAAACAAATTGCTCCAGAATTCTTATCTAGAGGGGGAGCAAGGTCATTCATTAAGGAGGAGATTGTTAGTGAGAATCAGAGACGCGACAGAAATTGAAGAAGGTTTTCGATGATCATGATGCACACTTTCATCGAAAAAGGGGGAGAAATGTTTAGTTCAATTTCATGTCAAAGCTTTCAAGTCAAAGATTCGATTTCATGACAAGTGAAAAATGTTTAAAAAAGACTTCGTCTCAAGAAAGGAAAGGGGGAGATTTCTTCTTCAAGAGTTTAAGAGAAATTGATTGATCATCTTTTTCAATAAGATCTCTTTTTCTTAAACTTGTGATATATGGTGAATATCGTTACTGAAGATGAAGTTCTAAAGTCAAAGAAAGAAAAGGGGGAGAATTCTTCTAGAGTTTAGGAAAAATCGATTGATCATCTTGTTTTATCAAGAAGATCTCTTTTTCTTAGATTTACGCTACATTGTATCAAAATGCCTTGTATGAAGAAACAAATTCTCCAGATCAAAGAAAGAAAATCTCCGTCAGTTCCCCATCTGAAGATTTTGTGACAATTTGACTTTGACAAGCCTGATAAAGACCGAAGATTTTGAAGATTCAAGAAGCCGAAGATTGCTGTTCTCAAATGTTTAAATCTTGAATCCAAGGGGGAGATTGTTAGGACAAATATATCTTCAAGATTTAATCTTGATTTATAGAGTCAAAGTCAATGTATTTAGTCATGTGTAGAAAGTCAAAGTTAGCTTTATGCCTTAGTTAGTCTTAGGGTATATAAGGCTTTGTTTAGTGTAATCTTGTAACCATGCCATAAGCTTTTGGTCATAACTCATATCTTGTAAACACATAGAGCCAACATAATAAGATCTACTTTCTCTCTCTACTCTCTCTCTAGAATTTCTCTCTAATCTTGATAGATCTTGGATTAATAGTTGTTTCTTTTCTTCTTGAAAATTTTAGGTTGAAACTGAGTAGCTCTTTCAGTCTTCTTTTCATTATATTTAGACATGTTTTCATTGTTCTTTCCTTTTGATTTAGATTGAGTATTATTTTCAATCCTCTTTGCTTTTATCTGAGTTTGAGACACATTTACAGTCTTCTTTTCTGAATTCTGATTTGCTTTGTTTATATAAAAAGACTTAGAAGATGATTTCAAATTTTGACTTTTCTGAGAGAATTGAAATGAATGACTACCACACTGAACACAATTAAGATTCCTTCTTGCAAGAGACAACAAATCTGAATCCAAAAACTTTGTACTTTTATTGATAGTATTCATATTACAATTGCATCTATTACAAGAACTACTAGCTTTAGGTTCAGAAGTAGTATTCAACCCAATCTCCTTAGAAATCCTTTTCAGATCATCTTCCCTTTTGCTTTCCTCTTTTTCTGAAACATTCAACTTTTCAGAATTAGCAGATGATTTAGATGATTCACCCTTCTCAAATGTACTTGATTCATCAAAGAATTTCTTATCTTCTTTTAAAGCATTAATCTTGAAAAGATCATACTCAGCCTTTAACTTCTCAAGCTCTGTTATTTTCTGGACATAAGTGTTGTTTTCCTTTAAAACTTGGTCCAGTTTAAAATCTACATCACAGTAATCATTTTCAAGCTCATCAAAAGTTTTCCTTAAGTCCTCAAGTTCTTGACTAACAAGTTTAAATCTGTTCTCAAGTTCTGAGAAACTTTCTGAAGTGGATTGAGAATTTTCAGCTGACTCAGAATTTTGACTAACAGTTTCAGAATTCTGACCTTCAGACTCAGAGTTCTGACTAATGAAGTCAGAATTCTGACTAGAAGATTCAGACTTCTGATTGACTGTTTCAGAAACCTTACTTGCATCAAATATACTTTCAATGTCAGGATAAGAAAAGCTTGGTTGTTTATTTTTGTAACTGACATTCAGAGAGTCATATTTGAATTTAGCATCATTATATCTTGGTTTCTCTTCTTTTGGTGTTGAACTTTCTTTCTTAACCTTGTCTTCTGAAACTTCTGACTTCTCAATTTTTTGTTCAGAAATTATTTCCTTTGCTTTTACAGGACTTGATTTTTGTAAACTATCTGAACTTGTTATAGAACTAGCAGGTCTCACAAAGATTTCAGTAATCACTGGGATTTCTGGTTTAGGAACTTGTAGTTTATCAAAATCATAAAGATTTATTGGAGCTCTTTTCAAAACAACATTTTCCTCCAAACCTAATCCCATTTTTGGATTATAAAATCTTGTGTCTTTAACATTATTTGTGAGAAGATTCAAGGTTTGTTGAGTTTGACCTCTTTTCAGATCCTTCTCTTTTCTTTTCTTTTCTTCTTTCTTTTCAAACTTACTCTCTTCTCTATCTTCTCTCTTCTTATATCTTTCTTCTGAATTCCCCTGTTCTCTTCTGTACTTGCCTTCAAACTTCTTCTTTCCATATCTTTTGTTGAAGGTATTAGTCAATAAAGCTAATCTTTCAGCAATTAACTTGATATCAGCATCTTCCTAAGATCCTTCTTCCTCAGCAGATTCTTCCTCTATCTTTGGAATTTCAGACAAATACACAGATTTCTTGGATATTTTGGATGATTTGGTGATTTTGGATTTTGAAAGTAAAGCTAATTGATCAGTAACACTTTTCTTTTCTTCAACCACTTGCTTAACAGAATCCTCATGCTGATTCAAAATACAAAACAGATCATTCAGATCTTCTTCACACATATCCTTGTTCATCTGGAGACTGATTGCAAAAGATGACCTTTCTGAATTAAGACAACTCAGAAATTTGTAGTTTATCTCTGACTTCGTCTTCTTTAGCCCATTCCTTCTAAGATCATCCAATATTGTGCAAATATTATTGTAGGTCTGGGTTAAACTTTCTGACTCCTTTGCTTTGAATCTTTCATAAGCATTGATGCTTTGATTCAATTTTGCTTGAATTGATTTGAGTGTACCTAGCATCTGCTTTTCCAGTTCATGCCACATTTCCTTTGCAGATGTTCCACTGTCAATTCTATTGAAAACCTCATTAGGAACTGCCAAAGTCATCAAAGTAATAGCTCTTTTGTCTATTGCATGTCTCTGTTTCTGAGCTTCTGTATATTGTGAAAAATTCTTCTCCACTCTGGTAGCAGGAATCTCCGGAGTAGTATCAGTTTTAGGTGTAGCAGCAACATCAACATAGACTTCAATAGGACCTTCGCGAATAGAGATCATCAAGTTCTCATCAATATTATCCAAGAATTGAATCATTCGTATCTTCCATTGCTGATACTCTTCAGGAATAAGAACATGAGGCTTCGTCTCAGATCCCATAGAGAGAAATTCTTTAGAAGACATGATTGTAAGATGATTCAACAGAAAGACAAATTCAAATTTCTTGATCGAAAAACATAACGAATTCAAGAATTACTGAGAATTCAAGAATTACGAGTAGTAGCGGAATCAATTATCAAATTGATCAAGAAATCTTCAAGAACACGATCAAGAACCTTAACGATCAAGATCTTGAACAAATTTGTTTGTTGATTAGCTCTGATACCAATTGTAGAAACCAGGATTCAATCTTACAATCAATAATGAACAATTAAGAACAATCAAACAGAGAATTTGATCAAACAGACTTGTATTCAATCAAGAACAGATTACAGATCTAGAGAGAGAATCTCTCTAAGATTACAAAAGTGAATACAGAGATCTATATGAAAATGTTAGTTAGCTAAACAGTGCTAACTTCTATATATACTGCAAGGAAAGTCTAAAGCTACAGTACATATGCATGACAAACCAATAGAACTTATACACGTGTTCTATGGTGTAACAGAATTTAACTGAAAATATCTAAGATCTAAGTTCTGAACAACATGTTCAGGACTTCTGAACAATCTTCTGATTAAGCACATCAGAACTTCCTTCAAGCACTTGGGATATTTTCATCTTTATCTTCAGAAGTTCTGAGTCTCCTACTCAGAACTCTGAACCTTCTATTTAGACTTTCATACTTGTAATCTTTTCGAGACTTTTCTAATCAGAAGTTTTGAGTCTCCTACTCAGAACTCTGAGTCTTCTGCTCAGATGTCAACACTTGTGTTTTTTGACAAAACTTCAGATCTAACACAGGGAATTACAAAACTCCCAGGATCCTTCAGTTTAGGGGGAAGTCTATTGGAAACAAGGGCACTACATCCTTCTGTAAGGGAAACAGTTTCATACTCAGTGAGTTTCTTTTTCTTACTCAAGATATCTTTCAAAAATTTGGCATAGCTAGGCATATTTTCAATAGCCTCTACCAATAGGATGTTAATGTGCAATTGCTTGAATATATCCAGAAACTTCTTAAACTGAAATTCCTCCTGTTGATTCCTCAACCTCTGTGGGTAAGGAATGTAAGGTGGAACAGGAGCAATCACTGCCTTCTTAGGATTTGGTATGGGTTGAACAGTGAGGGTTTTTACTTCTATTGGTTTGTCAGGTGCTGCAGCAACAGGATCTGATGGTATTAGATCTGTGGCATCATCTTTCTTGCTTGCAATGGGGTTCTCCTCACTTGGAAAGAGTAATGGATAGTCAGACCTAGGTGGTACAACCACAGCTTCTTCAATCACCACTGGTTCAAGAACAACAGTGGGTGTTGCTACAGCAACAGGTGGTGTTGCTATAGCACTCTTCTCAGTGATAGGCTGTATAACAGTCTTCTGTTCTTTTGGACCACTGTTAACTAAGTCATTTCCACTCCTTAAACTAATAGATTTCACTCGTTCTTTGACCACATTCCTAGGGACTTCAGTATCACTAGGTAGTGTTCTATTTGGTCTATGTCTCAAATCTATGGCCATTTGTCCTATTTGAGTCTCCAAATTCTTGATGGTAGCATTTTGGTGATTCATGGCTGAAGTGGTATGGTTTATAAAACCTTTCAGCACAGCTTCCAAGGAAGCTGGTTGTTCACCTTGCTGGTTAGGAGGCTTTTGGTAGGAAGGTGAACCTTGTTGGTATGGACCTTGTTGGTTTGGTTGAAAATTTAGGATGGTTTTTTCAACTGGAGTTGTAAGTGTTACCAAACTGATTAGGTCTGTTGTGGATGTAGTTCACAGATTCAACATTTAGGCTGCATTTGTCAAAAGTATGACCTTCACCACAGTACACACACTGAACTGGTAGAAACTCAGAGACAGATGCTGCAGCAACAGTATTAGCATCTGGAGCATTCATGTTTTTTAACATTGGGTTCATGACTGTTAACTGAGCAGTTAAAGCAGTAATAGGATCTGTTCCAGGGGTTCCCACAGTTGGTCTGAGTACAATTGCTCTGGGATCTATCCACTGACCACTACTGTTGGCAATTTTTTCTAAAATGTTGTAACCATCAGTGTAGGTACTAGAGATAAAGGCTCTACCTGCACTAGCATCAAGCATTTGCTTTGCTGACAAATCAAGACCGTTGTAAAAGGTCTCAAGTTGGATGCAGTATGGAATGCCATGATGTGGGCATTTCCTTAGTAACTCTTTGTACCTCTCCCAAGCTTCAGGAACTGCTTCTCCATCCAATTGTTTAAATTGACAAATTTCATTTCTAAATTGGGCATTCCTGGTTGGGGGAAAGTGTTGGTTCCATTTTTACTTAACAATGATGATTATATCTATTAGTTCAAAACAGAGTGATATGCGGAAGCGTTTTAGAGAACTAATATGATATTTAAGGTAGAAGAACACACTATATCAAATGCGTGAGATGTAAATAACACGAGTTGTAACTCAATAACCCACTGAATATTGATATAAATAAAACACTAAGAACACCGAAAGTTATATAAGAATTCTGCTCTAAGAGTGTGTGTGTTGTGCAAAGCTTAATAGAAGAACTCAACATGAGTCTTCTATTTATACTACTTCCACAGGGGACAAGGTGGAGACAGGAAGTACTAAGGTACAATAGACACTATCGTGGAACAGTGACAGATACAATGTTGTTGTAGTGCGCCGCACTCTACAAAGGCTGCAACCCATCAGAGGTTGACACGTGGAGGCAGTAGGGCGAGCCTTTGTACGAATGATCTTCAAGATCTTCGTACAACAGTAAACGTGAGAAGCACGGTCATCTTTGACTTGATCTTCAAGAATTCTTCTAAGTCTTCAGTCTTTATACCACAGATGCTCTGTCAAGTATGGCAGAGGCTCTGTGGCCCTGTCTTCTGTGAATCGTCTTTTGTTAAGTCTTCACTTGATCTTCTATCGGTGTCTTGGCAGAACCTCTGTCGGTGCAACACTTAGCCTATTTTTCAATACTTCTATAAACATAAAGATTGGAGCTAACAATCTCCCCCTAAGTATTGAAAAATAAAAAATTTGAAAAATGCAGGGTTTTCTAGACTAAGTACATGACAAGAGGTATTTGACCTCTGCTGAAATTCTTCTTTCATATAAGATTATGCCAGAGGCACTTACATTTGATTACATGATGAAAGAGAAAATGACAGAGATTTGTAGACTAACTCAGACATTGATGTTTTGGAAGTCGTTCAAACTTCTGTTGTCGAGTCCTATTTCTTTAAGCTCATGATAGATTCTGATGCAGAGGGTTTTGAAGTTGATTACTGAGTCAATGACCTCTATCAGTCTATCAGCGGAGGCTGGGTCCATCAATTCCATCCCTCTGTGCTCCACAAGGTTGGCTCTGAACTCTGAGAGAGTACTTGTTGCGTACTTTTGGCAGTCCATCTCCAGAAACAGTCTTGATTTTCCCGCAGGATCTTGGAAGACATACCCAAACTTTGGGGATGTTATGATAGAGTTGGGTATGGCAGAGGATAGGCAGTCATCTTCTGGTGGTTTAAGGCTTAGGTTTCTTACACCAAGATCTCGTCCTAATTGGAAATCGACTAGGATATATAGCAGAAGTTTCTCACGCATGGCTTTCCTGATCACCCTGTATGCCCTTCGATTTGCATCTGTTGTGAAGTTCTGTTTTGTCCAGTTCAGAAGGTCGGGTAGGTCGTAGGGGCTTAAGTTCCTAAGATCAGCATCTGAGAATTGGTTCTCGGATCTGTCCACTCTTTTGACCTTATATATGTTGTAGGAAACCTTAGGTGTGGTTCTGGTGTGAGAGAAGTTACAGGATATGACCTTGTCGATTTTGGAGATTGAGTAGACTTGGTTGACAGGCTTGGGTGTTATTATGGTGAAGATGTTTTCTAGCTCAGCACGGAAGTTTGGATCTTGAATGGATGGTGGCAGAGGATCTATGATAGTTCTGTTGTATAGGTATCTGTACACTACTTCTTCCAATTTTCGTGGAGGTGCACCAGGTGGAGGCATGGGTCTGCGCAGAGCATCCATTTGCTTTTTAATTTGCTTCACTCGATATTCTATAGGTTTTGCCTTCGGATCCAGAACTTGTATGTTTGAAAGAGGGGTAACACCGAAAGCCCAGTCTTCTTCTTCTGGCTTTGGTGTCACATATGCATCGAAGGCGCTTTTCATCAGCTTCTTTACAGATTGATGCTTCGGCTTTTTCTTCTTTGGTTCCTTAGTCAGTATTCCCTTGCCTTTGTCTTTTGCCTTTGGTTGTGGATCTTCTTTCTGTACAGAATGGGTTGCCTCTGTTTGTTTTGGCGGTTGAGCTTCTGAGGTCTTGTATGTTGGTGCTTCTGTAGGTTTTGTGGGGGTTGCCTCTGTTGGTTTTGACACTTGTGTTTCTGAGGTCTTGGATGGTGAGGAGGTTGGTGAGGCTTATGTAGACTTTCTCAAATATTTTCTTTTGTGAGCAATAGATTTGGTTCTGGTTTTGGGTGTGGGTGTGGGAGATGGAAGTTTTGGTTCCTCTGGTGTTTTTGGTGATGGTGTAGGGGGTTTGTCTTCTATTGGTTTAGGTGTTGTTGGTGTTGGTTGATCTTCTTCGGAGGATGTCAAGATTTGAAATTGTTCACGGGTTGGCACATCTTCTCCGAATATAGAGGTTGTTTCCACAGAGGTGGGTGTTGCCTCTATGGTCTTCTGGTGTTGATCTTGATTGGTTTCAGGTACTTGGGTTTGGATTTTTATTTCTGCAAGGGATGTTTCCACAGAGGTGGTTGTTGCCTCTGTGGACTGTTGTTGGGGGGTTTCTTCTTGGGTTTGGGTTGGGGTGCTTGGGATATAGGTTCTGCTAATATTGGCGTTGGTGCGGGTAATCCTTTGCTTGCAGCTTTGTCATGTGTCCCTTTCTCCCCCTCAGGATGATCTGATGAATCGTCAGAATCATCATCAGAGTCATCCTGACCCTTGTCTCTGGTACCCTCTTCCCTGCATGATGCTTCTGGTTTCTTTGGAGGAGTGGCACCTGCAGCTATCATTTTTGCGCATAGATCATCACAGAGGCCAAGAAGGTTGTGGACCTCTGCTTCGGTGTTGAAGCGCAATTTGCCGACACTTCTGCGGAAGTCTTTGACGTAGTTGGCGTTGGCAGCAATGAAGGCTCTTATGAACTCTGTGATTTGGTCGAGAACTCCTTGTCCAATCTCTGTGAGTTGTGCTCTGGTCATGTAATCGGAGGGCTTCATGGCCAGAGTTGCTTCTGTAGTATGCTCTTGGACTTGTTCTAAGTCCTTCTTTAGGTCTTCTGGAGTTAGGCCCTTAGAGGTAGAGGATAGCTCTTTCTTCAGCTTTTCAATCAAGTCTTTGACAGAGCTTTGGAAGGCAGAGGATGTGGCCTTCTCGAACTCAGCGGCAGCAGATGTGGCAGAGGTTGTGGCAGTTGACTTCATCTGGGCTAAGGCATTTTGCACCTCTGTGGACAGGTTGACCATTTTGGTGTTCAGATCTGTTAAGGCCCTGGATGTAGTATCTGCAAAAGAATTAAAAGAGCTTTGCAACCCTTTCAATGTGTTGTCCACAGAGGTGACAAGGGTTTGGAACTCATCCCTTGATACTTGTGGACTAGGTGTAACCTCTGGGGGAACACATTCTTCCCCAGAGTGAGTCCATGTTCCTTGGACACCTTCTTTCGCCCTTGTTTGTACGTTGGGGCGGAAGGATTTCCTTCTGATCCTTGAGTAGAGGTTTTTGAGGCCTCATTCTCTACAGAAGTTCTGATAAGGACATTGTCTTGATCCACTCCAGAGGTGGGTACAAGAGTATCCTTATGTTGACTCGGAGACTTGTCTAGAGTCTCTCCGTCTTTGTGCACTCTAAGCTCCTCTAAAGAGCCTTTTGGACTTAGTCGTGTGTGCATGTCAGAGGAAACAAATTCCTCTGTGGGGATGTCTGTTGTGATCTGGGGCAATTGATCACTTACTAAGGGTAAGTCATTTTGAGAGGACTCCCCTGGAATGGTTTCCCCGAATAAGATTGGCACAGAGGTAGAAAGATTTACCTCTGTCCGGTTTGGTGGGGTTGGGGTCGAGCTGTACTGCTCTTTTTCAATATTACCTTCTGCCACTAGACTGGCGGTAATAGACATGTGGGTTGCACTGGGAGTTGGTTGGGGTTGTGTGCCTCTTCTAGCTACGGCATATTTTCTAGATTCTTCCTCGGTTGAGCATCCTACCACTATTTCACCGTCTATTGTCTCAACCTCTTTCTCTGCCCTATTGCCCACGACTTCTACTCTAACTTCTGGGCTTTGCCTTAGCGAATCATAGCAGGGATGAGTCCCAATTAATTGATGTACATGGGGATGCAGAGGTCCTTCGTTTATGTGATCATCTTCCTCTGCTTTAGAGTCCACCTCTGAGACGGTGACATGGTGTGACCCTTCTTCTGCTGTCATGTGGCTGGTGATAGGATCCTCTATCCTGGGTTGGACTTCTACCCTAGCATCGCTAGTTTCAAGCATTCTTTCTGTTGAACCTCCTAACATGGTTTCCATCTGATGATCTTCTGCGGCTACCTCCTCTGGACTTTTTCTTAAGACATCATATCCTGGATGGAGAAAGGGGTTTTGTACTACTTCTGGAGTCGCAACATAAGTTGTTAGCTTTAATTAGTCCCTAATTTATATGAATGTTATATAAAGAAATAGTGTCAAGGACTTATTTGTATTTTTTGAGTGTCAAGGGCTAATATTGTAAATAACCAATTGTTGTTTTTGGTTATAAAGTCTTGTCTTAGAGTTTATTAGGTTAAGCCTCCTAGCCTCCATTTTGAAAGAGTCAGATGTATAGAGAAAGAGAGCTTCAAGAGTGAGTTGTGCTTATTTCATATATTGTAAACTCCTCTTTATCAATCATATACAAAGATTATTGCTATAATTATTGTTACTTGTTATATCTGGGTTCCAACAATTGGTATCAGAGCCAAACAGATTCGAATTTGTGCTTCAATCCATTGATTTTTATCAAATTTTTTAGAGAGTATTGTGTTTTTGTGCAAAGTTGAGAGTTCTTCAAGTTCTTCATCTTTTTGATTGGTTTTGGCCATTAGAGTTCTTCTACTGGTTTAGAATCGATCAAGGGTTGTTAGTAGATAATACCTGAGTGTTTTATTCCGCAAAATCACTAGGTTTGTAGCTCAGTTTGTTCATTTACTCAATTTTCGGAGTTTTTAAACTTTTATTTTTCTACACTCTGTTTTGCTTCGGAAAACCATTTTTTGTTGGTTTTTGGACAAAACACCAAGCATTAAAATTTCTCAGAATAGTGTCACGAACCTGTGTACCAAATTTCAGCTCAATCCGATCATTTTTGAAAAACTTTGACTCAAGAACATTTGAATCTTCATCCTTAACTTTTATTTGCTGCACACGTTTTTGCTTCAAAAAACCATTTTTTTGGTTTTTGGACAAAACTCGAAGAATTAAAGTGGTCCAGAATATCCTCGTGCACCTACCTACCAAATTTCAGCTCAATCCGACAAGTTTTGGGCTGAGACAGGTTAGTGCATTGAGACAAAAGACTGTGTAACAATTAATTCTTCTTCACACAAAGTATCTGTTAACGATCTTTCAAGTAACAATATGTCAAGACTAAGATTTAGTGTTGATGTTGATGCTCATTATTATTCTAAACTTAGTACTAATTTTCGCAAAATTATTCCTAATCTTGAGAAAGAACTAGAAGAAAGGAACAAGAGCATTCTTATTGATTCAGGTAAGATTGCTGAACTTGAAAAGTCAGGTAAACTCCTATCCTCTGAGATCATCGAGCTTAATAGAAATTTATCTGAGTCTGAAAAAGAGAAGAAACGACTTGAACTTAAATGTTTCTAAACTGATTTCTGATTTTGAAAAACTTGTGATTTGTGAAAGAGAGAAGATTGAAAAGGAGAAAACTACTTTTGAAACAAAATCTATGGAGCTTTCTTGCAAAATCTCAAAATTACAGAAAACTCTTGAAAAAGAGAGGAACGAGTCTGATTTTGAAAGAAAAGAATCTGAACAGTTGAAGGTTCAAAGATTTCAAGAATTAAGTCAAAAAGAGGATTTTGAAAGAGAGAGATTGTATCTTAAATCTGAAGTGAAGAGACTGACAACAAGGTTCATTGACTTATCTGCTGAGATTAGGAAAGAGCGGAAGTTGAAATCTGATTTACTATCACAGTTTGATCTGTGCAACAAAGAACGGAATGCTTTGGTTTTCAAAATAAATTCTGAAAGTTCTGTTGAAACAAAAGAGTTCATTAAGCCAAACAAGTTTTCAACAAATCAGATTTCTACTTCTCATTCTTTCTATGATCGTAAGATAGATCGATCAGTTAATCAAGGTTTTAAAAGAGTGAAAATGGTTTGGATTGTCAAAGGCTCTTCACTTGTTCAAAATGTTCAAAATCCATTCATTTCTGTTGAGTATGACAAGATCAACAAAGCATTTCATGCAAATTCTAACAAAATAGGACCCATTTGGAAATGGGTACCAAAAATTGTTTGATCTGTCTTGCAGGTACAATGGACTCCTTAATACATCTGTTAAGGACTCAGGCTTCAAAGTTCAATATGGACTCTTAAACACTCAGTTTAAGACTCATCCGTCAAAGGCAATTGATTTCGGTGCACAACATTCAAGTACAATGACAGCATGCTGGCAAATTTGCGATGTTGTAGTCAATCGTTCATATCTCACTGATAAAGGCACCGATTGATGCGATTCAAAAGGCCCTGGATTCAAAACACATTGATGAAAAGCTTTCATGTTTTGAGAATTCAGAGATTCGAAATTTATAAAGGTCATATGCATCGTTGAAGTAGACAACAGTGTGCTGATGGAAAGCTGATGGACAGATCTGCACGATTGTGGTAAATCAACCATATCTTTGTCGTACGAGCTCGAAAAGAGGTGATTCAAGATGATATGAATAGATAACAAGCCAATGAAAGTTGTTTGTGTTTTGAGTTTTTGCAAACTTCAGAGGTAAAATGGTCTAAATCAGTGTCAAAGTAAGTGTAACACTTCTGTTAAGCTTCTGCCGAGCGGCGACCAAACCTCTGCCGCACGCGACCAAACCTCTGCTGAGCAGCGACAACCTCTGCCAAGCAGCGACCAACCTCTGCCGAGCAGCGACCAACCTCTGTCGAGCCGCGACCAAACCTCTGTCGAGCCTTTGTCAAGCGTTTGTCAAGCCGCGATCATTCTGTCGACCACTCAGACCAACTTCTAGCGACAACATAAGCTTTGGCTCAGATTTTTGCGACCACCCTCTGTGGTACTATTCACCACAGAGCTTCTATGAAACCCGACAGAGCCTCTGTGGTCTGAACCTCTGCGACCGAACCTCAGAGCCCATAGCGCAATGTCTTAGTTCTTGCTGTCAGCTTTGCGCACCTGTCGTATTTTCAACAGAACTCCCTCCTCGAATATCCAAATTTGATGAGTCCAGATGCGTTGGATTCCTAAGACACAGCTGAACAATTCTAGTGTTTTGAGATTGGTCTGAATCGGTGTTCTTCTTGGTCAGAACCTCTGCTAAAGTCAGTATACATCTGCTGGACAGAAAGTTGTGTTTCACTAAAATCATCATCAGAGATCCGTCGGCACTGCGATCAACCTCTGCCGCAAAACCTCTGCCGCCAAACCTCTGCCAACCAACCTCTGTGGTAATGTTCACCACAGAGCCTCTGTGAAATCCGACAGAGCCTATGTGGACTGAACCTCTGCGACTCAACCTCATAGCCTGATTTTTGTTTACTTGCTGTCAGCTTTGCGCTGCTTCAGAAACATGCGCATAACTTTTGACTCGGTGCTCCAAATTACACGAGTCCAGTTGCATTGGAAAGATAATTCACAGACGCACGACTTTGATGTTTTGCGTTTTCTTTAATTATGTGTGCTGATATGCCGATAACAGCTTCAAAGTCTGCTGTAAGGTGCTGGACCGAAAGCATTGCATTTAATTCATGCTCCTTCCGCTTTCAAGAACGGTGTTCTCTCGATGCTTCTACACACAGCAGTGTAGAACCAGTACCTCATCAGAATAGTTGTTTCTACATAATTCAGTGTAGGACCAGTACTTCAGATATGTTCAAATCATAGTTTTGGCTGGAAATTTCTAAACTCTGATCCCCCGCACCTTGTATTTTTTTAAGTGAAATTATTTGTGCTGTTGGATATTCCTAACAAATGTGGAATCATCAAAAATGATTACCAACACTTTCTGATTCTTATAGGATATCTGATTTCAAATTGAGCTTAAATGAAATTTACTGCTCAATTTGAGGGGGAGAAAACAAATCAGATCTGACCATGTTCGTGTAAAGGTAAAATTTCTAAACCTTTAAACTCATCATCATTTTTAGAGAAAGGCCATCTTTAGAATGTAAAAACCTCTTTCAAATGGTCAAACCACTTCTACATACCAAAATGCTTTATCTGCTATAGAAGTTTGGATTTTAAATGCTTTTCTAAGACTACAAGTAGTCAGTGTGTGGAACAATCCAACCTCTAGGACAACAATTTCATGGGATCAATGTGTGAGCTTTATAGAACTTCTATGGATCACTTAAACCTGTGTTTCCTACCAAAGAAGTAAACCTTGAGTGTTTGAGAGGTGAAGGGTCTACATCAAAGAGTGGGGGAGATAACTATATGAGTTTTTCTCATTGTGCTTAAGAGGTAAAATTTAAAAAGAGAGTTTGGTTAGATGTGAGTTACATGATAAAAAGAAAGAGGGTGTGAGAACAGAGTCAAAAGAGTTATACAACTCTGCACCATCTCTTTTCTGAGCCGGGCAAACCACATTTCTGATTTATCACAATTTTTTGGTGATTGTCATTGAAACAGGCAGTGAGCCCATGCCAACTCTTGTCTTAACCCCACCAGCTACTCACTTCCTTCTCCACAAGGAACTGTTTCACTTTTCCACGGGGAAGCAGCACATATGCTATCTGATCTTTCTTTGGAAGGTTGGATATTGAAAAGAAGGAAAGTTGCCCCACCTTCACACTTCACTCATGCACATTGAGTCTGTGGAAACCTTATATGTCCAAACAGTTTACACACTTTTGAGCTTAATAGATAATATTCTATTTTCTTCCACACAATATCACGAATCTTTGTGATTCCACATGCATATCTATGTGATATTGCCAGAACAGTTTGAAAAGTTTAATTTTATAATTCTACTTCTATGATAACTGGAAGTCCTATCAGAGCTTCATATTTGTCAACTCAGAACATAGGCCACACAATTATTTTAATTGTTGTGATAACAGTTGCTATGTGCTTTTGTGTTAGATGATTACCCCTGGTTACTTATTCTTTAATGCAGATTATCATGAGTCGAATGTGTTCGCTACTCTTCATCTCTTAGCTGTTTATCTACCATCGGTTACTACTCAAACTGGTTATACAAGCTTCCGCACATCAAATCTTTCTCTGATCGTTTGAGAGATAACTGAGACCAGAAAAGTAATGCAACAGTCAAGGGGGAGTACGCAAAGATCAAGGAGGAGTATGCAACGATCAAGGGGGGATCAAAGAAGGAATTGAAGCAACTGACATCGTGGAAGATCAGGAAAAGAAGACTCTTACAAGACTTGAAGATTGACACACCAACGCCTCTAAAGAAAGCAAGGGGGAGACTACTAGATGATGCTTTCTTTATAAAACATTAGGGGGGGATTGTTAGCTTTAATTAGTCCCTAATTTATATGAATGTTTTATAAAGAAATAGTGTCAAGGACTTATTTGTATTTTTTGAGTGTCAAGGGCTAATATTGTAAATAACCAATTGTTGTTTTTGGTTATAAAGTCTTGTCTTAGAGTTTATTAGGTTAAGCCTCCTAGCCTCCATTTTGAAAGAGTCAGACGTATAGAGAAAGAGAGCTTCAAGAGTGAGTTGTGCTTATTTCATATATTGTAAACTCCTCTTTATCAATCATATACAAAGATTATTGCTATAATTATTGTTACTTGTTATATCTGGGTTCCAACATAAATGTTCTGTGGGGTTTGGTCATCTTCATTCACGTTGGAATCAATTCTAGAGATTCTGAAGTCTAGTTCTTTTGTGGAGTGATGTGAAATGGCTTCTGCGTTCCAGCCAGAGATGTCTAGAGAGTCTGCAACATCAGGGCGTTGGAGGAAGGCAGAGAAATCACCTTGATCTGCATAGTTAATAGGAGTTGGGGATTGCAGAGGCTGCTCTTGGGCTTCTTCTGCCAATTCAGCTTCCTCTATAATTGGCCGCATGGGTGTGAGAGGCTTTTTCGATTTCTTCTTGCTCTTTTTCCTCTTGGGTTTGGGGGCACTGTAACGTCCCAAAAATTACAAGGAAATTTAAAATTTTTAAAACATACAATTCATTATAAAACAACCATGATTTAATGATTCACGTCTTAAATAAAATTAACGTCGTTACTTCAAACCATCAACAAAGTTTATGCAGCGGAAAATTTCATAACTAAATTCAAGGGTTTAAAAGTGAAAGTTTAATAATATTTGACACTCCGCGCTCCATGTGTGTACGGTCACGCCCGACTGCCGCCCGCACCTGAAATAACAACACATTGGGAAAGGGTAAGCTAAACGCTTAGTGAATTCAATCACGCACGTAGGTAGCAACCCCACGCATATCGCCCCTACTCGCAAGTAGGCAACATCACCATTACCACGAATATCAAACCACATAATGATTATTAAATGAGCACGAACCTCGGTCCCACCGAGTACACAAAATACATTAAAACAAGCTCAGTCCCACCGAGCCCTCGGTCCCACCGAGTAAAAATTGTTGTACTAGCTTAGTCCCACCAAGCCCTCG
This sequence comes from Saussurea involucrata, assembly GCA_033807775.1. NCBI lineage: Eukaryota > Viridiplantae > Streptophyta > Magnoliopsida > Asterales > Asteraceae > Saussurea > Saussurea involucrata. The sequence continues at coordinate 52,718,838 of CM066312.1, read as the reverse complement.
GTCCCACCGAGCCCCTCAGTCCCACCGAGGTGTACACATGCATATATATATTCCACATACGAATCTAATAAATCACAACCAGTTATCACATCCCATCTAGTTCACGTAAGCACATAAATACACGTAATCACACGTAACACAAAATAACGACATACATGAAATTCCTAACTACGCGGTGAGAGAACTCACCTCAAGGCTAAGCAACGTGCTCACGAAACGCAACACCAACCCGGCAATCTTCTTCACTTTCTCCCACCTAAATACGTATAAACAGTCAAAGGAAAGTCCCGACCCATAACACGTTTACTAGTTTTCAAACGACTAAAAATTCCAGCTTTTTATTAGAAATTACGGGTCTGTTCGGGACCTGATTTACCCCCTTAAAACTGATAAATACAGAAATTAAAATTCATAATTACGAAGTTCTAAGTCCTACGGTTTCAGGGACGTATCGCACGCGTCCTAAAGATTTTTCTATAATTTACTATAGAATTTACAAAAATGTTTCGTAGAACAGCGAACACCCGGACCTTTCAGTACAACATGGCAACTTCGCCCTAGCTATAGTCCGAATTGGTCTTTCCGCAAAACAGAGGAAACTTAGTAGACTCCGAAACGAAACCTTTGGCACCAGTCCCATCCCCAACCGACCTTCCAAGAAAAAGTTATGCGCAAAACAAAACAGGGACAGAAAGCTGGAAGTTTTTCGGACCAGGCTGTATAAACAGCCCCATACGGCCCAGCTACAGGCCTAAACAGACTTTCGGCAAAACACGAAAAACTTTCCTGACTCGATTAGTGAACTTTGGCCACCGATTTCATATCAATCCGAGCTACGAGTAAAAAGTTACGGTCACGACAAAACAGTGGCAGAAAATCGACCTTCACATAAAATGACAAATCACCAATTTGCGACCACCTTTTCACCTAGCTAGAGGCTGAACCAGTTTTCTGCTAAAACACGGAAAACGTGACCGACCCCGTACTGGAACCGTGGGTACCAAGTTTGGCTCAATCGGAGTTACGAGCAGAAAGTTATGGTTCATACAAAAACAAGGCAGATTCCAGAATTTTTACATAAAATGATAAACGGTTTTTACGATAGGCTCGGCGGTTTAGGGTTGCAACTCCGGTGGCGTTAGGGTTCCGCCGCGGAGGACTTAGGGTTTAGCCCCGCCCACTGCCACCTCCGGCAGTGGGGCACGGCGGCGGCGGCGGTACTCCGGCGACGGTTCTCCGCACGCACTTGCCGCCCCATTCTCGCACCACCTCCCTCTATACTCTCGATTGCTAAACCATACAGCCACATACACACGTATACCCAGCAGCACACAGCCACCGCCGTCCACCCACGGCCACCGTAGCGGCGGCGGGCGGCGGTGGTTGCCTCGCCGGAAAAACGAACAAGAAGAGAAAAACGAGACGGAACATAGGAACGGCTTACCTTTCGATGTTTGCTCCTCCTCCCTCGACTTCTCCGGCGAACGGTGTGGTGGTGGCGACCTCCGGCGACTGGAAACCCTCCGGCGACCCACTCTCTCTCTCTTCTCCGGCCCTCTCTATCTCACGATCTCTTCTCTCTCACTTTCTATCTCTCTCGGCTCCCACCCTCACGATCTCTTCTTCGGCAATGAAAACCAAAAGAAAACCACAAACAACAAACCAAAGGGGCTGTTTTGCTGCTGCCGTTTGGAAACCGACGAGAAGAGGAAAGGGGGGGGGGGTCGGTCCCCCTTCCTTGGCCGTTCAAACCACAACCCAACCCTATGTCCACATTTGACCCCTAGGCTTAACACTTTGACACTTTTTGGTCCCTGAATTTCCATAAAAATGCAAAAAGGGAGTAAGGTTTGCCATACATAACATTTGAGGTCTCTTTGACAACTTCCGTTAAAGAGACTCGCTTAAAACGACGATAAAATAAATACATTAGAAATTTTAAAACCATACCGGGACACGGGCTTTACAGGCACCCTCCTCATAAGACTTGTGTTTTCTTTTCTTTTTCTTGTCTTTAGGGGGAGGAGGTGCAGAAGATTCGACCATTGTTTCTGCAGGTGGAGACTGTTGGGTGTGAGCAGCACTGGTAGAGGTACCTTCTGTAGCTTTCCTTTTCTTGTAAGCTTTCTTATTTTTGGGAGTGGTGGCAGAGGATTTGCTCTTGGAAGGAGGGGAGAAAATCGTATTTCTTAGGGCTTGAAAGTTTGCTTGTACTTGCTCATGCTTAGCAAAGGCCACTGCCCATTCTTCATCAGTCATCCTATCTACAACCTTAGATCCTAAGGGGACTCCTAGACGCGGGGGTGTCACAGGACTCGGTTCTGGAGTCCTGTGATCGCGTATGTATTCTAGCTTAAGTGTCTCGTCGTTAGCATATCCCAGAAGTTTGGTTGGCAGAGGTCTGCAGAAGTTGTATCCATCTTCATGCTCTGTTGGGGAGTTCTTTGTCATGGGATACATTATGGCCGTTGGTCCCTCCATTGGCCATTTTTGGAGTAGGAGCAGAGGCTCTAGAAAAACACCCAGAATTCGTTGATATTGTAGAGGAGGTAAAGCATCGATCGAGCGTCCTTTGGCCTTCAGGGAGGAGATTTTGCGGTAAATGGTGTTAACCATTTCCTGCATCATTAGGGTGGCGTAGTCCAGAGGTAGATCGTAGTATACCCTATACATAATAGCTAAGATTTGATGAGAAGTCTGGTCTTGACTACCCACTTTCCCCGTTAGACATCTGTTGAGAATGGAGAAGAGAGTATTCCACAGAGGTAGGAACCTGTTTCTTCTGAAGTCATTTCTCTTTCTCAGCGGGGTATTGTATCCCAACATTTCAGCAAATCTGCAAAGCTCTATGTCTGTGGGTTCTTCTGCGTACGCCTTTATCCCTAGAAGACCTCTTGTGGGTAGACCGAACTCTAGTGAGAACATGGTTCTGTTGAACTTGAGTTCAAGGTGCTCGGATTTGTCTGGTTTTGAGATGTAGCCCTTGATCTGTCTATCTTCTGGGTCATACCTGCTGCTCTGCCAGAATTGATTGAGGTATCTGGCAGGGATTTTGTTGACCGTTTTGGTTAATAGAGGGTTGAGGAAATGGTTTTCCAGAATATGAAGTAGGATGGCATGTTTTTCCCCAAATGCAGTTTTTGAGGGAACTAGGTAGTGGTTATTGGGTTTTAAGGGAAGAACACGTTCAAAGTGTTCATGTTCGATGAAGTTTAGAAGTTGAGTGGTCGGAGCAAAATCTGCTGCATCACCGGAGTTGTCTTGTTCTAGGTCTCTGGCTATTTCAGGGTTTTGTGAGTGTTCTGAATGTGCAGGGGAGTTCGCCGGAGATCTCCAAGTGGAAGCCATTGTTTCTTTCTTTGAAGAATAGAGAAGAATGGGGAAGTTGCAGGTGTTTGCAAGGTTCGTCGGAGAAGAGTATGGGAGTAAATGCGTAAAAGGAATGGGAAATGGAGTAATCGGGGTTATATAGTGGAGTAGATAACGGATAGAATTCCACGGTAAAAGTAAATTCAATAAACATTTGGGGTCCGCACTCGAGTTTTACAGCTGGGGAAACGTTTTAGAGGGATCGTGTGGCACGCACGCCCAATGAAAAGTTGCCACATCATATGTGTCAGAGCACGATTAGACGTCGTGCGCGGCCCATTAATGCTTGGCGCGTGGGTATTACTTCTGTCTGGGGTCTGTCACTCGCAGTAAATATCTTGCTTTTACAGAATTGCCACAAAGAGTCAAGTGTCAGAATCAACAGAGGCTCTGTAGTGGATTGAGCTCTGTGATCTGAAACCTGTCTTTTTGTCTCCTCTTAGCTTGCACCTTTACCAAAAACGTTTGAAAATTCATTGGAGAGGATCTATAGAGTCTTTAGCACAAAATTTTCATCCACAGAGGCTTTGGGGCTCTGTCAAAGCCAGCGGAGGCTCTATGAGTGAAATTTTCTAATAACTAAAGGTTCATAAAAGTTTTTGATCATCCAAAGTTTTAATTGTTTTAAACATTGTTTTTAGGACATATTTGGAAATTAGTGTCCTAGAAAACTGTTTAGGAAAAGATTTTGTGCGAGTAGCCTTTGAATACCTAGGTTATTCAACATAAGTTCTATGGTGGAGTGAACTTCATGACTAGAAACCTTCTTTAAGACATTTAAGTTGATCGATAGACTTCCCTTATGAAAATTGCAGTTACAGAGGATCTGACTTACAGAGGCTCTGTTGAGCTCAGCAGAGGCTCTATGACCATAAATTTCTAATAACGGACAGCTCAACAATCTTTTTGATTATCCATGGTTAGGAATGTCTTAAACGGTGTTTCTAGGACATATTTGGAAATTGGTGTCCTAGAAAATTGTTTTCAAAAAGGATTTGTACGAGGTACTTATCTTTTGGCTCTCCTTTGCTTCGGCAAAAACCTTCACTTCTGTAGATTTGGTTGACCACTTCTCTTCTTTGGCTCCCCTTTGAAATAGCAACTTCTGTAGACTAGTTCAAGGTCTCCTTCTGCTCCCCATTGACCTATGCTTGGATCAAATGAGATATGTAATGCACAGAACATAGGTCAAACTCACCAGAGGTTCTGTGGAGATCGACAGAGGTTCTGATCAATCCCACATAAGCTCTGTTGGTTACAGAACTTTTGGTGGTAAAGAATTTACATGCAGAAGAGTTCAAATATATACATATATACAAGAGGATCAAATCTAACTTACAGAGGATTTAACTCATGTTAATCATACCCAACTTACCCACCAAGAAAAGGAATCTTTTCTTATCAAGTGCTTTGGTGAATAAGTCTGCAAGCTGGTATTCAGTGGACACAAAGTGCATTTCGATTGTTCCATGTTCAACATGATGCTTCAGAAAGTGGTAACGGATATCGATATGCTTTGTTTTTTAGTGCTGTACTGGATTGGCAGAGATGGCTATGGCACCTTTGGAATCACAGAGGATGTGTATCTTGTATATGGTGTAGCCATAGTCCTTTAGCTGAGTTTTCATCCACAGAACTTGGGAGCAACAGCTAGCAGCAGCAACATATTCAGCTTCTGCTGTAGATGTAGACACACAGTTCTGCTTCTTCGAAGTCCAGCTGACTAGTTTATCACCCAGGAATTGACAACTCCCAGAGGTACTTTTTCGATCAAGCTTACATCCTCCATAATCTGAATCTGTGTATGCCTTAAGACCAAAGCCAGAGTTCTTCGGATACCAGAGCCCAAGATTTTTGGTCCCTTTAAGGTATCTGAAGATCCTTTCTGTCGAAATCATTATTGAGAAGAAAGGTTGAAAGTCTTTCGTACCATGCTCTTGGACCCTGTTTCAGTCCATACAGAGCTTTGTCGAGATAATAGACATATTTTGGGTAATTGGAACTTTCAAACCCTGGTGGCTGCTGGACGTATACTTCTTCTTGGATTTCACCATTTAGAAAGGCAGATGTTACATCCATCTGAAAGACTTTAAAACCTCTGTGGGCTGCGAAGGCTAAGAAGATTCTTATAGCTTCGAGACGTGCGACAGGGGCAAAAGTTTCATCGTAATCAATGCCTTCTTCTTGGCGATATCCCTTGGCCACCAATCTCACTTTATTTCTAATGACCACCCCGTCCTTATACTTCTTGTTTCTAAAGACCCATTTAGTCCCTATTGCTTGTTTCCCCTTTGGCAGAGGAACTAGGGTCCATACCTTGTTTCTCTCAAACTGCAGAAGCTCTTCTTGCATAGCATCTACCCAGTTTGGATCATCTAGGGCTTCAGAAATGCGTTTTGGCTCGATGACACTGATAAAATTTGTAAATAAACAAAAATTGGCAGTGGCTGATCTTGTCTTTACTTTGTCAGAAGGATCGCCAATGATTTGGCTTTGAGGATGACTCATAGTACACTTGGTAGTCCTGGGGAGATGGTCATTCGCATCATCAAGTTGAACCTCTGTGGTTGCACTTGTCGGTTCTTGTGCAACCTCTATAGTTGATGGCACTTTTGTGCTTGAACTTGGTATTGCAGCTTGTGGGATTATTGGTTGTTCCTCTGAGGATGTAGAGACTGAGTCCTCGTTTTCCTCTGGTATTGGTTCCTCTGTGGATGCTGGAGTTGGTATTTCCAGTGATTCTGTTGTAGAATCTTTAGTTGTTTCATCTTTTGTTGGCTCCCCCTCAGCACGTGCATCTGCATGATTTACAGAAGAGGATGAAGTATTTAATGGACCAGTTAGAGATATACCTGACTCAGTCTGGTCTGCAGAAGATGTTTCTCCAGAGGCTCTGGCAGCTCCGGCAGAGGGATCAATATCATCATGGAACATCTCTTCAAATAGCAGATTTAGGTCTGCTTCTCTAGTCTTTGAGATGCCAGAGGATTCCTTCTTTAGACTGAGTTCTGAACTGATTTGTTCAGAAGTCTTCTGAAAGGAATCGTCAAATGAAACGTTGATGCTTTCCACGATGAATCGAGACCGCAAAAGATATACTCTATAGGCTTTTGAAGTGGCAGAGTATCCTATGAACTTTCCTTCATCTGCTTTCACATCGAACTTCCTTCTAGCTTCTCTGTCGTTTAAGACGAAGCATTTGCATCCATAGACATGAAAGAACTTGATGTTGGGTCACCTCTTATTGATCAATTGATAGGGTGTCTTGATGTGTCTTTTGACTATGGCAGATCGATTCTGGGTATAACATGTTGTTGATATGGCTTCTGTCCAGAAAGAGATTGGTAATCCAGATGCTGTGAGCATGGTCCTCGCAGCCTCTACAAGCGTTCGGTTCTTTCGTTCAACAACGCCATTTTGTTGAGGAGTACGTGATGCAGAGAAGTTCTGTGAAATGCCTTAGTCTGTGAATTTTGTGCCATTGTCGCTTCTCAACTTTTGGATTTTGCATTCGTACAGAACCTGGATCTTCTTCATTAGGTTTATCAGAGTGTTGGGAATATCTGATTTCTTTCTGACAAACTCCACCCATGTATATCTTAAGTATTCATCGATCACCACTAGTATGTATTTCCTGCCTCCTAGGCTCTATGTAGCAATCGGACCATAGAGGTCGACATGTAGCATGTGCAGAGGCCTAGGACAAGACACATCAGTCTTTCCTTTGTGGGAAGCTCTCTTAAGCTTGCCGATTTCACATGCAGAGCATAGATGATCCTTACTGAATTTAACATTCGGCAGACCTTTAACAAGATCAAGTTTTACAAGTTTGTCTAGAGTTTAGAAGTTCATGTGGCAGAACCTGTTGTGCCATAACCAGGCTTCTTCGTTTTTTCAAGCAACAAAGCAGAGCTTGTCTTCTTTGTTCTTGACGCTAAAGTTCATAAGGTATAAATCTCCCCTTCTTTCAGCCCGCAGAAGCTCGACTCCAGTATCTTCTCCTTGCAGAGAGCAGAAAGTTCTTTTGAACATCACATCGAAGCCAGTATCGCAAAGTTGGCTAACACTTAGAAGATTGTGCTTTAGGCCATCCACATATGCAACTTTGCATACTTCAATCTTTTCCTTTTTGATGACTCTGTAGACTTTAATGTATCCCTTTTTGTTGTCTCCAAAGGTTACTGGTCCTCCATCGAGTTTGTCTTTGTATGAGGATAGTAGACCTCTGTCGCCAGTCATATGCCGCGAGCACCCGGAGTCAAGATACCAGATCGGCACATACTGCTTCTGCAAGACAATCAGAGATTTTTAGGTACCCATATCCAAATGGGTCCCTTTTTGTCAGAGGTCTTCAAGGTTGCCTTAGCATCCTTGGGTTTGGTTTTAACTTCTGTTGAAGAACCATTTTGTTTCTTCTTTCCCTTAGATTTTGCATTCTTTTTGGGTAAAGAGAGGAAACAGTGTGGGCTGGAGAAGTGTTGGTTCAATTTATACATGAGATCAAAACAATGACAATAATGAATGTGCGAAGAGATTTGCTTGAACTTTTCATTAAAAACATTGAAACAGGGTACATAGGCTTTATTACAGTCTATTCTAGCATTTGCCTTCCTATTACAAGAGGACCTATGTAGACTAGATTGTTTGTTTGGAAAATCTCTGTGGAGAGTAGCCTTCTGTGGTCCCCTTCTTCTATGGTGAACTTCTGCAGGTTTCACTGTCACAGAAGTAAAAGATTTGTTATTTTCAACCCATTTACCCTTTTGTTGCCAAGTTAGTTTTTCTTTAAAAGGCCTTAAGGGTTTTGTAGTCTTTGAACTTGTTGGATTTTGAGAAGACATTTCCTTTTGTTGTTTGAATTTCTCAAGCTCAAGAGAGGTTTTGGCTTTTATACACATGTCCAAAAAGTATGGACAGATAGGAACACTTGTGATTTTCTCCTAACGAGGAATAGTTCTGTTAAGAATTCTAGAGGGTAGCTTAAAATCCTCTGAGTCACAAGTTACTATCTCTAACTTAGAGTCAGTCTCAGATTCGTTAGAGGATGAATCGTCCTCATATACAGAGGCTGAACCAGTTTTCGACCACCTTTTCACCTAGCTAGAGGCTGAACCAGTTTTCCGCTAAAACACGGAAAACGTGACCGACCCCGTACTAGAACCGTGGGTACCAAGTTTGGCTCAATCGGAGTTACGAGCAGAAAGTTATGGTTCATACAAAAACAAGGCAGATTCCAGAATTTTTACATAAAATGATAAACGGTTTTTACGATAGGCTCGGCGGTTTAGGGTTGCAACTCCGGTGGCGTTAGGGTTCCGCCGCGGAGGACTTAGGGTTTATCCCCGCCCACTGCCACCTCCGGCAGTGGGGCACGGCGGCGGCGGCGGTACTCCGGCGACGGTTCTCCGCACGCACTTGCCGCCCCATTCTCGCACCACCTCCCTCTATACTCTCGATTGCTAAACCATACAGCCACATACACACGTATACCCAGCAGCACACAGCCACCGCCGTCCACCCACGGCCACCGTAGCGGCAGCGGGCGGCGGTGGTTGCCTCGCCGGAAAAACGAACAAGAAGAGAAAAACGAGACGGAACATAGGAACGGCTTACCTTTCGATGTTTGCTCCTCCTCCCTCGACTTCTCCGGCGAACGGTGTGGTGGTGGCGACCTCCGGCGACTGGAAACCCTCCGGCGACCCACTCTCTCTCTCTTCTCCGGCCCTCTCTATCTCACGATCTCTTCTCTCTCACTTTCTATCTCTCTCGGCTCCCACCCTCAAGATCTCTTCTTCGGCAATGAAAACCAAAAGAAAACCACAAACAACAAACCAAAGGGGCTGTTTTGCTGCTGCCGTTTGGAAACCGACGAGAAGAGGAAAGGGGGGGGGGGTCGGTCCCCCTTCCTTGGCCGTTCAAACCACAACCCAACCCTATGTCCACATTTGACCCCTAGGCTTAACACTTTGACACTTTTTGGTCCCTGAATTTCCATAAAAATGCAAAAAGGGAGTAAGGTTTGCCATACATAACATTTGAGGTCTCTTTGACAACTTCCGTTAAAGAGACTCGCTTAAAACGACGATAAAATAAATACATTAGAAATTTTAAAACCATACCGGGACACGGGCTTTACAGGCACCCTCCTCATAAGACTTGTGTTTTCTTTTCTTTTTCTTGTCTTTAGGGGGAGGAGGTGCAGAAGATTCGACCATTGTTTCTGCAGGTGGAGACTGTTGGGTGTGAGCAGCACTGGTAGAGGTACCTTCTGTAGCTTTCCTTTTCTTGTAAGCTTTCTTATTTTTGGGAGTGGTGGCAGAGGATTTGCTCTTGAAAGGAGGGGAGAAAATCGTATTTCTTAGGGCTTGAAAGTTTGCTTGTACTTGCTCATGCTTAGCAAAGGCCACTGTCCATTCTTCATCAGTCATCCTATCTACAACCTTAGATCCTAAGGGGACTCCTAGACGCGGGGGTGTCACAGGACTCGGTTCTGGAGTCCTGTGATCGCGTATGTATTCTAGCTTAAGTGTCTCGTCGTTAGCATATCCCAGAAGTTTGGTTGGCAGAGGTCTGCAGAAGTTGTATCCATCTTCATGCTCTGTTGGGGAGTTCTTTGTCATGGGATACATTCTGGTCGTTGGTCCCTCCATTGGCCATTTTTGGAGTAGGAGCAGAGGCTCTAGAAAAACACCCAGAATTCGTTGATATTGTAGAGGAGGTAAAGCATCGATCGAGCGTCCTTTGGCCTTCAGGGAGGAGATTTTGCGGTAAATGGTGTTAACCATTTCCTGCATCATTAGGGTGGCGTAGTCCAGAGGTAGATCGTAGTATACCCTATACATAATAGCTAAGATTTGATGAGAAGTCTGGTCTTGACTACCCACTTTCCCCGTTAGACATCTGTTGAGAATGGAGAAGAGAGTATTCCACAGAGGTAGGAACCTGTTTCTTCTGAAGTCATTTCTCTTTCTCAGCGTGGTATTGTATCCCAACATTTCAGTAAATCTGCAAAGCTCTATGTCTGTGGGTTCTTCTGCGTACGCCTTTATCCCTAGAAGACCTCTTGTGGGTAGACCGAACTCTAGTGAGAACATGGTTCTGTTGAACTTGAGTTCAAGGTGCTCGGATTTGTCTGGTTTTGAGATGTAGCCCTTGATCTGTCTATCTTCTGGGTCATACCTGCTGCTCTGCCAGAATTGATTGAGGTATCTGGCAGGGATTTTGTTGACCGTTTTGGTTAATAGAGGGTTGAGGAAATGGTTTTCCAGAATATGAAGTAGGATGGCATGTTTTTCCCCAAATGCAGTTTTTGAGGGAACTAGGTAGTGGTTATTGGGTTTTAAGGGAAGAACACGTTCAAAGTGTTCATGTTCGATGAAGTTTAGAAGTTGAGTGGTCGGAGCAAAATCTGCTGCATCACCGGAGTTGTCTTGTTCTAGGTCTCTGGCTATTTCAGGGTTTTGTGAGTGTTCTGAATGTGCAGGGGAGTTCGCCGGAGATCTCCAAGTGGAAGCCATTGTTTCTTTCTTTGAAGAATAGAGAAGAATGGGGAAGTTGCAGGTGTTTGCAAGGTTCGTCGGAGAAGAGTATGGGAGTAAATGCGTAAAAGGAATGGGAAATGGAGTAATCGGGGTTATATAGTGGAGTAGATAACGGATAGAATTCCACGGTAAAAGTAAATTCAATAAACATTTGGGGTCCGCACTCGAGTTTTACAGCTGGGGAAACGTTTTAGAGGGATCGTGTGGCACGCACGCCCAATGAAAAGTTGCCACATCATATGTGTCAGAGCACGATTAGACGTCGTGCGCGGCCCATTAATGCTTGGCACGTGGGTATTACTTCTGTATGGGGTCTGTCACTCGCAGTAAATATCTTGCTTTTACAGAATTGCCACAAAGAATCAAGTGTCAGAATCAACAGAGGCTCTGTAGTGGATTGAGCTCTGTGATCTGAAACCTGTCTTTTTGTCTCCTCTTAGCTTGCACCTTTACCAAAAACGTTTGAAAATTCATTGGAGAGGATCTATAGAGTCTTTAGCACAAAATTTTCATCCACAGAGGCTTTGGGGCTCTGTCAAAGCCAGCGGAGGCTCTATGAGTGAAATTTTCTAATAACTAAAGGTTCATAAAAGTTTTTGATCATCCAAAGTTTTAATTGTTTTAAACATTGTTTTTAGGACATATTTGGAAATTAGTGTCCTAGAAAACTGTTTAGGAAAAGATTTTGTGCGAGTAGCCTTTGAATACCTAGGTTATTCAACATAAGTTCTATGGTGGAGTGAACTTCATGACTAGAAACCTTCTTTAAGACATTTAAGTTGATCGATAGACTTCCCTTATGAAAATTGCAGTTACAGAGGATCTGACTTACAGAGGCTCTGTTGAGCTCAGCAGAGGCTCTATGACCATAAATTTCTAATAACGGACAGCTCAACAATCTTTTTGATTATCCATGGTTAGGAATGTCTTAAACGGTGTTTCTAGGACATATTTGGAAATTGGTGTCCTAGAAAATTGTTTTCAAAAAGGATTTGTACGAGGTACTTATCTTTTGGCTCTCCTTTGCTTCGGCAAAAACCTTCACTTCTGTAGATTTGGTTGACCACTTCTCTTCTTTGGCTCCCCTTTGAAATAGCAACTTCTGTAGACTAGTTCAAGGTCTCCTTCTGCTCCCCATTGACCTATGCTTGGATCAAATGAGATATGTAATGCACAGAACATAGGTCAAACTCACCAGAGGTTCTGTGGAGATCGACAGAGGTTCTGATCAATCCCACATAAGCTCTGTTGGTTACAGAACTTTTGGTGGTAAAGAATTTACATGCAGAAGAGTTCAAATATATACATATATACAAGAGGATCAAATCTAACTTACAGAGGATTTAACTCATGTTAATCATACCCAACTTACCCACCAAGAAAAGGAATCTTTTCTTATCAAGTGCTTTGGTGAATAAGTCTGCAAGCTGGTATTCAGTGGACACAAAGTGCATTTCGATTGTTCCATGTTCAACATGATGCTTCAGAAAGTGGTAACGGATATCGATATGCTTTGTTTTTTAGTGCTGTGCTGGATTGGCAGAGATGGCTATGGCACTTTTGGAATCACAGAGGATGTGTATCTTGTATATGGTGTAGCCATAGTCCTTTAGCTGAGTTTTCATCCACAGAACTTGGGAGCAACAGCTAGCAGCAGCAACATATTCAGCTTCTGCTGTAGATGTAGACACACAGTTCTGCTTCTTCGAAGTCCAGCTGACTAGTTTACCACCCAGGAATTGACAACTCCCAGAGGTACTTTTTCGATCAAGCTTACATCCTCCATAATCTGAATCTGTGTATGCCTTAAGACCAAAGCCAGAGTTCTTCGGATACCAGAGCCCAAGATTTTTGGTCCCTTTAAGGTATCTGAAGATCCTTTCTGTCGAAATCATTATTGAGAAGAAAGGTTGAAAGTCTTTCGTACCATGCTCTTGGACCCTGTTTCAGTCCATACAGAGCTTTGTCGAGATAATAGACATATTTTGGGTAATTGGAACTTTCAAACCCTGGTGGCTGCTGGACGTATACTTCTTCTTGGATTTCACCATTTAGAAAGGCAGATGTTACATCCATCTGAAAGACTTTAAAACCTCTGTGGGCTGCGAAGGCTAAGAAGATTCTTATAGCTTCGAGACGTGCGACAGGGGCAAAAGTTTCATCGTAATCAATGCCTTCTTCTTGGCGATATCCCTTGGCCACCAATCTCACTTTATTTCTAATGACCACCCCGTCCTTATACTTCTTGTTTCTAAAGACCCATTTAGTCCATATTGCTTGTTTCCCCTTTGGAAGAGGAACTAGGGTCCATACCTTGTTTCTCTCAAACTGCAGAAGCTCTTCTTGCATAGCATCTACCCAGTTTGGATCATCTAGGGCTTCAGAAATGCGTTTTGGCTCGATGACACTGATAAAATTTGTAAATAAACAAAAATTGGCAGTGGTTGATCTTGTCTTTACTTTGTCAGAAGGATCGCCAATGATTTGGCTTTGAGGATGACTCATAGTACACTTGGTAGTCCTGGGGAGATGGTCATTCGCATCATCAAGTTGAACCTCTGTGGTTGCACTTGTCGGTTCTTGTGCAACCTCTATAGTTGATGGCACTTTTGTGCTTGAACTTGGTATTGCAGCTTGTGGGATTATTGGTTGTTCCTCTGAGGATGTAGAGACTGAGTCCTCGTTTTCCTCTGGTATTGGTTCCTCTGTGGATGCTGGAGTTGGTATTTCCAGTGATTCTGTTGTAGAATCTTTAGTTGTTTCATCTTTTGTTGGCTCCCCCTCAGCACGTGCATCTGCATGATTTACAGAAGAGGATGAAGTATTTAATGGACCAGTTAGAGATATACCTGACTCAGTCTGGCCTGCAGAAGATGTTTCTCCAGAGGCTCTGGCAGCTCCGGCAGAGGGATCAATATCATCATGGAACATCTCTTCAAATAGCAGATTTAGGTCTGCTTCTCTAGTCTTTGAGATGCCAGAGGATTCCTTCTTTAGACTGAGTTCTGAACTGATTTGTTCAGAAGTCTTCTGAAAGGAATCGTCAAATGAAACGTTGATGCTTTCCACGATGGATCGAGACCGCAAAAGATATACTCTATAGGCTTTTGAAGTGGCAGAGTATCCTATGAACTTTCCTTCATCTGCTTTCACATCGAACTTCCCTCTAGCTTCTCTGTCGTTTAAGACGAAGCATTTGCATCCATAGACATGAAAGAACTTGATGTTGGGTCACCTCTTATTGATCAATTGATAGGGTGTCTTGATGTGTCTTTTGACTATGGCAGATCGATTCTGGGTATAACATGTTGTTGATATGGCTTCTGTCCAGAAAGAGATTGGTAATCCAGATGCTGTGAGCATGGTCCTCGCAGCCTCTACAAGCGTTCGGTTCTTTCGTTCAACAACGCCATTTTGTTGAGGAGTACGTGATGCAGAGAAGTTCTGTGAAATGCCTTCGTCTGTGAATTTTGTGCCATTGTCGCTTCTCAACTTTTGGATTTTGCATTCGTACAGAACCTGGATCTTCTTCATTAGGTTTATCAGAGTGTTGGGAATATCTGATTTCTTTCTGACAAACTCCACCCATGTATATCTTAAGTATTCATCGATCACCACTAGTATGTATTTCCTGCCTCCTAGGCTCTATGTAGCAATCGGACCATAGAGGTCGACATGTAGCATGTGCAGAGGCCTAGGACAAGACACATCAGTCTTTCCTTTGTGGGAAGCTCTCTTAAGCTTGCCGATTTCACATGCAGAGCATAGATGATCCTTACTGAATTTAACATTCGGCAGACCTTTAACAAGATCAAGTTTTACAAGTTTGTCTAGAGTTTAGAAGTTCATGTGGCAGAACCTGTTGTGCCATAACCAGGCTTCTTCGTTTTTTCAAGCAACAAAGCAGAGCTTGTCTTCTTTGTTCTTGACGCTAAAGTTCATAAGGTATAAATCTCCCCTTCTTTCAGCCCGCAGAAGCTCGACTCCAGTATCTTCTCCTTGCAGAGAGCAGAAAGTTCTTTTGAACATCACATCGAAGCCAGTATCGCAAAGTTGGCTAACACTTAGAAGATTGTGCTTTAGGCCATCCACATATGCAACTTTGCATACTTCAATCTTTTCCTTTTTGATGACTCTGTAGCCTTTAATGTATCCCTTTTTGTTGTCTCCAAAGGTTACTGGTCCTCCATCGAGTTTGTCTTTGTATGAGGATAGTAGACCTCTGTCGCCAGTCATATGCCGCGAGCACCCGGAGTCAAGATACCAGATCGGCACATACTGCTTCTGCAAGACAATCAGAGATTTTTAGGTACCCATATCCAAATGGGTCCCTTTTTGTCAGAGGTCTTCAAGGTTGCCTTAGCATCCTTGGGTTTGGTTTTAACTTCTGTTGAAGAACCATTTTGTTTCTTCTTTCCCTTAGATTTTGCATTCTTTTTGTGTAAAGAGAGGAAACAGTGTGGGCTGGAGAAGTGTTGGTTCAATTTATACATGAGATCAAAACAATGACAATAATGAATGTGCGAAGAGATTTGCTTGAACTTTTCATTAAAAACATTGAAACAGGGTACAGAGGCTTTATTACAGTCTATTCTAGCATTTGCCTTCCTATTACAAGAGGACCTATGTAGACTAGATTGTTTGTTTGGAAAATCTCTGTGGAGAGTAGCCTTCTGTGGTCCCCTTCTTCTATGGTGAACTTCTGCAGGTTTCACTGTCACAGAAGTAAAAGATTTGTTATTTTCAACCCATTTACCCTTTTGTTGCCAAGTTAGTTTTTCTTTAAAAGGCCTTAAGGGTTTTGTAGTCTTTGAACTTGTTGGATTTTGAGAAGACATTTCCTTTTGTTGTTTGAATTTCTCAAGCTCAAGAGAGGTTTTGGCTTTTATACACATGTCCAAAAAGTCTGGACAGATAGGAACACTTGTGATTTTCTCCTAACGAGGAATAGTTCTGTTAAGAATTCTAGAGGGTAGCTTAAAATCCTCTGAGTCACAAGTTACTATCTCTAACTTAGAGTCAGTCTCAGATTCGTTAGAGGATGAATCGTCCTCATATACAGAGGCTGAACCAGTTTTCGACCACCTTTTCACCTAGCTAGAGGCTGAACCAGTTTTCCGCTAAAACACGGAAAACGTGACCGACCCCGTACTAGAACCGTGGGTACCAAGTTTGGCTCAATCGGAGTTACGAGCAGAAAGTTATGGTTCATACAAAAACAAGGCAGATTCCAGAATTTTTACATAAAATGATAAACGGTTTTTACGATAGGCTCGGCGGTTTAGGGTTGCAACTCCGGTGGCGTTAGGGTTCCGCCGCGGAGGACTTAGGGTTTAGCCCCGCCCACTGCCACCTCCGGCAGTGGGGCACGGCGGCGGCGGCGGTACTCCGGCGACGGTTCTCCGCACGCACTTGCCGCCCCATTCTCGCACCACCTCCCTCTATACTCTCGATTGCTAAACCATACAGCCACATACACACGTATACCCAGCAGCACACAGCCACCGCCGTCCACCCACGGCCACCGTAGCGGCGGCGGGCGGCGGTGGTTGCCTCGCCGGAAAAACGAACAAGAAGAGAAAAACGAGACGGAACATAGGAACGGCTTACCTTTCGATGTTTGCTCCTCCTCCCTCGACTTCTCCGGCGAACGGTGTGGTGGTGGCGACCTCCGGCGACTGGAAACCCTCCGGCGACCCACTCTCTCTCTCTTCTCCGGCCCTCTCTATCTCACGATCTCTTCTCTCTCACTTTCTATCTCTCTCGGCTCCCACCCTCACGATCTCTTCTTCGGCAATGAAAACCAAAAGAAAACCACAAACAACAAACCAAAGGGGCTGTTTTGCTGCTGCCGTTTGGAAACCGACGAGAAGAGGAAAGGGGGGGGGGGTCGGTCCCCCTTCCTTGGCCGTTCAAACCACAACCCAACCCTATGTCCACATTTGACCCCTAGGCTTAACACTTTGACACTTTTTGGTCCCTGAATTTCCATAAAAATGCAAAAAGGGAGTAAGGTTTGCCATACATAACATTTGAGGTCTCTTTGACAACTTCCGTTAAAGAGACTCGCTTAAAACGACGATAAAATAAATACATTAGAAATTTTAAAACCATACCGGGACACGGGCTTTACAGGCACCCTCCTCATAAGACTTGTGTTTTCTTTTCTTTTTCTTGTCTTTAGGGGGAGGAGGTGCAGAAGATTCGACCATTGTTTCTGCAGGTGGAGACTGTTGGGTGTGAGCAGCACTGGTAGAGGTACCTTCTGTAGCTTTCCTTTTCTTGTAAGCTTTCTTATTTTTGGGAGTGGTGGCAGAGGATTTGCTCTTGAAAGGAGGGGAGAAAATCGTATTTCTTAGGGCTTGAAAGTTTGCTTGTACTTGCTCATGCTTAGCAAAGGCCACTGTCCATTCTTCATCAGTCATCCTATCTACAACCTTAGATCCTAAGGGGACTCCTAGACGCGGGGGTGTCACAGGACTCGGTTCTGGAGTCCTGTGATCGCGTATGTATTCTAGCTTAAGTGTCTCGTCGTTAGCATATCCCAGAAGTTTGGTTGGCAGAGGTCTGCAGAAGTTGTATCCATCTTCATGCTCTGTTGGGGAGTTCTTTGTCATGGGATACATTCTGGCCGTTGGTCCCTCCATTGGCCATTTTTGGAGTAGGAGCAGAGGGTCTAGAAAAACACCCAGAATTCGTTGATATTGTAGAGGAGGTAAAGCATCGATCGAGCGTCCTTTGGCCTTCAGGGAGGAGATTTTGCGGTAAATGGTGTTAACCATTTCCTGCATCATTAGGGTGGCGTAGTCCAGAGGTAGATCGTAGTATACCCTATACATAATAGCTAAGATTTGATGAGAAGTCTGGTCTTGACTACCCACTTTCCCCGTTAGACATCTGTTGAGAATGGAGAAGAGAGTATTCCACAGAGGTAGGAACCTGTTTCTTCTGAAGTCATTTCTCTTTCTCAGCGTGGTATTGTATCCCAACATTTCAGTAAATCTGCAAAGCTCTATGTCTGTGGGTTCTTCTGCGTACGCCTTTATCCCTAGAAGACCTCTTGTGGGTAGACCGAACTCTAGTGAGAACATGGTTCTGTTGAACTTGAGTTCAAGGTGCTCGGATTTGTCTGGTTTTGAGATGTAGCCCTTGATCTGTCTATCTTCTGGGTCATACCTGCTGCTCTGCCAGAATTGATTGAGGTATCTGGCAGGGATTTTGTTGACCGTTTTGGTTAATAGAGGGTTGAGGAAATGGTTTTCCAGAATATGAAGTAGGATGGCATGTTTTTCCCCAAATGCAGTTTTTGAGGGAACTAGGTAGTGGTTATTGGGTTTTAAGGGAAGAACACGTTCAAAGTGTTCATGTTCGATGAAGTTTAGAAGTTGAGTGGTCGGAGCAAAATCTGCTGCATCACCGGAGTTGTCTTGTTCTAGGTCTCTGGCTATTTCAGGGTTTTGTGAGTGTTCTGAATGTGCAGGGGAGTTCGCCGGAGATCTCCAAGTGGAAGCCATTGTTTCTTTCTTTGAAGAATAGAGAAGAATGGGGAAGTTGCAGGTGTTTGCAAGGTTCGTCGGAGAAGAGTATGGGAGTAAATGCGTAAAAGGAATGGGAAATGGAGTAATCGGGGTTATATAGTGGAGTAGATAACGGATAGAATTCCACGGTAAAAGTAAATTCAATAAACATTTGGGGTCCGCACTCGAGTTTTACAGCTGGGGAAACGTTTTAGAGGGATCGTGTGGCACGCACGCCCAATGAAAAGTTGCCACATCATATGTGTCAGAGCACGATTAGACGTCGTGCGCGGCCCATTAATGCTTGGCGCGTGGGTATTACTTCTGTCTGGGGTCTGTCACTCGCAGTAAATATCTTGCTTTTACAGAATTGCCACAAAGAGTCAAGTGTCAGAATCAACAGAGGCTCTGTAGTGGATTGAGCTCTGTGATCTGAAACCTGTCTTTTTGTCTCCTCTTAGCTTGCACCTTTACCAAAAACGTTTGAAAATTCATTGGAGAGGATCTATAGAGTCTTTAGCACAAAATTTTCATCCACAGAGGCTTTGGGGCTCTGTCAAAGCCAGCGGAGGCTCTATGAGTGAAATTTTCTAATAACTAAAGGTTCATAAAAGTTTTTGATCATCCAAAGTTTTAATTGTTTTAAACATTGTTTTTAGGACATATTTGGAAATTAGTGTCCTAGAAAACTGTTTAGGAAAAGATTTTGTGCGAGTAGCCTTTGAATACCTAGGTTATTCAACATAAGTTCTATGGTGGAGTGAACTTCATGACTAGAAACCTTCTTTAAGACATTTAAGTTGATCGATAGACTTCCCTTATGAAAATTGCAGTTACAGAGGATCTGACTTACAGAGGCTCTGTTGAGCTCAGCAGAGGCTCTATGACCATAAATTTCTAATAACGG
Source organism: Saussurea involucrata (assembly GCA_033807775.1). Lineage (NCBI taxonomy): Eukaryota > Viridiplantae > Streptophyta > Magnoliopsida > Asterales > Asteraceae > Saussurea > Saussurea involucrata. The sequence continues at coordinate 52,699,504 of CM066312.1, read as the reverse complement.
ACAGCTCAACAATCTTTTTGATTATCCATGGTTAGGAATGTCTTAAACGGTGTTTCTAGGACATATTTGGAAATTGGTGTCCTAGAAAATTGTTTTCAAAAAGGATTTATACGAGGTACTTATCTTTTGGCTCTCCTTTGCTTCGGCAAAAACCTTCACTTCTGTAGATTTGGTTGACCACTTCTCTTCTTTGGCTCCCCTTTGAAATAGCAACTTCTGTAGACTAGTTCAAGGTCTCCTTCTGCTCCCCATTGACCTATGCTTGGATCAAATGAGATATGTAATGCACAGAACATAGGTCAAACTCACCAGAGGTTCTGTGGAGATCGACAGAGGTTCTGATCAATCCCACATAAGCTCTGTTGGTTACAGAACTTTTGGTGGTAAAGAATTTACATGCAGAAGAGTTCAAATATATACATATATACAAGAGGATCAAATCTAACTTACAGAGGATTTAACTCATGTTAATCATACCCAACTTACCCACCAAGAAAAGGAATCTTTTCTTATCAAGTGCTTTGGTGAATAAGTCTGCAAGCTGGTATTCAGTGGACACAAAGTGCATTTCGATTGTTCCATGTTCAACATGATGCTTCAGAAAGTGGTAACGGATATCGATATGCTTTGTTTTTTAGTGTTGTGCTGGATTGGCAGAGATGGCTATGGCACTTTTGGAATCACAGAGGATGTGTATCTTGTATATGGTGTAGCCATAGTCCTTTAGCTGAGTTTTCATCCACAGAACTTGGGAGCAACAGCTAGCAGCAGCAACATATTCAGCTTCTGCTGTAGATGTAGACACACAGTTCTGCTTCTTCGAAGTCCAGCTGACTAGTTTACCACCCAGGAATTGACAACTCCCAGAGGTACTTTTTCGATCAAGCTTACATCCTCCATAATCTGAATCTGTGTATGCCTTAAGACCAAAGCCAGAGTTCTTCGGATACCAGAGCCCAAGATTTTTGGTCCCTTTAAGGTATCTGAAGATCCTTTCTGTCGAAATCATTATTGAGAAGAAAGGTTGAAAGTCTTTCGTACCATGCTCTTGGACCCTGTTTCAGTCCATACAGAGCTTTGTCGAGATAATAGACATATTTTGGGTAATTGGAACTTTCAAACCCTGGTGGCTGCTGGACGTATACTTCTTCTTGGATTTCACCATTTAGAAAGGCAGATGTTACATCCATCTGAAAGACTTTAAAACCTCTGTGGGCTGCGAAGGCTAAGAAGATTCTTATAGCTTCGAGACGTGCGACAGGGGCAAAAGTTTCATCGTAATCAATGCCTTCTTCTTGGCGATATCCCTTGGCCACCAATCTCACTTTATTTCTAATGACCACCCCGTCCTTATACTTCTTGTTTCTAAAGACCCATTTAGTCCCTATTGCTTGTTTCCCCTTTGGCAGAGGAACTAGGGTCCATACCTTGTTTCTCTCAAACTGCAGAAGCTCTTCTTGCATAGCATCTACCCAGTTTGGATCATCTAGGGCTTCAGAAATGCGTTTTGGCTCGATGACACTGATAAAATTTGTAAATAAACAAAAATTGGCAGTGGTTGATCTTGTCTTTACTTTGTCAGAAGGATCGCCAATGATTTGGCTTTGAGGATGACTCATAGTACACTTGGTAGTCCTGGGGAGATGGTCATTCGCATCATCAAGTTGAACCTCTGTGGTTGCACTTGTCGGTTCTTGTGCAACCTCTATAGTTGATGGCACTTTTGTGCTTGAACTTGGTATTGCAGCTTGTGGGATTATTGGTTGTTCCTCTGAGGATGTAGAGACTGAGTCCTCGTTTTCCTCTGGTATTGGTTCCTCTGTGGATGCTGGAGTTGGTATTTCCAGTGATTCTGTTGTAGAATCTTTAGTTGTTTCATCTTTTGTTGGCTCCCCCTCAGCACGTGCATCTGCATGATTTACAGAAGAGGATGAAGTATTTAATGGACCAGTTAGAGATATACCTGACTCAGTCTGGCCTGCAGAAGATGTTTCTCCAGAGGCTCTGGCAGCTCCGGCAGAGGGATCAATATCATCATGGAACATCTCTTCAAATAGCAGATTTAGGTCTGCTTCTCTAGTCTTTGAGATGCCAGAGGATTCCTTCTTTAGACTGAGTTCTGAACTGATTTGTTCAGAAGTCTTCTGAAAGGAATCGTCAAATGAAACGTTGATGCTTTCCACGATGGATCGAGACCGCAAAAGATATACTCTATAGGCTTTTGAAGTGGCAGAGTATCCTATGAACTTTCCTTCATCTGCTTTCACATCGAACTTCCCTCTAGCTTCTCTGTCGTTTAAGACGAAGCATTTGCATCCATAGACATGAAAGAACTTGATGTTGGGTCACCTCTTATTGATCAATTGATAGGGTGTCTTGATGTGTCTTTTGACTATGGCAGATCGATTCTGGGTATAACATGTTGTTGATATGGCTTCTGTCCAGAAAGAGATTGGTAATCCAGATGCTGTGAGCATGGTCCTCGCAGCCTCTACAAGCGTTCGGTTCTTTCGTTCAACAACGCCATTTTGTTGAGGAGTACGTGATGCAGAGAAGTTCTGTGAAATGCCTTCGTCTGTGAATTTTGTGCCATTGTCGCTTCTCAACTTTTGGATTTTGCATTCGTACAGAACCTGGATCTTCTTCATTAGGTTTATCAGAGTGTTGGGAATATCTGATTTCTTTCTGACAAACTCCACCCATGTATATCTTAAGTATTCATCGATCACCACTAGTATGTATTTCCTGCCTCCTAGGCTCTATGTAGCAATCGGACCATAGAGGTCGACATGTAGCATGTGCAGAGGCCTAGGACAAGACACATCAGTCTTTCCTTTGTGGGAAGCTCTCTTAAGCTTTCCGATTTCACATGCAGAGCATAGATGATCCTTACTGAATTTAACATTCGGCAGACCTTTAACAAGATCAAGTTTTACAAGTTTGTCTAGAGTTTAGAAGTTCATGTGGCAGAACATGATGTGCCATAACCAGGCTTCTTCGTTTTTGCAAGCAACAAAGCAGAGCTTGTCTTCTTTGTTCTTGACGCTAAAGTTCATAAGGTATAAATCTCCCCTTCTTTCAGCCCGCAGAAGCTCGACTCCAGTATCTTCTCCTTGCAGAGAGCAGAAAGTTCTTTTGAACATCACATCGAAGCCAGTATCGCAAAGTTGGCTAACACTTAGAAGATTGTGCTTTAGGCCATCCACATATGCAACTTTGCATACTTCAATCTTATCCTTTTTGATGACTCCGTAGCCTTTAATGTATCCCTTTTTGTTGTCTCCAAAGGTTACTGGTCCTCCATCGAGTTTGTCTTTGTATGAGGATAGTAGACCTCTGTCGCCAGTCATATGCCGCGAGCACCCGGAGTCAAGATACCAGATCGGCACATACTGCTTCTGCAAGACAATCAGAGATTTTTAGGTACCCATATCCAAATGGGTCCCTTTTTGTCAGAGGTATTCAAGGTTGCCTTAGCATCCTTGGGTTTGGTTTTAACTTCTGTTGAAGAACCATTTTGTTTCTTCTTTCCCTTAGATTTTGCATTCTTTTTGGGTAAAGAGAGGAAACAGTGTGGGCTGGAGAAGTGTTGGTTCAATTTATACATGAGATCAAAACAATGACAATAATGAATGTGCGAAGAGATTTGCTTGAACTTTTCATTAAAAACATTGAAACAGGGTACAGAGGCTTTATTACAGTCTATTCTAGCATTTGCCTTCCTATTACAAGAGGACCTATGTAGACTAGATTGTTTGTTTGGAAAATCTCTGTGGAGAGTAGCCTTCTGTGGTCCCCTTCTTCTATGGTGAACTTCTGCAGGTTTCATTGTCACAGAAGTAAAAGATTTGTTATTTTCAACCCATTTACCCTTTTGTTGCCAAGTTAGTTTTTCTTTAAAAGGCCTTAAGGGTTTTGTAGTCTTTGAACTTGTTGGATTTTGAGAAGACCTTTCCTTTTGTTGTTTGAATTTCTCAAGCTCAAGAGAGGTTTTGGCTTTTATACACATGTCCAAAAAGTCTGGACAGATAGGAACACTTGTGATTTTCTCCTAACGAGGAATAGTTCTGTTAAGAATTCTAGAGGGTAGCTTAAAATCCTCTGAGTCACAAGTTACTATCTCTAACTTAGAGTCAGTCTCAGATTCGTTAGAGGATGAATCGTCCTCATATACAGAGGTCGAGTCATTTTGTTCTCTTTCGACAGAGGCAGGACTTTCAGAGCATGTGCCGTACTCGCTTTCTTCCTTTTCTATGAGACTATCTTCAAAACCAACAGAAGTGTATGTTAAAATTTCATCAGAGAGATTTTGATCGACAGAGGATGTACATAGGTTTTCATAAAAGTTATTTTTCCCGATTTCCGTTAACTCTTTTTCAGAGATATTTTTAAGGTTTTCTTCTGAAGAGGTAGGCTTGAACTCAGGTGCCTCTGCCGATAGTTTCTTTTCGGAGTCTATCATGCAGACAAAAGCAACCTGAGTTTGAGTCTCGGGGTCACCAAACTTGAAAATTCCTATCTGATCTTGAGTTTTCAGATACTTCTTAGGTTTGGATTCTCTTTTGACAGAGATTGAAGGTGACAAATCTTTGTTTTGATACCACACATTTATCATCTTCAGAGGTTTCCTCTCGTGAGGTTCCCTAGAGACTTTTTGCCTTTTACTTACAGAGAGTAAGTTTGGAAATCCAGGTTTTCTTGTACTTCCAATATGAAATAGAGAGGACAGAGACTTGTCTCTTTTGGTTCCAATGTATGGATCTATATCACAGAAGCCAATTCCCCGTCTCCCTATTTCTGTATTAATTTTCTCGTACACCTTCTGTGCATCTTGATATTTCTTAATTAAAAGATCTCTTATGAGTAAGTCTTGACAGAGGACTTCTCTTTCCTTTTGAAAATAGTGTTTAAGAGCTAGGATGTTCATTATGTCGCTCTCAACGTCCATAAGTTCTTTAGATTTAGCTTTTAATGCAGAGTTGAGTTCAGAAATCTTTTCTTTCAAAGGATTTAGATGTGTGTTCCAATTTGTTTCAATTTCTTCCTTTTCTTGAAAAAATTTCGCCTTTTCTTGAGTGAGAAGTCTAGCTTCTCTCTCAAAGAAGGTGAGTTTCTTTTGAACACTTTCGCAGGTCCTTTTAAGTTCAGTATATTCAACGGTTAGTTTAAGCAAATCAGCTTCTGCTTGATTAGAATAAGAGTCAGAAGTGGATACCTCACTATCAGAGTCGGATGAGCTGACCTCTGCCATGCCACAGAATAGGGCGTTCTTCTTTTCTCCTTCGTCAGAGGATGTATCTGACTGCCAGTTCTCTTGATTCACCATTAGTGACTTTTGAGCATAATATTCCGCTTTCTTTTTGTAGAAAGCAGAATCCCTCTGAGGGCGGTTTGGTTTGCTCTTGCAGTCATTGGCATAGTGGCCTGGCTTGCCACAATTGTAACATCCTTGGTTCTGTGGAGCATTGCCAGTTTGTCGTCTGACTTCTGTCGGTCACCACCTCTTTCACCACTGTCATTCAAACCATCTCTTCCTTGGTTCCTTGGCTCATACCTCTCTCCTCTGTCGTCCTTTCCATCACGTTCATACCCCTTCTTCTTGTATCCTCCTCTTCCAAACTCCTTTGTCAGCAGAGCTAATGATTTAGCTATCGAGGCCATCGTTGCCTCCTCTTCTATCACCTCATCTTCAGAGCTATCGACAATCATCACTTTCTTCTTTTTCTCCTTCTTCTCCTTCTTTTCCTCCTCTTCCACAGCTTTCTTAGGCTTCTCCTTTGCCTCTGTAGTCTTCCCCACAAGTGCCAGAGGCCCAGCAGTCTGAGTTTTTGCCTGGGCTATTTGGGGTTCTTGAGCTGCCAATGATCCATATAGATCTGACAGGCTCCAGGTGTCTAGGTCCTGATTTGTCTGTAGGGACATAGACAGTTGGAGCCATTCTTCGTTGAGACTCTTTAAGAACATGACATTGTTTTCTTCTGAAGTTCTATGGATCCCAAACTTCTTGCACTTGTTTATCAAGGAGTTAAACCTGTCATACGTAGACTGCAGAGACTCAGTTGGCAGAGCTTTGAATGAGTAATACTCATTTATACATTGGGCTCTGCGATTTTTCTGAGTTTTAGCCCCTCCTTCCAATTGTTTCTCCAGTTCCTTCCATAGATCGTATGCAGATTCACACGCGTCTAGGGATTGGAAGAGGTCATTGGGGATGGCCATTATCAGAATTCGTTTTGCCTTCTGTGCCAACTCGTATTTCGCCCAGTCAGGATCAGACCATTTATCTTTTGACTTAGGTTTCTTGTGCGCAGGAATCTCTGGAGTGTCATCTGTTGTAGGTACACGTGGTACAGAGAGCATAGGAACGAAAGGAGGATTGTGGATGTAGTAAAGAGCTTATTTGTCAGTACCCTCGAAGAAATGAATCATTCGTATTTTCCACTGAGGGTACTCATCTCTGAGTAGAGTGGGTGGTTTTGTTAAAGAGCCGTCAGAAAAGTAGTTGTTGGTGTTTGCTGCCATTTTGAATGGTTTTGGAAAATACCAGAAAACAGAGTATAAACTGAGATTTTCATATTATGGGTCAAAATTTCAGAAAGGAGATTACAAGCTTGAATAACCTTAAGCGATGCACTAAAATGGAGAGTTTTAACCTAGAAAACAGATTCTGCAGGTTTACCAGAGTCAAACAGGTCGAGAATGGCAGAAAAACAGAGTCTGTTTGAAATATACGAAGAACAGGTCAAAATCTAACCAAGTTTCCACCAAAAATCATTGTAAGAGAGGATCTCTTGATATAGAAAATCAAGGATGGCTCTGATACCAATTGTTGGTTCCGTTTTTACTTAACAATGATGATTATATCTATTAGTTCAAAACAGAGTGATATGCGGAAGCGTTTTAGAGAACTAATATGATATTTAAGGTAGAAGAACACACTATATCAAATGCGTGAGATGTAAATAACACGAGTTATTGTTAGCTTTAATTAGCCCCTAATTTATATGAATGTTTTATAAAGAAATAATGTCAAGGACTTATTTGTATTTGTTGAGTGTCAAGGGCTAAAAATGTAAATAATCAATTGTTGTATTGGTTATAAAGTCTTGTTTAAGAGATATTTTAGAAAATATCTCTTAATATCTTGTTTAAGAGATATTTTAGAAAATATCTCTTAATATCTCATTTAAGAGATATTTTAGAAAATATCTCTTAAATATCTCTTTGTTAGTTTATGTATACGTACAATAAGAGAGAGTGAGAAAAAGTGGTAAGAAAAAAAGAGTTGTGTTTAATTCCAATATTGTAAACTCTTCAAGAGTGAGTTGTTCTTAATTCTAATATTGTAAACTCCTCTTTATCAATCAAATACAAGGATTATTGTTGTTACTTGTTATATTTGGGTTCCAACAATTGGTATCAGAGTCATCTCGGTGATTTGAAGAAATCGAACGAAAGCGGAAAAGGCAAGAAATTTCGTATTGAATTTTCTGGAAAACGCAGCGAACCGTTTTATCTATTCCCGGAGTTCGCACCGTCGGATCGTCGCGATATTTGGACAGAAGCTTTACAACACTCTGTTCTACATTCTGAACGGTGGGATTAATCGTTTAAGGTCCAGAAGGTACTCGTTTTATTTTCTTCGTAGTGCAGTAACATTTCGGGTAAAACGATCATCAATCGGATTTAATTTTTTGATTTTTCTTCCGCAAGATTTATTCTTCAAAGTAACACCGATTAACGATCATTCTTTCAAGTAACAACATGTTGAAAAAGTGTCTAAATTCGATGGGTGATTTTCACTACTACTCTAAACTCAGTACTAACTTTCGCAATGTGATTATCACTCTTGACAAAGAGTCGGAGGAAAGGAAGATAAGCCTTCTGATCGATTCAAAAAAAATTACCAAGCTAGAAGAGGCAGGTAAACTCTTAACCAATGAGAATATTGAACTGAAAAGGAATTTATTTGAGTCTGAAGAAGAGAAGAAAAGCTTTGAACTTAAGTGTCTAAACTTTTCTAATCTGATTTCTAATTTTGAAAACCTTGTAATCAGTGAAAGAGAGAAATTTAAGGAGTGGAAAAAGCATGATTTTGAAAGAAACGAGTCTGAAAAGTTGAAGGTTGAAGGATTTCAAACAAAATGTTTGAAAGATGATTTTGAGAGAGAAAGAAATGTTTTTAAAGCTGAAATGTCCAAATTAACAAAAAGGCTATCTGATTTGTAAACCAAAATTATGTTGGAGAAGAAGTATAAATCAGATCTTCTAAAGAAGTTTGATTTAAATCTTAAAGAAAAAAGATGTTTTAGCTAAAAGGCTTAAGGACTTTGACTTAGCAAACTCTCGTGTTGATAATACAGATAACCTTGTTTTCAAAAGAGTGAAAATGGTTTGGAAAGTCAAAAGCTCTACTCCTGTCAAAAATGCTCCAAAGCCATATGTTTCTGTTAAAGATTCATCTCTTCATTCTCATAACTGTAAATGCTTTGATCTTCTGTTTAAATTAAAGAACCATTTCTCTAGTTCTAACTGTGTTCCTAATGGGTCATTTCATAAGAAAATTTCAAAGACCCAATATAAGAAAAAGCATAGAAAGGAACCTGGCAAACCAGCAAAGACTGGCAAACCAGAGGACCTGAAGACAGCTCCAAATCCTAACAAAATAGGACCCATTTGGAAATGGGTACCAAAAGTTCTTTGATCTGTCTTGTAGGTAAATGGACTCCTTAATACATCTGTTAAGGACTCACACTTCAGTGGATAATGGACTCTTAAACACTCAGTTTAAGACTCATCCGTCAAAGGCAATTGATTTCGGTGCACAACATTCAAGTACAATGACAGCATGCTGGCAGATTTGCGATGCTGTAGTAAATCGTTCATATCTCACTGATAAAGGCACCGATTGATGCGATTCAAAAGGCCCTGGATTCAAAACACATTGATGAACAGCTTTCGTGCTTTGAGAATTCAGAGATTCGAAATTTATAAGGGTCATATGCATCGTTGAATTAGACAACAGTGTGCTGATGGAAAGCTGATGGACAGATCTGCGCGACTGTGGTAAATCAACCATATCTTTGTCGTACGAGCTCGAAACGAGGTGATTCAAGATGATCTGAATAGATAACAAACCAATGAAAGTTGTTTGTGTTTTGAGTTTTTGCAAACTCCAGAGGTAAAATGGTCTAAATTAGTGTCAAAGTAAGTGTAACACTTCTGTTAAGCTTCTGCCGAGCGGCGACCAAACCTCTGCCGCACGTGACCAAACCTCTGCCGAGCAGCGACAACCTCTGCCAAGCAGCGAGCAACCTCTGCCGAGCAGCGACCAACCTCTGCCGAGCAGCGACCAACCTCTGTCGAGCCGTGACCAAACCTCTGCCGAGCCTTTGTCAAGCGTTTGTCAAGCCGCGATCATTCTGTAGACCACTCAGACCAACTTCTAGCGACAACATAAGCTTTGGCTCAGATTTTTGCGACCACCCTCTGTGGTACTGTTCACCACAGAGCCTCTGTGAAACCCGACAGAGCCTCTGAGGACTGAACCTCTGCGACCGAACCTCAGAGCCCGTAGCGCAACTTCTGAGTACTTGCTGTCAGCTTTGCGCACCTGTCGTATTTTCAACAGAACTCCATCCTCGAAGCTCCAAATTTGATGAGTCTAGATGCGTTGGATTCCTAAGACACAGATAAACAATTCCCGTGTTTTGAGATTGGTCTGAATCGGTGTTCTTCTTGGTCAGAACCTCTGCTAAAGTCAGTATACATCTGCTGGACAGAGTTGTGTTTCACTAAAATCATCATCAGAGCTCCGTTGGCACTGCGATGAACCTCTGCCGCCAAACCTCTGCCGACCTACCTCTGTGGTACTGTTCACCACAGAGCCTCTGTGAAATCCGACAGAGCCTCTGTGGACTGAACCTCTGCGACTCAACCTCAGCCCGATGTTTATTTACTTGATGTCAGCTTTGCGCTGCTTCAGAAACATGCGCATAACCTTTGACTCGGTGCTCCAAATTACTCGATTCCAGTTGCATTGGAAATATAATTCACAGACGCACGACTTTGATGTTCTGAGTTTTCTCAAATTATGTGTGCTGATATGCCAAAATCAGCTTCAAAGTCTGCTGTAAGGTGCTGGACCGAAAGCATTGCAAATTAATTCATGCTCCTTCCGCTTTCAAGAACGGTGTTCTCGTTGTTTCTACATAATTCAGTGTAGGACCAGTACTTCAGATACGTTCAAATCAGAGTTTTGGCTGGTAATTTCTAAACTCTGATCCCCCGCACCTTGTATTTTTTTAAGTGGAATTATTTGTGCTGTTGGATATTCCTAACAAATGTGGAATCATCAAAGATGATTACCAACACTTTCTGATTCTTATAGGATATCTGATTTCAAATTGAGCTTAAATGAAATTTACTGCTCAATTTGAGGGGGAGAAAACAAATCAGATCTGACCATGTTCGTGTAAAGGTAAAATTTCTAAACCTTTAAACTCATCATCATTTTTAGAGAAAGGCCATCTTTAGAATGATAAAACCTCTTTCAAATGGTCAAACCACTTCTAGATGCTAAAATGTTTTTTTTTAATGTAGAAGTTGGATTTTAAATACTTTTCTGAGACTAAAAATAGTCAGTGTGTGGAACAATACAATCTTTAGGACAACAATTTCATGGGATCAATGTATGAGCTTAATAGTACTTCTATGGATCACTTAAACCTGTGTTTCCTACCTAAGAAGTAAACCTTGAGTGTTTGAGAGGTGAAGGGTCTACATCAAAGAGTGGGGGAGATAACTCATCTGAGTTTTTCTCATTGTTCTTAAGAGGTAAAAATTGAAAAGAGAGTTTGGTTAGATGTGAGCTACATGATAAAAAGAAAGAGGGTGTGAGAACAGAGTCAAAAGAAATATACAACTCTACACTATCTTTTTCTGAGTCGGGCAAGCCACATTACTGATTTATCACGACTCTTTGGTGATTATCATTGAAACAGGCAATTAGCCCATGCCAACTCTTGAATTAACCCCACTAGCTACTTATTTTCTTCTCAACAGGGAAATACTTCACTTTTCCACGGGGAAGCAGCATATATGCTATCTGATCTTTATTTGGAAGGTTGGATATTGAAAAGAAGGAAATTTGCCCCACCTTCACACTTCATTCATGCACATTGAGTCTGTGGACATCTGTTATGTCCAAACAGTTTACACACTTTTGAGCCTAATAGATAATATTCTATTTTTCTTCCACACAATATCACGAATCTTTGTGATTCCCCATGCATATCTATGTGATATTGCCAGAACAGTTTGAGAAGTTTAATTTTATAATTCTACTTCTATGATAACTGGAAGTCCTATCAGAGCTTTATATTTGTCAACTCTGAACATAGGCCACACAATTATTTTAATTGTTGTGATAACAGTTGCTATGTGCTTTTGTGTTAGATGATTACCCCTAGTTACTTATTCTTTAATGCAGATTCTCATGAGCCGAATGTGTTCGCTACTCTTCATCTCCTAGTTGTTCATCTACCATCGGTTATTACTCAAACTGATTATACAAGCTTCCGCACATCAAACCGTTCTCTGATTGTTTGAGTTTAATTTTTGGGAGACAACCGAGATCAGAAAAGTAAAGCAACATTCAAGGGGGAGTGAAAGAATGAACTGAAGCAACTGGCATTGTGGAAGATCAAAAAAAAGACTCTCACAAGACTTGAAGATTGACACACCAACGCCTCTAAAGAAAGCAAGGGGGAGACTACAAGATGATGCTTTCTTTATAAAACATTAGGGGGAGATTGTTGGCTTTAATTAGCCCCTAATTTATATGAATGTTTTATAAAGAAATAATGTCAAGGACTTATTTGTATTTGCTGAGTGTCAAGGGCTAAAAATGTAAATAACCAATTGTTGTATTAGTTATAAAGTCTTGTTTAAGAGATATTTTAGAAAATATCTCTTAATATCTTGTTTAAGAGATATTTTAGAAAATATCTCTTAAATATCTCATTGTTAGTTTATGTATACGTACAATAAGAGAGAGTGAGAAAAAGTGGTAAGAAAAAAAGAGTTGTGTTTAATTCCAATATTGTAAACTCTTCAAGAGTGAGTTGTTCTTAATTCTAATATTGTAAACTCCTCTTTATCAATCAAATACAAGGATTATTGTTGTTACTTGTTATATATGGGTTCCAACAGTTATAACTCAATAACCTACTGTATATTGATATAAATAAAACACTTAGAACACCGAAAGTTATACAAGAATTCTGCTCTAAGAGTGTGTGTGTTGTGCAAAGCTTAATAGAAGAACTCAACATGAGTCTTCTATTTATACTACTTCCACAAGGGACGAGGTGGAGACAGGAAGTACTAAGGTACAATAGACACTATCGTGGAACAGTGACAGGTACAACATTTTTGTAGTGCGTCATACTCTACAAAGGCTGCAACCCATCAGAGGTTGACACGTGGAGGCAGTAGGGCGAGCCTTTGTACGAATGATCTTCAAGATCTTCGTACAACAGTAAACGTGAGAAGCACGATCGTCTTTGACTTGATCTTCAAGAATTCTTCTAAGTCCTCAGTCTTTATACCACAGAGGCTCTGTTAAGTATGGCAGAGGCTCTGTGGCCTTGTCTTCTGTGAATCGTCTTCTATTAAGTCTTCACTTGATCTTCTATCGGTGTCTTGGCAGAACCTCTGTCGGTGCAACACTTAGCCTATTTTTCAATACTTCTATAAACATAAAGATTGGAGCTAACAGAAAGTATTTTCTTAAGAACTTTTCAGCCATTTCATTCCAAGTTGTGATTGAATCAGGAGCTAAAGAATTGTACCAAGCTTTGGCTCTATCCCTTAAAGACCATGGAAATAACTTCAGCCTTAAGGCTTCAACAGATACTCCACCAAGGTGAAAAGAGTCAGTGAGCTCCATCAAATTCTTTAGGTGCAAATGTGGATCCTCAGTAAGGAGTCCAGCAAATTGACCATTTGTTTGTAACATGTGAAACATAATAGGCTTGAGCTCAGATTGGTCACCCTCAACATGGTGCCTACGTATTCCTGTGTGCAGCTGGGCAAGCATAGGAATAGCATAGTCCATGATGCCACCATTTCTTGAGTTAGCAATCCTAATGACTTCCTCCTCAGGGTTGGGTTCTGGTGCTGCCATTTCAGCAGAAGCAGGAGGGTCCTGAAGCAAAGCTCTTTGTACCCTTCTTCTCCTTCTGAAAGTTCTCTCAATATCAGGATCAAGATCAAACACAGCCCCTTGAGGTAGTCTTGGCATAAACCACAAAAACACAGATTGTAAAAATCAACTTTTCAAACAACTTAAAGTAACTTTCTTTGGCAAAAGTCCCCGGAAACGGCGCCAAAAACTTGGTCGGGATGAAATGAAACCCCAAAAAGGCTACAGCAACTAGCAACCCATGCAAGTATACATGTTTCACTAGTGTCGTCCAAAGCAAGTAATAATGGTAAGTGATACCAGATATCGTACCTCAGGGACTTTTAAAGAAAGAAGAGTAACAACAAGTTGGTTTTCAAAGCAGGATTTTTGGTAACCAGATTTTTACCAACCTACCCACCCAAGCTGATATCCAAACCCTACAAAAGTCAATCTCTAACATGACCGAAGAAATTTCATTTGGCTTTACAACCCTTTCTGACCGTATCAAAGTGTTAGAACAAACTTGTGGAATTCAAGCTCAAACCAGTAAGCGAAAGCATGATGATCAAGATCCTGATCCTGATCACCATGAGGGGGAGATAAGTAAGAGGCAGAAAGTTGGGGAAGCTAGTGGTTCTGGCAATCAGACTGAAACTATGGATTTGGAAATTGGTACTAATGGTGGTGGTGGTGATAATGTACAAGAAAGTGATGTACTGGGAGTTCTGGATGATATCATTCCTACGGTTGAAAAGCCTAGTGGAAGTGATAACAGAACTGAAGAGGAAAGAATGGTTGATGATCTGATTCAGGATATCATCTATGTAGATTCGGAGGATGAACCTGAGAATACAGCTATCAAGATAAAGGATGAACTTGATGATGTATTTGATGCGGTAAATGTACAACTAGGAGGAGTTGATTCTGATGATGAAAATATTCCTGATGTTCCAAAACCTGTTGATCCTGTAATTGATGTTCCAGTCATACCTGATCTACCGGAAGGAAAGATAAAAGTTCTGGGATCCTAGGCAGAAATGAAGGTATTTCAGATGCTAATTGAATAAGGATTATCACTCCGTTTCAAGAGGATATCAGAAATGATTTGTTTGTGAGCAAAGTTCAACCGATCGACAAGACAAAACTGTACTCCGTTGAAAAGTGGTCGGGATGAAATGCAACCCCAAAAAGGCTACAGCAACTAGCAACCCATGCAAGTATACATGTTTCACTAGTGTCGTCCAAAGCAAGTAATAATGGTAAGTAATACCAGATATCGTACCTCAGGGACTTTTAAAGCAAGAAGAGGAACAACAAGTTGGTTTTCAAAGCAGAATTTTGGTAACCATATTTTTAGTAACTGAAAGCAAAGTCCTGAAAGATAATAACAAGAAATTAAAGATAGTATGGGTGCAAGATCAGGTTGGATTTGGGCTAACAAAGTGCTCAGGGCATTGCTATAGCAAACACAAGAGTGCTGCAGCAAAGACTCCTGCAATACTACTGAATTGAATGGTCTTCCAAGGGAAGTTCAGATTAGACTTTTTACGTAGGGTGGGCACTTGGTAAGTGCAGCAAGAACCTACTAGTCGGATCTTACCTTTCTTTCCATATAGTTTCTCAACCCAAAGGATTGAAGCAACTCTTTATAGTCTCTGTTGGGTCATCAAGATTTGAAGATGACCTCATGATCTCCTTTTATACTTTGAAAAACATTTTATACTTAGAGAAATTTTGGATGCATGGTTCTTTGTAATGGCTTGTACAAGATAGCAAATGTTTGGTGAAGTCAAAGATCAACCAAAGTCAAGATTAAAGATTCTCTCATTGTGGAAGTGAAAGATCTTTTCTCAACACATACAAGTCATTGTCTACCGATGGTGTTCTCACACATCGGTGGACATATCTCCACCGAAATCTCTCTATTTCGGCCAAAGAATCCCACCAATGGAAGTCCAATTTCGGTGGGATCTCAAAGAAGTCTCAAAGATGCTTTCCTTCAAAGATGTGTCACATATCTCAAAGCTATCATCGGTGGGATCTCAAAGAACTTTCAAAGATGCTTTCTCCAAAGATGTGTCACATAACTCTAGTTTCCTTCGGTGGTGTAATCTTTAGAAGACAAATTGAGAAGATATTTTCTACATGGATAAAGTGACATTTTGTCTTATTATCCATTACCATATAAAGTTCTTTTCTCATGCATGGGTTCTATTTCCAGTACCTAGTAAAAGGTGACAAGGACATCTCAACTTTTCAGAAGTCAACATCCTCAACAAGTATGATGATGACAAGTGTCCCAAGCATTCAATGCTTGCACACTCCTTGTCTCTATAAAAGGAAGGACCTCTCCATGCAGAAAGCAACTTACGTCTTGAGAGACTTGAAGATTACTGTGTGCTCCTAGATATTCTACGCAAACTGGAAGATTTCTCTTAGTGCAAGAATTTCCATTTTGCTTAAAAAACTTTACAGCTTTGTTCTAAGTGTTCTTAGTTGTTTTGTTAGTATACTTTGTGTAAGATTGTTAGAATAGTTTATCTGTTCTTTTCCGCAACAGTCTTAAGTTTTCTATGTGTAATTCTTGTTGAAAGATTTTCAATAATAGAATTAAAACTTGTGAAAAATTTGAGTATTGTATTCAACCCCCCCCCCCCCCCTTCTACAATACTTGCTGAGCCTTTTTGGGACCAACAGTCTCTATAACACAACCAACATCAACACTTGCGTTGTCTCCATTTTGAGTCCAACTCATCCAAATAGAATAACACTTGTCAATTTGTCAAAGACTACTGGATGAAGTATTGATGTTGTTTATGAATAGTAAAGCAGAATACCAATGCAAACAAATGTCCAAAGACACTTGGCTTAATCTGCCAACCTTCACTTACACCCACACTATGGTGTTTAGCCTACCATACTGGAATGTAAATGCTTAAAAGTAAATTACATGTATGTAAATGACTTAATGTAAGTGCAGAAAGTAAAGAAAGCTGTAAAGGTTGCTATAGCAACAGACAGAAACGAAATGACTTGTAACTAAAAGATTGCAATTGAAATGTAAAGTACTTGGTAACAAAACTTAGGACAAACTTTGTTCCAGTAGAAGCTGAATACAAATGAAAGACAACCTAAACTATTTATACTAGAAACAAGGAATCAAAAGATGCTTAAGAAGTACAAAAGTGGTTAACCCAATGGGTAATAACCAAGCATCTAAGTACAATACTAGTAAAGTAAAAGGCTATCTTAGGAAGCATCCTTAGGGGCATCTTCAGAGGTATCTTCAGGGTTGACTTCTGCCCAAGAGTGTACTAAAAGATGCCTGAGATCTTTCTTCAACAAAATATCCGTCCACTTGATTGAGCCATGCCTACCAATATCACTGCTGTAGCATCCCCTGCTGTAGCAACATAGAAATCAGCAAAAATTCACCAAAAAGATAGGATTATTCCATAAACTACATCCTAGCTCCATTCTAAAGAAAAGGTGTAAAATAAGACTAAAAGACTCAATATCTATTTGGGAAAGATGTAAAATAAGGTAAAATAAAGTCCTAAATGGGTATAAAAGTTTATATAAATACCCACTTATCAAAAAGCTACCACCTTTACATCAGATTGAATATCTTCACTTGATGAAGAACAAACACCGTGAGCTGAAGTTTGTAAGAACGGATAAGGAGATTGTGAAGATTACAAAGATCGAATCTGAGAAAATACTGAATGTATGGTATCCGAGATTCACAGTCTACCGAACAGATGGTAAAGAATGGTCTTTTAGCGAAGCAGATTTCAAGTCTTTGAACTGTGAAGACTTTTTCATACTATACGACATTCTTGCCAGACTTCCGAACAAGAACAAAACATGGTCTGAGACTTATCAAGCGGTGAAAAGGTTTATGAAGAATCTGATAAAACTTGCTTACTTGACTAACTTTCAAATGGATTTAGAAGGAGGTCAGATCAGAGTAAATGTTTTGAGGCCCAATAGAAGATTGCCTGATGCTCAAGGCATTCCGGTTTATACAGTGTTGGAGAAACCAGAATTTGGGGTTATCTACTTCAACGGGCAGAAAAAGAAGAAGTTTATGAGATTGATTGAAATCAACAAGTATTGTGATGGTACGCTCAGGGTGTTAAAGATTCGGTTGACAGAAAATATCAGATTGGATGAACAAAAGATAGTGCCTCTGAAAGATAAGGAGAAGATGTTGATCAATAGAGCTCTGAAAGCAATTGAAGATAGACTGGAATACAGAAATGCGCTTAGAAGATTTGAGATCATCTTTGGAATAAGGAAGAAGTATATTCCTCCCGAGCAACTTGTCTAATTTTGTATTCTTCTTACTTGGATACAAAGGGGGAGATTGTTAGTGCTTAAAATGTAAATTGTATCCAAGTAGAAGGGCTTACTTTTTAATATCTAGCCTAGGTATAAATAGCCTAGTTAGAGTTACTTTTCATAACAACTACTTCAAGACACTTGTATTTTCTCTCTATACCTTGTAACCATACTTTGATGATTAATGAGAGATGACCAGTGATTCTTGATCATATTATTGTTTACTTGTTTCTGGGATCACATACTCCTACAAGACTTTCCTATGTTGTAAACCTCCGGAGTTTGCCGGTTCTGACAACCCAGTTGCCTGCATGAACTGGATTCGGGAGATTGAACAGGCCTTCCGGGCTTGTGACTGTGAAGAAAATCAGAAGGTGAAGTTTGATTCACAAATGCTTCGGGGTTCGGCTTTGACTTGGTGGAATGTCTACACTTCCACCCTAGAGACTTCTGTTTTGACCAAGATGACTTGGGCCACTTTTAAGAAAAAGATCTTAGAAGAGTATTGCAACGAACAAGAGATGGACTTGATCGAGGAAGAGTTCCGGTCAATCAAGAAAGGAAAATTGTTAGTCAAAGAATACACTCGACTCTTCATGGAAAAACTGAACCTTGTGGGGCATGTGGCCCCAACTGAGATAGAAAAGATGAAGGCATACTTAAAGGGATTGCCTGGTGACATGATGGCAATGGTTCGGAACTCCAAGGCTACTAATCTTCGAGAGACAATCGAAGAAGCTAAGGTTATGGAAAGGGTATACGCGAGAGACAAGGAAGAGAAGGTAAGGGTGGGAGAGAAGAGGAAGTGGGAAAGCCTACAAAATTCGTTCAAGAATCCAACGTTCCAACCAAGTGGTAGAGGAGGGGACAATAGCCGAGAGGCGAGATGGTGTCCCAAATGCAAGAGTAAGCACTTCGGATCTTGCAATTCTGGCCAGGTTACGTGTTACAAGTGCGGGAAGACGGGGCACACTAGTCCGGAGTGCCACATAAAGGGGACGGTTTGTTTTGAGTGCAAGGAAATCGGACACGTGAAGCGGGAATGTCCCAAGCTGAAAGGGGACGCTAGAGGGGCCGGTTCGGGAAGTCAACCAAGGCGGGAGGCCATCCCCAAGCCTCAAGGGAGGGCTTTCCAGATGACGAAAGAGGAAGCAAAGGAAACCACCGACGTGGTGTCGGGTACGTTCTTACTCAACTCTTTACCCGCTAGAGTATTGTTTGATTCGGGTGCAAATTGTTCTTTTGTGTCGGATGTGTTTTGTAAGTCTTTGAATGTGCCTATTAGTACTTTGCGCGATGCGTTAGTCATTGAGGTAGCAAATGGGGAAAAGGTAGTCTTGCGGGAAATCTTGGAGAGTTGTTGTCTAGAGATTAGCGGTGAAACCTTTGAAGTGGACCTACTTCTATGTCTATTGGGAGTTTTGACGTGGTGATTGGGATGGATTGGTTGCCTAAACACAAAGCGGAGATTTTGTGCTCAAAGAAACTTATAAGGATACCCCTCCTAAGTGGAGACTTTGTTCTGGTGTACGGAGAAAAGCGTAAGGGCCAGGTGGCTATCATCTCTTCTATCAAGGCAAGGAAGTGCCTAATGAAGAAGTACCCAACGTTTTTAGCCTATGTGGTGGACACCAAGATAGAGAAAAAGAAAGTAGAAGATGTGAAAGTTGTCAATGAGTATCCGGACGTTTTCCCCGACGACTTTCGGGGTTTGCCACCTGACCGCCAAGTGGAGTTTAAGATCGATTTGGTCCAGAGAGCAGCCCGATAGCACACGCACCTTACCGTCTCGCTCCAATGGAAATGCAAGAGATGATGACACAACTACAAGAGTTACTAGAGAAGGGTTTTGTGAGACCGAGCTCATCGCCTTGGGGAGCTCCGGTACTCTTCGTCAAGAAGAAAGATGGGTCGATGCGGATATGTATCGACTATCGAGAATTAAACAAGGTAACCGTAAAGAATAAGTATCCGCTTCCCGGAATAGACGACCTGTTTGATCAACTTCAAGGAGCTGGATGCTTCTCCAAGATTGATCTTCGATCGGCTTATCACCAAGTGAAAGTTAAGGAAGAAGATGTCCCAAAGACGGCATTTAGGACTCGGTATGGGCACTACGAGTTCTTAGTCATGCCATTCGGATTAACGAACGCGCCAGCAATTTTTATGGATTTGATGAATCGGGTGTGCCGACCGTTCTTGGATAAGTCAGTAATCGTGTTCATAGACGATATCTTAGTGTACTCCAAAGATGAGGTAGAGCACGAGCAACATCTTCGAAAAGTTTTGGAAGTGTTGAGGAAGGATAAATTGTACGCGAAATTCTCTAAGTGTGAGTTTTGGTTGCGGAAAGTGCAATTTCTCGGGCATGTAGTGACCCGAGAAGGTGTGAAAGTGGATCCCGCGAATGTTGAAGCGATGATGAGTTGGGAGCCTCCAAAAAGTCCTACGGAAATCAGAAGCTTTTTGGGGTTAGTCGGGTACTACCGAAGATTCATCCAAGACTTCTCCAAGATTGCTTCGTCACTAACGGCATTGACTCGAAAGAATGTGAAATCCGTGTGGACTACAACCAATGCGTCGAAGAACCGGAATCTATCTTGGAAAGGGAGACGAAGAAACTCTTTCATAAGGAAGTAGTAATGGTGAAGGTTCAATGGAAACACCATCGGGGCTTTCTTAAACCGGGTCTTCACAAAAAAATATTTTTTTTAAAAAGTTATAAATGTTATTCTAATTACCTAATTAATTGGGTATTTGGTTCGCTCAAATATATTTAAAAAATACGTTTTATTATAGTTTTGATTAAAAAAATACATTGAATTATAAAGAACATTTAAAAAAATACATTGAATTATAAAGAACATACATTAAAAAATACATTGAATTATAAAGAAAAATACAGTTAATCCTCCCATAGTTCATAGTATTGAAGTGGAAATTATAGTATTAAAAAATACATTGAATTTTCATATTTGCTTTTTTTATTTGACTCATTTTGCACCTCGTTTAATATAGAGGTCATATAGTCTTTCCGACTTTGACGACTACCACTACCACTAGAACTAGCCCCCGTAAATTGTGGTTGTCGCGAGGTTTATGATTGGCTTCCTCCCCCATGTCGGACTTTATAAATTTTAAATAATTCTTTAAATTGGCGATTAAATGAAACTTTTCTTCTCGTTGAAAACCTACAATTTGTTTCCGTATCTAAACCAAAAGATTCACTTATTTTTGTAATTAAAACCTCAACACCGGTAATATTTAGATACGGGTTTAATGACGCGCCGCGGCAACAAGAAAAGACAAGGGGATGTGTCTAAAATATTTTAACAATTTTTTTTCATTTCAATCACCAAAGCTCCCCATTCTTCTTTGTACTCGTATTCCACAATTTGTTTTGACAAAATATATAATTGACTTAAACTAGAGGGTTTGTTGGATAATAAACACCGGATAAATAAGTTGTTGCATTTTTAAAATCGCCCAAAATATAGTATAATCCATCAATCACTTCCCATTCCCAATCTCCAATAGTAGTATTTGGGTAATGAAATTTATAAAATGCATGTATATAATTTTTTTGTGCAAATTTTGATCATTAAATACGTCGAATTCCATCGAACGGCCACATCAAAGTTCAGTCCCAATGCTTGAAAACCACATTGTATGCCATATCTTCTATAAGCCGCATGCATTGTTTTTCCTTTTGAAAAAATTCTACGTAAGATAAGTCTAAATTTATTTAGTACGACTTTACAAGTATTTAAACCGCCTTGAACGGCTAAAGTAATAATGTGGACAACACAACGTGTATGAAATATTTCGCCGTCCAACATAGGGGTTAATAGATTCCTTAAACGGTCCACACATGCATTATTATTACTAGCGTTATCAAATGAAATGCTTAACGATTTTATTTGTTAAATTATAAAAATTAAGTGCTTTTCTAATAATTGTAAATTGACGTTCACCCGAATATGGCGCACCAAACGGTTTAAACGTGATTACACGTTTGACTAATTGCCACTCATTCATCCAAGTTGCCGTTATACATATATAAGAAGTTGGCAACCCGTGTGATGCGCTCCACACATCACAAGTTAAAGAAACATTGTTAGACATTTGAGAAAACGTGTCACGCATTTCATTTTTAGCGTTTTTCCATAATTGTAGTGCCTCAAGTCTAAGAGTTTGACGACTTACCGGTTGGTAGCGAGGTTGTAGACACTTTTGGATCATCTTG
Organism: Saussurea involucrata; assembly: GCA_033807775.1. Lineage (NCBI taxonomy): Eukaryota > Viridiplantae > Streptophyta > Magnoliopsida > Asterales > Asteraceae > Saussurea > Saussurea involucrata. Next base: position 52,677,725 of record CM066312.1, on the reverse strand, counting down.
GTCATGAGAGGATTGTTGAAATGTCCAAACGGCAACCCAATTTGAATGACACATTTAGTTGTCAATTCTCGGGTCAACATGGCATCGTACGACCATATTTGACCTTGATTGTCAAGTATGGGTTGGCTTGAATCACCTCCGGACTTCAAAGATGGGCACGATTTTGCGGTGTGCCTCTTTAACGTCGAGTTTCCCGTGGTCGTCAAGAGAGCTTTGCACAATTTGCATTGTGCCTTTTTCCCCCGTTTGTGAGAACCACTATATTATAAAAATCCAAAATATCGGATTTTCGTCAGTGTTCGGCAATAATTTCTCTAATTTGTTTGTTTGATGCATCACCATCGGCTATTTTGAGTGAAAGATGGAAGAATTGAGAGATTGAGAAGTTGCGAAAAACGATCACGAGGTAGCGTGAAATCGAGAATTTTGAGCAAGGATTGCGTTTTGTAAGTTGGTATGTAACACATACACCAACTATGTTATTTATAGTGTGAGGAGTGCTTAAATTGATTAAAAACGGCTATATTTTTTGTGAAAAACGGTCATATTACCGTTATCTAACGACTACGTTTTTTTGAAATGAAAACGGGTCGGGCCAGGCTGGCGAATCATCCAAATAGCAGGCCCGGTTATGACTAGCGGGCTCGGGTCCGGGCTTTTGGCGGGCCCGGCATGGCCATCTCTAGGAGCCTCTGAATGTATACAACCTTCAAACGCAGAGGCTCTAACTTGTCTTATGATCCGAACTCAGATGTCTTGACTTGTTTTCTTGCGCAGGGTCAAAAGCCTTTAATCCTCGACAATCATAAATTCCTCCGACTAATGTTGTCAGCAGTACATTGGAATTCCAACATTTTAGGTTTAACCGAAGATGAACAACAATTTGCCGAACCCCAAGTAGTAAAATTTATTTTTGTTTGCTTCATAATTTATTTCAAACATTTAATGTTAAATATGGTAAAGATAGAACACACTGATTTGCTCTATGTAAAGCCAATTTCCTATTCTCGTAACCATGGAGAAAGACACCTACTATCTATACTACATATATATGCATGCTAGCAAAATGTCTTAAAAACAACTACTTAAGCATATTGTAAAACATTTTAAAGCATGAAATTCAAAAATCTCTTAAATACACTTTCTAAAGCATAGTTTACAAGTCTTTGATGCAAAAATCCCATAAACATAATCTACAGTTCTACACTCCAAAATTCTCCGGCACATGCCTTTCTCCAGAGTGCAGCCCATGCTTTCTCCTTATTTCATGTCTAAAAACCATACCCTTAACCTTTATCTCACATCTCAGAAGTCAGAACCATACCCATTTGGCTTTCTTCGTGCTCTTTCTCAGAAATAGAAGTTTTCTTCTTCTACCTACTGCTACTGTATCGCTGGCTCCCAAGACCTCAACATTGCATATAAATCCGGTCTCACAGGTTATTCAAAAACCCTACAGATTTCACGACTTGCGACCCCTGTTGGTTTTTTCGTTCCTTCCTTTCGCCACCTTCGCAGGTCTCACGAACACCCAAAGCTTTTACTAAAATGGCTTATTTTATTGTAGCTTTTTTCTCTAGAAGGAGGTTTCTTTTCGTTCATAATTGTTCCTTTATCCTAAATGCATTTGTAAATTGATGTGATTATGTATTTTGAAATTTTATATATTTAATAGTTATTGTTTGTGGAGCTTACTTGATCGATTGGCAGGTAAGGGGTAAAACTTTGGATTCTTGTATTTCGTACATGAAAGCTTGGCAATTTGTTTGTTTTTTTATTCATTGTAATTGTTTGGTTCAAGTGATTGAGATCTTATCTCTATTTGCTAGAATGTATGGTTCATTGCGAGTGTGTTCTTTTCGATCTTGTTTGCTTAGTTTAAGGAAATATAATACACAGAATGGTCTTGTATTCCTTCTTGGGGTGTTTGAATTATGAACAGCTGCAAAGATTCTGTCTCGTCACTGCTTCATGAATCCCAGGTACTCCTATGTCTCAAATCCACTCTCAGCTCTAGGGTTTCATAAATCCTTCTATCTTCTGTTTTGTTGTTAATGATGAATAGACACATTACGTGCTTCCCTTCTATTTTGTGTGTTTTTACTGTAACCAGGTTTCACGATTTTGGGTTACTTTGGATTTTGGCTTAACGATTTTTTCCGGTTCTATAAAAGATTCGGTAGCAAGGTTTCACTATTTTGGCTTTCGGTTTCGTCTCAATACTTGGCGATTGACTTGCTTGTTGTGGTTTAACCAAGTTCATATCTGGTTTCGATTTTATGCTCCGTGGATATGAATTTGTTGATTCAAAGCCTTTAATGCAGATTTTATTTGTTTGTATTATTGTGTTGGGGTTTTAGTGGTAGCAATGTTAATGTAGAATTGTCACTGTATATATTGCGTTTCTTTGATTTGGGTTTCTTCGATTTCTGTTTATACGATTAACTTTTTTGCTTAATTTAGTTTCAAGATGTATTGTTATGGACTCTTTTCACATCCCTTTGCTGCTACTGAGACTGCAAACAGTTTCTGGAGAAATACGTGCTCATTAGAATTCGCTTTCGTTTTGCTGTATGCTTAATTGCTTATGTAAATCAAACAGCTACCCCTTGTAACACCACATGTATGAGTCAATCAATTAAGAAGAAGTTAAGAGTCTTATGCTCCTAATTTGTTGAATAACACTTTCTGTTGTGATGTGGTCCAACGCAAAAGTGACCAAGTAGGCATGGTTTCTTGAGGCAATATTTGAGCTAGGTGAAATTTCCAACATGTGAAGTAGTTAAATGAAGTTATAAGATGGGCTTTTTGGGTCACCATTGTTATTCAAGTGTTATGGTGTTATGCATGAATCCTACTTTGTTCTTTTGGATTGGGTGTTTCTTCAAGTCGCTTAACTAGATTCTCGGCTCAATATTGATATATACTGGATGATGGGCCATTGAAGAAATGGGTATTGGACTTTTAATACTTCCGATTTTAAATACTATAGAGTCCAGATTGATATTTTAGGGCCATGAGATTGTTGTCCATCGTTATTGTGATTGTAATTGGAATTGTAGACGTGTTGGAAGTTTTTTTTTCTAAAGGTTATGGTGGACTTGGTAATTGGGCCCTCCTTTTCAAAAATCTTTTGGATAATTTTTATGACCCTTTTTTTATGTTTCGTTCGTCTTGTTGTGCTACTTCAAATTTATATAATTATTCAAGTAAAACGAATAAATAATAAAATAAACTTTTGATTCTAAAATATTCAAAACATCCATGTTTTTTATCTAGGATATTTTTCATATATCATTTACACTTTTGTCAAGTACAAAAACATGTTTAGGTGTAACTCTAAAGAAGAGTTTAGATTCTAAATTAAAATCAAGTTATTTGCTAGGTTTTTTCTACTATTCGATTTGTGATTGCAATGACATTGAAATTTACGAGTTAACTTCTTCTTGTCAGTTAACCATGCTAAAATTAAATTTAGAGTAAACTACACTTTTGGTCCCTGTGTTTTGGTCTTTATAACACATTTGGTCCCTACAGTTTAAAAATTACACTTTAGCCACTACAATATGCCATTTGGTCCGGATTTGGTCCCTCATCGTTAAGTCTGTTTAAAAACTCAGTTAACTAAGAGGTACTTTAGTCTTTTTATACCTTTTTTGTCTTTTTCTGCTAAAATAAAGTAAAATATTTTATTTTATATTATATTATAATATATATATATATATATACATATATATCTATACTATCTTATAAAGCATATAGACCAAAAGTCTTAAAGTCTTAAAAACAATTTTTATTGCATTAGGTACTACCTTTTAATGCATAGAGTCTTAAAAGTCTTAAAATGTATACGTAAGCGTCTATCCGTCTATTCAAAATGCAATTTGAACTCAAATTTCAAAATGTAAGCTCTCTTCACGGCCTAAAAACCCTAAACGTCCGCCGACTCTCTCCCAAGAGATTAACGCTCAAATCCCTCTTCTCCCTCCGGCGATTTTCTTCTTCTCCTTCCCAAATCAAATCTGGTAATTGTTACTCAAATCGCTACTTTTACTTGTGTTTTTGCTTCTTCTCCCAAATATAATCATTCATGTTGGTTGAAGTGGCTGACCAGAAATGGAACTCTTGGAAGTAGTTGATGGTATTATGAATGAAATTCCACTTCTGGTATGTTCTATGGCTCTCTTCCTCAAGATTTCACCTCTACCTTTATCTATCTTGCTTGGTCTCTCTCATTTTCTGGTATGTTCTATGGCTCGGTTATCGATTTCACGGTTTCTTTGATCGATTTTAGGGTTTCTTACTTCCCTGGTAATCGAATCCCTTCTTACTTCTGTGGTTATCAATTTCACACGCTCGACGAAGACACAAATCGACTTTAGGGTTTGATTTTGTTCTGTTTGATTTTACGGTTTCTTTGTTCGATTTTGATTTACTGTTCTTTAATCGATTTTTATTTTTGTTCTCTAATCGCTTTTTGATTTCTGTTCTTTTTGGTGTTCACAGTTTGCAATACTTAGAGCCCTTTGTCTCCTCCATCACAACTGGACGGTAACAATTATAAATCGTCTCCTCCATCACGTTTGGTGTTCCGTGTTCCATAAAGGTAACATTTATAAATCATTTTTTATTTATGTTCTTTAATCCCATGTCACATTTCTTGTTGGTGTTCAGAGTTTGCTACCTGTGATGGTTTGTCTGACCTCTCAGAATAGCATATATTGATGTTCACACGACTTCTGGTTTTCTCTCCATTAGAAATTGTTGGGTCTGTTAAATGCTTGCTTAACTTATTTCTTGAGTTGTTATGGGATTCGTTTACACAGGCAAAAAAGTGGGGGTAAGAACTTTAAAAACAATTTGAGTAGATGTTATCTAATTTGGAAGAACTTCAAAGGAAGTAATGTTACACAAAGGCAAAAATTGCTCTCAACTCTTAAATGAAGTTTCTTTCCAACTTTAAGAACTATGAACGCCTTGGTTGTCATTATCTATTCTATCTTATAAATCATTTAGACCAAAAGAACTTTGAAATTAGAGGACCGATCCAAATTAGATTTTATCTTTGTTTTTAGAAATTATTTCATATCAACTTTTTAATTTGAAATTAGTTTAGGTTTTTGGTTTGGAAAGGGAAGAACATCCTGTGGAGAAACAGACTGTGGTGATAATCTTGTGAAGTTTTTCGTACATCTTAAGGAAGATGAGTTCGATTATAAATTTGCATCCACTACTTCTCTGATTTCATATTGATAACCTTGATTGTAATTATAGGGTGTCAAATTGGTTAATTGGTTAATTAGTGGAGTTTAACAAGTTTCCTTGAGTGATTTCTTATGATGGTTCAATCGTTTAGGTGATTCCTATGAACACTGCAATCTGCATTCCACGCTCACGAGCTCTAATTCTTTGAGAGCTAACCATGAAGGAGGGTTTGCATTTTCACTCTTTCTCTAATTCTTATGATCGATTATGTTTCAAGTGCGATATAATCCACCAAGACGGAAGGCATATTGTGAATCAAATTTTAATAATATGTTGTTGAATCTTCGGTTTAGTGGTTTAAGAGTGATTTGATCGAACTTTTAGAGTTTTTATTGTTTATTTTAATTTGCCAAGAAGAACAATGGATATTGGAATGCCAAGTTTTTCACATATACCAACTCTTCTGTAATATTCCCCTCAATCCCAAGCAATTATGTAAGCCCACTTAAACCCCATTACCCGCTACATCATCTTTTTTGGTTGATTGATTTATTAAACTTTTTGATCTTTGTGAAGGTTGGAGCTTCAACTATGATAATCACATCGAGTACCTCATGAAAGGTCTTCGGCATCTCGATCCTTCATTCTCCGTCTTGGATTCCAAGTATTTCACTCTCTCTCTCTCTCTTTTTGTGCGTTAATGGAAAGAGGTAGGAATTATTTTTTATATTGACACTTATTCACAACATTACTTCTTTTTAGTCGGCCATGGACTTGCTATTGGATCCTTCACTCGATTGCTATACTGGGAGTGTCCGTTGATGATGCTTTGGAGCATAACGCCATCTACTTTATAAGTTGGTGCCAGGTTAACAGTTATAATTGTCCTTTTGCAGTGTTCTGTTATTATATTTTGTTTGTAACTTGAGTTTAAGGGGCCACTTACCTGGTAAGTACTTGCCAGCCCACTTTACCTTATCGGACAAACATGACAAAACTGAGAATCTTACCTGGTAAGGGCAATGACAAGGACCAAGAGTCTTACCGGACAAGTGAGAGTGACAACTCTTACCCGGTAAGCGCATACTGGATAAAAGTTGCATTCAACGCAGACTATCCCCCCCCCCAAATAACGATTCTCTCGGTTTCCCCAACAGGCAGGGTTTCTGATTTCCTGTTTCTGTTGTAATTTTCATGTTTGTTGTTTTAATTTTCGTGTTCCTTTCGGTTTCTTTTGACACTCCAGCTCCCCGTTCTACTCGTATGGTTCTAAAATTAAGGCCTTTTTTGATGTTTCTTATCACGGGTTAATTTAAGGTTTAGTTTAATATTTTTTGTTATTTTAGTTTTAGTTTGATTTTGCATCAGTTTAAGGTTTAGTTTGGTTCTTTTGGAAGATTTTTGCACACGTTATACAAAGGGATATTCTTGACGATTTGAACACCCTCCCAAACTCTGTAAAAAATTCTTAAAACATATATCAGGTATATATTTTCCCTAAACTTATTTGATTTTTTAGCTTAATCTGCTTCCTCAATGTCTGCTCTAATCTGTTGTTATAACTAATACGATGTATTTTTTGTTTGTGCCTTCGCTTTGTTGTTATGGTATTGCTTAGATTTACGTTTAATGTTTGTTGGTACGTTGATATGAGGATCTTGTAATGGATTGTTTAACTTCAGAATCCAATTGACGAAAATCTTTTACTAGCAAGAAACACACCAGATAGAGAAACCAGAATCTGATGGGAAAAATGATATCAGTTATGTAGAAAAATAAAAAATGGCAACGAATCATTGATGAATATGATAATGTTGAGTACTTGGTGGTCACAAGTTTCCTTCCTACATATAACTGTCGAAATGATTTACATGAGGGTAAAGGTTAGATTATTGTTGGGAAAAGTATTTGGCATGAATTACAAATACAAACCTTAGGTGTTTTCTTTTTTTGGAACAACAGACCTTAGGTGTTGTTTACTTCACATGACTTATCATTTATTTTTAAAGAAGCACTCTAAACTAATAGGAAGTAACTCTTAGGTGTTGTTTGATTTTGTTACTGTAAGTTTGATTTTGCATCAATTTTGAGTTTCATTTTTCATCAATTTGCTTTTACCATGATTTATTGCAGGATCGGGACTCAAGTATTAGGATCACTTTGCCTTTACTATGCGGTATTGTGTGGTATCTCAAGTGCTTTTCCCTCTTCATTTTTTGTAACTTTCTACATTTACAACTTTGATTTAGAATTGTTGGTTATTTTTATTGATTTGTATTTTATATCGTTTGCTTTCTATCGTTTTTTTGTTTCATTTTTCTATAGATTTTGTTTTTTAGTTGTGGGGTAGAAACAAATTCTATCTATGTTCACCGATGGAAGAAAATCGAAGTCGAAGAAGTGGGCAGGAGCTTTACCATCTCATACTAATCGTCCCACATAAAAAGGTAACCCCAATTTTTGGAATTTGTTTCGATTTGTTTGTTACTTTCATTGATTTGTATAGTTTGCTTTTTATCGGTTTTCTATTTTATTTTTCTATCGATTTTGATTTTTTAGTTGCCAGGTAGAAACAAGTTCTATCTAGGTTCACCAAGTAAATACCAATGAAAACCAGATACCATCGTATAAAATTGTTTGAAGATATACGAGTGATATGTATCATAGTTTTGAGTTAAAACGAACATACAGAACACTGTACAATGTAGTTCCAAGTTACATGTTGAGGATGCACTTTCTTGTACTTGTATATCTCATCATACAATAAAGGAAATTCTTATTAATTTTAGCATGTTTTGTGTGATCATGCTGTGACATGTAAATAGGCAAAAAAGTAATATTTGACTAGAGACATGAATGACAACGGTTGTTAATTATGGTTTCAATGGTTTTTAATTTTTATTTTTGAGCCGCTACCAAGATGTGTTTTTAAGGATTTGGCCTTAAAAAGTTTCACCGACTGAAGAAGTCGTCGGTAATCCGTTGGATACATTCGCTATAAGTGGTAAATATTGTTTGAAAAAGCTTGGTTGGTAAATCGGTAAATCAAAGTATCAGACTTGTTAAATAGGCACTATAATCGTTATTTCTGCACAACAAATTTTATTCGTTTTGATGGATATCGTGTACCTTTTTTTTTACATCCAGAAAATTTTGCATTCCGCCGCATTGCGCGGGCACTGGACTAGTATATATATATATATATATATATATATATAGGGGAGGTATCCGTTGCAAACCAGTCAGTTTGTGCAAACTATACAAACCACTATATTAGGAAACAATAGATGTATTTATGGATAATCATTATGATTCATTAATTAAGACTGAGATATATATGGAAGATGATAAGATTCATTCATTATGATCATGACTTTAGATTAGGAAACATAATAAAATCAGATATTTATTAGACTTGATCAACGGCTAAGATTGGTTTGTATAGTTTGCACAAACTGACTGGTTTGCAACGGATACCTCCCCTATATATATATATATATATATATATACTAGTAGGGTGCCCGTGCAATGCACGGGGGAGCAATTTATCGTAAACAAAAAATAAATAGTCTTTGAACATGTGCATGAGATCGCTTTTAATCCCTTTGCTAGCCTCAATCACTAAGAAACAAAGGACCAGCCCAAACAAAGGACCAGCAACAACAAAAAAAGGAACCAGCATTGAGGAATGCCATCAAAAGAACCTTTTAAAAATCTATGCCTTGAATCTGAAAAAAGCAGCCTCCCACCATCAATCAAACTCAGAAAAGAAATAAAGCACCAAAATTAATCGGGACAACAACCAAATTCAAAACAATATCACAATTCCCAAAACAGATCTGCAGCCAATGGGAACCACTTTATATCAGAAATAATCTACAAAAGGAACCATGAGCAAAAATAATCTACAAAAGGCCTCTAAACTAACCCTAAATCATACAAAGAGACCTGATTATTTAATTCCAAACCATTAAACTATTCAATTTGGCTAAAGGCCATTGCAAACAGGCAAGTCATAGACAACATACCCGACATGGGATTTCCATCTTTAAAACCAAAAAAAACACTTATAGATATATCCCTTAAGCTAAGAGACCATATCTGAGTATTGGACCAACCAATAAGTGTTCATCATGTAATGGCATGTCCACCATAAAAATATGAAGTACAATAAAAAAAGTAATTTTACGAGGAAGAAAATACTTAAGAAACAACAACCAATTCGACAATCTTCAAACCCCTTATCTAACCCAAAAGTAAAAACAAACTTTATACACCCCATTACCATAAAATCGTATAAACCCCTTTTTATAATAGTAGCCAACAAAACGTTAACCACAAGGTAAAACCATACTTTAAACCAAACATTGGTTGTTGATCTCTAGTTGTGTACCCGCGCAATGCGGCGGGAGCCATAAATGTGAATGCTTTTGAATCTTTGGTGGTTTTGTTAGAGGATATTTTAACGATGATATGATTTACAATTGATCTTTACATATTAATACATTTTGAATAAATAAGAGTTATCGTTCCGGTTGAAGACAATTGACGAAAAATTGTATGAATATGCCAATTTCTTGGAATAGTTCTCCATAAGCAATTAATAGTTTTAGCGTTTTTCTAAGCATCATGTAAGCTTTTCTTTTTCTATCTACCAATTTCTTCGAATAGTTTGAACGTTTCTTACAAATGTTATTTGAAGGTTAAGTGTTGTAATGGATGACCGTGTGCTAATTGAAAATAAAAACTAAATAAAGTAGTTTAGAAACCAAAGTTGAAACTTTTGAGGCCTCATAAGCAAACTGGAATAAGAAGGTAACCAGAGGACCAAAATATAATCGCACCCAAAAATTGCAATGTGACCAACAACCTTTGCAACCTTGACCTACCAAAACAACATCCCTATAGACCATATCCAACTAAAATCAATCACCTGTTCAGGATTCTAGAACAAATTAAAAGGAAGCATGTACAACAACCACCATATGGAAATTCTAAACTTTATCCTGCTTATAACACCAACTAATCCTCATGATAAACCAAGAGCAATTTGGCCTCGAGCAATTGAAATTAAACACCAACCATAAGAAGATGGCAGGTGAAAACAACAATTACAAAAGCTGATAAGGAATTACAAAAGCTGATGAACAGAGAACCAGCAAGCAAATTTAAAGAAAACATAATTGATATGGCCGTGGAACCAAAGAGATAACAACCACCGTAAAACCAAACAGTTTGAGCCCACACACACAGGCTTCGAATAGCAAGACAATTGGACTTGAGATATAACAAATTATTAAAAAGAAATCAACAAGATGCACTCAACCATCTATGCACAGGTAATGGTTAAAAACTTAACATTAACGCATAAATTAAATAAACTATGAAAAAAACCTACATCAAAAAGAAAACATCATGATAGAATTGTATATATATATATATATATCTATATCTATATATATATATGTGTGTGTGTATATATATATATATATATATTGAAATATGGAAAGATCAAAACATCGTCATTAAAAAGAAATTATCCCATTTTTGTGCATAATAAACAAGTGCTCACATCCATTCCATGTTGATCATTCCCAAGTTTCAACGCAGATGTTAGCTTTATTGTTTATTTTGACATCTCCTACTATATATATCTATACTACTTATATATATATATATATATACAAGCCTCCATTTAAAACTACTTTGCACAGTCTTGAATCAAGTAAAATCACAGGGAGGGTATTTGACAGCTAAAAGGTCCAAAGCAAAGACATAATCTACATTCTAACCCCCATCCATAGTTGAACAAAGAAACTGAACCAGGGAAAGCATCCAAGGAAATACCACTCGGAGAGAAGAAGGACAATCTGAAAAATGGACAGAGACAAAACAGAAGAGAAGTGGTTATCAAGCGTTGTATGAGAAATGGACGAACATTAGATTGAGATGCACCAAGATGCACCGGATCAATTCCCTATTAAGCCGCAATTCATGGGAGGGTATTTGATTAAAAGTGATCCAACGGTTTAAAAGTATTCTCACCAAAAATGGCACTTCTCACATGATCTCATGCCTCATTAACGGCCACAAGAAGGAATAAACAACAGCAACAATAATAGGCCTGATCCAATTAAACCAATTATGTAGCCAATAGAAATATGCAATTTCACCATACGCCAGTGCAAAATTACTCAGCCAAAACAGACCCAATCATAACGATTAAGAGACTTCCAAGTTCCAAGTGAGACTAAAGAGAAAGCATAAGAGTAAAATATATCAATTGAATTGGGTAAGATTTTAGATCCTTGCCTTCCCTTTTAGCGGGTAAGATTCTCAGTCCATGTTATGTCCACCTAGTAAGGTAATTGAATTGGTAACCACTTATCAAGGTTAGTGTTTAGTAAACATCCCATGTTTCTCCAAATTTTATCCACCTTATTTCTCCAATTTCAACAAAACTAATGTCGCACAACCTTATACCTCCACAACAACATATTACCAGCTTAATAAAATGCAATGGAGAACAACAACCACTGATCAACTTGAACTGTTGCATAATCCACAACTGAGCAATTTGATAAATTCAATTCAAAGACCAGCAGCACACACAAGAAAAGAATTCACAAGGCCACAAGACCCAAACCAACAGATCAACAAAAAAACATTGAAATAATCTATTATACTTGGCCAACTGCAGATCCAAAAACATACTCAAATGTTAAATAAACTATACTACCATTAGAGAATTCAATGCTACTTGATCATGTATTACTTACGTGTTCCATTATATCTCTGATGTAGAGGTGGTGGATGCAGAAGTTGAATACAAGTTCCTGTCAACCTGCACCATTTCATCATTATATCTCCTTCCGATAAACCGCTTGGCATCTAAAACAGAGAAAAAATATCATTTTGTCTATCCACAAGTGATGTAGAGCTTTAATCTATCAAGTTACAAACCAACAAAACTGAAATTTACAATTAGAAAAGTAATCCTTATGATTTTTTTTCTTCTAAAATATAAAATGTTGGACAACCTAAGGGGGGGGTAAGGTTGTATTTAAAACTTTTACTTTCAAAAATTCTTTTTTATAAATAAATACGGAGTAAGTACGGAATAATACAGAAGAGTGTAAATACAAACAGATACACAGATATTATATAAATAAATATAAATGCAAAGCAATTTATATAAACAGATATAATTTAAAAGCACAGCGGAAATGTAAATAGATAAGGGAAAGAAAATACTTGACAACGATATTTTTAAAGTGGTTCACCAAACACAAAGTTGGCTAGTCCACCTCGAGAAAATAACACTTCTCGGAGATCCAATACGAAAACGTGTTCTTTACGGTAGAACACAAACCTTAGTACAACAAACGCGAATCACTCTACTTTGAGAGATTTATGTGGATCACTCACTCTATTAAAACACTTACAAGAGGGTATAATTTTAATATGAATAATCACTCTTGAATAAGGTTTATCACTTGGATATTTTTAGAGAGTTTGATCACTTGAGTTGTGTTGCTGATTCAACTAATCGAGAGATTTTAATCTGCTATCAACTCAAGATTTCTTACTCAAAAACGAGTTTTATAATTTTAATAGTTTAAATATCAAGAGAAGATGCTGCAGAGTCTTTATCAAATGCAGGGAGAGTTATTGTGAAATGGTAGCATTGAAGGCTGGTGCTTGCATGTATTTATACTGGATGAGCAACATGGCCTGAGGCTTTCGCGGTATACCGGATAACTCTCGCGGTATACCGTGCAGAGGAAAAAGTACTTGTCAGAGAGAAGGTCAACCCTGCAAAAACAAACGGAAATGGTACCCGCGGTATACCGGCTAAACACCGCGGTATACCGCCCAGACAAAAACACTTCCAAACAGTCAGAGAAGTACAGCAGGCCGCCGCGGTATACCGGCTATTCACCGCGGTATACCGCCCAGAACAAAGGGCAGGAAGCAGTACGCATGCGCAGTGTCTTCTAGAACCAAATCTTTCACAATCCAGCAAGATGATAAGATGTTACTTGGTTTATTTAAAAAGACAGTATTAGAAAAATCCAAGTGGTATATTATTTTAGGGTGATTTATCATTTTAAAATTAAAACGACGAAAATCTTCAGACTTGGATTCTTCAGATAAACATTATCGAGATTATTTAAATGCTGCACACTCAGATAAAATATTAGATAACAAAGAATGCGGTGTGTTTTGTAATCATCAAAATAAATATGGAGATGTGATTTTATGTGTACCAAAAATATATCACAATATTAAAGCTGGGTACACTTGCACCAACAATCTCCCCCTTTTTGATGATGACAAACACAACGCTAAACACGAGAGCATACTCGGTTTCTCTCCCCCTTTTGTCGAAGCAAAAAGGGTTTAAGAAGGTCGCTTATGCTCCCCCTCGAAAGATGCTCCCCCTCAAAATATGAAAGTATTTTTAAGGGTTATACTCAAGCATGCCTAAACCAAGTCTTAATTTAAAGAAATCTTTTTTGTTAAGAGCTTTAGTAAAAATATCGGCCAAATTATCTTCCGAATCAACCTTTTCAAGCACGATTTGGCCTTTTTGAACATTATCTCGTAAAAAGTGATGTCTCAATTCAATATGTTTGGTACGAGAATGTAGCACGGGATTTTTGCTTAAGTTTATGGCACTTGAGTTATCACACATAATTGGAATTTTGGTTAGATGTACCTCAAAGTTGGTAAGTGTGTGTTTCATCCATAGGACTTGAGCACATGCTCTTGCGGCGGCTACATATTCCGCTTCGGTAGTAGACAACGCTACGGATTGTTGTTTCTTGGAGAACCAAGACACAAGTGAGAGACCTATAAAGGCACATACCCCACTAGTACTTTTTCGGTCAACAATAGATCCACCAAGATCGGAATCGGTGAAACACGTTACTTCTAACTCGGGTTGCTTTGCATACCATAAGCCAAGATTAGTAGTACCTCGTAAATATCGAAAAATACGCTTGACAGCTTCATAGTGAGTTTGTTTAGGTGAAGATTGAAAACGAGCACATAAACATACACTAAACATAATATCAGGTCTACTAGCAGTTAAATATAATAAACTACCAATCATTCCACGATAAATCTTTTCATTAAAATCGTTTCCCTCCTCGTCACGAGATAATTGTAAGTTTGTGGTCATTGGAGTTTCAACGGGTTTGACATTTTCAAAGTTAAACTTTTTCAACATATCTTTACAATATTTAGATTGACTAATAAAAATACCAGTTTCACATTGTTTGATTTGCAATCCTAAGAAGTATTTTAACTCTCCCATCATGCTCATTTCAAACTCGCTTGTCATTTTTGCAGAAAATTCATTACACAGTTTTTCATTAGTGGAACCAAAAATAATATCATCAACATATACTTGCACAACTACAATATCATTTTGATCATATTTCACAAACAAAGTATTATCTATTTTACCCATAATATAACCACTAACAATTAGAAAGGTTTTTAATCTATCATACCACGCACGCGGAGCTTGCTTTAAACCATAAAGCGCCTTTTTCAATTTATAGACATGTGTCGGATTTTCAAAATTTTCAAAACCGGGAGGTTGAGAAACGTATACCTCCTCATTTATAATACCATTTAAGAAAGCACTTTTAACATCCATTTGAAATAATTTAAAATCTTTAGCATTTGCAAAAGCGAGAAGCATTCGAATAGACTCCAACCTTGCAACCGGTGCAAAGGTTTCATCATAATCTATACCTTCTTGTTGATTGTACCCCTTGGCAACTAAACGTGCCTTGTTTCGTGTGACTCCACCGTTCTCGTCTACCTTGTTACGGAAGACCCATCTTGTGCCAATAATGGTTTGACTACTAGGGCAAGGAACTAAGTCCCACACATCATTCCTAGTAAATTGGTTTAACTCTTCTTGCATGGCCATTATCCAATCCTCATCACCTAAAGCTTCATCTATGGTTTTAGGTTCTATGGTTGAGATAAAGGCATGGAAAGCACAATGGGTATGGATTTGTGATCTAGTTGTCCTTTGGTTTAGGTCACCTATAATTTGATCTACGGGATGGCCTCGAGCGGTTCTAAGGTTAGGATCATCTATACCTTGTGGAATAAAACAAGGAGGGGCATCACTAGATTCAATATTATTTGTGGAAGGTTGGGTACCTAAATCCAAGTTGCTAAGTTGTTGTGCTAAGACGTCTCCCTCACGGATATTGTCATTTGCTAAGGGTGCACTCGGTTTGGGAGGACTCTCGTCAAAGCTAACATTTAGGGATTCTTCTACAACCATGGTCTCCTTATTTAGAATTCTATAGGCTTTGCTATTCCAAGAGTAACCTAGGAACACTCCCTCATAGGCTTTGGCATCGAATTTGGTTAGATAGGATTTGGTGTTTAAAATGAAACATTTACATCCAAAAACTTTCAGGTGAGCTAAGAAAGGTTTTCTACCACGGTAAAGTTCATAGGGTGTCTTATTTAGGATACTTCTAATTAGGACACGGTTAAGCACATAGGTCGCGGTAGCAACGGCATCACACCAAAACTTTTGGGGAACTTGATGTTCGTTTAGCATAGTTCTACTCATTTCTTGCAACGTTCGATTTTTCCTTTCAACAACTCCATTTGACTGAGGAGTTCGAGGAGCCGAAAAGTTATGAGTTATACCATGTTTATCACAAAAGGCACCAAATTGTACTTCATTATCGAATTCTCGTCCATGGTCCGTACGTATTGAAACAATCGTACAACCTTGTTGGTTTTGAATTCTTTTTCCTAAAAAATTAAACTTTTCGAAAGCCTCATTTTTATGTCTCAAAAATAGAGTCCAAGTATAACGGGAATAATCATCTACAATAACCAAAGTATAAAAATTTCCTCCAAAACTTTGAATAGCCATTGGGCCAAAAAGATCCATATGTAAAAGTTCTAAAACTCTTTGAGTAGAAATAACATTTTTTGATTTATGAGAAACGTGATGTTGTTTGCCGACACGACAAGCATCACAAAAATGATTATCAAATTTTAATTTTGGCAGGTCACTCACAAGCTCCTTATTTTTTAAGTTTTGCATTAATCTTAGATTAGCGTGACCTAAACGCCTATGCCATAAAGTAGAAACATCATGAAGAGAGGATAAGCATACATTTTCAGATACAACAGTTTTGCAAATATACAAATTTCCTTTCACAGAACCAGTCAAAAGAACTTGGCCATTTTTCAAGATTTTGCACGAGTCTTCTTCGAAGACAACAGTTATACCATTTTTACACAATTGGCGAACACTTAACAAATTAAAATGTAAATTATCAACATGATTCACATCAAGAAATTTAACATTATTGCAAGAGACTGTACCTCTCCCAATTATATTTCCTTTGGAGTTTCCTCCAAAAATTACCTGTCCACCATCACATGACTTATATGATGAAAAGAGATTATTGTTTCCGGTCATGTGACGTGTGCAACCACTATCGAGTATCCAGTCCATATCAAGGTTTATCTACAATAATAAAGATGTAATTTTTATGGTCCTCATTTCTCGTGGGTCCTTGACAATTAGTTTCAATGTCAACCAACATGCATATATATAAAGTCAAACAGAATATATATATATAATACATTACATAATATTAATATATATATATAATACATCAAACAATATTAATATATATATATAACACAT
Organism: Saussurea involucrata; assembly: GCA_033807775.1. Taxonomy (NCBI): domain Eukaryota; kingdom Viridiplantae; phylum Streptophyta; class Magnoliopsida; order Asterales; family Asteraceae; genus Saussurea; species Saussurea involucrata. The sequence goes on along the minus strand of CM066312.1, from coordinate 52,660,810 downwards.
ATCAAGTCAAACAAAATATATATATAATATATTAAACACACAAAGTATATATATATGTAGTGCGTAGGTATATATATATATATAAACAGTACATATATATAAACAATATAAAAGTACATATACTATTATATTACTTATATATAATATATACAATAAATTATATTCAAACTATATATATAATATGTAACACATTTAAAGCCATAAACGCATACCACCGGGATTATCATTACTAAACATTCCTTTTGGAATCCATTTATTTACCATTTTAATTTTGCGATTATATTTATCATACACATAAAAACAAGTATTTATATTCGCATTATTATTAGGTTTAGAATATTTATCATGGTACATGCGAGCATACGGTTTTCTCGTATTATAATTTACATTATTTATTTTACGCACATACGGATGTTTTTGCACATATTGATTTTTTGTATTAACTTTAGGTGATTCATAAAATCTTTTGATGGGCATACAAGAACATTTATCTTTGCACGTATCGGAACCAATACCTTTTCTACATTTTATACGGTTAGGCATATTTAGCATGTTAAAGACTTTCTCATTACTACTTTGAAAAGCTTTTGCTAAAAAATCATCCTTTTCATACGAATCACATTTTCCTTTTAAACATGCAATCTCATTCTCAAGAATATCACATTTTGCACAAATAATATTTTCATGTGACTTTTTATTTAAGCATGCAATTTCTTTATTTAGAGCATCACAAGATTTACAAAAATCTTTTTCTCCTAATTTAGTTTCTAATTTAGCAATTATATTCATATCATTTTCAGATTTTTGTTTGCCATTATTAATTTCCTTATTACATGCAGATATCGTTTCTTTTAATCTAGAATTTTCGTCTTGGTAACGATTTGCAAGAGCAGCCATTTTGTGAAATGATTCATATAATTCTTCAAGATTATTTTCATTATCACTATCATAATCTGAGTAAGAAGATTTTACCTCATCGTCGCTTTCGGCCATAAGACAAATAGCTTGATATTCGTCTTCTTCTTCGCTTTCACTCCACGCGCCTCCAATGAAGGCTTTCTCCTTCTTATTTTGAAATTTGTTCTTTTTAGGACATTCATTGGCGTAATGATCTTTGTCGCCACATGAGTAACAAAAACCTCTCTTTGGCTTAGCTTTATCGTCACCACTTGAGTCATCATTTTTCTTTACTTTTTCGTCTCGTTTATGGAACTTACGACTTCGGTTTTCACCACCACGACGGTAGTTACCGTTTCTTTGAAATCTGCCATTGTTAGAAAATTTATTATTATTAAAAAACTTGGAAAAGTTTCTTACCAACATGGCAACTTCATTGAGAGTTTCGGATGGATCTTTTGAGGAGCCAGCTTTCTCCTTTTTCTTCTCGACTTTTGGTGTTGAGACATTGAGAGCGATTGACTTCTTTTTAACTTGCTCCCGATCTTTGTTTCTTTTAAGTGCAATTTCATGCACTTTAAGATTACCGATCAAGTCATCTATCTTCATTATGGAAAGGTCACGGGAGTCTTCTAAAGATGTTATCTTTTGCATCCACTCCGAAGGAAGGGCTCTTAGGATTTTCCTTATATAGTCCTCGTTAGGATAAGTGCGATCCAAACCTTTCAACGTAGTCACAATAAGGTTAAATCTTTTAAACATTGAGTCAATCGACTCATCTTGTTTCATTTCGAACAGTTCATAATCGTGAACTAAAATATTCACTTTACTAGATTTAACCTCCGTGTTTCCACGATGAGTATTATTTAAACTTTCCCATATTTGATTTGCAGTTTTATATGTATATACTCTTTCAATTTCATCAGTTGTTAAAGCAGCATATAATATATTCTTAGCTTCAAAGTTTAAACAAAAATGAGTTTCATCAGAAGTAGTCCATTCATCTATAGGTTTATCAATAAAAACATCATCTTTCACAATGGTGGGTTTAAAATTCCCTTTTTCTATAATATCCCAAATCTTTTGATTTTTGCCACGCACGTGACATTCAAATAGCTCGGCCCAAATGCCAAACTTTTCAGTATCTATCAAAGGGGGTTTTGAAAACACAAAATTAGTTTGTTGAGCCATTTAAAAGAATAAAAGAAATTTATGCAGAATATTTTTGAAAGACCTGCTCTGATACCAATTGTTGGACAACCTAAGGGGGGGGGGGGTAAGGTTGTATTTAAAACTTTTACTTTCAAAAATTCTTTTTTATAAATAAATACGGAGTAAGTACGGAATAATACAGAAGAGTGTAAATACAAACAGATACACAGATATTATATAAATAAATATAAATGCAAAGCAATTTATATAAACAGATATAATTTAAAAGCACAGCGGAAATGTAAATAGATAAGGGAAAGAAAATACTTGACAACGATATTTTTAAAGTGGTTCACCAAACACAAAGTTGGCTAGTCCACCTCGAGAAAATAACACTTCTCGGAGATCCAATACGAAAACGTGTTCTTTACGGTAGAACACAAACCTTAGTACAACAAACGCGAATCACTCTACTTTGAGAGATTTATGTGGATCACTCACTCTATTAAAACACTTACAAGAGGGTATAATTTTAATATGAATAATCACTCTTGAATAAGGTTTATCACTTGGATATTTTTAGAGAGTTTGATCACTTGAGTTGTGTTGCTGATTCAACTAATCGAGAGATTTTAATCTGCTATCAACTCAAGATTTCTTACTCAAAAACGAGTTTTATAATTTTAATAGTTTAAATATCAAGAGAAGATGCTGCAGAGTCTTTATCAAATGCAGGGAGAGTTATTGTGAAATGGTAGCATTGAAGGCTGGTGCTTGCATGTATTTATACTGGATGAGCAACATGGCCTGAGGCTTTCGCGGTATACCGGCTAACTCTCGCGGTATACCGTGCAGAGGAAAAAGTACTTGTCAGAGAGAAGGTCAACCCTGCAAAAACAAACGGAAATGGTACCCGCGGTATACCGGCTAAACACCGCGGTATACCGCCCAGACAAAAACACTTCCAAACAGTCAGAGAAGTACAGCAGGCCGCCGCGGTATACCGGCTATTCACCGCGGTATACCGCCCAGAACAAAGGGCAGGAAGCAGTACGCATGCGCAGTGTCTTCTAGAACCAAATCTTTCACAATCCAGCAAGATGATAAGATGTTACTTGGTTTATTTAAAAAGACAGTATTAGAAAAATCCAAGTGGTATATTATTTTAGGGTGATTTATCATTTTAAAATTAAAACGACGAAAATCTTCAGACTTGGATTCTTCAGATAAACATTATCGAGATTATTTAAATGCTGCACACTCAGATAAAATATTAGATAACAAAGAATGCGGTGTGTTTTGTAATCATCAAAATAAATATGGAGATGTGATTTTATGTGTACCAAAAATATATCACAATATTAAAGCTGGGTACACTTGCACCAACATAAAAGCATATGAAATAACTTTTGAGTAAAAGCAATGAACCAAATTAATGATCAATCAGTAAATTGGTGCTTTACTTGGCCCAGGAAAATCATCTCCACTTCTTTCACTAACATGATCTTCAAAACATTAGAAATGGAACCTTCATCAAAGCTAGCACCCATGTCTTGATAGTAGTTGTTCAATAAACATATCATCATTACCTTCAAATAAAGATAAAAACCAGCACTACTAAAATTTGGTGTTACAGGGCTACATAAATGTTGGACAGCAAGCTACAATCCCAATTCATAAGCATACCAAATAAACCAAACTCAAAAACCATGATTATCAACAGCAAAATGGAAGATATAAATCTTATCCCACTGTTACAAGACAAAAGTGTAACAACCTTTAACTTCAAATCCAGAACAGTTGTTTCAACAATTTTTAGCATTGAAAAGAATCAAAAACATAATTTGCCCTTTCCATATTCTGTTCTAAAACAGCATCAATATCTTCCAACTTCTCTCTATGAAATATACGTCCAACAGCAGCACCTTCCAAAAGGGCTCTGAATGTCTCTGATACTTAGGCAGTCTATAGAATGTTGAAGCTCGATCCATGTTGGTCTTTGTTCTCCTTACCTTGGTAAGACTTATGATGCAAGGCTATAACTCGTTACCAAATCATCGGTCTATATTTATCCAAAAATAAATTTGTTAATGTGGATGATAAAATCCTAGATTAGAAAATGGGCACAAAAGGCTATAACTTTACCAACAGTCTACTTGCTTGCATGCAAAGAATAAATGGAACAAACAATTTGCAAAACAACTTGAATGTTTTTTTAACTCAGTAAGCAATTTGCAAAACAATTGGCCATGAAAATGAATTATCTGTAAGCATCATAAATCGAGTAAGCACTTACCGGGTAAGAAATCGTTCCCCACACTTACTGGGTGTCGTTGCCTTATCTCTTTCCAGTTAAGTTTCTCAGTTCCTTCCATACTAAATCAATAAAGTAAATGATATTGCTAAACGTTTACCCGGTAGGAGTTTAGTAAACAACTCCTTAGCCACACCTGACTGAAGTGTTGTTTCAAGTTCTCATCACCTGATCACAACAAGAAAACCCAAAATTCTTCTTGCTTAATAAGAACAACAACTTACAAACATTGTTTATCAAGAACACAAGCAGCAAAAAGTGAGAAACAAAAATCGAAACCAACATCCTAGAGACAAACAACAACTTACAAATATCAACTTATTCTGATTTTGTTTTTTTAACAGAAACCAAAATCAAAACAAAACAGCAACCTACAAATATGTTGAATCGCACCTGAGAAGAAACCCCAAGATGTTGAATCGATGGTGAATCGGACCTGAGAAGAAACCCAAAATCGAAAACAAAAAAATCGCAAAAAATGAGAAACCAAAATCGAATTTTGAAACCAAAATCGAACTTGAAACCAAAATCGATTGTTGAAACCAAAAATCATTTTGAAACCAAAATCGATTTTGAATAAATCATACCTGGATATGAAGAAACCCCAAGATGTTGAATGGATGGTGAATCGGACCTGAGAAGAAACCCATATTTTTGAAACCAAAATCGATTCCGTTGTGGGTTATAATCGGAGGATTTTTGGAGGGGGATGGAGTCGAGGAGTCACCGAGAGAAGAACGAATTTTGCAATTTTCAAAACCCAAAATGATTACTTTTTGCAGGTGGGAACGTTTTTTGTTTCAAAAAAGTAAAAGAGTAAGTTTCTTACTCTTAAGATTAAGTAAACATGCATTAAATGATTGTACGTGTAGCTTAAAATGTGGTTTTTAAGAGTTTGAGGGTTATTTGCTTTATAATATAGTATAGATATATATAATCTTGCTTCGAAATCCTTTTTTTCTTTCAGTTGTAGGATGCTTTCGGAATGAAGGAGGAAACTTATTTCGATAGCTACGACAGAATTCAACACTGTTTAACATTAAAATGTTACTTGTGTGAAGGTGGTCATATTGATTTATAAATCACTTGTCAACCGGTCATTTGAGTATGAGCATCAAATCTTTAAAATATTCTCTTTCTTTGATTGATCATAGGTGTATGTAGTGTTGGTTGGATACAAATTCACTACTATCTCATCTCTTTACCTCTTCTGAATACAAAGAAAACAAAACTACCAAAAAACACAAGATATGAACCTGTTCCTGTTACATCTGTAAGTTATACATTTCCTACTACCAAAAGTAAGTAATCTCCTCAAAATTTGTATTGAAAATCGCAAGATCAAGCACCTGACACGATAAAAAAAACATAAAAAAGAATGGGTAAATAAATATCAAAACAACAATACTAGTACCCGTCAAACAAAAATCAAATAATATATGTGGAAATTCACCTCAACTGATTTGCAAAAGGATGGAAGAGATATTATATATGGTGGATCTTTGTGAATGTGTAAATCAAATTATATACTAGGATTCATCTGCTGCTGCTTCAGCAGATACTCTTTGGAGCAAGGACTCAAGTTGTCCCGCAACCGAGTCACTTAACTTGGCAGAAGGCAATGATCTAATGCATCCAAGAATGTGCTGAATATCACGAATCAGCCTGCATTTCAAAAACAGATGTTACAAACTAGTGGCAATCTCTCATAATCATTTACAACAAGAGATTCTTCAACACCAGGTATAGCTGTATAAGTATAAAATGTATGTAGAAAAAGGTACCTGGCTTTTGCTTGTGGAGTGGTAATATCCGCATGTGAAAATGCATCAGAGATTTGAATGTCGAAGATGATAGTCACTTCTCTGCAAGATTATGGACGAGAGAGAGAGAGTATTGGTGAAAATCATGTGTTCAAATGTATGTCTAGGAAGGAAGGATCATAGTGTAAATATATAACATATACAAATGTGAAACAGATAACCAGGAGGGCTTATTAACCAGATTTGTAAGCCAGTGTCTTCCACGTTGGTAGTCCTATGATAAAGAAAGAGAGTGATTGGATTTATAAATAGTATGATTAATAAAGGCTCACTTGAATATTTCTTGAACATCCGCCTCATGCAAAGTGCGAGAAAGCACACGTTGAAGATATCCAACTTCCTGAAAACAAATCAACCACCAAATCCAATTACCAAGACAGGCCATAAGTAGATAGAGTAGATATATCAGCTTAAGCAGATATATATAACAAGTAATAAGCATAATAAAATATACAAGTACGTATATAGAGTGATGAGTGATAAAATGGTGGAAAAAGAAAAGATACCTTGGTGAGTGATCTCGCAAACTGACTGGGTTGGGCATCAGTCTCATCTACTCGGTTCCATGTTTCAATAATTTGTGGCAGCCCACGAAGATGAACTAACAACCTTTCCCTCATTATTTGCACCAGCTTTGTATGTATCTCATCACCATGCACTTTATAATCCTGTTGAATGAATTCAACAAATAAATGCATACCAATTATCACATGTCCCAAACTTCCTCACAAACAGCAAACATTCATTTTTACAATGTTATACCACTCAGAGCACCATTTTGTGGATTGTGTAGCCTCATACCACAGATTTCCAATTCCCAGAACATGGGATCATGATCAACATAATGAGAAACAAATTAGGTTTGATAAACACTACCTGTGATACTCGTTCAATTTCTGATAACAGCAAGCCTTTTCGCGTCTCAGGTACTTTCAGAAAAAGAATCCTCCTAATTTCTTAGATACATACAGAAGAATAAGTTAATATAAAACTTCAGATGCTCTACTCCAACTAAATAATAATTTCCTACAGAATGGCAGCTCTAAAATTGAGCAATCTAGAAATACACACCTAACAATTATCAAGTATGATTGTCAAATATAAACGTGAATCCAATTTCATTGATGCAGTACGATCAGCAAAAGATAAAAAAACCTTAACATATGTATGTGGGGATATCAAACTACAACTTATTCTCTAGCAATCCTACACACCTTTTGCATGACACTAATTTTACCAAATTCACTGACGTTTTTTTGAAAGGGTGTCCTAGGCTATGCCTAGACTAATCCCTTGGCAAATTATGACTGTAAGACATCAACCCTGATTAAACCTCAGTGACCACAATTGTTGTGTACGCCTGGATTCGACACTGGGCGGATGGGATATTCCACCACATCCCCCAACCACTACGCCACAACCCTTGTGGTTAAAATTCACTGATGTTACAGTGGGCATTTTATAAACCAAAAAGTTTACCAGACAATGGACAGAGCAACTAGATTCAAGATTTCTCAGAAAACAATATTATCAGCCTAATAGAGAATGAAGAGTACAGTTATTTCTATCACTGTAATATTAAAGTAGCTTCCTCAAAGTTGCAAGCATTAATTGACAACAACACTCAAATTAATACATAATGATACATATGAGTATGCAAGTAGGAAGTTACATTCTGAACATGAGAGATAACAAAAATGGCTGATCAACAATTGCTCTTAAAGCAAAAGATTCAGAGAAGTAGAGCATTGAGAATACAATAAGCCATCGGCAAACATAACAATAAATCAGCATACAAACAAGTACCTTAGTTCAGAGATTAGAAGACGGCAAGCATCTCAAAGCTACTTTTGTGTTAAATACCCCCCAATATGTTTCACGTATAATAGAAGGAATGGTCCACGAAGACTCAAGGAGGAGGGGACCGCAAGGAAGGAGAATATGGCATCATCAGGTGGTTAGGAGGGCAGTTTGGGGATTTACTTTCTGCTGTAGGGTGGAGGTTTAGCTATAAATAAGAGAGGGAGTAGTGTGGTTACCCATCCAGATATTTGCTCACTCTTGTATTAGGAGAGTCTAGCCTCTCGAATTGCTAGTTTTCCTTTCATTTTGTTGCTTAATATATCCAAACTCTGATGCTTTTATCCCCAATTTGTTGAGTCCTTTTGGTGATAGAATTGGGTTCCTAACATTTTGCACACATTATTTCAATTTTTGATGAAACATTGCACCATTGTAGTAAATGGTATGGAAGTATAAGCATAAAACAATGTCCAATAGGTTTGACTAATCAAGCACATAAATGCATTCGAGTGTACATAGTCAAACATACTTTATATTATATGCTATACAATAGAATTAGCCACTTTTTTACATCAAGACTACACCCATGACATGATTCAGCACCATTAGTTGAAACAGTAATAAAAGGTAACAGCACCTACCAGGGATAAGAGCATGGACGAAACTGACAACCTGACTTGCCAGGGCCAAGTGTTTGGATGTAATAGACTTCAAACCAGAGACCTGCAGTGCCGATTAAACAGGATCAAAACCCATCACTAACAACAAATGAAGTGCCTTCAAAAATAAGAGCTTAAGATGATATGGGAGGTTGGGATAAGTTATGTCAATGTAATGTGGATAGTAATAGAAGGTTGGAATTAGTGGTGTTGGTGTAATGAAAATATAAATAGGAGGTCAGGGGTGTGGGGAGAGGTAGACAATAACAAATGTAGTTACCTGCATGGCACCAGCACCGAGAACTAGCTGACATGTCCTTGTGTTGAAAAATTTCAACATTTCAAGAACACGGTGAATAACCTCGGAGGAAAGTGCTGGCAAAACAGTATGCATATCAATGTACTCTGATAACATCTTCAGCAAGATTAAGCCACTGACAAACAACAACAATATCTCAATTATTTTTATAGTATTTGGCCAAATTCACACAAGTGCTTATCAATCACTATCTGAAGATCCATTAACTTGTGAAATACATTAGTTAGTAGATGCATGGTTATCTGTCCTAGCAAAAATAGGCCATCGTTAAGGAAATGAGAGTACAAGATTACTAACCAGTTTACCATATGGTACCCAACACCTCTGAAGGAAATCAAATGAGAAGATTTTCCATGTTCATTCTTTGTTCTAATGCTGTTAATAATCTGCAACACCAAAGTTAAAAATTATTTTAAAAAAAAGAGGCTACAACATCAGCTTCATTCTATCGGCCCTCGAAAGATTTTACCTGTCCAGTGCCATCTACATGTCCATCAACAGACTGAGATGGCTGCTCAGTCACCTGCTGCTGTGTACTCGATAATAATACTGCTGAGGGCATGGGAGTAGCACTGCTGTCGTTATAGGTTTCAGCAATACCATTAGAATGGTCAGCAGCAGCAACTAGGGACTCCGAACTAAAAAGTGAATTCACAATGGCCTGGAATTCGCTAGGGACATCTACTTCAACCCATGTTTCTTGATCAAGCACTGCTCTCAGTTTTGTCATCTACCATAATAATAATGAACAAGTTGTTCATAACGAATAGACTGAGCATATAAATCCCAACCTTAAGCAAACCAAAAATTACCCGAGATTCATGCTGGAAATCAACAAAAGCTTTGGCCTGAGACTGTAATGTTCCACGAATGCTATATCCCAACCTTCCACCAATCTGCACATAAACTTACATTATATATAAGCACATCACATGTAGACGATAATGATATGTGTTGAACTTGGAACTATAGCTGTAGCTGTACCTTCTCTGTTGCAGTAACAAACTCATGAGACACGTTATATATATGTAGAAACTCTAGTAACCTCAGCCTTGGATGGAGAAGAGCACGCACACCAAGCAGCTTTGCCCATCTTCCATGAGCAGCATCGCAAGCCGCAAACACTGCTTCTGTGTTTTCTCTCAACACATCAGCTCTGTTAACAAAACAGCACCAGTGTCAATGTACAGTTGTACAATATCAGATAAACCTTTGTGGTTTACTTTTGTCTCATATATTTTACAAAATTTCTTGTGGGCCAAACACATTGATTCTAGGTAAAACAACCCTTCAAACTGCAACACATCTAGAAGAGCAATTACAGAGATTTGCTGAGTTGGGCAAAAGATAATGAAGACATAGAAGAATTCCAACCAAAGGAGCTATATTTTAAATGACCATGGGTGTGATAGGTACGATATTGGAGCATGGTTTTCTATGAAGTATATATACATACACTAAACAAAACAGAAGGATCATGTCAATATCTTTTACAATATGAATGTAATCAATCAACCAAGTAGACTGATAGAGCCCATGGCAAATCCAACATGTTTCAAACCGCTCACCAACAACCACATTTCACCAAAACTCCACAGGGTATGTGAAATATGTGTGTAGATGCAAAAGAATTGCCTTATAGCAAAAGAACTGCCTTATAGCAAAAGTAGCAACAACTGAATGGAAACAGATCACCTGAAATTTTTTGACAAATTTGATGAAGTTGTCGCATCATTCCACTTTGCCTGAATTGGAGAAACCTTGATAATATTCCTTTGGGTTGAAAGAGGAAAGGATCCATCACCCACTGGATCCGATTCTGCAGTCAAAGCACCATGAGCAATTGCAGCAGCAACTGAATCAGCAGCATAGTGACCATCAAGATTGGACATTATCCACTCAATAGCTTTTTTAACTTCAGCAGCTCGAAGTAAGTGTGCCTGCATTCACTAGTAGAATATAAATCATGTTACATTTTATTGATACACTAGTTTAGGTCTGAATCTATTAAAACTAAAAGCAATCGTCAATCATGAATCTATTAAAATCTAGTCAAAGTTGATACTTTCAAGTTTTAATGCAAATCACATCTAGAAAGTGCACCTACCTTGTGTGGTAAAGAAAAATGTTGGAAGTTACATTTTATTCATACACTAGTTTAGGTCTGAATCTATTAAAACTAAAAGCAAAGAGAGAAGAATTAAAATACTGCCTTTTTTTCTTATATATATCTTCCTTATGTGCTTTTAACTTATCCTTAACATTCTTATCATTTTATGTCATTGTCATTACTATTAACACTTCTAAGTTCTAACTAGTAATCTAGTCAAATTTGATACTTTCAAGTTTTAATGCAAATCACATCTAGAAAGTGCACCTACCTTGTGTGGTAAAGAAAAATGTTGGATGTTACAATTTATTCATACACTAGTTTAGGTCTGAATCTATTAAAACTAAAAGCAAAGAGAGAAGAATTGAAATATTGCCTTTTCTTCTTATATATATCTTCCTTATGTGCTTTTAACTTATCCTTAACATTCTTATCATTTTATGTCATTGCCATTACTATTAACACTTCTAAGTTCTAACTAGTACTCTACAACTACAAATAGGGGTGATGGCTCCCCCCCCCCCCAACCCACACACACACACACCCAATCCCAATCTCTCTCTCCTATTCTCAGATACAAAATAAAAATTAGCTCCTTAATAGGAGTTGCATAGTTTTAAGAATTCAAAATAATCCTAAATCAAAGTCAGGGCATGCACACAAAATCAAATAAGGTATACGTTACCTGTACAATCTTGAAAATAGTACCAAGAAGTTGAACAAAGCTTTCAGAAGAAAGACTTCTTAATTTGCTTGCAAGTGATGAACCTCCACCTGCACCAACAACACATAATATTTGAGCAAAAGAGCAGTAAAAACAAGTAATGATGTCCATGCTGTTCTGTGCAAATAAACTAGAAACACAGTCAAAGTGAGGCCTGAAAGGGGACTCGGGCCTGTTCCTTTATTTGTAAATATGTGATGAAATATCGTTTTGTTCATTTGGAAAAGCTTAATTAGTTTAAGCACAAAATATTCAAATTAAAAGGAATTCCCAAACTGATACTTTAACCAGCTTATTGAAGCAAAAAAATACAAGTAACTAGTGGGAGAGTTCAATAGATGTATATTCGCACCATCTGTATCAACAATCCGATCGCCTGACTTGAAATCAGACTCCAAGGGTCTGGCAAGAAGAACAGGAAGCAGCTCCGCAACAACCGACTTAATAGCAGTTTTCATGTCAGATGTAACCGTATCACGATATATTCTCAAAACAGCAGGAAGTTTTGCCTGAAAATCACCAAGAGACGTAAGATAATCCCAACTGATAAATCTTGCAATAGTTGAAAGCAAGTTATGGCATTCAAAAAGCTAGTTAGGTGAATAAACCATACAAAAGAAAGTATCATAATCTTCTTGTAAATAAGAATGTACAATAACAAGTAAGCCTTCCAGATATCTCAAATATACCAAATGTATAAAGATACTCACCGTTCTCAGTAAGCCTATAATTAGAGGTAGAAGTCGATCGTGGAAATTAGAAGTATCTTCTTGATGCAAGTGTGCCTGTATCATACAATTACTGCTGTTAGTCTCACAGTTACACCAAACATCCTGCAAAAAACACAACTGCTATACAAGTTATTCATACTTCAGTATCTTCTCCATTCCCTGATGAGGCCATCCTTGCTTTTGCGTTAGATAATATTACCACATCCTTATCTCCAGCATCATTAATAGATACACGCAAAAACTCTGCTGAAAGAATGCTACAAGAATAAACACTTCAATGTCACAACAAAGAAAGCTATATATGTAAAAATGGCTACGATTTACCAAAAAACTTCAGTTCCTTCAGTTCAAACAAGCCCATTTATGTGTGGATATTGGCTTACAAAACCAATATTTGACATGCATTTACACAACAGATAATTGACAACTCGGATGTATTGACATTTGACAATAAGCAGAAAATGGGTTTATTGATTTGGTCTTTTTCTGGTTAAGTACAATGAAAAGTATACAATCTAGACCAATGTCCACTGGTTTTCCTAGGTAGATTCTAAATGAGACATATACATAAGCACTAATAAATCCTGCCCTCTAAGTTTCAGATTGAAGGGAAACAAGAGTATAGGATATTGTCATTTAATAAAGAAAAGCCGTCATTATATAGAGTACATCACCGATCATAGCCATGAGCCAAGATAATAAATTAATAATACCGTAATTGGAGACATAGTAATATTAAAAACTTAATTATATATTTAGCCCTACATCCAAAACTCCTCAAGTTGAAGCAATCAAGCATGTACGTCAAATATGCTCGACTTGTCACATACAGGGTTAATGTGTGATTCAGATTTGTTAAAGGCTCAAGGCGCACTTAGACGCAAAGGGGTCCCAGAGACTAGGCGCGAGGCGGGAATGCAAGGCGCATCTTATCAATATATATATATATATACACATACACAAACACACACAATTACACACAACTCAGATAGTGTTTAGCAGCACGTACAAGCCTCCAATGCAACAACAGCGCTACTTCGATAAAGGCGGAGGGAGAAGGGTTTAAAGCGTGAGCCGTGATGGAGAAGTTTTAAGGTATGGATATTTGTAGAGAAGGAGGCTTGAAGTTCTAAGTATCGGGAATTTAATATTGGGTTCGACTTATGTCGTTTATTTAATAAATAAAAACTAAAAAGTCTAGGAGATGAGAAAATGAGAAAACTTATTTAATATTAGAGTTTGACTAGGTATTTAATAACTCTTTATGAGGCGCCTCTACACCCACAAGGTGCCTCAGCCAAGGCGCAACACCTTAGTAAGGCTCATGAATACGCCTAGCCTCGACTTTAAAAAATCCCAAGACCTTGAGCCTTATGAGCCTCAGAGTCTAGGCGCACCTTAGGTGCGTTTTTAACAACTATGTGTGTGAAGTGGCAACCTAATCTCCTCAATGAACCCAAAAATGGCTCCATTGATACCAGTTCATGAGAGGTTCCAACTTCCAACCACTTTTCACAAACAAAAGGATGACCAACTTCAATATGCTTTCCCATTAATGAAGAATTAGGTTCATCAAGATATGCATGGTTGCTAAGCAGTTAACACGACGATTGCGAAAATTTCGATCAAGACCTTGATTTGAAATAGCGGAAATAGCGATAAAAATAAAATAAAATATATATATATATATATAAAACATATAACTTAAAAACTTAATAGAATAATGATCAAAAAAAGTTTCAAACCACACAAATAACATAGATAGCATCATAGCAATAGAGGAATAGGTTCAAAGTTCAAACCCCACAAATAAAAAATAAGATGGAAACTTGCGGAACAGAAGAACTGAAGAAGAAGAAGAAGAAAACTTACTGTTGTGAGTTGTGACTGAGTCGTGATTCGTGAAAGATTAGGCTGGATTTGTCGATTTGGAAGCAAGAAACCGTGGAGAAGAGAAGTCGTGGAGAAGACTGAAGAGAAATCGATGGAGAAGAGAAGTCGATTTAGGTCAAACATTGTGACTGAGTCGTGCGTGAATGATTAATCAGGTCAAGAGGCCCAAAAAAAACCAAAAGCTTAAAAAAAAGGCCCATAACTGCAGGATCGAAATTTCGAGATTTCGATCGAAATTTCGGTGTACAATTTCGATCAAATTTCGGTACATTTCCACGAAATTTCGGTCTTCGCTATTTTTGGTCGAAATCTAGAACGAAATTTCGGTGGAGGTCGAAATTCTCGCTATTTCCGCTATTTCGTCGAAATAGCGTCGAAATTAACTGCTTAGCATGGTTGACTCTCGTGACAACACATTTCCATCATTCCTACCGAGAAACCCAGGTCTTGCATTCAACCCTTTACATAAGTCAATTCACAACTTGGGCATGTCATGGCTTGATATTTTGTTTCTTACCTTCTAAGCAGTTAATTTCGACGCTATTTCGACGAAATAGCGGAAATAGCGAGAATTTCGACCTCCACCGAAATTTCGTTCTAGATTTAGACCAAAAATAGCGAAGACCGAAATTTCGTGGAAATGTACCGAAATTTGATCGAAATTGTACACCGAAATTTCGATCGAAATCTCGAAATTTCGATCCTGCAGTTATGGGCCTTTTTTTTAAGCTTTTGGGTTTTTTTGGGCTTCTTGACCGGATTAATCATTCACGCACGACTCAGTCACAATGTTTGACCTAAATCGACTTCTCTTCTCCCTCGATTTCTCTTCTCCACGACTTCTCTTCTCCACGACTTCTCTTCTCCATCGATTTCTCTTCAGTCTTCTCCACGACTTCTCTTCTCCACGGTTTCTTGCTTCCAAATCGACAAATCCAGCCTAATCTTTCACGAATCACGACTCAGTCACAACTCACAACAGTAAGTTTTCTTCTTCTTCTTCAGTTCTTCTGTTCCGCAAGTTTCCATCTTATTTTTTATTTGTGGGGTTTGAACTTTGAACCTATTACTCTATTGCTATGATGCTATCTATGTTATTTGTGTGGTTTGAAACTTTTTTTGATCATTATTCTATTAAGTTTTTAAGTTATATGCTTTATATATATATATTATATATATTTATATTTTATTTTATTTTTATCGCTATTTCATCGCTATTTCTGCTATTTCAAATCAAGGTCTTGATCGAAATTTTCGCAATCGTCGTGTTAACTGCTTAGCTTACCTTAGCATCATATACAAGATTTCCACCAAAATGGGCATGAGAGCTATTATATAGGATCCTACATAACTCGCATCCGGTTATCCAATAATTTTGTGTGTCTGTGATTGGTGTAGATGAAGCCTTTCCCAGATGCACCTTTGACATATCTTAGAATATGTACTTGTAACTGTTGAGTTATACGTTACACACACACAATACGCACACAACCGAAAGCGAGAAAAGAACACGAGAATTTACGTGGTTCACACGATCAGGGTGATCATGCAAATCCACGGGGGCAACTAGGGTTTTTCTTATTAGGTGCTACAATGTTTACAAGTACAATGGGATCAATATATAGACAAACATAATTAGGGTAATCTCCTAATTAAGGAAACTAGGGTAGAGAGCCTAGGGCCGGCTCTATTCTGCGCCTCTCCCTTTTCCTGATCAATGGGCCGAAGCCTACATCCCAACAGTAACCTAGTGAATCGTATGGGTGGACATGAACCATCATTCCACATTTCCACTCACTAAGAACACAATGTCAAATATGTTAGCCAGTGGGATAGTTCAATTTTCCAACAAGTCCCATGAGTCCCCCAGGATCATCTAGTGTCTCTCCATCATTCAGTAGAAGCTTGCTACTCAGACCATGAGTGAATCCATGTTTGGTAGTCCAATAAGGGCATGTTCGTTTGTGGCTTAATGGGCTGTATGGGAGATATGGTTGATTCGCACAGCCATATCTGGGTGTTCGGAAGCGGATGAATCAGTCAGATAGTGGTTGATTCGGTCAGCTAGATTATGGAGGTCCTTTGGGCTCGGCCATTGTTATTCCCCATCTACCCTTCTCCAATCAAACCCCATTAAAGAAAAACAAACCATCGTCGCTCTCTCCATCCCCCTCTCTCCATCGACATACCGCTGCTTCCGGCGACCCGCTCACCCCTTTTTCCGGTGAACACCTCTTCACCTTCCCCACCAACTCCAGTAACTCAAACCCAACCACCACCGCCACCATCATCGAAAACTCAAATCCATCCACCAACCACCACTCGGAACTCAAACTAGAACCATCTCAAACTCAAACATGGACCATCGATTAACCCATCTCGAACTCAAATATGGACCATCGATTAACCCATCTCGAACTCAAATCTGAAACCCATTAATGAACCCATCTACAACTCAAATCTGGGAGAGATGTCATCGAAAAAAATAGGGTATAGAGATATTGGGTGGAGTTGACCGAAGATGAAACGGTGTGTGTAGAGAAATTGGGTGGCGTTGACCGAAAATAGTTTGATGCAGGTTTGGCTGGAGACCTGCAATAATGAAATTCGTCAGCTAGAAGTGGATTCCTCCCCCGCCATCGACCACCACCAACTTCGACCTCCTCATTCCTCTCCCCTGTGTTTTCTGTGTTTTTGTGCTAGCAACAGATCAAATCGAGTAAAAGGGAGGTTTGGAGAAGCAAAATCGATCACCAAACACATCCTGGGTTGTGGGTTTTCCGACGAGCTGTTTTTCACTTAAAATCATTTATTTAACATTTTTAATAAACAATTATTTTATTGAGACAAAAATATATACTAGGGGTAAAATGGTCATTTCTGATGTTCAGACTGTTTATTCAGCACAACAATCGAACACCAACTTATCTGTTAGCACCCAGACAACCATATCCACTCAGACAGCTATATCGATACAGGTTTTAACAGAAAACAAACCGAACAGCCCCTAAATCTACTTTAGCCAAGATATCGTGTATGTACTTAATTCGGCAAAGGAATAACTTTTTTGATGAGATTTAAATTTCTTATGTAGCAGAACTTACAGCTTTCTGTAGCAAGCAAGTATCAACATGAACCTTATAACATGATCTGTGGGTCCCAATGTTTGTACTTGGAAAAACAGGGCCATTATTTGAGTTGTCTCTTATTATTGAGAGTTAAGTTTCTTTGTTATGGCATCTTACAAGTAATAATAAATATATTCATCAACAAGAGAAGAAACCAATAAGATACAGATGTCTCTTATAGAACACCTCAAAAGATACATACTACCTCGTATACACACAGTCAATAAACAGATATACTAACCTATTTATAGAATCTATTGCAGCAGCTACATGATCCTCGAGATGACGGAAACAATGTAGGCCAGTCAGTTGATCGCCATCCTATAATCAGAGAATTTGATATGTGATTAAGAAACAGAAACAAATGTCAGCTCTGAAAAGCGCATACAAATTATTATTTCCATTCCACCATTGCTATAAACCACAGCATTTAGCAACAAGTATATGTAGGAATCTTCTTAAACTAGCTCTCATAATTAAAGCTTGCAGGTAGTGAAGATCAGTTTTCTAAGTCAGCCATAGCATCTCACAAGTTGACCACCAATGCAAAATAAATTATGGGCCCATGATATCTGCATTATCACAGTGATGAATTGATAAAAGACTTATGGACTAAGACTAGTTTTGCTTTAGTAACTAGACTACTGATGCCTCATAGACTATCTACTAGCTTAGGCAATCTACTAGTTGAAGCTTTTGAACGAGCACCAACTATAACAACAATAACAAGCCATCTTGCCTTAACCATTGGTGTAGGCTAAAATATCTACAAGAAATCATAAAGGTGGATCAATCCTAAGACTCTTAAACATGAGAGAATTATAATTGGCCCACAAGCCCCTTCATTTACTCTATTTTATTTATGTAGGCTTCTCCTATGTTAAGAAACACCATCTAAACTCGTTATGTTTCGACCCGTTGGATAAGGGTATGGGTAAAGAATATTTTATCCATTACTCGTTTACTCGAAATTTTAGTGTGTATGGTATGGATAACAGTCTTTCGTTATCCATTACCCGTTACCCGTTACGACATATACTAATATACATACAATATTATACAAAATTAGTTATTAATATTTTTCTATATAGTGTAATCATGTATGTCGTCTATTATTGTGTAGTTTGATTATGTTTTTATAATTATTGAGTAAAACACTTCATGATGATTAAATGAGAAGAAAGACGGGGTCGGCAAAATAAATACAACGAAAAGAAAAGTGGGAACGAGTGACAAAGGTAAGACCACAACATGCCAAGCCAACTGACAATGTGGGAATGAGTAGCAATTTCTGCCACAATAAATCTTGTTTCCAAAGCAAGGTGATGGAAGGCTACACACGCCTTCATTCTCAAGTCAATTATATGTAGTAGAATGTAAATTTGTAAGTTTCCAGAAAAGATGGTTGTTTATGGCAATGTTGACATTTTAGGTATGATGAACCTCCTCAAAGCCAACTAGTTGTGTGATATATGCATATTAATCCTAACACCTACAAAAATGGTTATGGATCGAGATATAATTTCTTTAAGGTTATATTGGAAAACATTCTAAAAGAAACGAATTATCATGTCAATGTTATTCGCCATAAATAAAACTCACTGCTCTACGCTATTCCTGTTACTGCATCACTATTTAAATGCATTATAACTGTTAAATTCGTAATCAAACATGAGTGTTTACCATTAGCCTGAGTGTGTTTCCACACTACCATCATCTACATTTTATCAACGCAGTAAGTTTGTATAGTTTTTTTTCGTTAGGTAATCCCTTTGGACAAATACGACAACTTATCTTTATCATTGCAGCAGTCATACCTTCAACCAGACCCTTAAATTCATGTACTTTCAGCAAGTAAATAACACCATGTTTCTGTGCCATTTAGTTCTGTTAATGAGAAGCAATTCCAACTTCTAATTTATTAATACTTGTAAAATTTACCTAGTAGAATTTTAAAAGAAGTAAACTTCATTTCATATTGGTATTTTCACTATTAAAAAAACATTACTCTCAATATGGGTAAGCGAGTAATAAAACAAGGATGTTGTATTCATATACCAGGAAATGCTTCAAATCATCAGTGACGTCTAAAGCTCCAGCACAATCAGCAGATTGGACAAGCTACAAAACAAGACATTTACAATCATTTCATAGGCTCAAATATAGCATATTTTCTGATTATTGATAAATAACACAGATAAGAAATCAATTAATTTAACAGCATATCACAATTGATTGCACTTGCTGTAAGTTGCCACCAAAACAAATATCTTTTGTGTTGATAGCAATGACCTAGATAACACTTCTTCAAAACAATTGGTTCTCATCACAAAAACAATGGGTTCTCATCAAAGCGATGAAAAGCTAAAGCATAAGTTCAAATAAGCTTCACTTTCTTGACTTCAAAGCAATGTTCTAAAAGGCTAGCTGCAATGGCCGTCGTGATATTTGATTTTTCTTACCTTTTAATGTTTTACTTGTTAGTTTTTAATAATAACATATCATTGAGAACAGTCGAAAACATATGTTAATATATATAAATATATATATGATATAAAGATTTGCCACCATAAGTCATGCCTTGAAAAACGTTACGGCCTCACTGTAGCTCCTAAGGCTTGAGGCTTGGCCTGCCGCCGCGCTTCAAGCCATTTAGGACCTTGCTTCAGAGGGAGGTTTAATTTTATCTTATACCAAACCTCAATAATTCTGAGGAAGCTGTTCTGGGTGAAATTGTTGCATACATATCTACTTTCTTAATTTTTTCATCTGGGTGGTTTATTAACTGTAGGTCTCCTATTCAGTTGCCAACACATATCTTCCAATACATAATTTTTGTATTAAATTATTAATATGTTGCTAATTTCCTTTCTCATTTCTTGAACAGAAAATCTAAGGATCATAAAGCAATGTTGGCAAACCACAAGCAAGTAATAGTGGCTTTCTCTTGTGTTTCCTAGTTCTTTTATATCTATTTTTACATTCTAGATATACTATAGAATAGAGGCATAAATACTAATAGGTTTGCTTATATGCGAGTATAGGATTCAATAGGTCGTGATGCAACTTCAGAAGGATAAATAAACTTGAAACAGTTGTTAAATGCTATTTCATAACAATGTGCTTGAATCTAATCAGTGCAAAAGTATAATTCGAAGCCACCATGAGCTAAAACACAAAAAGGCAACAAGGATCTCCAAATAAACACACAAACAGCACCATAAAAACAAACAGAAAGGAATATTCACCAACTTAAGAGCAGCAAGAGAGTGGTTAACGTATAATATAAGCCTAAGCTTCTCCTGCAATGCCAACAAATCGCTCCGCATAAGATTTAAATCCTGAATTTGACAAGCTGAATCCACTAAATCTACATCCAAAAGCCTAATCGTCTCCTTCAATTCCCTTATCCGACTACACCCCTCAACAATTTTCAGATTCAAATCCTCTAACTGACCCTGCGCCTCAAAAAACGAATTCGAACGCAGTGAGATCTCCTTAACCAAATGAAGTTCCACCACATCCAAATACTGCGACAACTTTTCTTGCATTACAGAGTTCTCAGCGACTGTAGAAAACGGGCAGGCGGCCCTAAAAGTCGCTCCGTCTTCGAGTGCAAAATCCTGCTTGAAATACAATGCGGGAACTTCACGCAAACATGCAACCAGCGCTTCCCCTGCCCTCTCATGGTGATCAGGGGCATCCTCATCCTTACTCTCCTTATTGGAATGATTCCTAATGTCTTCGAAGCGGCTATGGTGGTCGGAGATTGAGGACAAATAGGATGTGAATTCAGATCGAGTTATTTCTGAACCTAGGGTTTTGTTGGCGGGAGGAGGAGCGAATTCAGGGACTTGAACAGCAGTTGAAGATGACCACCAACCGACCCAGGAGCCATCGGAGACATGTGGATTGTTGAGGATGGAAGATAAGCTTTGAGTACTTGCATCGGAGAGTGATTTGGATAACAATGAAGAGGGGGAATAATTCTGGGAGAACCTTCCCGATCTGGGGGAAGGCTTTAGATCCATTTTTGTTCACGATTTCTACAGCATCAATCAATCCTAATCCTAATGGGGTTTGGTTTCTTACTTGCAATATTAATCAAATCGAATGAAATCAAATATGGCGTTCGTTGTTTAAGTTGTGAAAATAATAATAATAATCTGTCGTCTGTGCTGGAATAAAAGTTTAAGCCCATGAATGAGTAATTGGTAAGGATGGATGGAGATCGAAAATGGGGGTGGAGGGGCCAAGCCAAACCAGCTGTGTTTATAAATTAAATTACACACTAGTGTGCCTTAATGTTCAAAATATTTGGGTGATTGGTCTTCAAAATTGACTAAGAATTTTGATCTCATGATTAAGTGAGACGTCATTTTTTGTTAGAAGTAGGAGGAGTATTTTATAATCGTTATTACTTTTAATCAAATACTCTTCCATGAATTGTAGGTTACAATTGATCTGGAGCATCTCATAATGTTCGTCTATTTTTCATTCAACGGTTGATAATCAGTTCTCACATTTTTTACCAAATTTAGCACTTCTCACTGAAACCCAACCTTGCAACTAAATTAACCAAATAAAAAGATAAAATTGCAATAAATTCCCAAACTCTACTAAACAATTGAAAATTTATGGTGATCAGTTTTACGAGCTATGGCTCCAAAGGTTGCATTCAAACGAGAAGGGGGTAAATTTCTTGATTGGTATGTTGGTTTGGCGTAGAAGGCTTGGTCTCCTTGATGAACTCGGGTTCGTCATGGAACCCGACATTGGGTATGAATAAGAAGATTGCACCTTGTTAAGAGAATACTTCAACGATTGTAATGTCATTGTGTCAGACTTTTGGAGGATAGTTTCAAGAAATGGTCCACTTTGGAACACATATGCAAGCTTGCTCTATAACACCCGTAACTTTCGAGTAAATATAATTTCAAGTCAGTGTAGAAATCGATCTTTCAAGAGAAATAGAAGAAATAGGATTTTGGATTGAACCTTATATTTTATAGTCTTGTTGGATGGAGAATTCAAATACGAATCCAACGGGCATTTTCGGAGCGAAAACGGAGCTAAAACGAAGAAGTTATGGCCAAAAAAGTGTTCGGTACCTTCTGGGCGAAAGTGTCATGCGAAAGTGACACTGGCATTTTAGCATGTCACGTTCACAGAGGAAATTTGGCCCTCGGTATATTTTAGGCGAAAGTGACATGCCAAAGTGACACTGTCATTTTCGCATGTCACGCGGGCGAGTGCAGTGCATAAAATCCGATTTTGAGCCTGTTACTTCATTTGGTCATATCTCTCTCATTTCTACTCCGTTTTTGGCGATTCAAATTGCTATGGTTTCATTTTTGAGAGCTTTTTGAGGATAGAGTGTTAGTTTTGGGAAGATCCAATGGTATTTGGTGGTGGAGTGGAAGCAAAGATCAAGAGTTCATCATCATCACCTCCATCTTCAAGAAAATTAGGGTTTCTAAGTTTTCATTAAAACCTAAGTGGTGACTTCATCCTCCTAGCTTCTAAACTTTCATATGAGTTATAAATGCTCCATGGATGACTTTCTAATGTTTATGTTTCTCAAATTTCTGTTTGGATGATTTTGGGGAAGTTAGGTCAAAATGGAGATTTTGATATAAGATGTTTGGGGAATAGTTCTAAGTGCTTGAACATGTATATCTATGTTTGGAAAACTTTTGAATCTAGATTTGAAGGAATTGCTTGTGGATTCAAGTTTCTTCAAAGAGCTCTAATTGGGGTAAAATCTAGATTTAGCCTAAATCTAGTAAGGCGAGTTCAAGTTAATTTGTGAAAACGTTGTACATGCCAAAATGTTTATTTTAAGGTGTTTATGTGTTTTACATAAAATTATCAGTTGGGGTTTTGACTATTTGAAGTGTTGAGCTTTACAAATCTTGTAAAACACCCACATTTGAGATTTTTGGGTAATTGATAAATAAATCACGAATAAAAGTGTTTTGATAATTTATTGCATAAGTGAAGGTTGTTTGGTCAAAATACACTTTTAGTGTTTGTTGATATTATGCGAAGTTTATGATATGTTACGTTTTGAAAATGTGAACGTGTGAGTTGTGGATTTTGGTCAATCTCGACCTTATGAACATTCTGGGAATTGTAAACCTTTTGATTTTGGGCTGAAGGCCAATTGAGAGTCAAGAGACAAAAATTATGGGTAACGATGTATTTTGGTTTATGTAACTGTGATGGCTCGCGTATTTAGCCAAACGTTTATTTTGCCTCTAAGGGATTGATTTGTACTCAAATGGGTCTTTGGGGTGTTTGCCAGTTTTAGTAGCTCGAGATGGAGCTTTGGATGTGTTATGCACTTAATTGTGTTTTATTTGAGAATATGCCCTTCTGAGTGTTTTGTCTCATAAGTGAATACCATTTGACATTTATGCACCTTTGTACTTTTTGGGTTTTATAAACCATTGCGAATTATATACATTATCAAGTTAAAAGGTATTTGAGTATATATGTATATATGGTTTGACTTCATTGGAAAGTGGCAATGAAGGGCTTTTGAGCTAGTCATGCCTTGGAGAATGTATTTTCGTAATGTGGGTTAGTTACACTTCATTTGCATGTGTTGACTTTTAACAAATGGTCATTTGATCTTTTTAAGAGTATGGCTCAGTTTTTGACTTTGTTGGATCTTGAGGACCTTTGTTCGATTTTGATAGCTCGATGTAGAGCTTTGGCTATGATTTGCATGTATTGCATCTTATTTGGGAATTACATGATTTGAATGTGTTGGTTATTCTTTTGGAGTCATGTGTAAATTTCTAAATTAAACAAACTTGTTTTGTATGGTGAAATCCCAAGGTAAAGATCCGGTTAGGGTTGAACTTGGTGGTTTTAGGCTAAAGATCCAGTTTGGGTTAATGCCTCAATAGACTAAAGATCCGGTTTGGGTTGATGTCTCTGTGAACTAAAGATCCGGTTTGGGTTGATGTCTCACTAGGCTAGAGATCCGGTTTAGGTTGATGCCTCACTTGACTAAAGATCTGGTTTGGGTTGACGTCACAATAGACTAAAGATCCAGTTTGGATTGATGTCTCCTTAGACTAAAGACTCGGTTTGAGTTGATGTCTCCATGGACTAAAGATCCGGTTTGGGTTGATGTCCAAGATTAACTAAAGACTTGGATAGGCTTGATGTCATAGGCTTTTCCATCCATGAAACATGTGTGTAACTTTTAATTGTGGTTTAACTTGTATCCGCACATTCGATGAAATCGGGTCTCCCACGTCAACGAAACATGTTGTTTTGGGTATTTTTTTTATCCATGTTGTCGGTGACGTATTATATTTATATGGATTGTTTTCCATGATTTATGGGCGGTATATTATGCCTCATTCTTGTTTGGATGTTTCAGTTATTGGAGCTTTATTCGCGTTAATATTATTCGGAAATTTAATATTTATTCATATCTTGAGTGAGTTTTGGAATTGAGTCCATTGTTGAGAAATGATTTTCATTGGAGCTTTCCCCACGGAATTTGTGTGCGTTTGGAAAATGGGTTATTGGTATATTTAATACAAATCCCTTTTTGGAAATCATGACTTAAGTTGCATCCTTTTTGTCTAACGAATTATTTAATCATGATGTAAACTCTTTAACTCACTAGACGTTAGCCTAACCTTTTTATATGTCGGCATGTGCAACAGGTTCAGGTTGGGAATAGTTCTAGTGATACTGTGAAGAGATGAGTGCTAGTAGTGTGATCGAGAGATGAATTGCTTAGTGAAGTCTTTCGCATTTATTTTGGGAATAACAACTTGTATTTGGGTTAAGTAACACCCGACTTTATTTGGCCATGTTGTATGACTTGAGTTATTAATTGTGGGAGTTGTTACGTTTTAAATTTTGAGGTGTTTTCAAGGATGGTTTGTAGAAGGTATTTGTATCCTGATTTGGTTATTATATCGAAGTTTTTAGTAGTTGTTATTTCCAATTTTGAGGGTGTTACATGATCTATGCTTATTTATGGAGAGTGTGCTATCAGTCAAGATGCTCCTATAGAACTTTTATAGCAAAAAGACTTACATGTAACCCATATCTCAATGTGATTATTGGAGATTTTCTCAAACCTCCTTGCATCATTCAAGCCGTATTTTGGATTCACCCCTCTCGAGGTCAAAGATCTAATATTAACATGTACAGGTGATCAACTTGTCCACGTTGGGTTATGTTTCAACTCGAATGACCAAACCGAGAAGTTAGCCAAAAGCGGTAACACCCAAGTGTTACTTTTTAACCTCTCGGGTTTGGCTTACACCACACCAAAGGGGGTTTAACTACTGCTCATAAGTAAGACATAATAAAATAAAATAAGTACTGCAGCGTAAATTGCATTAAACTAAAACTTCCTACCGTGGCCACAAGCTCACCACAGTGGTGACGAAAAGTAGAATTATAGAAATTTAAACTAATTAAACTAAGAACACAAGAGTAAAATAAAGTCCAGTTGAATATGCAAATGTATGAAGAGTTGGATGATTTGAAATGCCAAGGTCAAGCTTATTTATATATGAGAAAAGATGAAAATGACTTGAGGTGAGAAATGGACCTCACACTACTTGTTTTCTTCCTCATTTGTCTTGATTCACTTTTTCACCTTCTCTCTTTACTTCTATGTTAAGCTTCAGCATTGACCTTGTCCACAGCATGTAATATTATTTCTTAGCTTTAAGAATGATTTGGACCAAACAAATATTATAATGCTCAAATGGGTATTTGGAGTGGTAAAAAGGGGGAAACGGGTTATAAAATTAGACAAATAATACTAAGAAATGAGGGTTATCAAACATTAATCTGAATTTCTTGGTCTTGGTCAACAACCTTGATAACTTCTTCAATAATCCACGGGAGAGGGTGTTATAGAATTTTTTTTGGGTTACTTTAACATTGGACATGTTTCACCTTAAGGAAAACATGGAAAAAAGAGTAGGATTTATGTGCAACGCCCGGAATTTTCGGTAAGTAATCGTCACCCATGCGTTTTTACAACTTATAAATGGTGGGATTTATGTTAGGAAATAATTACTTTGAGTCTCTAAGAGTATCGGGAGTGTTGGCGTTGAAAATATCAAGTTTGAATGAATATATGATCTCTCTCTTTTGAATATAAGAACCATCCGTCAATTCCAAAAATATAAGTCTGAATCTTTTCAAATTCAGATAGAATGAAATTTGTGACCCTGAATCAACGAATGAAACAGTTAAAATGTCTGTACGTAGCACGGATCCACTTAGTACAACGAATGTACTTTAGAAAGGAGTTTTTTAATATTCACTCCCTTAGAACTTCCATTCAATCATCGAAAAACGCAAAGGAATTTCTATGATTGTTATAACATGTGATCCCAGAGATAAGTAATCAAGCACTCAATCTAATGTCACAAGTCATCTCTCATTGATATCAATTACATGTATAGAGAGAATACAAGTGTATGAGTTAAGCATATATATGAAATGAACTACAACTTAGGCTATTTATAACTAAACTATACAATTACATAAATGCTCCCTCAACTTGATACAATATATGAAATATGGCACCAACATTCTCCCCATTTGTATCAAAAGTTGAGGCAGCTACTGGGCTTGATAAGGTTGCAATGTACTTCTTTCTTATTCCAAAGATGATCTCAAAACGTCTTGGAGCATTCCGGTAATCTCTTCTCTTCTCAATAGCTTCTAAGGCACGAGCAATCAACTTCTTAGTCTTTGGCTCTAGTTTTACATGGCCCTTTTCATCTAATCCGAGTTTACTCTATAGATGAATCTGTATCAACTTAAACGTCCCATCACTGTACTTGTTCACTTCAGCAAACCGTAAGAACTTCTTCTTCTTCTTACCATTGAAGTAAACAACACCAAATTCTGGTTTCTCAAGAATTCTATAAACAGGGATACCTTGAATATCAGACAATCTCTGATTGGTTTCAGAATGTTGACTCTCACTTGACCTGCTTCCAATCCCATCTAGAAGCTAGTAAGATAGGAAAATTTCACCATGTTCTTCATGAATCTCTTAACTGACTGAAAGGCTTCAGACCATTCTTTCTTCTTGTTCGGGGTTTGGGCAAGTATGTCATATAAACTAAGAAGGTCTTCAATGTTTAAACTTTTGAAATAAGCCTCTGTGAAGAACCACTGCTTCCCATCTGTTCTGTACACAGTGAACTCTAGATACCACACATTTAGCAGTTTCTTAGACTCAATCTTCACTATCTTCACAATTCTTTTGTTAGTTCCCACCCATTGAATATCCCGATCCATGTTCTTCATAACATGGAGAAATTCTATCTGATGAAGTGACGACATCTTCTCAATTAAATACAACGTCACCAGATCTATGGGTTGAACATTCTTAACAAACAGACCTCTTCTAACATCCTCTTGAAACGGTGTTAGAATCATTATTATATGCCCTCTTCTTTCTATATTTGGTTCTCCGTCAACCAACTGTTGAAACATTCTAATACTAAAAGGGAAGGAGAAAGTGGTTGAAGCTGAAATCGCACCAACACCTCCACCGGCACCTGCTCAGCAAACTTATTCGGTGGATGATTTGAAGACCATGCTCCTCGCCCAACTGCTCCAACATACTGATATTGACTCCTCGACTGAAGCAGATCTCATCACAGTACTCCGATCACAAGCCTCTGCTCAGCCGTCATCTGTTACTACCCGATTGGATCAGCTTGACACAACTCTGAAGGACATTCAGATCGCCCTTACTACTTTGTCCGACAGAGTCGCCTCTCTCGAGAACACCTGCAAGAGTCAAGCTGGCGGACTCAAGCGACGCCACGATGACCAGGATGATCCTGATCACCGTGAGGGGGAGAACAAACGACAACGACTATCAGAGTGCGAACCAATCCCCATCGAAACTACTCCAACGGTTCAACTGGAACCATCAGCTGTGGCACAATCCGAAGATCAACCTGAAGCCCAGCTGAGTCTAGCCGAGATGGTCATCGATATGGACATCTCAGACGATGAAGACCCGACGGTTGAAAAGCCCGAGGGAGAATCCCAAACACTGATCGTCTACACTGCACCGGAAAGGGCTGCACTTGATCTGATAGATCTCGACTCGGAGATTGACCCGGAAACGGAAAACGCATGGTATGAAAAAGCCGCCAGTGCCATAAACTCCGAGGTAAACCTGATCTTCCCTACCGATGCCGACGACGACTTTGATTACGATCAGTTCTTGCTAGAATCTATTTAGAGTACACCTGCTTACGCTAATCTGATTCCTGAGACTTCTACAACAACTCATCTGACATCTCCTCAGCAACAAACCGCTTCTGATCAACCTCAACCTCCACAACAACTTATCCGATGGGAGAAAATCATCATCCTCATTCCCTACCTAGAGGACTCCCTGAAAAGGTTATTTGTTCACAGATTACGACCAATTGAACCGACATTCTGCCTAGGATTATCCAAGTTCGACGAAGCTTACAGGAAACAGTACTTAGAGGCAATGAAAAGGTGTCTACCAATTAGTCAGGTCAGAACAAAGCACAAGATCACAGAAGTTGTGACTTGTGAACATCCAATCTGGCCAAATCTTGAAGATCTGGTATCCAGTCTTTATGGTTAAACGCGAAAATGGAAATGAATGGAAATTCTCCGAGGCCGACTTCAAGAACCTCCGACTGAATGACTTCCACGCCTTACTCAAAGACCTCTGAATCCGAACGATCCGATCGCTTCACATCACGAAAGCACTCGAAGCAGTGAAACGATTCCTGAAATACAAGGTAGTAATGTTTTATATTACCGACATTCAGATGGGAATCGAGCACCGAACGAAGAAAATAAACCTGTTGAAACCTGATCAGAAATATCCAGAGCTGAAAATGTATCCTGTCAACTCGCTGCTGTTAGAACCAGAATTCGGAATCGTATATCTCAACGAACATAACGAGAAGAAGTTTCTCCGATTCAGTCAAGTTGAAAGATTCTGCGACAGAACTTTGTAAAATGTTAGAGATGCGCTAAGAGACATAATTACCAAGGAAAAGGAACTCAGGATTTCATTTGCTGCAAATCGAAATGAAATAAACGCCCGAGAAGCCTTGGAGCTTGTTGAAGACCGCATAGAGTTTCTTAAAGCAATCCAAAGCTTCGAGATTTTGTTCGCACTCCGGAAGAGATACGTCGAGAACTGGCGCGAGATTGAACTTCGATTCAAAGGGGGAGATTGTTGGGAATAAATCAGATTGAATGGAAGTTCAAGGGAATATATCGTAAATGTTTATATTGGGCTTAATGAATGTAATGGGCCATGGGCCTGGATAGATTAGGCCTTGATATAAATAGTTTACTTAGCCTTAGAAAATAGGTTAATCGTTCATTATCGTTTAGTCATCATTATTCTGAATTGCAAACACTGTGTAAACTCTCTGAATGGTTTATTCAAGTTATATGGATGACTATTGGAAATCATACTGATTGTTGATATTTACTGTTGATTTCCTATTGTATGCACTAATCTGGGATCCACAACTATTCATATGGATTTATGGCACAACACATGCACGATAAAAATAGTTATCGAGCTTTTATCGTACAACACATATGCGATAAAATTTGTGTCACTTATTATCGCATAAGGCACGTGCGAGGAAAAAGTTTATCGTGCAAGACATGTGCGATAACACCAACACTTAGACATTTTTCAAAAAAAAAATCAAGATATCCAAAAATTTTACCACATTAAAAGATGTCCAACTTTTAATTGGTTAAGCTCACAAGGTTTAAAATCAAACTTTTTACTCCCCCTAGAATGATGCATAGATTTTCAAAAATATTTTCCATAATCTAGGGTTTGTTCAAAAACAAATCAGAAAAACTAACCTTGATGTCTTCTTGCCAACCATCATGTCATCTACACTCACAATGTTTGTTAACTATACATACTCCCCCTAAATTTATGATATAATTCTAACAACTCCCCCTGAAAACATTAGCACACCTCAAGCACGAAACAAGTATCTTATTGAACAAAATTAAAGACAGGAAAGAAATGTAACAATTGAACATAAATTTGGAAAACAACAGAATCATGATTATTTAAAGAACATATATTGAATATTTAATATGATGAAAATTTATGTTTCAATCTAGATAAAATATCTAGATTAAAATACAAAAAATTCTATCTATTAAATGAACAATATAAATGACTTTAAATCTTCATGTTCAACATACCAATCTTGGATCCTAAAAAGTGAAAACGTTTTTCATCCAAAGATTTTGTGAACAAGTCAGCAAGTTGATATTCAGTTGTAACAAAATAAAGTTCAATCGACCTTTCTCAACATGATCTTTGATGAAATGGTACTTGATATCAATATGTTTCGTTTTGGTGTGTTGGACAGGATTAGCAAAAATTGTAATTGCGCTCTTGCTGTCACAGTATATGGGAATTTTCTCGTATTTGAAGCCATAATCCATAAGTTGGGTCTTCATCCACAGAACTTGTGAGCAACAACTGGCAGCGGCTACATATTCAGCCTTCATAGTCGATATGGACACGCAATTCTGTTTCTTTTGACGCCCAACTCACGAGTTTGTCACCCAAAAACTGAATGTGACCGGAAGTGCTCTTTCTGTCCAGCAGGGTTCCTTTATGATCAACATCGGAGTATGTGGTGAGTTCGTATCCCGTCCCCTTCAGATACCATAATCCAAGATAGGGTGTGCCTTTCAGATAACGAAAGATTCGTTTGACAGCTCCAAGGTGTGACTCTTTTGGTTTAGCCTAAAATCTTGCACAGAGACACGTAGCAAACATAATATATGGTTAACAAGCTGTTAAATACATTGATGAACCGATCATACCTCTAAATGTTCGAAGATCAACATCCTTACCGTCAGGATCCGGACCGATCTTGGAACTTGGTGCCATTAGAGTTCCAATCGTCGTACAATTCTCCATCTCGAATTTCTTCAAGATGTCGAATACATACTTCGATTGATTGATAAAGATTCCAGTTGAGAATTGTTTAACTTGTAGTCCAAGAAAGAAGTTAATTTCCCCCATCATGCTCATTTGGAATCTGGTCACCATGAGGTTAGAAAACCAAGTACATAGCAAAGGATTAGTCGAACCAAAGATTATATCATCAACGTAAATTTGAACAATAATAATATCCCCTTTGTTACGTTTAGTGAATAAAGTCGAATCGATGTTACCTTTGTCAAAGCCAAAATCGAGTAGAAAGGTGGATAATACCTCATACTATGCATGAGGGGCTTGTTTGAGACCATAAAGCGCCTTGTCAAGAATATAAACGTGATTTGGTTTATCTTTATCCACAAAGCCTTCAGGTTGTGGCACGTATACTTCTTCCTTCAGAATGTCATTCGAGAAATCAGTCTTTACGTCCATTTAATAGACAGTAAAGTTCTTGCAGGCCGCAAAAGCTAAAAACATCTGAATTGCCTCAATTCGAGCAACCGGAGCATACGTCTCATCATAATCAATACCCTCTTACTAACGACAACCTTTAGCTACAAGTCTTGCTTTGTTTCTCACGACTATGTCGTCTTCGTCTTTCTTATTTTTAAATACCCACTTGGTACCTATGATACTTTTCCCTTTGGGTCTAGGTACTAATCGCCATACCTTTAATGCTTCGAATTGATTTAATTCTTTCTGCATAGCAATCACCCAGTCTGAGGCTTCTAAGGCTTGTGGAACTGTAGTCAGCTCAACATTGCTTAGTAATACAACAAATAAGCATTCATTTGTAGTTGCTGATCTGGTTTTCACTGGATCAGACACTTCACCTATTACTTGATGTAAAGGATGACTTCTTGTCCACTTTTTAGAATGAGGGTGTGGAGAAATTGTATCTTGATTGGGGTCAACTAATGACTGATCATCTTCCGGGGTTGGCTCACTTGTCAAAGTAGGTTCGGATTGAGGCATTGATTCTTGATTGTTTGTAACAATAGGTACAGCCTCACAAACTTTCTCAGATGATACCTCAGGTATGTTGCAATCATTCTGCTCATTGACTTGTGAAACAACCTCAGTTGAAGAAACATCATTAGAAGATTGTTGTTGTACTGTTTGTGTAGAATGAATGTCTTGTATATTTGGCGAAGAATCATATACAGGAACTGTTGCATCAGCATCATTAGTTCATTACTATTTTTCTCCATTGAAGGACCAGATATAGTAGCTTGTTCAGCGCTCTGAGCAACTGGATTCCTGTTAGAAACAACATAAGTTGAGTTATAACTTCCAAAATACTCATCATAAAAAAATTCAAAAAG
Source organism: Saussurea involucrata (assembly GCA_033807775.1). NCBI lineage: Eukaryota > Viridiplantae > Streptophyta > Magnoliopsida > Asterales > Asteraceae > Saussurea > Saussurea involucrata. The sequence continues at coordinate 52,627,921 of CM066312.1, read as the reverse complement.
TTGATCAAGATCATTTAAATGAGAAGTTGAAGATGAAGCTTGATCTTTTGTAGACTTAGTAGATTATGGACTTATTTGCCCAATGCTAAAACTCCAGTAATCGCAGGTTCTGTACTGCTTTGTACGGAAGCCAAATCTTCTGTCTCATTAAATTTGACATTAATACTCTTCATCACCGTTCTCGAAGTCCTAAAGTATATTCTGTATGCTTTGGAGGTAGATGAGTATCCAAAGAATACGCCCCCGTTCGCCTTTGGACTGAACTTGTTCAAGTTTTCCTTGCCGTTTAAAACGAAGCACCTGCAACCAAATGAACGAAAGTGTTTAATATTTGGTTTCCTATTATTAATAATCTCGTATGGAGTTTTACCAAACCGACGGTGAACAATCGAGCGATTTTGTGTGTAGCATGCCGTTGACATACTTCAGCCCACAAAAATAGCGAAAGATCAGAATACGATAACATTGTTCTCACGGATTCAACTAATGTATGGTTTCATCTTTCAACAACACCGTTCTGTTATGGTGTCCTTGCCGCGGAGAATTGATGAGTAACTCCCAACAACTCTAAGAAGTCATCAAGAATTTTATTTTTAAACTCCGTCCTGTTGTCTGGTCTTATTGTCTGAACATATCGTTGTAGGTTGACTTGAAACGATTTCACCAATGAAATGATTAACTCGGGTGTTTCATCTTTTGAGCGTAGAAACTTTACCCACGTGTACCTCGAGTAATCGTCAACAATCACTAACACATATCGTTTTGCATTGATGTTTTGTGTTCTCATGGGTCCACATAGATCCATGTGTAAAATCTCCAACACTTTCTTCGTACTTGGCTCAGGTTTCGGCGGGTGAGGTGCTCTTTTCATCTTACCTTTTCACATGCAGTGCATAAATTATCTCTTTTGAACTACAAGACGGGTAAGCTTTTTACTAAATCACCTTTGATAAGTTTCTCGATATATCTGAAATTCAGGTGAGATAGACGCCTGTGCCATAACCATCTCTGCTCGATGGAAGCTTTTGACAACAAACAAACATCATTCTTGGGTTTTATCGAGGATATATCAATCGTATAAAGATTTGACTTTCGAGTCCCAACAAGAAATTCTGTACCATCTTCAGTCCTTACAGAGCACCTTCTTGCTTTGAAGTTCACTTCCAAATCCTTATCACAGAATTGACCCATGCTGAATAAGTTGTGTCCTAAACCCTCATCCAGATTTACCTTTGTGATTCAGACGTTTTCTTTCACAATATTTCCATACCCCAATATCGGTGAGTACTGATCATTACCAAACTTGACTCGACCACCATACTTTTCAGTGTAATTAGTTAGCAGCTCTCGTTTCCCAGTCATGTGTTTCAAGCAGCCTGAATCTAAATACCAAACATGACTGGTCTACAAACAATCAAATCAAGTGGTTTTAGGTACCCATTTGTAGATGGGTCTTTTTGGGTTAGAAGTTGGCACTTGTTTGAAATTTGTACCACTGTTGTTTCTGAAAATCTTTTGATGCATTCCATTATAATAATACTTTCTAGCACCAGGGATATCATAACCAAACCAGTTAAACAAATCATGTTTGCAAATGAAATAATCCAAACCACAGAATGAACAACAAATCTTGTTATGAGCAACATTTATCAATTGCTGCATTTAGTAAATCTTGTATGGAACTACAAGTTTTTGTTTATGACAGACAAATTGATTTATTACATCACAATCAGAATTGTTTTTCATTGATTTAGAAGAAACGTTGGATGGTTTCATCTGATCCACATCCGGTGTGGACTTCTTTACCCTCCATTCAAGCTTACCGTTCTTTCTCAAATTATGATCTGAAACACCAGAAGAACGAAAGTCAGAAGTTTTCGAATCAGGAGTTTGAATAGATTTTGATCTTTTTGCTTTTCTTCTCTTCTTCTGTAATGATAATTTAGATTTGGATTTTGAATAATAATCATTAACATAAGTTTTCTCATTTGATTTTGAAGATTCACCTTTGAAGATATTCTTCTTAGGTTAATCTTCCTTAAACAAGAATTCAGAATGATCTGGAAGTTTTGCACTAAAATCAAATTGAACAGTTGTTTCATTCACACCTTTACCTATCCGTACTAGGTTTCCTAATATCAGACTCAGAATGGCAAACCTCAGTGGTGTGAAAAATACCACAAGATTTTGGATAAAGAAAATCATTGTACCTTTTACAACTTTCTTTTTCAGCTTCCGATTGTTTGAACATTTCAGGAGTTGCATCAAACGATTGGTTTTCTAAATCCCAAGATTCAGAATCCTCTTGAACATCAACCGACATGCTTTTAAAGAATGTATTTCCCATGAAAGCCTTGCATGAAGAAACATCTGAATCTGAAGAATTCTTTTCTTTTGAAACACTCTCTTCAGATTTTTCTTCAGGTTTTGTTTGTCTTTCATTCATGCTGTTTAAAAATACGGTTAACATAACTTCCTTTTCGATTTCGAAAGCAATTTTGTCTTCATTTCTGATATCATCAATTTTGCTTTCGAGATCTACTAGCTTTTGTTCAAGAACCAAAGGTGGAAAATAGGTTTTACCTTCAAAGTCGAGTTTAGTTTCTTTTTCCTTTGGTTTTTCAACAACATAACTTTGGAAAAAGTCATTAGGCAAAGTTTGTTTCCAATTAACACTTAATGCCTTCCTATTCTCCAATCCATAACAAAAAGGTAGTTGCATTTTTACCGTTGTTTTCCTTTTGACTTCTTCCTCCGCTTCATAATCTTCACCATCGAGCTTTAGCCGTTTGATCATATTAAGGATCTAGTGACGGAAATTAAAGCCATTTAAATTCATATAAAGTAGGAGCTTTTAATATGGCATTCCTCAAATAATGAGGATTGTCATATCCCAGACCCCACTTTGAATTATAATATCTAAACTTACTTGGCTTGTTCAAATGAATTGTCTGTTCAGTTTGACCAATTTTATATAGTTTCTCCTCCAGACTTTTTGCTTTCTCAGTTAATTCAGAGTTTCTCTCTTTGTAAGCATATACAAGTTTCTCAAACTCATCTTTCTTAGCTTCCGAACTTTCGAGTTTCTTTGATAATTCAGTCATTCTTCTTCAAAAGTAAGCTTGACTATCATCAAACTCTGCTTTACTCTTTTTCAAAGTTTCAATCAAAGCAGTTTGTTCTTTAAGTCTTTGACTTTGTAAAATTATTGTTTCTTTTGCTCTTTTTAATTTTTCAGTTAAATCATCTAACTTGGTTTGTTGAAATTCCTATATTTTAAAAAATTCGTTGACAGTAAAGGAATCTACCTCATTTGTCTCCGACTTTGCCTCAGTCTCAGATTCCTCAGCATCAGTTTGTTCTTTGCTCATGAAGCACATCTTGGCTAGAGCAGCAGTCTCCTCCTCATCCTCATCATCGGTCTCATCAAGCCAATACTCTTCTTCCGCTAACAAAGCCTTGCCATATTCCTTTTGTTTCTCTAATAACATCTTGTTTTTGTAGTGGTCGGAATCCCTCACCTTCGGTTTCCGACAATCCTTAGCAAAATGTCCCGACTTCCCACAGTTATAACACTTCTGCTCATCAGACCTTTTCTCATCTCTTTTACTCTCCTCTTTCTTCTCCTTAAACCTTTTATTGGTTTCCATTCGATCTTTATGCTCATAATTCTTCGATCTCGATGAATACCTTTGATTATTTGAACCCGTCTTCTTGACGAGCCATTTCTGAAATGCTTTGGTCAAAAGAATCATAACTTTCTTCAAACTCTCTGCTTCATCCAAATCATCATTATCAGAACCATCATCTTCCGAGTCAACATACTTTCTCTCCTTCTTGAATGTACGCCTTCCAGATTTGTTAGTCATCAAAGCAATGGGATCTTCCTCAATCTAATCTTCCTTTTTCTCTTTCTTTTCCTCTTTCTTTTCCTTCTTCTCTTTCTTCTTCTTTTTCTCTCTCCTTTCATCAACATCTTCCTCATCCTGTTTAAGCATTTCATACATCTCCTGTAAAGGTAGATCATGCAGCTTTTCATGTTGCTTCATCTGATGACTGTACTTTTCCCACTCAGGTTGCAGTACACTCAAGAACTTAACACTCTTTTCAATTGTTTTCTTGTGAATGCCATTCCTATTCAACTCATTTAGAAGAGTTGTCAATCGATCATATGTATTGTCTAATGACTCATTTTCCTTTTGCTTGAAATTCTCATATTTGTTGATCACATTAGACAATCTCATCTGATTTTCAACCTTTGAACCTTGATATAACTTGACCAGTTCATCAAACATGGCTTTTCCCAGATTTGTTCTTGTTGTCAACCTTTTAGTAGATGTCATTGGTTAAAGCTTGCATAACCAATGATTTTGATGCTTTGTCTGCATTATACCTCTTTGTTTCAGTGTCATCATACTGATCAGGAGTCACTAACACTTTTGGTCCAAGTATTTCATTCTCACCAGGTGGTCCATCTCTAAACACATCTCCTTATGGACCATCTTCCAAAGACTTTATAATCCAGTATCCATTCTCTTGCCTTTCTACATAATCCATGAAACGATCTTTCCATATCTTGAAATATTTTGGAAATAGGACAAGAGACTTGTCCTTGGAACCAATCTGTTGATCCCAATATAGACTCAACAATGATATTAATCTCGATAGTTCAAACAAATTTATATGCGGAAGCGTTTTTAACAGAACTAAAGAGAAATGCTCGGTAGAAAAACACATAGAATCAACTAAGTGAAACAGTAATAACACAAGAGTTTAGCTCAATGATTCACTTTCAATAGATTCTTCAAGAACACCAAGAACACCGTATGTGTGTGTGATACAAGATAGTATGCTCTAATCTGGTGTGTGTGTGTGTGTGTAGTGCAAAGTTGCTCTTAAAGGTCTGGAAGAGACCTTCTATTTATACTACTTTACAGGGGACAAGTTGGAGACAGGAAGTACTAAGGTACAAAGACAACATCATGGGACTGTGACTGATACAACGTTAATGTAGTGCGCCGCATTCTGTAAAGGCTGTAACCCATCAGAGGATGACACGTGGAATGTGCAGGGCACGCCTTATACGAATGATCTTCAGAATCTTCGTACAGCAGAGGCACGTGAGATGCACGATTGTCTTTGTCTTTATCTTCAAGTAACTTCAAGCTTCAAGTCTTCATACCACAGAGGCTCTGTCACGGGTGACAGAGGCTCTGTGGCCTTGTCCTCTAAAAGTCTTCTGCAGAAAGGTTTGCTCTTGGTGTCTCGGCAGAGCTCTGTCGATGATCTATACTTAGCCTATTTTTCAATACTTCTTAAACACAAAAGTTGGAGCTAACAATCTCCCCCTAAGTATTGAAAAATAAAAATTTGACAGTTGCATGTTTTTTTTTGTCTAACAACGACAAGAGGTGAAACAATTTACCTCTGTAGGAAATTCACTTTTTGTAACGCCCCAAAATCCGGGCTAATTTGAACCTTAAATTTCAACAAATTATGATAAAATAAACTTCCACTTTCACATATACATCAAGTGAATTAACCATTAGGAGTATATTTACAAGTACAGAATTCTCCAAATAACCTATTAATCTAATTATGCTACTATAATCAGATTAACTAAGTTATCTAAGCAATCCTTCAAAAACTCCTTCTGTTAATTGACTTTTCCGCTAATCCAAAATGCTCGTCCCACATCCCTTTTACCTTCCCGAGCTAGTACCTGGTAAGAAAACATCATTTGAAACGATTAGGCCAACGCCTAGTGAGAACATTCGTTTCCATAATAATATTTGCAAAAATCAATGTAAACAAGTTATATCAAACCTGATTACCCTTTTTCTTACCATACGTGTAACTCTATTCCGTTAACACGATCTTCATCCAATCCCATGAATATGACTGATACACATTCCATCATCATATCATGTCTTAGAGCCACACTACGAATCTTCACTGATTCTAGATTAATACTCTTATTCCAGAAATCGCATTATACACATGCCCATTTCCATTTATATCCTATTCCAGAGCCGCACTACGAATCTTTCTCAGATTCTAGATTAATGCTCCCACCTAAGAAATCGCAATATGCACATGCCCATTTCTTAGAAAGGAAGTAGAGATCACAATTACGTATGTCAATCCCTCTTCTTCCTTAGAAACCGGGAATTACGTTTATTCCAGGGTTTCTCACATACATCAGAATGATGATTAACTTCATCTATTCCACGTGTACATAACCATTAGTACTACACACATCAGAATAATGACTAACTTCATCTATTCCACGTGCACATAACCATTAGTACTACACACATCAGAATAATGACTAACTTCATCTATTCCACGTGCACATAACCATTAGTACTACACACATCAGAATAATGACTAACTTCATCTATTCCACGTGCACATAACCATTAGTACTACACTTACTACACCCCTGCCTAGTATCAAACTAGCACAGTCTATAAGCCTAACATACTACTATTCAGTTGTACGTATGTCCAAGCTATACAAGTTATGTTTCAACTCCTAAATCATACCTTTCCATGATTAACAGAACCTGCAATTCTATAACTTCTCAAAAGTGTCCGGACAACAGGGGTTTCCGGACAACTTAAACTTATCCGGATAAATGGACTTTCCGGATAACAATACTTTACCGGATGCATGCATAATCCGGACAACTACATTTTCCGGTCAATCATCTAATCCGGAAAACACCCGGGAACTAGCTCAATCCGGTAACTATATTCATTCGGAAAACTAAAGCAATTCGAACTTACCCGGTATCTTGCTGCATCCGGACACATTCATCATCACGGTTTCCGGATACTTCATTTTATCCGGAATCTTTCGACCTGCAGCTTATAATTCGATCTAGATACATATCTGTTCTATTCAGCTCATTCCAGACCATTCCATACAGTTCATAACCAATTTATACAGCTATTTCAAGGTTCAATTTTACATGAAAACACTGATTTAAGCAAACAACAAATGAACTCACCTCTTAAGGAAGTTTTACCCACTTTGCACAATCTGATTCTTCAAATCTGTTGTTTATGATTCTGTAAATCAATCCAATACACAGATTCGTCCATCATCATTCATTCACAACAAGTTAATCAGAAAACATAATCAGATTTCCTTACCAATTTGATGAACAAACCCTTGCTTTCTTCCTCTTTTCTCTTTCTCTCTATCTCCTAAACCGACCCAAATCACAAAATGAGGAAATATCTGATCTTTCAGCTATGTTATCATACATACTTTCCAAAATGACCCATTTACACCTTCTAGTTTCATTATTTCCACAATTGACACCAAACTTTCCAAAATGACCCATTTACCGCTACGCAACCTTCTAACCGATATTTCCAAAATTGCCTCTGGTTCTTCCACACAGCGGCTCTTTTCATCCACTCTTACATCAGTAAAAGAAATCACATCATACCAACATGAAATATTTTGTACATCTCTTCCCTTTAGTCTTACATACTTAATCACAATTAAAAGTCCAGAAAGAATAAGGATTCATCTTTTCATATCTTCTGAACCTTACCTCTTTTATTAGTATCTGCTCCCCAACTTGGTTTTGCAAACCTCCTTAGAGTCACTGTTCATCATCAAATCTTTACCCGACTACTTCTTGGTCTACCATACCGACATTAACCGTAACTCGATCTCCGGGTCTCAAAAGAACATTACCGTCTACTGATACCATATTGTAACCAAACACTAAAGTGTTGTATATCAAGGGTGATAATTCCGTTGAACCTGTAGTATAACTACCTTCTTAGGTCCGATCTTTTTATCATTTCTTCCCACGTTAGCATGGAGTACTACCCTTCAAACATTACTTGTCTCTTTCTCCCAACTTTTCCACATACTTATAACGTTTTCTCATTACTATACATAACCAAACAGTTGTACCAAAATTCTAACTTAAGGCAATCAACTAAGTTATCTTGAAACGACATACCGTCCCAAGTTACTACACATTCTTTAATCTGCAACTAATACTTCCTCGGACAGTTCTTTCACACATAAGAAGCAACTCATCTTCCTTAAGGATTTTGCGTCTTTTACATCTCATTTTGACTAACATACCCATCATCTTCGTTAACTTCCAATGATTCAAAAACATAAACTTACCTAGCGACTCGCACAACCAACATCTCTTTGGATAAACACCCACTACCTTTCCGCCATTCTATTTCGATAATAGCCATATCACTACGCCATCTCGCAAACCACATACTCCAAAAACTTTATTGATAACTAGTACTCTTTTATCTGGAATCCCCGAAAAGACTTCCATTTGAAGTTTCTTCCTTCTAGCCTCACATTACACATTAGTTGACACATTTATATCGACAATTTATCCCACTACTCGTCCGTACATTCTCCACCTATAACATCTCACAGCAGACCAGGTCTCTCATGATCATTCATACATAATTCAACTTACCTTCATGTTCTTCCGCATATTTAACTGAGTCTATTTCGCTACTTTATCCCTCCTCAACTTTAGTTGGACCACAACTCACGAGTTTCTAATTAACTCATACCTACTCGTTACTTGCTAAATCTTTGTGATTCCAAACCTTTACATAAACCGGACATACTCCTTCACAGATCAACACAATCTATGTACTCCTTTCGTTCGTGTCAATTACTTCAGTCCTTACTAACCATCCACTTCGTAAATAAAGCACTTATTTAAAACCACAATATTTCAATATTCTAACACCTTTACAAGGTGGTCCTTTAACTTTTAATCTTCTGATTCCAGGCTTAATATTCATACATGACCTCAGAAATAATCAATGTATTCATATCATGTAAACTTCAATTATAAAACAATTCATATAATTCCAACCCCAAGCCTACGCCGAGCTTATTCAAACCAGGCGAATGCTCCCAATACTCAACCGAGTCCAAAACTGAGCCATCTGCTCAAAGGATCTAATGATTATTTATCAACATCTACTCATGCAATTAAATACATCTAACTCACATCATGCAACACACGCTCCGAGGCGTGATGATCTCACAACCCCTTCATTGCTACCTTCCCAATGAAGTCAATCCATATATGTATCTATATGTACACGTATATGCAACTCTTTTATACTCAACAATGTATATCACTCACCAAGATTCATTAGTCCCAAAGGTACTAAGAATACAAGATCATCAAACGGTCCTCTCACATAAGACCAATACTTAAAACGACACTCATTTAAATAAAATGCAATTAAGCACATATCACATCATAATTATTGTACAACCACAATAACTCTAAAAGCGTAATTTGACCACATAGCTTTCTCTTATGCAATAAATTATTCAAGATTCCTTTCACTCGCGATTTATTCGTCAATCACTCAAATTCCCCAAAAGTGGGTGTTTCACAAAATACATACCATTCTGTAACATCCTCAGTCTACCGTACACGATAATGTCCGCTTTGCGCATACCCTCTGCATAACAGCATGCCGGTACCGCTCACGATTTTGTTCCTGCAAGCACAGGCATACGCGGGATGCACCCAGACCGCACCCAGTGACAGGCAAAAGGCCTCATACACCTTACACAACTGCCGACTTCAAAGTCAATAGTCGACATGTCGATACTTCTTTAACCTATTCTTTAACAAGGGTCCTTAACTGAACCTAATCCTTCCAACATATCATAATATAATTCACATCCCATCGTTTTCATCTTCAATTTATTCGTGCAACGTTAATATCACAAGATCACCATAAATTCTTATTTGACATCAAGGATGTTTCCTTTCTGTCTCACCACACTATTCCATCACCTTGACGACTTCTAGTCCTTCCTCCGGACACAATCGTCCCTCGGCAACTGTTTTTCTAGTCATCGAACAATGGGTACAGACCCTCCTACATCCGACACTAAAGTCCACTTTCGACTCTCCCACTGATTACCTCTCATCTTGAACACAAATTCCAAAACTACGAACATTCTCCAATGATTGATCCAACACCTCTTCACTCTCGGAGTTCTTTCTTAGCTTATAGTGTAATACTCTATGACCTAGTGAGTTCATAGCCTTCATGCATGACAACTTGATAAATGAATCATTTCGCACGATTTCTCATTTTAAAGAACAACACAAGGAACAACTTGGGTACCGATGACCCCAACATTCTCATAATTCCAATGTACTGCACAACGATCTCGAGAATCGTTTGCATACAACTTTCCGTAACACTTAATCTTTCTCAACTAAACGATATTGTTATGACAGTAATAAAATGAAAATCTTTTCATGCGACAAAAGTTTAAAAGAAAGCTACCGACATTTCATAAGCTAGTCGGTTCTCACATTCGTTTATATGATATCATCAAGTTAATACTCTTGTTGGTTATAAAACGTTTTGCTGGCCAACGCTTTCTTGACCTTTTTGCTACCATTCAACTTTTCATGTAAAATACGAAGTATTTTGCAATTTGCTAAACTCAAAATTTCATTGTGCGCCGTAAATGGAATTGCCCTTTTTTTTCTTTAAATACACACTTGCACATGCTGACTCGACCTCGACTAAAATTGTTGTCTATGCATTTGTTTTGAAATCATAAAAACTCATGTAACACACACTAGGACACCATACATGAAACTCTATTCGCAAATGAAGGCTACTCACTCAAACAAGGTCAATCATTTTATTCACGCGACTTATCAATAACACTCTACTTCCGATCAGTGGTCGCCCTCTCGGCTTTGTGATAACTCTATTTTTAGAGTTATTATTTCCATTTATTTTCCACTTTATTTTTGTCAAATTTTAGCCATTTCACTTATAAAAACCCCCATTCTTGTATAAATGTCGAAAATGAGCAAATGGAGTAAACCTTTGTGTTTAATAAATTATTTGGTGGATTTTGGGTAGTTTTCACGTTTTATCTGCAGTGACGTGAACAGTGCTCACTCCGGTTCCCCACTGCTGCCACTGGAAAAGACAAAAAGAAGAAATCTGAGTTAGACAGCATGGTGGGGGCAGTTAGAAGGTTCAGTAACAAGTACAAGCATGGGGATTATTTTATTCTAGGCTTTCTCCTAAAGAAGATGGCAAAGTGAATTTAATATTCATACCTAAGAGCCTAGAAGTCAACTTTTTGAAGAGTCCCATGGTTAGAAGCATCAAGCCCTTGGTTAAAGAAGAAACATGGGGCACAAATGGTCCTTGTGCTCCCATAATTCAGCTGATGCAAAGTCAAAAGATATCATTGGGTATTACCCAAGCTCTTTCCTTGGTGTATAAAAGGAAGGGATTGGGTCATTAAATGGCATCATCAATCAATTGTCAATTTTTAATTTTAGCAAGCATCTTAGTTTGTAGACTTAAATTCTCTCAAGTTTAGAACAATTGTTAGTTTTAATTTTCTGCAGTAGTGTAACTCTAATTTCTGGTTTTTTTTACAATTCTAGTTTAACTTTCAGTTGTAGTTCTCGAACAGTGGGCAACTTACGTTCCCCACTGTGGGCAGTAATTCAAAGTAACTTTTTTTTAATCATGTCTAAATCTTCATCTTTTGTTTTATTTACTTCAGTTATGTTAGGCTAAACATCCTTTGGGATGTAGGCAAGAGAAGTACCTAGATTTTAGGAAAATGCTTGAGTAATCTTTATACTTAGAATAATTGTTGTTTTGGTTATTCATTCTCGATTATACCCCAAGGATGCGAACAAGACGATCACTTGTAAGGATCTAAAAGTCTAGTTCTTAACTCAGAAATGGGTAGAACGTAGTGACACGAGCTTGGATAATGCTAGGGAGTTCGAAAGAATTCTTATGACACTTACGAGAGTGAGGTCAGCACAGTGAGCTAATCTCTCCCCACTGGAGTAGTAGACGAGCTAATTTGTGTATTTAAAACACTTAGAGTATTTGTCTCTACACATTCCATCGAGGCCCGAGAGGGTCCATTCTGAGATTACCATTGACAAAACAACAAGTACAACTAGTATGGGATTTTTACTTAACGGTGTGAGTATTTTGTAACCGGGCTTTTCTAGCGAAAAGACCGACTTCAATTACAAGGATCACTTTTTGAGATCAAGTATTTATTATAAAATCTAGGGAAAATCTAACCTACATTCCATCTTTTAAATCTTTAGTAAAATCGTTAAAAGTAGTTATTTCACCAATCCAACTCAAGATATTATTTTCTTCTCTAATCGAAACTTGTAAAAGGAGTTCATAAGAACCATATTGTCTTGATTGTCCAGTCCCTGTGGATTCGATTCCGGTATTTTACCGACTATTACTTGCTGTGACGATCATAGTGGACAGTGTACACTTGCGCTTCCCACTGTGGACAGTTTGCAACCCACTGCGAAATACACATATCGCTTTTATTCGCAACAAGTTTTTGGCGCCGTTGCCGGTGACTGGCGTGATTTTAAATCTCAAGACATTAGTTTTTGTTCGAGCCCGAGTAACTCGTTTTTATAAGCTTTTCGTGTTGCATGCCAAGGCAACAACACGAACCTTTGTTACCAATCGATCTTGAAATAGAGAAAACTTTTCGAAGAAGACGCAAAAACAGGAATCGACAACCCCCTGTGATCCCCACTGTGAACATGGCTGCAATACCGCCACCTATAGTGGAGACCACAGTGACGATTGCCGATAGCAAAGATCGAAAAATACGGGACTATGCTACTCCGGGACTTAATGATTTAAGCTCCGGGATTCTAAGGCCCAACATTATTGCACAACACTTTGAACTCAAACCGGTGATGTTTCAAATGATCCAAGCTATGGGTCAATTTGGAGGATTACCGTCTGAGGATCCACACTCGCACTTAAGATCTTTTTTGGAATTATCGGACTCTTTTCAACTTCAAGATGTGTCTGATGTGGCCTTAAGGCTGAAACTCTTCCCTTTTACATTGAGGGATAGAGCCAGAGCTTGGCTAAATTCACAACCACCAAATTCGATAATTACATGGGCAAATCTTGCTGAAAAGGTTTTACAAAAATACTTTCCTCCTACGAGGAATCTCAAGTTTCGAAATGATATCATTTTATTTCAGCAAGGTGAGGATGAGGCAGTTTCTGATGCATGGGAACGTTTTAAGGAACTTTTACGAAAGTGCCCACATCACGGCATCCCACATTGCATCCAATTGGGGACCTTTTACAATGGTCTTTCCAATGATGCCAAGATCATCCTAGATGCCACAGCTGGTGGAGCTTTTACAGCTAAAACCTACAATGAAGGGTATCAAATCCTAGAGAAAGTGTCCAATAACAACACGGAATGGTCAAACCCTAGGGCAAACACACCAAAAACCAACTCCATTGACTCAGATGCACTTAAATCCATTAATGTACAACTAGTAGCCTTAACTAAACTAGTTTTAAATGGAAATATAGGACATATCAATTCAGCAGCGGGCACTCCACAACTCCCTGAGAGTTGTTCTTTTTGTGGAGAAGAGCATACCTTTGACTACTGTCCTGGAAACCCTGAGGCTGTTAATTTGATAGGAACTCAATCTAGAAATAGCCCATTTTCACAAACCTACAATCCAAATTGGAGAAATCACCCCAACTTCTCCTGGACTTTGAATCAAGGATTTCAAGCCCCTGTGGTGAGTCAAGGACAAAACAGGCCACAAAATCCACCTGGATTTCACCAGCCTAGTCATTTTCACAGTGGGCAGTCCCCACAAAATTTTCAACAAAGACAACAACACGCACTTGATGCACCATCTTCGCTCGAATCATTACTGAAAGGTTTCATGAGTCAAACTCAAGCAGCCATGAGAAATTTTGAGACTCAACTAGGACAATTAGCCGCCGAAGTTAAGAATAGACTACCCGGTAAATTGCCTAGCGACACTGAGCATCCTAAGGGACTAGGAATAGAACATGTCAAGTCCATAACGCTTAGGAGTGGAAAGGATCTGAAAGACATTGTTTTCGAGTCTGATGATTCACCTCAAATACCCACTGTCATTCCCACAGTGGGCACTCCTCAAGTCACTGTCATTCCCACAGTGGGCACTCCTCAAGTCACTGTCATCCTCACAGTGGGGAACGACATCCCTGACCTTCCCACTTTTGGACATGTTCCCAAACCTACTGTTTCAAAGCCAATACCACAGCAAACTCAAATTGACCCACGAAGCATTCCCTTTCCTCAAAGAATGAAGCCTAAAAATGTCGATGTTCAGTTTAAAAAATTCTTAGACATTTTTAAGCAACTTCACATTAACATACCCTTGGTAGAGGCTCTCGAGCAAATGCCAAGCTATGTTAAATTTTTAAAGGATATTTTGAACAAAAAGAGAAAGTTGGGTGAATTTGAGACTGTGGCTTTGACCGAAGAATGTAGTGCCCTCCTTACTAGCAAGATTCCACCTAAGTTGAAAGACCCGGGTAGTTTCACCATTCCATGCACAATAGGAGGACAAGAAGTAGGTCAAGCACTCTGTGATCTAGGAGCTAGTGTCAACTTGATGCCACTGTCCATTTTTAAAAAGTTAGGTATTGGAGAGGCTAGACCCACAACCGTGACATTACAACTAGCCGACCGGTCCATTGCCTATCCCAAGGGAAAAATAGAAGACGTTTTGGTCCAAGTGGATAAATTTATCTTCCCCGCCGATTTTCTAGTTCTAGATTATGAGGCCGATAAAGAAATCCCAATCATCTTAGGGCGTCCGTTTCTTGCAACCGGACGTACTTTGATTGATGTGCACAAAGGGGAACTCACGATGCGAGTTAATGACCAAGAGGTAACATTCAATGTCTTCAAGGCTCTTAAGTATATAGACACCGAAGACTATTTTGCTTTAAGTTCGATTTATGGATCCCACAGTTTTGACACAGTGCCCACAGTGAGAAGCACAGTGCCCACAGTGGGGAGTAAGAGTGAGCACTCCGACTCTAAAAATGATGACACTTTTGAGGATGAGTGTAACGAAATTTTGGCAGCTTTTGAGCTGCTAGATTTCAAGGAGAGACATGCCAAACTACCATATAAACATCCCCCTGACTTGAATTTGAAGTCATTGCCTTCCCACTTAAAGTATGCCTACCTCAATGAGTTAGAAGAACTCTGTCACCACTCCTACATAAATGAAAAAACCAACAAGGAGAAGATCAAGAGGTAGCCTGACCAAAAAATCACTCATGGAAATTTTGTGAGGGACAAAAAGTGCTACTTTTTAATTCAAGGTTAAGGATGTTTCCGGAAAAATTAAAATCTCGATGGAAAGAGCCTTAAACTGTGGTCAAGGTAAGTCCTTTTGGAACTCTGGACTTAATGGCTCCTCAATTCGGAAAAATCTTTAAAGTCAATGGACAAAGGGTGAAGCACTTTCTGAGCGACAGTGCCCACTCTCCATCCCGCTCTGGTTAAGCAATGTCACAACCGTTTGTAAATATTTTATTTCAGTTATTTGCTGTCTTTTTATTATTTTTGGTCTTTTTAATTCTGCATGGTAGTTTGTTTTAATGTGTGTAGGAGAAATTGCCGCTTTTTGGAGGAAAAATCAAGAAAAAGCTTCGCAGTGGGGAGATGCATGTCCCTGCGTTCCCCACTCCAAATCTGAAGAAGGATAGGACGGTTTTTGAGGGGCCCAAGGCTGACACACATCAACTTTTTCTTACAAATCAGTCAACTTTTGCTGCCATCTTACACCCATTTCTCCATTTTTCAAGAAAAGCTATCATTATCACTCTCTCTCTCTCCAAAAAGGACCGTTTCCCTCCATTTTATTACCCAAAAGATAAACCCTTTCCATTCTAAATTCCAAAAACCACCTTTACTCCAAATATTCAAAAACACACATACTCCTCTTCTCCATTTTTCTCTCTCGAACCACACCAACCCAACCCTACCAAAAAAAATCCTTGCACTTAAAAAGAAGAAAGAAAAGGTTGAGAGAAAGAGGAAGGAAGAGGAAGAAAGGCTGGCAAAGGAAGAGGAGGAGAGGAAACAACGAGAGAAAGCCGAACGGTTGGCAATAGAGGAAGAGGAAGAGGAAAGGATTAGGGTCGAAAAGAAGATGGTTTCGAGGAGGACTCTGGCGACAATTCACCGCAAGCAACCCCGACCCACTAATGGTTTGTTAAAACAATGGTTTCGCTCGTTTGCTCCCTAAAACAATTTTATTTTGCTGTTTTGTTTTAATTTCTGCCTATGGCTAGGCGTTTGACAATATTTGCTGTTTTTGGGTATTGAATGCATGGAAATCCTACTTCTGGGTAGGTACTTTTGGGTACTAACGTAATTGTTGTTTGAATGCTTGTTTGATCTCGTTTTCATTTCAAGGTACAACTTTCGGCTTCCGACTTAAAAAGGTCCCTTTTGTAAGTACGAATCTCAACTTGATACCGTGAAATGATATAGGCCGTTTTTCGCATCCAAAACACGATCCTTTTTGTACCCCAAACCACCACCTTTGTTCGTTAATTCAATGTCACAGTGGGGACACTGTGAGATTTTAAGTTAGAGGTGGGAACTTCCAGAGTGACCTCCAGTCTTCCCACAGTGGGGACACTGTGAAGTCTAAGTTTGAGGTGGGTAAGCCATACCCCCCTCCCAAAAAAATATATACAAAAACAGAAGAAAAGCGGAGTGTCACTAACAAACTTGATGGTGTGCCTTTCTGGACAATCAAAGTGTTCACTCCCAGAAAAAGATGGTGTGCCTATTCTGGACCATCGGAATACCCACTTTCACAAAAATAGCCATACCCAAAATAAAGCCTAAAAGTGTGCGTACATACCCATGAAAAATCCAAAACACCCACTTCTTGAAATAAAAATCTCCAAGCGAGATTTTCGGTCCATGTTTGGAAGTACTTGCAAACCCCTTGGGAAAATATTCAAAGCCATAAACCCATCGAACCCAAGAAAGCCCTATTGATTAATGCAAAACAAGGGAAAGATTTCGTCAAACACAAAAGTGAAATTTTCAAGTTTGGAACCGAAGGAAGTATCGAAGGAAGGAGATCAACGCCCATTCAAGTCAAGAAGTATGTAAGTCCCTAAAAGTTCTACTGCATTTTGTTCATTTTATTTCTTTCTTTTTATTACTTTGGGACAAGTAATGGTTTAAGTTTGAGGTTGTGATAACTCTATTTTTAGAGTTATTATTTCCATTTATTTTCCACTTTATTTTTGTCAAATTTTAGCCATTTCACTTATAAAAACCCCCATTCTTGTATAAATGTCGAAAATGAGCAAATGGAGTAAACCTTTGTGTTTAATAAATTGTTTGGTGGATTTTGGGTAGTTTTCACGTTTTATCTGCGGTGACGTGAACAGTGCTCACTCCGGTTCCCCACTGCTGCCGCTGGAAAAGACAAAAAGAAGAAATCTGAGTTAGACAGCATGGTGGGGGCAGTTAGAAGGTTCAGTAACAAGTACAAGCATGAGGATTATTTTATTCTAGGCTTGCTCCTAAAGAAGATGGCAAAGTGAATTTAATATTCATACCTAAGAGCCTAGAAGTCAACTTTTTGAAGAGTCCCATGGTTAGAAGCATCAAGCCCTTGGTTAAAGAAGAAACATGGGGCACAAATGGTCCTTCTGCTCCCATAATTCAGCTGATGCAAAGTCAAAAGATATCATTGGGTATTACCCAAGCTCTTTCCTTGGTGTATAAAAGGATGGGCTTGGGTCATTAAATGGCATCATCAATCAATTGTCAATTTTTAATTTTAGCAAGCATCTTAGTTTGTAGACTTAAATTCTCTCAAGTTTAGAACAATTGTTAGTTTTAATTTTCTGCAGTAGTGTAACTCTAATTTCTGGTTTTTTTTACAATTCTAGTTTAACTTTCAGTTGTAGTTCTCGAACAGTGGGCAACTTACGTTCCCCACTGTGGGCAGTAATTCAAAGTAACTTTTTTTTAATCATGTCTAAATCTTCATCTTTTGGTTTATTTACTTCAGTTATGTTAGGCTAAACATCCTTTGGGATGTAGGCAAGAGAAGTACCTAGATTTTAGGAAAATGCTTGAGTAATCTTTATACTTAGAATAATTGTTGTTTTGGTTATTCATTCTCGATTATACCCCAAGGATGCGAACAAGCCGATCACTTGTAAGGATCTAAAAGTCTAGTTCTCAACTCAGAAATGGGTAGAACGTAGTGACACGAGCTTGGATAATGCTAGGGAGTTCGAAAGAATTCTTATGACACTTACGAGAGTGAGGTCAGCACAGTGAGCTAATCTCTCCCCACTGGAGTAGTAGACGAGCTAATTTGTGTATTTAAAACACTTAGAGTATTTGTCTCTACACATTCCATCGAGGCCCGAGAGGGTCCATTCTGAGATTACCATTGACAAAACAACAAGTACAACTAGTATGGGATTTTTACTTAACGGTGTGAGTATTTTGTAACCGGACTTTTCTAGCGAAAAGACCGACTTCAATTACAAGGATCACTTTTTGAGATCAAGTATTTATTATAAAATCTAGGGAAAATCTAACCTACATTCCATCTTTTAAATCTTTAGTAAAATCGTTAAAAGTAGTTATTTCACCAATCCAACTCAAGATATTATTTTCTTCTCTAATCGAAACTTGTAAAAGGAGTTCATAAGAACCATATTGTCTTGATTGTCCAGTCCCTGTGGATTCGATTCCGGTATTTTACCGACTATTACTTGCTGTGACGATCATAGTGGATAGTGTACACTTGCGCTTCCCACTGTGGACAGTTTGCAACCCACTGCGAAATACACATATCGCTTTTATTCGCAACACTTTGTAACACTTACTATACATGCATTCCATGGCCCACTTACTCAACCATTTCATACTATTAAAGTTTGCCTCGGCGGACTTTCATAAGTCCCGCCAGTTCCAGGTTGTCTTTCCAACCCCCAATCATTTACTGATCTAATCTCCAAAGAATTGAAGGACCTTGGTGGCGTACCCACCATTGTTCTACTATAACACAAAGAGGTAGCCATAAGAAATGGTTATACGAGTATAGACATGCAAAACGTACTTTACCGATCATTAGTCACTGTGACAATTTAGAAACAAGTATGTTCGTGTAACTCATATTCATAATAACAACAGCTAATTGAAATTGCGAACATACTTTACATGAGAATTCTCGTTGCCATTGCTACAGTACTAAATTCACGTATTTTGTTGACTCTAAGACTATCCCATCATAGTACTTCTACCCCTTTCTCACATATCATAACTTAATTCATCTCAGCTTAAGTCGAAGTACCTCCTCAGCATACTTAGTTCGCTTAAACTATTGCTCTGATACCATATTGTAACGCCCCAAAATACGGGCTAATTTGAACCTTAAATTTCAACAAGTTATGATAAAATAAACTTCCACTTTCACATATACATCAAGTGAGTTAACCACTAGGAGTATATTTACAAGTACAGAATTCTCCAAATAACCTATTAATCTAATTATGCTACTATAATCAGATTAACTAAGTTATCTAAGCAATCCTTCAAAAACTCCTTCTGTTAATTGACTTTTCCGCTAATCCAAAATGCTCGTCCCACATCCCTTTTACCTTCCCGAGCTAGTACCTGGTAAGAAAACATAATTTGAAACGATTAGGCCAACGCCTAGTGAGAACATTCGTTTCATAATAATATTTGCAAAAATCAATGTAAATAAGTTATATCAAACCTGATTACCCTTTTTCTTACCATACGTGTAACTCTATTCCGTTAACACGATCTTCATCCAATCCCATGAATATGAATGATACACATTCCATCATCATATCATGTCTTAGAGCCACACTACGAATCTTCACTGATTCTAGATTAATACTCTTATTCCAAAAATCGCATTATACACATGCCCATTTCCATTTATATCCTATTCCAGAGCCGCACTACGAATCTTTCTCAGATTCTAGATTAATGCTCCCACCTAAGAAATCGCAATATGCACATGCCCATTTCTTAGAAAGGAAGTAGAGATCACAATTACGTATGTCAATCCCTCTTCTTCCTTAGAAACCGGGAATTACGTTTATTCCAGGGTTTCTCACACACATCAGAATGATGATTAACTTCATCTATTCCACGTGCACATAACCATTAGTACTACACATATCAGAATAATGACTAACTTCATCTATTCCACGTGCACATAACCATTAGTACTACACACATCAGAATAATAACTAACTTCATCTATTCCACGTGCACATAACCATTAGTACTACACACATCAGAATAATGACTAACTTCATCTATTCCACGTGCACATAACCATTAGTACTACACTTACTACACCCCTGCCTAGTATCAAACTAGCACAGTCTATAAGCGTAACATACTACTATTCAATTGTACGTATGTCCAAGCTATACAAGTTATGTTTCAATTTCTAAATCATACCTTTCCATGATTAACAGAACCTGCAATTTTCTAACTTCTCAAAAGTGTCCGGACAATAGGGGTTTCCGGACAACTTAAACTTATCCGAATAAATGGACTTTCCGGATAACAATACTTTACCGGATGCATGCATAATCCGGACAACTACATTTTCCGGTCAATCATCTAATCCGGACAACACCCGGGAACTAGCTCAATCCGGATACTATCCGGTAACTATATTCATTCGGAAAACTAAAGCAATTCGAACTTACCCGGTATCTTGCTGCATCCGGACACATTCATCATCACGGTTTCCGGATACTTCATTTTATCCGGATTCTTTCGACCTGTAGCTTATAATTCGATCTTGATACATATCTGTTCTATTCAGCTCATTCCAGACCATTCCATACAGTTCATAACCAATTTATACAGCTATTTCAAGGTTCAATTTAACATGAAAACCCTGATTTAAGCAAACAACAAATGAACTCACCTCTTAAGGAAGTTTTACCCACTTTGCACAATCTGATTCTTCAAATCTGTTGTTTATGATTCTGTAAATCAATCCAATACACAGATTCGTCCATCATCATTCATTCACAACAAGTTAATCAGAAAACATAATCAGATTTCCTTACCAATTTGATGAACAAACCCTTGCTTTCTTCCTCTTTTCTCTTTTCTCTTTCTCTCTATCTCCTAAACCGACCCAGATCACAAAATGAGGAAATATCTGATCTTTCAGCTATGTTATCATACATACTTTCCAAAATGACCCATTTACACCTTCTAGTTTCATTATTTCCACAATTGACACCAAACTTTAATCCCTTGTATTTTAACCCCAATGAATTATAAACTTACAATAATTCAAGGTTTTAACCAAAATACAATTAAATCCCAATTCTCATTAAATTACTATTATTGAAATTTCAGGATGTTACACTTTTCATTTACTGTTATGCCAGAGGCACTTACAATTGATTACATTGCAGAACATGAAAAGTAAATAAAGGTAAGATAGTGGTGGATGTCAGACTCTGGCATTTGGGAAGTCAATGATTTTCCTGGTAAGTCCTCCATCCATGAGTTCACGAAACTTGGAGATGCAGAGGTTTTTGAAGTTGATGACCGCATCAATGGCCTCAATTAATCTGTTGGCGAAGGTTAGATCCATGAACTCAGATCCTCTGTGTTCCAAGAGGTTGGCTCTGAACTCGAGCAAAGTCTTGGTCGCATACTTCTGGCAATCCACCTCTAAGAACAGCTTCAGATTACCTTGAGGATCACGAAAGACATACTCGACCTTTAGACTTTTGAAGATGGAGTTCGGTCTTATGTCAGTAGAGGAGGGGCATTGGTCTTCTAGATGTGGGAGACTTATCTTTTTCACTCCAAGATCAATGGCCACTTGGAAGTCTGTCATGCTATAGATCAGAAGCTTTTCTCGCATGCCTTTCTTTATTTCATCGTACGCCCTCTGGACTTCAAGTATATGACCATAGTTTTTCTTTGCCCAGCTCAGAAGTTCAGGTAGGTCATAGGGGCTTAGGTTTCTCAGATCTGCATATGAGAATTTGTTCTTAGATCTGTCCTCCCTTTTGACGTGGTAGAGGTTGTAGTAGATTTGTGCGCCTCTGGTATGTGAAAGCTTGCAGTAGATGACTTGTGTGATCTTTGAGTTTGAGAAGACTTGGTGGACTGGTTTGGCTTTATCTTTGTAGAAGTCTTCTCGCATCTACTGAAGCATATCACGTTTCAGAATCGGCTGTGGCAGAGGATCATTGACGGCTCTGCTGTAGAGGTACTTATACACCACCTCTTCCATTTGTCTTTGAGGTACATAGGGTGGAGGCATAGATTTGCGCAGAGCCTCCAAGTTGCTGATCAGTGTGGCCACTCGGTCTTCTGTTGGCTTCGCCTTTGGATCTAGAGTAGGGTTGGCTGACAGAGGAGGAATTACGAAAGCCCAGTCTTCTTCTTCTAGCTTTGGTGTGACAAAAGCATCAAAGGAGCTCTTTAGCAGTTTTTCAGAAGGTTGATGCTTTTGTTTCTTGGGTTTCGGTTCCTCTGTAAGGATGGACTTTCCTTTGTCCTTGGCCTTAGGCTCAGATTCCTCTGTGGGTTTGGATTGGGTTGCCTCTGTTGGTTTTGTCAGTTGAGCTTCTGAGTACTTTGTTGAAGGTGCCTCTGCAGTTGGTTTTGTAGGGGTTGTCTCTGTTGTTTTGGTTTGGGGTTTGGTTGGGGATGCTTCTTCGGTTTTGCTCAGATACTTTCGTTGTTTTTGAGCTAAGGTTTTGGTTCTGGGTGTTGCTTTTGGTTTGTCTTCTATGGGTATGGATTTGGGTTTGTCTTCTGTTATCGGTGTGGGGGATGGTTGTTTGGTTTCCACTGTTGGTTTTGGTGTTGGGGATAGTGTTTGGGCAAAAAATCACGTCGCTCGACCGCGACCAGAACAGGTAAGACGTATGATTAGGGACTATATCTTGTATTAAGATAAGGTCTCGACAAAGACCTAGAACACCATCGTCATCCCTCCTAAAAGGTAAGTCGAGAGTTCCTCGCGACACTCGACCATAGCGTTGCCCGTCCCGCACGACCGTCGCATAGAACCATGCAACCACGACCAAACTAACGTTAACCATGACTGTTACGTTTGTTAAGTGTTTAATGCAGGAGTATAACATTCCTGCCTTCACTCCCAAGTATTCGGGTGTGACCAATCCAACCGAGCATGTCGCGCAGTATAAGCAGCTCATGTGGACAATCTCGATTCCACACATGTACCAGGAAGTATGCATGTGCAAAAGTTTCGGGGCGACTCTCACTGGTCCAGCTCTCCAGTGGTTGATCAATCTCAAACCCAAATCTATCGGGTCGTTCGCCGAATTGGTCAACCAATTCTCCCGGCAATTCGCCAGCAGTCGTAAGATGGAAAAGCAGACTAGTGATCTGTACTATGTCGTGCAGAAGACCAATGAGTCTATTCGAAGTTATTTCAATAGATTCAATGCCGAAATGATCAGTATCCGCAATTGTGACATCAAAACTGTGATCGAAGCTTATAAGCGTGGTCTAGACGATAGTTCAGGTCTATATATCGATCTGACCAAGTATCCCCCAGAGACTTTCGAAGACGTCCGAGCTCGAACCTTAGCATATATGGGGGTCGAAGATGATGCTGCCTTTCGTCGCAAGCACACTGACGACAAGAAGTCGTTAGGCGTCAGAAAGCCAGAGTTCAAGACAAAGGTTGTTTCCAGAATAGAGCCAGCGCGCCAAATTTCAAATGTTCGTTTCAAGACGAAAGCAGAGGCCAAGACCGCGACTAAGTTCACTCAGTACCCCAAGATATCCTCTTACGGATTTAAAGGATCTGCAAAGGACTTAGTCGGAGCTCTGAAGACCGCTCAAGCTACCATTCGATGGCCAAAGAAGTCCGACCTGGACGATGTTCAGAAAGACCAATCAAAGTGGTGCGACTTCCATGCCGATCATGGTCATGCGACAGACGACTGTATCGCATTGAAGAAGGAACTAGCATATCATTTTCCGAAAGGAAATCTCAAAGATATCATCGATGATGTCGCTATTTCAGCTAACGGACATCGAACGACGACCCCCGAGCATGCGAACGTCGTCAATTGCATCACCGGTGGTTCAGATGTGTGTGGTTTGACGTATTCAGCGGCCAAGCGTCATGCCAGTCAGGCGCCCGATGATCGGCCTATTCCTCGCTCGTCTAGACCCAAAGGAGATTTGGAGCTAGAAGCCATGAATATTATGTTCGACCACGTCGACCTTGGCGACTCGTATCAGAAGCATCACGACGGGTTGATCATTCAGATCACGGTCGGTAACTGACTAACGCGTCGAGTCCTGATCGACGGGGGCAGCTCAGCAAATGTTATTTTTCTCAACACCATCAAATCCATGGGAATCGATCGCTCGGAAATCACCCTACGTTCGACGACTTTGGTCGGTTTCAATGGAGAAGGGACGAGCACCTTCGGAGAGATAATCTTGCCCGTCTATGCCGGAGGAGTCAACAAGCAGACCAAGTTCAGTGTCATCGATTGTGCGTCGGCCTATAACATCATCTTAGGACGACCATGGATCCATGATATGAAAGCCGTTCCCTCGACGTATCATCAAATGTTGAAATTCCCTACGCCATGGGGAATCCAGGAGATTAAGAGTGAGCCAAAAGTCGCTCGTGAGTGCTACAAGTCTACCTTGAAGCCGCGAAAGTAAACCAAAGTCACAAGATCAGGCTCTCGACAGGTTCGTTCCTCTATCCCTAAATTAATATCTTTTTCACAGAGATAAGTCTACTATGGTGCCCGGTCGTTCGACAACATAGTCAACGCAGGACAATATTTCTCCGTGTCCTTCTGTCATTTAAAACCTATCTTTTCCTTCCAAAAAGAATAAGGTAATAAATGACATGGGGCAAATAGAGAGAGTCTGAAATGGTACGTTCTCTAACTCTTTTTCATACGATTTTTTCTCACAAAACGTTTACTGACTTAAGCATCGGAGGGTCTTTGGTTAGCCAACGACCAACCCCCGACATCATTTTATCGCAGGATCGCACGACAATAATCACTAAGTCTACTATATGACTTTAAATTCGCAGGGTCGCATGACATACATGATCAGGTCTGTGACTTGATCATCCCTCCATAGGGGCATACGATACAAACTCATTACACGATCTAATCGTACGATCGCAAAGTCTAAACGATTTTACCCCTAAGTCTCTTAACTTAGAAAATGCTTTAATCGCGTGTTCACATATTTGTTTTACTCATCGTATTACAATGTATGCCTTAGTCGCATGATTTCCTATGTGTCCTATGTTCAAATTCATAATTAAACATGGTTTGGATAAAGCATAAAGTTCAAACAAAAGTTGCGTTCATTATATAAACCATCGAGTACATAATCGACCACTAACGGTCGAGCAGCACAAACAAACAAATACATTTTTTCTAAGGTTGTGGAGGAGCATCGATCACAACCTTGTCCGATACCTCATCCTGAAAACCCTCGCTATCCACCTCCTCCTTGACCTCCTTCTCGTCATCCAAGTCGAGATCTCTCTCGGTCCCGACTCTCTCATAAAAGAGACGCAGCTCATCTGACGCCGAAGCCAAAGGATCCTTGCCCTGCAGGTGACTTCGCATAACTGTCGCACGCGCAGTAAGTCGAGCATAAGAAAAGAAGGACTTATTTTCGTCCTTCAACTCATCAGACTCCTTCTTCAAATTTATCACCTTAGCCTTGATTCCCTCGACTTCCTTCCTCTTCGCGGTTACGGATTCCTTCATCCCCTCCAGCTCCTCTCTCTGGTCGCGCATCAAAGTCAGGGACTCCTTCAAACGCGAGTTTATCTCGTCTCTTGTATGACCGAGGACATCCAATTCGTCCAGAGCATGGTCAAGGCGCACCGACATCGCTTTTTCATGCTCCAAAGCAGCTTTCTCTTTAGCTAACGCTGCATCTTCATCTTTGGTAACAGAAGCCGTTGAAACCTCTATATTCGTCGTTTCGGCCTGCAACGCCAGGGAAGCTTGGAACGCCTGAAGAATCATAATATGAGCGACATTAGTAAACAATAACAACGACAAACGACAAGTCTTGAAAGAAAGACTTACCAAGAATAAGAGTCCAACTGCATGAAACTCTTTCTTCTCGAAAGAAAACCCGTCAAAACGCTCCCTGAAAGACGGAAGCAAATATTTTTCCAAATGGGGGAACAACTTCGTCTCGTCCAAGACATTGTCGTCCAGAAAACCCGACGGCAACGTAAAGTTGACCGTCGTTTCCCCCACAGGTCCCTTCTGCGCGCCTTTGCCCCTGTCGGCCGATGAAGGGCCGGATAGGACGACGGGAGACATCGTCGCCAGTTGCGCAGTATGCATAGATTTTGCGCCGTTCGTGTCAAACGCAACCGACGCCTTTGCCTTCCTGGACAAGGCAACCCTCGATGGGTTACCCGTCTTCAAAGACGGTTCCCTTAGAACGGACACCTTTGTCCTCTTTAAGAGGCCCGACCCGGCTATCGGGACCTCTTTTTTTTCAGGACTCCCGACCCAGTTGTCGAAACGTCCTTCTCCCTCGCCTCGCGAGCTACTTCGACTTGGGCCATCTTCCTAGCAACAGAAGATGTCGCCTGCGCTTGAGATTCACCTGTACGGTAAAAGAAAGAAATTAGACGATTTAGAACAGAGAAAGACCAGGTCAAGCGAAAAGAAGACAAAAAAATACTTACCAATTATCTCTACCTCTGGTTCTTCACTCTTCTCTTCCTCCTCAGTCTTCTCAGAGTCCTCCTCTTCTTCTTTCTCCTCTCGACCCATCCTCACTCTGTCGCTCAAGAAAACGGTGTCATCATCCTCGTCTATCAAATGACGCGTGACGTACGACCGGTCTTCAGTACTAAATTCCAAGAACTTTTCGATCTTAGCCCGAGAAGCATCATCCGGCTCTACCTTATCGAAATCAATATCTACGCATAAAAAAGAAGATCAGTCAAAAAAACAATCGAGCAACAGAATAACATGAAAACGTACAATCAAAGGCTCACTCGTCATATTCCAACCCTCCCTAATCCAGTCACTATCAGTGTCCAGCGTCGACACCCGTACGAATACGTACCTCTTCTTCCATCCACGGTCGTTGACAACAGTATTTAAAACCAGGGTACGATCACCCTTGAACCTTGAAAACAAACTATAGCGACGGTACCGGTCATTCTTGACCTTATACGCCGTCAGAAGGTCCCTCACATTCATCGGTGGATTCCAGTTGGAGGTAAGTCGTTCGATGATCAAGATAACTCGCCAGAACTGGGGCATCAATTGCCCCGGCGAAAGATCAAATTCACACATGAACTCTTTGACTAAAAGCGAATATGGCCAGTGAAAGCCTATTCTGAACAGGTATTCGTATATAACAACGTACCCCTCGGGGCACATTTCCGGTCGAACCTTGCCAACCTTGCTTACGGTAATCCCCATGGGAATCCTCGCTAGACTTCTAAAGTCGTCGAGATCTTCTTCGTTTTTAATGGTGCTTCGAGGCTCTGACGACATTGCCAGCCCCGTTAAATTGATTTGCACTTCTGAAAGGCCCTAGATATCCCAGTTTTTTCTTGGCTTTCTAGTGATAGACTTGCACCGCATACTCAAACTGGAGAGTCGTATCTTATATGATCTCAGAAAAAACTTAAATTAGGTCAAAGATTCTTGCAAGTTTTAATCGAACGGAAATCGCCAAGAAAAGATCCATCATAATCTTTATTTATGCAGTCGATCATGTCAGGTCGAGCCCTTTGATGATCACCGCGTGGTCTCGTCCCTTCGTATGACCGCAGGGATCGTCGACACCTGTCATCGACAGCTGGTAAGCACAATCGTGTGTCATCATGACGTCACGACCTCGTTCCCTTTTCAACTTCTCGTTCAGTTAGAAACGGACCAGTTTAGTTCCAAGGCGATTGAGGTAATTTCTAACTCTTGTCTTATTTCCTATGCGTCTGATTGACAAAATTTAAAACTTAAATTTGACATTCAATTTTCAAATTTTGGGGGCAAACTGTTTGGGCAAAAAATCACGTCGCTCGACCGCGACCAGAACAGGTAAGACGTATGATTAGGGACTATATCTTGTATTAAGATAAGGTCTCGACAAAGACCTAGAACACCAACGTCATCCCTCCTAAAAGGTAAGTCGAGAGTTCCTCGCGACACTCAACCATAGCGTCGCCCGTCCCGCACGACCGTCGCATAGAACCATGCGACCTCGACCAAACTAACGTTAACCATGACTGTTATGTTTGTTAAGTGTTTAATGCAGGTGTCAAAGTCATTAAGGAGCAACGGATATAACCGACGCAACCATCAACGATCGATAGCCGTAACGGACGAAGATCATCATGGATAATCACTCCGACAATCGTTACAGACCGTTGCAGCCGTTATAGCTGTTAAATGAAGCAATCAATGAGCTAATTAAACCTCTCAAAGACTATAAAGACCGAGTTCAATCATCATTTCAAGGACGGAACACGGAACACGGAACATCGAATATCCGGCGATTAACAACCGAAGCAATATTCAAGAACACCTGAAGTGAAGAACCATTATTCTAAATATCGATCTCGACGCACGACAACAGCCCTCGACCATCAGTTCTCACTTTGTTTCGTACACGACAAACACCTATTTTTACATTCAAACACTTGTACTTTACATTTCGAAGCATTTTCTTCATTTGTATTGTAATCTCTGTACGATCGACACCAGTATCCAAGGACATCGCCCCTGATTGGCGACCATAGTGCAGCGACGACACCCCCTGTCGTCCGCAGGTTTTTTCCTCGATTGAGGTTTTTCCTGCATCATCAAATCCCTTGTTTCTTTATTTTTATCCGCGTCGCACGTTTCGTCGAAAGATTCTTTCTTTAGTTGTTTAAGTCCACATCGACCTTAAGTTGTCCCTTTGGTGCGATTTTTGGCATTAACAGATGGTAGGTCATCTTCTGAGGTTGAAGAGAGTAACTGGACATACTCAGTTGCAGTCTTTGGTTTAGGTGAGGGAAGGTTCTCCTTTTGAGTTGTTTCCACAGAGGTGGGTATTTCCTCTGTGGTCTTCTTTTGGTTTTCGTCTTCAGGGGTTGATGGTACTTGGGTTATAGGTTTTACGGCAAGTGGCGGTGGGGCTGGCAGACCTCTGTTGGCTCTCTCTGTTCGTTTCTTCTCCCCCTCAGGATGACCTGATGGCCCATCTGAATCATCATCAGAGTCATCCTGTCATCTGTCTGAAGTCCCTTCTACTCGACATGTGGAGGATGATTTCTTTGGTTAAGTGGCCCCTGCAGCTATCATTTTAGCGCAAAGGTCATCACATACTCTGAGCAGATAGGCAACCTCAGTTTCTGAGTTAAATCTCAGCTTTCCCACGCTGGCCTAGAAGTCTTTCACGTAGCTGGTATTTGCGATGGTGAAGGCCTTGATGAACTCTGTCATCTCGTTCAGTATCCCCTGGCCAAGATCTGGGATTTGAGCTCGAGTCATGTAGTCATAGGGCTTCATGGATTGAGTTTCCCTGGTGGTCTGTTCTTGGACTTGTTCTAGGGCCCTTTTCAGATCTTCTGGTGTAAGGCCCCCGTAGAAGCAGGGGGTTTTCCCTTCTTAAGTTGTTCAGTGAGTTCTTTGACAGAGGCTTCAAGTACAGAGGTTGAAGCTGTTTCAGGAGCAGAGGCTGTTGTAGCAGCAGAGGTTGGTGTAGTGTTTTTCATTGAGGCGCTGGCATTTTTCACTTCTGTTGATAAGTTCTCAACTTTGGTGGAGATATCGGTTAGTGCCCTGGATGTGGATTCTGCAAGAGTGTCGAAAGAGCTTTTCAACTCCTTCAACGAATTGGTCATAGAGGTGACAAGGGTTTGGAACTCATCCCTTGCGACATATGGACATGGTGTAACCTCTAGGGGAACACATTCTTCCCCAGAGTGAGTCCTTGTTCCTAGGACGCCTTCTGTCGTCCCTGTTTGATGTTGAGGACGGAAGGACTTCCCTTCGATCCTAGAGCAGAGGCTTTTTGGGCCTCAGACTCTACGAAGGTTCTGTCAGAGACCTGATGCTGATCCACTCCAGAGGTGGGGACAACAGTATCTCCGAGTTTGCTCGGGGACTTGTCTAGAGTCCCTTCGCCATCGTGTTCTCTAGGCTCCTCTGAAGAGCCTTGGGGTCCTAAGTGTGTGCGTGTGGTAGAGGAAACGAATTCCTCTGCTAGGACTTCTGATGTGATCTGGGGCGATTGATCACGAATAAGAGGAGAATCCTTTTGAGAGGACTCCCTATGTATGGTTTCCCCGATATAAGTGGCACAAAGGAGGAAAAACGTTCCTCTGTCCGGTTAGATGGGGATGGGATCGAGCCGTGCTGCTTTGTTTCAATAATTTTTTCTGCCACTAGACTGGCAAAGCTAGATGTGTGGGTTGCACTGGGAGGGGGTTGTGGTTGTGTGCCTCTTCGCTCTTCGGCATCTTTTCGGTCTTCTTCCTCTGTCAAGCAACCTAAGGCAGGGGATTCTAGCCTAGAATCTATCTCTAGCCATGTATCCTCTGTTTCTACCATCTCCTATGTGAGATCAAGTTCTAGGTCGTAGCCGGGAGGAGAGGCAAACAGGTCAGAGTTCATCCTGCCCTCTAGGGTGTCTGCTTGAATATCCGCATGAGTTCTGTCATTGTCCTCCAGGTCGAAGTCAACATCTGCCACGATGACATTGGGGTTTGTGGTGTTCCACTCTGGGATGGCTTCTGCGGTCCACCCAGAAGTGTCCAAGGTGTTGGCGATGTCTGGGCGTTCAAGAAATGCAGAGAAGTCAGCTCCCTCTGTGTAGCGGATAGGCGTGGGGGATCGCAGAGGTTGTTCTTGGATTTGTTCTACTGCAGTGTCTGCTTCCTCTACGATGGTCTGCAGAGGAATTCTGGGTTTCCTGGCCTTCTTTCTCTTGGGTTTTGGGGCTCCCTCCTCAGAAGATTTGTCTTTTCTTTTCTTCTTTTCTTTTGGAGGAGGGGGTGCAGAGGATGCAACCACTGTTGTTTCCTTTGGTGGTTGTGAGGTTTATGCAGCACTGGTAGAAGTGCCCTCTGATGGTTTCTTGGCTTTGGGAGCCTTCTGTGTTTTAGAGGGCGTTGCTTCTGTTCTTTTGGATGCAGAGGATACCATCTTGCTTCTCTGAAGTCGAATTTTTTCTATTTTCTGCTCATGCTTTGCTATGGCTTCTGCCCCCACTTCTGCGCTTAACCTCTTAACTACTAGCGATCCTACAGGGGCTCCTAGATGCGGGGGTGTCACATGACTCGGTTCTGGAGTTCTGTGATCGCGTATGTAAGCTAACCTAAGATCTTCATCTGTCACATACGTCAGAAGTTTGGATGGCAGAGGCCGGCAGAACTGATAGACATCGATGTGTCGTGTAGGGGTCATTTTGTTCAAGAGGTAGGTTTTTACAATGGGCCCTTCCATTGGCCAATCATTCAAGATCAGCAGAGGTTCCAAGATGACTCTGATAGTCCTCTGGAATTGTAAGGCATGAAGTTCTTTGGCTTTGGGGCCCTTGGCTTTCTGTGTAGAGATCCGGTGGTCGATGGTGTTGACAAGTTCTTGCATCATAAGGGCTACAAAATCCAGAGGCAAATCATAGTACACCCCGTACATGATTGCCAAAATTTGATGAGAGGTTTGGTCAAGGCTACCCACTTTGCCTGTTAAGCATCTGTTGAGAATAGAAAATAGGGTGTTCCACAGAGGAGGGAAGTGGTTCCTCCTAAATTCGTTCCTTTTGTTGAGATGGGTGTTATAGCCCAACATCTCTGCGAAGTCGTAGAGCTCTCTGTCTGATGGGATCTTTGCATACTCTTTTATCCCTAAAAGACCTCTGGTGGGTAAGTTGAACTCCAAGGAGAGCATAGTTCTGTTGAACTTTAGTTCAAGGTTTTCTGATCTGTCTGGTTTGGATACATAACCCTTGATTTGTCTGTCTTCTTCATTGTAGTAGCAGCTCTGCCAGAACTGGTTCAGGTACCTGGCAGGTATTTGGGTGACATTCTTGGTTAGCAGAGTGTTTAGGGGGTGGTTTTCCAGGATATTTAACAATATAACATGTTCATCCCCAAAAGCTGTTCTTGAGGGAACAAGATAATGGTTATTTGGTTTAAGGGGAAGGGAGTTTTCGAACTGGTCATGGTCTAAGAAATACTGTAGGTGTATGGTCGGAGCAAAATCCACTGATTCGCCGCCTTGTTCTTGTTCCTGATTTCTGGCCATGGATGGGTGTTGGGAGTGCTCAGATCGAGCAGGGGAGTTCGCCGGAGAGTTGGTGGTTGCCATGGATGTTTTCTTTGAAGAAGGGAGTAGAAAATGAAGAGTTGCAGGTTCTTGCACAGTTCGCCGGAGATAATGAGGAGTGAAAATCGTAAAGGAGGAAGAAGAAGTGTGAACGGGGTTTTATAGCTAGGGGTAGAAACGGATAGAATTCCAACAGTAAAAGTGAATTCAATTTAATTTGGGGTCCGCACTCGAGTTCATACAGTTGTGGGCACGCTTCTGTACCGTCGTTTGACTGACACGACCAATAGAGGTGTGCCACGTCATTAGTGTCAGAGCACGATGTGACATCATGCGGCGACCATTAATGCTAGGCACGTGGGCGTCTCTATACCTAAATGACCGTTACTGTGGTAAATAACCCGCACCTACAGAACCCGTTTCTGTGCACACATATCAAATCGACATAAGCTCTGTAGTGGAATGAGATATGTGATCTGAAATCTTCTTCCATTAACTCTGTGGTTGCACCTTTACCAAAAACATTTGAAAAGACATTGGAAGTGATCGATAGAGTTTCCGTATAAAATTTGCAGTTACAGAGGCTCTGGCTTACAGAGGCTCTGTTGATCCCAACAAAGGCTCTATGACCGAAAATTTCTAAAAACGGAGAGCCCATAAAACTTTCTGATCATCCAAAGTTTTGACAGTTTTAGACTGTGTTTTTAGGACATATATGGAAATTGGTGTCCTGGAAAACTGTTTTGGAAAGTGGTTTTGTGCGAGTAGCCCACTCTTGGATTCTCCTTTGTTCGGCAAAGTCTGCGACTTCTGTGGATTTGATTGACCAAAACTCCTCTTTGGCTCCCCCTTGAATTATTTACTTATGTAGATCATTCAAGTTCTCCTTCTGCTCCCCCTTGACCTATGCTTGGATCAAATGTGATAAGCAAAGCATAAAACATAGGTCAAACTCACCAGAGGTTCTGTGGGAATTGGCAGAGGCTCTGATCAATTCCACATAAGCTCTGTCGGGTACAGAACTTTCAAAGATTAAGAATTCACATACTGAAAGATTGAAATATATACATATGTACAGGAGGATTAAGTCTTACTTACAGAGGTATCAGCTCATGTTTAGCATACCTAACTTACCCACCAAGAAAAGGAATCTTTTCTCATCGAGTGCCTTGGTGAATAAGTCTGCAAGCTAAAATTCAGTGGACACAAAGTACATCTCGATTGTGCCTTGTTCAACATGATGCTTCAAGAAGTGGTACCGGATATCAATGTGCCTCGTTTTAGAGTGCTGTACTGGATTGGCAGAGATAGCAATGGCACTCTTTGAGTCACATAGGATGGGAATCTTCTGAATGTCAAGACCATAGTCTTTTAGTTGAGTTCGCATCCACAGAACCTAGGAGCAACAACTAGCAGCAACAACATATTCGGCTTTTGCTGTAGATGTTGACACACAATTCTGCTTCTTTGAAGTCCAGATGACAAACTTACCACCCAGGAATTGGCAACCCCAGAGGTACTTTTTCGGTCAAGCTTGCATCCTCCATAATCTGAATCGCCATAAGATCAAAGCCAGAGTTCTTTGGATACCAGAGGCCAAGATTGTTGGTTCCCTTTAGGTATCTAAAGATCCTCTTTACAACAAGTAGGTGGGATTCCTTAGGGTTAGCTTGATATCTTGCACAGAGGCATGTGGCATACATTATATCTGGTCTACTGGCTGTTAAGTATAAAAGAGACCCAATCATGCCTCTGTAGAGCTTGCACTCTACAGACTTTCCTCCTGGATCTGAGTGTAACTTAGATCCAGTAGACATGGGGGTCTTCATGGCAGAGGCATCAGAGAGTTTGAACTTTGAAAGAATGTCAGAGACATATTTTGCTTGATTTATAAAAATTCCCTCTGATGATTGTTTGACTTGGAGTCCTAGGAAGAAGTTTAATTCTCCTATCATACTCATTTCAAACTCACTCTGCATGAGTTTTTCAAAATCAGTGCAATGTTGTGCATTGGTAGAGCCAAATATAATGTCATCCACATATATCTGCACAAGCAGAATCTCCTCACCTTTTCTCTTATAAAACAAAGTAGTGTCGGTTGTACCTCTTTCGAAATCATTACCAAGGAGAAAGGTTTAAAGGCGCTCGTACCATGCTCTTGGAGCCTGTTTCAGTCCATACAGAGCCTTATCAAGGTAGTAGACGTGGTTTGGGTACTTAGCACTTTCGAACCCCGGTGGCTGTTGGACGTATACTTCTTCTTGAATCTGACCATTCAGAAAGGCGGATTTTACATCCATTTGAAAAACCTTAAAACCTCTGTGGGATGCGAAGACTAAGAAGATCCTTATCGCTTCGAGCCGTGCAACAGGGGCAAAGGTCTCATCGTAATCTATTCCTTTTGCTTGGCAGTATCCCTTGGCCACCAATCTTGCCTTGTTTCTGATGACCACCCCATCCTCGTCCTTCTTGTTTCTAAAGACCCATTTTGTCCCTATAGCTTGTTTCCCTCTTGGCAGAGGAACTAAGGTCCACACTTTGTTTCTCTCAAACTGGAGAAGCTCTTCCTGCATTGCTTCTACCCAATTTGGATAATCTAGGGCTTCAGAAACTCTTTTGGGTTCGATCACACTGATAAAGTTTGTAAAGAAACAAAAATTAGCAGTGGCTGATCTCGTCTTTACTTTGTTTGAAGGACTGCCGATGATTTGGCTCTGAGGATGTCTCTTCGTCCACTTGGTCATCCTTGGAAGATGGTCATTTGCATCATCTAGTTGAACTTCTGTGGTTGCACACAGTGGTTCTGGTGCAACCTCTGTAGTAGATGGTACTTCTGTACTAGAACATGGTGTCTCAGCTTGTCGAGGTATTTCAATAAGAGTTGGTATTGATTCCTCTGAGGATATTGAGACCGAATCCTCGTTCTCCTCTAGTATTGCTTCCTCTGTTGCTGGAGTAGGTATTTCCAGTGCCTCTGTAGTGGTATTCTTGGTTACATCATCTTCTGCTTGCTCCCCCTCGACACTTGCATCTGCACGATTAATGGAAGAGGGTGAAGTATTTGAGGGACCATTCAGAGATATACCTGAATCAGTCTGGTAGACAGAAGATGTTTCTCCAGAGGCTCTGGTGGCTCCAGCAGAGGGGTCAATATCATCATGGAACATCTCTTCAAATAGCAGATTTAGTTCTGCTTCTCTTGTCTTGGAAATGCCAGAGGACTCCTTTTTCAGTCCGAGTTTTGAACTGATTTGTTCAGAAGTCTTCTGAAAAGAGTCGTCAAAAGAAACATTGATACTCTCCACAATTGATCGGGTCCGCAGAAGATACACTCTGTAGGCCTTAGAAGTGGTAGAGTACCCAATGAACTTGCCTTCATCTGCCTTCACATCAAACTTTCCTCTAGCTTCTCTGTCGTTGACGACAAAGCACTTGCATCCAAATACATGGAAGAACTTGGTATTTGGTCTCCTTTGATTGATCAAATGGTACGGTGTTTTGATGTGTCTCTTCACTATTGTTGATCGATTCTGTGTGAAACAAGCGGTTGACACAGCTTCTGCCCAAAAAGATGTTGACAATCCAGATGCGGTCAGCATTGTTCTTGCAGCCTCCACAAGCGTGCGATTTTTGCGTTCGACCACGCCGTTCTGTTGTGGGGTGCGTGCAACAGAGAAGTTCTGCGAGGTGCCTTCTTCTGTAAGGTAAGCTTCAATGACAAAGTTTTTGAATTGTGTGCCATTGTCGCTTCTTAACTTTTGAATCCTGCACTCATAAAGAACCTGGATTCTTTTCATTAGATTAATCAGAATGTTTTGAACATCTGATTTCTTTCGGACAAATTCCACCCAAGTATATCTTGAATATTCATCAATCAACACTAGCATATACTTCTTGCCACCTAGGCTCTGTGTAGCAATGTGACCGCATAGGTCAACATGAAGCATGTACAGAGGCCTAGGGCAAGACACATCAGTCTTGCCTTTATGGGAAGCTCTCTTGAGTTTTCCCATTTCGCAAGCAGAACACAAATGATCTTTGCTAAATTTGACATTAGGAAGACCTTTAACAAGATCAAGTTTGACAAGCTTATCTAGAGTATGAAAGTTTAGATGGCAGAACCTGTTATGCCATAACCAAGCTTCTTCGTTCTTGCACGCGACAAGATAGAGCTTGTCCTTTTTGTTCTTGACACTGAAGTTCATGAGGTACAGATCACCTTTTCTTTCGGCTCACAAAAGTTCAACTCCTGTATCTTCCCCTTGCAGAGAGCAGAAGGTTCTTTTGAACATAACGTCGAAACCCGTATCGCAAAGTTGGCTAACACTGAGAAAATTGTGATTAAGGCCATCCACATATGCAAAGGTAACTGATCCTCCTCCAAGTTTGTCTTTATAGCCTTTTATATACCCCTTCTTATTATCTCCAAAGGTAACTGATCCTCCTCCAAGTTTGTCTTTATATGAGGATAGTAGATCTCTGTCTCCAGTCATATGCCTTGAGCACCCGGAGTCTAGGTACCATATCGGCACATACTGCTTCTGCAACATAATCAGAGATTTTTAGGTACCCATTTCCAAATGGGTCCAGGTTTGTTAGGGGTCTTTAAGGTTGCCTTAGCATCCTTAGGTTTGGTTTTAACCTCTTTCGAAGAACCATCTTGTTTCTTCTTACCCTTGAATTTTGCATTCCTTTTGGGTCTAGAGAGGAAACATCGAGGGCTGGAGAAGTGTTGGTTCAGTTGATACATAAGATCGAAGCAATGACAATATTTGATATGCGAAGAAATTTGCTTAAACTTTTCATTAAAAGAACTGAATATGGGTACAGAGGCTTTATTATTACAATCTTTCCTAGCATTAGACTTCCTATTACAAGAAGACCTATCTAGGCTAGATTGATGTTTTGAAAATTCTCTCTCAGGAGTAGCCTTCTGTTGAGCCCATCTTTTGTGGTGGTGAACCTCTGCTGATTTCACTGTCATAGAAGGAAAAGATTTGTCATTTTCAACCCATTTACCCTTTTGTTGCCAAGTTAATTTTTCTTGAAATGGCCTAAAAGGTTTTGGAGCTTTTGAACTTTGAAAGGAATTTTCTTTTTCTTGTTTGATTTTCTCAAGATCAAGAGAGGTTTTTGCTTGTATACACATGTCCAAAAAGTCCGGGCAGATAGGAACACTTGTGATTTTCTCCTTTGGAGGAATGATTTTGTTAAGAATTCCAGAGGGAAGTTTAAATATCTCTGATTCACAAGAAACTATCTCTGACTCAATTGATTCAGTCTCAGATTCGTTAGAGGATGAATCATCCTCGTATACAGAGGTTGAGTCACAAAGGCCTCTGTCGCTAGAGGCAGGACTTTCTGAGCGTGTGCCATACTCACTTTCTTCCTTTCTTTTGGAAATATCTTCCAAGTCAACAGAAGTGTTCATCAAGATTTCCTCAGAGAGATTTTGTTCAACAGAGGGTGTACTAAGGTTCTCATAAAAATTGTTCTTGCCAATTTCCATCACCTCATTTTCAGAAATGTGTTGCAGTTTTTCTTCTGAAGAAGCAGACATGAACTCAGGTGCCTCTGCCGATAGTTTCTTTTCAGAATCTATGGTGCAGACAAAAGCAACCTGGGTCTGAGTCTCAGGGTCACCAAACTTGAAGATTCCTATCTGATCTTTAGTTTTCAGATATCTCTTAGGTTTGGAGTCTCTTTTGACAGAGGCTGAGGGTGACAAATCTGTGTTTTGATACCACACATTTATCATCTTCAGAGGTTTCCTCTTGTGAGGTTCCCCGGAGATTTTCTGCCTTTTGCTTACAGAGAGTAGATTTCCAATACAAAACAGAGAAGACAGGGACTTGTCTCTTTTGGTTCCAGTACAGGGATCTATATCACAGAAGCCAATTCCCCTTCTTCCTATTTGTGTATTAACCTTTTCGTATACCTTCTGTGCATCTTGATACTTCTTAATTAAAAGGTCTCTGCTGAGTAGGTCTTGATGAAGGACTTCTCTTTCTCTTTGAAAGAAGTTCTTAAGAGCAAGAATATTCATTCTATTACTCTCATTGTCCAAAAGTTCCTTTGTTTTAGCTTTAAGGGCAGATTTGAGATTTGAGATCTGAAATCTTTTCTTTTAAAGGATTTAGATTTTTATGCCAATTAGTTTCAATCTCTTCCTTTTCTAAAGATATTTTTGCCTTTTCTTGAGTGAGAAGTATGGCTTCTCTCTCAAAGAATGCAAGCTTTTTCTGAATATCAGCACAAGTCTTTTTGAGTTCAGTGTAATCTCTTGTCAGTTTAAGCAGATTAATTTCAGTTTCATTAGAGGTAGAGTCAGAAGTGGATACCTCACTGTCAGAATCTGAGGAGCTGACTTCTGCCATTCCGCAGAACAGGGCGTTCTTCTTCTCACCTTCGTCAGAAGATTCGTCGGACAGCCAGTTTTCTTGCTCCACCATGAGCGACTTCTGAGCATAGTACTCTGCCTTCTTTTTGTAAAAGGCAGAGTCTCTCTGTGGGCGATTGGGTTTGCTCCTGCAGTCTGCTTCATAGTGGCCTGGCTTTCCACAGTTAAAACTTCCCTGGTTCGGGGGTGCATTTCCAGCTCTGTCACCGGACCTCTGTTGGTGATCACCACCTCTGTCACTTGACCTCTGTTGGTCATTTGAACCTTCTCTTCCTTGGTTCCTCGATTTATACTTCTCACCCCGATCATCTCTCCCATCACGTTCATGCCTAGTCTTCTTCCGGTAACCTCTGCTGCCAAACTCTCTTGTCAATAAAGCTAAAGATTTAGCTATCGAGGCCATGGTTGCGTCTTCTTCATCCACCAGCTCTTCCTCCTCACTATCCACCACCAGTAACTTCTTCTTTTTCTCCTTCTTCTCTTCCACAACTTTCTCCTTCTTAGGCTTTTCTTTTGCCTCTGTTGCCTTGCCTACCAATGCAAGGGGTCCACCAGTTTGAGCTTTCGCCTGAGCTATATGAGATTCTTGTGCAGCCAATGTTCCGTAGAGATCCGACAGAGTCCAGGTGTCCAAGTCATGATTTGTTTGTAGGGACATGGACAGCTGAAGCCATTCTTCGTTTAGGCTCTTGAGGAACATGACGTTGTTTTCCTCAGAGGTTCTGTGGATCCCGAACTTCTTGCACTTGTTGATCAGCGGTTGAATCTGTCGTATGTGGTCTGCAGAGTCTCTGACGGCAGAGCTTTGAAAGCGTAGTACTCATTGATACATTGAGCCCTTCTATTCTTCTGAGTCTTAGCTCCACCTTCTAATTGTTTCTCTAGTTCTTTCCACAGATCGTGGGCAAATTCACATGCGTCCAGAGACTGGAAGAGGTCATTTGGAATGGCCATTATCAGAAGTCTCTTGGCCTTCTGTGCGAACTCATACTTCTCCCAGTCCTGTGGAGACCATTTGTCAATAGCCTTTGGTTTGTCATACTCAGGGACATCTGGAGTGTCTGTTGTGGCTGGTACTCGTGGTACTGTGACCATAGGAATGAAAGGAGGGTTATGGATGTAATGGAGGAGTTCTTTGTCAGTACACTCAAAGAAGTGGATCATACGGATTTTCCACTGACGGTACTAATCTCTTAGCAGAGTTGGGGGCTTGGTTAATGAACCAACAGTAAAGAAATTGGCAGTGTTCGCCATTTGAGCAGTTTTGAAAAATAGCAGAAAACAGAGTATGTCGGGAAAAACTTCAGATGATGGGACAGACTTGTTGAAATGAGTTTAGGTCTTTAAAAACTTGAACATTGTTAGAGTCGAACGAGTCAAAAATAGCAGAAAAACAGAGGCTGTTTGAAATGAGTGAAAAACAGGTCAAAATCAGTCCAAAAATCTACCAAAATGAGTCGAGATCATTGTTAGAGTTGATCCTTTAATATTGAAAATCAAAGTTTGCTCTGATACCAATTGTTGATCCCAATATAGACTCAACAATGATATTAATCTCGATAGTTCAAACAAATTTATATACGGAAGCGTTTTTAACAGAACTAAAGAGAAATGCTCGGTAGAAAAACACAGAATCAACTAAGTGAAACAGTAATAACACAAGAGTTTAGCTCAATGATTCACTTTCAATAGATTCTTCAAGAACACCAAGAACACCGTAAGTGTGTGTGATACAAGATAGTATGCTCTAATCTGGTGTGTGTGTAGTGCAAAGTTGCTCTTAAAGGTCTGGAAGAGACCTTCTATTTATACTACTTTACAGGGGACAAGTTGGAGACAGGAAGTACTAAGTTACAAAGACAACATCGTGGGACTGTGACTGATACAACGTTAATGTAGTGCGCCGCATTCTGTAAAGGCTGTAACCCATCAGAGGATGACACATGGAATGTGCAGGGCACGCCTTGTACGAATGATCTTCAGAATCTTCGTACAGCAGAGGCACGTGAGATGCACGATTGTCTTTGTCTTTATCTTCAAGTAACTTCAAGCTTCAAGTCTTCATACCACAGAGGCTCTGTGGCCTTGTCCTCTGAAAGTCTTCTGCAGAAAGGTTTGCTCTTGGTGTCTCGGCAGAGGCTCTGTCGATGATCTATACTTAGCCTATTTTTCAATACTTCTTAAACACAGAAGTTGGAGCTAACACAATCACTAACATATCTCTTGTAGTCATTGTGGTTTACTTGTATTTGATCTTTACACAACCTTTGATCAGTCAATCACAAAAATAATATCACTAACACTTTTTTTATCGCACAAACCAAACCCTTCAATAAATTATCGCAAAATTCAACTTGCCATAAAATTTGGAAAATGTTATCGCTCACTTAAGATGCGATAACTACTGTTCACTACAAGTTATCGCACATAAACACTATTCACCGAATATTATCGCACGACACATATGCGATAAAACCCGCCTGAACTTTTATCGCACAAAACATATGCGATGAAACTTTTTATCGCACAATTTTCCTGCGACAACTTTGAACACTTCCACGCGCGATAAAGATGAACTTGTTCCACGCGACAAAGATGAAATCAGATCCAAAAATCCTAAGATCCACTAATACTTGTCCAAATGACCTGAAATTTCGCAGAGTGGTTCGCGAGGGTACTCTAAACATGTTTAATTCTTGGAGTATTACCAAGAAACACACAGAAAGCAGAATTCGATCCCAAAACAGTGAGTTTTCAACTTTTTCACAAAAATCCAATTTTGATCTTTCTAGCTTGAGTTACTGTAATTTGGCGGAATCAAATTACACAGAAACACTCCTGGAATGAACTTGATCAACACTAATCCATCTAATCCTCAAAATCAGTCCAAAGTCGATCAAATGTCTCCAAAAATGTCGAAACTAAAAAACTAGTCAAAAATCGTGAAAATTTTGAATGATCTGATCTAGATTGCTTGCTCTGATACCAATTGTGATCCCAAAGACAAGTAATCAAACACTCAATCTAATGTCACAAGTCATCTCTCATTAATATCTAAAAGTAGTGATTACAAGTAGAGAGAGAATACAAGTGTATGAGTTAAGCACATATATGAAATGAACTACAACTTAGGCTATTTATACCTTAGCTATACAATTACATAAATGGTCCCTCAACTTAATACAATATATGAAATATGGAACTAACGTGACAGAAAAACAACTTCTCTGTGTATGTGTTTGTGTAAAAAATGATTGAAGCAACATATGCTTGATCAAGCTCAATATGTGTAAACTATTGAGACACAACAAGTTTTACACGGACTCAATGTGCATGATCGAAGTTCGAAGGCGGGGACAAACTTTCTTCTTTTTCAATATCCAAATCTTCCGAATGAATATTAGATAACATATATGTTGCGTCCCCAAGAAAAATTGAAACACCTCCTTTTTAAGAAAAATATGAGTAGCTGGTGAGGTTAAAACAAGAGTTGGCATGAGCTTACTGTCTTTTTCAATCACGAAAGAATTATGAACCAACAGTAATGTGGATGCCCAACTTAGAAGTGGTTGGTACAGAGTTATCTTATTCTTTTAACTATGTTCTCACACCCTCTTTTTGTTTTTAGTCAGCTCACTTCTAACCAAACTCTCATTTTCATTTTACCTCGACGCAATGAGATTACTCAAACATATGAGTTATCTCCCCCACTCTTTGATGTATGACCCTTCACCACTCAATCACTCAGGGATAACTTCTTGGATAGAAAACATAGGTTTACGTGAATCCATAGAACTATGTTAAGCTATCACACTGACCCTATGAAATTTTGTCCTAAAAAGTTTTGTTGTTCAACGGTTTAACGTGATCAAAAGTCAACATATGCAAATGAAGTGTATCTAACCCACATTATGCAAATACGTGCTCCAATGCATGACTAACTCAAAACCCCTTCATTGCTAATTTCCAAATGAAGTCAAACCACATATATATATATATATATATACTCAAATACTTTATAACTTGATAATGTATATAATTCACAATAATTTATAAAGCCCAAAAAGTATCAAGAGTGCGTAAATGTCAAATGGTATTCACTTATGAGACAAAACACTCAAAAGGGCATATTTTAAAATAAAACGCAATTAAGTGCATAACACATCCAAAGCTCCATCTCGAGCTACTAAAACCGGAAACAAAATCCCAAAGACCCATTTGAGTATAAATCAAGCCCGTAAAGGCAAAATAAACGTTTGGCTAAATACACGAGCCAACATGGTTACATAAACCAAAATACCTCTTTACCCAAAATCTTTGTCTCTTAAATCTCAATTGGCCTTCGTCCCAAAATCAAAAGGTTTACAATTTCCAAAATGTTCATAAGGTCGAGATTGACCAAAATCCACAACTCACACGTTCACATATTCAAAACGTACCAAATCATAAACTTTGTATAATCTCAACAAACACTAAAAGTGAATTTTGACCAAATAACCTCCACTTAAGCAATAACTTAACAAAACACTTTAATTCATGATTTATTTATCAATTACCCAAAAATCCCAAATGTGGGTGTTTTATAAGATTTGTAAAGCTCAACACTTCAAAACCCACTAAATAACTCAACAATTGATAATTTTATGTAAAACACATAAATGCTTTAAAATAAACATTTTTGCATGTACAACGTTTTCACAAATCAACTTGAACTCACCTTGCTAGATTTAGGCTAAATCTAGATTTTCCCCAACTTGAGCTCCTTTGAAGAAACTTGAATCCTCAAGCCCGAACTTCCAAAAAACTAGATCCACAAGTTTTCAACCATAAATAATTATCCTCAAACACTTTGAGTCGTTTCCCCAAACATATTACATCAAAATCACCAAAATACCAAAACCCCAATTTCTTAGATGGAGAAAAGAGAGAAGCTTACCTCAACCACCACCAAATACTCTTGGATCTCCCAATAAACTTCAAGACTCTTACTAGATCCTTGAAGAGCTCTAAAAAAACATAGCAACTTGAATCACTAAAATCGGAGTTGTGGTTCAAAGCTTGGTGGTATGATTAGGTGTTAAATTTTGGAAGTCGAGGCCAAGAACCGTTAGTGTATTTTGAGGGTTGTAGTCCAATTTTAAAAGATAATGGTATCGTTTGTAGTGGTCTTAAGAGGTTCAATTGTGATAAGTAGATTTAGTGGGATGACCTTCCTTGAATGGTAAAAGAATCAGTCGATTGGATGATTGTTAATTGGACGCATTCTTGGGGTTGTATAATCGATGGGTCAGTGACGACTGTCTGTTATGGAGTCTAATAGAGCTCGTTAGAATTAAGTGACAGTTCAGCAGCGGGAACAATTGGATTTGGAGATTTTGTTGGTTTCGATAGTAATCATTGGTGGCATGATTGGAGAAAACGTTTAAGAGCATGTGGACATGGACTGATTAAGAGTCAGGATCTGCCGTTGGGGAAGTATGGAACACCTAAGGTTGGGAGGCAACCGAAGCCATGCAGTTAGAAACTACTCTAGCAAGTTGAACATTTATTCGGATGTAAGGGTAACGTATTGGGGTGGACATTGATTGTAAGGGAACTAGATTTTGAGGATGAAATCTCTTTTAAGGTTGGGAGGATTGTAGCACCCCGATCTTTGGAAGGTATCAATCTTTTAAGATAAATATGATGTTAGTGCAAGAATTGTATTCAAGACTTATGTGTATATGTTAATAAGGACATAGTCAAAGTCAAAGTATTATTGTTAAAAGTCAAAAGTCAATGTTAGTAAGTGGATAGTCAAGGGGTATATAATGTGAAGTGTAAGGGATAGAGATAGAAGTTCAATCATACGTGTAATAGATGGATGGCTTTCTAGAGAGAGAGAGTTTAGAGAGAGAAAGTAGATCCCATTCTCATCTTGTACAATTCTCTCATCTAATTGAAGATCTCTCATTGCAATTCTATTGTTACCTGTTAAAGATTGGACTCACAAGTGGTATCAGAGCCTAATCAGATCGTTTTGTGCATCGATTCATACATTTTTGTCAATTTTTGGAAGAAAATTGATGATTTGAGATTTGAGTTTTT
Source organism: Saussurea involucrata (assembly GCA_033807775.1). NCBI lineage: Eukaryota > Viridiplantae > Streptophyta > Magnoliopsida > Asterales > Asteraceae > Saussurea > Saussurea involucrata. The sequence continues at coordinate 52,583,182 of CM066312.1, read as the reverse complement.
GAGATCTTTCTAAAAAATCTTCAAAAATTTGGAATTCGTTTGTGTTTTTGATCGATTCAACTTCATAGATCGATTCCATTTTGTTATTTGGAACATTTTTCAATCAAAGATTTTGATTTTTATCATAAAAATCAATTTTTGAAAATCACAATATCAAACAGTGTTCTTCATTTTTTGTTTTTTCGAAGGTTTTCAGAAAATGATGATAGATCTTCATGTTTAATTGTGTTCTGATCTTGTTGATTTCACAGATCAATGTCTGTTTGTTGCTTCTAACAGATTATGTTGATCCCATTTCAAGCAAACAATAGAAGAAATCCATAGAAAATAGACATAAGATGAAGATTAAGAACATAATATTCAAGAACTCATCCCATATGCTTTGATTGATTCAATATGGATGGGAAATTGGAAAGAACACCACACTTTTACATTTGATCGACTCTCATGTGAAAACACCTAGTCTTTGTGTGTTTGTGTGCTCTCTCCAAATGACCTAATGAAAAATGGAACCCTGAAATCCTTTATAAAGGGTCCATTTACAAGATAAAAAGGGCTAAGCCCATATAACTAGCTAAAAGCCCATAAGCTAATTATAAAGCCCTATTACAATTTCTTTATAAAACACTCTTTTAAATTAGGGGCTAATTTAAGCTAACAATCTCCCCCTAATGTTTTATAAAGAAAGCATCATCTTATAGTCTCCCCCTTGCTTTCTTTAGAAACTTTGGCGTTCCGTTCTTCGAGTCTTCAAAGCATCAAGAGCTCCCCCTCAAATGTAGGCTCATCTTCTTGAAAGACCGAGACAAATAACCCCATTTTGTCCAGCTTTCATGACTCAACTTTACCGCTGTTTTGAACCATCAAGGAGCCTTTTTGAGAGAAAACATAATTCATCCATTTTGGATGAAAAACGAGTGAGTTGTGTAAGTTTTCCCTCAGCTGCGCAGAACGGTCGTCAAAACTGAAAATTTGACGCTTAAGATCCCGTTTAGTAAGCATTCAGCACCGAGCTTTAATCGTGAATAACAGAGGAGTGAGTGACAATCAATATGTCACAATAGCAGCATGAAACCGTGAAGAACCGTCGAGAGAACACCGTTCTTGAAAGCGGAAAGAGCACGAATGAAATGCAATGCTTTCGGTCCAGCAAGAGTCCATTGACTTTGACACAAAATCTGACCATTTATAACGCTGATTGAGATCCAACTCAAAACATGAAAAAGTTTCATCTGTGTCTTAGGATTTCAACGCAACTGAACTCATGCGAATCGGAGCACCGAGTAAAAGGTTGTGTGCGTGTTTCTGAAGCAGCACAAAGCTGTCAGAAAAATCTGAAAATTTCGGGCATCGGGCTTCGGGCTTTTGTATTATTTTTCACAGAGGCTCTGCACATCAGTACAGAGGCTCTGGTCAGATTCACAGAGGCTCTGCCCTTGTACAGAGGCTCACAATCTATGGAATCACATGTAACTCAACAGAGCTCTCTGCCTTTAACTGGACAACTTATTTTGGACAACAGCTTTCTGATCGTCTGATCCATACAACAACAATCAGCTTTGATCAGCAGAGCTTCTGAATGGATTTTCAGAGGCTTTGCACTTTGAAATCGGATGTAAATCTTCTACTCTCCTCGAATAAACTTTGCTGAATTGGATTAAGACTGTTGCACGTAACTTCTGGACGTGCGTGAATGTGTAAAAGCAGCAACGATTTTCTGATAGGATCCTTAACAGCACACGATCAAGCACAGAGGCTCTGTGCGACTTCACAGAAGCTCTGTGCAATCAGCTTCTGTGAATCGTTGTACACTTCTAGATTTAGACAACACTTTTAAGCACAGTGGATTCTTCTGAACCAAGCTCTGCACATGTACAGAGCTTCTATGGACAGCAGCTGATCGCACACAGATGGCTCTGAACAATCTTCTGTCAGAAATATCATGGTCAGAGGTAAAACAACAGCATCCTCTGAACTTACAAAAAAAACTTCTGATGTCTTTCATAGGATCTGAATAGACCACAACACATTCCGCGCAAAACTCTACAACTCTGCATTTTTCAAAATCACTCTGAGTAAACAGAAAGATTCTTTGGACAAGTTTGTTGGCTTCTCTGGACTGTAATGAACCAGCTGTGCACATTTCGAAGGGTGATCTACTCTACACACTTTGAAATCAGAAAGTATTTCTGATCTACATCACTCTCAATGTTTGGATAGTCTTTTGCATGTTCAGAGGCTCTGAGCCTTCCTCTGTGTTCTGCTTCTGAACTTAAAAACAGTTCAACACACTTTGATCAACTTTTGAACATTAGAGGCATCCCCTCTAGATATCCTCAACAAACCTCTACTAATCAGCTCTGTCAATTACTCTTTGAACGCAACAGCTTTGTCATAGGCACAACTTGACAGAGTTTGAGATCTGCTGCTGCACCTGCTTCAAGTAGAAGAATAGGGCTGTTTGATCACACATGCAGTAGCAATTTGATTAAAAAAATTACAATAGCAATTGCTTTCTGATGTTCTTTGAATGGAAACATCAGCTCTGAACAAGCAACTTCTGTTAGCTTGAATTATGAGTTATCCAAACAACTTTCCGCACAGATCTTAACAACTTTGCGGAGAGCTTAATATTGACAACAATCTGATCAACAACAACAAACAATTGTTCTGCAGAGTTTGATCAACTAGACAGCAGTTTAAGTTTTGTCAGCTATTTGTTTTCAAATTCTCAGGTCCAAACTTGTCTGAAGTATCCAACAACTCAGAAACAGTGATAACATCATCTCTGGACAGCAGACAATCTGTTTAAACCAGCTCAATATCCATCGGATTTGATTCTTTGTTAGTTTCTGCTTTGAGTTTGTGATCAACAATACTTTTCAAAATCAAAATCTGAACTTTCTGTTCATTGATGCTGGCTGTTTGTATCAACATTTGCAGAAGACAGCCAACTTGACAGCCCCATGAATAATACTGCACAGATTTGAATTGGAAAACAGCAGGTAGCATTCCAAATCTGGATTGAACACAGGTGCTGATCTGCAAAAATAAGCCCAAACAGCAGCCAAACAGCAGCTGAAACTGCAGCCAAACAGCAGCTTAAACTGAAGCCAAACAACAGCTTAATTCTGTCATATTTGTTGCACATATCCAAGTTCAGCTGGGCACTTAAGAGCTGACTTAAGATTTGAAATTGAAGCTTTGTTCATTAATCTTCTGTCACATGAAGCAAACTTTGAAACGGCTATAGTGTACTCATTCTGTTAAGCTTCTCAATAACTTACACATCAGCTTAACAGCTTGCAAAGTGTCTTTCTAAATCAGGATAGCATCAATCTTTTCAAAATTGTTTAATATCTGATTACACACAATCTGTCGAAGTACTTTGAATGAGCTCATGACAACAACAAATATAATATCAATTTGAACATAGTAGCTTAATGGACAAGCTTTGCTGTCACAGATTCACCATAACAGTCTGTTGTTTATTTAAAAAAACTGAATAACTGACAACACTTGATTGGATTCTCAATAAACAGTTTTGTAAATGTGTTATACAAGCAGCGGAAAGTAAACAAAATCTGGGTCAAAGGGAGTCCAATCTCGAATAAAATCAAGGTCAGATCTGAAATCCACAACCTAACTATCGAGATGCTAAAATAGCGATGGACTAAAGCACACACAAGGATGGGATCATAGATCAACCATCTACTTAGTGCTTATCAAATCAGACCAATAAAGTAGGAAGGATCAAAACACACACATGTAATAAATCTGATCAAATTTGATCCAAATAGAATCAAATCTTCACTTAGACATTTCATCAAACATGTGGTGTGCAGAAACAAATTTTGTGTGTAGAATCATTCAGTTTCTGTCAAAACTTATTTAAATCTCATTTAAAACAAAGATTGGATTTCCAATAAGCACAAAACAGAAAATGAGACATAGAGATGATATTTGTGTTTAGGCGCATGTGATTTAACCGATCAAAGCACCAAAACACCAAATAAACCATCTAATACTTCTATTGTTGCCATAGATGACCGGTTTTGAAGAAAAGATTCTTCAATCGGCTCTGATACCAATTGTTGATCCCATTTCAAGCAAACAATAGAAGAAATCCATAGAAAATAGACATAAGATGAAGATTAAGAACATAATATTCAAGAACTCATCCCATATGCTTTGATTGATTCAATATGGATGGGAAATTGGAAAGAACACCACACTTTTACATTTGATCGACTCTCATGTGAAAACACCTAGTCTTTGTGTGTTTGTGTGCTCTCTCCAAATGACCTAATGAAAAATGGAACCCTAAAATCCTTTATAAAGGGTCCATTTACAAGATAAAAAGGGCTAAGCCCATATAACTAGCTAAAAGCCCATAAGCTAATTATAAAGCCCTATTACAATTTCTTTATAAAACACTCTTTTAAATTAGGGGCTAATTTAAGCTAACAATCTCCCCCTAATGTTTTATAAAGAAAGCATCATCTTATAGTCTCCCCCTTGCTTTCTTTAGAAACTTTGGCGTTCCGTTCTTCGAGTCTTCAAAGCATCAAGAGCTCCCCCTCAAATGTAGGCTCATCTTCTTGAAAGACCGAGACAAATAACCCCATTTTGTCCAGCTTTCATGACTCAACTTTACCGCTGTTTTGAACCATCAAGGAGCCTTTTTGAGAGAAAACATAATTCATCCATTTTGGATGAAAAACGAGTGAGTTGTGTAAGTTTTCCCTCAGCTGCGCAGAACGGTCGTCAAAACTGAAAATTTGACGCTTAAGATCCCGTTTAGTAAGCATTCAGCACCGAGCTTTAATCGTGAATAACAGAGGAGTGAGTGACAATCAATATGTCACAATAGCAGCATGAAACCGTGAAGAACCGTCAAGAGAACACCGTTCTTGAAAGCGGAAAGAGCACGAATGAAATGCAATGCTTTCGGTCCAGCAAGAGTCCATTGACTTTGACACAAAATCTGACCATTTATAACGCTGATTGAGATCCAACTCAAAACATGAAAAAGTTTCATCTGTGTCTTAGGATTTCAACGCAACTGAACTCATGCGAATCGGAGCACCGAGTAAAAGGTTGTGTGCGTGTTTCTGAAGCAGCACAAAGCTGTCAGAAAAATCTGAAAATTTCGGGCTTCGGGCTTCGGGCTTTTGTATTATTTTTCACAGAGGCTCTGCACATCAGTACAGAGGCTCTGGTCAGATTCACAGAGGCTCTGCCCTTGTACAGAGGCTCACAATCTATGGAATCACATGTAACTCAACAGAGCTCTCTGCCTTTAACTGGACAACTTATTTTGGACAACAGCTTTCTGATCGTCTGATCCATACAACAACAATCAGCTTTGATCAGCAGAGCTTCTGAATGGATTTTCAGAGGCTTTGCACTTTGAAATCGGATGTAAATCTTCTACTCTCCTCGAATAAACTTTGCTGAATTGGATTAAGACTGTTGCACGTAACTTCTGGACGTGCGTGAATGTGTAAAAGCAGCAACGATTTTCTGATAGGATCCTTAACAGCACACGATCAAGCACAGAGGCTCTGTGCGACTTCACAGAAGCTCTGTGCAATCAGCTTCTGTGAATCGTTGTACACTTCTAGATTTAGACAACACTTTTAAGCACAGTGGATTCTTCTGAACCAAGCTCTGCACATGTACAGAGCTTCTATGGACAGCAGCTGATCGCACACAGATGGCTCTGAACAATCTTCTGTCAGAAATATCATGGTCAGAGGTAAAACAACAGCATCCTCTGAACTTACAAAAAAAACTTCTGATGTCTTTCATAGGATCTGAATAGACCACAACACATTCCGCGCAAAACTCTACAACTCTGCATTTTTCAAAATCACTCTGAGTAAACAGAAAGATTCTTTGGACAAGTTTGTTGGCTTCTCTGGACTGTAATGAACCAGCTGTGCACATTTCGAAGGGTGATCTACTCTACACACTTTGAAATCAGAAAGTATTTCTGATCTACATCACTCTCAATGTTTGGATAGTCTTTTGCATGTTCAGAGGCTCTGAGCCTTCCTCTGTGTTCTGCTTCTGAACTTAAAAACAGTTCAACACACTTTGATCAACTTTTGAACATTAGAGGCATCCCCTCTAGATATCCTCAACAAACCTCTACTAATCAGCTCTGTCAATTACTCTTTGAACGCAACAGCTTTGTCATAGGCACAACTTGACAGAGTTTGAGATCTGCTGCTGCACCTGCTTCAAGTAGAAGAATAGGGCTGTTTGATCACACATGCAGTAGCAATTTGATTAAAAAAATTACAATAGCAATTGCTTTCTGATGTTCTTTGAATGGAAACATCAGCTCTGAACAAGCAACTTCTGTTAGCTTGAATTATGAGTTATCCAAACAACTTTCCGCACAGATCTTAACAACTTTGCGGAGAGCTTAATATTGACAACAATCTGATCAACAACAACAAACAATTGTTCTGCAGAGTTTGATCAACTAGACAGCAGTTTAAGTTTTGTCAGCTATTTGTTTTCAAATTCTCAGGTCCAAACTTGTCTGAAGTATCCAACAACTCAGAAACAGTGATAACATCATCTCTGGACAGCAGACAATCTGTTTAAACCAGCTCAATATCCATCGGATTTGATTCTTTGTTAGTTTCTGCTTTGAGTTTGTGATCAACAATACTTTTCAAAATCAAAATCTGAACTTTCTGTTCATTGATGCTGGCTGTTTGTATCAACATTTGCAGAAGACAGCCAACTTGACAGCCCCATGAATAATACTGCACAGATTTGAATTGGAAAACAGCAGGTAGCATTCCAAATCTGGATTGAACACAGGTGCTGATCTGCAAAAATAAGCCCAAACAGCAGCCAAACAGCAGCTGAAACTGCAGCCAAACAGCAGCTTAAACTGAAGCCAAACAACAGCTTAATTCTGTCATATTTGTTGCACATATCCAAGTTCAGCTGGGCACTTAAGAGCTGACTTAAGATTTGAAATTGAAGCTTTGTTCATTAATCTTCTGTCACATGAAGCAAACTTTGAAACGGCTATAGTGTACTCATTCTGTTAAGCTTCTCAATAACTTACACATCAGCTTAACAGCTTGCAAAGTGTCTTTCTAAATCAGGATAGCATCAATCTTTTCAAAATTGTTTAATATCTGATTACACACAATCTGTCGAAGTACTTTGAATGAGCTCATGACAACAACAAATATAATATCAATTTGAACATAGTAGCTTAATGGACAAGCTTTGCTGTCACAGATTCACCATAACAGTCTGTTGTTTATTTAAAAAAACTGAATAACTGACAACACTTGATTGGATTCTCAATAAACAGATTTGTAAATGTGTTATACAAGCAGCGGAAAGTAAACAAAATCTGGGTCAAAGGGAGTCCAATCTCGAATAAAATCAAGGTCAGATCTGAAATCCACAACCTAACTATCGAGATGCTAAAATAGCGATGGACTAAAGCACACACAAGGATGGGATCATAGATCAACCATCTACTTAGTGCTTATCAAATCAGACCAATAAAGTAGGAAGGATCAAAACACACACATGTAATAAATCTGATCAAATTTGATCCAAATAGAATCAAATCTTCACTTAGACATTTCATCAAACATGTGGTGTGCAGAAACAAATTTTGTGTGTAGAATCATTCAGTTTCTGTCAAAACTTATTTAAATCTCATTTAAAACAAAGATTGGATTTCCAATAAGCACAAAACAGAAAATGAGACATAGAGATGATATTTGTGTTTAGGCGCATGTGATTTAACCGATCAAAGCACCAAAACACCAAATAAACCATCTAATACTTCTATTGTTGCCATAGATGACCGGTTTTGAAGAAAAGATTCTTCAATCGGCTCTGATACCAATTGTTGATCCCATTTCAAGCAAACAATAGAAGAAATCCATAGAAAATAGACATAAGATGAAGATTAAGAACATAATATTCAAGAACTCATCCCATATGCTTTGATTGATTCAATATGGATGGGAAATTGGAAAGAACACCACACTTTTACATTTGATCGACTCTCATGTGAAAACACCTAGTCTTTGTGTGTTTGTGTGCTCTCTCCAAATGACCTAATGAAAAATGGAACCCTAAAATCCTTTATAAAGGGTCCATTTACAAGATAAAAAGGGCTAAGCCCATATAACTAGCTAAAAGCCCATAAGCTAATTATAAAGCCCTATTACAATTTCTTTATAAAACATTCTTTTAAATTAGGGGCTAATTTAAGCTAACAGATTATCACAATCAAATATGAGTTTAACAACAAATCTGGAGTTCTACAATTTGGTGTTCTTCGAGAGTTTCAAATGAAATTGTTTGATCGATCTGTTTGATTAATAGGATTTGACCGCTTGTTACTGTTACAGACTTGTTCGTTTTTTATTTTCTGTCATATTCCAATTTTCAGATTTGCAAATCTAGACAAAGATATCAGTGACTTGAGTTTATGTGGATTCGACAGTAGCTATTTTTTTGTTCATCGAGAGTTTCACGTTGAAGATGAAGATGAATTTCATTGTTAGTTGAAATTTGATCATTCAAACCACCACATATCGATTTGTTTTCGAATTTTATTCAGGTTGCATTTTTTAAACTCAAAAAATGATGAGAAATCAACGAGTTTGATGTGTTGGAAGCTCTCGCCGGAAAAACGTGAACTTCACCGGAAAAATTCAAAGTTCTCGATTGATTCATAGTTCGCGCATGATGGTGATTTAAAGTTCTCGCACGATTGATGTTCATCCTAGTCGCACACTGCTGAAATTCATCCTTCTCGCATAGAACTCGTGCGATTAGATTAGTTCTCGCACAACTCGTCGCATATGAAGAATATGATTTTGTATTGAATCCTAGATTTTATGGTCTTGTTGGATGGTGTTAGCTTCAATCTTCCTAATCATAGAAATACTTAGAAGTAGTGAAAAATAGGCTAAGTATAGAAAAGCCTCTCACAGAGGCTCTGCCACTTCTTCCAGAAGATCAAGTCCAGAAAGCCACAGAAGCTACAGAGGTAATCACAGAACCTCTGTAGTGCGCAAGAAGAAGATCAACTCGGAAACAAGTGGACTGCTCCACAGAAGGTCAGACCATAGAACCTCTGTAATGCCTTACAGAGCCTCTGTGGTCTGCTATGAAGACTTGAAAGATATTACTGGATACGTTCATCAACTTGCATGGAAAAGTACTGTCAAAACACGTGTCAAGCTCTGAGTGGACTCAATAGGGCATGGTACAAAATAGACGTCTGCGCCATTTAATGCATTTACCAATAGTACATCTGCTCTATTAAATGCGCATGGCTCAAACAACTGCTCACACCATCCAGTCCACTGTTCACACCATCCAGTTTACTATTCATGCCGTAAAAGGAACATTGACCAACTTCATAGTCTTCTAAGAGTAGTATAAAAGGAAGTCTCATGTTGAGATCTTCCTAACGACGAAAACATAAGGAATCACTAATACTCTCAAGCTTTATTGTCAAATATCTGAGTGTTATATTCTCACACACACCAACAGTTCTTAATCTGTTCTTCGTGTTCTTATTATATATTGAATAACAGTAACTGTTCAAGAAATCCTTTTTATTCCTTACTGTTTTCTTTATATATGTGCGTTCTAATATCTATCAAACATATCTGTTAGTTTAATACGCTTCCGCATCAAACTCTAAACTCCACTAACAGATTGTTAATCTTGATTAAGTGTATATGGGTTCCAACAATTGGTATCAGAGCCTTCCTTGATTTTCAATATCAAGTGATCCACTTATCAAGACTCTTGATAGATATTATTGAGATTTAAAATTGTGTCTGGAAACTGCTTAAACCCAGAAAATCTTCAAGCTCATCGAAGTAACTCTTTAGTCATACTTTCTTTCTAAAATCTTCAAATGACAAATACAAATAATTTCTTTACTACTGGTTCTCTCACTAAACCTCCTACTCTCCTTCGAGATGAGTATCCTCAGTGGAAAATAAGAATGGTCCATTTTTTCGAGGGCACTGAAAAAAATCAAGTACAATATCTGTACAATCCTCCTCCTATTCCCATGACAGTAGTACCTCGTATACCTGCTACTGCTGAATCTGCCGAAATCCCCGAACATCAAAAACCAAAGCCAAAAGGGGAGTGGTCAACCGAAGATAAAGCAGAAGATGAAGTTGCTCAGAAAACCAAGAGGACATTAATTATGGCAATACCCAACGAACTCTTTCAATCCTTGGATTCATGTGAAACAGCACATGATCTGTGGAAAGAACTGGAAAGACAGTTGGAAGGAGGTGCTAAAACACAAAAAACCGAAGAGCACAGTACATCAATGAATATCATGCATTCAAAGCATCTGCAACAGAATCTCTGCAAACAACATACGACAGATTCAACTCTCTAATCAACCAGTGCAGAAAATCAGGCATTGACAGAACTTCTGAAGAAAACAATGTCATGTTTTTAAAAAGTCTAAATGAAGAATGGCTCCAGCTGTCTATGTCCCTACAGACAAATCAGGATCTAGACACCTGGACTCTCTCTGATCTTTACGGAACATTAGCCGCACAAGAACCTCAGATAGCACAGGCTAAAGCACTAACCATTGCACCATATGCATTGGTTAGTAAAACTAAAGAGGATGCACAGAGACCAAGAAATGATAAAGCCACAGAGGAGAAGAAGAAGGAGAAGAAGAAGATGGTGATAATTGACAGTGAAGAAGAAGAGCAAGCAGAAAAGGAAACAACTCTTGCGTCACTAGCTAAATCTTTAGCTCTATTGACAAAAGAGTTCAGAGGAAACAGAAGAGGTTCCGGAAATGAAAGATATGATAGAGAAAACCAGGATGACAGAAGAGACAACAGAAGAGATGACAGAAGAGGAGAAGAATCAAGTGGCCGACAGAGGTCAAACGATAGAAATTACAGAGGGAATGACCGACAGAGGTCAGATGACTCGGTAAGCCACACACAGCAAGAATGCTACAAATGCGGCAAACCTGGTCACTATGCAAATGAATGTAGATCAGAGAAAGCCGGAGACCTACAGAAGTCCAATGATCGAACAGGAAACACTCCTCAAGGATGTTTTAACTGCGGCAAACCAGGCCATTTTGCGAATGAATGCAGAAGCAGATCAAATCGCCCACAGAGGGACTCTGCTTTCTACAAAAAGAAAGCCGAATATTATGCTCAAAAATCCTTAATGGCAAAAGGACATTCTGAGGAGAACACAGAAGACTTCCAGTCAGACTCTACTTCTGACGATGAACATACCGCTAATGCCCTCTTCTGTGGCATGGCAGAAGTCGACTCCTGCACTGACTCTGAGGTATCTACTTCAAATTCCAACTCTTGTATTACCTCTGTAGATGATAATACACTTAGAATTAACATTGAATTAATTGAACTGAAAGAGATAAATCAAAGTATTCAGAAAAGACTCACTTTCAATGAGAGAGAAGTACGGCTTCTCACTCAAGAAAAAGCAATGATTTTTGAGGAAAAAGAGAGAATAGAAAAGAATTGGAACAAAACTCTAGATCCTTTAAAAAAACAAATTTCTGAATTAACCAATACTTTAAAAGATAAAACAAAAGAACTTTCAGTTTCAAGGAGCGAAACTACTGACATAAGATCTCTTAAAGAATACTTTCAAAGAGAAAGAGAGGTATTATGGCAAGATTTACTCAGAAGAGAAGTTTTGCTTAAAAACTATAAAGATGCACAGAAAGTTTATGAAAAAATAAACTCACAAATAGGGAGACGAGGTATAGGGTATGATGATATCACCCTAGGTGTTGAAGGCAAAAGAAACAAACCTCTGTCCTCGTTATTTGTGATTGGAAAAACAAACAAACCAGATTTTCCAAATCTAATCTCTGTAAACAAACGGGCGAAAATCTCTGTGGATCCTTACTTGAAGAAACATAAGAAGATGATTAACGTGTGGTTTGAAAACACAGACTCATCATCTTCAACCTCTGTCAATAGAAGTATCAAACCAAAGAAATATCTGAAAACACAAGATCAGATTGGTATCTTCAAGTTTGGTAAACCAGAGACCCAAACACAGGTTGCATTTGTCTGTTTGATAAACGTTGAAAAGAAATTGTCAGCAGAAGCTCCTGAGTTTAAACCCATTTTTTCAGAAGAAAACTTTAAAAATTTAATTGAAAAAGAAATTTTGGAAATATGGAAATCAAGCGTTTTAGAAAATTTCTGTACATCTTCTATAGATAAAACTCTCACTGAATAAATCTTATTAGAAACCTCTGCAATCTATGAAAACTATTCTACAGAGGAAGAAAGCTCGTACGATACATGCTCAGAAAATCCAGCCTCTATTGAAAGAATTGACTCAACCTCTGTATACGAGGACGATTCATCCTCTGACAACTCAGAGACTGATTTCAAATCAGGGATAATTCACTGTGACACAGAGGATGTCAAATTCTCCTCTGAAGTTCCTCACAGAACTATTTCTCCAAAAGAGAAACTCACAGAGATTCCAATCTGCCAAGATTTTCTAAAATTGAATCTACATATCAAAACCTCTGCTGAGCTTAAAATGTTACAGAAGACCTCTATTGATCCTATAAGTTCTAGATTTTCAAAACCTAAGGTTAATAAATCTTTTTCTTCTGTGACAGTGATGAAAGAAGTTCACCACAGAAGCAACCCACAGAAGGCAGGTCCTAAACAGAGCTTTTGCAAACAACATTCGAGTATTCATAGATCTTCTAGTAATAGGAAATCTAATGTAAAGAAAGAATGTAATGCCTCTGTGGCTGAGTTCAAAAAGTTCAATGAAAAGTTCAAGGAAATTACATCTCATATTCAATACTGTCATTGCTTTGATCTTATGTCTAAACTTAATAATCATTTATCAAGTCAAGTCTGTTTACTCTCTACGACAATTCAAAAGTCAAATCCCACAAAGAAACAATCTGACTCTTCTGCAGAGAACAAAATGTATTTCAAGAATGCCAAGGCAAACTTGAAAAACTCTAACAATATTGGACCCATATGGATATGGGTACCTAAATCTCTGTGATTGTCCTGCAGAAGAAGTATGTGCCAATCTGGTATCTAGACTCCGGATGCTCAAGGCACATGACTGGAGACAGAAGTGCACTATCCACGTACAAAGAAACACAAGATGGTGGATCTGTGACTTTTGGAGACAACAAGAAAGGACACATAAAAGGCTATGGAGTCATAAGGAAAGAAGACGTTTCTGTATACAAAGTTGCATATGTGGATGGCCTTAAGCACAACCTACTCAGTGTAAGTCAACTTTGTGATACAGGATTCAATGTGTTGTTCAAAAGAACTTTCTGCTCTCTACAAAGTGAAGAAACAAGTATGGAACTTCTACGAGCTGAAAGAATAGGTGATCTATATCTAATGAACTTCAACTCAAAGAACAAAGACAAAGTTTGCCTTGTTGCCTGCAAAAGTGAAGAAGCCTGGTTATGGCACAACAGGTTCTGTCACTTAAATTTTCACACATTGGAAAAACTGGTCAAACTTGATCTAGTTAAAGGTTTGCCAAATGTTAAGTTCAATAAGGATCATTTATGTTCTGCCTGTGAGATGGGAAAACTCAAAAGAGCTTCCCACAAAGGCAAAACAGATGTATCTTGCACTAGACCTCTGTACATGCTTCATGTCGACCTCTGCGGTCCCATTGCCATACAGAGCCTAGGTGGCAAGAAATACATACTTGTCCTAATTGATGAGTATTCGCGTTTCACATGGGTTGAATTCGTTAGAAAGAAATCAGATGTTCCAAATATATTGATAAATCTAATGAAAAGAATCCAAGTTCTTTATAATTGCAGAATACAGAAGTTAAGAAGTGACAATGGCACAAAATTTAAAAACTCTGTCATTGAAGCCTATCTTTCAACAGAAGGAATATCACAGAACTTTTCTGCAGCTCGCACTCCACAACAGAACGGTGTTGTCGAAAGAAAAAATCGAACACTTGTGGAAGCCGCAAGAACTATGATGTCAGCATGCGGATTATCAATGAACTTTTGGGCAGAAGCAATTTCTACTGCGTGTTATACTCAAAATCGATCAACCATTGTGAAAAGACACCTCAAGACGCCTTACGAATTGCTTAACAAACGGCGGCCAAACATCAAATTTTCCCATGTATTCGGATGCAAATGCTTCGTCTTAAACGACAGAGATTCAAGAGGAAAGTTTGATGTAAAAGCAGATGAAGGCAAATTCATTGGATACTCTGCCACTTCCAAAGCCTACAGAACATTCCTTACAAAATCTCACAAGATTGTAGAAAGCATCAATGTTTCTTTTGATGATTCATTCCAAATGACTTCTGAACAAATCAGTTCAGAACTCGGAACTAAAGGGAAATCCTCTGTCATCTCACGAGCAAAAGAAGACTTGGATCTTCTATTTTTAGAGATGCTCAACGAAAACATTGATCCTTCTGTTGGAACAATCAGGGTTTCTGAAGAACCATCCTCTGTCGGACAAAATCCTACAGGTTTGTCTCTAACTGGTCCTAATAATGCTTCATCTTCTTCTGTACATACTACAGATGCAATTGCCGAAGCAGAAGAAAGTGCAGAAGATGAAACATCAAGGAAAACGACCACAGAAGCTGCACAAACCACAGAAGAACCAATTACAGAGGAAATCGAGGACCAAGACTATACGACCTCAGAGGAACAAACTCCACCACCACTCATACCAATCATTCCACAAACGGTAGAATCTACTACCAAGGCACGAAGAACAACAGAGGCTACACAAGAAGAAACACAAGAAGTCTCCAAAGAAAGTCTGAATGACATTGATGATCATCTCCCACGCACAACTCAATGGACAAAAAGCCATCCTCCAAGCCAAATAATCGGAGAACCTTCTGACGCAGTAAAAACAAGGTCTGCCACTGCTAACTTTTGTTTCTTTACAAATTTTATTAGTGTGATAGAACCAAAGAAGATTTCTGAAGCCCTAGATGACCCAAACTGGGTAGACGCCATGCAAGAAGAACTTTTGCAATTTGAGCGTAACAGAGTATGGACTCTAGTACCTCTGCCAAGAGGAAAACAGGCCATTGGGACTAAATGGGTCTACAGAAACAAGAAGGATGAAGATGGAGTGGTCATCAGAAACAAAGCAAGATTAGTAGCAAAGGGATATAGACAAGCAGAAGGCATAGACTACGATGAAACTTTTGCCCCTGTCGCACGGCTCGAAGCAATAAGAATATTCTTAGCCTTCGCAGCCCACAGAGGTTTTAAAGTCTATCAGATGGACGTAAAATCAGCTTTTCTCAACGGTGAAATCCAAGAAGAGGTCTACGTTAATCAGTCACCAGGATTTGAAAGCTCAAAGTTTCCAAGGCATGTATACTACCTTGAAAAAGCTCTATATGGACTGAAACAGGCTCCACGAGCATGGTATGAACGACTTTCTACCTTTCTTCTAGTCAATGGTTACAACAGAGGTACAACAGATACTACCTTATTCTATAAACGCAAAAGTAGTGAGATAATGCTTGTACAAATATACGTAGATGACATAATTTTTGGGTCTACTAATTCAGAAGAGTGTAAAAGATTTGAAAAACTCATGCAGAGTGAGTTTGAAATGAGTATGATGGGAGAATTAACTTTCTTCCTCGGACTCCAAGTCAAACAATCATCAGAGGGAATTTTTATAAATCAAGCTAAATATGTCTCTGACATTCTTTCCAAGTATAGCCTCTCTAATACCTCTGCAATGAAAACTCCAATGGCCACTGGAAACAAGTTATTCTTAGATTCAGATGGCATCTCTGTAGAATGCACTCTCTACAGAGGCATGATTGGATCTCTGTTATACTTAACAGCAAGCAGACCTGACATTATGCATGCCACATGTCTCTGTGCACGCTATCAAGCTAATCCAAAGAAATCACATTATGATGCCGTAAAGAGAATCTTTAGATACCTAAAAGGGACCAAAAATCTTGGTCTCTGGTATCCACAGAACTCTGGTTTTGGTCTTAAAGCTTATACAGATTCAGACTATGGAGGATGCATGCTCGACAGAAAGAGTACCTCTGGGAGTTGTCAATTCCTAGGTGGTAAACTAGTCAGTTGGACCTCCAAGAAGCAGAATTGTGTTTCCACATCCACTGCAGAAGCTGAATACGTTGCTGCCGCTAGCTGTTGTTCTCAGGTTCTATGGATGAAGACTCAGCTAAAAGACTACGGCCACATTCTGTTCAAAATACCCATCTTCTGCGATTCCAAAAGTGCTATTGCTATCTCTGCCAACCCTGTGCAACACTCAAAAACCAAGCATATCGATATAAGGTATCACTTCTTGAAACATCATGTTGAATACGGTACAATCGAAATGCATTTTGTGCCCACAGAATATCAACTCGCTGACTTATTCACTAAAGCACTAGACGAGAAAAGATTCAACTTCTTGGAAGGTAAGATAGGAATGATTAACATGGTGTGAAAATCCTCAGTAAGTATAGTTTTATATTCTGTAAATAATAAGTAAATACATTGCTTAATTTATTGCTTTGATCGATTCTACTTCTGTATGTAAATTCTTAAAACCTTAAATAGTTCTTAAAATCACAGAGCTTCTGTAAGTCAACTAAGAACCTCTGACGACCCCTACAGAACCTCTGAAAGACCATGACCTATGTTCTATGCAAAACTTATCATTCTTTGATCCAAGCATAGGTAAAGGGGAAAAAAAAGGAAAATTCTTGATCTACAGAAGAGATTAGATCAAGGGGGAGCAAAAGGGGCCCTGAGATGATCTACAGAGGTAAATCTCTCAAAGGAAAGCCGAAGAAGAATGTCGATAATTCTCCATCGACAGAAGAAAGACAAAACTGCCGAGAACAGAAGAACCAAAAGGTATGTCTCTCGCACAAAAGGTTTTTGGAAAACAATTTTCTAGGACAAGAATTGTCAAATATGTCCTAAATATACTGTGAATAACATCTCAAAAATCAAAAGCTCAAAAAGTTTCAAAAAATTCGAATTAGGAGAAATTTAAGGTCATAGAGCTTCTGCTGAGCTCAACAGAGCTTCTGCAGGAAATATGCTCTGTGATCACAAATTAACCTTCTGTCGATCTTTTGGAATGTTATCTCGGAAACCGAAAACGTAGACCATGACCTTCTCGAACAAACCGTTTTTTTTAAAACAGTTTTCTCGGACACAAACTTTCAAATATGTCCGAAAAACATCTCTTAAACCAAATCAAAAATTGGATGATCAAAAATACTAATAAAAATTTTTTATGAGATTTTTTCTCTCATAGAGCTTCTGCTGGCCCTCACAGAACTTCTGCAAGTTCCAACAGAGCCACAAAACCTCTGCGAAGCAAATTTCTTCACAAAAATCCGATTTTATCCTCTCCAATGCTTTTACAAATGTTTTTGGTTAAAGAAGAACCCCACAGAAGTCATGATAACAATGAGATATATGAAAAAGGGATAAACATCAAAGATTTTCAAGATCACAGAGCCTCTGTAAACTACAGAAGCTCTGTCAATCTGATTACTTGGGCATCTCTGTAGTATTAACGGTTACTTTTTCTGCGAGTGAAACTCATATGGCTAAGAACAACTCCACGCGCCTAGAATTAATGGGCCGCGCACGACGTCCTGTCATTTTCTGACATGGCCTACGTGTCCCATTTTCATTGGGCAAACATGGAACGTTTTTTTTTGGTAAGTTGAACCCGCCGCTCAAACTCGAGTGCGGATTCCAAACTTTAATCCATTGCCATATATTTTACCCTTTCGAAGTCTACCGTTTTACCATCCTATAAAAACAAACCTTACCCTCTCATAAAACCTTTTACAAACTCTCATCTTCTTCTCCGGCGATACCCTGCAAAACACTTGAAAATGGCTTCATCTTCTCGAGCTACATCCTCTGAACTCTCTCCGGCGAACTCAACGGAAAACTCCCCTGCTCATTCAGAACATTCTGAAAACCCCAGCCTTGCAAGAGATATTGAACAACAAGATTCCGGGGATTCCGCAGACTTTGCTCCGAAAACCCTCAGGAAAACCATACTTCGAAAACCCTCCGAAAACCCTCAGAAAACCATACTTCGGATTCCGGGGATTCCGCAGACTTTGCTCCGAAAACCCTCAGAAAAACTACGGAGATATTGAACATTCTGAAAACCCCAGCCCATGCCATACTTCTGAACATCATGGAAAACCATATCCTTTTCCCTCTACTATCAAGAACCCCTAACAGAATACCAGTTCGTTATTTGAACCAATTTTGGCAAAGCTGCCGATTTGATAAAGACGATTCTCTTATCAAAGGGTACATTTCAAGACCTGATAAAACTGAGCATCTTGAAATCAAGTTCAACAGAACAATGTTCTCACTTGAATTCAACCTACCAACAAGGGGTCTTCTGGGATTGAAAAGTTATGCAGAGCAACCAACAGACGAAGAGCTCTGTAGATTCGTGGAAATGCTTGGGTACAACACCCAACTACGGAAGAGAAATGACTTCCGCAGAGGCCGATTACCACCTCTGTGGAACACTTTGTTCTCTATTCTTAACAGATGCTTGACAGGAAAGATAGGGAGTATTGACCAGAGCTCACATCAAATCTTGAGCATCATGTATGGGGTTTACTATGATCTTCCACTAGATTATGCGACCATAATGATGCAAGAGATCATAAACACCATCGACAGAAAGAACAACTCGAAAAGGGTCAAAGAGAACGATCCCAACTTTCTACCACCTCTGCAATTCCAAAGAATATTGGGAGTACTGTTCGAACCTCTGCTGCTAATCCAAAATTGGCCAATGGAAGGGCCAACTCCTAAACAGTTCCCGATGAACAAAAATACCCCCACTGATCATGCTGATGGCTACTCACACTGCAGACCTCTGTCAAAGAAACTTCTGCGCTACGCATCGAACATATCCCTTAAGAAAGAGTATATACGCGATCATAGAACTCCAAAACCGAGTCCTATGACACCCCCGCGTTTAGGTGTTCCCCTAGGAACAATGATAGCAAAACCTCTTTCCACTCAAGCAGAAAAGGATCAAAAGTTAGCAAAACACATGGCTATTCAGCTCAGCTTCATAGCCAAACGCGCAGAAATAATGGGAAAGAAATCTTCAGCAAAGATCTCTGCTTCTACTCCAAAAGCTAAGAAGAGAAAAACTGCAGAAGGCACATCAACAAGCACTGCAGAAGATAGACCTTCACCTCCCCATGCCACAGAGATTGGCTCCTCTGCACCTCCCCTTTTCACAAAACAGAAAAAGAAGAGATCCAAATCAACAGAGGAAGGGGCACCAAAACCAAAAAGGAGGAAAACCAAAAAGAAGCATGGTAAAACACTTAAAAAGTTGTTTACCATTGCAGAAGAGGAAATCATAGAGGGAGAAACTGCAGAAGAAGAAGATGCAGAAGTAGGAATGACAGCAGAAGGATATCAATCACCATATCAATCTCCAGATAGATTTGCTCACCAAGGAGACCTGAATGATTTCCTACAGAACCCCGAAATTGCAAACACCCTTAATACAGCAGGGTGGACGGCACAACCTCTCGACCACCACACTCCAGAAGAACAAGATTTCTTCATTTCTGGCATTGACACACATCTACACGAAGATGACACAACGCCCAGAAATCAACCAGCCGAAACCCCTGTGATTTTACAAAACCCTTTCATTCAAGGATTGGACGTCCACAGAAGAAGTCCAAACCAAGCTTCAGAAGAAACAGAACAAATCGAAGCTGAGTGGAATACAACTAAAGTTACAGAGGCAACGGTTGTAGAAGAAACCACAGAAACATGGATAGAAATCTCAGAGGTAGATTCAGATGAAGAAGAGGCTATCTGGATACGAAAAGGTCTCTATCATCCTCATGTCATGAGATTATACGGATCTCATCACATGTATGACTCATTGCGCACAGAGCAAGGAACTTCCACAGAACCAGAAGAAGAAACAAGAAAAGATGCCGAAATTGAAGAAGGCACACATCAATCGCCCCCTTCCAGTGCAACCCACATTTCTAACTCCGCAGGTCTAGCTGCAGAAGGAGTTATTGAAAAAGAGCAGCACAGCTCGATCCCAACCCAACCCATCCAGCCAGAGGTTACTCTTTCAACCTCTGTGCCCACAGAAACCGGGGAATCCATTCCTAGGGAGTCTCCTCAAAGAGACTCACCTAATGTTCGTGATCAATCGCCCCAGATCACACAAGAACACCCTACAGAGGAATTTGTTTCCTCTGACACGCACTTATTAAGACCCACACTTCTTTCAGAGAGAAGTAGAGAGCACAAAGACAAAGAGACTCTAGACAAGTCTCCTAGTCAACAGAAGGATATTCCAATACCCACCTCTGGAGTGGATTTGGACAATGTTCTTCTCAGAACTTTTGTAGGGATTGAAACTCATGTTTCTTCTCAAGGATCAGAAGGAAATCCTTCCATTCTCAACATACAAACAGGAATGAAAGAAGGTATCCCAGGAACATGGATTCACTCTGGAGACGAATGTGTTCCTCCAGAGGTTACCACCGGAACACAAGTCACAAGGGATGAGTTCCAAACCCTTGAGACCTCTGTGAACCAAACCTTGAAAGAGTTGCAAAGCTCTTTCAAATCTTTTGCAGAGACAACATCACTGGCACTGCTAAACCTGAACACCAAAATGGACAACCTGTCCACAGAGGTGAAAACTGCCATCTCACAGATGAAGTCTGCTGCTACCGCATCCACCACTTCTGCCGCAACAACTACTCCTTCTTCGATTGAGAACTCCATCAACAAGTTCCTTGATCAATTGAACAAACAGACTTCAGTGTCAACGGGCATCACTCCTGCAGATCTACAGAAGGCCCTACAAAAAGTTCAAGAAGAAGCCATGCGAAATACCATGCTGATGCAACCCAAAGACTACATGACAAGAGCACAGCTGACAGAACTTGGGCAGAACGTGATTAATCAAGTGACAGAAGTCATCCTTTCCTTCACCACTGCCAATGCTAACTTCGTCAAAGATTTCAGAGAAAGTGTAGGAAGGATGAGATTCAAAACAGAGGCAGAGCTAGCAACTCTTCTTGGCCTCTGTGATGATGTCTGCGCGAAACTGATCGCTGCTGGTGCCACAATGCCAAAGAAACCTGATGCTTCCTGCAGAGCAGAGGGTACATCAGACAAGGGTCAGGATGACTCTGATGATGATGACCATCCTGGTCCATCAGATCATCCTGAGGGGGAGAAAACTACAGAGAAAACTGCAAGCAGAGAACTTACCGGTCCACCAATAGCCGCAGAACCTCTGAGTCAAGCACCTCCAGAACAGACCCGACAACAACAAACTCAACAAACCACAGAGAATACACCCATCTCTGTGGATTCAACCTCTGAAGAACCCAACACTACAGAAGCAGATAAGCAAACCTCAGAGGCAACAACCGCCCCTGAGGTAATCATTTTAGAAGAAACAAATGAACCAACCACAGAGAAAACACCCACCTCTGTGGAAACACCCCAAACCATACCCAGAAGAAAGTCGATTGCCACCAAACCAAAAAGAGCAACGACCTCTGCTTCTGACATTCTGAAAAGGATGCACACAACAATAAGTGATCGTATGGTGAAGAGAGAAGAAGAAAGGCACAGGTTCACCTTAGCCTTCAGAATGGCAAAAAGATTCAATGAAAACACTTCATCAACAGAAACTGAGCTCACAGAAGAAGTCACCAAACAACCTCCAACAGAGGTTACAGAGCAAGTCAAGCCAACAGAACCATCGCCACAAAAGTCCTCTAAATCACAATCGTCAAAATCCACAGAGGCAACCTCCATCAAACCTACAGAAGTACAAACCTCAAATCCCACAGAAGCAACAGGTTATGCCACGACAACAAAAGATAAAGGCAAAGGGATACTGACAGAGGAACCTAAGAAGAAGAAAACATTGTCAAAGCCAACAGAGAAACTGATGAAAAGTGCGTTTGACGCCTTTCAAACCCCAAAACCCGAAGAAGTTGACTGGGCACATGGATTGAAGCCTCTGTCAGAAACTCCTTTAACTGGTAGAGCTGCAGAAGTTGTTCAACATATGGAGAGTCTCAGAAGACAAATTCCACGACCTGGTCCAACACATGAAGAAATGGAAGAAGTGGTATACAAATACCTCTACAAACAATCCTTTCAGACAAACTATCCAATAGATCATGTGACAGATCCAAGGATCAGAGAAGAATTTGAGAACATCTTCACAAGAACAAAGCCAAGAGCCAAAGCAGATGTCTTCTCAATTCACAAAATCAAAAAAGTGATCTTCTGCAGATTCTCCTTCACAAGAACCTACCCAAGGGTCAGGTACAATCTTTACAAAGTCAAAAGAGAGAACAATTCAGAGTCTACCTTCGCTGATGCTGACTTAAGAAACATCAATCCATACGATCTACCTGACCTTCTGCAATGGACAAAGGACAACTACAACACAGAGGCAAACACCAGAGCCTATCAAGTATTGAGAAAAGCGATGAGGGAAAAGCTTCTGCTATACAGCATGATAGATTTTCAGCTGGGAAAAGATATTGGTCTCAAACATCTAGATCTACGACCACCAGAAGATCGCTGCCCACCAGACGCTGTGCCCAACTCAATCATCAGAGAACCAAGATTTGGGTTAGTATTTCAAAACCCACAACACCAGGTTAAACTTTTTGTACTCATGGATTGTCAGAAGTACGCAACCAGTACTCTGAGCAAATTCAGAGCAAGCCTTGTAAAATACAGAGGTACAGAGAAAATGGATAGAGATGATGCAGATACTTTCATCAGAGAAATAGACTCAACAATCCGCCTAAGAGAACTCTGCATCAGATTCTACAAAGAGATCAGAAAAGTCGGCAGAGACAACAGAAGCTACAACGATTTCAAAGATGCCAAAATCTGATTCTCAGACCTCCAATCTCTGCAAACAAAAGTTTATCTTTCATTGTACTCAAATGTAAAATGCCTCTGGCATATTTCTAAATGAAAGAAATTTCGAGGTATTGTTTAACCTTTGTCTTATCTAACTTAGCCTAACTAAACACAAAGTCAAATTTTTATTTTTCACTACTTAGGGGGAGATTGTTAGCTTCAATCTTCCTAATCATAGAAATACTTAGAAGTAGTGAAAAATAGGCTAAGTATAGAAAAGCCTCTCACAGAGGCTCTGCCACTTCTTCCAGAAGATCAAGTCCAGAAAGCCACAGAAGCTACAGAGGTAATCACAGAACCTTTGTAGTGCGCAAGAAGAAGATCAACTCGGAAACAAGTGGACTGCTCCACAGAAGGTCAGACCATAGAACCTCTGTAATGCCTTACAGAGCCTCTGTGGTCTGCTATGAAGACTTGAAAGATATTACTGGATACGTTCATCAACTTGCATGGAAAAGTACTGTCAAAACACGTGTCAAGCTCTGAGTGGACTCAATAGGGCATGGTACAAAATAGACGTCTGCGCCATTTAATGCATTTACCAATAGTACATCTGCTCTATTAAATGCGCATGGCTCAAACAACTGCTCACACCATCCAGTCCACTGTTCACACCATCCAGTTTACTATTCATGCCGTAAAAGGAACAGTGACCAACTTCATAGTCTTCTAAGAGTAGTATAAAAGGAAGTCTCATGTTGAGATCTTCCTAACGACGAAAACACAAGGAATCACTAATACTCTCAAGCTTTATTGTCAAATATCTGAGTGTTATATTCTCACACACACCAACAGTTCTTAATCTGTTCTTCGTGTTCTTATTATATATTGAATAACAGTAACTGTTCAAGAAATCCTTTTTATTCCTTACTGTTTTCTTTATATATGTGCGTTCTAATATCTATCAAACATATCTGTTAGTTTAATACGCTTCCGCATCAAACTCTAAACTCCACTAACAGATTGTTAATCTTGATTAAGTGTATATGGGTTCCAACAGATGGAGAATTCAAATACGAATCCAACAGTCCTTTTCGGAGCGAAAATGGAGCTAAAACGAAGAAGTTATGAACAAAACAGTGATCAGGTGATAAACCGGACGAACTGTGTCAAATGGACATCCGCATGGTGCTTTAAGCGGACATCCGCATAGACCAAATTACCAAATCCGTAGACGAAACAGAAACTGGAGTCTTGGTGCAAGTGGACGTCCACATAGGGCATCAAGCGGACGTCTGCATGATGTCTGACGGGATTTTCCTTTTTTTTAAGAAAACCCTCTCCTCTCTCAAACTTCATTTCAAACTCGAAATGAACTCTCCCTCTCCCTCAAAACCGTTCTTTCTCCCCAAGAAACCCTAAATCCTTCCTCTCTTTTTCATTTTTCTCTCCCAAATCAAACCCCACACCATTTTTATGAACCTTAACCTTTCTAGAACCCTTTCACTTCATCTTCTTCATCAAGTTTCTAGAGTTTCATCCAACCCTTTTTCTCCACCTTGAAGATTGGGAGTTTGTGGTTCATTTTGGTGATTCTAGGGGTATTTTGGTTGGTGGATTCAAGTTATGATTAAGGTAATCTTCTCTTTTCTTCATCTATGGAAATTAGGGTTTTGGTATAAGTTAAGATCTTGATGTAAAATGTTTGGAGAATGATTCTAAATGGTTGGATATGAATATTTATGGTTGGAGAACTTATAGATCGAGGTTTTTGGAAGATTTGGATTGAGGATTCAAGTTTCTTCAAATGAGCTCAAATTGGGGAAAAATCTAGATTTAGCCTAAATCTAGCAAGGTGAGTTCAAGTTGATTTGTGAAAACGTTGTGCATGCTAAAATGTTCATTTTAAAGTGTTTTGTGTGTTTTTACATGAAAATATTCTTTGTTGAATTATTTGGGGGATTGTGATTACTTGGAATATTTGACTTTATAAATCTTGCAAAATAACCATTTTTCGGATTTTGGATAATTTGATAAATAAATTATAAATGAAAATGTGTTGATGATTTAATGCATAAAAGGAGATTATTTGGTGAAAATGCATTTATAGTGTTTGTTAGAAATATGCATAATGCATGTTATAGAACGTTCGAAGATACGAAAGTGTGGTTCATTGGATTTTGGTCATTCCCGACCTTGTGGACATTTTAGAAAGTTTAAACCTTTTGATTTTGGAAAAAGATGTATTTTGGGTTTTGATGTATAACTCTTAAATATTGGTTTTTCAACGATTCATCTTACAAAGGTAAATCTTTTGGTATAAATACGCTTGATGGGCGCCTTAGGAAAATGATTTGTCTTAGTCTAAAGTTAAGTTGAGTTACTCACGACTATGGAGCATGTTTTTCATAAATGTGGGTTATTTGCGTTTTGTTGCATTTATGACCTTTAATAATGGTCAATTGATTTTGGTTGAGCTTATGGCTCTATTTATGACTTTATTGAGTCTTAAGGACATTTGTCCGGTTTTAATAATGTAATAAGGAAATCTGGGCGCCAGTTACATTTATTGCGTTCCCTTTGGAGAGTACATGTTTTGAGTGTGTGTGTCATTTAAGTGGAGTCATGTATCTTTAGATTGTAATGCATTGGATCCATAGGCATGTAAGTTAGTCATATTTAATAGTGATGAGTCTTGATATTCTTACTTTGGGAATTATGCACGCACTGGCTTTGTTGTTGACCCGTTTCTTTTGCGGAGAGGAACCGTTATGGGTTGTACTCCGGGGCTATGGGTTATTTGGTGTCTATCTCCTTGTGCACGAGGATTTAGACCGTATGGGTTATATGCTCATATTTTGTTGGCCATCTTGGATTACTAGCGAGTAGACAATAAGGGACATTGAAGTCCTTGAGGTGTAACTCGTCTAGATTGGATAGGTGTAACGCCTCAAAAATCCAGGCTAAATTAAACCTCAAGTTACAACAGGTTATGACAATAAAAATTACAACTTATATATAGATAGCAAAGGAATTAACCAGCAAAAGTGTAATTACAAAACAGGATACTTCGAATAACCTATCAATCTAATCATGTCACTATAATCAGATTAATTGAGTTATCTAAGCTATCCTTCAAAAATCTCCTCTTTGTTAATTGCCACTTTTGCTATTCCATAAACACTTGTCCCACAACCCTTTATTTGCCCGAGCCTGCACCTGGTAAGAAAATATCATATGAAACGATTAGGCCAACGCCTAGTGAGAACATTCGTTTCAATAACAACATTTGCAAAAATCATTGTAAGCAAGTTATTACAAACCTGGTTACCCCTTTTCTTACCGTATGTATAACTTTATTCCATTACACAATTTTATCCACTCCCATGACTATGATTGACAACAATTCCATCAGCATATCATATCCCAGAGCCACACTACGAATCTTCACAGATTCTGGATCAATGCTCTCCACCAATAAATCACGATTACACACGCCCATTTATCAGTAAGGAAGCAGAGATTACAAGTACTTATGTCAACCTCACTCTCTTCCTTAGAAATCAGGAATAACGATTAATACCACACGCCTATTCCACGATTTCCCACACACTGGAATAACGATTAAACGAGTAATACCACACGCCTATTCCATGTGATTACCAAACTTTAGTGCCTATGGATCCATACCACCTATTTGTACTCGTACAGGTATTTACTTAATATAGATTCCTCATATCATTCAGTATGAGCAAATCATAATTATACCCCATAGATTCCTCATATCATTCAGTATGAGCAAATCTTATTCATTACACTTAACACATTCCTGCCTAGTATCATACTAGCACAGTCTATAAACCTAACATACTACTATTCAAGTACATATGTTCAAGTAACATAAATATATGTCAATTCTTAAATCCCACCTTTCCACGATTAACGAAACTATACTTCCCAATTTCTAGAATAGTACAGATAATACAAAGTCTCTGGATACCTTAACTTTTATATTCTTAAGTTCATATCCAAGGTTTGTTACCAAAATACGTAATCTGACTCTTTTTATCCAACTCCCAGTATTCCTTACTCCTGGTATCCCCAACTCCCGGTAGTCAACACATGTACCGGGACTTCACCGGAACTCATAAGTACCGGGATTTGCCCCTACCGGGACTTCCAACTACCGGGACTTACCACTACCGGGACTTGCCACTACCGGGACTTAACACTACCGGGACAATTCAGTACCGGGACTTTCATGTACCGGGACTACGTACAGTTTATTTCAACAAGTCCACAAATCGACTTAACTTGTGAAATTAGTTCAATCTTTGTATTCCATTCAGTCCTCAATCAATTTATACAACTATATTAAGGTTAGTATAACTTAAAAACATTGATTTGTACAACGAATCGAATGAACTCACCTTTTGTAGTAAAAACCCACTTCTGCACAAAATCTGAACTTCAAACTGATGTTTATGATTCTGCAATTCAAACCCAAGGTACAGAGTCGTTCATAATCTATCAACAACAACAAACATGCCAGAAATTATGACCAATTTCCTTACCAATTGATGACAATTCCAGCTTTCTTCCTTTCTTTCTTCCTTTCTTCCTATTCTTCTGCTTCTTGCCGACTCACAACAGGGAAATGAGATAATATCTCATTCCCTTGACCCTTTATCCATACACACTTTTACTTAATAACAAAAAACACCCTCAAGTTTCAATATTTCCAAAGTACACTAAACTTTCATTCTTAGTATTATAACCTTAATTGGATTATAACATTTCCATACAATCCCAAGGTTTCACAAAATACACCTACATCTCAATTCTTATTAAAATACTAATAACGAAAATTCAGGATGTTACAATACTCCCCAACTTGAAAATGATTTCGTCCCCGAAATCAAAATCAATTAAACAAATGAGGATACTTATCTTTCATACTCTCTTCCGACTCTAAGGTCACATTGGTACCCCTGTGGTGCTTCCACTGTACCTTCAACATAGCTACTTCCTTGCCACTACGTAGCTTTCTAACCGATCTTTCCAAAATTGCCTCTGGTTCTTCCACACAGCGACTCTTTTCATCTACTCTCACATCAGTGAGTGGTTTCACATCCTCTTCTTCGGCTAAACACTTCCGGAGATAACAAACATGAAAGGTATTATGAACCCCTTCCAACTCTGGTGGAAGATCCAACTGATACGCTTGTAAACCAATCCTTTTAGTGATAGTGAAAGGTCCTAGAAAACGAGGACTTAACTTCCCGCGTTTACCAAACCTTATCACACCCTTCCATGGGGACACTTTAAGCATCACGCACTCCCCAACTTGAAATTCTTTTGGTCTCCTTTTCGGGTCAGCATAACTCTTCTGTCGGTCCTGAGCTGCTTTCATATGCTGCTTAATTTCTTTCACCTTATCAGCTGTTTGTTGTACCAATTCTGGACCAGCAAACTGTTTCTCTCCGACTTCTAACCAACATACCGGAGTTCTACATTTTCGACCATACAAGGCTTCGAAGGGCGCTCTTCCGATACTGGAATGATAACTGTTATTATACGTAAATTCTACTAACGGTAGATGCGTATCCCAGTTACCTCCAAAATCCAATACACATGACCTGAGCATATCTTCCAAAGTTTGTATAGTCCTTTCACTCTGTCCATCAGTCCGTGGATGAAAAGCAGTGCTCAAATTAACTTTCGTACCCAACTCCTCTTGTAGTGATCGCCAAAACCTTGAGGTAAACCGACTATCATGATCTGACACAATCGACACCGGTATACCATGTCTTGACACCACCTCATCAATATACAGCTTCGCCAACTTCTCAATTGGTGATGTTTCTTTCATAGCCAGAAAATGAGCACTCTTAGTTAATCTATCCACGATTACCCATATTGTGTCGTTACCCTTTTGCGTCTTGGGTAACTTCGTCATAAAGTCCATGGTGATCTTCTCCCACTTCCATTCCGGAATTTCCAAAGATTGGAAACTTCCGTAAGGTTTCTGATGTAATGCTTTCACCAACGAACATGTTCTACATGTTTCTACCTTCCGGGCCACATCTACTTTCATAGCTGGCCACCAATAATGCAATTTCAAATCTCGATACATCTTCGTATTCCCAGGGTGTATGGAATACTTAGATCTATGAGCGTCTTCGAGAATCAGCTCTCGATTTCCTCCAATATTTGGTACCCAAACACGACCTTGGAACAGCTTTATTCCACGGCCATCTTCAGTCAACTGAAGGTGTTGCTTGCCCATCACTTCTTCTTTCAGGTTTACTTCCCGTAAAGCCTCCGCTTGTGCCTCGCTTATCTTTTCCATCAAACTCGATGTCACATCAATTCTAGCA
Organism: Saussurea involucrata; assembly: GCA_033807775.1. Classification (NCBI taxonomy): domain Eukaryota; kingdom Viridiplantae; phylum Streptophyta; class Magnoliopsida; order Asterales; family Asteraceae; genus Saussurea; species Saussurea involucrata. The sequence goes on along the minus strand of CM066312.1, from coordinate 52,553,815 downwards.
TTGATCGATTTCAAACATCCACTATACTCTTTCCTACTTAAAGCATCGGCCACGACATTTGCTTTACCAGGATGGTAATGCACTTCGCAATCGTAATCTTTAAGTAATTCTAACCATCTTCGCTGTCTCATATTTAACTCTTTCTGATCAAAAACATGCTGCAAACTTTTATGGTCAGTAAAAAGAGTACATTTGGTTCCATACAAGTAGTGCCTCCACATCTTTAAAGCAAACACGACAACCGCTAACTCCAAATCATGTGTTGGGTAGTTCTTCTCGTGTTCTTTAAGTTGTCTTGACGCATAAGCAATCACTTTGCCTCGTTGCATCAATACGCACCCTAGACCCATCTTTGAAGCATCACTGTACACCACTAAATCTTCTGTTCCTTCAGGTAAAGCAAGAACCGGGGCCTCACACAACTTTTGACGTAAGGTTCTGAAAGCCGATTCTTGTTTCTCCGACCAGACAAACTTCACGTTCTTTCTAGTCAGAATAGTCAAAGCAGATGCAATCTAGAAAAGTCTTTAATAAACCTTCTGTAATAACCTGCTAAACCCAAAAAACTTCTTATTTCAGATGCACTTCTAGGTGTCTCCCAATTTGCCATAGCTTTAATCTTAGCTGGGTCTACCTTGACTCCTTCTGAAGTGATCACGTGACCTAGAAATTGTACTTCTTTTAACCAAAATTCACATTTTGAAAACTTCGCGTATAGTTTCTCTCTTCTTAAAACTTCTAAGACTTCACGTAGGTGTTGTTCATGATCTGCTTCAGTCTTTGAATACACAAGTATGTCATCAATAAAGACGATAACAAACCTGTCCAAGAAAGGTCGACACACTCTATTCATCAGATCCATGAAGACAGCTGGAACATTTGTCAACCCGAATGGCATTACTAGAAACTCATAATGCCCATATCTGGTTCTAAAAGTTGTCTTAGGAATATCTTCATTTCTAACCCGCACTTGGTGATACCCTGAACTCAAATCAATCTTAGAAAAACATCCTGCCCCTTGAAGTTGATCAAATAGATCATCGATTCTTGGAAGCGGATATTTATTCTTAATCGTCACCTTATTCAGCTCGCGGTAATCTATACACATTCTCATAGTACCGTCTTTCTTTTTAACAAACAGGACCGGAGCTCCCCAAGGCGAAGAACTCGGTCTGACAAAACCTTTATCTAATAACTCCTGGAGTTGAGTCATCGTCTCTTTCATTTCAGACGGCGCTAGCCGGTAAGGTGCCCGCGCTATCGGAGACGAACCTGGAATGAGATCAATTCTAAACTCCACCTGCCTTTTAGTAGGTAGACCAGGAAGATCATCAGGAAATATGTCAGGAAACTCACGTACCACCTTGATATCTTCCAATTGTTTCTTTTCCAACCTTCCATCTAAGACATACGCCAGATAGGATATACATCCTTTCATTAAACACTTCCGCGCCTTCACAACAGAGATTAACGGAATTTCCCCCTTTTGCTTTTCCCCGAAGATGAATACGTCATCCTTATCGGTCATCGGAATCCTGATTAATTTCTTTGCGCAAAATATTTCTGCTTGATTGGCCGTCAGCCAATCCATACCCACAACTATGTCAAACCCTCCAATTTCCATCAACAACAAGTTGATCGAAAATTTCGTCTCATCTATAAGAATAGTACAACCATCAAGCCTTTCTCGAACCAAAGCTTGACCCCCATTAGCTACCTCTACTACTAAAGCATCATCTAAAGTAGTAACAGGCGTAGCTAATTTAGGATAGAATGACTTGGACACAAATGAAAAATTTGCTCCACAATCAAACAAAATACGCGCAGGACAAGAATTAACAAGGAAAGTACCCGAGACAACGTCCCTTGATTCCTTAGCTTCATCAGCGGTCATCTAAAAAGCTCGGCCCGTTGGCTTCGGAATAAGTGGTTTCTTACTCTGATCGCCGCTCTTTTTCAGCCTTGGGCACTCCCGACGAAAGTGACCCGGTTGCTTACACTCAAAACATGTATTCCCCCTCACTGGACAATTATTCATAGTATGCCCACTATTTCCACACTTAGAGCATTCATATGCTATCACTCGACATTGCCCGTAATGCTTGCTCTTACACTTTGGACACCAGTTTGGTTCACGGCGTGATTCATAAGAAGTACCTTTACCAGCACTCATTGACTTCTGTGAATGCTCTGATCGACCTTCCCATTTCCGCTTCTCCCCAACTTTGGTCTTTTCTTCTTTATCCAAGGCGTAAACATTTTCTATCACTTTGGCTTCTTCAATCGTCTCTCTCAACGTCGAAGCTTTAGAACTCCGCACCCGTGACATCATATCCGCCGGTAGTCCTTTCAGATAAGCCTTAACTCTATCTTTCTCAGTTGGAGCTACATGCCCAACTAGATTCAACTTTTCCATGAACAGTTCTGTATACTTTCAAACAGTATTAGTACCCTTTTTCATATTTCGAAATTCCTCCTCAATTCGATCCATCTCGCTTTCGTTGCAGTATTCTTCCAAAAGCTTCTTTTTAAATGACTCCCAAGTCATTGCAGATAGGACGGAAGTCGAAATTGAAGCAGTCAGCACATTCCACCACATTAACGCGTTTCCTCTCAACATCTGCGAAGCAAACCTAACTTTCGGCTTTTCATCACATTCGCAAGCCCGAAAGGCTTGTTCTATCTCTCTGATCCAGTTCATACACGCCACTGGATTATCAGCTCCGGCAAACTCCGGTGGTTTACAACTTAGAAAAGTCTTATACGAGCAACCCCTTTCTACTCTCCTTTCAGTTTCTGTTACCGGAATATGAAGTGGAGGGATTATTCCAGTATCTGTTGTTGTTCCTGGTACCCCCACCGTACGATCACAAAGCGTCTTCATGAACATTTCAGATTGTCTTTCCATTGCCGTGTTCATCATCCGCATCATATTTTCCATCAATCGAGACTCCATTCCTGCTTCTGGTGTTCTCGGGATGGCAGTACTGGTACCCACCCCATGCATCCGACTGTGTGATCCTCCGATAGAAAGAAAATCCGACGGAGTCTCAGGAACTCCACCTAATCCAGGTTGTCTTTCTTCAGTCCAGTCAATCCCAGTCCTATTCATTTCAGAAATAGGGGACAACGGCGGCGTAGTTACCATTTTCTGATAAAACACAAAGGAATAACCATAAGAAATGGTTACACAAATCTAGACATACGAACGTACTTTACCGATCATTAATCACTGTAATAATTTAGAAATAAGTATGCTTGTGTAATAATATATTCATAATAACAGTAGCTAATTGAAATTGTGAACATACTATACATGAGAATCCTCTTTCAATTATCACAGTATTAATTTCACGTATTTCCGTCGACTCTAAGACTATCCCGTCTTAGCACTTCTACCCATATCTCACATATCATAACCTATATCATCTCAACTTAAGTCTAAGTATCTTATCAGCATACTTAGTTCGCTTAAACTAGTGCTCTGATACCATATTGTAACGCCTCAAAAATCCGGGCTAAATTAAACCTCAAGTTACAATAGGTTATGACAATAAAAAATACAACTTATATATAGATAGCAAAGGAATTAACCATCAAGAGTGTAATTACAAAACAGGATACTTCGAATAACCTATCAATCTAATCATGTCACTATAATCAGATTAATTGAGTTATCTAAGCTATCCTTCAAAAATCTCCTCTTTGTTAATTGCCACTTCTGCTATTCCATAAACACTCGTCCCACAACCCTTTATTTGCCCGAGCCTGCACCTGGTAAGAAAACATCATATGAAACGATTAGGCCAACGCCTAGTGAGAACATTCGTTTCAATAACAACATTTGCAAAAATCATTGTAAGCAAGTTATGATAAACCTGGTTACCCCTTTTCTTACCGTATGTATAACTTTATTCCATTACACAATTTTATCCACTCCCATGACTATGACTGACAACAATTCCATCAGCATATCATACCCCAGAGCCACACTACGAATCTTCACAGATTCCAGATCAATGCTCTCCAACAATAAATCGCGATTACACACGCCCATTTATCAGTAAGGAAGCAGAGATTACAAGTACTTATGTCAACCTCACCCTCTTCCTTAGAAATCAGGAATAACGATTAATACCACACGCCTATTCCACGATTTCCCACACACACTGGAATAACGATTAAACGAGTAATACCACACGCCTATTCCATGTGATTACCAAACTTTAGTGCCTATGGATCCATACCACCTATTTGTACTCGTACAGGTATTTACTTAATATAGATTCCTCATATCATTCAGTATGAGCAAATCATAATTATACCCCATAGATTCCTCATATCATTCAGTATGAGCAAATCTTATTCATTACACTTAACACATTCCTGCCTAGTATCATACTAGCACAGTCTATAAACCTAACATACTACTATTCAAGTACATATGTTCAAGTAACATAAATATATGTCAATTCTTAAATCGCACCTTTCCACGATTAACGAAACTATACTTTCCAATTTCTAGAATAGTACAGATAATACAAAGTCTCTGGATACCTTAACTTTTATATTCTTAAGTTTATATCCAAGGTTTGTTACCAAAATACGTAATCTGACTCTTTTTATCCAACTCCCGGTATTCCTTACTCCCGGTATCCCCAACTCCCGGTAGTCAACACATGTACCGGGACTTCACCGGAACTCATAAGTACCGGGATTTGCCCCTACCGGGACTTCCAACTACCGGGACTTGCCACTACCGGGACTTAACACTACCGGGACAATTCAGTACCGGGATTTTCATGTACCGGGACTACGTATAGTTTATTTCAACAAGTCCACAAATCGACTTAACTTGTGAAATTAGTTCAATCTATGTATTCCATTCAGTCCTCAATCAATTTATACAGCTATATTAAGGTTAGTATAACTTAAAAACATTGATATGTACAACGAATCGAATGAACTCACCTTTTGTAGTAAAAACCCACTTCTGCACAAAATCTGAACTTCAAACTGATGTTTATGATTCTGCAATTCAAACCCAAGGTACAGAGTCGTTCATAATCTATCAACAACAACAAACATGCCAGAAATTATGACCAATTTCCTTACCAATTGATGACAATTCTAGCTTTCTTCCTTTCTTTCTCTTTTCTTCCTATTCTTCTGCTTCTTGCCGACTCACAACAGGGAAATGAGATAATATCTCATTCCCTTAACCCTTTATCCATACACACTTTTACTTAATAACAAAACACACCCTCAAGTTTCAATATTTCCATAGTACACTAAACTTTCATTCTTAGTATTATAACCTTAATTAGATTATAACATTTCCATACAATCCCAAGGTTTCACAAAATACACCTACATCTCAATTCTTATTAAAATACTAATAACGAAAATTCAGGATGTTACAATAGGCAATATGGTCCCGTAAGTCCTTGAGGTGTAAATCGACGGAGTAGGTAATAAAGACATGTAATGGTTTGAGGTTGTGATGTATTGATGTCATGGGAACTAAAATTGGGACTTGAGGTGTAATCCAATAGCATCATAGGTGACCCCACTCACGTGTTCTCGTCACCTTGATGGAAACGGGTCTTCCCCGTTATCGGAAGGTGTTGTTTTGGGTATTGATTTTTATTATCCATGTTTTCGGTGACGTTTATTATCTATGGGTATTTATTCACGATTTATAGGTTGGGTATTATGCCCCATCCATGTCTTGGATGTTTTTGGGATACAACATTTTATACACGTTTTATTTATAAATTGGGAAGTTCATTTCTATTCTCGTTTTGAGTAAGCTTGGGGTCGAATTTACTTTATGTTGGGAAAACATTTATATTGGTGTCTCCATCACCTAAAATGCATGTTATTGGAAATCGGGTTGTTTCATATCTAAAGTAAATCATTTTGGAAATCGTGATTAAAGTTGCACACTTTTCTTTTAACCAATTATATAACCATGAAAAAAACTCTTGAACTCATTAGGCGTTAGTCTAACCTTTTTATTTGTCGGCATGTGCAATAGGTTTCGGTAGGGATATAGTTCTAATGACACTGTGAAGAGTGGAGAGCTAGTTGTGTGCTTAAAAAGTAAGTAGCTTGGTGACGTCTTCCGCATTTGGGGAATAGCAACTTGATTTTTGGGGTTGAGTAACACCCGACCTTTTGTATCCTTGGCGAATGACTTAGGTTTTGATCGTTGAAATTATAATGTTTTATGTTGGAGTAAATCCAAGAATGGTTTGTAGAAGGAACTTTGTCCTTAATTGGTTATTTTACTGAAAAAATTATTTAGTTGATCTTTCCAATTTTGAGGGTGTTACAATCTAGGATAAATCCAAAATCCTATTTTTATCTATTCCTCTTGAAAGATCGATTTCTACGCTGACTTGAAATTATACTTACCCGAAAATTACGAGTGTTATATACGTCATTTAGAACCTTGATATATATACACATACACACACAATTTATCAAAATAATATGTATTAGCGGCGGATTGGCGGTTTGGGTTGGGTTGAGTTATACTAACCCAATTTCAACCCTCCTAATTAGTGGGTTGGCGGTTTAGCGGTTTGGTGGGTTAAATTTAATTGGGTTGTTAGCGAGTTGGGTTAGGCGGATTTCGCGGGTTGACGGTTTTTTATACACCCCACCTAACAAGGGAATATTACAATGTACTTGATATTTGAGTTTGTTTTATTGCTCATATTCATACACTATTCTAGCGTATTTGGGGTTTTTTTTATTTGTTGCGGTCATGTGAAAAAATGACCAGATTTATGCATTTGTTATATCGAGTCAGGCTATGGTTATGCACCACATATATCATGTTAACCATGAAAACCTTTTTACTAGATGTTCTTTGGCACGTTGTATCTAGAGTTGGTTAGTGATAGTAACCATTTAATATATGCATGATTCACATATATGTGCATTAAGCGACAAACACCATACTTTAATAGAGTTAATATTGATAGAAAAAGAGAAATACTAACTTAATATAAAACATGATTGTGATTTCGGGTATCTAATTCCCACATCATTAGCGGCCACATACCTAGTTTCAAAATAAAGACCATATCGTCAACAAATCACCACCAAGTGTGTAATTTACTCAAGGGATGGTGTTTGGGATTGCTTTTTTTTCGACCTATTTGCTTATTGTTTTTTCTCACCGCAAATAAGTTATTTTTAGTGTTTGGATTGGAAAAAAGAAAAGTGCTTATGACTTTCCCCACCACAAATAAGTTGTTTTTGATAAGTTAATTCATTCTAACTTATTTGAAACTGCTTATAACTTATTTGTCCAAATTACATTTTTACCCCCATAATAAGCACTTTTAAAAATAAGCATAAGTTGTTTTAAATAAGCAATCCCAAACACCCCCTCAAATCGATATATATATATATATATATATATATATATATATATATATATATATATATATATCAAAGGATAAATCACCATGTATGAGGTGGCATCCTAAGGAATGAGTATTCTTCATTTCTTGAGTTGTGGTTGATTTTAGTGTATCCCACATTCATGGAGAGACAACAAGTTGACAATGAATTGTGGATATATAAGTGAAGGTTGTGATGCATTTGTAGCAGGTCATGGGGTTCCCTCAATTTGGTTGATCCTCTAAACTCACATTGTTGGCTCATTTTGGCAAACCCTCCATACTAATAGGTTGGTACATTTTGGCCAACACAAAAGTTTTAAATATATAAATATATCTAAAAGGAAAACCCATAAAAATGAGGTGACATCCTAAAGGAGAAACCACCATCTATGAGGTGGCATCCTAAGGAATGAGTATTCTTCATTTTTCATGAGTTGTGGTTGATTTTAGTGTATCCCACATTGATGGAGAGACAACAAGTTGACGATGAATTGTGGATATATAAGTAAGGGAAAGTTCAAAACACCCAACAAACTATCTCATTTTGAATGGTTAAGTCCCTAAACAATTTTTTTGAATAAAAAAGCCATTAAACTTTCTCATTTTGAATGATTAAGTCCCTAAACTATTTTTTTGAATGAAAAAACCATTAAAACTTCTCAATTTGAATGAAAAAACCATTGAACTTTCTCATTTTGGATGATTAAGTCCTTGAATTTGTTTAATAAATAAATCATAGAACTTTCAAAGTTGGTTACGTGCATCGTTTTAACAAAAAAAAACTACATGTAACCGACTAGAAATTTTTTAAAGTAAAATAAAATCTAAATCGGTTTTACCGTTTTCAAACCGTACGTCATTCAAACTACTAGCAAACAACGGTACCGCTCCCCCTCGCCACTCCTCGTCATTCTCTGTTCTACATATCATTTATCAAACTGTTGACCTCAGTTATTGCGTGAGGTCTGAATGACGTAAGGTTTGGGAACGGTAAATTTGATTTAGTTTTTTTTTTTAATTTTAAAACATTTTTAGTCGGTTATAGAAAATCGGACAAATGTCCCCAAGACGAATAAGATGCATTAAATGCAAAACATAACCAAACGCCCAACATCGAGCTATCAAAATCGGACAAATGTCCCCAAGACCCAACGGAGTCAAACCGAGCCATGGGCTCAATAAAGCAAATGACCATTAGTAAAAAAACGTAAAATGAGTTAAACGTAAACAATACACGTTTATGCGAATACCCGTTTTAAATTCATGAATAACCCAACACACAACATTTGGGTGGGACATCCCATTTTCAAAGGAACTCATACCGTTTACACCTTCAAACCGTCCCATAACGTAATCTATGCATATTTCCAAATTATCTATTAAAATGCATTTTCGTAACAAGTAGGCTCCCTTTATAAAATAAATCATCAAACATTTTATTTATGATTTATCTATCAAATCTTCCAAAAATTCCAAATATAGGTGTTTTTACCATATATTTACAACGTTAAATACTTCAAAAGACAAAACCCACCAAATAATTCAACAATTAATAATTTTCATGTAAAACACACAAGTACTTGGAAAAATAACATTTTTGGCATGTACAAAGTTTTCACAAAGCAACTTGAACTCACCTTGCTAGATTTAGGGTAAATCTAGATTTTCCCCAAACGTAAGCTCCTTTGAAGAAACTTGAATCTTCAAGCCCAAACCTCCAAAACCTAGATCCATAAGTTTCTAACCAACAATAATTAGATCTAACCATGTAAAATCATCCTCCAACCATTTTACACCAAAATACCCACTTATATCAAAACCCTAACTTCATAAATGAAGAGAAGAGAAGATTACCTTAACCATACTTGAATCCACCAACCAAAATATCTCTAGAACCACCAAGATGAACCACAAACTCCTAATCTTCAAAGTGGAGTGAAAAGGGTTGGGTGAAACCCTAGAAACTTGATGAAGGAGATGAAGTGAAAGGTTTCTTGAAAGGTTAAGGTTTCCAACAATGGCGAGGGGAGAAAGGATGAAGAGGAGAAGGGAGATTTAGGGTTTCTAGAGAGAAAGTTCGGTTTTTAGAGAGAGAGAGAGAGAGCTGAGAAATGGAATGGGGAAAGTGAGAGGAAAAGGCTTAAGAGGAAACAAAAAAATATCTCAGATGCATCGCGGACGTCCGGATTGACACCACGCGGACGTCCGGCTTGATGTGATCCGAATCCCTCAGATTTCTCTGTTGCTTCCGCGGATGATGTATCGTGTACATCTCATCCACCTTATTCCTCCATAATTGGCCATATTAGTTGGTTGCAAGCCAACTAATAAATCAACAACCGGTCCGCACACCGGAACCCGGCTACCCGTCGGTCCGCACACCGGAACCCGACTACTCACCGGTCCGCACACCGGAAGCCGGCTACTGTGCACTTGTGTAGTGTAATGCACCAATAATTATAATATCTTACTATATTATAAACACAATATATTCACACCTTGATCGTATATCCATTCCACACATATCCATCTCATATATATATAAACACATATATATATATATATATATATATATATATATATATATTCCAGTTGAAAACGTTTTAATGTAAAACTCACCTCGATTGGTTATCAAATTTCCTTCTAAGCTTTTCTCGAGAAATCCCATCTTTCAATCAAAGTTCACAGAATCTGAAACAATTTACATACAAATATCTCCTTACCAACTTATGTATAAGACTTACTAGCAGGTTATGGACTCTAGATACATCCACATAACTCTTATCCTCAAAATTGACCAAACAGCCAAGTTATCCGGAAACCTCAAAACTATCCGGACAATCATGAACTTTCCGGACAGCATAAAGAATCCGGACAACACAATTTATCCGGACAACACAAGGAATCCGGATGCAATCCGGATCTAAATCATCCGGAAACCATCAAACGAATCGTCCGGACACTATCAACAAAACTACCCGGACACCACCGAAGAATCTACCCGGATACCTTCATATCATCCGGACACCTCTGTCGGTTTGGTACTTTTTACCCAGAAAACCGACTGAATTAATACCAGATGTGTTTGTGATGTTTCTACTCCGATAGAACCCTTACAAAAGCAATTACAAACATAAAATACAAAGGAACATACCTTAATTCATCTCCCAAACACACCAATTTGAACCCTTTAGCACAAACCCTTCTTTTCTCTTCTTGCTTTCTCTCAACACACACACACACACTAACTTTACTGATTTTTCTGCTTGTGATAATATCTGAATTCAGAAAAGATAATATCTAACTTAATTTACTACTTTAGACCTTAAACTAACCATAATAACTAAAACACCTTTAAACCTCTAAATTAACCAAACCCACCCTAAACCTTAAACTTTAAAGTTAACAACATTTTTACGGAACTAACATTTAACTAACGAACTTACCCGAGGTATTACATTATCTCCCCCTTAAAAGAATTCCGTCCCGGAATTCGGTTAAGCGAAAAGGTATGAATACTTATCACTACTACTTCGAACTCAATCAAAACCATAGAAACTAACTGAATAGCCACCCCACACCCACCTATATCTCTAACACAGATAAGCAACAAAAGCACGGAAATACTAATAACCATTTTGCACCGAAGTCAGATAACACCTTAGCACGTATAGAGTTTATAGAAATATACCTGTAACCTCATCAGGACTTTCTTCTACCTCTTGTTCCGTCATCTGAAAAACACGACCTTGGGTTCCAGGTAGTTCAGACCCTTGTATTCCTCCCGACTTACCACCCGTTGGTCTCACCGTCATACTACCATGTTGTGGTTTCCATTGTGGACATTCAGACTGAATATGACCAGGGGAATTACAAACGAAACAGAATCAAGTTACCCGACAGTCTCTAACAATGTAACCAGTCTTTCCACATTTGTAACAACTTCAGGAATCCACGTAATAGTTTCCTTGATGAACACGATTGCATTTTGGGCATGGTCTTTCAACTGGTCTGAAAGGTGAATAACTATCAAACCTTGGGGATTCGTATTCTTCCGAATCGTACATCGTTTCTTCCAGTTTTCTTTTCCCATCACTCTTATCACCAACGTCTCTCCAGTTATCCTGTTCCACATTTTTTGCGGCATCCACTGCAGCTGAGAAGGTATCGGGTCCTTTTGCAGTCACTAGCTTTCTAATTTCTGCATTTAACCCAAAAATAAACCTTTACATCTTTAGAGCCTCCGTGGCAACATAGTACTCTGGAAAGCGAGACTTCTCCAGAAAGAGAGCGGTGTAATCCCTAACCGATAAACTTCGCTGGTGTAGGTTCATGAACTCCTCTTCTAATTGTCTAACTGCTACTTGAGAACAAAACTGTCCTTTGAATGCTGTTGTGAATTCGTCCCAAGTAAAAGTAGAGTATACATCCGACCCTAGGGAATAAATGTGAGCTTCCCACCAGAATAGGGCATCCGATTTTAGCATTGCGGTTCCATATAGTACTCTATCTTCGTCAGCACACTTACTAGTTTTGAAGATAGCTTCAATCTCCTTCAACCACCTCATCGCTTTCACGGGGTCCCTGTCTCCTGAGTAGGTCGGAGGTTTACAGCTTAAAAACATTTTGTAGTCGCACCTCCTTGGTAGTGGTATAACAGTCGGTATGATTGGTATTTCATCTTCGAGTCCAGGGTCTGGTGTTTCAGCTTCGTTGTGACGATTTCGGTCAAACATTGCTTGTATACTAGTTCGTAGTCTTCCCATTTCAGCCATTAAGTCATTTCTTGTAATAAATTCAGTACCTCACCCCTGAACTCTGCCTCCAGTTCTGCCCCTACCTCTTTCTCTTCCTCTTCCCTTTGTCCCGACTGTTGGATTCGTTCTATTAGGATTTCTTCCTCCCTCTCTAGTCGTATTTCTAGTACCGCTTGCCATTCTGTAGATTCAGACAAGATTAATATACACATAAGCACATACCCCATATAATAAGGTATCCCAGTCCAAACATGTACCCGTAAGATCACAATTACACTGGCCAGGTGTATTTACGAAATTACCTTACATGATGTTCCTTCTACCCTTTATACTTAATATCCCAAGGTTCTACAATAATAGGGACATCCTACTTCACATGCAGTTTAAGTCTAGGTACAGATACAAATACCTAAATCCCTTAAACTAGGGCTCTGATACCATTTGTAACAACCCAGATCCCATAACATACATCATATAACATAACATGCATACATATCATGGATTTACAACAAAAGTTACATAACAAACCAAGTACAGTCCTATTAGTCTTGAAACTACAAAATATATAAAAGCTTCGTAAACATCATCGATCAATGGAGGCAGCCTACACCTTATTCTTTCCTTTGCCGCTATCAAATCCTCGACCTGGAAAACATATTTTTGAAAACAAAATGAGGGTTAGACCAAACGGGTCTAGTGAGTTAATCCCGGTCCTTTCCAAAATCATTATAAAACCTTTTATGTAAATCCTTTGTATCAAAATAGTTTATATAAATGCCCATTTACAAGATAAAAAGGGCTAAGCCCATATAACTAGCTAAAAGCCCATAAGCTAATTATAAAGCCCTATTACAATTTCTTTATAAAACATTCTTTTAAATTAGGGGCTAGTTTAAGCTAACAGATTATCACAATCAAATCTGAGTTTAACAACAAATCTGGAGCTCTACAATTTGGTGTTCTTCGAGAGTTTCAAATGAAATTGTTTGATCGATCTGTTTGATTAATAGGATTTGATCGCTTGTTACTGTTACAGACTTGTTCGTTTTTAATTTTCTGTCATATTCCAATTTTCAGATTTGCAAATCTAGACAAAGATATCAGTGACTTGAGTTTATGTGGATTCGACAGTAGCTATTTTTTTGTTCATCGAGAGTTTCACGTTGAAGATGAAGATGAATTTCATTGTTAGTTGAAATTTGATCATTCAAACCACCACATATCAATTTTTTTTCGAATTTTATTCAGGTTGCATTTTTTAAACTAAAAAAATGATGAGAAATCAACGAGTTTGATGTGTTGGAAGCTCTCGCCGGAAAAACGTGAACTTCACCGGAAAAATTCAAAGTTCTCGATTGATTCATAGTTCTCGCATGATGGTGATTTAAAGTTCTCGCACGATTGATGTTCATCCTAGTCGCACACTGCTGAAATTCATCCTTCTCGCATAGAACTCGTGCGATTAGATTAGTTCTCGCACAACTCGTCGCATATGAAGAATATGATTTTGTATTGAATCCTAGATTTTATGGTCTTGTTGGATGGAGAATTCAAATACGAATCCAACAGTCCTTTTCGGAGCGAAAATGGAGCTAAAACGAAGAAGTTATGAACAAAACAGTGATCAGGTGATAAACCGGACGAACTGTGTCAAATGGACGTCCGCATGGTGCTTTAAGCGGACATCCGCATAGACCAAATTACCAAATCCGTAGAAGAAACAGAAACTGGAGTCTTGGTGCAAGTGGACGTCCACATAGGGCATCAAGCGGACGTCTGCATGATGTCTGATGGGATTTTCCCTTTTTTTTTAAGAAAACCCTCTCCTCTCTCATACTTCATTTCAAACTCGAAATGAACTCTCCCTCTCCCTCAAAACCGTTCTTCCTCCCCAAGAAACCCTAAATCCTTCCTCTCTTTTTCATTTTTCTCTCCCAAATCAAACCCCACACCATTTTTATGAACCTTAACCTTTCTAGAACCCTTTCACTTCATCTTCTTCATCAAGTTTCTAGAGTTTCATCCAACCCTTTTTCTCCACCTTGAAGATTGGGAGTTTGTGGTTCATTTTGGTGATTCTAGGGGTATTTTGGTTGGTGGATTCAAGTTATGATTAAGGTAATCTTCTCTTTTCTTCATCTATGGAAATTAGGGTTTTGGTATAAGTTAAGATCTTGATGTAAAATGTTTGGAGAATGATTCTAAATGGTTGGATATGAATATTTATGGTTGGAGAACTTATAGATCGAGGTTTTTGGAAGATTTGGATTGAGGATTCAAGTTTCTTCAAATGAGCTAAAATTGGGGAAAAATCTAGATTTAGCCTAAATCTAGCAAGGTGAGTCAAGTTGATTTGTGAAAACGTTGTGCATGCCAAAATGTTCATTTTAAAGTGTTTTGTGTGTTTTTACATGAAAATATTCATTGTTGAATTATTTGGGGGATTGTGATTACTTGGAATATTTGACTTTATAAATCTTGCAAAATAACCATTTTTCGGATTTTGGATAATTTGATAAATAAATTATAAATGAAAATGTGTTGATGATTTAATGCATAAAAGGAGATTATTTGGTGAAAATGCATTTATAGTGTTTGTTAGAAATATGCATAATGCATGTTATAGAACGTTCGAAGATACGAAAGTGTGGTTCATTGGATTTTGGTCATTCCCGACCTTGTGGACATTTTAGAAAGTTTAAACCTTTTGATTTTGGAAAAAGATGTATTTTGGGTTTTGATGTATAACTCTTAAATATTGGTTTTTCAACGATTCATCTTACAAAGGTAAATCTTTTGGTATAAATACGCTTGATGGGCGCCTTAGGAAAATGATTTGTCTTAGTCTAAAGTTAAGTTGAGTTACTCACGACTATGGAGCATGTTTTTCATAAATGTGGGTTATTTGCGTTTTGTTGCATTTATGACCTTTAATAATGGTCAATTGATTTTGGTTGAGCTTATGGCTCTATTTATGACTTTATTGAGTCTTAAGGACATTTGTCCGGTTTTAATAATGTAATAAGGAAATCTGGGCGCGAGTTACATTTATTGCGTTCCCTTTGGAGAGTACATGTTTTGAGTGTGTGTGTCATTTAAGTGGAGTCATGTATCTTTAGATTGTAATGCATTGGATCCATAGGCATGTAAGTTAGTCATATTTAATAGTGATGAGTCTTGATATTCTTACTTTGGGAATTATGCACGCACTGGCTTTGTTGTTGACCCGTTTCTTTTGCGGAGAGGAACCGTTATGGGTTGTACTCCGGGGCTATGGGTTATTTGGTGTCTATCTCCTTGTGCACGAGGATTTAGACCGTATGGGTTATATGCTCATATTTTGTTGGCCATCTTGGATTACTAGCGAGTAGACAATAAGGGACATTGAAGTCCTTGAGGTGTAACTCGTCTAGATTGGATAGGTGTAACGCCTCAAAAATCCGGGCTAAATTAAACCTCAAGTTACAACAGGTTTTGACAATAAAAATTACAACTTATATATAGATAGCAAAGGAATTAACCAGCAAGAGTGTAATTACAAAACAGGATACTTTGAATAACCTATCAATCTAATCATGTCACCATAATCAGATTAATTGAGTTATCTAAGCTATCCTTCAAAAATCTCCTCTTTGTTAATTGCCACTTTTGCTATTCCATAAACACTCGTCCCACAACCCTTTATTTGCCCGAGCCTGCACCTGGTAAGAAAACATCATATGAAACGATTAGGCCAACGCCTAGTGAGAACATTCGTTTCAATAACAACATTTGCAAAAATCATTTTAAGCAAGTTATTACAAACCTGGTTACCCCTTTTCTTACCGTATGTATAACTTTATTCCATTACACAATTTTATCCACTCCCATGACTATGACTGACAACAATTCCATCAGCATATCATATCCCAGAGCCACACTACGAATCTTCACATATTCTGGATCAATGCTCTCCACCAATAAATCACGATTACACACGCCCATTTATCAGTAAGGAAGCAGAGATTACAAGTACTTATGTCAACCTCACTCTCTTCCTTAGAAATCAGGAATAACGATTAATACTACACGCCTATTCCACGATTTCCCACACACTGGAATAACGATTAAACGAGTAATACCACACGCCTATTCCATGTGATTACCAAACTTTAGTGCCTATGGATCCATACCACCTATTTGTACTCGTACATGTATTTACTTAATATAGATTCCTCATATCATTCAGTATGAACAAATCATAATTATACCCCATAGATTCCTCATATCATTCAGTATGAGCAAATCTTATTCATTACACTTAACACATTCCTGCCTAGTATCATACTAGCACAGTCTATAAACCTAACATACTAATATTCAAGTACATATGTTCAAGTAACATAAATATATGTCAATTCTTAAATCGCACCTTTCCACGATTAACGAAACTATACTTCCCAATTTCTAGAATAGTACAGATAATACAAAGTCTCTGGATACCTTAACTTTTATATTCTTAAGTTCATATCCAAGGTTTGTTACCAAAATACGTAATCTGACTCTTTTTATCCAACTCCCGGTATTCCTTACTCCTGGTATCCCCAACTCCCGGTAGTCAACACATGTACCGGGACTTCACCGGAACTCATAAGTACCGGGATTTGCCCCTACCGGGACTTCCAACTACCGGGACTTAACACTACCGGGACAATTCAGTACCGGGACTTTCATGTACCGGGACTACGTACAGTTTATTTCAACAAGTCCACAAATCGACTTAACTTGTGAAATTAGTTCAATCTTTGTATTCCATTCAGTCCTAAATCAATTTATACAACTATATTAAGGTTAGTATAACTTAAAAACATTGATTTGTACAACGAATCGAATGAACTCACCTTTTGTAGTAAAAACCCACTTCTGCACAAAATCTGAACTTCAAACTGATGTTTATGATTCTGCAATTCAAACCCAAGGTACAGAGTCGTTCATAATCTATCAACAACAACAAACATGCCAGAAAGTATAACCAATTTCCTTACCAATTGATGACAATTCTAGCTTTCTTCCTTTCTTTCTTCCTTTCTTCCTATTCTTCTGCTTCTTGCCGACTCACAACAGGGAAATGAGATAATATCTCATTCCCTTAACCCTTTATCCATACACACTTTTACTTAATAACAAAACACACCCTCAAGTTTCAATATTTCCAAAGTACACTAAACTTTCATTCTTAGTATTATAACCTTAATTGGATTATAACATTTCCATACAATCCCAAGGTTTCACAAAATACACCTACATCTCAATTCTTATTAAAATACTAATAACGAAAATTCAGGATGTTACAATACTCCCCAACTTGAAAATGATTTCGTCCCCGAAATCAAAATCAATTAAACAAATGAGGATACTTATCTTTCATACTCTCTTCCGACTCTAAGGTCACATTGGTACCCCTGTGGTGCTTCCACTGTACCTTCAACATAGCTACTTCCTTGCCACTACGTAGCTTTCTAACTGATCTTTCCAAAATTGCCCCTGGTTCTTCCACACAGCGACTCTTTTCATCTACTCTTACATCAGTGAGTGGTATCACATCCTCTTCTTCGGCTAAACACTTCCGGAGATAACAAACATGAAAGGTATTATGAACCCCTTCCAACTCTGGTGGAAGATCCAACTGATACGCTTGTAAACCAATCCTTTTAGTGATAGTGAAAGGTCCTAGAAAACGAGGACTTAACTTCCAACGTTTACCAAACCTTATCACACCCTTCCATGGGGACACTTTAAGCATCACGCGCTCCCCAACTTGAAATTCTTTTGGTCTCCTTTTCGGGTCAGCATAACTCTTCTGTCGGTCCTGAGCTGCTTTCATATGCTGCTTAATTTCTTTCACCTTATCAGCTGTTTGTTGTACCAATTCTGGACCAGCAAACTGTTTCTCTCCGACTTCTAACCAACATATCGGAGTTCTACATTTTCGACCATACAAGGCTTCGAAGGGCGCACTTCCGATACTGGAATGATAACTGTTATTATACGAAAATTCTACTAACGGTAGATGCGTATCCCAGTTACCTCCAAAATCCAATACACATGACCTGAGCATATCTTCCAAAGTTTGTATAGTCCTTTCACTTTGTCCATCAGTCTGTGGATGAAAAGCAGTGCTCAAATTAACTTTCGTACCCAATTCCTCTTGTAGTGATCGCCAAAACCTTGAGGTAAACCGACTATCATGATCTGACACAATCGACACCGGTATACCATGTCTTGACACCGCCTCATCAATATACAGCTTCGCCAACTTCTCAATTGGTGATGTTTCTTTCATAGCCAGAAAATGAGCACTCTTAGTTAATCTATCCACGATTACCCATATTGTGTCGTTACCCTTTTGCGTCTTGGGTAACTTCGTCACAAAGTCCATGGTGATCTTCTCCCACTTCCATTCCGGAATTTCCAAAGATTGGAAACTTCCGTAAGGTTTATGATGTTCTGCTTTCACCAACGAACATGTTCTACATGTTTCTACCTTCCGGGCCACATCTACTTTCATAGCCGGCCACCAATAATGCAATTTCAAATCTCGATACATCTTCGTATTCCCAGGGTGTATGGAATACTTAGATCTATGAGCGTCTTCGAGAATCAGCTCTCGATTTCCTCAAATCTTTGGTACCCAAACACGACCTTGGAACAGCTTTATTCCACGGCCATCTTCAGTCAACTGAAGGTGTTGCTTGCCCATCACTTCTTCTTTCAGGTTTACTTCCCATAAAGCCTCCGCTTGTGCCTCGCTTATCTTTTCCATCAAACTCGATGTCACATCAATTCTAGCATTGATCGATTTCAAACATCCACTATACTCTTTCCTACTTAAAGCATCGGCCACGACATTTGCTTTACCAGGATGGTAATGCAATTCGCAATCGTAATCTTTAAGTAATTCTAACCATCTTCGCTATCTCATATTTAACTCTTTCTGATCAAAAACATGCTGCAAACTTTTATGGTCAGTAAAAAGAGTACATTTGGTTCCATACAAGTAGTGCCTCCACAGCTTTAAAGCAAACACGACAACCGCTAACTCCAAATCATGTGTTGGGTAGTTCTTCTCGTGTTCTTTAAGTTTTCTTGACGCATAAGCAATCACTTTGCCTCGTTGCATCAATACGCACCCTAGACCCATCTTTGAAGCATCACTGTACACCACTAAATCTTCTGTTCCTTCAGGTAAAGCAAGAACCGGGGCCTCACACAACTTTTGACGTAAGGTTCTGAAAGCCGATTCTTGTTTCTCCGACCAGACAAACTTCACGTTCTTTCTAGTCAGAATAGTCAAAGCAGATGCAATCTAGAAAAGTCTTTAATAAACCTTCTGTAATAACCTGCTAAACCCAAAAAAACTTCTTATTTCAGATGCACTTCTAGGTGTCTCCCAATTTGCCATAGCTTTAATCTTAGCTGGGTCTACCTTGACTCCTTCTGAAGTGATCACGTGACCTAGAAATTGTACTTCTTTTAACCAAAATTCACATTTTGAAAACTTCGCGTATAGTTTCTCTCTTCTTAAAACTTCTAAGACTTCAAGTAGGTGTTGTTCATGATCTGCTTCAGTCTTTGAATACACAAGTATGTCATCAATAAAGACGATAACAAACCTGTCCAAGAAAGGTCGACACACTCTATTCATCAGATCCATGAAGACAACTGGAGCATTTGTCAACCCGAATGGCATTACTAGAAACTCATAATGCCCGTATCTGGTTCTAAAAGCGGTCTTAGGAATATCTTCATTTCTAACCCGCATTTGGTGATACCCTGACCTCAAATCAATCTTAGAAAAACATCCTGCCCCTTGAAGTTGAACAAATAGATCATCGATTCTTGGAAGCGGATATTTATTCTTAATCGTCACCTTATTCAGCTCGCGGTAATCTATACACATTCTCATAGTACCGTCTTTCTTTTTAACAAACAGGACCGGAGCTCCCCAAGGCGAAGAACTCGGTCTGACAAAACCTTTATCTAATAACTCCTGGAGTTGAGTCATCGTCTCTTTCATTTCAGACGGCGCTAGCCGGTAAGGTGCCCGTGCTATCGGAGACGAACCTGGAATGAGATCAATTCTAAACTCCACCTGCCTTTCAGTAGGTAGACCAGGAAGATCATCAGGAAATATGTCAGGAAACTCACGTACCACCTTGATATCTTCCAATTGTTTCTTTTCCAACCTTCCATCTAAGACATACGCCAGATAGGATATACATCCTTTCATTAAACACTTCCGCGCCTTCACAACAGAGATTAACGGAATTTCCCCCTTTTGCTTTTCCCCGAAGATGAATACGTCATCCTTATCGGTCATCGGAATCCTGATTAATTTCTTTGCGCAAAATATTTCTGCTTGATTGGCCGTCAGCCAATCCATACCCACAACTATGTCAAACCCTCCAATTTCCATCAACAACAAGTTGATCGAAAATTTCGTCTCATCTATAAGAATAGTACAACCATCAAGCCTTTCTCGAACCAAAGCTTGACCCCCATTAGCTACCTCTACTACTAAAGGATCATCTAAAGTAGTAACAGGCGTAGCTAATTTAGGATAGAATGACTTGGACACAAATGAAAAATTTGCTCCACAATCAAACAAAATACGCGCAGGACAAGAATTAACAAGGAAAGTACCCGAGACAACGTCCCTTGATTCCTTAGCTTCATCAGCGGTCATCTGAAAAGCTCGGCCCGTTGGCTTCGGAATAACTGGTTTCTTACTCTGATCGCCGCTCTTTTTCAGCCTTGGGCACTCCCGATGAAAGTGACCCGGTTGCTTACACTCAAAACATGTATTCCCCCTCATTGGACAATTATTCATAGTATGCCCACTATTTCCACACTTAGAGCATTCAGATGCTATCACTCGACATTGCCCGTAATGCTTGCTCTTACACTTTGGACACCAGTTTGGTTCACGGCGTGATTCATAAGAAGTACCTTTACCAGCACTCATTGACTTCTGTAAATGCTCTGATCGACCTTTCCATTTCCGCTTCTCCCCAACTTGGGTCTTTTCTTCTTTATCCAAGGCGTAAACATTTTCTATCACTTTGGCTTCTTCAATCGTCTCTCTCAACGTCGAAGCTTTAGAACTCCGCACCCGCGACATCATATCCGCCGGTAGTCCTTTCAGATAAGCCTTAACTCTATCTTTCTCAGTTGGAGCTACATGCCCAACTAGATTCAACTTTTCCATGAATAGTTCTGTATACTTTCAAACAGTATTAGTACCCTTTTTCAGATTTCGAAATTCCTCCTCAATTCGATCCATCTCGCTTTCGTTGTAGTATTCTTCCAAAAGCTTCTTTTTAAATGACTCCCAAGTCATTGCAGATAGGACGGAAGTCGAAATTGAAGCAGTCAGCACATTCCACCACATTAACGCGTTTCCTCTCAACATCTGCGAAGCAAACCTAACTTTTGGCTTTTCATAACATTCGCAAGCCCGAAAGGCTTGTTCTATCTCTCTGATCCAGTTCATACACGCCACTGGATTATCAGCTCCGGCAAACTCCGGTGGTTTACAACTTAGAAATGTCTTATACGAGCAACCCCTTTCTACTCTCCTTTCAGTTTCTGTTACCGGAATATGAAGTGGAGGGATTATTCCAGTATCTGTTGTTGTTCGTTGTACCCCCGCCGTACGATCACAAAGCGTCTTCATGAACATTTCAGATTGTCTTTCCATTGCCGTGTTCATCATCCGCATCATATTTTCCATCAATCGAGACTCCATTCCTGCTTCTGGTGTTCTCGGGATGGCAGTACTGGTACCCACCCCATGCATCCGGCTGTGTGATCCTCCGATAGAAAGAAAATCCGACGGAGTCTCAGGAACTCCACCTAATCCAGGTTGTCTTTCTTCAGTCCAGTCAATCCCAATCCTATTCATTTCAGAAATAGGGGACAACGGCGGCGTAGATACCATTTTCTGATAAAACACAAAGGAATAACCATAAGAAATGGTTACACAAATCTAGACATACGAACGTACTTTACCGATCATTAATCACTGTAATAATTTAGAAATAAGTATGCTTGTGTAATAATATATTCATAATAACAGTAGCTAATTGAAATTGTGAACATACTATACATGAGAATCCTCTTTCCATTATCACAGTATTAATTTCACGTATTTCCGTCGACTCTAAGACTATCCCGTCTTAGCACTTCTACCCATATCTCACATATCATAACCTATATCATCTCAGCTTAAGTCTAAGTATCTTATCAGCATACTTAGTTCGCTTAAACTAGTGCTCTGATACCATATTGTAACGCCTCAAAAATCCGGGCTAAATTAAACCTCAAGTTACAATAGGTTATGACAATAAAAATTACAACTTATATATAGATAGCAAAGGAATTAACCATCAAGAGTGTAATTACAAAACAGGATACTTCGAATAACCTATCAATCTAATCATGTCACTATAATCAGATTAATTGAGTTATCTAAGCTATCCTTCAAAAATCTCCTCTTTGTTAATTGCCACTTCTGCTATTCCATAAACACTCGTCCCACAACCCTTTATTTGCCCGAGCCTGCACCTGGTAAGAAAACATCATATGAAACGATTAGGCCAACGCCTAGTGAGAACATTCGTTTCAATAACAACATTTGCAAAAATCATTGTAAGCAAGTTATGATAAACCTGGTTACCCCTTTTCATACCGTATGTATAACTTTATTCCATTACACAATTTTATCCACTCCCATGACTATGACTGACAACAATTCCATCAGCATATCATACCCCAGAGCCACACTACGAATCTTCACAGATTCTAGATCAATGCTCTCCACCAATAAATCGCGATTACACACGCCCATTTATCAGTAAGGAAGCAGAGATTACAAGTACTTATGTCAACCTCACCCTCTTCCTTAGAAATCAGGAATAACGATTAATACGACACGCCTATTCCACGATTTCCCACACACACTGGAATAACGATTAAACGAGTAATACCACACGCCTATTCCATGTGATTACCAAACTTTAGTGCCTATGGATCCATACCACCTATTTGTACTCGTACAGGTATTTACTTAATATAGATTCCTCATATCATTCAGTATGAGCAAATCATAATTATACCCCATAGATTCCTCATATCATTCAATATTAGCAAATCTTATTCATTACACTTAACACATTCCTGCCTAGTATCATACTAGCACAGTCTATAAACCTAACATACTACTATTGAAGTTCATATGTTCAAGTAACATAAATATATGTCAATTCTTAAATCGCACCTTTCCACGATTAACGAAACTATACTTTCCAATTTCTAGAATAGTACAGATAATACAAAGTCTCTAGATACCTTAACTTTTATATTCTTAAGTTCATATCCAAGGTTTGTTACCAAAATACGTAATCTGACTCTTTTTATCCAACTCCCGGTATTCCTTACTCCCGGTATCCCCAACTCCCGGTAGTCAACACATGTACCGGGACTTCACCGGAACTCATAAGTACCGGGATTTGCCCCTACCGGGACTTCCAACTACCGGGACTTGCCACTACCGGGACTTAATGTAACACCTTAGGCATATCCCACATCGGCCGTGGACAGGAGATATACTGGGTATATTAGTAAACCTTGGCCTTACCAGACACAACGCGTTTTGGGGCCACAAGCATGCGGGTTCCTTGGGAACTCTGTGGTTAAGCGTGCTTGGGTGGGAGTAGTACCAGGATGGGTGACCTCCTGGGAAGTACTTGCGAAGTCCTTGCCAGGTCGCCAAGAACAAAGCCGTGAGCCAGTGGGGCAAAGCGGACAATATTGTGTCGTGGTAAGGGGGAGTGTTACAAATGGTATCAGAGCCACTCCTGTGCCGTTCGGGATGGTGGGGCAAACCTCATCGAGGACGATGAGTCCCTAAGGGGGGGGTGTGTGTAACACCTTAGGCATATCCCACATCGGCCGTGGACAGGAGAGATGCTGGGTATATTAGTAAACCTTGGCCTTACCAGACACAACGCCTTTTGGGGCCACAAGCATGCGGGTTCCTTGGGAACTCTGTGGTTAAGCGTGCTTGGGTGGGAGTAGTACCAGGATGGGTGACCTCCTGGGAAGTCCTTGCGAAGTCCTTGCCAGGTCGCCAAGAACAAAGCCGTGAGCCAGTGGGGCAAAGCGGACAATATTGTGTCGTGGTAAGCGGGGTGTTACACTTAACACTACCGGGACAATTCAGTACCGGGACTTTCATGTACCGGGACTACGTACAGTTTATTTCAACAAGTCCACAAATCGACTTAACTTGTGAAATTAGTTCAATCTATGTATTCCATTCAGTCCTCAATCAATTTATACAGCTATATTAAGGTTAGTATAACTTAAAAACATTGATATGTACAACGAATCAAATGAACTCACCTTTTGTAGTAAAAACCCACTTCTGCACAAAATCTGAACTTCAAATTGATGTTTATGATTCTGCAATTCAAACCCAAGGTACAGAGTCGTTCATAATCTATCAACAACAACAAACATGCCAGAAATTATGACCAATTTCCTTACCAATTGATTACAATTCTAGCTTTCTTCCTTTCTTTCTCTTTTCTTCCTATTCTTCTGCTTCTTGCCGACTCACAACAGGGAAATGAGATAATATCTCATTCCCTTAACCCTTTATCCATACACACTTTTACTTAATAACAAAACACACCCTCAAGTTTCAATATTTCCAAAGTACACTAAACTTTCATTCTTAGTATTATAACCTTAATTGGATTATAACATTTCCATACAATCCCAAGGTTTCACAAAATACACCTACATCTCAATTCTTATTAAAATACTAATAACGAAAATTCAGGATGTTACAATAGGCAATATGGTCCCGTAAGTCCTTGAGGTGTAAATCGACGGAGTAGGCAATAAAGACATGTAATGGTTTGAGGTTGTGATGTATTGATGTCATGGGAACTAAAACTGGGACTTGAGGTGTAATCCAATAGCATCATAGGTGACCCCACTCACGTGTTCTCGTCACCTTGATGGAAACG
Organism: Saussurea involucrata; assembly: GCA_033807775.1. Taxonomy (NCBI): domain Eukaryota; kingdom Viridiplantae; phylum Streptophyta; class Magnoliopsida; order Asterales; family Asteraceae; genus Saussurea; species Saussurea involucrata. The sequence continues at coordinate 52,528,561 of CM066312.1, read as the reverse complement.
GGTCTCCCCCGTTATCGGAAGGTGTTGTTTTGGGTATTGAATTTTATTATCCATGTTTTCGGTGACGTTTATTATCTATGGGTATTTATTCACGATTTATAGGTTGGGTATTATGCCCCATCCATGCCTTGGATGTTTTTGGGATACAACATTTTATACACGTTTTCTTTATAAATTGGGAAGTTCATTTCTATTCTCGTTTTGAGTAAGCTTAGGGTCGAATTTACTTTATGTTGGGAAAACATTTATATTGGTGTCTCCATCACCTAAAATGCATGTTATTGGAAATCGGGTTGTTTCATATCTAAAGTAAATCATTTTGGAAATCGTGATTAAAGTTGCACACTTTTCTTTTAACCAATTATATAACCATGAAAAAAACTCTTGAACTCATTAGGCGTTAGTCTAACCTTTTTATTTGTCGGCATGTGCAATAGGTTTCGGTAGGAATATAGTTCTAATGACACTGTGAAGAGTGGAGAGCTAGTTGTGTGCTTAAAAAGTAAGTAGCTTGGTGACGTCTTCCGCATTTGGGGAATAGCAACTTGATTTTTGGGGTTGAGTAACACCCGACCTTTTGTATCCTTGGCGAATGACTTAGGTTTTGATCGTTGAAATTATAATGTTTTATGTTGGAGTAAATCCAAGAATGGTTTGTAGAAGGAACTTTGTCCTTAATTGGTTATTTTACTGAAAAATTTATTTAGTTGATCTTTCCAATTTTGAGGGTGTTACAATCTAGGATAAATCCAAAATCCTATTTTTATCTATTCCTCTTGAAAGATCGATTTCTACGCTGACTTGAAATTATACTTACCCGAAAATTACGAGTGTTATATACGTCATTTAGAACCTTGATATATATACACATACACACACAATTTATCAAAATAATATGTATTAGCGGCGGATTGGCGGTTTGGGTTGGGTTGAGTTATACTAACCCAATTTCAACCCTCCTAATTAGTGGGTTGGCGGTTTAGCGGTTTGGTGGGTTAAATTTAATTGGGTTGTTAGCGAGTTGGGTTAGGCGGGTTTCGCGGGTTGACGGTTTTTTATACACACCCACCTAACAAGGGAATATTACAATGTACTTGATATTTGAGTTTGTTTTATTGCTCATATTCATACACTATTCTAGCGTATTTGGAGTTTTCTTTATTTGTTGCGGCCATGTGAAAAAATGACCAGATTTATGCATTTGTTATATCGAGTCAGGCTATGGTTATGCACCACATATATCATGTTAACCATGAAAACCTTTTTACTAGATGTTCTTTGGCACGTTGTATCTAGAGTTGGTTAGTGATGGTAACCATTTAATATATGCATGATTCACATATATGTGCATTAAGCGACAAACACCATACTTTAATAGAGTTAATATTGATAGAAAAAGAGAAATACTAACTTAATATAAAACATGATTGTGATTTCGGGTATCTAATTCCCACATCATTAGCGGCCACATACCTAGTTTCAAAATAAAGACCATATCGTCAACAAATCACCACCAAGTGTGTAATTTACTCAAGGGATGGTGTTTGGGATTGCTTTTTTTTCGACCTATTTGCTTATTGTTTTTTCTCACCGCAAATAAGTTATTTTTAGTGTTTGGATTGGAAAAAAGAAAAGTGCTTATGACTTTCCCCACCACAAATAAGTTGTTTTTGATAAGTTAATTCATACTAACTTATTTGAAACTGCTTATAACTTATTTGTCCAAATTACATTTTTACCCCCATAATAAGCACTTTTAAAAATAAGCATAAGTTGTTTTAAATAAGCAATCCCAAACACCCCATCAAATCGATATATATATATATATATATATATATATATATCAATGGATAAATCACCATGTATGAGGTGGCATCATAAGGAATGAGTATTCTTCATTTCTTGAGTTGTGGTTGATTTTAGTGTATCCCACATTCATGGAGAGACAACAAGTTGACAATGAATTGTGGATATATAAGTGAAGGTTGTGATGCATTTGTAGCAGGTCATGGGGTTCCCTCAATTTGGTTGATCCTCTAAACTCACATTGTTGGCTCATTTTGGCAAACCCTCCATACTAATAGGTTGGTTCATTTTGGCCAACACAAAAGTTTTAAATATATAAATATATCTAAAAGGAAAACCCATAAAAATGAGGTGACATCCTAAAGGAGAAACCACCATCTATGAGGTGGCATCCTAAGGAATGAGTATTCTTCATTTTTCATGAGTTGTGGTTGATTTTAGTGTATCCCACATTGATGGAGAGACAACAAGTTGACGATGAATTGTGGATATATAAGTAAGGGAAAGTTTAAAAAACCCAACAAACTATCTCATTTTGAATGGTTAAGTCCCTAAACAATTTTTTTGAATAAAAAAGTCATTAAACTTTCTCATTTTGAATGATTAAGTCCCTAAACTGTTTTTTTGAATAAAAAAACCATTAAAACTTCTCAATTTGAATGAAAAAACCATTGATCTTTCTCATTTTGGATGATTAAGTCCTTGAATTTTTTTAATAAATAAATCATAGAACTTTCAAAGTTGGTTACGTGCATCGTTTTAACAAAAAAAAACTACATGTAACCGACTAGAAATTTTTTAAAGTAAAATAAAATCTAAATCGGTTTTACCGTTTTCAAACCGTACGTCATTCAAACTACTAGCAAACAACGGTACCGCTCCCCCTCGCCACTCCTCGTCATTCTCTGTTCTACATATCATCTATCAAACTGTTGACCTCAGTTATTGCGTGAAGTCTGAATGACGTAAGGTTTGGGAACGGTAAATTTGATTTAGTTTTTTTTTTAATTTTAAAACATTTTTAGTCGGTTATAGAAAATCTTTAAAAGTTCGGTGATTTATATTTTTAAGAACAATGTTCAGGGACTTGATCATTCAAAATGAGAAAGTTAAATGGTTTTTTCATCCAAAAAATAGTTTAGGGACTTAATCATTCAAAATGAGAAAGTTTAATGGTTTTTTCATTCAAAAAAATAGTTTAGGGACTTAACCATGCAAATTTAGATAGTTTGTTGGGTTTTTTTAGACTTTTCCCTATAAGTAAAGGTTGTGATGCCTTTGTGGCAAGTCATGGGGTTCCCTCATTTTGGTTGATCCTCTAAACTCACATTGTTGGCTCATTTTGGCAAACCCTCCATACTAATAGGTTGGTTCATTTTGGACAACCCAAAAGTTTTAAATATAAATATATATATATATATATGTATATATATATATATGAAAGAAAAACCCATAAAAATCAATATATATATATATATATATATATATATATATATATTAAAGGAGAAACCACGATGTATGAGGTGGCATCCTAAGGAATGAGAAGAATCTTGAGTTAGGTGTATTTTTCCTTTTTTGTCAGTATATTGCCAGGAGTGCCGCATCTTTCCAAAAAATAGAATCTTGAGTTGTGGTTGATTTTAGTGTATCCACATTGATGGAGAGACAACAAGTTGACAATGAATTGTGGATATATAAGTGAAGGTTGTGATGCCTTTGTGGCAAGTCATGGGGTTCCCTCATTTTGGTTGATCCTCTAAACTCACATTGTTGGCTCATTTTGGCTAACCCTGTTCATTTGGCCAACCCAAAAGTTATATATATATATATATATATATCTAAAATGAAACCCCATTAAAATGAGGTGACATCCTAAGAAGTGAGAATCACTCATTTTTGAATTCTGGTTGATTTTAGTGTATCATCCCACATTGACGGAGAGACAAAAAGTTGACAATGAATTGTGGATATATAAGTGAAGTTTGTGATGCCTTTGTGGCAAGTCATGGGGTTCCCTCTTTTTGGTCGATCCTCTATACTTACATTGTTGGCTTGCCCAACCCAAAAATTATAACTCTATATCTACATCAATATATATATATATATATATATATATATATATAATAAAGGAGAAACCACCATGTATGATCAGGTGGCATTCTAAGAAATTAGTATTCTTCATTTCTGAGTTGTGGTTAAATTTTGTATATCCCACATTGACGGAGAGATAAAAAGTTGACGATGAATTGTTGGTATATGAAGGGAGATTGAGACGCCTTTGTGGCAACTCATTGGGTTAGCCCCTCTTGGCCAAACCATAAAATTCACGTGGTTGGTTATTTTGGTGACTTGATTTGGCCCATTTTTTCCGATTTGGGTTGGCTTATTTTGGCCGACCCAAGTTGGCTCATTTTAACCATACAAATTAAAATTTAATTATAAGATTTAAGTAATTTAAAATCTTGAATTATGATGTGATTTTGGTTATCCCACGTAATGAAAAACTTTTGTTTGAAGATTCCTTTGAAATGTAAAGGTTGGTTGGATAGAGTATTGAAGTATTAGTGAATCGTGGTTGAGTTTTAGATATCCCACATTAGTGAGAGCTTGAAATATTAAAGTAGAGTGGTGTGTATAAAAAATATATAGAATGACATGGTGTCAACTCATAGGGTTTGAGTTATAAGGTCATCTTATTTTGATGACCATATCTTTGCAAAACAAATCCTATTATATAAAACCAAAAATTAAAGTTAGTTGTGGTTGAGTTTGGATATCTCACATTGGTAAAAGTTGAAAGATTGGAAAGTGATGTATAGATGGATAAGTTGTGTCAACTCATGGGGTTTAAGTCATAAGATTATCGTATTTAGATGGTTCTATATTATAAAATATAACACCCTCAAAATAGGAACGAGCAACTAACTTTAATTTCAATAAAATAACCAAAAGATGATAATTCATTTCTACAGATCATCTCTGAAAATACCTCGGAATTTAAACATCATAATTTCCACAATTAATAACTTAAGACGGGCGTTACTTAACACAACACAAGTTGCTAATCCCAGATAAGTGTGGAAGACTTCACTAATCAAAATCACCTCCCGTGCACTCTACTAGCACTCGTCACTTCACAGTGTAGCTAAAGCTACTCCCAACCTGAGCCTGTTGCACATGCCGACAAATAAAAAGGGTTAGGCTAACGCCTAGTGAGTTCAAGAGTTTTATCATGACCATATAAATTCATAAATCGAGAGAGATGTAATTTAAGTCATGAGTTCAAAGAAATTTACATTAGATGCGAATCACCTATTTTCCACTCACACAAATCCCGTGTTGAAAACTTTAATTTAACATGATTCCCAAAATGATTTACATTAAAAATGAAAACAATCTGATTTCCAAGAATACGTATTTTAGACGATGGCAACGCCACGTAAAACATTTCTTTACGATGTAAGCTCAAACCCAAAACTCACCCAACATGTGAATAAACATTAAATTCCCAATGATGTAAACGTGAATAAAACTTCATTATTCAAAACATCCCAACCAGGATCAAACATAATACATTGCCCATAAATCATGGAAAACAATCCATTTCGATATATACTTACGTCACCGAAAACATGGATAAAAGTAACTACCCAAAACAACACATTTCGGCGACGGGGGAGACCTGCTTACCAACGCAATTGACGGAACACAAAAGTAAGCCAGTTGGTAAAGCCAAACACTTTGTAGGACATATAACGGATGCCGAGTGTGGCCACTTAAAACCACACCCAATTTGGGGCAACATCCTTAACGTATTCACACGTAGGACTTATACCATCCTGTCGATGCCTAACCGTGTCGCGATGTGGAAAACTATCGTCCCATCATCGGCATAATGACTATAGTACTTATGGATCCATTGCATTACCAATATAACATTACATGACCCCAAACGAATGAACTAGCGCATTCAAAACATGTAATTCTCAAATAAGATGCATTAAATGCAAAACATACTCAAACGCCCAACATCGACCTATCAAAATCGGACAAATGTCCCCAAGACGAATAAGATGCATTAAATGCAAAACATAACCAAACGCCCAACATCGAGCTATCAAAATCGGACAAATGTCCCCAAGACCCAACGGAGTCAAACCGAGCCATGGGCTCAATAAAGCAAATGACCATTAGTAAAAAAAACGTAAAATGAGTTAAACGTAAACAATACACGTTTATGCGAATACCCGTTTTAAATTCATGAATAACCCAACACACAACATTTGGGTGGGACATCCCATTTTTCAAAGGAACTCATACCGTTTACACCTTCAAACCGTCCCATAACGTAATCTATGCATATTTCCAAATTATCTATTAAAATGCATTTTCGTAACAAGTAGGCTCCCTTTATAAAATAAATCATCAAAAATTTTATTTATGATTTATCCATCAAATCTTCCAAAAATTCCAAATATAGGTGTTTTTACCATATATTTACAACGTTAAATACTTCAAAAGTCAAAACCCACCAAATAATTCAACAATTAATAATTTTCATGTAAAACACACAAGTACTTGGAAAAATAACATTTTTGGCATGTACAAAGTTTTCACAAAGCAACTTGAACTCACCTTGCTAGATTTAGGCTAAATCTAGATTTTCCCCAAACGTAAGCTCCTTTGAAGAAACTTGAATCTTCAAGCCCAAACCTCCAAAACCTAGATCCATAAGTTTCTAACCAACAATAATTAGATCTAACCATGTAAAATCATCCTCCAACCATTTTACACCAAAATACCCACTTATATCAAAACCCTAACTTCATAAATGAAGAGAAGAGAAGATTACCTTAACCATACTTGAATCCACCAACCAAAATATCTCTAGAACCACCAAGATGAACCACAAACTCCTAATCTTCAAAGTGGAGTGAAAAGGGTTGGGTGAAACCCTAGAAACTTGATGAAGGAGATGAAGTGAAAGGTTTCTTGAAAGGTTAAGGTTTCCAACAATGGCGAGGGGAGAAAGGATGAAGAGGAGAGGGGAGATTTAGGGTTTCTAGAGAGAAAGTTCGGTTTTTAGAGAGAGAGAGAGAGAGAGCTGAGAAATGGAATGGGGAAAGTGAGAGGAAAAGGCTTAAGAGGAAACAAAAAAATATCTCAGATGCATCGCGGACGTCCGGATTGACACCACGCGGACGTCCGGCTTGATGTGATCCGAATCCCTCAGATTTCTCTGTTGCTGCCGCGGATGATGTGCTAACTTCCGCACCATGCGGACGCCCGACCCTTGCCCATGCGGACGTCCGTGAGTCCAACTTTCGCATTTCAAATTTCGGGGTGTTACAATCCTCCCAACCTTAGAATGATTTCTTCCGCGAAATCTAGATCCTTTACAACCAAAGGCTGACCAACTCTACACCGACCATGTTCCAATAGCTTTCAATTGGAATCTAATTTCCCCCACACAGACTATTAAGACAAATCCTCAAGCAAATTCCTACCAACAATGCCCTCTCAAGTACACTGTACTTATGTCCGAGAGAACACTCCATCCACTGGAGTAACTCCAGATCAGACTACTTCGGTTGTCTCCCAACCTTAGAATGTTCCATACTTCCCCGATTGTCGGTCCAGACTCTAAATCAATTCAAGGTTTAATTAACACCGAGACCGGCCGAATCTCTAATTCCAATTTTTCCTACCATTAACGGTTGTTTAATTCCAACGAGCCCTAATAGACTCCAAGACCTGGCGTCGTTACTGACCCATCGATTAAACAACTCCAAGAATCCGTCCAGTCATTAATCATCAAACCTTTTACCACACACGAAAGTTACTCCACCGAAATTACTCATCACAATTGAACACCTTAAGATTGCTACAGCCGTTATCATTATTTCTTTAAAATCGAATTATACCTCCGAATACGCTATCGTTCCTCGACTTCGAACCCAAAAGATTGCCACCTAGTTATAAAACCAAGCTTTGAACTCTAACAGAGCTCCACACACGAGTTCCGTTCGCCGAACATTCCCACAAACTAGGGTCATCAATACGGTGTCTAAAGGGTCCTTCATGCGTAAATTGTCCAAGACCCAAAACAGGGTTGCCGACAAAAACGGTTACACTAACCTCAAAGCACGATGTCGCGAATCTAACCCTTCATTTACACAAACACATCGACTCTGCCATCGATACCATCCGGTCTATAGCACCATCATACGTCGAAACACTCGACTTTTCATAGTTGAAGTCCTACACACACTTACTCTTAACCGGGGTTGCCTAACCTTTCCAAGGTTCTAATGAGTTCAAGGTTCTCAAGTGAATTATTTTAACAAATATGCTAATCAAAACTTTTTATAGAAATGTTCAACACAAAGCTTTTCATATCAAATTAACCGTACGCATAAAAACTACTACTATCAGTTCGGTAGTTGCGCAAAAATGGACACACTCGTCCCACATATGAAAATCACATTGAAATCCATTTCATTGCAATTTAGATTATTAACAAAAACGCAAAAGCGCAATAAACAACTTCTTTGAAATGAACCGCTGTGGTCCTAGTATGGATTGACTCATGACATGCACGTAACGTAACTGCCCCCTTTAAATGGCGTGCAACAAAAGGTTTCGCACGTACTTCAAAAGAAGTTCAAACGGCATTTGACTCCAAAATTCCCTTTTAACCATAAAATGGCATGGAACAAGGTTCACCAACAAAATTTGCGCGCGTCAGTTTATTTTACAAAAACGATGAAACGATTCATAAATACACTTTGGTCTAAACATAAAATGACTTGTGTAAGTTCCAAATTTAAAGACAAAATCAATACGTTTTCATCATTTAGAGGTATCGACTAAAACATCATGAGGGACATCTCAAATTGGAGTAGGCATGCAAGCTTGTAACACTTTCCTAGTAGTTTTCTTGAAATGGAATAACATGCATCAAATAGTTCATGACAAAATTTCAAAAGATGAAATTCTTTAAATCAATTTCTAAAATTTTCTCATCTGGTCATATAATGACACATGGGTAAAACGTTTCTGACAAGTTGCACACAACAATGTGTCTTCCCAAAACTTAGGAGAAAATACGTACTAGTAAATGGTTGACACCAAAAAGGGTTCAAACCGATTTCAAGTCCCGAATTGCACCAATAGTGCGCCTCAATGTTCAAAACATAAATAATTCCACGCACTCTAGGTTTAGGTAAATAATTTTCCAAAATCCTCCTCACAGAGCATTTTCATCAAAAGTTTCGTACTCGTAACATAAAACGTTAAAACGTCAATGCTTAAAAGTTTATTCATCAAAATACTCGTAGCATTTTCATCAAAAGTTTCGTACTCGTAACATAAAACCTGACGTTTTGCTTCCAAAAGTCGAATTGCAATAAGCAAAATCATGACTAAAATGCCAAAATTCCAAAAATCCCCTTCTCGTTGTAATACCATATAAACAACATCAATCAACAAACTTGCACTAAACAAAGTCTACAAAATAGCTTTACATAGACATAATGGAAGATAACTTTTCGTCCAAACTTTAACATATGTGGAGGAGATCCAATGTTAAAGTCATAAGCCGTAGCTACTTGTCCAACATCTTAAACATCATAAAAATATGGATATCACTGTATCCGAAAGTAACGTTGGACAACAATAAAATTGTAACAACCCAGATCCCATAACATACATCATATAACATAACATGCATACATATCATTGATTTACAACAAAAGTTACATAACAAACCAAGTACAGTCTCATTAGACCATCTTTATCAGCAATCTAATCCAATCCAATCTCTATTAAAAAATTTATTTCTCTCTCTTCCACCTATCTAATTTCAATTTCAATCCAATCTTACATTTTTTACACTTTATTAACAATCCAATCCAATCTCAAATATTTAAAAAATATATATATATATTTAATATATTATCATATATATAATATTTTTATTATTATTCTTGAATATAAAAAATAGATAAAAAAGACATTTTAGTGAAATATAGAGTTTTTAAGATAAGAGAGTATAGAGAGAAAGATTGATGTGTTGAAAATATGTCAAGAGTGGTCTCTATTTGTAGGGAATTGAAAAATATGAATTTTGATATATTTTTAATTTTTTAATTTTTTTGTTTAATTAAAAAATTATTGATTAAAAAAAAGAAAAAAACCAAACCAATCATATATTGACATGTGTAAAGTTATTAATTAAAAAAAAAGAAAAAACCAAACCAATCTCAAATTGGATTGCAATGCTGATCGGTGTTTGTGTTGAATTTTTCTTTTTTTATTTCCTAATCTTTTTTGTCTTTAGCTAACTTTTGTGGGATTGGATTGGTGAAGATCACCAATAAATGTGGTCTTAGTCTTGAAACTACAAAATATATAAAAGCTTCTTAAACATCATCGATCAATGGAGGCAGCCTACACCTTATTCTTTCCTTTGCCGCTATCAAATCCTCGACCTGGAAAACATATTTTTGAAAACAAAATAAGGGTTAGACCAAACGGGTCTAGTGAGTTAATCCCAGTCCTTTCCAAAATCATTATAAAACCTTTTATGTAAATCCTTTGTATCAAAATAGTTTATATAAACCTTTGGTAATCCTTTCGTAAAATATAAACATACCACACGTATTTAAATACCAATCCAGACTCGTGCATCGTGTACATCTCATCCACCTTATTCCTCCATACTTGGCCATATTAGTTGGTAGCAAGCCAACTAATAAATCAACAACCGGTCCGCACACCGGAACCCGGCTACCCGTCGGTCCGCACACCGGAACCCGACTACTCACCGGTCCGCACACCGGAACCCGGCTACTGTGCACTTGTGTAGTGTAATGCACCAATAATTATAATATCTTACTATATTATAAACACAAAATATTCACACCTTGATCGTATATCCATTCCACACATACCCATCTCATATATATATATATAAACACAGATATATATATATATATATATATATTCCAGTTGAAAACGTTTTAATGTAAAACTCACCTCGATTGGTTATCAAATTTCCTTCTAAGCTTTTCTCGAGAAATCCAATCTTTCAATCAAAGTTCACAGAATCTGAAACAATTTACATACAAATATCTCCTTACCAACTTATGTATAAGACTTACTAGCAGGTTATGGACTGTAGATACATCCACATAACTTTTATCCTCAAAATTGACCAAACAGCCAAGTTATCCGGAAACCTCAAAACTACCCGGACGATCATGAACTTTCCGGACAGCATAAAGAATCCGGACAACACAATTTATCCGGACAACACAAGGAATCCGGATGCCATCCGGATCTAAATCATCCGGAAACCATCAAACGAATCGTCCGGACACTATCAACAAAACTACACGGACACCACCGAAGAATCTACCCGGATACCTTCATATCATCCGGACACCTCTGTCGGTTTGGTACTTTTTACCCAGAAAACCGACTGAATTAATACCAGAAGTGTTTGTGATGTTTCTACTCCGATAGAACCCTTCCAAAAGCAATTACAAACATAAAATACAAAGGAACATACCTTAATTCATCTCCCAAACACACCAATTTGAACCCTTTAGCACAAACCCTTCTTTTCTCTTCTTGCTTTCTCTCAACACACACACACACTAACTTTACTGATTTTTCTGCTTGTGATAATATCTGAATTCAGAAAAGATAATATCTAACTTAATTTACTACTTTAGACCTTAAACTAACCATAATAACTAAAACACCTTTAAACCTCTAAATTAACCAAACCCACCCTAAACCTTAAACTTTAAAGTTAACAACATTTTTACGGAACTAACATTTAACTAACGAACTTACCCGAGGTATTACATTATCTCCCCCTTAAAAGAATTCCGTCCCGGAATTCGGTTAAGCGAAAAGGTATGAATACTTATCACTACTACTTCGAACTCAATCAAAACCATAGAAACTAACTGAATAGCCACCCCACACCCACCTATATCTCTAACACAGATAAGCAACAAAAGAACAGAAATACTAATAACCATTTTGCACCGAAGTCAGATAACACCTTCGCACGTATAGAGTTTATAGAAATATACATGTAACCTCATCAGGACTTTCTTCTACCTCTTGTTCCGTCATCTGAAAAACACGACCTTGGGTTCCAGGTAGTTCAGACCCTTGTACTCCTCCCGACTTACCACCCGTTGGTCTCACCGTCATACTACCCTGCTGTGCTTTCCATTGTGGACATTCAGACTGAATATGACCAGGGGAATTGCAAACGAAACAGAATCAAGTTACCCGACAGTCTCTAACAATGTGACCAGTCTTTCCACAGTTGTAACAACTTCAGGAATCCACGTAATAGTTTCCTTGATGAACACGATTGCATTTTGGGCATGGTCTTTCAACTGGTCTGAAAGGTGAATAACTATACAACCTTGGGGATTCGTATTCTTCCGAATCGTACATCGTTTCTTCCAGTTTTATTTTCCCATCACTCTTATCACCAACGTCTCTCCGGTTATCCTGTTCCACATTTTTTGCGGCATCCACTGCGGCTGAGAAGGCATCGGGTCCTTTTGCAGTCACTAGCTTTCTAATTTCTGCATTTAACCCAAAAATAAACCTTTACATCTTTAGAGCCTCCGTGGCAACATAGTACTCTGCAAAGCGATACTTTTCCAGAAAGAGAGCGGTGTAATCCCTAACCGATAAACTTCGCTGGTGTAGGTTCATGAACTCCTCTTCCAATTGTCTAACTGCTGCTTGAGAACAAAACTGTCCTTTGAATGCTGTTGTGAATTCGTCCCAAGTAAAAGTAGAGTATACATCCGACCCTAGGGAATCAATGTGAGCTTCCCACCAGAATAGGGCATCAGATTTTAGCATTGCGGTTCCATATAGTACTCTATCTTCGTCAGCACACTTACTAGTTTTGAAGATAGATTCAATCTCCTTCAACCACCTCATCGCTTTCACGGGGTCCCTGTCTCCTGAGTAGGTCGGAGGTTTACAGCTTAAAAACATTTTGTAGTCGCACCTCCTTGGTACTGGTATAACAGTCGGTATGATTGGTATTTCATCTTCGAGTCCAGGGTCTGGTGTTTCAGCTTCGTTGTGACGATTTCGGTCAAACATTGCTTGTATACTGGTTCGTAGTCTTCCCATTTCAGCCATTAAGTCATTTCTTGTAATAAATTCAGTACCTCGCCCCTGAACTCTGCCTCCAGTTCTGCCCCTACCTCTTTCTCTTTCTCTTCCTCTTCCCCTTGTCCTGACTGTTGGATTCGTTCTATTAGGATTTCTTCCTCCCTCTCTAGTCGTATTTCTAGTACCGCTTGCCATTCTGTAGATTCAGACAAGATTAATATACACATAAGCACATACCCCATATAATAAGGTATCCCAGTCCAAACATGTACCCGTAAGATCACAATTACACTGGCCAGGTGTATTTACGAAATTACCTTACATGATGTTCCTTCTACCTTTTATACTTAATATCCCAAGGTTCTACAATAATAGGGACATCCTACTTCACATGCAGTTTAAGTCTAGGTACAGATACAAATACCTAAATCCCTTAAACTAGGGCTCTGATACCATTTGTAACAACCCAGATCCCATAACATACATCATATAACATAACATGCATACATATCATGGATTTACAACAAAAGTTACATAACAAACCAAGTACAGTCTCATTAGTCTTGAAACTACAAAATATATAAAAGCTTATTAAACATCATCGATCAATGGAGGCAGCCTACACCTTATTCTTTCCTTTGCCGCTATCAAATCCTCGACCTGGAAAACATATTTTTGAAAACAAAATGAGGGTTAGACCAAACGGTTCTAGTGAGTTAATCCCGGTCCTTTCCAAAATCATTATAAAACCTTTTATGTAAATCCTTTGTATCAAAATAGTTTATATAAACCTTTGGTAATCCTTTCGTAAAATATAAACATACCACACGTATTTAAATACCAATCCAGACTCGTGCATCGTGTACATCTCATCCACCTTATTCCTCCACAATTGGCCATATTAGTTGGTAGCAAGCCAACTAATAAATCAACAACCGGTCCGCACACCGGAACCCGGCTACCCTTCGGTCCGCACACCGGAACCCGACTACTCACCGGTCCGCACACCGGAACCCGGCTACTGTGCACTTGTGTAGTGTAATGCACCAATAATTATAATATCTTACTATATTATAAACACAAAATATTCACACCTTGATCATATATCCATTCCACACATATCCATCTCATATATATGTAAACACAGATATATATATATTCCAGTTGAAAACGTTTTAAAGTAAAACTCACCTCGATTGGTTATCAAATTTCCTTCTAAGCTTTTCTCGATAAATCCAATCTTTCATTCAAAGTTCACAGAATCTGAAACAAAATACATACAAATATCTCCTTACCAACTTATATATAAGACTTACTAGCAGGTTATGTACTCTAGATACATCCACATAACTCTTATCCTCAAAATTGACCAAACAGCCAAGTTATCCGGAAACCTCAAAACTACCCGGACAATCATGAACTTTCCTGACAGCATAAAGAATCCGGACAACACAATTTATCCGGACAACACAAGGAATCCTGATGCCATCCGGATCTAAATCATCCGGAAACCATCAAACGAATCGTCCGGACACTATCAACAAAACTACCCGGAGACCACCCAAGAATCTACTCTGATACCTTCATATCATCCGGACACCTCTGTCGGTTTGGTACTGATTATTCTTCTTTGTGAACTTGGATGCTTTTCTCTGCTGTTTGGTGATGTTCGCTGATGTATATCAGATGTTAACTGATGTCCCCTGAAATGAGGCTTTAGCTTGACTTTTATAGTCTTCGTGCCATTAATTAGCTCCATTAATGATTTGATCAACGGCTGGAAACGGTCGCCGGAGTGATTATCCATAATGCTCTTCGTCCATTACGTCTGCTTGTTGTTAATGGCTTTGACTCCTTTATTAAATACTTAACAAACGTAGCAGTCAAGGTTAACGTTAGCTTTGGTCGAAGGTGCAATGATCTTATGCGATGGTCGTACGGGACGGGCGATGCTATGGTCGAGCGTCATGGGAGACGTACGACTTACCTTTTACGGGAGACGACAGATGTTTTCTGGGTTCTTGTCGAGACCTTATCTTAATACAAGATTTGGATTATAACGTGCGTCTTACCTGCTCTTATCGTGGTCGTACGACGTAATTTTTTGCCCAAACAGTACCCTTCTTGAAACAAGATGCAAAAAGAACTTCCTCACCACTCTACAATAGAGTTTTGAAGAAAAGGAGAAAAACACACACTAGGTGTGTGTTTTCGGCCGAGAGCAAGAGAGAGGAGGGAGAGAGAGCAAAAACTTATTTCATGTATTTTTTCAATGTGATACACCATTTTTCAAGTAAGTCTCTTCCTTTTGTCCAAAAGCACAATCCAAGTAAGCCATTCCTATTGGACCACAAAATGGTCTAATGAAATTAGAGCCTTCCATGCATATTTGCACTTAGGACCCCTCTAGTTTAAATTTAGTTAAAATCATTATTTTAACTATTTAAACTTATTCTATATAGTCCCTCCTTTTAACTTCTAGTTAAATATGAACTCATCTTATTTTAATAAATAAGAAACTTTCATTTGCATCTAATATTATAAATTATATTCAATAATATAATTAATAATATTTATCAAGAATCAAATTCTTATAAATATTAATTCGGTGTCTACTTGTTGTTCGGTGTGACCCTATAGGATCATATATTACTGGTAATATTATTTTATAATCATTCTTGAGCATATAGAACCAACAATCTCCCATTTGCTCAAGATTGCATTATAGAATGATATAGACAGTGGTGGACGTCTAGCAACATCTCACTGCCCCCAGCAATGTATGAATGTAAGTGCCATTCAACAACATCCAATTCCCACAAGCTCATAGCTTCGATTGATGTATAAGGTGTGGTATCAGTTATCCTTTTGTTTGGACATCATGTTGAACATGAGACATGGATCACTATCATTCTCATCTATTGTTCAACTTTTGGTAAGGCGCCTTAGATGTCTCACTCTTAACATATTTAGAGAAACAAATCCCATCTTGACTACATACGCCTCTCATGCAGTTCATGCCATGCCCAATAATGGCCTTTATAGCTGCCTTTTTCAAGAACAATGGTTAACCATATCAAAGCATAACACTTCCTACATTTGAGTCCCAAATATGCATCTCAGGTCGAAGGATACAAAGATACTACATTTATTCAAGACTCACTTATGACGACGATCCATGAGGTGATCTTGAAGCGGGTTAGGTCCAATACTTGCTCCCTGACAAGTACCTATGAACTTGGTTGCAACACTTTGCCGCTTTTACTCTTAAAAGTCAACCAATCCAATTCGTATTAGTCTTACTTCATAGTTGCTCCCACAATTATGATCGACTATGGACATTTTGAATAACTAATTTATTCAAGGATTTAAAACATGCTAATATAGAACACAACGAGTATAAAAAGATCATATCCTATATATCTAACTAAATACTATACATGTTGCTTAACCTGTTCCAATATCCAAATACTAAATTCAAATCAAATCCCATTACTAGAATAACGAAGTCCTATAGCTCAACCATGACCCTTCAAGTTTAGCTTGCATAAGGAGCTTCGTGAATGGGTTCATCCAGAAACTTGATTTGTGTAAACTCTGTGAACACTAACATCTCCAATTTTAACTTTATTCCAAATATAGTTAAATGTTTGGAGTAGATGCTTGGTACTCTGATGTGAGATAGGGTCCTTTAGCTTGCGCAATGGCACCCACATTCTCACAAAAGATTTCTAGATGATCCTGAATGGTAGGCATCTACCTAGCTTTTCAATGAACTCTTTCATCCAAACATCTTTCTTTTGCGGCTTCTAAAGCAGCAATGTATTCTTATTTTGTAGTGTATTATGCAACTTTTACCTTCACTTGGAACCTTTTCAAGTGAACTACTTCTTCATTTATAATGAAGACATCCCCTTTTGTGGTCGAGAACCTTCTCGATCTTTGTGGAAGCTATCATTAGTGTAACATTTTACTATGATCTTCTTCCAACCCTCAGTTAAGGAACACTTTCTTTGTTTCTCGTAAGTACCTTAAATTGTTCTTTATAGTCATCCAATGACCTTTCCTCGTATCTTCTTCTAATGCTCTAAAGCATTATGATACAATGGATCTAGTGCATGTCATTGCATATATGATGAATCCAATTGCCAAAGCATATGGAACACCAATCATTTTATCTAGCTCAGCCTTTGTGCTAGAACATTGAGACATGTTCAAAATGATGCGTTATCATACTTGCAAGAAACTACCTTTAGAGCCTTGCTTCTTGAACCTTTCAAGATCATGTCTACTTATGCACTTTGACTTAAACTTATAAGTCGTCTTGATCCAATCTTTAAAGATCTCTATTTCAAGAATAAAATTTTCCTTTTCTAAGTCTTTTATTAAGGAAATACTGCCCGGGCAAAAAAAAAACATGATGTTTTCCTAAGTCGGAAAGTTACTTTCCAAATTCTAGTATGTCTTGCACATACAACATTAGGAATTTTACTGCGCTCCCACTAGTTTTAGTAAATGCATGAGTCATCTTATATTTTGATGAAAATTAAACTTTTAATCTTCCTGTCAAAATGAAGACTTCTGCTTTGTGATACTTGTACTGATCCATGAATGGATTGTATCTTAGTGTTCATGACTCTAAGCCAGTCACCAGATTCAGAATCTGACAAAGCACTTTAGTAGTTGATGGGTTTACTAGAACCCATTCATACATCATTCTTCATTAGTTATAAGAAATCGATATTTCTCGGATTTCTGAATGATTCCACTAGATTTGCGAACACTTTGTGTTTTTACTAAGTTTCTGATCAATCAAATTGCTCATTTTTAACAACCTTCGTTTGATAACTAGTGCCAACCAATAAGTGCATTAGGTTATAAGGTTCTTGATTCCCTTTAAGTTCCTTAAATCTCCCATTTGCCTTGCCCATTAAAAACTTGCTTTTCTAGGAACTTGGCATTGGAACAATAAACAATTTTATTGTTTGTGGGATTGTAGAATTGGTATCTTAAACAATTTATCGTATATTCTACAATATTTGCACTTAGTAGACTTTGGGTCGAGTTTACTTGAAGCTTATTGTCTTACATGAGCTTCATAAACTCACACCTTCAACTAAGACTAAGGGTGAATAACTTTCATACGAAATCTTATAAGGTGTCTTCTTGTCTACCGATTGGTTGGTGTCATAAAGTACGGTTTACTTTAACTAGGGCAGAATTCTGAATTGATATATGAATAGTACTTCTACTCATAGAGCGAACCATATTTAATAAGGTTCGGTTCATCCTTTCGGATGTACACAATTTCTATGATGATCCAAGAGTTCTTGGTTTAGTTACTATCCTCTGTTAATCCAAGATCTTCAATAACGTGCTCTGATACCAATTGATAAACCCTAAAGATCAATCAAGATAGAGAAGATGTGAATTTTGTCATCTCATTGATCAAGAACACTGTATACAAGATTAGGAGTTCTGCACTTTCTCTCTCTAAGATATGAATGTGAATTAAGAGAATGTTTCTAAGAGTATTTTTCAAACTAACACACAACTAAACCTATTTATACTAAACACATTACAAGGTGTAATCAACACAATACAACTCAATACATTGACTTTGACTTTGACCTTTCTATATTTAAACCTTGAAGACATATTGCACTAACATCCTCCAATATGGGAAAAGACTTAATGGTCCGATTGAGTTGTTTTCTTGATCTTCACTTTGAAACAACTTTGAATCACATCAAATGCTTCGTTCTTATGTTCCATAAACTTCAACGTTTGAAATCGTCAGTGAAGGTATTATCTATCACCGTATCTAGACTTGGTTTTGAAAAGCCACATACATCAACATGTATCAATTCTAACAAAACCTTTTCCTCCTTTTCTATAACTAGAGAAAGGAGTTATATATTCAACTTATCAAAGATCGCATTTATCAAATGAAACATTATTATTTGACTTCAAAACACTTTTGAAGTTGAGATATGCGTTTAATTTCTTACTTGATAAAGTTGACTATTTTAGATTTGATTCAAATCACATTTGAGTCTTATGGTGTTTATATATATAGAACTATGTTTTAGAAGGCGTTTGAGATTCACTTTATTATTCAATTAAGAGGACTAGTTCTCGAAATAGAATAATTCATTTTGAATATGAATATAATCGTTTCCAAAACGGTTAAGTGAATTTCATTCAATCAATAAACATGTGATTGAAAAACAATAATTTAGTCAAACTAAATTTAAACATTGTTCGGGACAAACTTGTTTAACAATACAAGCCATATGGTTTCATAATAAAATCACCTATAAGCTTGGTACGCAATCTTGCTTCCTTGCTTATATGGATCACAATTTTGTTTGTCTTTTAGTCATTTACCTTTCTTGATTATCTGTAACATATTACAAGAGTGAGCTCTACACTTAGTATCAAATACACAAGTGTAAGATAGAAAGGTAAAAGTTCTATCTTAAATATTGATACCTGAAGGACTTTCCTTCGTTAGAAAACATTTATTTCTCAGAAGGACAATCTCCTCTTCTATGACCAATGTTGCCTCATCTATCACATGTAATTGTAACCATGGAAAGATTCCTTTCAGCAATTTCTAGCATCGTATGCAATTCTGGGACTGAAATCTTCTCGAGGTCTATATTCAGATTCTCGACAAAAACATAAAATGCTTTGGTCAGAGATTTGAGGATCACATTTACGGCTCTCCCATTGGAATAAGGATAGCCAAGTCTATCCAAATAGTCAAGGTGCGTCCTCATTTTGTGAATATAAGAGCTCACAACTTGGCATTCCTCCGTCTTTGTCCTGTGAAGTACCCCAATAGAATTGAAGCGTTCACGGACCATATATATTTGGTAACATTCCCATAATCGGTTTACCATGTCAAATGCCCTCAGTGGAAACGTTTCCATTCTTTCTAGTAAGGATGGAACCACGGTTTCAAGCATAAGACGTGATACGTCGATTGAATCATCATTATGTTTCAATCAAGTATCGTTAGCTTCTATGGAGGTAAGAGGAGGTTCTTGAGGAATATGTACGAGGAGTACGTATGATTTGTTTTCACGTCTGAGAACGCGTCTCAGTGTGTTGAAAACAAATTGGGAAGTTCTGAGTGGTTAACTTTTCTTCCAAAAGAAAAGGTCTTAGGGATGTGTTAATTGTAGTGTTTGCATTTTTGGCCATCTACAAAATTTAAGAAAGTTAATATAGTATTTTCAATATTAATTTTTAGCAAATTAATTACCCTTTAGTTTTCTAAAAATATTAATTTGCATAAAATCTAGGATCCAACGTTGCAAAACAAATGAAACGGTCAGGTGACCTTTATCCCGTCCATTTAATCCAACAAGGTAGATAACGTTTATCGATTACATCGAATGTAATTCCTAGCGTTATGGGATCCTTAACAAGTTGTTTGTTAATTTGCATGTTTGATCCCATCTATGCCTTGTGTTTCTAATGCTTAGGTGACCTTTATCACAAAAGATTCCCAATCAAGTCATCCTACTTGAAACCACATGTGAAACTCACATCCATGAGGTTAGGTGACCGTTTTCCCACAAGGACATAAGAATCACATCATCCATCTCAAGACAATCCAAGTGGTTAGGTGACCTTTATCCCACAAGGGTGTCATAGTGACGTATTGAGTGTTTCTCAAAAGGACGGCATAGACTTGCATTTTAAAAGAGACTTTAGATGTATTATAATTCTAGTTTTATAAACAACATATTGTATCATGTATATTGCATACATCCAATATCACATGGTACTTATTATTTAAAATCAAAATTTTCTTTTATTGGTTCTTTTAGTTCAAAATAAAATCTCCATTTTATTAACTATTTCGTTGCGGTCAATTTTAAACTAATATCCTATATTAAAGTTTGAGTTTGAGCGCATTAGAACCAATTCTAGTCTTTTTAATAAAACAACCTTTTATTATTTAGACATGGAGTTTGGATGAGTTTTAAAATCACAATTTTAACTCATTTTACTACTTCAAAATTTTTAAGAGTTTCTATAATAAAACTCCTTTTATTTTTTAAAAAAAAAACTCATTTTCCTCTAAAATAAATGTTCTCTCTCTTTTAATTCAAAAAGCACAAGACCACATGCAACTCCTATTGGACCACAAAAGGGTCCAATGAGGTTTGAGCCTCTCATGCAATATTTCCTTTGAACCCTCCAAGTATATAAATATAGTTAAAACACAATTTTTACTATTTTAAACTTTATTGCTTAAATCCCTCCTATTTTATCATTTTACAATAAAAGAATATTTTAAAAAAACAAACTCCAAAAGATAATTTATTTTTATGTTCAAAATATTATCTAGCATGCAAAATCCTATTTCAACCACACATGATAATATCAACATATAAAAAAATGTAGAAAGTGTATAAACCAAGCCAAAAATCTAGTGACAATTCTTGTGAACCAAACAAGAATGTCAAATCCATTCCTAAGGGACAAGATGACAAAAAAAAAATTTGAGGTCTTCAAGCTCCCACTTGCAAGAACATCCAAATGCATGCTAAACTTCTAGGAACTCCATGGCTTCTTGAAAGTCTTCAAAAGGTCTTCATTCTTCAAACTTGTTACATTTTATATAAATAAATCTAATCTAACATAAATCTATTTATATATAAAAATTAACAAAAAGAAGAATGCTTATTTACTATTACATACTTTATGAATAAATAAATATTACAACCATAAAATAAAAAGGGGTCTTTGGCTTGTTTATACACTTTATATACATTTATAAAATTATAAACAAACACTTTGTTTTTCTAAGGCAACTTTTATGACAAAAAATGCATGAAAATTTTGGTCACATAAGATAACAATTATATATAAAAATTGCCAAAGATGCCATGTATGAACTTCTTCATACATAATGAAAAATCACCCATGGCTTCCAAAAACCAAACATTTTTCATATAAACAAAAAATCTAAAAATGCATGCAAAAGAGGCTCTGATACCACTTGTTGGGTTTTGTTCAAAATAAGATTTCAAACATCATAATATTTGCAACGGAAGCTTAAAAACTTTGAACAACATTAAAAACATTTTAACACCCACCAAGGATCCATTTGCATGAACATGAAAGATTAAATAAAACATAGAGTTTTAGAATATTACAACCTTTGTAGTCCTTTGGTTCCTCATGGGAGGTTGGATGTTGGTGATGAATGTAGAACCCAAAAGAGAGCTCCTATAGCGGTATCCACCACAAGCAAGAACACCAATGTATGCTAGTACCCTTCTTGAAACAAGATGCAAAAAGAACCTCCTCACCATTCTAAAATAGAGTTTTGAAGAAAAGGAGAAAAACACACACACTAGGTGTGTGTTTTCGGCCGAGAGCAAGAGAGAGGAGGGAGAGAGAGAATAAAAACTTATTTCATGTATTTTTTCAATGTGATACACCATTTTTCAAGTAAGTCTCTTCCTTTTGTCCAAAAGCACAATCCAAGTAAGCCATTCCTATTGGACCACAAAATGGTCCAATGAAATTAGAGGCTTCCATGCATATTTGCACTTAGGACCCCTCTAGTTTAAATTTAGTTAAAATCATTATTTTAACTATTTAAACTTATTCAATATAGTCCCTCCTTTTAACTTCTAGTTAACAATGAACTCATCTTATTTTAATAAATAAGAATCTTTCATTTGCATCTAATATTATAAATTATATTCAATAATATAATTAATAATATTTATCAAGAATTAATAATATTTATCAAGAATCAAATTCTTATAAATATTAATTCGGTGACTACTTGTTGTTCGGTGTGACCCTCTAGGATCATATACTACCAGTAATATTATTTTATAATCATTCTTGAGCATATAGATCCAACAATGTCTAGTATTTATAAGTCGGTAAAATTTTTACCTTACTCGTGATTGTATGGTTAATCTCGCGATTTGCCTTTATTGGCGATCCTGAGAATAAAACGTGCGAGTCGCATTTAGTGGCGACTTTTGCGTTTTGACATGCGTCTTACCATGACTGGTGATTGTGAGATACGAGTCCTCTTTATTGACGACAACGCATAGGTCATGACTAGCGATCATGCGAGTCGCTTTTATTAGCGACCAAGAATTTTCAACATGCGTTTGTTGTGACTTGCGATCATAAGAAAAAGTGTGAGTCGTCTTTTATTGACGACTATAATTTGCAACCTGCGTTTGCCATCACTGGCGATCATGAGAAAAAATGTGAGTCGTCTTTTATTGACGACTATAAATTGCAACCTGCGTTTGCCATCACTGGCGATCATGAGAAAAAATGCGAGTCGTCTTTTATTGGCGACTATAAATAGCAACTTGCATTTGCCATCACTGGCGATCATGAGAAAAAATGCGAGTCATCTTTTATTGACGACTATAAATCGTAGGACCTGTGTTTTTTAAGGCGTAGAGACTTTGGTTTCTCACGATGTAAATCGTAAGACCTGTATTCATATGATCTTGCGAGCCTGCAATGTAAAAATCGGGGGTGGTCGTTGGTTTTGACCAATGATGTTTTGACGCTTAGATCAACATTTATATATTAGATCATAATAATTGAATGAGGAGAATATACTTAGAGTATATATATAGAATTGTTCTAAGTGGGACGTCACAGTTACCGTAACATGGAGTCGATAAGCGCCTTTTTCCAAGGACTTTTGAAATCAAATGTGATATTTTTCAGTTTGTGAAGGGTGTTCCGAGCCCCTGAGCCCCTCGGATGATGCGATTCATGCGATATTTTGACGGAGCATTTTTTTATGGCTTGAATCTGGCTTCGAGCCGCATTCAATTCCGATTGAAGTTGAATCATGGGATCTTGATAATTGGCTATTTTACCTGAAAATAATAAAAGCTTTACAAGATCGTTAGAGCAATATATGTGTTGGCTTGAGATTTTCTTTAGATGGGGTCCCACGGATGGCGCCAAACTGTTAATCCCAAAAATCGCACAAAAGTACAACTTAAGGTCGATGTGAACTTTTAACAACTAAAGAAACGTATCTCAAGCCAAACAACGTAATCGCAAGGAAAAAGTAAAAGAGACAATAGATTTGGTGACGCGGAAAACCCCGAAACGAGGGAAAAAAACCGCGGTCGACATGGTTAGAGTCGACAGTGCACTATAGTCGCCAAACAGGGGCGAAAGTCCTTGTGTTACAGGTGTTTTGCGTACAACAGATTTTAAATGAATGTAAAAATAGACTTAGTCATGTGTAACTGTCGTGTGTCGTGTGTAAATCGTGCGAAAAATGTATGTTGTCGTGCTGTTTGAACTGTTGTCGTCGGGTGGTTCGAACTGCCGTCGTGCGAATCTTTGTGTAGGCGAGGTATGTTCGAATGCCTTGAAAGAAAATGTAGAATTTAGTATTCAGATGAATGCATCCTCCTCTCCCCCAAAATTGATCACCGGGGGCCTTTATATAGCTTCCGTTCATAATAAATGTGCTTTATGGCTGGTCTTGTAACCGCGGTCAGGCATTAAATTCGCTTTGATGATTTGGTTTTGTAACCGCTGTCGAGTCTTTAATATCATTAAGAGCTCCTCTGTTACCGGTCGTTGTGCCATAAATGCCCGTAGACCTGCATTAATGAACAAAAGAAACGGCTGTTGACCATGAATGGTTAGTGTAATCGTAAGACCGTCTTAAGTTCAGGATGTCGGTCTTATGGAACATAGGATCGTCGCCGAAATACACGACCAGGTATATGACTGTAAATGTCTTGTAAGACCTTATCTCAATATAAGAATGGTCTTATGAAAATGTCGTAAGACCAGGTCGTAAGACCAAGATGAAGATGTCATAGGACTATGTCGTAGGACCAGAGAGATATGAGACCGAGATAGGAGATGGTCGACGTAAGACCGACGAATCGTAACTGGCGACACGTAACTGGCGACATAAGACTAGTGACGTGTGACATGCGACACGTCGCTAACGATGCGAGACATGTGACGTGTAACATGCGACACGTGACGTGCGATCATGAGATGTAAATACACTATCTTGAATAACTGTTGATACAAGATGTCTTTTAATAACCAACTATCGTATGTCGGGGATATGGCAATAATGGGTATTACCTTTCGGTATGACCGTCGTAGATATCCTTGGTCATGGGTCATGTCGAGGGAATTTCCCAAGTCGGTCGAGGGTGTGATTTTTTACCCAAACAGTACCTTAAATAGCACTCTAATCCTCGAAAAAACTCTAAATCAAATCATGATTTTGCAGGTTTTGGAATGGATTTACTGAAAGATAACAAAGATCGAAGAAAGAAATAACTCTAAGAGGTTTCTGAAAGTGTAAAATCAAAAAGATGCACCAAGGGTCGCTATTTATGTAAATGATCGTGTCAGGTCGAGTCATTCGATGATCGACACGTGTCCGTGCCTTTTCGAAAGCTCGACGGATCGACGACACCTGGCACCCACGGCTGCAGGCATGATCGCGCGTCAGCATGACGTCACGATCTTATCCTCTTTTCAACTTCCCATTTAGTTGGAATTAGACCGATCCAGTTCTAAGGCAACTAAAGCGACTTCCAACGCGTGTTACGACCCCAGACGTCCTTCTGACAAAAATTTAAAAATTCAAAATTTGAATTTGCCACTCTATTTTTAAATTTATGGGGCAAACTGTTTGGGTAAAAATTCACTAGTCTCGACCACGACAGCTAAAAAAGGAAAAATATTTCTTACACGACATTTTCCATGTTAAGATAATATCATTCACGCTTGTTCGTCAGACTGAAGTTTAAGTCAAAAGTTAACCGTCGTAACATACCTTACGACCTCGACCAACTAACGTATGACACAACCGTTATGATTTCTCTGTTTAATACAGGATCGACGTCATTAATGACCAATGACTGTAACCGACGAAGTCATTATGAGCATTAAAACCACAGAGTCCGTTACGACCGTTACTTGAAGTTTTTATGGGATCATTCAAAGCTGCGAAGGCTATATAAACGAAGACCCAACTTCATTTGTTCATATCTGAACTCAAGAATACTCACTGCAAGAACGAAAAAGCATTCGAAGCAAAGAACTTTCTCTCAAAGGATCTCTCACTACGCACGACACATAGTTTTTATACGCGACACATTTGTTTTTACACACGATACACTTGTTACTTTACAAATCAGCTTATTTCTGTTATTTGTATTGTAATCATTGTACTCTCGACACTTGAAACACAAGGACATTGCCCCTGTTTGGCGACCATAGTGCAGCGACGACCATCATAGTCGTCCGCGGGTTTTTTCCTCGTTGAGGTTTTTCCCGCGTCACCAAAATCCTTTCGTCTCTTTTACTTTTTGTCTTTGTCGCACTGTTTTGTCGAACGGTTTCTATCTTTAGTTGTTAAGCGGCACAATCAACCTTAAGTTATCCTTCTGGACGATTTTTGGCATTAACAGTTGCGACCTACCTCGAGTATGTCGGGACTGAGGAGGATCTCGACCTAGAGGATAGGGTCGACGACACTGATTCCGCAGAGACCAAGACGGGTGGTGCGGAAGGCGAGGGTGGAGTCGACCAGGGCCCTCAGTAGGCCTTTGTACTTTTTAAATTTTTATTTGTTCTAGGGCGATCGTTGGTGGTCGTGCCTTTGTCTTGTATCCTTTTGATTTAATACAAGTATATCTCTTATCGTACTATTGCGTTATTTTACTTTGTTGTAATAAACAAAATAAACGAGAGATAACAAGATTTAAAGTATGAGCGTATAAAGTAGTAAGATGAATGTAAAACTGTACGACATAGGTACACATAATTTCGGAAGTAATCGGGCGACTGGGCCGAAATTTTTTTCTAAGTGTGGAATTTGAGTCGTAGGACTTTAACTCTGAAACTTAGATTTAACAAACACCTGTTGTGATCATTAGATCCATGAGATGAATCATAAGATTCTGCCTATAACGTACGAGTCATGACTTATTGGTCGTGACATACTAGTCGTGACCTTGTTGTCTTAGAGACTTTATTCTTCACGATATGAATCGTAAGACTGGCGTTCGTGCAATCCGGCGAGACTGCAATGTAAGATCAGGGGTGGTCGTTGGTTTGACCAACGACCCTCCGATGCTTAAGTCAGTAATCGATTGTCCAAATAAATCGAAAATAAATTTTAAAAGAAATACTTCTTTAAGTGTACTGCGTTCCAGCTACGCGGGATTTCTTGGTCGTCTAGGGTTCGAAGCCTGTAAGCACCCTTCCCCTACGACCTCGGATATTCGATAAGGTCCTTCCCACTTAGTGGATAACTTACCTGTGTTTGGTTCCTTGGTGTTTTGGAATACTCGCCGTAAGACGTAGTCGCCTTCTTGAAAGATCTTGGCCTTAACATTTTTGTTGAAATGCCGTTCAACAACCTGTCGCTGATATACCATTTTGACCAAAGCAGACTCTCTTAGCTCTTCGAGAGCGTCGAGGTAGTAGCTTAAGTCTACCAAGTTATGATCGACGGATGTATGTCTCGATGTCGGGAGCTGCACTTGAATAGGTAAGACGGCTTCACAACCGTAAACCAATGAAAATGGTGCCTGTCCTGTCGATATTCGAGGTATCGTACGATTTGCCCATAGGATTGATGGAAGTTCTTCGACCCATTTTCCCTTTGTGGCCTTGAGTCTTTTCTTGATTGAATTGACGATGACTTTATTGTTGGATTCTGCAAGACCGTTAGACAGGTGGTAACGTGGGGTTGAGGTTGTAAGTTTGATATTACGGTCCTCACAAAACCGTTGCGTACGATCACTTATAAACTGTGAACCATTGTCACATACGATTTCGGAAGGGATTCCAAACCTTCATAGAATGTTAGTTTGGACAACAGAGATGGCCTCTCTGTCCCGAATCTGGGAGTACGCAGCTGCTTCTATCCACTTAGAAAAATAATCTGTAAGGACTAACAAAAACACTTTCTGCCCTGGTGCAGGAGGTAATTTACCAACGATGTCCATTCCCCACCTCATGAGGGGCCATGGGACTAAAGACGTATGTAGAGGTTGATAAGGTTGGTGTATCATACCTGAGTATCGTTGACACGCGTCACAGCTTTGGACGTACCTGGTGGCATCTTGCCTTAATGTTGGCCAATAGTAGACTTGTCGTGATATACAATTTGCAACAATGCGACCACCGGAATGGTTGCCACATTCGCCATCGTGCATTTCTTTCAGAATGTTTTGTACCTGTTCTGGATTATCAATGCATCTTAGGTTCAGGCCCGTCGATGATCGTCGATAAAGTCTGTCGCCTATGAGGAGATATTTTGAAGCTTTAAATCGAATCTTTCGAGCTTCCATTTTGTCTTCAGGTAACTGATCATGCATAAGATAATTCTTGATATCGCACGACCAACTGTTAACACAAATCGTTTCAGAGTCCTCGATGAACGAGGTTGCTAGATGGATCATAGGAATGGCGTCGAACGACGGCTTATTGAGTGTTGATCCAAGATTTGCTAGTGCATCGGCTTGAGTGTTTTAATCTCGGGGGATTTGCTCGATTAAGAACGGATCAAACATTTTTGACTTTTCCTTGGCTACCTTGAGATAGGCCATCATCTTGGAATCTTTTGCTGTGAATTCCCCGTTCATTTGGTTAACGACCAGTAAGGAATCGCTTCTGACGTAAAGTCTGACTGCCCCCAAGTCGTGAGCCATATTCATGCCCACGATTAGAGCTTCGTATTCTGCTTCGTTATTAGTAGCTTTGAAACTGCATCGTATGGAGTACACCATCTTGCCTCCCTGTGGGGACTTTAAGACGACACCAAGACCTGCTCCTCTGGAGTTCGAAGAACCATCGACATGGAGCACCCAGGCCGTGTCACTTATAGTCGCTACAGTATAGGTCTCGATATGTGCTTCTTTTTCCAGTTCAGGACTGAAGTCGGCAACGAAGTCGTCTAGGACCTGCGAATTAATTGTCGTGCAAGGCTGTTGGTCCCGAAGGCCTATACAAGTTTGTAGAAGGGGGGGGGGTGAATACAAACACACAGATTTTACTTTTCTAAATTGTTTATTGATAAATCATTAACAATTTACAGCTTGTTGCGGAAACAAGATTAAGGATAAACCTAAATCTAAACAAGTTGGAACACTAAGGGTTCTTGCACTAAGAGAGATAAGGAAATTACTAATAATAACCTATCTTGAGATAAGAGATTGAACTTGTCCAGAGTTAGCAAGTTACTTCAAATGAAGTGGGTTCATCTCTTTATATACTGCATGCATTTAATGTAAGTCAGTATACACTTTACACGTGTCATCAGCTGGTTGGTTGCATGTCATTGACCTTGGTTGACAACCTTAGTAGCCGCATGGATGAACAGTGTAGTATCAGAGTGGTTGTACGATTTCAGACAGTCGGAGGTTCTTTTCTGACATTTCGTACGGAGTCGTGCAAGGGGGGTTAAGACAAAAGTACTTTGTACGGAGGACTTCATGATCAGCTTTCGTTGATTCAGAGCATTATCATTTTCTATTCAGCGAATGATAAAGTTCAACGATAGCTGAAGTCTTGTACTTGATACTTCACGTTGAGTGGACAAATCTGAGTCTTCGCTGATCCGCATCAGTTCATTAGGAGACTTGTCGCTGGTTCTTGAGCTTGATCTTCGACTTCAGTGTAGAACCTTTGTTGACGTGAAACTTGTCTTCAGGGATCATAAGTAAACAACTACCTTATCAGCGATCATCATAATGACTGAACAGACTCAGAGCATTAATGGTGAACAGTGTTCGCTGAATGTTTAATTTAAAGAGCGAGAGTTCCTATCAGCGGTACTGTAAGATCTTAGTACTTATCAGCGATAGTGAAACTCTGATACATATTGTTTACTTACAATTTTCACTAAGTATATAAGAGAGGGTCATTATCAAATCACTGAGGGTTTGGATCAACAATCTCCCCCTATTTGATTATGACATAGCAACAAAGAAAATTGCTATTTAATGAAAACATAAGGATAAAAAGAACTCATAAAATATTTGTCCCTATTACTGTTTTCTGGGATCTTTTCAGTACTGATGGAGTAAAGTACATTAGCTGAAATCTTTATTTAAAACTTTGAATCAGGTTACAAAGAGAAATGGAAAGATTACAAGTACAAGCGAAATAAATTACAAGTACAAAAGAATAACTGATACAATAGAGAAATAGGCGATCATATCGGTTTGTAAAGGGTTCTTCCTTAATGAGAAGTTCATCTAGGGTCATTGATGTGGTGGGAATCATCCAGTCAGGAACGGTTACACCTTGTTTTATTTTGATCAGCGCTTCTTAAAAAATCAAGGGTTTCAGATGTCGTGCCTAAGGGTCATTCCTGAAGTCACACCAGTAGATGAGATCTCTCAGCTGTTCGATGGGAGTGATGTGAAGTTCAGAGATGCGTTGAAAATGCTCTCCACCATCGTAGTCATGGAAAAATATCCCGTAGGGTTCGCTTATGACTTTGCCAGGGATGAAAGTCTCACCAAGAGGAAGAGATGTGTCAAGTATGGAAAGATCAGGATCAGGACCAAGGACTTTAGCACGTGAAAAACCAATACCTGTTTCATTTCGTATGACAGGGCCATCAATTGAAGATATAAATTTCTTCTTCTTCGCTGAGGCCTTTCTTTTCTGACTTTCAAGAGGAGGAGGAGGAGGAATATCCACACAGGAGTAGACTAAGTCGATTTGTTTGTTGATCAGCTTTTCAACATGTTCCTTGTACTTCGACTTGGACTTCTGGATGGCTAACCTGATCTCCAACCATTCAGAGAGACCGTACTTCGTTATGGCTTCAGCATAGAATTTTTCGTACTTCTTATCTTCTCTGAATATCTCGACTTCAGCGATTGAAACAAGGGTTGTTCTTCCAGAGATGAATACCTTGTTGATTTTGGCAGGAGAGAGTCTGTAGTTGACCTTTTCTTTGCACTAGGCTAAAGTTGACTGAGACACAGTTCTCTTTTCTTCAGTTATCTTCTTGGCGTTTTCCCAGAGCTGACGTTGAACATCAATGGGAACTCTTTTCAGCTTGGGGTCTTTTATTGATCGTTTAGAAAGCTGGATGGCGTATTCTCTGTCCTTTTCTTCAGCTTCCTTTCTTTCAGCGTTTAATCTTTCAGCTCTGAGGTGATCCTTGTATTCCTTTTTGGAAATTCTAAACTTTGGAGGAACTGAAGGAAGTTGATCACGCCTCAGAATGATTCGCTGATCCTCGAATTGCTTTATTATCTCTTCTCTTCTTTTCGGATCCTCCTCACTTAGCTTTTGAGGAGCTAAGGAAGGTCTGTGTCTGTGCGAGAGTAGCTGTTCTTCTGGTTCATCAGTCTCAGAGTTCAAATCTAAGACTGGGATTATTTCTTCAGCAGCAGCTGGTATTATTGGTGAAGTCGCAGTTGTGGAACCTTCAACGATATCCTCAAACAGGGGAGAGGACTAGCTGAAACACAGCGATCATACAAGTAAGAACTTGGGTAGAATCAGAGAGAGAAAATTTGTTCAAGTGTATAGGCTTGGGTAGTAGAACTGATAATGTATGATAGAGGAGGGATGGAGTGAGAGATGTTTAGTGTACCTGACAAACCGGCTTTTCAAGCAAGATCGTCAGATTGTCATCTTCAGCGACGCTTTTGCCTTTGCCTTTCTCAGCTCTAGAGGCAGAGGGCTTTGTCTTTGTCCACTCCCCTGAAGGTTCATTTATCGAGATTCCCTTAAGAACTTTGATCTTCGGAGTAGGTTTGACGATAAAGAAGTCATCGTCATCTTCGTCATCATCATCATCATTCTTTGGAGAAGAGGATGGTTCATTATCAGGGATGTCGACGGCTTCATCATCTTCTGCTTCGGATTCGGTTTTATCAGCTTCTTCTTCGAGTTTCTCCCCCTCAGATACAGAGGCGAGCTTCTCGGTTTCCTCAGGGTTTTCATCTCCCTGAGGTCCAGCGGTGGTTTCTTCAGCATCCTTCTCTCCCTTGATAGATTCATCATGGGAAAGGTCTTCCGCGCTCTTGGAGAGATCTTCAGCGTTCTTCTCCCCCTCTTTCTCATGATGAGTGGGGGAGGAATGGGTTGACTCAGCAGCGTTGGTAGGTTCTCTGTCTTCTTGGCCAAAGATACCTATACAAACTTCAATCTTTGCTATTCTGTCTTGAAGGCCAGAAATAGCAGGATTGATCTTCTCCAGCTCAGTGCGATCCGCCGCTGTGAAATTGTAAGATGCAGGGACAGGAGCAGGGGCAGGAGCAGGAGTATTCGCTTTCCGTAGTAGCTGCTCGATCATCGATTTCATCGAACTAACATCAGTCTTTACATAGCCTAAGTCAGTCTTTACAGTAGACATATCTCCCTCTAGTTGTCCAACCGATGTCTTCAGCATTGTGACCTCGCTAGACATGGATGAAACTGATTTTTTGAGAGAGGTGTAGTCTGTGCAGATGTCAGCGAGCACCTTGGCGAAGTCGCTGAGAGTTTTATCAACCTGCTTCATGTCATCTGTGGAAGCCTTCTTCTCTACCACCGTTGTCAGCTTTGTAAGATTCTCTCCAGCGTTTGTTACAGCTGTAGAGTTATTTGAAAGAGTGGTGGTGAGACCTGTCAGCTTTGTCTCCACGGACTTCAGAGAGGCGTTGATGTCTCCCAAATTAGGACATGTAACATATAAGAACTTGTGAACATAGGAAAGCTCAGAAGTTTGGGGTTTAGTGACAGTGTTTATGGGTTGGTGTGTACTTGCAGGAGGATTGATGAACTCGTCAAAATTACGGGTTCCTGAAAAGTGTTCCATGTCATCTTTAAAAGTGCCCATGGATTGTCCTGCAGGTCCTGTCTTCATCATTCCTGGAGAATCAACTTTAGGTTCCGTAGAAATGATGGCAGCTCCAGCGAGATCTGGAGGAGAGACCAAATGAGTAGAGGGAGGAGCGAAGGATGAGAATAGAGGTTGGGTTCTGAGTTCAGCGTTGGATTCGCTGATAAACACTTCATCAGTCTTTTGAGAGACTGAAGGAGGTTGGGTAGGTTCCAAGTTTGTAACCTCAGCGTTTAGAGACGCTGAAGTTGGGATGGAATGGATGGGTTGTTCAGGTGTGGCAGAGCGTACCACTGATCGTTCCTTCAGCTCTGCAGAAAGAGCTGAGGAGTCTTCAGCATGAGATTGCTGGGGTTGCTCCTTTGTTTTCTTGATCCTTTTAGAACCAAGTGGGGTAGATGATTGTTTCCTTTTCTTAGAAGGAGAGGAGTTTGTGGCCAGGGTATCAGCGATGGGTATTGTCGCTGAAGGAGCCACAGAAGTAGAAGAAGAAGGGTTGAGAAGAGTTAAAAGGGTAGAAAGACGTACCTCATTTTCAACTGGTTTGAAGTCAAGTACCTTAGGGCCAACCTGAGAGAGTTTCAGGTCACCCTCTTGCGGGTAGCTGTCCTTCAGGCCATATTGGAAGATAGCGCTGATGAATCGGGGGTAAGGAACCCATGGAGGTCTGTCAGCGGCAGAGTCTACTCTTTACACCAAGTCATCATAGATAAGAGATGCCCAGTCAATGTGTAGACCTTTCAGCAGAGCATATCCCATTACTTGCTGAGGTTGAGCGGCTTGGTCAGAGGAGCCGGTCTTGGCAGTCATGCAGCTGATTAGGTGAGCGAAGATGAAGTTCATCTCGCTGGGCATTTTTAACTTCTTCAGCAGGGTCAGCTTCTTCTCGGGCTTCTTGTCTCTGCCAATTTCCCATACATAGCCCATTGCATCGAAAAATGCAATAAGAGCTTCTTTGTCAGCGAGTTTCTTATGGTCAGGGAATGGAACAAAAGGCTTTTCTTTTGTAGCGTTGGGAAAGTTCAGAGCTTTGCGAATGATGGCAGGTGTGATCTTTATCGTGCCATACTCAGTATCGCTGAGGATACAATCAATTGTTTTGGAGGAATCTTTGGCGGATGGTAACTGAGAATGTCTGGCAGTGTACCAGAACTGGGATAGTAGTAGCTGACTTGCAGGAGGTGAGATGGTCAGGGATGTTGAAATGCAGCAATTCTTTAGGAAATTCACAGCATCTTTCAGATGTGTGACTTGCTTTCGAGGAGGAAACTCGAGAAGCGCAGAAAGGTTATTCGTTTTGGTCCAATCTAGTTGTTCCAGAGTGAACTTAACCTGAGGAGCCTTGATAAATTCCACTTCCTCAGAATCAGCGGAGATGTTCTCAGCGGTAGCAGGAATATCAGACGATGCCATTTCTCTGTATTATCAGTTCAACCAAAGATGTTAACAAATAAGAATTATCTTAATGTGGAAAGATTTTCCATTAAGATGGTTCAAATTTTATCCATTTCATTCAGACACAAATGTCTTAATGAAGATTAGGGGTTTTCTTGATTTTAAGAAACGAAATGTAAAACCCATTTATTCTTGTTATCCAGTTTTCTATGAAGAAATAGATTCTGGAAACGAATGAAGAAGAAGTTTAAGATTTTTGCATTTAAACTTGAAGAACAACCATGAAATGGTTGTGTTCATAAAACCATGAAAGAAAATGATTTCATTTTAAGAAGTTCTTTTGTTTGATCTTGTTAAAACAAGGAAAAGATCGAAAACAAGTTATACGCATTTGGTAATAAATAAGAACATATTAACCTTGATGTTTGATGAAGAAGATGATGAACAGTTCTTTGAAGTTTTAGAAAGCACAAAGGCAACAGTGAATTCTTTCTTGCGGAGGAAGATTGATCGCGTAAAAGAAAAATATAAACCACGAGTTTGTTTATATAGAGAGATTAGAGAGAGAAAATCTTGAGCGGGAAAAGATTTTCATCATGACACGGACACGTGTTTGCATTTGATTGGAAGTTTGAACGAGACGTGCAAACGTGTGTCAGAAAGAGAAAACGTGTCGGGGTTTATCCGTTGCAATGATGTCACATCTGTCCTTTCATATTCTTTTAGGATGTCTCTGAGGTTTTGAAAACTCAGGGACTCTTTTATAAACATGAAGCACTGAATGAAAATATCAGTTATGGTTTTAAGAATTTTCAAAATATCGCTGTTTAGGAAGAGATATTCAGCGATGTATTTTGTTTTGAAATATTGCATTTTCATGCGATTGTCAGAGAGAGAAAACATACCTTGATATCAGCTTTAACCAAGTTTTATTCAGAGAGAAGATGATTGAATAGGTTATACGAGTTGATTTTATCCTATCGCTGATCAATGTGAACTGTTGAGGATTTTACCCTTCAATGTTCAGCATTCCAAGCTCGCTGATGAGAAAGTTGAATCTCGTCTCATCAAGAGGTTTGGTAAATAAATCAGCTAACTAATAATCAGTTGGGATAAAATGAAGTTCTATATCACCATTCATCACATGATCTCTGATAAAATGATATCTGATTTCTATGTGTTTGGTCTTTGAATGTAGTACTGGATTGTTTGCTATAGCGATGGCACTTGTGCTGTCGCAATAGATTGGAATTTTGGAGAGCTGAAGATCATAGTCTAGTAGCTGATTTTTCATCCCCAAGACTTGAGAACAACAACTTCCAGCAGCTATATATTCAGCTTCAGCTGTGGAAGTGAACACTGAATTTTGCTTTTTACTAGTCCAACTTACCAGCTTTCCACCCAGGAGCTGACATCCTCCTGTGGTGCTTTTCCTATCCATTTTGCAACCTGCAAAATCACTATCTGAATAGGCGGTTAGATCGAATCCTGAATCTTTGGGATACCAAAGATCTAGGTTCGTTGTACCCTTAAGGTATCGAAAGATTCGCTTTACAGCTTTCATATGAGATAGCATAGTTTCAGCTTGATATTGTGCACACAAACATGTTGCATACATAATATCGGGTCGGCTAGCTGTAAGATACAAGAGAGATCCGATCATCCCACGGTACAGCGTGACATTAACAGGTATTCCCTTTGAATCCTTGTCAAGTGTCAGCGGTGGTGCCATAGGGGTTTTCATAGCTGAACTATGAGTTAAATCAAATTTCTTCATCATATCTTTAACATACTTTCCCTGATTGATAAAAGTTCCTTTTTCAGTTTGCTTAATCTGAAGACCAAGGAAATATGTTAGTTCACCCATCATGCTCATTTTATACTCATCTTTCATTCTATCAGCGAAACGAGTACAAAGCTCAGGGTTAGTAGAACCAAATATAATGTCATCAACATATATTTGAACTAGAATGATATGACCTTTCACTTTTCTAAAAATAGAGTTTTGTCAATCTTACCTCGCTCAAATTTTTCAATATGGAGATAAGTAGAAAGAGTGTCATACCATGCACGAGGAGCTTGCTTCAAGCCATAAAGTGCCTTATCCAGTTTATAAACATAACCTGGACGCTTAGAATCTGAGAATCCTGGAGGTTGTTCCACATACACTTCTTCATTCAGCTTTCCATTCAGAAACGCTGACTTAACATCCATCTGATGTACTTTGAAGTTTTTGTGTACAACATATGCTAAGAATAGACGAATAGATTCAAGTCTTGCTACTGGAGCAAATGTTTCGTCATAATCTATACCTTCCTCTTGTCTGTATACCTGAGCAACAAGACGAGCTTTGTTGCGGGTTACAGTACCATGTTCGTCCAACTTGTTTCGATAGACCCATTTAGTGCCTATTACTATTTTATCAGTTGGTCTCCGAACAAGTTTCCAAACTTTGTTTCTTTCGAATTCAGTCAGCTCTTCTTGCATTGCGCTAACCCAGTTTGGATCTTTGAGGGCATCATCTATTTTCTTTGGTTCAGTTAGAGA
Source organism: Saussurea involucrata (assembly GCA_033807775.1). NCBI lineage: Eukaryota > Viridiplantae > Streptophyta > Magnoliopsida > Asterales > Asteraceae > Saussurea > Saussurea involucrata. The sequence goes on along the minus strand of CM066312.1, from coordinate 52,491,777 downwards.
AATAAAGTTAACAAATAAACAAATATTACCTGCACTTCGTCGAGTCTGAACACCAGCGTTTGGATCACCAAGAGTTTGATCAATTGGATGATTTATGGTCCATCGCTGAGCCGGAGCATAAGTCGCTGACTCATCTTGAACTGGAGGAGCTGAAGATGAGGCTTCAGCTACTTCTGGAGTTTCAGTTATGAGAGGAATACTTGCATTTGTCATTTCATTTACTGATTGCTGAGGGATAGATGGAATGTCTGAGGCATTTGGTTCAGCGGTAGGTATAGTGTTTATAGGAACAGCTGAGACCCATGATGTTTCAGCTTCACTATTCTGCATGTTTGGAATGATAGGAGGACTATCATCTTCTACTGGATGAGCATGAGGAGTGGGAATATCTTCTGAATCACCAAGATGAGAAAACATCCATTGATTCAGTTCTTCAGTATCAGCGGACGGTTTAGAGTTCGCTGAACGGGATTCTTCAAACGTGACGTGAATAGTTTCTTCTACAGTTTGTCTTCTACGATTGAAGACTCTGAAGGCTTTGGAAACTGAGGAGTATCCAAGAAAGATTCCATCATCAGCCTTAGGATCAAACTTTCCAAGAGCATCTCTGTTGTTCAGTATGAAACACTGACATCCAAAGATGTGAAGAAAGCTGATTGAAGGCTTTCTCCCATGAAAGAGTTCATAGGCTGTCTTTTTGAATCTTTTTACTATCAGCGACATGTTTTGCGTAAAACAAGCAGTGTTGACAGCTTCTGCCCAAAACTGAGTAGGCAGGTGAGAATCGCTGAGCATTGAACGTGCAGCTTCAATAATTGTTCTATTTCTTCTTTCAGCGACTCCATTTTGTTGCGGTGTTCTCACTGAAGAGAAGTTGTGAGAAATACCCTTACTCTCAAGGAAGGAATCAAGAGAACTGTTTTTGAATTCAGTCCCATGATCACTCCTTATTGAGCGAACGGTCAGATTGTTCAGGGTTTCCATTTTCCGAACAAAGGTGATGAGTTCTTCAGGGGTGTCACTCTTAGAACGGAGAAACATTACCCAAGTGAAGCGAGAGAATTCATCAACTATGACCAGCGTATATTTCTTTCCAGCAGGGAGTAGTTGTAGAGGAGATGACACTGAAGAAACTTGCTTAGATTTAAAGCTTGCTTTGGTCTGCTTCCCTTTTTCACACGCTGAACATAAAGACTCTTTGGCGTATGAATGCTGAGGTAGACCAGTGACTAACTCTTTTGAAGAAAGAGTGTTCAGTGTCTTGAAATTTAGATGAGATAGCCTCTTATGCCATAGCCAGTTGACATCAGATGAGGCCTTTGAGAAGAAACAGGAGTTCTCAGTGTTTGTTGGGTCCATGTTTATTACATAAACATTTTCCAAACGATAACCGCTGAGAGCTATCTTCTCCTTTTTGTCAGCGACAAAGCAGGATTCCTTAGTAAAGATTACTTTGTTATCCATGTCGCAAAGCTGACTGATGCTTAGAAGATTATGCTTCAGCCCTTCAACATATGGGACTCTTCTGAAGGAGGTTGTACCATTTGAAAGTACACCATACCCTCGGGTATGTCCTTTTCCATTTCCACCGAAAGTTACAGAGGGACCCTTCTCTTCCTTGTATTCAGCGAGCAGGCTTTTCTTTCCAGTCATGTGTCTAGACCATCCGCTATCAAGATACCAGATACCCTTCTTAACCTGCAATACAAAGGAAGATTAGTTTATCTTGGGTACCCACTTTACCATGTATACACATTTGTCAGTGGAAGTAGTTGGAATGGAAGATTCAGCCGTCTTCGCAGCATTTGAAGATTCAGCTTTGTCTTTCTTCACTTTGGTTAATTTCTTAACTTCAGTGGTAGGATTCACCTTGACCTGATTTGCACCAGGGTTGGTCTTCTTTGCCTTGGGGGCAATCTTCACTTTAGCTATCTTTTCAGCTTTGGTGGCTGTGGGACACTTACTAGCAATATGATCGGTAAGTCCACAGTGATAACATTTCCTATAACTAAAAATAGTTCTAGGACCATGTTAGTGCTAATATGTCTATTGTTAGTGCTAATATGTCTTCAAGGTTTAATATAGAAAGTCAAAGTCAAAGTCAATGTAATGTGTTGTAATTAGGTGGTCAACACCTTGTATGTGCTTAGGGTATAAATAGCTTTGTTGTAGTTAGTTAGGTGAAGACTCTCACAATTCATAACTCATATCCTTAGAGAGCTTGTAACAGTGTTCTTGAGTAATGAGATGACAAATTCTATATCTTCTCTATCTTGATTGATCTATGGTTTAACAGACCATTTGAATGCTGAGCTTTTGATTTCGAATTAGAAGTGCCAGCACCAAGTAAACTATTGACTTTAGAAATGGGACGAACATTCAGTTCTTCAGATTTCTTACCAAGGACATCCACTCTGAGTCTAGGAGTAGATCGCTGAATAGATCCAGAGATCTGCTTCCTTGATCCAGAGGAATGAGCCACTGAAGCTTTAGAAGCATTCAGCTTTGGTACTAAGGTACCCTTCTGAGGATTCTGGTAAATAACAATTCCTTTACCTTTGTCTTTAGAGACAGAGGTAGGTTTTGAATAAACCATTTTCTCCTTACCTTTTGAGGAGGTAGGAGTTTCCTCAGGGATTGGTGTATGGGACGAGGAGCACTGAGAAGATGAAGTATTCAGCGACTGAGGATAAGAATGTTCCAAATTTAAGCATTGAACACTCAGTGGTTGGTTTTGGAGTATCATATTTGTAACCCAAACCACGTTTATCACTTAGGGGAATCTGAGACTTTATTATCTCAGTGATCTTTGTTGAAGAATTACACCATCCTTCAACAGTGGTTGGTTTTGGAGTATCATATTTGTAATCCAAACGCTATTCTGAATGTCCGATTCGTCCGTCTAATCTTTTCTATGATACTTCAGTAGATAATTCTTCCAAATTTCAATCTGCCGATCTTCCTACATACAAGAAAGTAAACATGCAATGGAGAGTAAAAGGTACGTCTCCTAGAACAGAGTTACCAAAATCATCTGTTCACAAAAAGAACACTAATCTGAAAGCTAAATCTTTTGCTAATCCTGATTCATTCTATTCCGCAAATCATTTAGTCAGATTAGCACAAAAGAATATTTGTTGTTCTTTTTGTGGAACTAATGATTTTGTTAAAAATGATAGTGTTCAATATTGGTATGGTACTTATCATTTTCCTTCTTATAGAGCTCCGCTTAACAAGCCAGGACCCAAGACACGTTGGGTACCAAAATCTACTTAATCTGTTTTTGCAGATTTAGAAGCAAAGCGTTGAACTCTCGGAAGAAGATTGCTTGTACCATAAAGGGAGAGTAAAAAGAGATATTGGTTTCTAAACACATCAGTTTAGAACCCGAACTTCAACGTTAATGGCTTTTGAACACATCAGTTCAAAACCCGCATTTCAACGGTAAAGGCTTCTAAACAAATCAGTTTAGAACCCGTACTTCAAAGGCTATGACTTCTAAACAAATCAGTTTAGAACTCGTACTTATCAGGTGATATCCTTTCACTGCCACATATTTCTATTTTTAGGACATGTGATAAAAAGGTAACATTGCGTTATATTTTATTTCTACTATCGTTGAAAGTTTGAACCTTCACAAATTTAATTCAATGAAGTGAAATTCTTCAATTTTTCATTCAATGAATAAAATGTGTGTTAAGGATGATTTTAAGAGCATTTTTGTATTGTCGGAGTTATATTTGTTTCTACTTTCGCTTCTGAATTAAGTCGAAAGGTCAGCAAAACATGCTTGAGATTTTTATATAAGTGCAAAATTGTGTAAATCTAGACTTATACAGAATACAATGCTCACAAAGCCTATTCGTCTTAATCATGAATGGAAACGAAAATATGGGGGAAGCACTACGTTTTTGAACCTAGTGATTGAGATGCTATATATATAAAAAAAATTAAAAAAAATAAAAATAAATAAATAAATAAATAAAAATTATATATATATATATATATATATAATAAAATCGTTCAGTTTGATAGTCTGTGCCTGTGGCCTATCTGGTTTGGGAGATTAAGTCCCAAGGGGTACTCGTTACCTAGCCCCTAAGATCAACTGGTCTGGGATTGGCTGACCCAAATCCTGCTATAGAACCAGGTAGAAAGCCATGTTCTACTGGTACATATGGGATTAAGGTATATCGATGTAGCCTTTCTGGTTCGGGAGAGTAAGTTCCAAGGGGTGCTTGTCACCTAGCCCCTAAGGCCAATTGGTCTGGGATCGGCTGACCCAAATCCTGCTATAGGACCAGTTAGAAAGTTACGTTTACGGTGTATCTTAGTCTTAATAAACTGTTTGATTATAAAAGATGCCAATGAGCACATAATAAAAGTTGCCAATGTGCACAATATGAAAAGATGCCTAAGAGCACACATCTCTTGAAAATTGGGGAAAATACAAAGGCGCGATAAACCTGTAAATTTGTGTAAATTCTGGTTTTGGACAAATAGTGTGAGTAAGAGCAAAGTATTCTTATTTGTTTTAGAGGTGCATTTGCTTGTTGCTAATCATATTTCGCATGCTAGTCCACCAAATAGATTTAATAAAGGAGTTGAAACTGAACATTTTTAACTTGATATGCAATGATGTCTTGTTTTTGAATCCAAACGCATGCATTTGATTTCACTTGATGGAAATGTTGGGTCACTTAGATTTGAAGATGACCTCAGTCTCTCATTTTCACAGTTCATACTTAGAATAATTTTTAGGTTCTTTACAAGCAGTTTAATTGTATAAAAATGTTCGGTGAAGTCGAAGATCAACCGAAGAAACAAAGTAGAAGTATATCTTCAAAGCGGATTGAAGATAGAATTCTCAACCAAAGATTAAGCTGCTACTTGAAGACTTTTCCTAAAGTCTTAGCCAGGTCACTTGAAGATTTTGAAGAAGCAAAATTTTGAAGAAGATGAAATGTTAGGCAAGATTTTGAAGAAGCAAAATTTTGAAGAAGATGAAATGTTAGGCAAGATTTTGAAGAAGCAAAACTTTGAAGAAGATCAAAATCTTGAAGACAATATCTTCGGCAAGATCTTTGAAGAGGATAACATGTTAGGCAAAATACATGTTAGGAACATCTTCGGCAAAGAAGTCTTCGGCAAAGAAATTTTAGCAGGTATATTAACTTTATCTGCAGAATATAATCAGGATATCTTGCATTGACAGAGACATCATCCTAAGATCAGAAAAAGGTTCTTTGGACTTCTTATCTTCTTCAAGAAACATCAGCTTCAACAAGCAGGTCAACGCTTGAAGACAAAAGTGAAAAGACAAAATCACTTTTCAGAAGACTGCTTCCGTTCTGCCTTCCAAGCCCTCCTTGACAAGTGTCCATTGCATTTATTGCATGAGGCACTATAAAAGGAGATCATCTTCATCCTTGCAAATCACCAGTTTACAAACTCTCTCAAGCTTTCAAGTGCTGGCGCATTACTCTCTCTCAGAAGTCCATTTGTTTTCTAAGTGTTTTACAACTGTTCTTATTCTCTGTGTGACTTTGTGTTAGATTGTTTAAGCAGATTTTATCTGTTTTGTTCCGCAACAATCTTTAAGTTTTCTATGTGTAATTCTTGATTTTAAATCAATAAAGAATTAATTAAGTGAAAATTTTTGTGTATTGTATTCAACCCCCCTTCTACAATACTTGTTTACCATTGCTAATCCATAGCTGGGACCAACAAGTGGTATCAGAGAAGGTCAGTTTAATCTAATAAACTTGATCTGATCTGCAATGGCTTCATCTTCTACCTTGAACAATGTTTCTTCTCAAAACTCTACTGCTAATGCTGGATCATACGACAATGGCTCCATAGCCAAACCACCAAAGTTTAACCCCAATAACTTCTCTTTGTGGAAAAGTCGTATGATGCTCTTTCTAGAAGGAGTTGACAGCAGATATCCTACTATACTCCATGAAGGACCTATTGTCCCAAGAGTTTGGGATCGTTATAATGCCAAAAATAAAGATGAGGATGGTGACGATTCTTCTTCTGATGAGGAAGAACGAACACCAGCTACTGGGAGATACATTGTAAAGGACCCCAGTAAGTACACTGATGAAGACAAGCGTCTTGTAGCTCTTGACACTAAAGCCAGAGCCATCATTGCCCTCTCTTTGCCCGATGAAGTTTATCACTCTCTTATAAACTTTTCTACTGCTAAAGAAATGTGGTCTACTCTGTGTGTTCTTTATGAAGGAACTTCTGAAGTGAAAAAGAGCAGAAAAATCGCTCTTGTTAGAAAATATGAACTGTTTGCTCATGAAAAAGGAGAATCGCTTTTTGACTACTATAACCGTTTTAACAGTCTGCTTAATGATCTTAAGCTGTTGGGTCGCATTTATGACAATGAGGAAGTCTTATGCAAATTTATGGATTGTCTTCCTGAGTTCTGGGAAAACATCTGCACATGCATTAAGACAACCAAGGATCTTGATCATATGCCTCTCACAGCTCTTTATGGTACTCTCTTTAACTTTGAGCAAACCAAGCTCCAAAGGAAGTCTGTCATTAAAGATATCAAAAGCTCTTCCCTAGCTCTTGTGAGTGACTCTTCCAAAAGATCTGTGTGCATTCCTAGAATTACATATCCCTCTGATTCTGACCATGATAGTCAGGAAGATACCAATGATCATTCGGAGGCATATCTTAGTGATGCTGATGATGAAGGTGAGGAAACCCCCGTTGACCAACTGATAGATGGCATAGCCATGCTGGCAGGTTACTCTAAACCTAGATCCCGTTTCTCTTCTAGTAAATCTAAATTTTCTAGAAAATCTTCTCAAAATTTCCCCAAGCACTCTTCAACTGATAAATCAAATGAGGAATGCTTTAAATGTGGGAAGAAAGGTCACTTTGCCTCTGAATGCAGAAGCAAGCTTTCTGAAAAATCAAAGAACTCTTTATCCAGTCGTCCCTTTTCAAAATCTAACAGATCCAGACTCGATTCAAATCACTCCTCTTCTCAAAGATCTGGCCAACCTGGTTCCTCTGTGAACTCTGACCGTGCTGAAAAGTACAAGGCTAAATACAAAAGAGAAAAGGAGAGAAATGAACTTCTTTCCAAAAAGGGAACGGGTCTGTTGGCTGAGTATCATGACTTGGTAGATGAACCCACATCTGACAGTGATAAGGACATGGCCAATATTTGTTTCATGGCAAAGATTGATGACATCAATGACTGTGAGGAAACTCCTTCCACTCTTGCTCTAGTCTCGACAGGATGCTCTTCCTCATCCACTCAGGTACATCCCTTTCACTCTCTTACTGATGCTGAAAAGATTGAAGCATTTGACTCTTTAACTGTTGACTTCCATGATGCTAAAGATGCTAAGAAAAAGGCAAATGCTCAGATAAAATCTCTTTCCTCTCAACTTCAAATCTGTCTTTCTCAACTAAAACATTTTGACAAAATCAAAGCTGAGCTTGAAGATCTGAAAACCATAAACTTCACACTTGCTAAAGAGAAAAATAAGTTGTTCAAAAGACTTAAAGAGGAACAAGAAACTGTGAAAAAGTGGACTAACTCTTCTAAAAATTTAGAAAAGATTTTTAAAGACCAAATGAACTGTGGTGACAAATCTGGTCTTGGCTTTGGCAAAATGGACATTGACTCTTCCTCAACTGTTCATGCTTCTACTTCCCTTGTGCCTCCTCCACTCAATGAGTCCTCTGAACTCCACTCAAGTGATACTCATTCAATGAACTCTGTTGATCCTTCTGAAGCCTTAAAGCTTGGGATGTTCATAAAAGCTAAAGGTGATGCCTCAACTTCTAAAGTTGAAGAAGCCCAAGGCTCTAATGACCCTCCTCAACCTGTTCATGAGCTGATGAAATCCCTACACATAGATGAAGCCTCTTCCTCTGAACCTAAGCCTTCAAAGATCCTAAAGAGAGAACCTCAACCTCTTCAAAACACATTTTCCACTTCTGACAAAGGAAAATCAGTCGTCGAGTTCCATCCCAAAAGAAAAACTCCAAAGAAATATTCTGGTAACTCTTCCATCTTTCCCATTCCTCGATCCGTGCTTTTGAAAAAGTCAGATTCCAAAGAATCCTGTCACTCACCAACCCTCATACCTTACAAAGGAATCCTAGGAACCACACCTCTTGGCTCATCCTCTTCGGCCAAGATCATAAAAATCAATGCGAAAGGTCAAAACAAGGACAGTGGTAATAATGTTAAAAAGGTTTTATCTATAGAAAATGCTATAACTGTGGTGACACTTTTCATATGGCTAAAGATTGTCCTCTTGAGAGAATGGACAGGAACTCATCTAAAGATCTCTCTGTTTCTTCTTCTCACCCAAAAGGACCCATATCCAAATGGGTACCAAAGAACTAATTCTTCTGTGACTGCAGGTTTATGGACATCAACAGATCTGGTATCTGGATAGTGGATGTTCACATCATATGACTGGAAACATATCTCTTCTTGTTAACTTCGTGTCGGCTAAAGGTCCATCTGTTATCTTTGGCGATAATTCTCGTGGAAGCACTAAAGGCTACGGAACTCTCTCCAATGGTTCTGTCACCTTTAATAAAGTAGCGTACGTTGAAGGCTTGATGCACAACCTCTTGAGCATAAGCCAGCTGTGTGATCTCGGTTATAAAGTAATCTTTGAACTATCCATTTGCACGGTGGTTGACAAAGACATGAAAGCTGTACTTTCCGGGTACCGAAAAGAAAATGTCTATGTTATAGACATGGGACAGAGTTCATCTTCTGAAACAAACATCTGCTTTGTCTCTGAAAACTCTGCTAAAATCAGTTGGCTCTGGCACAAGCGTCTCTCTCACCTCCACTTCAAAACCTTGAACTCTCTCTCCTCTAAAGAGCTCGTATCTGGAATGCCAAAGCTGACCTTTGTGAAAGAAAAGCTGTGTGCTGCTTGTGAGAAGGGAAAGCTCACAAAATCTTCATTCAAGTCCAAGCAATGCTTCTCCATTTCTCAACCTCTTCAGATACTGCACATGGATCTGTGTGGACCAGTCAGCACTCCAAGCCTTGGTGGAAGAAGGTACATTCTTGTTATTATTGATGAATTTACACGCTATACTTGGGTATTTTTTCTCAGGTACAAAAGTGATGCTTCTGAAGAAATCATAAAGTTCATCAAAAGATCTGAAGTGATGAATAGGCAGCTGGTGAGATCTGTGAGAAGTGACAACGGCACTGAATTCAAAAACAGTGTGTTGGATGACTTCTTCAATGAAAAGGGCATATCTCAGAACTTTTCGGCTGTTCGGACTCCACAACAAAATGGTGTGGTAGAGAGAAAGAACAGGACGCTGTGTGAAGCTGCCAGATCCATGCTGAGTGAATCTCACCTACCGACCTACTTTTGGGCTGAAGAAATTAATACTGCATGCTTTACCCAGAATAGGTCCATCATTGTAAAAAGGCATAATAAGACTCCCTATGAAGTCTTTTATGGTAGAAAACCAAACATCAGTTTTCTTCATGTCTTTGGGTGTGTCTGCTACATTTTGAATGACAGAGAAAACTTGGGGAAGTTTGATCCTAAAGCAGATGAAGGCATCTTCATGGGTTACTCTCTCACCTCCAAAGCATACAGAGTCTACAACCTTCGGAGAAAATGTATTGATGAATCAATACATGTCAAGTTTGATGACCTCAAGGTATCATCCCTCTCCTCTGATGATGATGATGAATTAAATAGTTGGATCACTTCTTGCATTGGTGATGCTTCTCCTTCTCCACCTATGCCAACTATTCCCATACCTTCTCCTCAAAATCCTACCTCTCAAGATAATAATCCTTCCTCATCCTCACACCCTTCTTCAAACCAAGAAGAAAATCCTCTGCCGATCCAAACGTCCCAAAACCAAAATTCTCTTCAAAACACCACTCTCTCTCGTCCCTCAAATATTCCTTCTTCATCAAATCCACCCCATACTTCTTCATTCAATCCCCCTGAAGATCTACCCTCCACCTCTCATCCACAACCTTCCTATCCCCCAGCCTTGCCTCCTGCTATAAAATGGACCAAGGATCATCCAATCGATCAAATAATTGGTGATCAACAGGCTGGTGTCCAAACCAGAAGAGGAGTAGGCAATATCTGTCTCTATGTAAACTTTTTGTCTCTTATAGAGCCAAAGAAGGTTGAAGAAGCTCTAGCTGATCCATGTTGGATCACTGCCATGCAAGAAGAACTCTCTCAGTTTGAAAGGAACAAGGTCTGGAGATTGGTTCCTCGTCCTTCCAGAAAAACAATTATCGGAACCAAGTGGATCTTCAGAAACAAGATGGATGAAGAAGGCACTGTCATCAGAAATAAAGCCAGACTGGTTGCTCAAGGGTACAGGCAAGAAGAAGGAATTGACTATGATGAAACATTTGCTCCAGTTGCTAGACTTGAAGCAATCAGAATCTTCCTTGCTCATGCTGCATACAAGAACTTTAGAGTCTTCCAGATGGATGTCAAGAGTGCCTTCCTAAATGGAGAGCTTGCTGAAGAAGTCTATGTGAAACAACCTCCTGGATTTGAAGATCCCTCTCATCCTGACTATGTGTACAGATTGGATAAGGCTCTCTATGGCCTTAAACAAGCCCCTCGTGCCTGGTATGACACTCTAGCTGACTTTCTTCTGAAGAACAACTATACTCGAGGTAAGGTTGACAACACTCTTTTCATCAAGCAAAAATCAGGTAATCTTATTCTTGTTCAAGTTTATGTGGATGACATCATTTTTGGTGCCACCGATGAATCACTATGTGATGAGTTTGCTTCTCTCATGATGAGTCAATATGAGATGAGCATGATGGGGGAGCTAACATTTTTCTTGGGTCTCCAAGTAAAACAATCTTCTGAAGGTATCTTTATAAACCAAAGCAAATACATTCGTGATCTTTTGAAAAAGTTTCAATTTGATACCTGCTCTCCCATGAAGACTCCTATGGCACCACCTCTAAAACTTGATGCTGATCCTAATGGTGTGTCTGTTGATGTCACCAAGTTTAGAGGTATGATTGGGTCACTTCTTTATCTTACTGCTAGTAGACCTGATATTATGTTTGCTACTTGTCTGTGTGCGCGTTACCAAGCCAATCCTAAGAAATCTCATATGGATGCGGTTAAACGCATCTTTCGGTATCTGAAAGGTACCATGAATCTGGGTCTTTGGTATCCCAAAGACTCAGGTTTTGATCTAATGGGTTATTCAGATTCTGACTTTGCAGGATCAAAGATGGATAGAAAGAGCACTACTGGAAGCTGCCAACTCCTTGGTGGTAAACTTGTTAGTTGGTCTAGCAAGAAGCAGCACTCAGTCTCCACCTCCACGGCTGAAGCTGAATATGTTGCGGCTGGTAGCTGTTGTGCTCAAATACTGTGGATGAAGAATCAACTGAGGGACTACAATCAGATCTATTCTCAAGTCCCAATCCTGTGTGACAACTCCAGTGCAATTGCCATTGCAAACAATCCTGTGCTTCACTCCAGATCCAAGCACATTGATATTCGGTATCACTTCATAAGAGATCACATCTCTAAAGGTGATATTGAACTGCATTTCATCCCCACCGATCTTCAACTGGCGGATCTCTTCACAAAGCCTCTTGAAGAACCTCGGTTCAAGTTTCTCTTAGGAGAACTTGGTATGTTAAATTTAGATATATAGTTTGGTCAAAAAAAAATAAATAAAAAAAATAAAAAAAAATAAAAAAAATAAAAAAAAAATAAAAAAATATATATATATATATATATAAAATAAATTTTTTTTCAGTTTGACTTCTCAAGTACTGATATTCTATCAGTTACAAGAAAAGTCAACCTCCTTTCTCCTCTAACTCTCATTTTCTATTTTTTACCAACTTTCTCTCACCCAACAAACACAATTTTTTTACCCTTCTCAATCCATGTCAACTCAATCATAACCATCCATCTCTTTACCTATCTATTTTTACTTTTAATCCACACCCTCCTTTTTCATCTAAACAAAAACAACCTACCCTCAAACCTTACCCTATACAAACACAACCTATTTTTTTACCCTCTCCTATAAATATCTAGCCATACCATATTCCTAAAACATATCTCCCAAAACCTAGCCATACCATATTTTTCTCCTACCTTCTCGTTCGGCAAATCAAATTTTTTTGACCATTTTGCCGAACCCACATTGCCGCACCAAACAACCCCTTCGGCGGTCTCCTTGCCGCACCCCCCTTCCCGCTACCCCCCTTCCCGACCCCCCCCCTTCCCGACCCCCCCCCCCCCGCCGCTACCCCCTTCCCGAACCCCCTACCCCTTCCCGAACCCCCCCCCCCCCCCGGCTACCCCCTTCCCGAACCCCCCCCCCCCCACCCACGCCGCTAACCCCTTCCCGAACCCCCCCCCCCCCCCCGGCTACCCCTTTCCTAAACCCTTCACACCAATTTTTTAATTCAAAATTCTCTTACATTCTCTCTCCTACTTTTTCCCTACTCCCCATACCTTTCTCCCAATTACCTAAACACTCAACCTTTTCCTACCCCTCTACCTCTCCTACCTTTCCTTTCATCTTATTACCCATCATACCTTTTCTTACCTCTACCCTCTCTTACTTCCTATAAATACACCTCCTTCCTTCTCATTTCTTCAAATCTCCACTTCTTCAAATTTCTCTCATGTCTACCTCTTCTCCCAATCCTAACCCCAAATCTTCAAAATTCATCATTCCCACATGCTATGAAGATCTTGTCTTCAGGACTTGCAATCATATTGCAAGATTTGAAAATGATCCAGACTATCCCGATCACTTACCCATTTCTCACTTTCTTCAACAAACCCCTCTACTTTATGCCTTCTCCAAATCTCTCAAAATGAGCAAAAAGCTACTTGGCAAATTTTGGTTAACTTGCTCTGTGCATGATGGTGAACCCAAAACCATTTCCGCGTGCATTCTTTCGAACACCGGTGATCATGATCTTACCTTTGATGTGGAAGATGTCCGTGCCGCTCTTCATCTTGACAGTTCCGATTCGTATGCACCTTTTCCGCTTGACAACGAACATGAAGATGTGGTACAAGCCATGAACTACACCGTCGATGCAAAGTACAAAAGCCCTGGCACTTTCCTGCGCAAATACATGGGTGGGGTATGGCATTTCTTCTTCACTCATATTATTTTCTGCTTAAGTCGCAAAACTGGAGGTCATGATCAATCCCCCTCCTATATCACCAATCTTGCTCATGCCATTATGTTTCAAAGAAAAATAGATTTTGCACGCTATTTTTTTGATGAAATTGTTGCAGTTGTGACTCCTCCAAAAAGGCCACATGTTGCCTACCCCCGATTCCTCTCCATCCTCATTGAACATAAATTGGAGAAATTACTTGATCTTGATCGCAAGTCGGCAAACCCAAAGTTCACCTATGATTTTCTTGCACCTACCATCACGAAGGCAATTCTTCAACGTCCACCAAAGGCAACTGACAATGGTCTTCTTCCAGGTATGATTTCTGTCCTTAACTCTCCCAATCTACAATGGGGGGATAATCCGGACACTCCTCCTTCTCAACTGTCCGCAAATCCCTCCAATGTAGTGGACCCTCCTCCCTCTTCCCGAGTGATACCGGCGAGCACTTCAAAAAAATATAAGGCTTCCGGTACCTCCGCACTCTCTTCCATGACTTTGCCGCCGACCAAACCTTCGGCGGCTTCCCCAGTCATAAAACCCTCTTCAAAGCGGAGGCACTCCAAATCCCCTCCCGAGTCTTCCCTGAAAAGACTTAGGACATCCTTAAGGGCCAAACCACACCGTCCAGCTACCGATTCTCGAAAATCGGGAACTGTTGAAATTGTCCCTACCGGGCCCAGGGAACCTGCTAACCTCTTAGCTAGCTCCTCCGTCTCCTCCCAACATGTTGCGGTTGAAAATTTGGGGACCCACACTGCTCCTTCTTCTACCAACTTATTGGTGGTTGAAGATGACTAGGGTGTCTCTCCAGCCCAATGTACTGCTTTCTCACTGCACGGCCTATCACCCGATCACTCTGCGATCGATGTTTCTGCACGACCCCCTACGGGTCCTACATGTTTACTTGACTTTGTTGTTGAAGATTCTCCAGGTGATCCTCCTTCTCACTCAGCAACTGCCACCGAAGAAGTTAAGTTGTCTTCTTCCAAAGACAACTCAATTGAGCATTCAAGCTCTAATGTTGCTGGTTCATCCACCACTCTACCACTTTCTGGGGATCCTGCAGACGATCCTATCCTTAATATGCTGGTGGTGTCATCCTCTCCTTCATCTTCAAGGTCTTCGTCTCCTCTTCGTCCTCCACTTATTGGAGCCTCAACCACCAGATATGTAGCACGCAAACTTGACTCCATCCAGGATTCCATCTCAAGCTTACAATCTCAGGTTCAGTCTCTCCTAGCCTCAAATGCCAGTCTCACTCTATCCATGACTGCCATGCAAGCTGCCTAAGATACTCGTGACCAAGATGTTCATAGGCTCCAATCTGAACTTCAAAGCCAAAAGGACATCAACTCTCAGCTTCTCTGTTCTCTTACATCTCTTCATCACAAGATGGATGCTCTTCCTGAAGATCAGGCTCGCACACTCACCACCTTTGCTGGATGGGTGAAACGTTATTACATGTCTGTCGCTGAGGGGGAGAAAAGCTCAGACAAATTTACCAGCGACCGACCGGGTTCCTCTGTAACACCTGATCCTTCTGACCCATCCAAATCGGCACAACCAGATCCACCAACTCAGGGGGAGCAAACCATTGAAAATGCAGGTACACTAGTTGAGGGGGAGCAATCTGAGTTCTCCAAAAAGTTTGCATGGTGCAAGAAAAGGTTACTTGGAAGGACCAATATCTCTAAAATTGTCAAAGCCAAACTAGCTACTCACAAAGAATCACATGATGTCTATGTGATACTTACTCGGGCTGACAACTCCATCACACCGGTAAGATTTCATGACCTTGATTCTTATGGTATGTTAGAATGGTACGAAATTGTTGAATGTCTTAAAGATTCAAAAAGTCCGAACCTAGTTGATGCAAAGATATATATCAGCGGACTTCTTGACAATCTAAAGAAGATAAGGAAAGAATTCCACCAAACCATCTTTCAAGATCTTGCTGCTATAGGAATTCTTCCTGATATCAAGAACCTGAACCTAACGCCTCCTTCAGTCCCCACCAGAAAATCTCCTTCTGTGTTATACAGACCGTATCGGGGCATTTTCTTCAACAATACCCAAGGCACACAACAATTCTTCGGATATGAGGAGATATCTATGGCTGACTCTATCTTCCTTGAAGCCATCCTTATCATTACCCCTGACACAACTGCAATCCCTCCACTACAACATGCCATCCTAGCTGAACTACAGAAAAGGATGAATTGATCATCTTTATATGCTTTTGATATGTACTTGTAAACTTATGATTATTGCTCTTTCAAGTTTTCAATACAAGTACATTTTTGTTAATAGTTTGTACAGTATACTTTACCATTTTTTTTACTTGTAAATGTCGGATACAATAAATAAATAAATAAATAAAAACAAAAAAAAAACAAAAAAAAACAAAAAAAAAATCCAAAAAGAATGGACTATGTGAAAAGAACCCAAAAGAGTAAACAAGGGTCAAAAATGAATTATTCAGTGTTTACTTCTCAGATTCTAAGTATGGATGTCATCCTCAAATAGGGGGAGATTGTTGGGTCACTTAGATTTGAAGATGACCTCAGTCTCTCATTTTCACAGTTCATACTTAGAATAATTTTTAGGTTCTTTACAAGCAGTTTAATTGTATAAAAATGTTCGGTGAAGTCGAAGATCAACCGAAGAAACAAAGTAGAAGTATATCTTCAAAGCGGATTGAAGATAGTGTTGGTCCCGAAAGGCTTAAACAAGTTTGTAGAAGGGGGGGGGGGGGGGTTGAATACAAACACACTATTTTACTTTTCTAAATTGTTTATTGATAAATCATTAACAATTTACAGCTTGTTGCGGAAACAAGATTAAGGATAAACCTAAATCTAAACAAGTTGGAACACTAAGGTTTTCTTGCACTAAGAAAGATAAGGAGATTACTAATAAAATCCTATCTTGAGAGATTTGAACTTGTCCAGAGTTAGCAAGTTACTTCAAATGAAGTGAGTTCATCTCTTTATATACTGCATGCATTTAATGCAATTTAGTATACACTTTACACGTGTCATCAGCGGATTGGTTGCATGTCATTGACCTTTGTTGACAACCTTAGTAGCCGCATGAATGAACAGTGTAGTATCAGAGTGGTTGTACGATTTCAGATTTTCGGAGGTTCTTTTCTGACATTTCGTACGGTGGCGTGCAAGGGAGGTTAAGACAAAAGTACTTTGTACGGAGGACTTCATGATCAGCTTTCGTTGATTCAGCGATTATCATTTACTATTCAGCAGATGATAAAGTTCAGCGATAGCTGAAGTCTTGTACTTGATACTTCACGTTGAGTGGACAAATCTGAGTCTTCGCTGATCCGCATCAGTTCATTAGGAGACTTGTCGCTGGTTCTTGAGCTTGATCTTCGACTTCAGCGTAGAACCTTTGTTGACGTGAATCTTGTCTTCAGGGATCATAAGTAAACAACTAACTTATCAGCGATCACCATAAGGACTGAACAGACTCAGCGATATGGTGAACAGTGTTCGCTGAATGTTTAATCTAAAAGTGCGAGAGTTACTATCAGCAGTACTGTAAGATCTTAGTACTTATCAGCGATAGTGAAACTCTGATACATATTGTTTACTTACAATTTTCACTAAGTATTTAAGATAGGGTCATTATCAAATCACTGAGGGTTTGGATCAACAATCTCCCCCTATTTGATTATGACATAGCAACAGAGAAAATTGCTATTTAATGAAAACATAAGGATAAAAAGAACTCATAAAATATTTGTCCCTTTTACTGTTTTCTGGGATCTTTTCAGTACTGATGGAGTAAAGTACATTCGCTGAAATCTTTCTTTAAATCTTTGAATCAGGTTACAATATGAATAAGAAAGATTACAAGTACAAGCGAAATAAATTACAAGTACTGAAGGATGACTGATACAATAGAGAAAAATGGAGATTGTTGTCAGCCTTCAAAGGGTTCTTCCTTAATGAGAAGTTCATCAAGGGTTGTCTTTTCAGTTGGAATCATCCAGTCAGGAACCTTTTCTCCTTTATTCTTTAGCTTCAGAGCAGCTTCAAAAATCAAGGGTTTTAGGTGTCGTGCCTGAATGTCTTTTCTGAAGTCGCACCAGTAGATGAGATCTTTGAGCTGTTCGATTGGAGTGATTGGAAGCTCAGCGATCCGTTGAAAGCATTTACGTCCGTCGTAGTCAAGAAAGAATATTCCATAAGGATTACTGATGACTTTACCAGGGACGAAAAGTTCACATGGTGGCAAAGAGATGTCAAGGGCAGATAGATCAGGATCAGGACCAAGTACTTCAGCGCGAGAGAAACCAATTCCAGTTTCATTTCGTATGACAGGACCTGAGTTTGAATCTTGACGTTTCTTCCTTGGAGAGCCCTTTTTTCTTTTCGGCTTTAGATCAGGAACAGGAGGAATATCCACACAAGAAGATATCAAATCGATCTGTCTGTTTATCAGCTTTTCGAAATGATCCTTGTACTTAGATTTTGATGGTTGGATAGCTAACCTCATCTCCAGCCATTCAGAGAGACCATACCTTTTTACAGTGTCAGCACGAAAGGTTTCAGATGAGTCATCTTCTCTGAACAGTTTGATGTCAACAATAGGTACTCCGATGGAGGTTCTTCCAGAGATGAATACCTTGTTGATCTTCGCTGGACGATATCTGAAGTGGATTTTCTCTTTACACCAGATCAGGGTGGTCTGAGAAACTTCAGCTTTCTTTTCCACGATCTTCTGGGCTTGTTCCCAAAGCTTTCGTTGGATTTGAATGGGAATACGCTTCAGCTTGGGGTCTTTGACAGATTCTTGAGTGAGCTTGATGGCGTATTCTCTGTCTTTATCTTCAGCTTCCTTCCTTTCAGCGATGAGGCGTTCAGCTCTGAGATGATCCTGGTATTCAGCTTTTGAAATTCTGAACTTAGGAGGAACTGAAGGTAGTTGATCGCGCCTTAGGATGATTCGCTGATCCTCGAATCGCTTTATCATTTCTTCTCTCCTCTTTTGAGGAACTGAGGGTCTGTTTCTGTGCGAGAGAGGTTGTTCTTCTCATTCATCAGTCTCAGAGATTAAATCTAAGACTGGGATTATGTCTTCAGCGGTAGCTGGAATTATTGGTGAAGTCGCAATAGAAGATCTTTCAGCGATATCCTCAAACAGGGGAGAGGACTAGCTGAAACACAGCGATCTTACAAATAAGAACTGGGTAGAAGAACTTGGGTAGAAAAGATAGAAAAAAATGTGGATGTGTATGGTGTTTGTGGAATGGATAACTGATTTTTCAGAGATGATCAGGGAAGGAAAAATAAGTTTAGTGTACCTGACAAATCGGCTTTGCAAGTAGGATCGCCAGATTATCATCTTCAGCGATGCCTTTGTCTTTGCTTTTCTCAGCGCCAAAGGCTGAGTGCTTTGTCTTTGTCTTCTCCCCTGAAGGTTCTTTTATTGAAATACCTTTAAGAGCTTTGGTTCGAGGAGCAGGTTTGACAACAAAGAAATCATCGTCATCTTCATCATCATCATCATCGTTCCTTGGAGAGGAGGATGGTTCAGCTTCAGGGATGTCGAAGTCTTCGTCTTCTTCTGCTTCGGATTCCTCAGCATCTTCTTCGAGTTTCTCCCCCTCAGATACAGAGGCGGGGTTCTCGGTTCCCTCAGGGTTTTCATCTCCCTGAGGTCCAGTAATCCGATCTTCATTACCCTCTCCCCTGATAGATTCATCATGGGAAAGGTCTTCAGCGCTCTTATTTTGATCTTCAGCGCTCTTCTCCTGTTCAGCGCTCTTCTCCCCCTCTTTCTCATGATGGGCGGGGGAGGAATGGGTAGATTCAGCATTGGTGTTGTCTCTGTCTTCTGGGCCAGAGACTTTCACACAACCTTCAAGCTTAGCTATTCTGCCTTCTAGGCCAGAAATAGCAGGCGTGATTTTCTTCAGCTCTTGGCGATCCTCTGCGGTGAATGAGTCCAAAACAGGTGCAGGGGCCGGAGCAGGAGCTGGATTATTTGCCTTGTTCACCAGCGTCTCGATCATTGTCTTGACAGAACTAAGATCGGTCTTCACTGAGCCCAAGTCGGTCTTGACCACTGACATATCACCTTCGAGTGTACCAACCGATTTCTTCAGCGTTGTAACCTCGCTGGAAATGGTGGAAACTGATGATTTGAGGTTGGTGTAGTCAGTGTAGATGTCGGAGAGCACTTTGGCAAAGTCGGCGAGAGTTTTATCAAGGTCTTTGATGTCATCAGAGGAGGCCTTCTTGTCCACCACAGTAGTCAGCTTCGTCAGATTCTCTCCAGCGTTTGTTACAGCTGTAGAGTTATTTGATAGACCGGTGGTGAGATCCGTAAGTTTCATCTCCATAGACTTCAGAGACTGGTTGATGTCTCCCAAATAAGGACCTGTAACATATAAGTACTTGTGAACAAAGGAAAGCTCAGAAGTTTCAGGTTTAGTTACAGTGTTTAAGGTGGGATCTGTACCTGCAGGAGCGTTGACGAACTCATCAAAGTTTCGAGTCCCTCCATAGTGTTCCATATCTCCCTCAAAAGTTCCGTGAGGTATGGAGATCTCTGCAGGTCCTTTCTTCGTCATTCGCTGAGAAGCTTCAACGGCTTCTTGAATGATGGCATCTCCAGTTTTGACTGGAGGAGTGTCCAAAGAAGTAGAGGGAGGAGCGAAGGATAAGAATTGGGGTTGGGTTTCAAGTTCAGCGTTGGATTCGCTGAGAAGTACTTCATCAGTCTTTTGAGAGACTGACGAAGGTTGGGTAGATTCCAAAGTTCTAACCTCAGCGTTTAAGGACGCTGAAGTAGGTTTAGAAGGGATGGCTTGAATTGGTGTGGCAGAGCGTACCACGGAACTTTCCTTTAGCTCTTCAGAATGAGCTGAGGAGTCTTCAGCATGCAATTGCTGGGGTTGCTCCTTGGTTTTCTTGATCCTTTTGGAATCAAGAGGGGTAAGAGATTGTTTCCTTTTCTTAGAAGGAATGGATTTTGTGGCCTGGGAATCAGCGAGGGGTATAGTCGCTGAAGGAGCCACAGAAAGCGGAGAATTAAGTAGAGTGAGAAGGGTAGAGAGACGTACCTCGTTGGCGACAGGCTTGAAGTCGAGAACTTTAGGGCCAATCTGAGAGAGTTTCAGATCACCCTCTTCAGGATAGCTGTCCTTCAGGCCATATTGAAAGATGGCGCTGATGAATCGCGGGTAAGGAACCCATGCTGGTCGGTCAGCGGCAGAATCAACACGTTGAATGAGGTCTTCATAGATGATGGAGGCCCAGTCAATGTTGAGACCTTTCAGCAGTGCGTAACCCATGGCCTGCTGAGGTTGAGCGGCTTGATCAGAAGATCCGGATTTCGCTGTCATGCAGCTGATCAGGTGAGCGAAGATGAAGTTCATCTCGCTGGGCATCTTGGATTTCTTTATCAGCGTCAGCTTCTTCTCAGGTAGCTTGTCTCTTCCAGTCTCCCAGATGTAACCCATCGCATCAAGGAAAGCAATGATTTCTTCCCTGTCAGCGTGCTTCTTGTGGTCAGGAAATGGAATGAAAGGATTTTCTGAGGTAGCGTTAGGGAATTTCAGAGCTTTGCGGATTATTGCGGGGGTTATCTTGATGGTGCCATAATCAGTATCGCTGAGTATGCAGTCGATGGTTTTAGATGGATCTTTGGCTGAGGGTAGGTTTGTGTGTCTGGCAGAGTACCAGAATTGGGATAATAGACGCTGACTGGCAGGAGGTGTGATTGTCAGTGCTGTGTAGATGGGGCTATTATTCAAAAAATTTACAGCGTCGTCTAGATGGGATACCTGCTTCCGAGGAGGAAACTCGAGAAGCGCTGAAAGGTTGTTTGCCTTTGTCCAGTCCAGTTGATCCAGCTCAAACTTAACCTGAGGAGCTTTGGTGATTTCCAGTTCCTCAGAATCAGTGGAGATGGACTCAGCGGTAACATTCAGCTTTGAAGTTGCCATTTCACTGTATTATCAGTTCAACCAAAGATGTTAACAAATAAGAAATATCTTAATGTGGAAAGAAAATTTCCATTAAGATTTTTCGAATTTTGTCCATTTCATTCAGACAAAAAAGTCTTAATGAAGATTAGGGTTTTTCTTGTTTTAAAAAAAACGAATATAACACCTATAAGCCTTGTATTCCAGTTTAAAAAAAATGGATACGAAAGAAGAACAAGTTTAAGATTTTAGATTTAAAACTTGAAGAACAACCATGAAATGGTTGTGTTTATAAAACCATGAAAGAAAATGATTTTATTTTTGAGTTCTTTTGTTTGATCTTGTGTAAAACAATGATAAGATCGAAAACAAGTTATTTGCATTTGATAATAGATAAGAACATATTAACCTTGAGTTTGATGAACAAGATGATGAACAGTTCTTGAAGATTGAGAGCACAAAATGCAACAGTGTTCTTTTCTTGCGGAGAAAGATTGACTCGCATAAAAGACAAATATAAACTTTGAGAGTGTTTATATAGGAAGAGAGTAGAGAGAGAAAAACTTGAGCGGGAAAGTTTTTCATCATGACACGGACACGTGTTTGCATTTGATTGGATAGACAACGAAACGTGCAAACGTGTGTCAGAAAAAGAGCGTGCCTGGTGTTATCCGTTGCAATGACGTCACAACTGTCCTTTCACATTCTTTCGTTGTCTCTGAGGTTTTGAAAGAAAAACTCAGGGACTCTTTGGAAAATATGAAGCACTGAATAGAAATATCAGTGAGGGTTTTAAGAAATTTCAAAATATTATTCAGCGATGAAAGAATTTGAAATCTTGCATTTTCATGCGTTTTGTCAGAGAAAACATACCTTGATATCAGTTTAACCCAATTTATTCAGAGAGAAGATGATGAAATCGATTGTACAAGTTTATTTTCCAGAGCCTATACAAGAATGTATAAACGTATCGCTGATTAAATGTGAACCGCTGAAGATTTATCCTTCAAAGTTCAGCATTCCAAGCTCGCTGATGAGAAAGTTGAATCTTGTCTCATCAAGAGGTTTGGTAAACAAATCAGCTAACTGATAATCAGTTGGGATAAAATGAAGTTCTATATCACCATTCATCACATGATCTCTGATAAAATGATATCTGATTTCTATGTGTTTTGTCTTTGAGTGTAGCACTGGATTGTTTGCTATAGCGATGGCACTTGTGCTGTCGCAATAGATTGGAATTTTGGAGAGCTGAAGATCATAGTCTAGTAGTTGATTTCTCATTCACAAGACTTGAGAACAGCAGCTTCCAGCGGCTACATACTCAGCTTCAGCTGTGGAAGTGGACACCGAGTTTTGCTTCTTACTTGTCCAACTTACCAGCTTTCCACCCAGGAGCTGACATCCTCCTGTGGTGCTTTTCCTATCCATTTTGCAACCTGCAAAATCACTGTCTGAATAGGCGGTTAGATCGAATCCTGAATCTTTGGGATACCAAAGACCTAGATTCGCTGTACCCTTAAGATATCGAAAGATTCGCTTTACAGCTTTCATATGAGATATCTTAGGTTCAGCTTGATATCGTGCGCACAGACATGTTGCAAACATAATATCGGGTCGGCTAGCTGTAAGATACAGTAGTGAGCCGATCATCCCACGGTACAGCGTGACATTGACAGGAACACCCTTTGTGTCCTTATCAAGTATCAGCGGTGGTGCCATAGGGGTTTTCATAGCTGAACTTTCAGTTAAGTCAAATTTTTTCAGCATATCTTTAACATACTTTCCCTGATTTATAAAAGTTCCTTTTTCAGTTTGCTTAATCTGAAGACCAAGGAAATATGTTAGTTCACCCATCATACTCATTTTATACTCATCTTTCATTCTATCAGCGAAACGAGTACAAAGCTCAGGGTTAGTAGAACCAAATATAATGTCATCAACATATATTTGAACTAAAATGATATGACCTTTTATTTTTCTAAAAAACAAAGTTTTGTCAATCTTACCTCTCTCAAATTTTTCAAGGTGGAGATAAGTAGAAAGAGTGTCATACCATGCACGAGGAGCTTGCTTCAAGCCATAAAGTGCCTTATCCAGCTTATAAACATAACCTGGACGCTTAGGATCTGAGAATCCTGGAGGTTGTTCCACATAAACTTCTTCATTCAGCTTTCCATTTAGAAACGCTGACTTAACATCCATTTGATGTACAGTGAAGTTTTTGTGTACAGCATATGCTAAGAAAAGACGAATAGATTCAAGTCTTGCTACAGGAGCAAAGGTTTCGTCATAATCTATACCTTCCTCTTGTCTGTATCCCTGAGCAACAAGACGAGCTTTGTTGCGAGTTACAGTACCATGTTCGTCCAACTTGTTTCGATAGACCCACTTAGTGCCTATCACTGTTTTGTCAGTTGGTCTCCGAACAAGTTTCCAAACTTTGTTTCTTTCGAATTCAGTCAGCTCTTCTTGCATAGCGCTGACCCAGTTTGGATCTCTGAGGGCATCATCTATTTTCTTTGGTTCAGTTAGAGAAATAAAGTTAACAAATAAACAAATATTACCTGCACTTCTACGAGTCTGAATACCAGCGTTGGGATCACCAAGAATTTGATCGATTGGGTGATTTACAGTCCATCGCTGAGCCGGAGCATGCGTCGCTGACTCAGTCTGAACTGGAGAGACTGAAGATGAGGCTTCAGCTACTTCTGGATAATCAGCTAAGAGAGGAATGCTTGCATTTGTCACTTCATTCACTGATTGCTGAGAAATAGATGGAATTTCTGAGACATTTGGATCAACTGCGGGTATAGTATTTATAGGAACAGCTGAGACCCAAGATGTTTCAGCTTCACTATTCTTCATATTGGGAATGATAGTAGGACCATCATTTTCAGTTGTATGAGCATGAGTAGTGGGAACATCTTCTGAATCACCAAGATGAGAAAACATCCATTGATTCAGTTCTTCTGTATCAGCGTTCGGTTTAGAGTTCGCTGAACGGGATTCGTCAAACGTGACGTGAATAGTTTCTTCTACAGTTTGTCTTCTTCGGTTGAAGACTCTGAAGGCTTTGGAAACTGAGGAGTATCCAAGAAAGATTCCATCATCAGCCTTAGGATCAAACTTTCCAAGGGCATCTCTGTTGTTCAGTATGAAACACTGACAACCAAAGATGTGAAGAAAGCTGATTGAAGGCTTTCTCCCATGAAAAAGTTCATAGGCTGTCTTTTTGAATCTTTTGACTATCAGCGACCTGTTTTGCGTAAAACAAGCCGTGTTGACAGCTTCTGCCCAAAACTGAGTAGGCAGGTGAGAATCGCTGAGCATTGAACGTGCAGCTTCAATAATTGTTCTATTTCTTCTTTCAGCGACTCCGTTTTGTTGTGGTGTTCTCACTGACGAAAAGTTGTGAGAAATACCCTTGCTCTCAAGGAAGGAATCAAGAGAACTGTTTTTGAATTCAGTTCCATGATCACTCCTTATTGAGCGAACAGTCATATTGTTCAGAGTTTCCATCTTCCGAACAAAGGTGATGAGTTCTTCAGGGGTGTCACTCTTAGAACGGAGAAACATTACCCATGTATAACGAGAGAATTCATCAACTATGACCAGCGTATATTTCTTTCCAGCGATGGATTGTTTGTTAACGGGGCCAAACAAATCCATATGGAGTAGTTGAAGAGGAGATGACACTGAGGAAACTTGCTTGGACTTAAAGCTTGCCTTGGTCTGCTTCCTTTTTTCACACGCTGAACATAAGGATTCTTTGGCGTATGAATGTTGAGGTAGACCAGTGACTAACTCTTTGGATGAAAGAGTATTCAGTGTCTTGAAGTTGAGATGTGAGAGCCTCTTGTGCCATAGCCAGTTGACATCAGAAGATGCCTTTGAGAAGAAACAGGAGTTCTCAGTGGTTGTTGAGTCCATGTTTATAACGTAAACATTTTCCAAACGATAACCGCTGAGAGCTATCTTCTCCTTTTTGTCAGAGACAAAGCAGGATTCCTTGGTGAAAATCACTTTGTTATCCATGTCGCAAAGCTGACTGATGCTCAGAAGATTATGCTTCAGCCCTTCAACATATGCGACTCTTCTGAAGGATGTTGTACCATTTGAAAGTACACCATACCCTCGGGTGTGTCCTTTTCCATTTCCACCGAAAGTCACAGAGGGACCCTTCTCTTCCTTGTATTCAGCGAGCAGGCTTTTCTTTCCAGTCATGTGTCTAGAGCATCCGCTATCGAGATACCAGATACCCTTCTTAACCTGCAATACAAAGGAAGATTAGTTTTGCTTGGGTACCCACTTCACCATGTATACGCGTTTGTCAGTGGAAGTGGTTGGAATGGGTTCAGCAGTCTTCGCAGCATTTGAAGATTCAGCTTTGTCTTTCTTCACTTTGGTCAATTTCTTGACCTCAGCGGTAGGAGTCACCTTGACCTGACTTGCAACTGGTTTGGTCTTCTTTGGTGCTATCTTCACCTTAGCTATCTTATCAGCTTTGGTGGCCGTGGGACACTTACTTGCAATATGATCGGTAAGTCCACAGTGATAACATTTCCTATAACTAAAATTAGTTCTAGGACCACTTGTGTGCTGAGCTTTTAATTTGGAATTAGAAGTGCCAGCACCAAGTACACTATTGGTTTTTGAAATAGGACGAACATTCAGTTCTTCAGATTTCTTACCAAGGATATCTACTCTGAGTCTAGGAGTAGGTCGCTGAACTGATCCAGAGGTCTGATTTCTAGAACCAGATGAATGAATCACTAAGGCTTTGGAAGCATTCAGCTTAGGTACTAAAGTACCCTTCTGAGGATTTTGATAAATTACAATTCCTTTACCTTTATCTTTAGAGACAGAGGTAGGTTTTGAATAAACCATTTTCTCCTTACCTTTTGAGGAGGTAGGAGTTTCCTCAGGGATTGGTGTAATCGACGAGGAGTACTGAGATGAAGAAGTGTCAGCTACTGAGGATACGAACGTTCCAAATTTAAGCATTGAACGTTCAGTGGTTGGTATTGGAGTATCATATTTATAACCCAGACCACGTTTATCACTCAGAGGAATCTGAGCCTTAATTATCTCAGTGATCTTTGTTGAAGAATTACACCATCCTTCAACAGTAGCTTGTTCAGCTTTTAATGCAGCGATAGCTTCCGCTCGTTCAATTTTGACTAGCTGATTTAAATGGACTTGATCTTTAAAATCTTCTTCAAATTTAGAAAGCTTTTCTATTTGAAGGTGGCAATTTTTAAGCTTTTCTGCGAGATCAAGATTTTGGTTTTCAACCACAGCTTTGCCGTTCATGGCTTCGTATAAGCTTCTAGTCAGTAGTTCGATTTTACGGAGACTATCAGCTTCATCAATATTTACAATATTGGTAAAGAAGGAGGGTGATACCTGAATGGCAGATGTTGAAGTGGAGGGAATGTCTGAACTTTCTTCCTCTTCTTCAATCTTGGCCATGAGACATTGATTTGCATCATCATCTTCAGAATCAGATGATGAGGCTTCTTCATCAGAAGCAGCCCAATCATAGTCAGCCATTAGGCCTTTTCCCTTCTTCTTAAAGCTTTTCAGCTTTGCATACTTCTCCTTCAGCTTTAAGTATTTGTCGTCTTTATTCCTTGGAACAAAGGATTTCTTTGTAAAGGCTGAAGGTCTCATGATTTTCTTTGACCTGCACTCGTTAGCGAAATGACCTGTCTTTTCGCAGTTAAAACAAGTAGCAGTAGCCTTATCAACAAAAGCTGATGACTTAGGCTTGTCAGCTATAGAAAGAGTTTTGTTCTTTCTAAACATTTTCTTCTTGGCGAATCTCCTGAACTTTTTAGTTAGGAGAGCCAAGGATTCATCATCTGAAGAATCAGAATCTGATGATCTTTCAGAGTTACTTTCTAACTCAGTGATAGTGACCACAGGGGTGCTTTTGGAATCTTTTACAAGATTCTTCTTAAGATGGCTAGATTGCTCATGATTCAGCAATGTGCCATATAAGGTAGCAAGTGTCATTGATCTTAGATCTTTTGACAGCTTGAGACACATGGAATAATTGTCCCAGCTTTCAGGTAAACATTCTAAAAACTTTGTCAGAACTTCAAAGTTAGAATATTCCTTACCAACCGTTTTAAGATCTATAATTAAGCAATTAAAACGTTGATGTACTTCAGAGAGAGTTTCATTCTTACCAGAGATGAAACTTTCATATTGTCTTACCAGGTTGATCTTTCTTGAATCCTGGACTTCAGACGTTCCTTCATACTGAACACATATTGTGTCCCACATGGCTTTTGAGGATTTCAGGTTCATGACGGAATGGTAGACTTCGTCAGGAATGGCCATGGATAGTATGGATCTGGCTTTTGTATCTATAGCCACTTTCTTCTTGTCTTCATCGGTCCAATGATGGATTTCCTTTGGAATCAGCCTTTCTGGAATAGCAGCTCTAGTTGCAGTGGCTGGAACGGCAGGATCAATCGTTACAGGGATGTGTGGACCGTTTTCAAGATAGTAAGGTATAGTAGGGTCTACACCTTCTAAGAAGAGTGTCATCCTATTTTTCCATAAGTTGAAGTTGTCTCTGGAAAATCTAGGGGGTTTTGCAAGAGAACCATTGTCGATATAGTGAGTGTTTGTGTTTGAGTTGGCCATTTTCAGATAATAGCAAGGAAGAGAAATATCTTAGATTAGATCTTGTTTATGAGATTAAACAAATCTGCTCTGATACCACTTGTTGGTCCCGAAAGGCTTAAACAAGTTTGTAGAAGGGGGGGGTTGAATACAAACACACTATTTTACTTTTCTAAATTGTTTATTGATAAATCATTAACAATTTACAGCTTGTTGCGGAAACAAGATTAAGGATAAACCTAAATCTAAACAAGTTGGAACACTAAGGTTTTCTTGCACTAAGAAAGATAAGGAGATTACTAATAAAATCCTATCTTGAGAGATTTGAACTTGTCCAGAGTTAGCAAGTTACTTCAAATGAAGTGAGTTCATCTCTTTATATACTGCATGCATTTAATGCAATTTAGTATACACTTTACACGTGTCATCAGCGGATTGGTTGCATGTCATTGACCTTTGTTGACAACCTTAGTAGCCGCATGAATGAACAGTGTAGTATCAGAGTGGTTGTACGATTTCAGATTTTCGGAGGTTCTTTTCTGACATTTCGTACGGTGGCGTGCCAGGGAGGTTAAGACAAAAGTACTTTGTACGGAGGACTTCATGATCAGCTTTCGTTGATTCAGCGATTATCATTTACTATTCAGCAGATGATAAAGTTCAGCGATAGCTGAAGTCTTGTACTTGATACTTCACGTTGAGTGGACAAATCTGAGTCTTCGCTGATCCGCATCAGTTCATTAGGAGACTTGTCGCTGGTTCTTGAGCTTGATCTTCGACTTCAGCGTAGAACCTTTGTTGACGTGAATCTTGTCTTCAGGGATCATAAGTAAACAACTAACTTATCAGCGATCACCATAAGGACTGAACAGACTCAGCGATATGGTGAACAGTGTTCGCTGAATGTTTAATCTAAAAGTGCGAGAGTTACTATCAGCAGTACTGTAAGATCTTAGTACTTATCAGCGATAGTGAAACTCTGATACATATTGTTTACTTACAATTTTCACTAAGTATTTAAGATAGGGTCATTATCAAATCACTGAGGGTTTGGATCAACAGATAGAATTCTCAACCAAAGATTAAGCTGCTACTTGAAGACTTTTCCTAAAGTCTTAGCCAGGTCACTTGAAGATTTTGAAGAAGCAAAATTTTGAAGAAGATGAAATGTTAGGCAAGATTTTGAAAAAGCAAAACTTTGAAGAAGATCAAAATCTTGAAGACAATATCTTCGGCAAGATCTTTGAAGAGGATAACATGTTAGGCAAAATACATGTTAGGAACATCTTCAGCAAAGAAGTCTTCGGCAAAGAAATTTTAGCAGGTATATTAACTTTATCTGCAGAATATAATCAGGATATCTTGCATTGACAGAGACATCATCCTAAGATCAGAAAAAGGTTCTTTAGACTTCTTATCTTCTTCAAGAAACATCAGCTTCAACAAGCAGGTCAACGCTTGAAGACAAAAGTGAAAAGACAAAATCACTTTTCAGAAGACTGCTTCCGTTCTGCCTTCCAAGCCCTCCTTGAAAAGTGTCCATTGCATTTATTGCATGAGGCACTATAAAAGGAGATCATCTTCATCCTTGCAACTCACCAGTTTACAAACTCTCTCAAGCTTTCAAGTGTTGGCGCATTACTCTCTCTCAGAAGTCCATTTGTTTTCTAAGTGTTTTACAAATGTTCTTATTCTCTGTGTGACTTTGTGTTAGATTGTTTAAGCAGATTTTATCTGTTTTGTTCCGCAACAATCTTTAAGTTTTCTATGTGTAATTCTTGATTTTAAATCAATAAAGAATTAATTAAGTGAAAAATTTTGTGTATTGTATTCAACCCCCCTTCTACAATACTTGTTTACCATTGCTAATCCATAGCTGGGACCAACATGAAATATCTGTTACATTTCATTAAGTTGAATTTCTTTTGTTTGGTGTTCAAATGATTAAATGTTAGTAGTTATAAAATGTTGTTCAATGAATTCAATTTTCCTTATATAAGTTTGATAAATTGTGCGCTGATGAAATTTTATGCAAATTTTCAGGGGGAGAAAATCAGCTTGCTCTATAACGCTTATTTTTAGGGGGAGCAAGACCATTCATTTTTGGGGAGATTGTTTGTGGCTGAAATTGATCAAGTTTTCGATGCTCGTAATGCTCACTTTCATCGAAAAAGGGGGAGAATGTCTACATCAATTTCATGTCAAAGAGGATTTCATGTCAAAGATTTATTTTAGATAAAGGGGGAGAATTGCCAAAAGGAGATAGTTGTTGAAAGAAGTTATCATCTCAAGAAAGGATAAGGGGAGTTTTATTCTTCAAGAGTTTCAAGGAAATCGATTGATCCACTCAGTGATCTCTTTCTTTTGAACTCGCGTGTTTATGAAGATCGACACTGAAGAATGAAATTCTCATGTCAATGGAAATGGGGAGAATTCTTCAAGAGTTTGAGGAAAATCGATTGATCATTCTGTGATCTCTTTTTCTTGAACTTGTGCTTAAGGTGTTAAAAAGCTTTGTGTGAAGATTCATATTCTCCTGTTCGAAGAAAGAAGTTCGTTATTTGCCGTTTAAAGATTGGATGATGTTTTGACTTTGACAAGCTTTGATGAAGACCGAAGATTCAAGAAAGCTAAAGCCTGCTGATCGCATTTGTTTAAACCTTGAATCCAAGGGGGAGATTGTTAGTGCTAATATGTCTTCAAGGTTTAATATAGAAAGTCAAAGTCAAAGTCAATGTAATGTGTTGTAATTAGGTGGTCAACACCTTGTATGTGCTTAGGGTATAAATAGCTTTGTTGTAGTTAGTTAGGTGAAGACTCTCACAATTCATAACTCATATCCTTAGAGAGCTTGTAACAGTGTTCTTGAGTAATGAGATGACAAATTCTATATCTTCTCTATCTTGATTGATCTATGGTTTAACAATTGGTATCAGAGCAGGATCAAGATCAGAGGAGTATTTTTCAGTGATTAATCATTTTAAATTTGAGGATTAATCAAGATAATTTGATTGATTTTCTTGATTTTTCAAGAAAATCTCGTTTTCTTGATTTTTTTATCAAATTTTGGTGATTGATTGTTTTTTTTTTTGTTCTACAATTTGTAGATTCTGATTCGTTTTTGTGTTTAGAACATTTTTTGTTAAGTGATAAAAGTCTAATTTCTTCATTTTGTGGTCTGTTTTTGAAGATTTTCAAGTTCTTGGGTTTTCTTCGTATCTGTTCTAACCAGATTTTTCAGATCTTAAATTTGAAGTTTTTCAGGTGTTGAAGATTGAAGAAGGATTGTTAGAAATCATATTTCTAACAAGTCTGTGGTGTTTAATTGTTGCAATTTCATGATATAATCTTAAATTTTGAGGTTTTTGAAGTTTTTGGGTTTTCAAAGTATACTGATCGATCTTATCAGATTCATTTTTTAGAGATTTACAGACGAAGTTTTGTGAAGAAAAAGGATTCAGATTGTGATTTCGAGTTGTTTTGAGAAAATTAACATCAGAAATCTTGTTTTTTCTGAGAGAATTTGAAGTTTTTGAAGTTTTGGTGTCAGATTTAAAGTTTGCGGGACATTCAAACTCACTTTTCGGGACATTCATCAATTTCATTTGCAAGTTTGACTTTTTAAAGTCAAATACTTCATAACCCATTTTTGCATATTTCGCAACAGGTTTTTCACAAGATTCAGTGATCGAGAGAAGATATTTGCAGAAGAGACCATTCCGAAAACCTTACTTTTCGGGACTCACTATCCCGAAATCCTCTGTCTTCGGTATCTTCTATCCCGAAAACCCACTTCGCCGGAAAACTTTATTCATCCCGAAAACCCAACTATTCGGTACACTCTGACACGAAAACCTTACTTTTCGGGACTCTCTATACCGAAAACTTCACTTTTCGGGAACCACTATCCCGAAAACCTCTTCACCGGAATACAATCTTCGCCGGAAAAGTCAGATCGTCGGAAAAACGGGATTTCAGTTTGGTTGCATGATCAAGTCTTTTTGGTATAATTCGGTTTGCCATCGAAAAATGAACTCAACGCAATTAATTTTGTTCATTTTGGTCGAGAATTGAGTTAGATATCCGAAGGAGAAGATTTCAGATCGGGTTTTTCGTTTTTTACACGACGATGAACAGTAATTTCACTGTTCATTATTATTTTTTTTGATTTTTTAATTAGAACGTATCTGGTCTATATGTGTGTCTAGATTCATTAGGATTTTGTGTTTTGTTAGGATTTACGTCTAAGGGGCCGTTTACCAACTCTTTCCGGGTAAGTGCTGTCCGGGTAAGAGTGCTGTCCCGGGTAAGTGCTGTCTCCGGTAAGTGCTGTCCGGGTAAGAGTGTTTACCAAGTGTTTTTTGGTAAGTGCTTACCAACAAAAAAATTACCATTTTAACCTTTATGTGATTATATGCTAAATTAATTGTAATTATTTCTATTATAAATCATTTAATGGAAGAGAAATACAAACTTCAAACTTTAAATAATTGCTTACCAACAATATACTCTTTTTTTATATAATTAACATGCAAATTAGACAACAAAATAAACGTCGGAAGATATTAATAGTCATTCACATTTGAATACGAAACATTAATATCATAAAGAAATTGTTTGTTGTTTCATCCAAAACAAAATAAAAATTAATTTGAAGCATTTGAAAACAGTTGAGTTGCAATCTGATCCCGCAAATTAGTCATATATCCATTATCCTGAGAAGCCCCCCACTGTACTTCAACAATTTCTTCTTCACTGCCTCCTCCATTTTCCTCTTCCGCAGTAAACATGGCACCCTCATCGTATTCCATAAACAACTGATCTTGGATATTACATCTTCTTATAAAATTATGGATTGCAAAACAAGCAACCACAACCTCAATTTGTTTTGGAAAAGGATAAGAAGCCATTTGCTTCAAAATTGGGAATCTTGCTTTCAAAACGCCATACGCACGTTCAATAACGTTTCTAAGTTGTGCATGTGCATGATTAAACTTTTCCTCTTTAGTTACCGCACGCCTGCGTCGAAAATCAGCTAACCAATACCTCGTGTTGCGATAAGGAGTCAAAAATCCACGGATATTAGGGTATGCAGCGTCACAAAGATAATATTTATCTGCATTTATAAATACATTTAAAAAAATACAGAAAAATAATAATATCTCAGTATTAGAAAACAATAATACGTACTTGGCGGAGGAAACGGAAATCTCGAATTTGGGTCAAATGCAACTTCCCTCAAAACTCTAGCATCATGTGCAATGCCTTCCCATCCAGCCCATCATGTGCAATGCCTTCCCATCCATCATGTGCAACTTCCCTCAAAACTCTAGCCAAATTTTCCTATAGTCTATGCCTTGGCTAAAAAGGTAAAGTGTGACATCATACAACGAGCCTTCCCAACCAAGCCTATCCAACTTCGACATGCAAGCATCCATATCACCATCCTCCGTTGGCGTGTCAAAAATGTTTTTCACATGTGCCACCACATGAGCCAACTCCTCTTCCCTTACCAATGGTTGAGTAGCTTTTCGTTTTCTGGTTTGAGGACGAGAAGAACATTCTTGTGTCGAGCTAGATGGTCCTTGAGTTGAAATAGGCGGTGCTTGATCGGAAGTAGGTGGTCTTTGATCGGAAGTATGTGGTCTTTGTGTGATATCCAAGCCATGATCATCAACTACTAAAGGCGGGTTAGAAACATTAGCAGCACGTGAAGGGTTTGGAGCATTAGACCACGATCCCCAACTCCCCATACCCGTGGCCGCAACTCCATCGAAAACTTGCATACAAAGCTGAGGATAAAGTAGTGGTGCACTCCTCAACTTCTCAGCATATTTACTCAACTGTTTATAAAAAATTAAAGATATAACTAAAAGAAAAATATAAGAAAACTAAATTAGAAAACCAAAAAAGAAATTGACCTTCTTTTCTGCGTTCCATTCCTCTTCCGTTAGATTGAATGTTTTGGTCACTGGATTATAGACATTACCCGTTCTATTCTTTAATCTAGACCATACCGCATACTTCCCTCTCAAATAATCGTAGTGATTCTTCATTTGCCTTTGGTTGACAATGAAGCTATGAGTGTTTTTTAATGTTTCTGCTATATTAGTCCATGAATGCATCTTAAGGCTACCGCCTTGGATTCCATTAGTGGACATCTCGTGTACACAACACTCCAAAAACGTTTTGACCACATTATCTTTCCAACTAACCCTTGATTTTTTAGGCTCGGATGACTCATCATACGATTCCATACCTACGTCAAAAAGGCCGACACATTTCAAGCAAAGTACAAAAACAAAAAGAAAACACACACCGAACAACTAATAAATATTGGCAATAATAACCAAAAATTTAAAGTACCCACATCAAGAAAAATAACAAATAGATTCATTGGGTATTTTATAATTAGTGACACTTTATAATTAGTTATGTAGGATGCATACATTATAGTATGTTAAGCATAATCAACCTTATAAAGTGCCATTAATGACATCTAAACAACTAAAGTTTAACACCCAAAATTGCATAGCAAATGGTAAAGCAATTAGACTTGAGACATAACAATTGGCATACTTTGAAAGGGAATCAAACCAGCAGTGACTAGCATCAACAAATAGTTTTAGCAAGCAAATGAAAACAATTGGAAGAAGATAGACACTCAACAAAACTTTATTGACAAAACTTTGGCATATGGTGCTCTTTGTTTACCTAATAATTCAACTATTAAGAGGCAACCTCTAAATCGCTAAAAGGTGAATCTTGTTTGGCAAAAAAAAGGATGCCTCTTAATGGTTCTAAAACCCTCCGAATGATTTGTATCGTGGGTCTCCCTTAACCATTCAGCGCCCCAATTTCATTATGACCGATTACCAAACAACCTTATTTCATTTTGCACTATATCATAAGAGCCTCTTAATCATTCTCACCACGTAATCATCTTGCACCAAACCATTCAGAAACTGCCAAACAGCCCTTAAAATAATTTATTGAAAATATGTTAATAGTTGTAAATTTGCCTAATTTTTTGTATGTTTGTCAAATCAGCAAATGGCCAAATGTTCATAGGGTATTCTGGTAATTAGACCATGACCTATGTTTTAATTACTAATCAAATATCATGCCCCACGTAACAAAATAGAGGAATCTTTTGGATCAAAATCACTGTTGTTAGTATTATCTGGTAATTAATGATTTGCAGTGAGGAAATTTAAGATTGAAACCTTGCTTAAGCCAGAAAACTCATAGTCTACCTGGGGACCTGTAACAAGCCCTAACTCTCCGCTGGTATTTGGTTGTGGCAAATTGCGTTGTGGCGGCTGCTGCTGCTGTTGCTGTTGCTGTTGTTCAAATTCTTGTTGCTGAAGAGCTATAGCCAATTGCAGATCAGAGCTGCCATATAACACCAAAAATATCTTAAAATCTTGTCTTGATGTAGGTTTCATGCAATCTAGGATCCTTCTAACTTCCAGGATAAATTTCTTGCAGTTTTAAGCAGGCAAGGCTCAAGAAAAAGAAGAGAAAAATGTAAACCGAAAAAAATGTCAATGGTATTCCATCCAAATTAGTATAACTTTAAAAGCATAATTTCACATGTTAACATTTATTTTCTAGTCAATTGAACACCATATTTCTCCATCAAGGTACATATCCCATTATCCTATTGGATAAGATCAATTGGGAATAAAAAATCAGAATACCACAAAAGGACATTTCTAATTCCTCCATCCCATAAAAACTTGCAGCATCTTCCTTTCTGGGATTAACAAATCGTCAAAACGTCTTGCAAGATAAACCACAAAAAGACTATATAGGACCCTATTTTACAATGCAAACATGTATATATAACCCTCGATTGAACGTGTACACAAGCAAAGCATATCAGAAATCAAACTTTTCTTTTCTTTTCTTTGTTCTTGTTTTGAGGTTGTGATTTAGGGTTTGCAAAAATGTAAACAAACCCACGAAGGAGGAGCGTTTTTAACAGCAAATCGCATTGAATAGAACACATTTGCAGTGAATAGAGACTTCGGGAGAGATTACCTTTCGGGAGAGACGAGGGCTTGGTGAGACAACGGCGTGGAGCGCCGACGACGACGTGGAGCGCCGACGACGGGGTGGCAGGTCGATGGAAGAGGAAAGACGAGGGAGAGGGAGGAGAGGTGGAGAGCGGCGTGGAATATTTTTGACCTAATCGCAGGGACAGGGATGGAAAACTTAAAACTGACCCGGGTCAGCCTCTTTTAGGAGCTGGTTCGGTCAGTAATTGGTCAGCTTATAGGTCAGATCTCGGTCAGATCCGGGGACTCGGTAAACACTCTGACTGCTGACCGAGTCAGATGTGCTGACCGAGTCAGCCCGGTCAGCAGCTAGTAAACAGGCCCTAAGATTCATTTTAGTTTTAATATTAGTTTTAGGTTTTGACAATTGTAGTCCCTGTACTTAGGTTTAAGAGTTAGTCAATTTAGGTCCCTGAAGTTTAGGTTTCTTATTTTGTCACTTTTAGTCCTTGTAGTTTAGTTTTAGAATTTCTCATTTTTGGTCCTTATTGTTAGGTTTTAAATTTTGTCAAATTTGATACTTTTAGTTAGTTTTTTAGTGTTTGTTCATTTTTGGTCTTTTTAGTTAGCTTTGAGTTTTTGTCATTTTTAGTCCCTAGATTTTTTTTAAGTGTTTTAGAATTTTGCATTTTTAGTCCTTAGTGTCTTCCATATTTGAGTCTTTCGTTTCATTTTTCATCTTTTTAATTCTTAATTTTGTTGAGTCTTAGTATTTTTCATTCTTAGTCTATATTTTTTTTGTATTTTTGTCATTTTGAGTTTTATTGTTTGTTCTGATCTGTTCTGAGTAGATTCATACTTACTGTTTCAAGATGACTTATCAAGTTTCAGGAAATCGTCCTCCGATGCTTCTCAAGGATTCAGATTTTGTGAAATGGACGGTCGACTTTATGGATTTTATTTCGAGGAGAGAAAACGGAGATCTCATGATACAATCTTTCTCCGAAGGTCCATTAGTCTTATATAAACGGGAGGAAGATTTCACCGAGGAAGAGAGTAAACGGAAGAGAGCTGATAAGGATGCTTTGCATTACTTGCTTCATGTTATTCCACAACACTTGTATATACATGTTGCAGCTTATAGATATAATCCAATGTTTTTGTGGAATGGATTAACGAAACTAATGCTTGGATCAAAGGTTGATTTCAGGGCGAAGAAAGAAAAGAAAGCTGAAGAGGAGGATGCAAAACAGAAAAATTCAGAAATTCACAAAGAGGATTCGTCAAAAGTGAAAGAAGAGGAGGTTGATTTTAAGGTAAAGGAAGACATGAAGGATGTGATAGAAGATTCTGAGAAGATTATCGAGCTTACAAAGAGATTGGAAGAAGTGAAAGAACTTCTGATTTTGGAAAGAGAAGATCACAAGAAGGAAAAAGAGGGTCTAGTTCAAAGAATTTCGGATATAGAAAAGGAATTAAAGACAAAGACTAAAGAGTGTGAAGACAAGAAAGCGATTGAACTTCAATTCCAAAGACTTTCCAAGCAGAATTCAGATTTTCAGAAAGTCTTATTTTTAGAGAAAGAGAAATTGGAGAAGGAAAGAGCTGATTTTGAAGTTCAAAGGAAAGGATTTGAAGCAAGGAATGCTAAGCTGACTGAGAAAATTTCTGAGCTTCAAAAAGAGTTAGATAAGGAAAGTGAAGAGCTTGAAAAGATGAAGAAAGCTGATTTTCAGGCCAGGTGTATTAAAGACGATTTTTAAAAGAGAGGAAGATATTTCGACAGGAAATTCATAAATTGACAATGAATTTGGCTGCATTATCGACTGTCATCATGAAAGAGAAGAGGGTCAAGTCTAATATTCAGAAGAAACTAGATTTGGTGACCAAGGAACGGAACGACTTATCCTATAAAGTGAAGTCACTTAACAAATCCAAACGCTATTCTGAATGTCCGATTCGTCCGTCTAATATTTTCTATGATACTTCAGTGGATAATTCTTCCAAATTTCAATCTGCCGATCTTCCTACATACAAGAAAGTAAACATGCAATGGAGAGTAAAAGGTACGTCTCCTAGAACAGAGTTACCAAAATCATCTGTTCACAAAAAGAACACTAATCTGAAAGCTAAATCTTTTGCTAATCCTGATTCATTCTATTCCGCAAATCATTTAGTCAGATTAGCACAAAAGAATATTTGTTGTTCTTTTTGTGGAACTAATGATTTTGTTAAAAATGATAGTGTTCAATATTGGTATGGTACTTATCATTTTCCTTCTTATAGAGCTCCGCTTAACAAGCCAGGACCCAAGACACGTTGGGTACCAAAATCTACTTAATCTGTTTTTGCAGATTTAGAAGCAAAGCGTTGAACTCTCGGAAGAAGATTGCTTGTACCA
Organism: Saussurea involucrata; assembly: GCA_033807775.1. Classification (NCBI taxonomy): domain Eukaryota; kingdom Viridiplantae; phylum Streptophyta; class Magnoliopsida; order Asterales; family Asteraceae; genus Saussurea; species Saussurea involucrata. Next base: position 52,453,585 of record CM066312.1, on the reverse strand, counting down.
TAAAGGGAGAGTAAAAAGAGATATTGGTTTCTAAACACATCAGTTTAGAACCCGAACTTCAACGTTAATGGCTTTTGAACACATCAGTTCAAAACCCGCATTTCAACGGTAAAGGCTTCTAAACAAATCAGTTTAGAACCCGTACTTCAAAGGCTATGACTTCTAAACAAATCAGTTTAGAACTCGTACTTATCAGGTGATATCCTTTCACTGCCACATATTTCTATTTTTAGGACATGTGATAAAAAGGTAACATTGCGTTATATTTTATTTCTACTAACGTTGAAAGTTTGAACCTTCACAAATTTAATTCAATGAAGTGAAATTCTTCAATTTTTCATTCAATGAATAAAATGTGTGTTAAGGATGATTTTACGAGCATTTTTGTATTGTCGGAGTTATATTTGTTTCTACTTTCGCTTCTGAATTAAGTCGAAAGGTCAGCAAAACATGATTGAGATTTTGATATAAGTGCAAAATTGTGTAAATCTAGACTTATACAGAATACAATGCTCACAAAGCCTATTCGTCTTAATCATGAATGGAAACGAAAATATGGGGGAAACACTACGTTTTTGAACCTAGTGATTGAGATGCTATATATATAAAAAAAATTAAAAAAAAATAAATAAAAAAATAAAAAAATAAAAATTATATATATATATATATAATAAAATCGTTCAGTTTGATAGTCTGTGCCTGTGGCCTATCTGGTTTGGGAGATTAAGTCCCAAGGGGTACTCGTTACCTAGCCCCTAAGATCAACTGGTCTGGGATTGGCTGACCCAAATCCTGCTATAGAACCAGGTAGAAAGCCATGTTCTACTGGTACATATGGGATTAAGGTATATCGATGTAGCCTTTCTGGTTCGGGAGAGTAAGTTCCAAGGGGTGCTTGTCACCTAGCCCCTAAGGCCAATTGGTCTGGGATCGGCTGACCCAAATCCTGCTATAGGACCAGTTAGAAAGTTACGTTTACGGTGTATCTTAGTCTTAATAAACTGTTTGATTATAAAAGATGCCAATGAGCACATAATAAAAGTTGCCAATGTGCACAATATGAAAAGATGCCTAAGAGCACACATCTCTTGAAAATTGGGGAAAATACAAAGTCGCGATAAACCTGTAAATTTGTGTAAATTCTGGTTTTGGACAAATAGTGTGAGTAAGAGCAAAGTATTCTTATTTGTTTTAGAGGTGCATTTGCTTGTTGCTAATCATATTTCACATGCTAGTCCACCAAATAGATTTAATAAAGGAGTTGAAACTGAACATTTTTAACTTGATATGCAATGATGTCTTGTTTTTTAATCCAAACGCATGCATTTGATTTCACTTGATGGAAATATCTGTTACATTTCATTAAGTTGAATTTCTTTTGTTTGGTGTTCAAATGATTAAATGTTAGTAGTTATAAAATGTTGTTCAATGAATTCAATTTTCCTTATATAAGTTTGGTAAATTGTGCGCTGATGAAATTTTATGCAAATTTTCAGGGGGAGAAAATCAGCTTGCTCTATAACGCTTATTTTAGGGGGAGCAAGACCATTCATTTTTGGGGAGATTGTTTGTGGCTGAAATTGATCAAGTTTTCGATGCTCGTAATGCTCACTTTCATCGAAAAAGGGGGAGAATGTCTACATCAATTTCATGTCAAAGAGGATTTCATGTCAAAGATTTATTTTAGATAAAGGGGGAGAATTGCCAAAAGGAGATAGTTGTTGAAAGAAGTTATCATCTCAAGAAAGGATAAAGGGAGTTTTATTCTTCAAGAGTTTCAAGGAAATCGATTGATCCACTCAGTGATCTCTTTCTTTTGAACTCGCGCGTTTATGAAGATCGACACTGAAGAATGAAATTCTCATGTCAATGGAAATGGGGAGAATTCTTCAAGAGTTTGAGGAAAATCGATTGATCATTCTGTGATCTCTTTTTCTTGAACTTGTGCTTAAGGTGTTAAAAAGCTTTGTGTGAAGATTCATATTCTCCTGTTCGAAGAAAGAAGTTCGTTATTTGCCGTTTAAAGATTGGATGATGTTTTGACTTTGACAAGCTTTGATGAAGACCGAAGATTCAAGAAAGCTAAAGCCTGCTGATCGCATTTGTTTAAACCTTGAATCCAAGGGGGAGATTGTTAGTGCTAATATGTCTTCAAGGTTTAATATAGAAAGTCAAAGTCAAAGTCAATGTAATGTGTTGTAATTAGGTGGTCAACACCTTGTATGTGCTTAGGGTATAAATAGCTTTGTTGTAGTTAGTTAGGTGAAGACTCTCACAATTCATAACTCATATCCTTAGAGAGCTTGTAACAGTGTTCTTGAGTAATGAGATGACAAATTCTATATCTTCTCTATCTTGATTGATCTATGGTTTAACAGACCATTTGAATGCTGAGCTTTTGATTTCGAATTAGAAGTGCCAGCACCAAGTAAACTATTGACTTTAGAAATGGGACGAACATTCAGTTCTTCAGATTTCTTACCAAGGACATCCACTCTGAGTCTAGGAGTAGATCGCTGAATAGATACAGAGATCTGCTTCCTTGATCCAGAGGAATGAGCCACTGAAGCTTTAGAAGCATTCAGCTTTGGTACTAAGGTACCCTTCTGAGGATTCTGGTAAATAACAATTCCTTTACCTTTGTCTTTAGAGACAGAGGTAGGTTTTGAATAAACCATTTTCTCCTTACCTTTTGAGGAGGTAGGAGTTTCCTCAGGGATTGGTGTATGGGACGAGGAGCACTGAGAAGATGAAGTATCAGCGACTGAGGATAAGAATGTTCCAAATTTAAGCATTGAACACTCAGTGGTTGGTTTTGGAGTATCATATTTGTAACCCAAACCACGTTTATCACTTAGGGGAATCTGAGACTTTATTATCTCAGTGATCTTTGTTGAAGAATTACACCATCCTTCAACAGTAGCTTTTTCAGCTTTTAATGCAGCGATAGCTTCTGCTCGTTCGATTTTGACTAGTTGATTTAAATATACTTGATCTTTAAAATCTTTTTCAATTTTAGAAAGCTTTTCTATTTGAAGGTGGCAGTTTTTAAGCTTTTCAGCGAGATCAAGGTTTTGGTTTTCAACCACAGTTTTGCCGTTCATGGCTTCGTATAAACTTCTAGTCAAGAGATCGATCTTACGGAGACTATCAGCTTTTTGCAATATTGGTAAAGAAAGAAGGTGATACCTGAATAGCAGAGGTTGAAGTGGAGGGAATGTCTGAACTTTCTTCCTCTTCTTCAATCTTGGCCATAAGACATAGATTTGCTTCATCATCTTCAGAGTCAGATGATGATGCTTCTTCATCAGAAGCAGCCCAATCATAGTTAGCCATCAGGCCTTTACTCTTCTTCTTAAAGCTTTTCAGCTTAGCATATTTTTCTTTCAGCTTTGAATATTTGTCATCTTTATTCCTTGGAACAAAGGATTTCTTTGTAAAAGCGGAGGGTCTAGAAACTTTCTTAGACCTGCACTCGTTAGCGAAATGTCCTGTCTTTTCGCAGTTAAAACAAGTAGCAGTAGCCTTATCAACAAAAGCTGATGATCTAGGCTTGTCAGTTATGGAAAGAGGTTTGTTCTTTCTAAACATTTTCTTTTTGGCAAATCTCCTGAACTTCTTAGTTAGGAGAGCCAAAGATTCATCATCATCTGAATAATCAGAATCTGATAACCTTTCAGAGTTACTTTCTAACTCAGTGATAGTGACCGAGGGTCGCTGAGTAGAAGATTCATCTGAGATTAAAGGAACAGGGGTGCATTTGGAATCTTTTACAAGATTCTTCTTAAGATGGCTCGATTGCTCATGATTCAGCAACGTGCCATATAAGGTTGAAAGGGTCATTGATTTTAGATCCTTTGACAGCTTGAGACACATAGAATAATTGTCCCAGCTTTCAGGTAAACATTCTAGAAACTTTGTCAGTACTTCAAAGTTAGAATATTCCTTACCAACAGTTTTCAGATCTATAATTAAACAATTAAAACGTTGGTGAACTTCAGAGAGAGATTCATTCTTACCAGAAATGAAGCTTTCGTATTGTCTTACCAGGTTGATCTTTCTTGAGTCCTGGACTTCAGACGTTCCTTCATACTGAACACATATTGTGTCCCACATGGATTTTGATGTTTTCAGATTCATGACGGAATGGTAGACTTCGTCAGGAAGAGCCATGGATAGTATGGATCTGGCTTTTTTTATCTATAGCCACTTTCTTCTTATCTTCGTCAGTCCATTGAAAGACTTCCTTAGGTACCAGCCTTTCTGGAATAGCAGGTCTATTCTCAGCGGCTGGAACAGCAACATCAATTCTTACAGGGATGAATGGACCATTCTCGAGATAGTAAGGCATAGTAGGGTCTACACCTTCTAAGAAGAGTGTCATCCTATTTTTCCATAAGTTGAAGTTATCTCTGGAAAATCTAGGGGGTTTATCAAGAGAACCATTGTCTATATAATTTGTGTTTGTGTTGGTGGCCATTTTCAGACAATAGCAAGGAAGAGAAATATCTTAGATTAGATCTTGTTTATGAGATTAAACAAATCCGCTCTGATACCACTTGTTGGTCCCGAAGGCCTATACAAGTTTGTAGAAGGGGGGGGGGGGGGGGGGTTGAATACAAACACACAGATTTTACTTTTCTAAATTGTTTATTGATAAATCATTAACAGTTTACAGCTTGTTGCGGAAACAAGATTAAGGATAAACCTAAATCTAAACAAGTTGGAACACTAAGGTTTCTTGCACTAAGAGAGATAAGGAGATTACTAATAATAACCTATCTTGAGATAAGAGATTGAACTTGTCCAGAGTTAGCAAGTTACTTCAAATGAAGTGGGTTCATCTCTTTATATACTGCATGCATTTAATGCAAGTCAGTATACACTTTACACGTGTCATCAGCTGGTTGGTTGCATGTCATTGACCTTGGTTGACAACCTTAGTAGCCGCATGGATGAACAGTGTAGTATCAGAGTGGTTGTACGATTTCAGACAGTCGGAGGTTCTTTTCTGACATTTCGTACGGAGTCGTGCAAGGGGGGTTAAGACAAAAGTACTTTGTACGGAGGACTTCATGATCAGCTTTCATTGATTCAGAGCATTATCATTTTCTATTTAGCGAATGATAAAGTTCAGCGATAGCTGAAGTCTTGTACTTGATACTTCACGTTGAGTGGACAAATCTGAGTCTTCGCTGATCTGCATCAGTTCATTAGGAGACTTGTCGCTGGTTCTTGAGCTTGATCTTCGACTTCAGCGTAGAACCTTTGTTGACGTGAAACTTGTCTTCAGGGATCATAAGTAAACAACTAACTTATCAGCGATCATCATAATGACTGAACAGACTCAGAGCATTAATGGTAAACAGTGTTCACTGAATGTTTAATTTAAAGAGCGAGAGTTCCTATCAGCGGTACTGTAAGATCTTAGTACTTATCAGCGATAGTGAAACTCTGATACATATTGTTTACTTACAATTTTCACTAAGTATATAAGAGAGGGTCATTATCAAATCACTGAGGGTTTGGATCAACAAAGGCTTGAAGTCAATATCGTAACTGCTGAGGTAGATACTCCATTTCGCTAGTCGCCCTGATTGCTTGGGTTTTCTCACGACCGACTTAAGAGGAAAATTTGTTACGACGGTAATGGGATGAGATTCAAAGTAGTGTCGTAACTTCTTTGCTGCTGTGACTAGTGACTAGAGTAATTTCTCCATGGACGCGTATCGTGTTTCTTCATCCAGTAAAGACATACTAACGTAGTAAATCGGCAGCTGCTGTCTATCGTCCTCTCTAGTTAGGACGGCACTTACTGAGTGAGGACTTACGACGAGATATAGCTATAGGATCTCGTGTTCCTCTGGTTTCGAAAGAAAGGGCGGAGCGGCCATATATTCTTTCAATCGTTGTAGCGCTTGCTCGTGATCGTCCGTCCAGTCGAAACCCTTGTTCTTTCTCAAGACATTGTAGAACAACCGACATTTATCCGACGATCGTGATATGAAGCGACTTAATGCTGCTACACGACCTGTAAGTCGTTGGACCTCCTTAAAGTTCCTGGGCGATTTGTTGTCAATCAAGGCCTTAATTTGATCAGGATTTGCCTCTATGCCTCGTCGTGTGACCATGTAGCCCATAAATTTCCCGGCGCTGACCCCGAATGAACATTTCGTAGGATTCAGCTTCATCTGATATTGTCAAAGGATGTCGAAGGATTTTTTTAGATGATCGATATGGTCGGTCGCCTGCTTGGACTTGACATGCATGTCGTCAATGTAGACCTCCATGGTGTCGCCAAGGTGTTCTTTGAACATCTTGTTAACCAATCGCTGATAGGTCGAACCTGCATTCTTCAAACCGAAAGGCATGACTTTGTAACAGTATATGTCTTTATCTGTCATAAAAGCAGTATTCTCTTGGTCTTTGCTACGCATCAGTATCTGATTGTATCTAGAATAAGCGTCCATGAACGTCAAGAGTTCGTGTCCTGCGGTCGCGTCGACCATAGCGTCGATGTGGGGTAGTGGGGATGGATCTTTAGGACAGGCTTTATTAAGGTCGGTGAAGTCGACTAACACTCGCCACTTCCCATTCTTCTTTTGTAGGACCACGATGTTGGCTAACTAGTCGAGGTATTTCACTTCTCTGATCTTCCCAGTCTTAAGCAAGTTGTCGACTTCACCGTTGATTACCTTGTTCCGTTCAGGAATGTTTGGGAAAAAAATCACGTCTCTCGACCGCGACCAGAACAGGCAAGACGTATGATTAAGGACTATGTCTTGTATTAAGATAAGGTCTCGACAAAGACCTAGAATACCATCGTCGTCCCTCATAAAAGGTAAGTCGAGAGTTCCTTACGACGCTCGACCATAGCGTCGCCCGATCCGCAGGACTATTATATAAGGACGTGCGACCTCGACCAAAGCTAACGTTCACCATGGCCGTTTGTGAAGTGTTTAATGCAGGAGTAAAAGTCATTAAGGAGCAACGACTATAACCGACGTAATCATTAAACAGCCGGCGACCGTAACGGACGAAGATCATTACTCCGGCGACCGTTTCCAACCGTTAAGGCCATTAAAGGAGCATTCATGGATGAAGCTAAGGACACGAAGACTATAAATATCAAGCCCAATCAACATTTCAACACATCGAATATCCGGCGATTAACACCCGAAGCAATATTCAAGAACACCGAAAGTGAAAAACCATTATTCTAAGTATCGCTCTCGACGCACAACAACAGCCCTCGACCAGCAGTTCACACTTTGTTTCGTACACGACAAACACTTGTTTTACATTCCAAACACTTGTACTTTACATTTCGAAGCATTTCCTTCATTTGTATTGTAATCTCTGTATGATCGACGCCAGTATCCAAGGACATCGCCCCTAAGTGGCGACCATAGTGCAACGACGACATCCCCTGTCGTCCACAGGTTTTTTCCTCGATTGAGGTTTTTTTCTTGCGTCATCAAATCCCTTGTTTCTTTATTTTATTCCTCGTCGCACGTCTCGTCGAAAGATCCTTTCTTTAGTTGATTAACTCCACATCGACCTTAAGTTGTCCTTTTGGTACTATTTTTGGCATTAACAGTTTGGCGCCATCCGTGGGACTACATCTAGAGAAAATCCTCGACGAACGTGCATTCTACTAATAGTTTCTTGGGGTTTCTTCTATTTTCTGTTACAGGAAAATGGCAGCCCCTGGAAATCCGCAGCAAGCCGTTGCTCAGATGTATCAAGAGCTTGAAGTTGCCAGGAATCAACTCAATGCAATGGCAGAGCAGAATCGCAGAGCAGCTGAAGAGATCGCGCGACTAAGGCATCCTTTTGGATCCCAGAATGATCCTAGACCATTCATCCAGAATCCAGGTCCGGGACCAGGCCCGTCCGCACAGAATCAACATCCAAGTCCATTCATGCAGAATCAACAGCCGGGTCCGTTCATTCCGAATCCCCAGTCTGGGCAGATTCCCCCTCAGCACATCCGACCACCACCCTTGAACAATGGATCCCAACCATTGCAAGGTGGCGTCCAACCGTTTCAGAATGGATCCAAGCTGTTTTCCCAGCCGTTCCAAAGTGGTCCGCAACCTTTCCAGCAAGGATCGCAACCTTTCCAACAAGGATCGCAACCTTTCCAGCAAGGATCGCAACCTTTCCAGCAAAGATCGCAGCCATTTCAGCAGGGACCACAATCGTTTTAGAATGGACCGCAACAATTCCACTATGGGTCGCAGCCATATTTTGTCCCGTTCAACGGGGACACCAATGGTTCGTCGTATGGTAATGGCACTAGTCCAGGGACCAGTCCCTCGACAGGGGCAAATCCTTGTCTTAACGATCCCGTTGCCCAGCGTTTGAAGATATTAGAAGACCAAAATGAGCTTGTCCTGTCCTTGCTCGCCAAATTGCCTGGGGCAGCCGTGCCTGTCGACGTCGAGCCTCGCTCGGGGTATCAGGTGTCGCCCTTCATCGATGAGATCGCCACCATCGAGGTCCCAAAGAAGTATAACATTCCTGCCTACACTCCCAAGTATTCGGGTGTGACCGATCCAACCGAGCATGTCGCACAGTATAAGCAGCTCATGTGGACAATCTCGATTCCACACATGTACCAGGAAGTATGCATGTGCAAGAGTTTCGGGGCGACTCTCACTGGCCTAGCTCTCCAGTGGTTGATCAATCTCAAACCCAAATCTATCAGGTCTTTCGCCGAATTGGTCAACCAATTCTCCCGGCAATTCGCCAGCAGTCGTAAGATGGAAAAGCATACTAGTGATCTGTACTATGTCGTGCAGAAGACAAATGATTCTATTCGAAGTTATTTCAATAGATTCAATGCTGAAATGATCAGTATCCGCAATTGTGACATCAAAACTGCGATCGAAGCTTAAAAGCGTGGTCTAGACGATAGTTCAGGTTTATATATCGATCTGACCAAGTATCCCCCAGAGACTTTCGAAGACGTCCGAGCTCGAACCTTAGCATATATGAGGGTCAAAGACGATGCAACCTTTCGTCGCAAACACACTGACGACAAGAAGCCGTTAGGTGTCAAGAAGCCAGAATTCAAGCCGAAAGCCATATCCAGAATAGAGCCAGCACGTCAGATTTCAAACGTTCGTTTCAAGACGAAGGCAGAAGCTAAAACTGTGACTAAATTCCCCGTGTACCCCAAGATCTCCTCTTATGGGTTTAAAGGGTCAGCTAAAGACTTAGTCGAAGCTCTGAAGACCACCCAAGCAACCATCCGGTGGCCGAAGAAGTCTGACTTGGACGATGCTAAGAAGGATAAATCAAAGTGGTGCGACTTCCACGTCGACCATGGTCATGCGACAGATGATTGTAACGCACTCAAGAAGGAATTGGCATATCATGTTCCACAAGGTAATCTCAAAGATATTATTGATAATGTCGTTATTAATAGCCATCGACCGTCGACTCCCGAGCATGCAAAAGTTGTCAATTAAAATCCCCTACGCCATTGGGAACCCTGAAGATCGAGAATGAGTCAAAACGTCGCTATGGTGCCCTGTTGTACGACGACATGATCAATCGCAGACAGTATCTCATCGGATCGTCGTGTCGTCCTGTCATTTAAAACATATCTTTCTTTCCAAAAAGAATAGGATAATAAATGACAGGGGGCAATACCCCATGAAGGAGAAAGGTATGATTTCTAACTCTTTTCCATACAAATTTTTCTCACAAACAGCTACTGACTAAAGCATCGGAGGGTCGTTGGTAAGCCAACGACCAACCCTCGACATCGTTTTATCGCAGGATCGCACGACATAGACAATCAGGTCCATGACTTGATCACACCTTACAGCTAGTCGAACGACTTGGTCGCACGATCACATAGACGGCTTCGCAGCCTGAGCTTCTTAACTTAGAAAAACTTCGCGTTTTGAATAAATACCTTAGTCGCATGTATTGGTGTTTGATCGTATGTTCTCATATTTTATAAGTGCCTTGGTCGCATGATTTCTATGTATCTTATGTTCAATCGATGCGATAGTTGTTTACCAATGAAGTTCAAACCAAAAAAGTGCATTCATCAGAAAAATTGTCAAAAACGCGCTCGACCACCAACGGTCGAGCAGTAAAACAAAAAACAAAGAGAAAATTCTTAAACTAAAGAAGGAGCATCCGCTGCATCCTTGCCTGAAGTCTCATCTTGAGGACCTTCGCCTACCATCTCTTCCTCGACGTCCTTCTCATCATCTGAGTCCAGATCCCTCTCGGTCCCGACGCCATTCAAATAAATGTCCAGTTCCTCCTTTGCAGAGGCAAGAGGATCTTTTCCCAGCAAATGCCGCCGCATGATAGCAGCCCGAGCAGTCAAACGAGCTATGGCAAAAACAGACTTACGCTCGTCTTTAGCAGCCCGCACTTCTTTCTCCAAACTCTACACATTGGACTTATAATCCTCAGCTTCTTTCGAAACAGCAGCCAAGGATTCTTTAATCTTTTCCATCTCCTCCCTTTGCTCGGCAGTCATGGACAAGGACTGCGTCAAGCAATGGCTAAGATCCTCCTTCGCATGATTAACGATCTCCATATGTTTTAAAGCGTCAGCAAGACGCTTCGATAGATCCTCCGTGCGACCAGTAGCATCGTTTGCTCGATCCAATGATGTATTCTCCCTTTCACGCGCAGCAGACAAGAGATCTTTCACCATCGCCGTTACACTTCGCAAGGCCAAGGAAGCTTGAAGTGCCTGCGAAATCATAAAAGACAGACATCATCAGTGGACAACGACAACGACAACGAAGTCTGGGCCTAGACAAACTAAGTCTTGAAAGAAAGACTTACCATGAACACCAAGCCGGCTACATGCGCACCCGTCTCCTCGATAGGAAACCCCTCAAAACGTTCCCTGAAAGATGGAAGCAGGAATTTATCCAGGTGAGGGAACAAGTTCGTCCCGTCTAGGACATTACCTGTCATAAAGTCCGATGGCAGCGTAAAGTTTACGGTCGTGACCTTCTCCCCTCCCATCGAGTGTTCCTTGCCCTTGTCGGCTGACAAAGGATTCGATGCGGCAGACGAGGACTTCACCGTTTTTGCCGGAGGCGCAGAATTGATGGGTGTTGCTGCAATCACCTTCTTGGGAGATGCGACCCCTACCTCTTCGGGTATAACGACTCTCGACGAGTCATTAACCCCTACCGACGACTCCCTCGGAGTCGTCGTCCTCGTCTTCTTCGGAATTTCAGGGCCAACAGACATGGCTTTTAGCCTCTTCTCTCTACCCTGACGAGCACACTCCAGCTCAACTGCAATCTTAGCAGAAACATTCAACACTTTAGGTTGAGACTCTCTTGGAAAAAAGGAATGTCATAAAGCACGCAAAGGAAAAAGACTCGAGGCAACATAGGAAGAAAAGGAAAGTAAAGCTTACCCGTCATCCCTCTCCTTCCCCTCGACTTATCTTCCTCCTTTTCTCTTCCTTTCTCTTCACACTTCTCCCCTTGGTTCTCTCCTGAAGATTCTAAATCGTCGTCATCCGCCGAGTGTCGCACGACAAAAGACCTTTTGGCGACGCTAAATTCAAAAAACGAATTGATCTTCGCTTGAGAGTTAGCGTCTGGCTTCACGACCTCGAATTTTATGGCTGTCAACATACAAAAAACAAGTTAAAAATCATATGTAAATCATCTACAACGCACGCTAGATGAAATGACGAGTCTCATCCGACATATTCCAACCCGTCCTAATCCACTCACTCTCGGAGTCAAGAGACAACTTACGCACGAATACATATCGAGTCTTCCACCCACGGTCATTCACAGTTGTCCCTAAAACCAGGACACTATCACCCTTGAGCCTAGAGTGTAAGCTACAGCGATGACAACTATCCTTTTTGGCCTGATAAGCCAAGAGAAGCTCACGTACACCCATAGGATTCCCCCATCCTCTCGACAGACGCTCAATCACTGAATAACTCGCCAGAATTGGGGCATTAATTGGCCTGGTGCTAAATCGAACTCCAACATAAAAGCTTTGGCTAGAGGCGAATACGGCCATTCAAAGCCTATCTTAAAAAAGTATTCGTAGATCACGATGTACCCCTCAGGACATTCATTTGAGCGGATCTGACCTGGACGAATCAATTCGATCCACGCAGGAATTTTTGCTAACTTTCTAATGTCACAGAGGTCTGATAGCTCTTGAATAATACTCTCAGGATCCCTCGACATTTCTAAACACAAAATTTACAGGAGTCAAAGAAATCGTACCTTACTTATAGACGCGCTAGACCCCAGAGAACCTAATCAAATCAAAGAAATTCACAAGTTTGGAAAGGATCCGACGAAGAATGGCAAGGAAATCACAGCACAAACCCTTCAAAGGCGAAACAAGGAAGGATTCGTCATATCTTTTACTTATACGAACAAACCGAATTCCTTGATGATCAACACGCGTCCATGTCCTTTCGTATATCCGCCCGGATCTTCGACACCTGTCCTCGACAGCTGGTAAGCATCATCGCGCGTCAGTATGACGTCACAACTTTTCAACTTCTCGTTCAATTAAAGGCGAACCGGTCTAGTTCCACGACAACCAGGTAAGTCCCTCAACCCAGGTCACAAGTCTAAGCGTTCGACAAGCAAAATTTAAAACTTAAATTTGACATTCAATTTTCAAATTTTGGGGACAAACTGTTTGGGCAAAAAATCACGTCGCTCAACCGCGACCAGAACAGGTAAGACGTATGATTAAGGACTATGTCTTGTATTAAGATAAGGTCTCGACAAAGACCCAGAATACCATCGTCGTCCCTCATAAAAGGTAAGTTGAGAGTTCCTTACGAAGCTCGACCATAGCGTCGCCCGATCCGCACGACTATTATATAAGGACGTGCGACCTCGACCAAAGCTAACGTTCACCATGGCCGTTTGTGAATTGTTTAATGCAGGAGTAAAAGTCATTAAGGAGCAACGACTATAACCGACGCAATCATTAAACAGCCGGCGACCGTAACGGACGAAGATCATTACTCCGGCGACCGTTTCCAACCGTTAAGGCCATTAAAGGAGCATTCATGGATGAAGCTAAGGACACAAAGACTATAAATATCAAGCTCAATCAACATTTCAACACATCGAATATCCGGCGATTAACAACCGAAGCAATATTCAAGAACACCGGAAGTGAAGAACCATTATTCTAAGTATCGCTCTCGACGCACGACAACAGCCCTCGACCAGCAGTTCACACTTTGTTTCGTACACGACAAACAATTGTTTTACATTCCAAACACTTGTACTTTACATTTCGAAGCATTTCCTTCATTTGTATTGTAATCTATGTATGATCGACGCCAGTATCCAAGGACATCGCCCCTGATTGGCGACCATAGGGCAGCGACGACATCCCCTGTCGTCCGCAGGTTTTTTCCTCGATTGAGGTTTTTCCTGCGTCATCAAATCCCTTGTTTCTTTATTTTATTCCTCGTCGCACGTCTCGTCAAAAGATCATTTCTTTAGTTGATTAACTCCACATCGACCTTAAGTTGTCCCTTTGGTGCAATTTTTGGCATTAACAATGAACGAATTTTCGACGTTTTTGCTTTATTGGTTTGAAAGATGGGTCAACGTTTAGTTTGTGGGATATGACATCGGGGTTTATGCCCACCATGTCCTCGTGCATCTAGGTGAAACAATCAATGTGTTCCTGCAAAAAGGGGATTAACTGACCCTTTATGACGGGATCTAACGATGCCCCCACAAAGACAATCTGATTAGGCTTGTCCTGGTCCAAGATGACTTCATCTAGACGATAATCATTTGAGGATTCAGGGATATCCTGGACCTATAATTGTTGCGCCATAGGATCTGTTTGGACTGCCAGTTTCCTGGAAAGCAACACTTCACAAGATCGTTAGAGCGATGTATGCGTTGGCTTGAGATTTTCTCTAGATGGGGTCCCAAGGATGTCGCCATACTGTTAATGCCAAAAATCACCCAAAGGATAACTTGAGGTTGGTGTGGAAATTTTAACAACTAAAGAAAGGGATCTCAAGACAAACAACACAATCGCGAAAAAGGTAAATAAGACAAGAGAATTGGTGACGTGGAAAACCCAAACGTGGGAAAAAACCGCAATCGACTTGTGAGAGTCGACGGTGCACTATGTTCGCCAAATAGGGGCGAAAGTCCTTTGGTAACAAGTGTTTTGTGTTCAACAGATTACAATAAGCGTAAAAACAAACTTAATCATAAGAAAAAGTTGTGCAAATCGTGTGAAATAAGTTGTTGTCGTGCGAACCAAACTGCTATCGTGCGAAACTTGCATTAACGATGTGTGTTCGAATGCTCGAATTGTCACTGTTGTATTGTGTAGAAATGTAGGAGAATTGAGTTCAGATATTGGATGTTGCAATGTTCAACTTGATTCGGTGTGTGTAGCTATGTATTTCCCTCAATCCTGGTTCCAAGGTGGAGCACGCCTTTATATAGCTTTCGTCGGCAATAAATGTGTCTTGATAACTTGTTTGTAACCGCTGTCGGGTCTTTAATGTCATTAAGAGCTCGTCCGTTACTGGCCATTGTACCATGAATGCTCGTGGACCAGCATTAATGAACAAAAGAAACGGATGTTGACTGTTAACGGTTAGTGTAATCGTACGACCGTCTTGATTCTTGGACGTCGATCGCATGGAACATACGACCAAGGCGGAAATGTACGACCAAATGTTCGATTGTAAATAACCTGCAAGACCTTATCCTAGTACAAGAGTGGTCTTATGTAAATGTCATTTGAGTTATTTATCGTCGGTCGCGAGGTGTGAATTTTTACCCAAACAGTATCCATCTCGTCGCCGGCCATGAAGTCCCTCGGTAACGAGAAATTGACCGACATGGTGCTGGCAGAACTTCCGTCGCCTGTCCCTTCCCCTTGTCAACCGACGAAGGGGATGGAGCGACCATCTGTGGCTCAGTTTCCTTGACCTTAGGTGCTGACGGAGGAGCCACGCTCACCGGGGTAGCGTCAATCACGCCCGGTGGCGTCTTCGTATTCTTAGTAGTGGCAGCCCCAGATGGGCCACCACCCTTTGATGATGGTTCCCTCCGGGAAGTCATCCTTGATTTTTTCACCCCCGACGATGGAGTTGAGCCTCCTTCTTAGACACACCATGTGTGGGCTCCGCCCCAGACACACCTGCAAAAGATATCACACGAAAAAGTGAGAAAAGGGAATCTATGACACTGTACGATCAAGTCATACGACCTTTGAGAAAGACAAACAGGTAAGGCATAAACTATTACATGTTATCTCTTCCTCCTCTCCATCTCTCTCCATCTCCTCCTCAGCGGGAACCTCTGTTCCTCCAAGCACGACGACTTCGTTGTCTGAATCTTCGTCCATAAGACTGTGTTGGACAAACAAGAACCTGTCCTCCAGGGTGTAGGTCCGAAACCTCTCGATCTTCGCCGAAGACTCGGGAAGATCAGCATCAGAAAACTTGATGGCTAAAAAGAAGAAATAAAAACATATGTCACCTAAAAACGAACGACCTAAAGTAAAAATACACGATAGACCGAAAATACTTACTGTCGGTATTCCAGCCGGCGACGACCCAGGTCGTATCCTCCGCCAGAATGTACAGCGATTGGACCTTGGCAAAAACGTACCTCGCCTTCCACCCACGGTCGTTGACTTGGATATTTTGCACAAACACCTGGGTACCCCTGTGCTTGGAGAAGAGACTGTACCGGTGGTAGTTATCCACCTTGACCAGGTAAGCTGCCAACAAGTCATCCACCGTGAATGACGTCGCCCAATCAGTGGTGACCCTGTCGATCACATGGATGATCTGCCAGAACTGCGGCATCATCTGTGCAGGGGATAAGCGGAACTTACTCAGAAACTCCCTGACTAAGGGAGAGAAAGGCCATCGAATGCCCATTCGGGCACTCAGACGGCCGGAACTGATCTTACAAGTACAACTGTAGCGCCTCAGGGACGCCATCCAACGTCCTGAAAGCATTATGTTAGGACACTAAAGTTGTCCTTAATATTAGAAAGTTTTGTAAAGCAAAGGCTTTGTAAATGGGCTTGTGATTAGGCAGTGTAACAAGTGAGGAATACTATAAATAGTACTTGTTATGTAGTTTGTAACTAACAGTTTCATAATTCAAGACGTAGATTCTAAACACTCTTGTGTTCTCTCTAGATTAGTTTACTTTTCAAGAATAAATTGTTCTTCCTCATCTTGTTACTTAATTCTTTGATTGTTGAAGATCATGGATCTATAGTGTATTTCATACACTTTCTGCTTGATTTTCTGAAAGATCCATCTAGCATTCTTTTCAAAATGTTTATCAAGATGAATTATCTAGAGAAGTTAAATGAGAGAAAATGGACTCTTTCTGAAGCTAAAGATGAGATCAAGCGTCTTGAATGTTTATCCGATAAGTACATGAGATATTTTAGTGAAGAAGAAAAAAAAAATACAAAGCTCAAGTCTAAGAAAGCTTCTTTAGAAGACAAAGTTTCTTCTCTTAAGTCCGAACTGAAAGATTTGAATGGAAAGATTGTAGTTCTTGAAGATACACAAGAGAAGAACAAGACACTTGACATCTCAACTCATCAAGAAAATATAAAAGAGCTTCAAGGGAATATAAAAGCATTGGAGGAAGAAAATGCTGATCTAAAGAAACAGATTTTAGTCATTTCTTCTTCAAATAAAAAATCTATCTTGAAAGAACAAAATGCTGAACTTACAAAAAGAATTAATGATCTTGAAGTTTATATTGCATGTCTTGAAACAAAGAAAGACGACTCAAGTCTGCACGATCAAATCGGGAAACTTCAAGAGAAAGTAACAACTCTTCAAAGAGAGAATACTGATATGAAGAGTAGGGAAGAACAGAGAGAGAAGTGGAACTTGCATTTACAAGTTCAATTAAAAGAAGTTCAAGATAAAAGAAAAAGTTTGGACATTGAAAATGCTGAGCTACAAAGAAAACTCTCTAATCTTGAAAAAGAGAAAGTTGTCAAGAAGCTTGTGTTTGACAACACAAATGTTCAAAAGAAAGCTATTGAGCTTAAATATATAAAACTTGTGAAACAAATCTCCGATTTTGAAAAAGTTTTATATCTTGAAAAACAGAAGCAAGAGAAAGAAAGAGCTGATTTTGAAAATGAATGTAAATCTTTTGAGATTAAAAGTTCTGAGATTTCCGTGAAAATCTCTGATTTAGAAAATCTTTTGGAAAAGGAAAGAAAAGATTTTGCGGAAAAGAAAAATCTCTTTGAAAAGGAAAATAAAACCCTTAAAAAAATATGGAAACTTTCAAAGAGATTACTGATAAAAGAAAGTTTTTGGAGAAAGATTTTGAATCGGAAGGAAAAAATTTTGAAGATGCGATTCTTAATCTTACCAAAAGATTATCTGGTTTATCAGCTGATATTATGAAGGATCAATTGATCAAATCTGATCTCCAAAAGAAATTTGATCTAATTTCTAAAGAGAAAAATGTTTTGATAAACAAAGTCAAATAACTTGAAGATATCATTTTTAAATTTGATGTCTCAAAGCAGGTCAGTTCTGACACTATCTTTCAGACTCCATTTGTTGATTCAAATGATTCTGAATGCTCTTTTAAAACTGCTTCAAGTTCGAGTTTTAAAAACATTTCTTCTAAACAATGTAATAGATCAATTGATTTCTTTAAAGATCAGAATCGTTCAACAAATCTCTTATATAATCCATTGTTTGATAAATCAGATAATAAACCAAATGTGCCAAAAGTTAATACTTCCAATTCTAAAGAAGTTCCAGTCTTCAAGAAAGTGAAGATGGAATGGAGAGTCAAAGGCACAACACCTCCAAAGAAAGATGTACCAAAATCATCTGCTTCCACATCAAAGGCCAAAAAGAACATTGCGCCGAAAGGTAAATCTTCTACTAAACCTAATCCTATTCATTCCGTAAATCATCTGATTAGGTTGGCACATAAGAAAATCTGTTGTTCTTACTGTGGATCAAATGATTTTGTGCATAAAGATTTTACTTCTTATTGGTACGGTTGTTAGGGCAGGTTTTAATATTTGATTTAAAGTTCAAGGGTTGTTTTGTAATAGTTTATTTTGAGCTATTTAGTGAACGGGCCGTGAGCTTGTTAACCATGGGCCCATTGTATTTAATGTTGATTAGCTTGGAAAAACAAGCTAATCATCTCTTTTATCTTTCAACTCTTATTGTAATATTCTCTCTGAAAGATTAATGAAAGGGATGACCAGTTGAAATCATTGTTCGTATTGCTTACTATTTCGATTTCACATTTGTTGCACGGATCTAGATTCTACAATTGGTATCAGAGTAGACGGACGGATTCGATTAAAAACCTCTCTAGTGATTTCCGATAAGATTTTGACTTTTCCCGTATGTGTTCATCTTGATTTTTCAAATCTGTGATTATGCTTAAATTGTTCAATTTTGCTTGTTGGGTTGTGTTAGCATCATAATTATAAGTAATTCTGCAAATTTTCACATCCTAATTCGTTCGTTTGGTTGGTCAATTTTGCAATTTAAGATCAAAAGTTTTGGTAGTGTTCTTGATAAAAATCCGATTTTTAACCATCAAAACTTGTTGTTTTTGCATTAAAATCGATTGGATTAGTGTTATTTTTGTGTTTGGAATTGTTACTAATCTTCCAGGATCGATTTTGGGCAACCCAAATCGAAAATTCGATCGATTTGAGCAAACAGCCGAATTTTCCGGATAAACCAGCCGTCGTTTCCGGATAGCTTCAAGGTGTCCGGACGTTTGTGTTATTCCATCCGGATTCGTCACTTTTTCGGGTAAGTCGTCCGAATAAGTATTCCATCCGGGTAAGTCACAGATTCCGGGTAAGTCACAAATTCCGGGTAAGTCACTTTTCCTTATACAATTCGGGTAACATTTGTATCCGGAAACCTAGTGTTTCCAGACATATCTTATCCGGACAATCCATTGTACCCGGAAACTTCATTGTATCCGGACAACTCAAGTTATCCGGACCCGGTAACTTGCTCTTCACCCGGTAAGCTTATTTTTTCCGGATTCTTTATCCGGAAACCACCCGGATTCCACAATCCGGGAACTTTCTGAAACTTCAATTTAGCGGGACCCCCCGTGCTAAGTCGCAGGACGGGGACATTTAAGTATCTTTGATACTATTCCACTTTGAATCGAACAATCGTCTGACGATCACTCCAGTGCAACTGAAGATGTCTCCTGCTGAAGAAGACATGACAAAGTCGTGTCAGGTATGTGAACCTATCTTTTCAGAACTTTATGACCGAATGAAACCTCTTGCTGAACGGGTAGATTCCTTTAAGGCCACCTCTAATGAACAACTGCCTGTGATTAGATCACTATCTGAAAAGCTAGATGTTCAAAGGAGAATAACTGAAAAATATAAGTCTGAAAATGCTAATCTAAAAGACAAATGCAAAAATCTTTCATTAGCACCTAAGGACTTAAGGGCCAAGTTATCTGATCTTCAGTCTCAGTTTGATAAGTGCTTGAATGAGAAAGAAGAAATTGTTTATCAATGTTCTTCTCTTCAAATTCAACACAAGGAGTTTGTGACTAAAATCCTTGATCTTGAAAACAAACTCCACAAAAGGGGTCAAACTGATCAAACCATCTTTCTGAATAAACCTAAAGAGTTCACATACTTTAACAAAGAGTGGGGAATCGGATATGATAACCCACACTATTTGAAAAGGGGAAGATGGCATGTACCCACTCTTTATGATTTTGCTTGTTTTGGATTAGATAAAAAGTATCCAGAATACGCAATTCAATGGACTGGTCCTCTTGAACCCGAAAAAGAGGAGGACACCGAGGAACATAAGCGCACACACAAACGAGGAATTCAACTCCCATTATGTTATGAACCTTTAAACTACTCATATCAAAAGGACAAAAAGTACCTTTCCAATGACTACTTCGACCCCTACAAGGTAGCTAGTCCCAAGGATTCCTCCAAAAAGGATGAGGATCTAGCACCTGCAACCAACACTGAGATGGATGAGTTTAAACTCTATGTTCCCCCTCTCATCTTGGAAGCAAAGATTGTTGAGTTGGAGGAGTCGTTTGAGAAAGAAAGGTCTATTTTTTCAAAACGAAAAGAAAGTGCTCATGTCTGAGATTGAGAAACTCAAATATGAGAAATCCGACGGTGTGTCAAGTGAGGAAAAGGAAAAATTTCAGTGGGAAATCAATACACTCTCATCAAAACTGTCTGAGGTGACAAGAGAAACGATGAAAGAGCATATGATAAATAGTCAACTCCAAGTGCAGCTTGACTTGCTCCAAACTGCGAAGCAATTTTCACCTGAACTTTCCTCTAACTCATCTGACACATCCTCGTATAAAGCCTTTATAGGAAATATCTCTTTGCAAGAAAATGAAGTTTCTCAAGATGAGTGTGTTAAAAGGAATTTAAATTCTGATTTTTCATACGCTTCCGCACCGAACCCCCCAGAGCACACAACCGAAAGCACAAAGTGTTCCTCGCCTTCCTCACCTGATCCTAGTCCAGTACTTCCCAAGATAGATTTTTCAGAGTACATGAACTCCGAAGGTAACTGTGATGAAGAGTTTGAGTCATTCCCCTTTGACAAACCTCTTCCAAGTCACACTGATTTTTTATCTCCTGTGGTGAATCATACGGTCGATTTTCAAAAAGGTCAATGTTCTAACACAAAGGCCCCAGCTGTGATCAAGATTTCTCAATCAAAACCAACTTCTAAACCAGTTTCTAAAAGGCAATCACAGCCGAGGCAAGAGACCGGACCTTTGCCAACCAACACTAAGATTCTCGTTTCCTCAAAAGTTACTGACTGCACTGTCCCTGTTGTTTCGGATAAAACCGGTTGCGCTAAACAAGATAAACCAAAGAGGCTAGGTAGGGAATCTATTGAGAAAGAGGCATCGAAGTCATTTAACACTGTTTTCTATCCTAGGATGCATAAGCATGATTGCGAATGGAATCATAGGAATAAGTTTGTTAAACGAGATGTTAATTTTCCAATTAAGCTATACTCCATTCAGCAATTGATTCAATTATCGCATGATTGCTTATGCTGTTCTAGTTGTGGTTGGAATGACTTTGATGATATAAAAAACAATGATTGGTTTGGTTCATATCACATGTACAATCATACACCCAAACACAAACCCCGTAATAACAAGAGAAAATATCATAAACAACGGGGTTCTCAAACAGAGGTTAAACCACATCGGGAGACCAACCCCATTCCAAAACGGGCTTCTCCCACTGAGGTTAGACCGGCACCCAGGTGGAAAGCTGCTACAAAATCTGTTCCTCCTAAAGGTGTATATTCTGCACCGAAAAGGAAACAAGTGCCAAAACCAGTTCCCTCCACCGGTGTAAATCCTACACCTAACGGGAAAGCTGGGACAAAGCAAGCTTTCCCAAACGGTGCCAAACCTAACCCTCCCAGACCCAGGCAAATCTGGGTACCGAAGGTCCGCTAAACTTGTTTTACAGGACGGTCATGTATGGTCCTTAGACACTGGATGCTCCACACACATGATCGCAAGGAGGGAGCTGCTCACGATCTACAAGGAACATTATTAAGAAGACGTGAGGTTTGTCCATACCTGTGCTTTAACAAGCTGCTCATGTGTTTAGGGGGAGCATAATCAGCTATCAGGTATGTTACTCTACTGTTGAGGGCGAGCGTCACACACATTTTTTCTTAAAAATGTTAAAACGTTTTTTGTGTGTGTGGATACTCCTGTGTGCACTTCACTCTACGCGCACATTCCAAGGGGGAGCATGTCATCTAATGCTCATCATTTGAGGGGGAGCGACATGGTGTTTTTTTTCTTTCAATGCCTAAAAGTTTTTATGTGTGTCGGACTCTCCATTGCACTATCCGAGGGGAGCAAGTTTTTCCCCATTCTCAGTTTGAGGGGGAGCGAGAGATCCATTTTCTCAAAATTCTACAGGTTTCATATCTTTGAAAAATGGAATCATTCTTTAAAGTGTAAAAGTGTCCGGACACCCATCAGTCCGGATGACTTTCCGGACCGGATGGGTATCCGGGTAGGACTATCCGGAATCCCTACTATGTCCGGAAACCTTTGCTGCCCGGACACATGTTATCCAGATACTTTGGTTTGTCCGGATTATTTTTCCATCCTTTATCTGGATACCCCTGCTTTGTCAGTTCAATACCTATTTTGTCACTGCCAGTCCTCAATCTGTCTCAGATTGAGCCATTCAACGCAAAGGTAAGCACCAACACTTGTTCTTCCGTCTAAGTCCCTAACTGTGTGCTGTTTTGACAGATATATACATGGCGGATCAACAAATCCCAAAGGACCATGTTCCTCAGGAGGAGGAAATTATCGGCGAAGTTGCAGATGCTGCCTTGGTTGACCCTGACCATGGCATCGAATTGGAAGCGAACAATCATTACTTGGACCCGGCGCTGTTCAGACCCAACCCACAACACGTGGTCATTCTGGACATTCTGATGCGACATCCCATCCGTGAGGCACTCACGCGCACCGCCGACGTTCCTTTGATCTACGTTCTATAAGTCTGGCTGACGGCCCAAGTCCGTACGATTGGCAACACACAGACTATCACGGCGTAGATAGACAACCACCCATTTACTCTGACGCCTGATTCCTTTCGCCGACTGCTTTCTCCGACTGCTTTCTCTACCGGAGGCCACTGCCAACAACCATGAACGGTACGATCCTGCCGTCAACGATGCCACACTATGCGCACAAATGCGTGCCCTTGGTTACAACTCCGACCTTCACCGGCCATCCACTTTCAATCGCAAGTACCTCGCTCCGATATGGTACACACTCTTTACAATCCTAAACCGCTGCCTTTCATCGCGATGGAGAGGCATTGATCAGTGCACCGGCGACTTCCTGCGCCTAGTTCATGTTGTGTGCTACAACCGCCACATAGACTTTGCGATGATTATCTGGAGGGAGCTCGTAGCGGCTATTCGCCAAATCGGAGGTTCCAAACAGAAGAAATTTCTTCCGTATCCGCGTTTCCTTTCGCTGGCTGTGCGTCAACACATGGACGCGAATCCTGCCATTCCTCGCCGCCTGAACCATCCGGTATGTCCCCATCACCACTTATAGTTCATGGTTATCCGCAATCCATCTGATACGGTAGCAATGCCCATCCCTGAACCACTACTAGCCATCGCCGATCCCAGTGCACCAGGGGTAGTAGCATATAGGGAAGCGTTAGGTAATCCCATGGTCCAGCCAGCGCCGGAGGGACCTGCCCAGGGACTTAGACCCGAGAGACGTGAGGGTCCGAGAGTGAGAGGTGGAAGGGCCCGACAAGCAGGTGCTGTCGGGCAGGGAACGTTAGTTGTGAGAGAAAGGGGAACGAGAGTAGGTGGTGCAGTGGAATCGCATCCCGGTTCCAGCTCAGCCCAAGCCGGTCCATCCTCTAGACCGAGACTACATCATTCAACCGAGCCATACATCACCGAACCCCCATCTCCCAGTACACATGTTGAAGACGTGGAATCTGACTCCACGGACTCCGATAACGACCGAAATGTACGCCTGAGACAAATACCTCTCGGCATCGGACCCAACCCTGATTTTATCGTTGGAATCCCACTTGACTCACCTCCACATACTGGAACCGAACCCATTAAGACATCTGAGGGAGAACAAGTAGAGGAGTTAGGACATGCGAGCCGGAGAGAACTGCGTTCAAAGTTGAACCATAAAAGATTGAGCCGTAAAGATAATGAGGCTCCCGAGCGACCCCAAACGAGCGATATCTGGGTAGCCACATCTACTACACCGTCTCATCTGTTGGGACGGGGTATTGAAGAAGACTCCGTGGACCCAGCGGAGCAATTGCACGACCCACTCATCCACTCATCCGTCTCACGACAGACGGATGTTTCAATATTACACGAGAAACAAGCACAACTTCCACCGGCCTCTCATTCGGAGAGTGTTGGTGTTGACATAAGAGACCAGCAGCCCACGGTCTCGCCTTCATTTAGTGCACCATAGAGTCTAGCGCCTTTTGATATTGAACCTTCTTCGCCTAGGACACTCGAAGCTGAGCAACACCAAGTTGAGAATCTTCGTGACTCGACCGGAACCACCGTAGTGTCTTCACCTCTTGGTGAAACACAAGGATCGGCGGGAAATCCTACCATAGCTAACATCACGCCAACTGTGAACGTAGGTGGCTCTACCCCTGTGGTAGACGCCTCAACGGGTAACCTAAGTGGTCCCGGAGTTATTCACCCCGACTTTGTGTCGCATGGGTCCCTGGACAGCACCCTCAAGGCTGTCCGCGAGGCACTGGAACAGCATGTCACCGACGAGATCGCCAAAGCCATCAAAGGCAAAGAAAAGATCGTTGAAGCCGAAACCGCACCACCACATCCACCGACATTTGCTCAACCTATTTATTCGGTGGATACCTTAAAGACGATGCTATTAGCCCAACTGCTCCAGGAATCCGATACAACTGCCTCGACTGAAGCAGACCTGATCTCAGTTCTCCGATCCCAGGTCACTGCTCCATCTTCATCCATCACATTACGCCTTGACGCCATTGACTCGACCCTCAACGACTACAACAAAGCGCTCGCCACGCTGTCTGAGAGGGTCCGCTCACTAGAAGACACTTGTAAGAGTCAAGTCGACGGTCTCAAACGCAAGCACGATGACCAGGATGATCCTGATCATCGTGAGGGGGAGAAGCGTCTATGGCAAACCGAGACTGCCCTGATCATGACTGCCGAAACTACAACAGTGGTTCAACAGGAACCCCCAACTGCGACAACTACATCAGAAGCACCCGAAGCCGAGTTGCCACTAGCAGATATGGTCATAGATATGGAGATTACAGATGAAGAAGACCCGACGGTTGAAAAGCCCGAGGGTTCAACACAGGAACTGGTCGATTTTGACTCGTCAGACAGAACGATACTGGACATGATAGATCCAGAGTGTGAGACCAACCCGGAGACCAAAGACGCATGGTACGAAAAAGCCGCAAGTGCCGTAAACCTCCAGGTAAATTTGGTCTTCCCTACTGATGAGGACGACAATTTTGACTACAATCAGGTCCTGCTCCAAAATTTATATGGAGCAACTCCCGTTCACTATGCTCAACCCGCCGGAACATCATCAACTAGACCCGAGTCTACTACTTCCGATCAACCGACAACTACTCCTCCTACGACAGCTTCTGATATTCCTCCCCTTCCTCAACAACAACAAAAACGGTGGGAGAAGATCAAGGTACTTATCCTTCATCTGGAGGAATCTTTGAAAAAGCTGTTCGTCTACAAACTTCGCCCGATCGAGCCAACCTTTTGCCTTGGTATTTACAACCTCGACCCCGAATACCAACGGCGTTATATACTTGCAATGCAGCGGTGCCTTCCAGTCAGTCAAGTCAGAACAAAGCATCAGATCACAGAGGTTCTTAACATCCATTCATGCCGCATCATGAGGATCGTCTATCCAGTCTTCACCGTTCGCCGCGAAGATGGTAATGAATGGAGATTCTCTGAAGCCGACTTCAAGAACCTCCGACCGCTCGACTTTCTGGTATTAGTGAAAGACTTACGTTCAAGAACCGTCCGACCGCTAGAGATTACAAAGGCGCTCGAAGCCGTTCATCGACACCTGGTCTGTACTATTATGATGTCATACTTAACGGATTTTCAAATGGCTGTCGAGAACAGGGCTAAGAAAGTCAATCTGATAAAACCAAATTTGAAAGCTCCTGAACTGAAGATGTATCCCAAGAACTCTCTGCTTCTACAACCTGAATTCGGGATAGTCTACAACAACGAACAGAACGAAAAGAAGTTTTTGTGTTTCAGTCAGGTAGACAGATTTTGTGACGGCACGCTTCTAAAAGTCAGAGATGCTCTTCGAAAGATTATTCAACACGAGTCTGAGAATCCAAAACATTCGTATGTCCCAAATCCTAATGAAACAACTGCTCGGGAAGCTTTGGAAATGATTGAAGACCGCATCGACTATCGCCGTGCTATTAGATTCTTTGAGGTTCACTTCGCATTGCGCAAACGATACGTATTCAACTGGCAAGAGCTAGAGCGCGAACTCGAACATCAAATCAAAGGGGGAGATTGTCAGGGCAGGTTTTAATAGTTGATTTAAAGTTCAAGGGTTGTTTTGTAATAGTTTATTTTGAGCCTTTTAGTGAACGGGCCGTGGGCTTGTTAACCACATGCCCATTGTATTTAATGTTGATTAGCTTGGAAAAACAAGCTAATCATCTCTTTTAGCTTTCAACTCTTATTGTAATATTCTCTCTTAAAGATTAATGAAAGGGATGACCAGTTGAAATCATTGTTCATATTGCTTACTATTTCGATTTCACATTTGTTGCACGAATCTGGATTCTACAACGGTACTTACAGTATTCCTTCTAAGAAATCTACACCTAACACACTAGGACCCAAGTCCCGTTAGGTACCAAAATCTGCTTAATCTATTTTGTAGGTTCTTCATGTGTTGTGCTGAATGTTACATATATACCACACACATGACTGAAAACAGAAGAGAAGCGGTGCAATTTTGTTTAAAGAAGAATACATGTGCTATCAGTTTAGAACCCATACTTCAAAGCGATTTTGACTTCTGATCGTATCAGATCAGGACTCGTTCTTCAACGGCTATGACTTCTGAATTTACTTCAATCCTGGTAATTCAGAACTCGGTTTAATGATTAAGGATATTTTAATCCAAGTCTTGTTATTTGTGCAGATTTTGTCAGATCTTTTGCACATGTTAAGGGGGAGCTTATATGATTTTAAATCATTATATCATTATTTGAGGGGAGCTCAAATATTTCTGACTGTACGTATCTTCTGAACGTAATCTCAGATTGTTTGAAAGAAGAACGACTTTCAAGCATGAAAAACGTTTTCTTAATTGTTCAAACCACTCCTCTAATTCAAACAGATTTTATGAATTTAGAAGTGTGATTTTAAATGTTTTTCATGGAGATCTTATATTACCGTAACATCATTTATGGCCGTGTGTTTCCAAAGATTAATACTTGTGTATTATCTTTTCTATATACTTTCAAGTATTCATACACACCGGTTCAGCTTCATATTGACTTTGTTATTACCATGTCTCAAAATGAAACAATTTTTCGATGGTAATACTCCCGTTTGTATTTCAACTTTTGTTGAGCATCATATTCATTTCAGCGTGAGAACTTAAGCGTTTCATTCAAAGATTGTTTATATTTGTTCATATAAACAAATTTCAATTTCTTTGTTACCTTACCGTTGATGAATATATTTCAAAATATTTGATATGAATATTACATTGTCAGATTCTCAAACAAGTCTTTCGAATTCATTTCATTCATTCATTACTCTTGTTTTGAGAATTCTTCAAAGTTCAAATGCTCAAATATTTCATGATATTATTGAGGAGCATACATTCTGATGTCAATGTTAATCAAATGCCGATATTCATAAATGTTCAAGTTAAGCTGTTGAACACCACAAAACCTTTTAGGAAAATTTCATGGGAATCAGTGTGAGGATTTTACAAAACTTCTATGGATCCACGTTAACCAGTGTTTCCTACCCAAGAAGTTATCCTTGAGTGATTGAGGGGTGAGGGGTCTAAATCAAAGAGTGGGGGAGATAACTCATCCGGTTGAGTATCTCATTGTGCTGAGGTCAAATGTAAATGAGAGTTTGGGTAGAAGTGAGCGGATTAAAAACAGAAAGAGGGTGTGAGAACAGAGTTAAAAGAATAAGAGAACTCTGCACCATCCATTTTCTGAGTCGGGAAGCCACATTACTGATTGGTTCACATTCTTTGGTGACCATTATTGAAACAGGCAGTCAGCCCATGCCAACTCTTGCTTTAACCCAACCAGCCACTCATTTCTTTCTTCACAAACGAATGTTTCATTTTTCTTGGGGACGCAACATATAATCTATCTGATCTTCACTCGGAAGGTCTAGATATTGAAAAAGAAGGAAGTTTGCCCCGCCTTCGCTCTTCATTCATGCACATTGAGTCCGTGGAAAATTGTTGTTGTCTCAACAGTTTACACACTTTGAGCCTATATTATTCATGCATATGTTGCTTTATTCTTTCTACACATGCACGTTCAGACAAGGAATATGTTTTCTTGTCATAACATGCATAGAATTTCCTTTGTGATTTTCGATGATTGAATGGAAGCCCTGGGGGAGTGAACATCAAAAAGCTCCTTTACAAAGTACATCCGTTGTACTAAGTGGCTCCGTGCTACTTACAGGTATTTTAACTGATTCATCTGTTGTTTCAGGGTTACCACTCTCTATTTATCTGAATTTTAAAAGATTCGGATAAATATCTTTTGGAATTGATGGTTATCAGATCAAGAAGGAGGAGAATGTTACTTGAGGTGAACAAAGTGCATGCTGGAATTGATAAAGGTTTTGATGACCATGATGCTTACAATCATCAAAAAGAGGGAGAAATAGTATATTGAAGAACAGGGGAATAATAATATCCTGAAAAAAAGAGAAATTTGTCAATGAAAGATTAAAGGGGAGAAATGATTTCTCAAAGTCAAGAAGATAATTCTGAGGTGTTTCGAGAAAGTTCGTTGTTCAATGTTCAGAGACAATTTCAAGATCGAAGAGATGAAGATACAGAGTTCAAGAAATCCCTCAATGTTTGAGTTCAAAGCTTCAAAGTTCAAAGCTACAAAGTTCAAAGCTGCAAATATCTAAAATTCGCGTTCAAGACTTGAAGACAATTTGTTGAAGATTGTATTGAAGAAGATTGACTTTACATTGTAAAAGACAAAGACTTTTGATGTGTTTGACTGAAGATTCTTCAAAGATGAGAGTTTAAAGACTATCAAAGCATCAAAGTTCAACGTGAACTTGCGAAGATTCAACTGTTTGAAGAGTGCCAAAGCTTCAAAGTTCAAAGCGGTCAAAGGTAAAGGTTTTGAAGATCAAGAGCTAAAGACTACTGCCATATTTTTTAAATCTTGAATCCAAAGGGGGAGATTGTTAGAGCATTATTGTATTCAAGATTTACTGTAAAGTCAATATCTGTAATAGTCTATGTTGCATTGTAAATGCCTTTATACCTTGTATGTTATGGGTATAAATAGGCATGTCTAGTTCATTAGCTAGTGACAATCTAGAACTTAGAGAAACACTTTTCAAGGATATGTCATTTGTACTTTGAAGTTCAATATATGGATGACAACTTTGCTCTCTAGATTCTCTCTACTTGTGATTATATTGTATTGCTAGATCTGGGATTTCACACATTAAGACCCTTCTGATTTACGATAGAACTTGCGGGTTCAATCGACATTTTGGAATTTGTGAGAAAACTGGAAAGTTTCATTCGACTTATAAACACTCGAGGCTCACACGTAAAGAAGGTAACTAAATCGCTCGAAAATTCTTTCTGAAAATACCAAAGGCATAAAAAGGAAATGATCTCCAGAATCACGTTATTTATATGGAAATATCATGTCAGAGCGGTCCAACGGATGGTCGACAGCTGTCCATCACCTCTTTGCATACCACCCCTCGATGAATGACACTTGTCCTTCAACGGTTCCACGTCCCCATGGTGTCACAACCGCTTCGCCTCCCTTGGTTCAAATTGAACCAAAACGGTTGGGATTCGACCAGATCCTCTCCCCGCGTGAAACGTGTCACCCCACTCAGTCAGGTTTAAAATTTGAATTTGATGCCAAAATTCAAATTTTAGGGGCAAACTGTTTGGGTAAAAATTCACACCTCACGACCTACGATAAAAAATACATATGACATTTATGTAAGACCATTCATGTATTAAGATAAGGTCCTGTAGATTATTTACAATTGTGTATTTCGTCGTATACTTCTGAGACGGTCGTAAGATCCATACGACTGACAACCGTGACTTAAGATGGTCGTACGACCATACTAACCGATTAACAGTCCACAACCATTTTCTTTGTTTCATCAATGCAGATCTAAGAGCAATCATTGCACAACGATCATAACAGACGGACTTTTAATGACAGTTAAAGACCCGACAACAGTTATGAACCAGTCATCAAGACACATTCAATGCTACCACAAGTTATATAAAGGCCTGCACCACACTTCAAACGGACACCTACGCATTCTACATTTCTACGCAACAGTGATAATCTGAGCATTCGAACACATACCACTTACGTAAGATACGCACGACAACAGATCATTTTGCATGACGACAATCTATTTCGTACGATTTATCGCACGACGCACTGCATTAGCTTACGATTAAGTTTACTTTTATTATTGTTGTAATCTATTGTACTCACGACACTTGTTACTATAGAACATCGCCCCGGTTTGGCGATCATAGTGCATTGTCGACTTCTCCAAGTCGGCCGCGGTTTTTTCCTTCGTTTGGGTTTTCCGCGTCACCAATTCCCCTGTCTTATTTACTTTCTATTTGTGATTGTGTTGATTGTCTTGAGATCCTTTTATTTAGTTGTTAATGCTCCACATCAACCTTAAGTTATCCTTTGGGTGATTTTTGGCATTAACAAGCTCGTTTCAGGATAGGGACAACTTAGAGGTATTTAGGTCTCTGGCCCAAATACCGTCTGTCGTCGGGTTGTACTCTCCCGACCAACTTCGATCGGCAGTGTATCTGAGGGGATATTCGTGTTGTATGAGTATCCTTTCAGGATGGGGTTTAGATGGCCGTTCTCTCCTCTCGCCAGGTCCTTCTTGAGCATGTTCGACATGTCCCTTGGTCAAGTTATGCCCCAGTTCTGGCGAGTTGTCCAAGTGATCGATCGGATCACGGCCGGATGGGAGGTACCGTCTAAAGGGTTATATAAGTTTGTAGAAGGGGGGGGGGGGGGGTTGAATACAAACACACAGATTTTTACTTTCTAAATTGTTTATTGACATAATCAAACAATTTACAACTTCTTGCGGAACAAGATTAAGGACTAAGCCTAATCTAAACAAGTTAAGAACACTAAGTTTCTTGCACTAGAAATAAGACAGAAAGGAGATAAGAATACTACGAATAATATTCTAACACTAAGAGAGAAAGAAGAAGATGGCCGAGAACTTCAATCCTGAAGTATGGTTCTTCTTATATACTGCATGCATTTAATGCATGGCAGTATTACTTTACACGTGGCAACAACTGATTGGTTGCATGGTTTGACCTTTGTAGACAACCTTAGTAGCCGCATGGTGTACAGTGTAGAATCAGAGTTTGTTGTACAATTCTGGATAGAAGGGATGTCCGTTCTGACAGATCGTACGGAGACGTGCAAGGGGGAAAGGCAAAAGTAACTTGTAGAGTAGACCTCATGATCAGCGTTCGTTGAACAGTACTTTATCAGCGAATGATAAAGCTCAGTGTTCGCTGAAGTCTTCTACTTGAAACTTCACGTAGAGTGGACAGGTCTTGCTTCGCTGATATCCACATCAGTTCATTAGTAGACTTGTCGCTGGTTCTTGGGCTTGATCTTCGACTTCAGCGTAGAACCTTTGTTGACGTGAAACTTGACTTCAAGGATCATAAGTAAACAATTAAACAATCAGCGATTACCAACAGTACTGAACAGGCTCAAAGCTTTATGGTGAACAGTGTTCGCTGAATATTAAACTTAAAGAGAAAGAGTTCCTATCAGCGGTACTGTAGAGTCATAATACTTATCAGCGATAGTAAAACTCTAATACATATTGTCTACTTACAATTTTCACTAAGTGTTTTAAAGGGTCATTATCAAATCACTGAGGGTTTGGATCAACAATCTCCCCCTATTTGATTATGACATAGCAACAAGGAAAATTGCTAAGTATGAAAACATAAGGATAAAAATAACTAATAAAATATTTATCCCTTTTATTGTTTTCTGTGATCTTTTCAGTACTGATGGAGTAAAGTACATTCGTTGAAATTTTTCATTAAACTTCGTATAAGGTTACAACGGGAAGTTGAAAAATTACAAGTACAACAAATAAATTTACAAGTACAAAAGATACAAGCTGATGAAGGATAGAGAAATTACAGGGAAATCCTATCAGCCATAAGGTTCTTCCTTAATGAGAAGTTCATCAAGGGTCTTTGTTGTAGGGATCATCTAGTCAGGGACAGTTTCTCCTTGATTTCTTCTTTCTTGTGCTTCGTTGAAGATCAGTGGCTTGAGATATCGTGCCTGAAGATCGCGTCTGAATTCACACCAGTAGATGAGATCCCTAAGATATTCAATGGGAGTGATGGGAAGCTCAGAGATGCGTTGAAAGCGTTGTCGTCCATCATAGTCATGAAAGAATATCCCATAAGGTTCGCTTATGACTTTTCCCGGAATGAATCGTTCACCAAGAGGCAGAGAGGTGTCAAGCGCTGAGAGGTCAGGTTCAGGACCAAGTACTTTATCGTGTGAGAAACCAATACCTGTTTCGTTCCGGATAGGATGACCTGAATCTGAGGGTTTTGACTTTTTCTTCTGTCAGAGGCCCTTCTTTGTTGAGTTGCAAGAGGAGTGGGAGGAGGAATATCCACAACAGAAGACACCAAGTCGATCTGTCGAATTGTAAGTTTCTCGACATGATCCTTGTATTTAGAACGTGACATCTGAATGGCTATTCTGATCTCCAACCATTCAGAGAGACTATACTTCGTGATAGCCTCAGCATAGAAGGATTTCGTGGTACTGTTCTCTCTGAATATCTCGACCTCAACAATTGGAACTTTGATGGTCGATCTTCCAGTGATGTGTACCTTATTAATTCTGGCAGCCCGATATCGAAAGTGTACTTTCTCTTTGCACCATTTGAAGGTAGATTGAGATACCTTGCTCTTTTCTTCAATAATCTTCTGGCCGTCTTCCCACAACTGACGTTGGACTTCGATGGGAGTTCTTTTCAGTGCGGGGTCTTTCACCGATTGTTGGGCAAGCTGAATGGCGAGAGCCTTATCTTTTTCTTCAGCTTCCTTTCTTTCGGCGAGCAATCTTTCAGCTCTGAGGTGATCAGTGAATTCTTTCCTTGATAGTCTGAACTTTTTAGGCACAGGAACTTTGTCACGAGGAAGGATGATTCGCTGATCTTCGAACTTCTTGATTATTTCTTCTCTCCTTTTCTGATCCTATTCACTTAGCTTTTGAGGAGCTAAGGAAGGTCTGTTTTTGTGAGAGATAAGTTGTTCTTCAGGTTCATCAGTCTCAGTGATTAAATCCAAGACCGGGATTATTTCTTCAGCTCTTGTGGCTGGGATTATTGTTGGTGCAACAGTGGGGACTTCAGCTAGATCCTCAAGGAGGGGAGAGGACTAGCTGAAACACAACGATCGTTTAATTAAGATCATGGGAAGAAAGAGATAGAGAAAAGAATATGGTTAAGTGTATAGAGGTTTTATGGAGAGGAGAACTGAGATAGAGAAGGGATAGAGGAGGGATACAGTGTAAGGGAAGAGGAGATATTGTACCTGACAAACTGGCTTTATCTGAAGGACGGCCAGATTGCCTTCTGCAGCGAGACCTTTGTTTTTGCCTTTATCAGCTTCAGACGCTGCAGGTTTTGTCTTTGTCGTCTCCGCTGAAGGTTTCTTTATCATGACCCCTTTTTGAGCTGGGGCTTTTACGACACGCTGGACTAAGAAGAAAGAGTCATCATCATCGTTTTTATGAGTTGATGATGGTTCTTCATCAGAGATGCCGACAACTTCATCGTCTTCAGCTTCTTCTTCATCAGATTCGCCCTCGTCGGCATAAGGTTCGGTAACATCAGCAACAACTTCCTTATGTTCCTCTTCGAGATGCTCCCCCTCAGATACAGAGGGAGGTTTCTCGGTTCCCTCAGGGTTTTCAACTCCCTAAGGTTTACCAGTGGAAGTAGCAGCAGCAGCAGCAGTTTCATTTGTCTCCCTCTCAGCATTAAGGGGAAGACCTTCGTCGTTCTTCTCCCCCTCTTCCTCATGATGAGGAGGGGAGGTAATTTGAACGTCAGCGACAGCAGCATGAGAGTCACTGTCTTCTAGGCCATTGATTCCCATGGAGGTTTCAATCACTGCTATTCTGTCTTCTAGGCCAGAAATGGCAGGATTGAGGCTTTGAAGGTCCTCTCGATCAGCCTGAGTGAAGTGCGAAGGAATGCCTATTGGAGCGTTCAGGCAATCGAGGACTTGCTGAAGGATATCTTTCACTGAGGAGACCTCACCCTTGAGAGTTACCATCTCTGTCTTCAGTGATGTGACTTCACTGGAAAGAGTGGCGAAGTTTGTTGTGAGGGTGGTGTTGGTGAGGTTGAGATCATTGACGATTGTGGAGTTGGTGGAGAGAGTAGTAGCAAACTGAGCAATGCTACCATCCACCTTTTCTGTATCAGTGCTAGAGGCTTTCTTTGCAACCTCTGTTGTCAGCGTCTTTAGATATTTTCCAGCGTCTGTAACCGCTGAAGAGTTAGTGGAGAGAGTGGTGTTGTAAGATTCCACCTTTGTGACCAGATCTTTCAGGGAGTTGTTGATATCTCCCGAATTAGGACCTGAAAAAGTTATTAACTTATGAACAGAGGAAAGCTCA
Source organism: Saussurea involucrata (assembly GCA_033807775.1). Lineage (NCBI taxonomy): Eukaryota > Viridiplantae > Streptophyta > Magnoliopsida > Asterales > Asteraceae > Saussurea > Saussurea involucrata. The sequence continues at coordinate 52,418,974 of CM066312.1, read as the reverse complement.
GAAATTTGGGGTTGTGAGAGAGGAGTGTTTGGAGTTATGTGTATACCTGCGGGATGGTTGACGAAGTCCTCGAAGTTTCGATGACCTGTAAACATTTCCATGTCATCTTCTAGTGTACCTTTATGCTGGGAAGTTTCCGCAGGTTCTGTAGATTGACCTATCATCCTCTGAAGATGTTCAGCAGTAGTATCGCTGAGGATGACGTTTGTTGAAGAGAATGGGGGGAATATTGGTGGAGTGTCCAAAGAAAGAGTGGGAGGAGTGAAGGATGAGAAGATTAGTTGGGTGCGGAGTTCAGCGTTGGATCCGCTGATGAATAGTTCTTCAGTCCTTAGAAGGTCTGGAGGAGAGGGGTTATGTTCCAAGTTTATAACCTCAGCGTTTAGAGACGCTGAAGTTGGGATGGAAGGGGTGGCTTGAGCAGCTGTGGCAGAGCGTACCACGAAACTATCCAGCGACTCTTGAATAAGATGAGTCGAGGAGTCTTCAGCCATTGATGGCTTGGAGGGTTGCTCCTTGGTTTTCTTGATCCTTTCGGATTCAAGTTGGGTAGTAGAGTGTTTCCTTTTACGAGAAGGAGTGGAGGGTGCAGCCTGGGTATCAGCGGTGGGGATTTCCGCTGAAGTAGTTGTATAAATAGAAGAAGGAGGATTGAGAAGAGATAAGAGAGTAGAGAGACGTACCTCGTTTGGCATGGGGCTGTAGTCGAGCACCTTAGGGCCAACCTGAGAGAGTCTCATATCACCCTCTTTTGGGTATTTATCCCCGAGTCCTCTTAGAAAGACGGCGCTGATGAACCGGGGGTATGGAACGCAAGTTGGTCTATCAGCCATGTCCACTATGAACGCAAGATCGTCGTAAATGATCGAGGCCCAGTCAACATGGAGACCTTTCAGCAGTGCATAGCCCATTGCTTGCTGAGGTTGAGCGGCTTGATCAGAGGAGCCAGTTTTCGCTATCATGCAGCTTATCAAGTGGGAGAAGATGAAGTTCATTTCGCTTGGCATCTTGGACTTCTTGATTGCGGCCAGCTTCTTCTCAGGTTGTTCATTTCTCCCTGAGTCCCAAACGTACTTCATTGCATCAAAAAATGCAATGATTGTTTCCCTATCAGCATGTTTCTTGGGGTTTAGGAGAGAAACAAAGGGTTTTTCTTTGGTAGCGACAGGAAGGTTCAGTGCACGCCTGATAATGGCAGGGTTGATTTTGGTTGTGCCAAATTTGGTGTCACAGAGGATGGTATCAACGAGTTTCGTCGGGTCTTTGACAGAGGGTACCTGAGCTCGTTTGGCAGTATACCAGAACTAAGATAAGAGGAATTTATGAGCAGGGGGTACGAAAGTTAGGGCTTTAGATAAGCAGCACGTTTTGAGAAAATTCACAGCATCATCCAGATATGTGACTTGCTTTCGCGGAGGAAAGTCGAAAAGCGCATAGTGGTTGTTGTGTTGGAATGTAACCTTATCAAGTTTGAACTTGACCTGAGGAGCCTTGGTGAGAGTCAGTTTCTCAGCAGTAGTGGGGGTTTTAGCAGAAGGAGCTTCAGAGGTTGCCATTTCTGTGTAACACAAGTAACCACAAAGAAAATGAACAAAAATGTCTTAATGTGGAAAGATTTTCCAAACAGATATTTTTTGAATTTTGTCCATTTCATTCAGACAAAAGATGTCTTAATGAAGATTATGGTTTTCCTAGTTTGACGAAAAGAGACAAAAACCAGTGAATGACTTGTTTTCCAGTTTCCTCTTTTAAAGAAAAAGGATTCTGGAAAAAACATATTAAGAACAAGTTTAAGATATTGTTTTAAACTTGAAGAACAACCATGAAGGTTGTGTTCATAAAATATTGAAAAGAGAATGATTTAATTTTAAAAAGTTCTTTTGTTTGATCTTTTGAAAACAAAGACAAGATCAGAAACAAGTTAAAACAGGTAAATAATAAGAATATTAACCTTGTTGTCGAAGAAGAAGATGAACAGTTTCTGGAAACTTGAGTTCAAAATGCAACAGTAATTCTTTTCTTGAAGAAGAAGTTGTTCGCGTAAAGGTAAAATATAAACTCGAATGGGTTTATATAGTGAGAATAGAGAGAGAAAAACTTGAGCGGGAAAAGTTTTTCATCATGACACGGACACGTGTTTGCATTTGATTGGATGGAAAATGAAACGTGCAAACGTGTGTCAGAAAAAGAACATGCCAGGGTTTATCCGTTTGATTAAGTCACAAACGCCCTTTCATATTTTAGGATGTCTCTGAGGTTTTTGAAGACTCAGGGACATTTTGAAAACATGAAACACTGAATAGAAATATCAGTGTTATTTTTAGAAATTTCAAAGTATCGCTGATAAAGAAGAGATATTCAGCGATGCAATTTGTTTTGAAATCTTGCATTCACATGCGAACGTCAGCGAGTAAAGAGTGAACATACCTTGATATCAGCGAAAGAATTTTGTTCAGAGATAATATGATAGAATTGGTTATACAAGTTGGTTTTATCCTGTCGCTGATCAAATGCGAACCGCTGAAGATTTTATTCTTCAAAGTTCAGCATTCCAAGCTCGCTGATGAGAAAGTTAAATCTTGTCTCATCAAGAGGTTTGGTGAACAGATCAGCTAACTGAAAGTCAATTGGGATAAAGTGAAGTTCGATATCACCATTCATCACATGATCTCTGATAAAATGATACCTGATTTCGATGTGTTTGGGCTTTGAGTGTAGCACTGGATTGTTGGCTATAGCAATGGCACTAGTGCTGTCGCAATAGATTGGAATTTTCGAGAGCTGAAGGTCATAGTCCAGTAGTTGATTTCTCATCCACAAGACCTGAGAACAACAGCTTCCAGCGGCTACGTACTCACCTTCAGCGGTTGATGTGGACACTGAGTTTTGCTTTTTACTTGTCCAACTCACCAGCTTTCCACCCAGGAGCTGATAGCCTCCTGTGGTGTTTTTCCTATCCAATTTGCAACCTGCAAAATCACTATCTGAATAGGCGAATAGATCAAACCTTGAGTCTTTGGGATACCAAAGACCTAGGTTGGGAGTACCCTTAAGGTAACGAAAGATTCTCTTTACAGTTATCATATGAGATTCCTTAGGTTCAGCTTGATATCGTGTACATAAACAAGTTGCATACATAATATCAGGTCGGCTAGCTGTAAGATATAGGAGAGAGCCGATCATCCCACGGTACGTTGTGACATTAACAGGGGTTCCATAAGAATCCTTGTTTAGTGTCAGCGGCGGTGCCATAGGGGTTTTCATAGCTGAACTCTGAGTTAAAACAAATTTCTTCAGCATATCTTTAACATACTTTCCCTGATTAATGAAAGTTCCTTTTTCATTTTGCTTTATTTGAAGACCAAGGAAATATGTTAGCTCACCCATCATACTCATTTTATACTCTGCTTTCATCCTTTCAGAGAAACGAGCACAAAGGTCAGGGTTAGTAGAACAAAATATAATGTCATCAACGTATATCTGAACGAGAATGATATGACCTTTTACTTTCCTGAAAAATAGGGTTTTATCAATTTTACCACGCTCAAATTTTTCTATATGGAGATAGGTAGAGTGAGTGTCATACCATGCACAAGGAGCTTGCTTTAAGCCATAAAGTGCCTTATCCAGTTTATAAACATAGAGTGTCATACCATGCACGAGGATGCTTAGGATCTAAGAATCCTAGAGGTTGTTCCACGTAGACTTCTTCATTCAGCTTTCCATTTAGGAACGCTGACTTAACATCCATTTGATAAACTTTGTAGTCTTTGTGTACAGCGTAAGCTAAGAATAGACGAATAGCTTCTAGTCTTGCCACTGGGGTGAATGTTTCATCGTAATCTATACCTTCCTCTTGTCTGTATCCTTGAGCAACAAGTCGAGCCTTGTTGCGGGTTACAGTTCCATGTTCATCCAATTTGTTTCGATAGACCTATTTAGTGCCTATCACTGACTTGTCGGATGAACGAGAAACAAGCTTCCAAACTTTCTTTCTTTCAAATTAAGTCAACTCTTCTTGCATAGCACTGACCCAGTTTGGATCTTGGAGGGCGTCATTTGTTTTCTTTGGTTCAATCACAGAAATAAAGTTAACAAATAAACAAATATTACCTGCACTTCGTCGAGTCTGAACACCAGCGTTTGGATCACCAAGAATTTGTTCAATAGGGTGATTGATAGTCCATCGCTGAGCCGGAGCTTGATTTGCTGACTCAACTTGAACTGGAGGGGCTGAAGATGAGGCTTCAGCAACTTCTGGTATATCAGCCAAGAGAGGAAGAGGTGCAGATAGCATTTCATTAACTGATTGCTGAGAAGTAGATGGTATGTCTGAGACATTAGGTTCAGAGGCAGGCATAGTGTTTAAAGGAATAGCTGAGACCCATGATGTTTTAGCTTCACTATTCTGTATGTTTGGGATGATAGTAGGACAATCATCTTCAACGGGATGAGTATGAGGAGTGGGAATTTCTTCTGAATCACCAAGATGAGAAAACATCCATTGATTCAGTTCTTCAGTATCAGCAGAAGGTTTAGAATTCGCTGAACGGGATTCGTCGAAGGTGACTTGAATAGTTTCTTCAACAGTCTGGCTTCTTCGATTGAAGACTCTGAAGGCTTTGGAGATTGAAGAATATCCAAGAAAGATTCCATCATCAGCCTTAGGATCAAACTTTCCAAGGGCATCTCTGTTATTCAGTATGAAACACTAACATCCAAAGATGTGAATAAAGCTAATTCAAGGCTTTCTTCCATGAAAAAGTTCATAGGCTGTCTTTTTGAATCTTTTGACTATCAGCGACCTGTTTTGCGTAAAACAAGCAGTGTTGATACCTTCTGCCCAAAACTGGGTAGGCAATTGAGAATCGTTGAGCATTGAACGTGCGGCTTCAATGATAGTTCTATTTCTCCTTTCAGCGACTCCATTTTGTTGCGGTGTTCTCACTGAAGAGAAGTTGTGAGAAATACCCTTACTTTCAAAGAAGGAATCAAGAGAACTGTTTTTGAATTCAGTCCCATGATCACTCCTTATTTAGCGAACGGTCATGTTGTTCAGGACTTCCATTTTCCTGACAAAGGTGATGAGTTCTTCAGGGGTGTCACTCTTAGAACGGAGAAACATTACCCAGGTATAGCGAGAGAATTCATCAACTATGACCAGTGTATATTTCTTTCCAGCGATAGATTGTTTGTTAACAGGGCCAAACAAATCCATATGGAGAAGTTGTAGAGGATATGACACTGAGGAAACTTTCTTTGACTTGAAGCTTGCTTTGGTCTGCTTGCCTTTCTCACACGCTGAACATAAGGACTCCTTGGCGTATGAGTGTTGAGGTAGACCACTGACTAACTCTTTAGAAGAAAGAGTATTCAGTGTCTTGAAGTTGAGATGGGAGAGCCTCTTATGCCATAACCAGTTGGCGTAAGATGAGGCTTTTGAGAAGAAACAGGAGTTCTCAGTGGTTGTAGAGTCCATGTTTATAACGTAAACATTTTCCATACGATAACCGCTGAGAGCTATCTTTTCCTTTTTGTCAGTGACAAGGCAGGATTCCTTAGTGAAAATCACTTTGTTATCCTTGTCACATAGTGGACTTATGCTTAGAAGATTATGCTTCAGTCCTTCAACATATGAAACTCTTCCAAAGGTGGTTTTACCATTAGATAGTTTGACTTGGGCACCCATTTCATCATGTGTACACACTTGTCAGTGGGTGTAGAGGAGGTGGAAGGTTCAGCAGTCTTCGCAGCATTTGAAGATTCAGCTTTGTCAGTCTTCACTTTGGTTAATTTCTTAACCTCAGTGGTCTTCTTTGCCTTGGGGGCAATAATCTTCACCTTAGCTAACTCTTCAGCCTTGGTGGCTGTGGGGCACTTACTAGCAATATGATTTGTAAGTCCACAGTGATAACATTTCCTATAACTAAAATTAGTTTTAGGACCATTTGCATGCTGAGCCGTAAATTTTAAATGAGCAGGGCCAGCACCAAGTATACCTTTTGCATTGGAAATAGGAGGAACTATCAGTTCTTCAAATTTCTTACCAATAATATCCACTTTGAGTCTATGCGTAGATCGCTGAATAAATCCAGGGATCTTATTCTTAAACGTAGAGGGATAAGTCACTGAAGCTTTAGAAGCATTCAACTTAGGTACAAAGGTATCCTTCTGAGGTTTTGGATAAACAATTTTCTCTTTACCTTTAGAAGTTAAGGTAGAGATTTCCTCAGGGATAGGAGGTTTTGAAGAGTGTTGATCCAAACCCTCAGTGATTTGATAATGACCCTCTCTTAAATACTTAGTGAAAATTGTAAGTAAACAATATGTATCAGAGTTTTACTATCGCTGATAAGTACTAAGATCTTCCAGTACCGCTGATAGGAACTCTCGCTCTTTAAGTTAAACTTTCAGCGAAACTGTTCACCATAAATGCTCTGAGTCTGTTCAGTCATTATGATGATCGCTGATAAGTTAGTTGTTTACTTATGATCCCTGAAGACAAGTTTCACGTAAACAAAGGTTCTACGCTGAAGTCGAAGATCAAGCTCAAGAACCAGCGACAAATCTCCTAATGAACTGATGCGGATCAGCGAAGACTCAGATTTGTCCACTCAACGTGAAGTATCAAGTTCAAGACTTCAGCTATCGCTGAACTTTATCATCTGCTGAATAGTAAATGATAATCGCTGAATCAACGAAAGCTGATCATGAAATCCTCCGTACAAAGTACTTTTGTCTTAACCACCCTTGCACGACTCCGTACGAAATGTCAGAAAAGAACCTCCGACTGTCTGAAATCGTACAACCACTCTGATACTACACTGTTCATCCATACGGCTACTAAGGTTGTCAACAAAGGTCAATGACATGCAACCAACCAGCTGATGACACGTGTAAAGTATATACTGACTTGCATTAAATGCATGCAGTATATAAAGAGATGAACTCACTTCATTTTGAAGTAACTTGCTAACTCTGGACAAGTTCATATCTCTTATCTCAAGATAGGTTATTATTAGTAATTTCCTTATCTTTCTTAGTGCAAGAAACCTTAGTGTTCCAACTTGTTTAGATTTAGGTTTATCCTTAATCTTGTCTCCGCAACAAGCTGTAAATTGTTAATGATTTATCAATAAACAATTTAGAAAAGTAAAATCTGTGTGTTTGTATTCAACCCCCCCCCCCCCCCCCCCTTCTACAAACTTGTATAGGCCTTCGGGACCAACAAGTGGTATCAGAGCGGATTTGTTTAATCTCATAAACAAGATCTAATCTAAGATATTTTTCTTCCTTGCTATTATCTGAAAATGGCCAACACAAACACACATTATATAGACAATGGTTCTCTTGCAAAACCCCCTAGATTTTCTAGAGACAACTTCAACTTGTGGAAAAATAGGATGACACTCTTCTTAGAAGCTGTAGACCCTACTATGACTTACTATCTTGAAAACGGACCACACATCCCTGTAACAATTGATCCTTTAGTTCCAGCCACTGCAACTAGAGCTGCTATTCCAGAAAGGCTGATTCCAAAGGAAATACACATGTGGACCGATGAAGATAAGAAGAAAGTGGCTATAGATACAAAAGCCAGATCCATACTATCCATGGCCCTTCCTGACGAAGTCTACCATTCCGTCATGAACCTGAAGTCATCAAAAGCCATGTGGGACACAATATGTGTTCAGTATGAAGGAACGTCTGAAGTCCAGGACTCAAGAAAGATCAACCTGGTAAGACAATATGAAAGCTTCATTTCTGGTAAGAATGAAACTCTCTATGAAGTTCACCAACGTTTTAATTGTTTAATTATAGATCTAAAAACTGTTGGTAAGGAATATTCTAACTTTGAAGTGCTGACAAAGTTTCTAGAATGTTTACCTGAAAGCTGGGACAATTATTCCATGTGTCTCAAGCTGTCAAAGGATCTTAAATCAATGACCCTTTCAACCTTATATGGTACATTGCTGAATCATGAGCAATCTAGCCATCTTAAGAAGAATCTTGTAAAAGATTCCAAAAGCACTCCTGTTGCTTTAATCTCAGAAGAACCTTCTACTCAGCGACCCTCGGTCACTATCACTGAGTTAGAGAGTAACTCTGAAAGGTCATCAGACTCTGATATTTCAGATGATGATGAATCCTTGGCTCTCCTAACTAAAAAGTTCAGGAGATTCGCCAAGAAGAAAATGTTTAGAAAGAACAAACCTCTTTCCATAACTGACAAGCCTAAATCATCAGCTTTTGTTGATAAGGCTACTGCTACTTGTTTCAACTGCGAAAAGACAGGTCATTTCGCTAATGAGTGCAGGTCAAAGAAAGTCATGAGACCTTCAACTTTCTCAAAGAAAAACTTTGTTCCAAGGAATAAAGATGACAAATACTCAAAGCTGAAGGAGAAGTATGCAAAGCTGAAAAGTTTTAAGAAGAAAGGAAAAGGCCTGATGGCTGACTATGATTGGGATGCTTCTGATGAAGAAGCATCATCATCTGACTCTGAAGATGATGAAGCAAATCAATGTCTCATGGCCAAGATTGAAGAAGAGGAAGAAAGTTCAGACATTCCCTCCACTTCAACATCTGCCATTCAGGTATCACCTTCTTTCTTTACCAATATTGCAAATATTGATGAAGCTGATAGTCTCCGTAAGATCGATCTCTTGACTAGAAGTTTATACGAAGCCATGAACGGCAAAACTGTGGTTGAAAACCAAAATCTTGATCTCGCTGAAAAGCTTAAAAACTGCCACCTTCAAATAGAAAAGCTTTCTAAAATTGAAGATGATTTTAAAGATCAAGTCTATTTAAATCAGCTAGTCAAAATCGAACGAGCAGAAGCTATCGCTGCATTAAAAGCTGAACAAGCTACTGTTGAAGGATGGTGTAATTCTTCAACAAAGATCACTGAGATAATTAAGGCTCAGATTCCTCTGAGTGATAAACGTGGTCTGGGTTATAAATATGATACTCCAAAACCAACCACTGAACGTTCAATGCTTAAATTTGGAACGTTCGTATCCTCAGTCGCTGGCATTTCATCATCTCAGTACTCCTCGCCCATTACACCAATCCCTGAGGAAACTCCTACCTCCTCAAAAGGTAAGGAGAAAATGGTTTATTCAAAACCTACCTCTGTCTCTAAAGACAAAGGTAAAGGAATTGTTATTTATCAAAATCCTCAGAAGGGTACCTTAGTACCAAAGCTGAATGCTTCTAAAGCCTAAGTGACCAACCCCTCTGGATCTAGAAAGCTGATCTCTGGATCTATTCAGCGATCTACTCCTAGACTCAGAGTGGATGTCCTTGGTAAGAAATCTGAAGAACTGAATGTTCATCCCATTTCTAAAGCAAATAGCTTACTTGGTGCTGGCACTTCTAATTCAAAATTAAAAGCTCAGCATACAAGTGGTCCTAGAACTATTTTTAGTTATAGGAAATGTTATCACTGTGGACTTACCGATCATATTGCTAGTAAGTGCCCCACAGCCACCAAAGCTGAAAAAATAGCTAAGGTGAAGATTGCCCCCAAGGCAAAGAGGACCAACACCGATGCAAATCAGGTCAAGGTGACTCCTACCACTGAGGTTAAGAAATTAACCAAAGTGAAGAAAGACAAAGCTGAATCTTCAAATGCTGCGAAGACCGCTGAACCTTCCATTCCAACTACTTCCACTGACAAACGTGTATACATGGTTAAGTGGGTACCTAAGAAAAACTAATATTCCTTTGTATTGCAGGTTAAGAAGGGTATCTGGTATCTCGATAGCGGATGCTCTAAACACATGACTGGAAAGAAAAACATGTTCGCTGAATACAAGGAAGAGAAGGGTCCCTCTGTGACTTTCGGTGGAAATGGAAAAGGACACACCCGAGGGTATGGTGTACTTTCAAATGGTACAACCTCCTTCAGTAGAGTCGCATATGTTGAAGGGATGAAGCATAATCTTCTGAGCATCAGTCAGCTTTGCGACATGGATAACAAAATGATTTTCACTAAGGAATCCTGCTTTGTCTCTGACAAAAAGGAGAAGATAGCTCTCAGCGGTTATCGTTTGGAAAATGTTTATGTAATAAACATGGACTCAACAACCACTGAGAACTCCTGTTTCTTCTCAAAGGCATCTTCTGATGTTAACTGGCTATGGCACAAGAGGCTCTCACATCTAAATTTCAAGACACTGAATACTCTTTCCTCCAAAGAGTTAGTCACTGGTCTACCTCAGCATTCATACGCCAAAGAGTCTTTATGTTCAGCGTGTGAAAAAGGGAAGCAAACCAAGGCAAGCTTCAAGTCAAAGCAAGTCTCCTCAGTGTCATCTCCTCTACAACTACTCCATATGGATTTGTTTGGCCCCGTTAACAAACAATCCATCGCTGGAAAGAAATATACGCTGGTCATAGTTGATGAATTCTTTCGTTACACATGGGTAATGTTTCTCCGTTCTAAGTGTGACACCCCTGAAGAACTCATCACCTTTGTTCGGAAGATGGAAACTCTGAACAATATGACTGTTCGCTCAATAAGGAGTGATCATGGAACTGAATTCAAAAACAGTTCTCTTGATTCCTTCCTTGAGAGTAAGGGTATTTCTCACAACTTTTCGTCAGTGAGAACACCACAACAAAATGGAGTCGCTGAAAGAAGAAATAGAACAATTATTGAAGCTGCACGTTCAATGCTCAGCGATTCTCACCTGCCTACTCAGTTTTGGGCAGAAGCTGTCAACACTGCTTGCTTTACGCAAAACAGGTCGCTGATAGTTAAAAGATTCAAAAAGACAGCCTATGAACTCCTTCATGGGAGAAAGCCTTCAATCAGCTTTCTTCACATCTTTGGATGTCAGTGTTTCATACTGAACAACAGAGATGCCCTTGGAAAGTTTGATCCTAAGGCTGATGATGGAATCTTTCTTGGATACTCCTTAGTCTCCAAAGCCTTCAGAGTCTTCAACCGTAGAAGACAAACTGTAGAAGAAACTATTCACGTCACGTTTGACGAATCCCGTTCAGCGAACTCTAAACCGTCCGCTGATACTGAAGAACTGAATCAATGGATGTTTTCTCATCTTGGTGATTCAGAAGAAGTTCCCACTCCTCATGCTCACATCGTAGAAAATGATGGTCCTCCTATCATTCCAGATATGCAGAATAGTGAAGCTGAAACATCTTGGGTCTCAGCTGTGCCTATAAACACTATACCCGCAGTTGATCCAAATGTCTCAGAAATTCCGTCTATTTCTCAGCAATCAGTGAATGAAATGACAAATGCAAACATTCCTCTCTTAGCTGATAATCCAGAAGTAGCTGAAGCCTCATCTTCAGTTTCTCCAGTTCAGACTGAATCAGCGACGTATGCTCCGGCTCAGCGATGGACTGTAAATCACCCAATCGATCAAATTCATGGTGATCCCAACGCTGGTATTCAGACTCGTAGAAGTGCAGGTAATATTGGTTTATTTGTTAACTTTATTTCTCTAACTGAACCAAAGAAAATAGATGATGCCCTCAGAGATCCAAACTGGGTCAGCGCTATGCAAGAAGAGCTGACTGAATTCGAAAGAAACAAAGTTTGGAAACTCGTTCGTAGACCAACGGACAAAACGGTGATAGGCACTAAATGGGTCTATCGAAACAAGTTGGACGAACATGGTACTGTAACTCGCAACAAAGCTCGTCTTGTTGCTCAGGGATACAGACAAGAGGAAGGCATAGATTATGACGAAACTTTTGCTCCAGTAGCAAGACTCGAATCTATTCGTCTTTTCTTAGCATATGCTGTACACAAAAACTTCACTGTACATCAGATGAATGTTAAGTCAGCGTTTCTGAATGGAAAGCTGAATGAAGAAGTGTATGTGGAACAACCTCCAGGATTCTCAGATCCTAAGCGTCCAGGTTATGTTTATAAACTGGACAAGGCACTTTATGGCTTAAAACAAGCTCCTCGTGCATGGTATGATACTCTCTCTACTTATCTCCATATTGAACAATTTGAGAGAGGTAAGATTGACAAAACTCTATTTTTTAGAAAAGTGAAAGGTCATATCATTTTAGTTCAAATATATGTTGATGATATTATATTTGGTTCTACTAACCCTGAGCTTTGTACTCGTTTCGCTGATAGAATGAAAGATGAGTATAAAATGAGCATGATGGATGAACTAACATATTTCCTTGGTCTTCAGATTAAGCAAACTGAAAAAGGAACTTTCATTAATCAGGGAAAATATGTTAAAGATATGCTGAAGAAATTCGACTTAACTGAAAGTTCAGCTATGAAAACCCCTATGGCACCTCCGCTGACACTTGATAAGGACACAAAAGGTGTTCCTGTCAATGTCACGCTGTACTGTGGGATGATCGGCTCACTATTGTATCTTACAGCTAGCCGACCCGATATTATGTTTGCAACATGCTTGTGTGCACGATATCAAGCTGAACCTAAGATATCTCATATGAAAGCTGTAAAGCGAATCTTTCGATATCTTAAGGGTACATCGAATCTAGGCCTTTGGTATCCCAAAGACTCAGGATTCGATCTAACCGCCTATTCAGACAGTGATTTTGCAGGTTGCAAAATGGATAGGAAAAGCACCACATGAGGATGTCAGCTCCTGGGTGGAAAGCTGGTAAGTTGGACAAGTAAGAAGCAAAACTCAGTGTCCACTTCCACAGCCGAAGCTGAATATGTAGCCGCTGGAAGCTGTTGTTCTCAAGTCTTGTGGATGAGAAATCAGCTACTAGACTATGATCTTCAGCTCTCCAAAATTCCAATCTATTACGACAGCACAAGTGCCATCGCTATAGCAAACAATCCTGTGCTACACTCAAAGACAAAACACATAGAAATCAGATATCATTTTATCAGAGATCATGTGATGAATGGTGATATAGAACTTCATTTTATCCCAACTGATTATCAGTTAGCTGATTTATTTACCAAACCTCTTGATGAGACAAGATTCAACTTTCTCATCAGCGAGCTTGGAATGCTGAACTTTGAAGGGTAAAATCTTCAGCGGTTCACATTAATCAGCGAAAGGATAAAATCAACTCGTATAACCTATTCAATCATCTTCTCTCTGAATAAACTTGGTTAAACTGATATCCAGGTATGTTTTCTCTCTCTGACAAACGCATGAAAATGCAAGATTTCAAAAACAAATGCATCGCTGAATATCTCTTCCTTAACAGCGATATTTTGAAAATTCTTAAAACCTTCACTGATATCTTCTATTCAGTGCTTCATGTTTTTCAAAAGAGTCCCTGAGTTTTTCAAAACCTCAGAGACATCCTAAAAGAATGTGAAAGCACAGTTGTGACGTCATTGCAACGGATAACACCAGACACGATTTCTTTCTGACACACGTTTGCACGTTTCGCTCAAACTTCCAATCAAATGCAACCACGTGTCCGTGTCATGATGAAAACCTTTTCCCGCTCAAGGTTTTCTCTCTCTAAAACTCCATATATAAACAACTATTGGTTTATATTTGTTTTTTACGCGAACATTCTTCCTCCACAAGAAAGAAATTACTGTTGCATTTGTGCTCTCAAATCTTCAAATAACTGTTCATCATCTTCTTCATCAAAACTTCAAGGTTAATATGTTCTTATTTTTCAAATGCAGATAACTTGTTTCTGATCTTATCTATGTTTTAAACAAGATCAAACAAAAGAACTTAAAAATAAAATCATTTTCTTTCATGGTTTTATGAACACAACCATTTCATGGTTGTTCTTCAAGTTTTAAATCTAAATCTTAAACTTGTTCTTCATTCGTATCCAGTTTTTCTTTTGAAACTGGAATACAAGAATTTATGGGTTTTACATTTCGTTTCAAAATCATGAAAAACCCTAATCTTCATTAAGAAATTTATGCCTGAATGAAATGGACAAAATTCGAACAATCTTAATGGAAATTCTTTCCATACTAAGACAATTCTTATTTGTTAACATCTTTGGTTGAACTGATAATACAGAGAAATGGCATCTTCAAAGATCAATGTCACCGCTGAGTCCATCTCCGCTGACTCTGAGGAAGTGGACATCATCAAAGCCCCTCAGGTTAAGTTCAAGCTGGATCAACTAGATTGGACTAATGTCAACAACCTCTCTGCGCTTCTCGAGTTTCCTCCTCGAAAGCAAGTCACACATCTGGATGATGTTGTGAATTTCCTGAAACACTGCTGCATTTCAACAGCCCTGACCATCACTCCTCCCGCAAGTCAGCTACTACTATCCCAATTCTGGTACTCTGCCAGACACACTCAGCTACCCTCCGCCAAAGATGCATCCAAAACCATCGATTGCATACTCAGCGATACTGAGTATGGTACAATTAAGATAACCCCCGCTATCATACGAAAAGCCCTGAACTTTCCCAATGCCACCAAAGAAAAACCCTTCGTTCCATTCCCTGACCATAAGAAGCAAGCTGACAAAGATGCCATCATTGCTTTTCTCGACACAATGGGTTACATCTGGGACATTGGAAGGGACAAGAAGCCCGAGAAGAAGCTGATGCGGATAAAGAAGTCCAAAATGCCCAGCGAGATGAATTTCATCTTTGCTCACCTGATCAGCTGCATGATAGCGAAGTCCGGCTCTTCTGATCAAGCCGCACAACCTACGCAAGCTATGGGATACGCACTGCTGAAAGGTCTAAACATTGACTGGGCCTCTATTATATATGATGACCTAGTACAACGGGTGGATTCTGACGCTGACCGACCAGCATGGGTTCCTTACCCAAGATTCATCAGCGCCATCTTCCAATATGGCCTGAAGGACAGCTATCCTGAAGAGGGTGACCTGAAACTTTCTCAGGTTGGCCCTAAGGTGCTCGATTTCAAACCTGTCTCCAACGAGGTACGTCTCTCTACTCTTCTCACTCTTCTAAATTCTCCGCTTTCTGTGGCTCCTTCAGCGACAATACCCATCGCTGATACCAAGGCCACAAAACCCTCTCCTTCTAAGAAAAGGAAACTCTGAACTACCCCTCTTGATTCTAAAAAGATCAAGAAAACCAAGGAGCAACCCCAGCAATTCCATGCTGAAGACTCCTCAGCTCATTCTGACGAACTGAAGGAAAGTTCCGTGGTACGCTCTGCCACACCCGTTCAAGCCATCCCTCCAATCCAGACTTCAGCGTCTCCAAACGCTGAGGTTAGAAACTTGGAATCTACCCAACCTTCTTTAGTCTCTCAAAAGACTGATGAAGTAGTTCTCAGCGAATCCAACGCAGAACTCGCAACCCGAACCCCATTCTTATCCTTCGCTCCTCCCTCCACTTCTTTGGACACTCCTCCAGCTAACACTGGAGATGCCATCATTCCAGAAGCCACCGCTGACGCTTCTCAACGAATGATGAAGACAGGACCTGCGGAGATCACCATACCTCACCGTACTTTCGAAGAGGATATGGAACATTACTCAGGAATCCGCAACTTTGACAATTTCGTCAATCTTCCTGCAGGTACAAATCAACCCATATACACTGTAACTAAACCTGAAACTTCTGAGCTTTCCTTTGTTCACAAGTACTTATGTGTTACAGGTCCTAATTTGGGAGACATCAACGAGGGTCTGAAGTCCGTGGAAACTAAGCTGACTGATCTCACCACCACACTCTCCAACAACTCTACAGCTGTAACAAACGCTGGAGAGAATCTGACGAAGCTGACTATGGTGGTGGAGAAGAAGGCTTCCACAGATGACATTAAGGGCCTTGATAAGACGCTCAGCGATTTTACCAAGGTGCTCTCTGACATCTACACTGACTACACCAGCCTCAAAAACTCAGTTTGGACCGTGTCCAGCGAAGTAACAACGCTGAAGACATCGGTTGGAAAACTCGAGGGTGATATGTCAGCGGTCAAGACCGACTTAGGCTCTGTAAAGACCGACGTTGGTTCTATGAAGACGATGATCGAGACGCTGGTCAACAAGGCAAATAATCCAGCTCCTGCTCCTGCCCCTGCCCCTATTTTGGAATCTTTTACAGCGGCGGATCGCACAAAGCTGGAGAAAATCACGCCTGCTATTTCTGGCCTAGAAGACAGAATAGCAAAGCTTGAAGGTTGTGTGAAAATCTCTGGCCCAGAAGACAGAGATAACACCAATGCTGAGTCTACTCATTCCTCCCCCAATCATGAGAAAGAGGGGGAGAAGAGCGCTGAACATTCCGGTGAGAAGAGCGCTGAAGATCTAAACAAGAGCGTTGAAGATCTAAACAAAAGCGCTGAAGATCTGAACAAGAGCGCTGAAGACCTTTCCCATGATGAATCTATCAGGGGAGAGAGAAATGAAGATCTGATCGCTGAAAAACCTCAGGGAGATGAAAACCCTGAGGAAACCGAGAAGCTCGCCTCTGTATCTGAGGGGTAGCAACTCGAAGAAGATGCTGAGGAATCTGAAGCAGAAGAAGATGAAGACATCGACATCCCTGAAGATGAACAATCCTCCTCTCCAAGGAAGGATGATGATGATGAAGATGACGATGATTTCTTTGTTGTCAAACCTGCTCCTCGAACCAAAGCTCTTAAAGGTATTTCAATAAAAGAACCTTCAGGGGAGAAGACAAAGACAAAGCCCTCAGCCTCTGGCGCTGAGAAAGGCAAAGGCAAAGGCCTCGCTGAAGATGAAAATCTGGCGATCTTGCTTGAAAAGCCGGTTTGTCAGGTACACTAAACTTTACTTATATTCCTTCCCTGAACATCTCTATACACAATCAGTTCTCTACTCCACAACCTCTCTACACATCCACATTCTTTTTCTATCTTTTATACCCAAGTTCTTCTACCAGTTCTTATTTGTAAGATCGCTGCGTTTCAGCTAGTCCTCTCCCATGTTTGAGGATGTCGCTGAAGGTTCTACTACTGCGACTTCACAAATAAAGCCAGCTGCTGCTGATGAAATAATCCCAGTCTTAGATTTGATCTCTGAGACTGATGAACCAGAAGAACAACCTCTCTCGCTGAGTAAAGAGGATCAAAAGAGAAAAGAGGAAATAATAAAGCGATTTGAGGATCAGCGAATCATTCTAAGGCGTGATCAACTGCCTTCAGTTCCTCCTAAGTTCAAAATTTCAAAAGCTGAATACAAGGAACACCTCAGAGCTGAACGCCTCATCGCTGAAAGAAAGGAAGCTGAAGAGAAAGACAGAGAATACGCCATCAAGCTTACTCAAGAATCTGTCAAAGACCCCAAGCTGAAATGTGTTCCCATTCAAATCCAACGAAATCTTTGGGAAGAAGCCCAGAAGATCGTGGAAAAGAAAACTGAAGTTTCTCAGACCACCCTGATCTGGTGTAAAGAGAAAATCCACTTCAGATATCGTCCAGCGAAGATCAACAAGGTATTCATCTCTGGAAGAACATCTATCGGAGTACCTATTGTTGACATCAAACTTTTCAGAGAAGATGGCCAAACCGAAGCCTTTCGCGCTGACACTGTAAAAACGTATGGTCTCTCTGAATGGTTGGAGATGAGGTTAGCTATCCAATCGTCACAATCTAAGTACAAGGATCATTTCGAAAAGCTGATAAATAGACAGATCGACTTGATATCTTCTTGTGTGGACATTCCTCCTCTTCCTGATCTTAAGCCAAAAAGAAAAAGGGCCTCTCCAAAAAAGAAACGTCAAGATTCAAACTCAGGTCCTGTCATACGAAATGAAACTGGAATTGGTTTCTCTCGCGCTGAAGTGCTTGGTCCTAACCCTGATCTATCTGCCCTTGACATTTCTTTGCCACCATGTGAACTTTTCGTCCCTGGTAAAGTCATCAGTAATCCTTATGGAATATTCTTTCTCGACTACGACGGACGTAAATGTTTTCAACGGATCGCTGAGCTTCCAATCACTCCAATCGAACAGCTCAGAGATCTCATCTACTGGTGTGACTTCAGAAAAGACATTCAGGCACGACACCTAAAACCCTTGATCTTTAAAGAAGCGCTGAACAAAAGAAAACAAGGCGTAACGGTTCCTAACTGGATGATCCCCACTGAAAAGACGACCCTTGATGAACTTCTCATTAAGGAAGAACCTTTTGAAAACTGATATAATCTCCTTTTTCTCTATTGTTTCAGTTATCCTTCTGTACTTGTAAATTATTTCGCTTGTACTTATAATCTTTCTGTTCTTCATTGTAACCTGATTCAATATTTTAAAGAAAGATTTCAGCGAACGTACTTTACTCCATCAGTACTGAAAAGATCCCAGAAAACAGTAAAAGGGACAAATATTTTATGAGTTCTTTTTATCCTTATGTTTTCATTAAATAGCAATTTTCTTTGTTGCTATGTCATAATCAAATAGGGGGAGATTGTTGATCCAAACCCTCAGTGATTTGATAATGACCCTCTCTTAAATACTTAGTGAAAATTGTAAGTAAACAATATGTATCAGAGTTTTACTATCGCTGATAAGTACTAAGATCTTCCAGTACCGCTGATAGGAACTCTCGCTCTTTAAGTTAAACTTTCTGCGAAATTGTTCACCATAAATGCTCTGAGTCTGTTCAGTCATTATGATGATCGCTGATAAGTTAGTTGTTTACTTATGATCCCTGAAGACAAGTTTCACGTCAACAAAGGTTCTACGCTGAAGTCGAAGATCAAGCTCAAGAACCAGCGACAAGTCTCCTAATGAACTGATGCTGATCAGCGAAGACTCAGATTTGTCCATTCAACGTGAAGTATCAAGTACAAGACTTCAGCTATCGCTGAACTTTATCATCGGCTGAATAGTAAATGATAATCGCTGAATCAACGAAAGCTGATCATGAAGTCCTCCGTACAAAGTACTTTTGTCTTAACCACTGTTGGTTCCCGTTTTGCTTTAAACAAGATTATCAGATCTATTAGTTCAGGTTTAAGGTTTGATGCGGAAGCGTATTTGAAGAAGTAATAGATATGTTTGATAGATTTAGAACACAATATAAATAAACAGTGAGCAGGAAATAATATCTCAAAGTTTACTGAATATATATATATCAAGAACAGATTTAAGAACAGTGAGTATGCAAAGCTTTTAAACAGACATGACTCTAAATGTGCATAAGCTATGTGTTCTTGATGTTTGATTGAAGTGTTCTTGTTTTTCTGTTTTTGTGTGTAGTTCTATATTCTTAGGAAGAACTCAACATGAGTCTTCCTTTTATACTACTCTTAGAAGACTATGAAGTAGGTCACTGTTCCTTTTACGGCATGAATAGTAAACTGGATGGTGTGAACAGTTGTTTGAGCCATGCGCATTTAATGGAGCAGATGTACTTTTGGTAAATGCATTAAATGGCACAGACGTCTATTTTGTACCTTGCCCTATTGAGTCCACTCAGAGCTTGACACGTGTTTTGACAATACTTTTCCATGCAAGTTGATGAACAGGTCTTGGAACAGTAGCAAGATATTATAAATATCTTCCTAGTCTTTTGAGGACCATAAAGGCTCTGTAATGTGTTATAGAGGTTCTGCGGTCTGGTACCTCTGTAAAGTAGTCTTCACCGGATTCCGAGACTTTGGTTGTTTACTTCTGCAGAGCTTCTGTCAAGGGTGGCAGAGGTTCTGAGGCTCGGTCCTCTGAGAAGTCTTCTTGGTTCCTTGTCTTCTGATGTTGTCCGCAGAGGCTCTGTTATTGGTAACAGAGGTTCTGCGGTCTTGGTCTTCTGAAAGCGTCCTTCTGTAGTTTCCTCGGTCTTTGATCACTCTTGATCAAAACTTCCTTTGATTCTTCTGAGATGCCCGGCAGAGCTTCTGTGGAAGTTCTTCTGTACTTGGCCATTTTTCAATACTTCTAATATTTCAGAATGTTTGGAGCTAACAATCTCCCCCTAAGTATTGAAAAATAGAAGGTTGAATTTATGCATTTTAACCTAAGTAAAGAAGAGGTTAAACAATACCTCAGAAGATTATTTCATTCATTTTGGAATTTATGCCAGAGGCATTTACATTTAAGTACACAGAAATAAACGTTGACAGAGATTCTTTGAAGAGACTCAGATTTTTGCATTTGGGAAGTCGTCGAACTTTCTGTTATCTTTTCCTACTTCCTTGAGTTCTTCATAGAATTTGTGACAGATATTTCGTACGCCGAGTGTAGCATCAATCTCTTTGATCATCATCAGAGCAGATTCTTCGTTCATAAGCTCTGTTGCTTTATTCTCCTCTAGTATCTTTCTGTTGATCCAAACCCTCAGTGATTTGATAATGACCCTATCTTAAATACTTAGTGAAAATTGTAAGTAAACAATATGTATCAGAGTTTCACTATCGCTGATAAGTACTAAGATCTTACAGTACTGCTGATAGGAACTCTCGCACTTTTAGATTAAACATTCAGCGAACACTGTTCACCATATCGCTGAGTCTGTTCAGTCCGTATGGTGATCGCTGATAAGTTAGTTGTTTACTTATGATCCCTGAAGACAAGATTCACGTCAACAAAGGTTCTACGCTGAAGTCGAAGATCAAGCTCAAGAACCAGCGACAAGTCTCCTAATGAACTGATGCGGATCAGCGAAGACTCAGATTTGTCCACTCAACGTGAAGTATCAAGTACAAGACTTCAGCTATCGCTGATCTTTATCATCTGCTGAATAGTAAATGATAATCGCTGAATCAACGAAAGCTGATCATGAAGTCCTCCGTACAAAGTACTTTTGTCTTAACCTCCCTTGCACGCCACCGTACGAAATGTCAGAAAAGAACCTCCGAAAATCTGAAATCGTACAACCACTCTGACACTACACTGTTCACTCATGCGGCTACTAAGGTTGTCATCAAAGGTCAATGACATGCAACCAATCCGCTAATGACACGTGTAAAGTATATACTGGATTCCATTAAATGCATGCAGTATATAAAGAGATGAACTCACTTCATTTGAAGTAACTTGCTAACTCTGGACAAGTTCAAATCTCTCAAGATAGGATTTTATTAGTAATCTCCTTATCTTTCTTAGTGCAAGAAAACCTTAGTGTTCCAACTTGTTTAGATTTAGGTTTATCCTTAATCTTGTTTCCGCAACAAGCTGTAAATTGTTAATGATTTATCAATAAACAATTTAGAAAACTAAAATAGTGTGTTTGTATTCAACCCCCCCTTCTACAAACTTGTTTAAGCCTTTCGGGACCAACAAGTGGTATCAGAGCGGATTTGTTTAATCTCATAAACAAGATCTAATCTAAGATATTTTCTCTTCCTTGCTATTATCTGAAAATGGCCAACTCAAACACAAACACTCACTATATCGACAATGGTTCTCTTGCAAAACCCCCTAGATTTTCCAGAGACAACTTCAACTTGTGGAAAAATAGGATGACACTCTTCTTAGAAGGTGTAGACCCTACTATACCTTACTATCTTGAAAACGGTCCACACATCCCTGTAACGATTGATCCTGCCGTTCCAGCCACTGCAACTAGAGCTGCTATTCCAGAAAGGCTGATTCCAAAGGAAATCCATCATTGGACCGATGAAGACAAGAAGAAAGTGGCTATAGATACAAAAGCCAGATCCATACTATCCATGGCCCTTCCTGACGAAGTCTACCATTCCGTCATGAACCTGAAATCCTCGAAGGCCATGTGGGACACAATATGTGTTCAGTATGAAGGAACGTCTGAAGTCCAGGATTCAAGAAAGATCAACCTGGTAAGACAATACGAAAGTTTCATCTCTGGTAAGAATGAAACTCTCTCTGAAGTACATCAACGTTTTAACTGCTTAATTATAGATCTTAAAACGGTTGGTAAGGAATATTCTAACTTTGAAGTTCTGACAAAGTTTTTAGAATGTTTACCTGAAAGCTGGGACAATTATTCCATGTGTCTCAAGCTGTCAAAAGATCTAAGATCAATGACACTCGCTACCTTATATGGCACATTGCTGAATCATGAGCAATCTAGCCATCTTAAGAAGAATCTTGTAAAAGATTCCAAAAGCACCCCTGTTGCTTTAATCTCAGAGGAACCTTCTACTCAGCGACCCGTGGTCACTATCACTGAGTTAGAAAGTAACTCTGAAAGATCATCAGATTCTGATTCTTCAGATGATGAATCCTTGGCTCTCCTAACTAAAAAGTTCAGGAGATTCGCCAAGAAGAAAATGTTTAGAAAGAACAAAACTCTTTCTATAGCTGACAAGCCTAAGTCATCAGCTTTTGTTGATAAGGCTACTGCTACTTGTTTTAACTGCGAAAAGATAGGTCATTTCGCTAACGAGTGCAGGTCAAAGAAAATCATGAGACCTTCAGCCTTTACAAAGAAATCCTTTGTTCCAAGGAATAAAGACGACAAATACTTAAAGCTGAAGGAGAAGTATGCAAAGCTGAAAAGCTTTAAGAAGAAGGGAAAAGGCCTAATGGCTGACTATGATTGGGCTGCTTCTGATGAAGAAGCCTCATCATCTGATTCTGAAGATGATGAAGCAAATCAATGTCTCATGGCCAAGATTGAAGAAGAGGAAGAAAGTTCAGACATACCCTCCACTTCAACATCTGCCATTCAGGTATCACCTTCCTTCTTTACCAATATTGTAAATATTGATGAAGCTGATAGTCTCCGTAAAATCGAACTACTGACTAGAAGCTTATACGAAGCCATGAACGGCAAAGCTGTGGTTGAAAACCAAAATCTTGATCTCGCTGAAAAGCTTAAAAATTGCCACCTTCAAATAGAAAAGCTTTCTAAATTTGAAGAAGATTTTAAAGATCAAGTCCATTTAAATCAGCTAGTCAAAATTGAACGAGCGGAAGCTATCGCTGCATTAAAAGCTGAACAAGCTACTGTTGAAGGATGGTGTAATTCTTCAACAAAGATCACTGAGATAATTAAGGCTCAGATTCCTCTGAGTGATAAACGTGGTCTGGGTTATAAATATGATACTCCAATACCAACCACTGAACGTTCAATGCTTAAATTTGGAACGTTCGTATCCTCAGTAGCTGACACTTCTTCATCTCAGTACTCCTCGTCGATTACACCAATCCCTGAGGAAACTCCTACCTCCTCAAAAGGTAAGGAGAAAATGGTTTATTCAAAACCTACCTCTGTCTCTAAAGATAAAGGTAAAGGAATTGTAATTTATCAAAATCCTCAGAAGGGTACTTTAGTACCTAAGCTGAATGCTTCCAAAGCCTTAGTGATTCATTCATCTGGTTCTAGAAATCAGACCTCTGGATCAGTTCAGCGACCTACTCCTAGACTCAGAGTAGATGTCCTTGGTAAGAAATCTGAAGAACTGAATGTTCGTCCTATTTCAAAAACCAATAGTGTACTTGGTGCTGGCACTTCTAATTCCAAATTAAAAGCTCAGCACACAAGTGGTCCTAGAACTAATTTTAGTTATAGGAAATGTTATCACTGTGGACTTACCGATCATATTGCAAGTAAGTGTCCCACAGCCACCAAAGCTGATAAGATAGCTAAGGTGAAGATAGCACCAAAGAAGACCAAACCAGTTGCAAGTCAGGTCAAGGTGACTCATACCGCTGAGGTCAAGAAATTGACCAAAGTGAAGAAAGACAAAGCTGAATCTTCAAATGCTGCGAAGACTGCTGAACCCATTCCAACCACTTCCACTGACAAACGCGTATACATGGTGAAGTGGGTACCCAAGCAAAACTAATCTTCCTTTGTATTGCAGGTTAAGAAGGGTATCTGGTATCTCGATAGCGGATGCTCTAGACACATGACTGGAAAGAAAAGCCTGCTCGCTGAATACAAGGAAGAGAAGGGTCCCTCTGTAACTTTCGGTGGAAATGGAAAAGGACACACCCGAGGGTATGGTGTACTTTCAAATGGTACAACATCCTTCAGAAGAGTCGCATATGTTGAAGGGCTGAAGCATAATCTTCTGAGCATCAGTCAGCTTTGCGACATGGATAACAAAGTGATTTTCACCAAGGAATCCTGCTTTGTCTCTGACAAAAAGGAGAAGATAGCTCTCAGCGGTTATCGTTTGGAAAATGTTTACGTTATAAACATGGACTCAACAACCACTGAGAACTCCTGTTTCTTCTCAAAGGCATCTTCTGATGTCAACTGGCTATGGCACAAGAGACTCTCACATCTCAACTTCAAGACACTGAATACTCTTTCATCCAAAGAGTTAGTCACTGGTCTACCTCAACATTCATACGCCAAAGAATCCTTATGTTCAGCGTGTGAAAAAGGGAAGCAGACCAAGGCAAGCTTTAAGTCCAAGCAAGTTTCCTCAGTGTCATCTCCTCTTCAACTACTCCATATGGATTTGTTTGGCCCCGTTAACAAACAATCCATCGCTAGAAAGAAATATACGCTGGTCATAGTTGATGAATTCTCTCGTTATACATGGGTAATGTTTCTCCGTTCTAAGAGTGACACCCCTGAAGAACTCATCACCTTTGTTCGGAAGATGGAAACTCTGAACAATATGACTGTTCGCTCAATAAGGAGTGATCATGGAACTGAATTCAAAAACAGTTCTCTTGATTCCTTCCTTGAGAGCAAGGGTATTTCTCATAACTTTTCGTCAGTGAGAACACCACAACAAAACGGAGTCGCTGAAAGAAGAAATAGAACAATTATTGAAGCTGCACGTTCAATGCTCAGCGATTCTCACCTGCCTACTCAGTTTTGGGCAGAAGCTGTCAACACGGCTTGTTTTACGCAAAACAGGTCGCTGATAGTCAAAAGATTCAAAAAGACAGCCTATGAACTCTTTCATGGGAGAAAGCCTTCAATCAGCTTTCTTCACATCTTTGGTTGTCAGTGTTTCATACTGAATAACAGAGATGCCCTTGGAAAGTTTGATCCTAAGGCTGATGATGGAATCTTTCTTGGATACTCCTCAGTTTCCAAAGCCTTCAGAGTCTTCAACCGAAGAAGACAAACTGTAGAAGAAACTATTCACGTCACGTTTGACGAATCCCGTTCAGCGAACTCTAAACCGAACGATGATACAGAAGAACTGAATCAATGGATGTTTTCTCATCTTGGTGATTCAGAAGATGTTCCCACTACTCATACTCATACAACTGAAAATGATGGTCCTACTATCATTCCCAATATGCAGAATAGTGAAGCTGAAACATCTTGGGTCTCAGCTGTTCCTATAAATACTATACCCGCAGTTGATCCAAATGTCTCAGAAATTCCATCTATTTCTCAGCAATCAGTGAATGAAGTGACAAATGCAAGCATTCCTCTCTTAGCTGATTATCCAGAAGTGCTGAAGCCTCATCTTCAGTTTCTCCAGTTCAGACTGCGTCAGCGACGCATGCTCCGGCTCAGCGATGGACTGTAAATCACCCAATCGATCAAATTCTTGGTGATCCCAACGCTGGTATTCAGACTCGTAGAAGTGCAGGTAATATTTGTTTATTTGTTAACTTTATTTCTCTAACTGAACCAAAGAAAATAGATGATGCCCTCAGAGATCCAAACTGGGTCAGCGCTATGCAAGAAGAGCTGACTGAATTCGAAAGAAACAAAGTTTGGAAACTTGTTCGGAGACCAACTGACAAAACAGTGATAGGCACTAAGTGGGTCTATCGAAACAAGTTGGACGAACATGGTACTGTAACTCGCAACAAAGCTCGTCTTGTTGCTCAGGGATACAGACAAGAGGAAGGTATAGATTATGACGAAACCTTTGCTCCTGTAGCAAGACTTGAATCTATTCGTCTTTTCTTAGCATATGCTGTACACAAAAACTTCACTGTACATCAAATGGATGTTAAGTCAGCGTTTCTAAATGGAAAGCTGAATGAAGAAGTTTATGTGGAACAACCTCCAGGATTCTCAGATCCTAAGCGTCCAGGTTATGTTTATAAGCTGGATAAGGCACTTTATGGCTTGAAGCAAGCTCCTCGTGCATGGTATGACACTCTTTCTACGTATCTCCACCTTGAAAAATTTGAGAGAGGTAAGATTGACAAAACTTTGTTTTTTAGAAAAATAAAAGGTCATATCATTTTAGTTCAAATATATGTTGATGACATTATATTTGGTTCTACTAACCCTGAGCTTTGTACTCGTTTCGCTGATAGAATGAAAGATGAGTATAAAATGAGTATGATGGGTGAACTAACATATTTCCTTGGTCTTCAGATTAAGCAAACTGAAAAAGGAACTTTTATAAATCAGGGAAAGTATGTTAAAGATATGCTGAAAAATTCGACTTAACTGAAAGTTCAGCTATGAAAACCCCTATGGCACCACCGCTGATACTTGATAAGGACACAAAGGGTGTTCCTGTCAATGTCACGCTGTACCGTGGGATGATCGGCTCACTACTGTATCTTACAGCTAGCCGACCCGATATTATGTTTGCAACATGTCTGTGCGCACGATATCAAGCTGAACCTAAGATATCTCATATGAAAGCTGTAAAGCGAATCTTTCGATATCTTAAGGGTACAGCGAATCTAGGTCTTTGGTATCCCAAAGATTCAGGATTCGATCTAACCGCCTATTCAGACAGTGATTTTGCAGGTTGCAAAATGGATAGGAAAAGCACCACAGGAGGATGTCAGCTCCTGGGTGGAAAGCTGGTAAGTTGGACAAGTAAGAAGCAAAACTCGGTGTCCACTTCCACAGCTGAAGCTGAGTATGTAGCCGCTGGAAGCTGCTGTTCTCAAGTCTTGTGGATGAGAAATCAACTACTAGACTATGATCTTCAGCTCTCCAAAATTCCATTTCATCATCTTCTCTCTGAATAAATTGGGTTAAACTGATATCAAGGTATGTTTTCTCTCTCTGACAAAACGCATGAAAATGCAAGATTTCAAATTCTTACATCGCTGAATATCTCTTCCTTAACAGCGATATTTTGAAATTTCTTAAAACCCTCACTGATATTTCTATTCAGTGCTTCATATTTTCCAAAGAGTCCCTGAGTTTTTCTTTCAAAACCTCAGAGACAACGAAAGAATGTGAAAGGACAGTTGTGACGTCATTGCAACGGATAACACCAGGCACGTTTCTTTTTCTGACACACGTTTGCACGTTTCGTTGTCTATCCAATCAAATGCAAACACGTGTCCGTGTCATGATGAAAAACTTTCCCGCTCAAGTTTTTCTCTCTCTACTCTCTTCCTATATAAACTCTCTCAAAGTTTATATTTGTCTTTTATGCGAATCAATCTTTCTCCGCAAGAAAAGAACACTGTTGCATTTTGTGCTCTCGATCTTCAAGAACTGTTCATCATCTTCTTCATCAAACTCAAGGTCAATATGTTCTTATCTTTTATCAAATGCAAATAACTTGTTTTCGATCTTATCATTGTTTTACACAAGATCAAACAAAAGAACTCAAAAATAAAATCATTTTCTTTCATGGTTTTATAAACACAACCATTTCATGGTTGTTCTTCAAGTTTTAAATCTAAAATCTTAAACTTGTTCTTCTTTCGCATCCATTTTTTTAAAAAAAACTGGAATACAAGGCTTATAGGTGTTATATTCGTTTTTTAAAAAAAAAACAAGAAAAACCCTAATCTTCATTAAGACTTTTTTGTCTGAATGAAATGGACAAAATTCGAAAAATCTCAATGGAAATTCTCTTTCCACATTAAGATATTTCTTATTTGTTAACATCTTTGGTTGAACTGATAATACAGTGAAATGGCAACTTCAAAGCTGAATGTTACCGCTGAGTCCATCTCCAGTGATTCTGAGGAACTGGAAATCACCAAAGCTCCTCAGGTTAAGTTTGAGCTGGATCAACTAGACTGGACAAAGGCAAACAACCTTTCAGCGCTTCTCGAGTTTCCTCCTCGGAAGCAGGTATCCCATCTAGACGACGCTGTGATTTTTTTGAAGAATAGCCCCATATACACAGCACTGACAATCACACCTCCTGCCAGTCAGCGTCTATTATCCCAATTCTGGTACTCTGCCAGACACACCAACCTACCCTCAGCCAAAGATCCATCTAAAACCATCGACTGCATACTCAGCGATACTGAGTATGGCACCATCAAGATAACCCCCGCAATAATCCGTAAAGCTCTGAAATTCCCTAACGCTACCTCAGAAAATCCTTTCATTCCATTTCCTGACCACAAGAAGCACGCTGACAGGGAAGAAATCATTGCTTTCCTTGATGCGATGGGTTACATCTGGGAGACTGGAAGAGACAAGCTACCTGAGAAGAAGCTGACGCTGATAAAGAAATCCAAGATGCCCAGCGAGATGAACTTCATCTTCGCTCACCTGATCAGCTGCATGACAGCGAAATCCGGATCTTCTGATCAAGCCGCTCAACCTCAGCAGGCCATGGGTTACGCACTGCTGAAAGGTCTCAACATTGACTGGGCCTCCATCATCTATGAAGACCTCATTCAACGTGTTGATTCTGCCGCTGACCGACCAGCATGGGTTCCTTACCCGCGATTCATCAGCGCCATCTTTCAATATGGCCTGAAGGACAGCTATCCTGAAGAGGGTGATCTGAAACTCTCTCAGATTGGCCCTAAAGTTCTCGACTTCAAGCCTGTCGCCAACGAGGTACGTCTCTCTACTCTTCTCACTCTTCTTAATTCTCCGCTTTCTGTGGCTCCTTCAGCGACAATACCCATCGCTGATACCCCGGCCACAAAATCCATTCCTTCTAAGAAAAGGAAACAATCTCTTACCCCTCTTGATTCCAAAAGGATCAAGAAAACCAAGGAGCAACCCCAGCAGTTGCATGCTGAAGACTCCTCAGCTCATTCTGAAGAGCTGAAGGAAAGTTCCGTGGTACGCTCTGCCACACCAATTCAAGCCATCCCTTCTAAACCTACTTCAGCGTCCCTAAACGCTGAGGTTAGAACTTTGGAATCTACCCAACCTTCGTCAGTCTCTCAAAAGACTGATGAAGTACTTCTCAGCGAATCCAACGCTGAACTTGAACCCCAACCCCAATTCTTATCCTTCGCTCCTCCCTCTACTTCTTTGGACACTCCTCCAGTCAAAACTGGAGATGCCATCATTCAAGAAGCCGTTGAAGCTTCTCAGCGAATGACGAAGAAAGGACCTGCAGAGATCTCCATTCCTCACGGAACTTTTGAGGGAGATATGGAACACTATGGAGGGACTCGAAACTTTGATGAGTTCGTCAACGCTCCTGCAGGTACAGATCCCACCTTAAACACTGTAACTAAACCTGAAACTTCTGAGCTTTCCTTTGTTCACAAGTACTTATATGTTACAGGTCCTTTTTTGGGAGACATCAACCAGTCTCTGAAGTCTATGGAGATGAAACTTACGGATCTCACCACCGGTCTATCAAATAACTCCACAGCTGTAACAAACGCTGGAGAGAATCTGACGAAGCTGACTACTGTGGTGGAAAAGAAGGCCTCCTCTGATGACATCAAAGATCTTGATAAAACTCTCGCCGACTTTGCCAAAGTGCTCTCCGACATCTACACTGACTACACCAACCTCAAATCATCAGTTTCCACCATTTCCAGCGAAGTTACAACGCTGAAGAAATCGGTTGGTACACTCGAAGGTGATATGTCAGTGGTCAAGACCGACTTGGGCTCAGTGAAGACCGACCTTGGTTCCGTCAAGACAATGATCGAGACGCTGGTGAACAAGGCAAATAATCCAGCTCCTGCTCCGGCCCCTGCACCTGTTTTGGACTCATTCACCGTAGAGGATCGCCAAGAGCTGAAGAAAATCACGCCTGCTATTTCTGGCCTAGAAGACAGAATAGCTAAGCTTGAAGGTTGTGTGAAAATCTCTGGCCCAGAAGACAGAGACAACACCAATGCTGAATCTACCCATTCCTCCCCCGCCCATCATGAGAAAGAGGGGGAGAAGAGCGCTGAACAGGAGAAGAGCGCTGAAGACCTTTCCCATGATGAATCTATCAGGGGAGAGGGTAATGAAGATCGGATTACTGGACCTCAGGGAGATGAAAACCCTGAAGGAACCGAGAACCTCGCCTCTATATCTGAGGGGGAGCAACTCGATGAAGATGCTGAGGAATCTGAAGCAGAAGAAGACGAAGACTTCGACATCCCTGAAGCTGAACCATCCTCCTCTCCAAGGAACGATGATGATGATGATGAAGATGACGATGATTTCTTTGTTGTCAAACCTGCTCCTCGAACCAAAGCTCTTAAAGGTATTTCAATAAAAGAACCTTCAGGGGAGAAGACAAAGACAAAGCACTCAGCCTCTGGCGCTGAGAAAAGCAAAGACAAAGGCATCGTTGAAGATGATAATCTGGCGATCCTACTTGCAAAGCCGATTTGTCAGGTACACTAAACTTATTTTTCCTTCCCTGATCATCTATGAAAAATCAGTTATCCATTCCACAAACACCATACACATCCACATTTTTTTTCTATCTTTTCTACCCAAGTTCTTCTACCCAGTTCTTATTTGTAAGATCGTTGCGTTTCAGCTAGTCCTCTCCCCTGTTTGAGGATATCGCTGAAAGATCTGTTGCGACTTCACCAATAATTCCAGCTAACGCTGAAGACATAATCCCAGTCTTAGATTTAATCTCTGAGACTGATGAACCAGAAGAACAACCTCTCTCGCACAGAAACAGACCTTCCTCAGTTGCTCAAAGGCTGAGTGAAGAAGATCAAAAGAGGAGAGAAGAAATGATAAAGCGATTCGAGGATCAGCGAATCATCCTAAAGCGCGATCAACTACCTTCAGTTCCTCCTAAGTTCAGAATTTCAAAAGCTGAATACCAAGATCATCTCAGAGCTGAACGCCTCATCGCTGAAAGGAAGGAAGCTGAAGATAAAGACAGAGAATACGCCATCAAGCTCACTCAAGAATTTGTCAAAGACCCCAAGCTGAAGCGTATTCCCATTCAAATCCAACGAAAGCTTTGGGAACAAGCCCAGAAGATCGTGGAAAAGAAAGCTGAAGTTTCTCAGACCACCCTGATCTTGTGTAAAGAGAAAATCCACTTCAGATATCGTCCAGCGAAGATCAACAAGGTATTCATCTCTGGAAGAACCTCCGTCGGAGTACCTATTGTTGACATCAAACTGTTCAGAGAAGATGACTCATCTGAAACCTTTCGTGCTGACACTGTAAAAAGGTATGGTCTCTCTGAATGGCTGGAGATGAGGTTAGCTATCCAACCGTCAAAATCTAAGTACAAGGATCATTTCGAAAAGCTGATAAACAGACAGATCGATTTGATATCTTCTTGTGTGGATATTCCTCCTGTTCCTGATCTAAAGCCGAAAAAAAAAGGACTCTCCAAGGAAGAAACGTCAAGATTCAAACTCAGGTCCTGTCATACGAAATGAAACTGGAATTGGTTTCTCTCGCGCTGAAGTACTTGGTCCTGATCCTGATCTATCTGCCCTTGATGTCTCTTTGCCACCATGTGAACTTTTCGTCCCTGGTAAAGTCATCAGTAATCCTTATGGAATATTCTTTCTTGACTACGACGGACGTAAATGCTTTCAACGGATCGCTGAGCTTCCAATCACTCCAATCGAACAGCTCAAAGATCTCATCTACTGGTGCGACTTCAGAAAAGACATTCAGGCACGACACCTAAAACCCTTGATTTTTGAAGCTGCTCTGAAGCTAAAGAATAAAGGAGAAAAGGTTCCTGACTGGATGATTCCAACTGAAAAGACAACCCTTGATGAACTTCTCATTAAGGAAGAACCCTTTGAAGGCTGACAACAATCACCATTTTCTCTATTGTATCAGTCATCCTTCAGTACTTGTAATTTATTTCGCTTGTACTTGTAATCTTTCTTATTCATATTGTAACCTGATTCAAAGATTTAAAGAAAGATTTCAGCGAATGTACTTTACTCCATCAGTACTGAAAAGATCCCAGAAAACAGTAAAAGGGACAAATATTTTATGAGTTCTTTTTATCCTTATGTTTTCATTAAATAGCAATTTTCTCTGTTGCTATGTCATAATCAAATAGGGGGAGATTGTTGATCCAAACCCTCAGTGATTTGATAATGACCCTATCTTAAATACTTAGTGAAAATTGTAAGTAAACAATATGTATCAGAGTTTCACTATCGCTGATAAGTACTAAGATCTTACAGTACTGCTGATAGGAACTCTCGCACTTTTAGATTAAACATTCAGCGAACACTGTTCACCATATCGCTGAGTTTGTTCAGTCCGTATGGTGATCGCTGATAAGTTAGTTGTTTACTTATGATCCCTGAAGACAAGATTCACGTCAACAAAGGTTCTACGCTGAAGTCGAAGATCAAGCTCAAGAACCAGCGACAAGTCTCCTAATGAACTGATGCGGATCAGCGAAGACTCAGATTTGTCCACTCAACGTGAAGTATCAAGTACAAGACTTCAGCTATCGCTGAACTTTATCATCTGCTGAATAGTAAATGATAATCGCTGAATCAACGAAAGCTGATCATGAAGTCCTCCGTACAAAGTACTTTTGTCTTAACCTCCCTTGCACGCCACCGTACGAAATGTCAGAAAAGAACCTCCGAAAATCTGAAATCGTACAACCACTCTGACACTACACTGTTCACTCATGCGGCTACTAAGGTTGTCATCAAAGGTCAATGACATGCAACCAATCCGCTAATGACACGTGTAAAGTATATACTGGATTGCATTAAATGCATGCAGTATATAAAGAGATGAACTCACTTCATTTGAAGTAACTTGCTAACTCTGGACAAGTTCAAATCTCTCAAGATAGGATTTTATTAGTAATCTCCTTATCTTTCTTAGTGCAAGAAAACCTTAGTGTTCCAACTTGTTTAGATTTAGGTTTATCCTTAATCTTGTTTCCGCAACAAGCTGTAAATTGTTAATGATTTATCAATAAACAATTTAGAAAACTAAAATAGTGTGTTTGTATTCAACCCCCCCCCCCCCCCTTCTACAAACTTGTTTAAGCCTTTCGGGACCAACACTTTCTGAACATGTTCAGAGTATGGGTTGTGTACTTCTGACAGTCCATTGTCACAAACAGTTTTAGTTGATCAGCAGGATTCTTGAATACTAACCCGTACCTTGGAGTTTTGATGATTGAATTGGGTATGGCATTGGGTGGGCAGAAATCCTCTGGTGGTCTGATACTTAGAGTAGTTATGCCCAAATCGATGGCTAGTTGAATGTCGAGCATGCTGTAGATTAGGAGCTTTTCACGCATCGCCTTTCTGAGAACTCGATAAGACCTTTTGTGGCAGTCGTCATTGAAGTTGTCTTTCGTCCATTGCAGAAGGTCAGGTAAGTCATAGGGATTGAGGTTTCGGATATCAGCATCAGAGAATTGATTTTCTGATCTGTCAGACCTTTTGACTTTCCAGATGGTATACACCGTATGAGGATAGGTTCTCATTTTGGAGTATTTGCAATAGATTACCTTCTTTATTTTGTGAATGGAGTAAACTTGATTGACTGGTTTTGACTTTGTAGAGGTGAAGATTGCATCGAATTCCTCTCTTAGCTTCTGATCTCGGACATGGGCTGGCAGATCGCTCTGGAAGTGCTGTCTGTAGAGATAACTGTAGACTTGTTCTTCCATTTGTTCAATGGTTGAAGTAGATCTTGGAATTGGTCTCCTTAGCTCATCCATCTTTCGAGTGATGTCTGCTACTCTACCTTCTGTTACCTTAGCTGTGGGATTCAGGGATGGGTTTTCTGACAGAGGATTCAAGTTGAATGCCCAGTCTTCCTCTTCGGGTTTAGGAGTGACGAAGGCATTAAATGCACCTTTCATCAATTTCTCTGTAGCAACTGGCATCTTCTTCTTTGGCTCTTCTTCTGTCATTATTCCCTTGCCTTTATCTTTTGGCTTTGAGGTTTCAGATATTGGGTTTTGGATTTGCGTGGGTGGAACCTCTGTTGATTTGACAGTTGGAGGTTCTGTGGGTTTTGGGGTTGTATGCTCTGATGTTTTGGTTGTTGCCTCTGAAGGTTTTGATACTTCGGGTTGTGAGGTCTCTGTTGGTGAGGAGTCTTCGGGTCTTGGAGGTGGAATGTCAAAACGCTTTGCTGATTGAAAAGCAGATACAAATTCCATTCTGCGAAGAATGAACTCTGCAGAGCGTTTTGGTCTTTGGGGTTTTCGAGCTATGGTTTTGACTCTAGTTTTGTGCGGGATTGGTTGTGAGGTTGGTGTTGGTTCTTTGGGTGAGGGTGGAGTTTGTTCTGATGATGAGGATGCAAGATTGATTACCTTAGGTTCTGTGGTTGGTGCATCCTTTAGTGAGATAGAGGTGTTTTGCCTCTGTTGTTTTCCCTTCTGGGTTTCTGTTGTAGAGGGTTCTGCTGATTTCTCTGTAGTTTTTGCAGAAGCAGCCTCTGTAGTTTCCTTTGTTTTCTGCCCCTCAGGATGACCAGATGCTCCATCATCAGGATCATCCTGCCTTCTTTTAGCAGTAACTTCTGTTCTGCAGGTGTCTTGAGCTGCTTGCCTTGCTGCATTTTTCTTCATTGTTTCAAAGTAGATTGCGATCGAAGTTTTGAAGGCTTTGGTCGCACTTTTCTCGAACTCTGCAGCGGTTGTTTTGGCAATGTTAGTGGCAGAGGCGATGGCAGCAGCAGCAGAAGTTTCTGTAGTTGACTTCATTTCTGCAAGGGCTGCTTTAACCTCTGTGGATAAGGTATCCACTTTGGTATTTAATCCTGTAAGCGCGCCTGAAGTTGACTCTGTAAAAGACGTGAATGAGCTTTGCAACTCATTCAATGTTTGAGTTACAGAGGTTACAAAGGCTTGGAACTCATCCTTCGTAACATGTTCCTCTTGGGTAACCTCTGGAGGAACAACTCCTTCTCCAGAGTGAGTCCCTGTTCCCGGGACACCTTCGTTCACCCTTGTTTGTACGTTGGGGGTGGAAGGATTTCCATCTGATCCTCGAGAAGAAACCCGAGTTTCAGTCTCTACAGAAGTTCTGTGAAGAACATTGTCCAAATCCA
Source organism: Saussurea involucrata (assembly GCA_033807775.1). Lineage (NCBI taxonomy): Eukaryota > Viridiplantae > Streptophyta > Magnoliopsida > Asterales > Asteraceae > Saussurea > Saussurea involucrata. The sequence goes on along the minus strand of CM066312.1, from coordinate 52,384,082 downwards.
CTCCAGAGGTGGGTATCAGAATATTCTTCTGTTGACTTGGAGACTTGTCTAGAGTCTCTTCGTCATGGTGCTCTCTACTTCTCTCTGAAAGAAGTTTTGGCCCTATATTGTGCGTGTCAGAGGAAACGAATTCCTCTGTAGGGTGTTCTAGTGTGATCTGGGGCGATTGATCACGAACTATAGGTGAGTCTCTCTGAGGAGACTCCCTAGGAATGGATTCCCCGTCTTTTGTGGGCACAGAGGTTGAAAGAGTAACCTCTGGCTTGATGGGTTGGGTGAGGTTCGAGCTGTGCTGCTCTTTTTCAATGACACCTTCTGCAGCTAGACCTGCGGTGTCAGATGTGTGGGTTGCACTGGGAGGGGTTGAGGGATGTGTGCCTTCTGCAACTTCGGCATCTTTTCCTTTCTCATTTTCTTTTCCTCCAGACGTTTCTACCCTATCCTCTAAACCTATTTGCACCTCTTCTTCTGCAGTCTCTTGTCTTGGCAGAAGTGAATCAAGAACCTCTGTGAAGATTTGAGTTTGCAGAGGTGGTTCGATTCCTTCTGTTATTGTTTGCAGAGGAGAAGATGGTTTCTTCTTCTTTGATTTCCTCTTCTTTGGTTTTGGTGCTCCCTCCTCTGTAGATTTTGACTTTCTTTTTCTTTTGGAAGAGGGAGGGGCAGAGGGACCTTGGATTTGTGGTGGAGATGAGGGTTCTGTGGGATGTTCAGTGGGTGGAGAAGATGGTTCTGCAGGAGTTTGTTGGATAGCAGAAACAAAGGCAAGTTGTTCCCCTGTAGGGGTCTTGGTTTTCTTTCCCTTTTTCTTCTTCTTCTCTTTAGATCCCTCAGAAGACTTCCTCTTTGAAGAATAGAGGTCTTTCCTTATATCTCTGAAGTTCTTCTGGTTGGCCTTGTGTTTAGCCAACTTTATCTTCCATTCTTCTTCTGTAAGTCTCTCTACTACATTACCTCCTATGGGCATTCCTATACGCGGGGGTGTTACAGAACTGGGTTCAGGAGTTCAGTAAACGCGTGTGTACTCACTAACTAGTTCTTCATCACTAGCATAACCTAACATTACCTTTGATAGTGGCCTGATGTGTGGGTAGCCATCCTCATGTTCTGTAGGGGTGTTCTTGGACATAGGAAATTGCTTAGGTTTGGGACCGTCCATTGGCCATTTTTGGATAAGGAGTAGGGGTTCGAAAAGTACACTGAGGATTCGCTGGAACTGCAGAGGGGGTAACCAGTTGTGATCAGACATTTTGGCTTTCTGGGAGGCGATTTTGCGATCGATGGTGTTGATGATCTCTTGCATCATTATGGTGGCATAATCTAGGGGTAGATCATAGTATACACCATACATGATTGAGAGAATTTGAGGTGAGCTTTGATCGATGCTCCCGATTTTTCCCGTGAGGCAACGATTTAGGATGGAGAATAAGGTATTCCACAGAGGAGGTAGTCTTGCTCTGCGGAAATCGTTCCTCTTTTTCAACTGTTGGTTGTACCCTAACATGTGCAGAAAGTCCACAAGTTCTTCATTTGTTGGTTGGGGTGCATACTTTTTGATTCCCATGAGTCCTCTTGTTGGAAGGCCAAATTCTAATGAGAACATGGTGCGATTGAACATCAGTTCAAGGCTCTTACTTTGGTCAGGTTTAGAAATGTAGCCTCTGATCAAATCGGTGTCAGCGTCATAACGGCAAGATTGCCAAAACTGATGTAGGTAACGTACTGGTATTTGTTCAACGGTTTTGCTCAGAAGAGGGTAAAGAAAGTGGTTCTCTAGGATGTTTAGTAGGATGGCATGTTCTTTGCCAAATGTTGTAGGAGAAGGAACAAGATAACAGTTGTTCGATTTAATGGGAAGGGTTTGCTCGAAATGGTCATTTGAGAAAAATTGTTGCAGGTGGGTAGTGGGTACGAAGGATGCCTCGTCGCCGGAGTCATATCTGTCGGCATCGGCGGTGACGTGTGGGTTGTGGGAGTGCTCAGAATGCACTGGAGAGGATGTCGGAGAGTTCGTTGGTGAAACGTGAGCAGATTTGGAACTGGAAGCCATTTGTAGGTTTTGAAAGTTCTAGGTTTTCAGAAAGAAATAAGCAAGTTCGCCGGAGAAGATGAGAGAATAGTAAAGTTTTGAAAGTGATTTTAACTTGGGTTTTATACTGTGGTAACGGATAGAATTCGGAACGGTGAAAATGTGAGAAAGTTAATAAAATTTGAGGTCCACACTTGAGTTCATTCGGCGTGGTGCAAGTTTCTAGGACGACGTGATATGTACGTCAATGAAAACTTGACACGTCATCAATGTCAGTGACGACGAGACGTCGTGGGCGGCCACATTAAATGAAAAACGCGTGGGTTTTAAATTTTCACCACAGAAAAGTTACCGTTACAGATACAGAAATTCCCAAGTGGAAATCTTTACAGAAGCTCTGTGGGTACAGAAGCTCTGTGATTTTGAAAAACGTTTATCTCTGTAGATTGTATCTTTAATGAAAATCATTTGACAAACACGGAGGATCAATAAATTTTTAGTAGAGAGAAATTATCCTACAGAGGTTTTTGGACCTCTGCCAGAGCCAGCAGAGGCTCTGTGACAGGAAATTTCTAATAACTAATAATTTATAAACATTTTTAATCATCCAAGTTTTTGATCAGTTTTAACAATGTATTTAGGACTTATTTGAAAGTTGGTGTCCTAGAAAATTGTAAATCTCAAAGATTTTGTGCAGCAGAAGTCATTTGAATGATTTGAGTGATCTACAGAGGTTCTTTGTTTGAAAGAACTCTGTGGTTTATGACTTCTGTGGAAAGATACCAACCTATTTCCTTTTGATCGGCGAATGTGATCTCTTCTGTCGCATTCTTTGCTCCCCCTTGACTTATGAATCTCTGTAGATTCAGCAAGGTCTCCTTTTCCGCTCCTCCTTGATCTAACAACCTCTGTAGGATTGATCTCTGTGGTTTGAAACCTGCCTTTTTATCTCTTGAAGCTTGTACTTTAAACAAAAACGTTTGAAAAACATTGGAGAGGATCGTTAAATCTTTAGTAGAGAGAAATTATCCTACAGAGGTTTTTGGACCTCTGCCAGAGCCAGCAGAGGCTCTGTGATAGGAAATTTCTAATAACTAATAATTTATAAAACTTTTTGATCATCCAAAGTTTTTATGGTTTTAAACATTGTTTTTAGGACATATTTAGAAATTTTTGTCCTGGAAAATTGTTTTTGGAAAAAGATTTTGTGCGACACATACCTTTTAGAGTGTCTAGTTTGGACGACAGAAACTCTTGTTGATCATAATCCTCCTTTGGCTCCCCCTTGAATGATCAACCTCTGTAGATTAATTTGAGGTCTCCTTCTGCTCCCCCTTGACCTATGCTTGAATCAATAGAGATAAATAATGCACAGTACATAGGTCAACCTCATCAGAGGTTCTGTGGAGATTGTCATAGGTTCTGAGCAATTCAACAGAGGCTCTGTGAAGTATAGAATCTTTGAAGGATGAGTCTTAAACAAAGTGTTTAAGAGTCATAGTGTATTTTGAAGCCCGAGTCCTTAATAGAAGTATTAAGGAGTCCATTGTTTGCTGAAGAGTGAGTCCTGATCTGTAATGGTCAGAAGTCATTTTTCTGATGAAGCTCGAGTCTTAAACTGATTTGTTTAAGAGTCTTTTTCACTAAAGTGTGAGTCCTAAACTGATGTGTTTAGGAGTCCTCTTTTCTCCTTTGAAGAGCGAGTCCTGATCTGTAATGATCAGAAGTCCTTTTACCTGCAAGACAGATCAAAGAACTTTTGGTACCCATATCCAAATGGGTCCTTTTTTGTTAGGATTTGGAGCTGTCTTTAGGTCCTCTGGTTTGCCAATCTCTGTTGGTTTGCCAATTTTCTTTCTATGACCTTTCTCATTTTGGGTCTTTGGATTTTTCTTTTGAAATGACCCATTTTGTACATAGAAAGATTTAGAGAAAAGGTTTCTTAATTGAAGCAGAAGATCAAAGCATTTATATGAATGAAAAGATGAAGGCTTTGTAGAAACAAATGGTTTTGGAGCATTTTTGTCAGGAATAGAGTTTTTGACTTTCCAAACCATTTTCATCTTTTTGTAAACAGGATTATTTGAATTTTTAGAACAAGAGTTTGCTAAGACAAGGTCTTTAAGCCTTTTAGCTAAAACATCTTTTTCTTTAAGGTTTAAATCAAATTTTCTTAGAAGATCTGATTTATACCTTTTCTCCAACATAATCTTGTTTGACAAATCGGATAGTCTCTTTGTTAAATTTGACATTTCAGCTTTAAAGACCTTTCTTTCCTTCTCAAACTTGTCTTTCAAACACTTTGTTTGAAATCCTTCTCTCTTCACCTTTTCAGACTCTTTTCTTTCAAAATCCTGCTCTTTCCTCTCTTTTTCAAGAGATTTCTGTAATTTTGAGATTTTGAAAGAAAGTTCCATATTCTTTGTCTCAAGAAGAGTTTTCTCTTTACCAAACTTTTCATTTTCACTGATTATAAGTTTTTCAAAGTTGGAAATCAGTTTAGAAAAGTTTAGACACTTATGCTCAAGGCTTTTCTTCTCTTCTTTAAAAACAGTCTTAACTTCCTCAAACTTCTTTTTCTCCTTTTTACCAAGCTCTTTTGACTCAGATAGTTTCCTTTTTAGTTCAAGATTTTCATAGTTTAGGAGTTTACCTGATTCTTCAAGCTTGGCAATGTTGTCTGAGTTAATAAGAATGATCTTGTTTCTTTCCTCTAATTCTTTCTCAAGAGAAGGAATTATTTTCTTAAAATTTGTGCTGAGTTTGAAATAATAATGAAAATCAGCATCAGCACTAAATTTTAGTCTTGACATATTGAATGAAGTTTTTAACGAAAGAAACAGTTTCTAGGATGTTACCAGATCGAATAAATCGAAAATGGCAGTAAAACAGAATCTGTTTGAAGGAATGAAGAATAGGTTAAGAACAGACAGTTTCTATCAAGAATCTTGTCTAAACGAGGATCACTTGATATTGAAAACCAAGCTTTGCTCTGATACCAATTGTTGGTTCCCGTTTTGCTTTAAACAAGATTATCAGATCTATTAGTTCAGGTTTAAGGTTTGATGCGGAAGCGTATTTGAAGAACTAATAGATATGTTTGATAGATTTAGAACACAATATAAATAAACAGTGAGCAGGAAATAATATCTCAAAGTTTACTGAATATATATATATCAAGAACAGATTTAAGAACAGTGAGTATGCAAAGCTTTTAAACAGATATGACTCTAAATGTGCATAAGCTATCTGTTCTTGATGTTTGATTGAAGTGTTCTTGTTTTTCTGTTTTTGTGTGTAGTTCTATATTCTTAGGAAGAACTCAACATGAGTCTTCCTTTTATACTACTCTTAGAAGACTATGAAGTAGGTCACTGTTCCTTTTACGGCATGAATAGTAAACTGGATGGTGTGAACAGTTGTTTGAGCCATGCGCATTTAATGGAGCAGATGTACTTTTGGTAAATGCATTAAATGGCGCAGACGTCTATTTTGTACCTTTCCCTATTGAGTCCACTCAGAGCTTGACACGTGTTTTGACAATACTTTTCCATGCAAGTTGATGAACAGGTCTTGGAACAGTAGCAAGATATTATAAATATCTTCCTAGTCTTTTGAGGACCATAAAGGCTCTGTAATGTGTTACAGAGGTTCTGCGGTCTGGTTCCTCTGTAAAGTAGTCTTCACCGGATTCCGAGTCTTTGGTTGTTTACTTCTGCAGAGCTTCTGTCAAGGGTGGCAGAGGTTCTGAGGCTCGGTCCTCTGAGAAGTCTTCTTGGTTCCTTGTCTTCTGATGTTGTCCGCAGAGGCTCTGTTATTGGTAACAGAGGTTCTGCGGTCTTGGTCTTCTGAAAGCGTCCTTCTGTAGTTTCCTCGGTCTTTGATCATTCTTGATCAAAACTTCCTTTGATTCTTCTGAGATGCCTGGCAGAGCTTCTGTGGAAGTTCTTCTGTACTTGGCCATTTTTCAATACTTCTAATATTTCAGAATATTTGGAGCTAACAACCACCCTTGCACGACTCCGTACGAAATGTCAGAAGAGAACCTCCGACTGTCTAAAATCGTACAACCACTCTGATACTACACTGTTCATCCATACGGCTACTAAGGTTGTCAACAAAGGTCAATGACATGCAACCAACCAGCTGATGACACGTGTAAAGTATATACCGACTTGCATTAAATGCATGCAGTATATAAAGAGATGAACTCACTTCATTTTGAAGTAACTTGCTAACTCTGGACAAGTTCATATCTCTTATCTCAAGATAGGTTATTATTAGTAATTTCCTTATCTTTCTTAGTGCAAGAAACCTTAGTGTTCCAACTTGTTTAGATTTAGGTTTATCCATAATCTTGTCTCCGCAACAAGCTGTAAATTGTTAATGATTTATCAATAAACAATTTAGAAAAGTAAAATCTGTGTGTTTGTATTTAACCCCCCCCCCTTCTATAAACTTGTATAGGCCTTCGGGACCAACAAAGAGGAACACTGAGAAGATGAAGTGTCAGGGATAGAGGACACGAACATTCCAAACTTAAGCATGGAATGGTCAGTGGTTGGTTCTTTAGTTTCATCTTTGTAACCAAGACCACGTTTGTCACTCAAAGGAATCTGAGACTTAATTATCTCAGTGATCGTTGTTGAAGATTTATACCATCCATCAACAGTAGCTTTTTCAGCTTTTAATGCAGCGATAGCTTCTTCGCGTTCGATTTTGACTAGCTGATTTATATGAACTTGATCTTTCAAGTCTTCTTCAATTTTAGAAAGCTTTTCTATTTGAAGGTGACAGTTTTTAAGTTGTTCAGCGAGATCAATATTTTGATTTTGAACAATAGTTTTGCCATCATGGCGTCATATAAACTCATAGTCAGGAGATTGATCTTTCGAAGACTATCAGCTTCATCAATATTTGTAATATTGGTAAAGAAAGAAGGTGATACCTTGGTAGTAGAGGTTGAAGTAGAGGGAATGTCAGAATTTTCTTCCTCGTCTTCAAGTTTGGCCATGAGACAGAGATTTGCTTCATCATCATCTTCAGAGTCAGATGATTCTTCTTCATCAGAAGCAACCTAATCATAGTCAGCCTTCAGGCCTTTGCCTTTCTTCTTAAAGCCTTTCAGCTTTGCGTACCTTTCTTTCAGCTTTTGGTACTTGTCATCTCTAGACCTGGGGTTAGAGGATTTCTTGGAGAAAGCTGAGTTTCTAAAAACTTTCTTTGACCTGTACTCGCTAGCAAAATGTCCTATCTTTTCACAGTTATAGCAAGTAGCAGTAGCCTTATCAACAGGAGTTGATGATCTAGGCTTATCAGTGATAGCAAGAGGTTTGTTCTTTCTGAAAATTTTCTTTTTGGCGAATTTTGATGATCTAGGCTTATCAGTGATAGCAAGAGGTTTGTTCTATCTGAAATTTTACTTTTTGGCGAATCTCCTGAACTTATTAGAAAGGAGAGCCATAGATTCATCAAGATCTGAAGAGTCAGGATCTGATTAGCATTCAGAGTTAGTCTCCAACTCAGTGATAGTGATAGTTGATCTCTTAGTGGAAGGTGACTCTGAGATTAAAGTAACATGGGTGCTTTTAGAATCTTTTACAAGATTCTTCTTAAGATGACTCGATTGCTCATGATTAAGCATCGTGCCATATAAGGTAGAAAGAGTCATAGATTTAAGATCCTTTGACAGCTTGAGACACATTGAATAACTGTCCCAACTTTTAGGTAAACATTCTAAGAACTTTGTCAGAAGTTCAAAGTTAGAATATTCCTTACCAACTGTTTTCAGATCTATTATTAAACAGTTAAAGCGTTGGTGAACTTCAGAGATAGATTCATTCTTACCACAAATGAAGCTTTCATATTGTCTTACTAGGTTGATCTTGCCTGAGTCCTGGACTTCAGACGTACCTTCATATTGAACACAGATTGTGTCCCACATGGCTTTGGAAGTTTTCAGGTTCATGACGGAATGGTAGACTTCGTTAGGAAGAGCCATGGAAAGAATGGATCTGGCTTTAGTGTCGAGAGCCACTTTCTTCTTATCTTCATCAGTCCACATATGAATTTTCTTTGGAACCAATCTTTCTGGAATAGCGGCTCTATTCTACGCGACTGGAACTTCAGGATCAATTCTAACAGGAAAGTATGGACCATTTTCGATGTAATAAGGTATAGTTGGGTCTACACCTTCTAAGAAGAGTATCATCCTATTTTCCATAGATTAAAGTTATCTCTGCAAAATCTAGGGGGTTTAGCAAAAGAACCATTATCAATATAGTTAGTGTTTGTGTTGGTAGCCATTTTAAGAAATAGCAAGGAAGAGAAAAGATTAGTATAGACAAGATCTTGTTTATGAGATTAAACAAATCCGCTCTGATACCACTTGTTGGTCCCGAAGGGTTATACAAGTTTGTAGAAGGGGGGGGGGGTTGAATACAAACACACAGATTTATACTTTCTAAATTGTTTATTGATATAATCAAACAATTTACAACTTGTTGCGGAACAAGATTAAGGACTAAGCCTAATCTAAACAAGTTAAGAACACTAAGTTTCTTGCACTAGAAATAAGACAGATAGGAGATAAGAATACTATGAATAATATTATAACACTAAGAGAGAAAGAAGAAGATGGCTGAGCACTTCAATCCCAAAGTAGGGTTCTTCTTATATATTGCATGCATTTAATGCATGGCAGTATTACTTTACACGTGGCAGCAGCTGATTGGTTGCATGGTTTGACCTTTGTAGACAACCTTAGTAGCCGCATGGTGTACAGTGTAGAATCAGAGTTGGTTGTACGATTCTGGACATAAGGGATGTCAGTTCTGACAGATCGTTCGGAGACGTGCAAGGGGGAAAGACAAAAGTAACTTGTAGAGTAGACCTCATGATCAACGTTCGTTGAACAGTACTTTATCAGCGAATGATAAAGCTCAGCGTTCGCTGAAGTCTTCTACTTGAAACTTCACGTAGAGTGGACAGGTCTTGCTTCGCTGATATCCGCATCAGTTCATTAGTAGACTTGTCGCTGGTTCTTGGGCTTGATCTTCGACTTCAGCGTAGAACCTTTGTTGACGTGAAACTTGTCTTTAAGGATCATAAGTAAACAATTAAACTATCAGCGATTACCAAAAGTACTGAACCGGCTCAGAGCTTTATGGTGAACAGTGTTCGCTGAATATTAAACTTAAAGAGCGAGAGTTCCTATCAGCGGTACTGTAGAGTCATAGTACTTATCAGCGATAGTGAAACTCTAATACATATTCTCTTCTTACAATTTTCACTAAGTGTTTTAAAGGGTCATTATCAAATCACTGAGGGTTTGGATCAACAAGTATCCTTTCAGGATAGGGTTTAGATGGCCATTCTCTCCTCTCGCCAGGTCCTTCCTGAGCATGTTCGACATGTCCCTTGGTCAAGTTATGCCCCAGTTCTGGTGAGTTGTCCAAGTGATCGATCGGATCACTGCCGGATGGGAGGTACCGTTTACCGTGAACGAACTCCTTACGGCGTACCAAGTAAAGGCAGATGGTGATAGCCTTTCTTTGAAGTTCAGAGGTGGACGTTCTCTGGTCCAGGATACCCAAATCAATGATCATGGGTGGAAGACCAGATACCTTCTTGGTCGAGTGAAAACGCTCGATCTTCTCGATGAGGATTCCTCTTGGGTCGTAGCTAGGTGAAATACCAATGGTACATGTGATTTAGTATTGTCGTACGTTTTTTCTATCTTTTCTTCGTTGTTTGTAACCTTTATCGTATGTTTCAGCTGTTTACTTTTCTGGAGTCGAGCCTTCTCCTGACACCGAGGAGAAGATTGCAAGATTCTTTTCCTACAGTATTGAGGATAGGTCTTTTTCCTTGAGTCGTACAACTTCTGTAGAAGCTACGACTGCCGAAGAATCTAGGGTTTCGGTCTCAAGGGAAGAGGAAAGGGATCAATGAGAGACGTCAACATGTAAGTTTGTAGGTCGCAAGTTTTTTCCGTACGTCTGACGGTTTCTGATGTTCTTTCCTTTTTGTTTTTATACAGGTGGCTCGGAGATGCATTCTGTTTCCGGAAAGTCCAGGAAAGAGGAACAATTGGCTATGGCCCGCAGGGCCAAAGAATTGAAGAGGAAGGACCCTCCGACTTTTGAGTTAGAGGCTGAAGAGGATGAGGGAAACCTCTCAGAGGGAACCGTCGTCGACGGGTGGGGATCCTGTACAAGTCTCCACTCCTGAGAAGGCAAAGACACCTTCAGGTGTTGTGCGGGCGACATCGGTGTCTCCCAAGTCATTAGTTTATGGAGATCGAGGGAAGGGTCCTCGGGTCGAGGAAGGCTCTAGGGTTACGACGGTTAACTTTTCGTTACCGTCTAACTTCTTGGTGGACGGCGTCCTTAACAGGGCGAAGATTTTCCCTAACTTGGGAAAATTTCTCTTGCCGTCTTTCGTCGAACGCTATCGGGGTGTTCTTGTGGAGGAGACCGGGTCTCACGTCGCCGGACTTTCCTTCCTGGTAAGCCTTTGTCTTTTGTCCGGTTGTCGTGAGTTGTTATATCATAAGTCTGTATAACTTATTTTGATCGTGCAACTGCAGGCATTCCAGGCGTCTCTCTGCCTCTTAATCCAAATAGATGAGGTCCAGAAGGCTGATCCTTCCACCGTTGAGGAGCTGCAACAGTTGCAGAAGGAGGAGCGTCTAGCTCGTGAGGAGGAGCAGGCGGCCAAGGCCAAGGCGAAGTGTCTCTCCGTTCAGTTGGACGACCTCCGGAGTCACCTGGACACTGCGTCCTGGGAAAAGGAGGAGCTCCAAAGTCGTCTAAATGAGGCATTGGAGAGGGCCTCTGCTCATGAGGCAGAGATGAAGGCGACCAAGGTTTTTCTCACCGTGCGCGAAAACAGGTGGAAGAACTTCGGTCGTCGGTTAAGGCGACGAAGGCCAAGACGGCGGCACTTGAGGAGAAGCTCCTCTCTTTCTAGGCGCTTACCCGTCTAAAGGGTAGGGCGGCGATCATGAATCGTCACTTGTAAGGGAAAGATCCCATGGTTGGCGCTGAAGCCGAAGTCGCATCCTATCTGCGGAAGCTGGGGCTAGGGAAAAAGATGCGGGGGATGACGATGCTGGAGTCGTCCATGGCCCCAATTAGATCTTTTTTATGTTTTTTTGTAATGCTTTTGGTTCTTAATGCAAGTACGTTTTGGTTAAACGAGAACTGTCGTTATGCATTTACTTTGTCGTTGATAAACAAAATAAACGAAAAATAGCATGAATCATACGACTTATGGATCAAGCGATTAAAGAAGAAAGATATCCATAGTTTAAATAAGAAAGTGCAGTACGACAACGGTACTCAAGTTTCCTCGTGCGATTAGGGAAAAAACTCTCTAAGTACGGGATCAAAGTCATGAGTCTTATCCACTTAAACTTAGATCGTAGGGTACCTGTTGAAACATAGTAATAACCGTAGGACTTACGATATAGATCGTAGTGTTTCAATCGTAACATATCAGTTGTGACATATCAGTCGTGACATACTAGTCGTGACATATTAGTCGTTAAGACTTTGATTTATACGATACATATCGTAAGACCGGCGTTCGTGCGATTCTGCGGCCCTGCGATGCATAAAGTTAGAGGTGGTCGTTGGTTTGACCAACGACCCTCCGATGCTTAAGTCAATAATCGTTTGAGGTAAATAAATTATAAAGAAAATTCTTAAAAGAAGTATTTCTATAAATGTACTGCATTCCAGCTACGTGGGATGTCTTGATCGTCAAGGGTTTGGAGCCTATAAACACCTTTCCCTACAACTTCATATATTCGATTTGGTCCTTCTCACTTAGTAGATAACTTACCTGCCTTTGGCTCCTTACTATTTTGGAATACTCGTCATAAGAAGAAGTCACCTTCCTGAAAGACTTTGGACTTAACATTTTTGTTAAAATGTTGCTCGACGACTTGTCTCTGTGATGCCATTTTAACTAGGGCAGATTCTCTTAGCTCTTCAAGAGCGTAAAGATCGTAGCTTAGGTCCACCAAATTGTGGTCAACAGATGTAAGTCTCGATGTCGAGAGTTGCACCTCAATAGGTAGGACTGCTTCACAGCCGTAGACCAATGAGAATGGTGTTTGTCCTGTCGACGTTCTGGGTATCGTATGATTAGCCCATCGGACCGATGGAAGTTCTTCGACCCATCTTCTTTTCACGACCTTGAGTCTTTTATTTATCGAGTTGATGATCACTTTGTTGCTGGACTCTGCAATGCCGTTAGATTGAGGGTAACGTGGAGTCGAGGTCGTAAGTTTGACATTACGATCTTCGCAAAACTGTTTCGTACGATCACTTATGAATTGTGATTCATTGTCACATACGATCTCAGAGGGAATTCCGAACCTGCTGATAATGTTAGTTTGGATAAAAGAGATGACCTCTTTATCCCGAACCTGGGAGAAGGCAGCTGCTTCTATCCACATAGAAAAATAATTCGTAAGGACTAATAAAAAGACTTTCTGCCCAGGTGTAGGGGGTAATTTACCGACGATATCCATTCCCCATCTCATGAAGGGCCATGGTGTTAATGCCAAAAATCGCACCAAAGTACAACTTAAGGTCGATGTGGACTTTAAGAACGAAAGAAAATAATCGTTCGACAAAAGCGTGCGATATAGATGAAAATATAATCGAGACAGGGAATTTGATGACGCAGGAAAAACCTCAACGAGGAAAAAATCTGCGGACGACAGCGGAAGTCGTCGCTGCACTATGGTCGCCAATCAGGGGCGATGTCCTTTGGTTTCGGGTGTCGATCATACAGAGATTACAATACAAGTGAAAGAAAACTTTGAAATGTAAAGTACAAGTGTTTTGAATGTAAAACAAGTGTATGTCGTGTGTGAAAAGAATGTGTCGAGTGTGTAGGTTGTGCGTCGAGAGCGATCTTCCGTGAAGGACTCTTTTCCTTCCAAGGAGTGTTCTTCAGAGTTTTAGTGCTTGAGATTGTTGTTTGATGATACTGTCCTGTGTGTATTGTTCGATGATACTGTTCTCTGTCTCTTCTGATGATTTGAGCTCTGAATTTATAGTCTTCGGGCACTTTAATTAGCTCTTTAAATGCGTCGATAATTGTTATAACGGACGTCGTCTTTAGTGCCGTTAATGATCTTCATTCGTTATAGCCGTTCTCCATTAATGATATTGACTCCTGCATTAAACACTGAACAAACGTAACAGTTTATGTCATGCGTTAGTTGGTCGAGGTCGCATGGTTCTATGCGACAGTCGTATGAAACGTACGACGTCGAGGTCGAGTGTCGTGAGGCAAACGACTTTCGATTTTATCATTAATCAGGAGATAAAGTACTATGATTTTACCTTCGTTACGGAAAAGAGAAGAAGCGTTTTCCTGATCTTGGTCGTGGTCGTTGTTAATGCCAAAAATCGCACCAAAGGGACAACTTAAGGTCGATGTGGACTTAATCAACTAAAGAAAGGATCTTTCGACGAGACGTGCAACGAGGGAAAAAATAAACGAGACAAGGGATTTGATGACGCAGGAAAAACCTCAATCAAGGAAAAAACCTGCGGATGACAAGGGATGTCATCGCTGCACTATGGTCGCCAATCAGGGGCGACGTCCTTGGTACTGGCATCGGTCGTACGATGATTACAATACAAATGAAGGAAATACTTTGAAATGTAAAGTACAAGTGTTTAAATGTGAAAACAGGTGTTTATCGTGTGTGAATACAAAGTGTGAACTTCTAGTCGAGGACTGTTGTCGTGCGTGGAGAGCGATACTTGAGCTTTCCTTCGAGTGTTCTTGAGTTCGCTGTAAGATTCTGGCTTTCAGTACTTAATCTCCATAGTTTGAATGTTCTTTGCTATGAGTTTGGATGATTTTCTCTGCTGTGTAGTGATGTTCGCTGGAGCGTATTGGATGTTAACCGATGTATAGTGGATGTTAACTGATATCCTTTTAAATGAGGCTTTAGCTTGTCTTTTATAGTCTTCGCGTCATTAAATAGCTCCATTAATGATTCAATCAACGGCTACAACGGTTGGAAACGGTCACCGGAGTGATTATCCATGATGATCTTCGTCTGTTACGGTTATCGATCGTTGATGGTTGCGTCGGTTATATCCGTTGCTCTTTAATGACTTTGACTCCGGCATTAAACACTTAACAATCGTAACAGTCAAGGTTAACGTTAGCTTTAGTCGAAGGTACAATGATCTTACGCGATGGTCGTACGGGACGGGCGATACTATGGTCGAACGTCATGGGGGACGTACGACTTACCTTTTACGGGAGACGACGGATGTTTTATGGGTTCTCGTCGAGACCTTATCTTAATACAAGATTTGGATTATGACGTGCGTCTTACCTGTTCTGGTCGTGGTCGTACGACGTGATTTTTTGCCCAAACAGTTTGCCCCCAAAATTTGAAAAAAGGATAGCAAATCCGAGTTTTAAATTTTGTCAGTCGAAAAAATATAATAAGTGATGGAAATTACCCTGGTTACCTTGGAACTAGGCTGGTCTGCTCTTAACTGAACGAGAAGTCGAAAGGAGAACGAGGTCGTGACATCGTGCTGACGTACGATGATGCTTACCAGCTGTCGATGCCAGGTGTCAGTGATTTACTGGGGCATATGAAAGTCGGGGATGCGTGTCGATCTTTTGAAGGGCTCGACCTGTCACGATTTCCTCTTTTCCAGAATCTCGACTTTTTCCAAATCTTTAGTGACTGATGATCTACCGTGGGCTATGATACCCAAATCGATGACGATGTTGGTTGCGATAGACGCGATGTCCATGGATTCTGCGCATCTGGCGACGATGTTTTCTGCTTCCACGTCGACCCTTTCGTTAGCCGGCAGGGGCGAGGGTGTAAAGACCGGAGAGAATGATGGGGATTTTATGGAGATCAACTTTGCGTTGTCTTCATCCCTCTCGACTGACTATGTCCTCGTCAGGAGGAAGTCGCTCCCGCTTCTGGGGAAATATCAACTCTTATATTTCAAGGAGAATTTTCCAGGGATCTCTATTGAAGAGATTAGACTGTGTTTGGCCGTACTGGTGTCTTTCGTAAGTTTTTCTTTCGGAACTTGTGTTTACCGACGTTTATTCGTTCGATGAGCGTTTTGCTAATACGTCCCTTTTGTAATTATGCAGATGTTTCTGTTTTCCTTCACTAAACATGTGGGGAAACTGGGGGTATTGGAGTGGAGGTCGATTGTCGAAGAGGAGATATTCCTTCCTCCAACCTTAACATTAATCTTAAGAGCCACATTCTCGGAATGCCATGGCGCGAAAGGTTGAGAGACGACTCCGGCTATACTCGTTTGATCCTTGCATCAGTTCTTCAGGATTGTCAGGATTCCGAAGGCTGAGTTTTCTTTGGGCAGAATTTACGATTGCCATGTTTCCTTAGGTGTTAGGGTAGTTTTTTTTTCTAGGTTAATGAATTAGGCTTTTCATTCTTGACCGTTGGTGGTCGGGTCGTTGGTATGCAACACCTTTTGACTTTGTATTTACTTGTCCGACTATCGGTCGTTCATATGTAATCGTTCAATGAAGTTCCTTGTTTTGCTGAACTTGTGTTTTTAATTACATATGTCGTGGATAAATGTAATACTGATCCTAACAGTATGAAACAAACAGAGGATCGTGCGACTTAGGCTTTTATTGCAATATAACGGTTGAAATATATATCATCGATGTGTTAGAACATACAAAGTATTTCTAAGTTCCAGAAACTTAGATCGAGGGACCGTTTAGACCTTACGTATGACTGTATCGTATCATGAAACTTTAGAATATATGCCCCTATGATCAAACAATCGAGTCATGCACTTGGATACCCATGTCGTGCGTTCCTGCGATAAAGTTCGTTAGAGGTCTTGTTTTTTCCAACGATTTTACGATGCCTACCGTCGTGCTGAAAACTTTGTATGATAGGAAGGCGATTTTAAAAGAAATATTTTTTCAAGTGTGTCGCATTCCAACTTCGTGGGATTTCCTGATTGTCGAAGGTTTGAAGTCGATAGGCTCCTTTACCAATGACTTCGGAGATACGATAGGGACCTTCCCACTTGGTAGAAAGTTTACCTGCGTTGAGCTCCTGGGTATTCGAGAATACTCGACGGAGGACGTAATCGCCTTCTCGAAAGATTTTAACTTTGACGTGCTTATTGAAATGTCGCTCGACTGCCTGCTTCTGTGCTTATTGAAATGTCGCTCGACTGCCTGCTTCTGTGCTTATTGAAATGTCGCTCGACTGCCTGCTTCTGTGCTTATTGAAATGTCGCTCGATTCTCTGAGCTCTTCAAGGGCGTCGAGGTCATAACTTAAATCGACCACGTTGTGGTCGACGGATGTGTGCCTCGAAGTTGGGAGATGAACCTCGATCGGTAGGACGGCTTCGCAACCATAGACGAGAGAGAAGGGGTTTGCCCAGTGGACGTGCGTGGCGTCGTGCGATTTGCCCATAGGACCGAAGGGAGTTCTTCAACCCACCTTCCTTTTGCGGCTTTTAATCATTTCTTGATCGAAGCTATAATAGTCTTATTGCTTGACTCGGCAAGTCCATTAGCTTGGGATATCTGGGAGTCGAGGTTGTTAGTTTGATATTCCTGTCATCGCAGAACTGTTGGGTCCTGTCGCTTATGAATTGGGATCCATTGTCGCAGACAATTTTGGATGGAATTCCAAACCTGCATATGATGTTAGTCTGGATAAAGGAGATAACTTCTTTATCCCTAATTTGGGAGAAGGCAGCTGCTTCGACCCATTTAGAAAAGTAATCCGTGAGTACGAGGAGGAACACTTTTTGCCCCAGAGCAGGTGGTAGTTTGCCGACAATATCCATTCCCCACCTCATGAAAGGCCATGGGACAAGGGTTGCGTGCAAAGGCTCCGAGGGTTTATGAGACATATCTGAGTGTCGTTGACAGGGGTCACAATTTTGGACGTACTTGACAACATCTTGTCGCAGTGTCGGCCAAAAATACCCTTGTCGGGAGACACGATTAGCCAAGCTACGACCTCCTGAGTTATTACCACATTCGTCGTCGTGCATCTCTCGAAGGATTTTCTGGGCTTGATTCTTGCTGATGACGCACCTTATATTTAAGCCCGTCGATGATCGCCGATAAAGCTTATTTTCGATCATGACGTACTTAGATGCTTTGAATCTAATTTTTCGAGTCTCTATTTTGTCTTCGGGGAGTTGGTCGTGCATGAGGAAATTTCGAATGTCGCGTGACCAATCATCTTTTTCGTCTTCGATCTGGATGACGTCTGTGTTTCCAATGGACGGTGTTGCCAGGTGAATCATAGGAATAACATCAAATACTGGTTCAACTAAAGCTGACCCAAGGTGTAAAGCTCGTATCCCGGTATGTAATTTCTTTTATTAATTCTTTTCTTTTAAGTTTGATTTAATGTGGCTTCCGTTAACGGGGTTAGTCGAGTTGGACCCAATCGGTAAAAATGTCGGAATTTTGGTTAGTTGCGAGAAGGTTTAAGTTGAGGGACCATTTGTGTCAAGGGCCAAAACACACATTGGTTTCGGCCAATGCAAGTTAGAACCGAAACCCATGTTTTTAATTTGATCATTTTGGTGTCGTGTCTTTGAAGAAAAGTGAAGAAAAGAGAACAAAAAAGAAAACCTACCCTCCCCTTTTGTTTTGTCGTCGGCCGGAGAAACAAGGAAACCGAGAGAGAGCGTCGGCCGGAGTAAGAGAGAGAGAGAGACGCCGGAGAGAGAGCGAGAGAGTTCGCCGGAAAGAAGGGAGAGTCGCCGTCGTTTCTGCCGGAAAGGGTGGAGGAGAAGCCACGTCGAGGTAATCCCGTGTCCCCGTTCTTTTTCGTTGTGTTTTCGTTGTCGGAACGCCGTAAACCGCCACCACCACCGCCGCAGCCACGGCTGCCGGCGGTGGGGCCGCTGCTGCACGCCGCCGTGGTGGCGGCAGAGGGGTGGGTGCAGGGGTGTGCAGGGTGCGGGTGCGTGCGGGTGCGTTTTGCGAGTGTGTCGGGAGTGGGTGACGTTGGGAGGTCTCGCCGGAAGGGTTACCGTAACCATCGTCGCCGCCGCCAACCACCACCGCTGCCGGAGGCGGATGTGGGTGGTGCTCGATAGTTGTCCAGCGTAGTACAGCCCTTTCCAGTAAGCTTGTAGGCTGTTCGGGTCTGTTTGGGTTAAGCTATGTCTTAATGGGTTTATAAACAACTTTTGTCATTTTATGTGAAAACGTTTGTCTGCCACTGTTTTGCGACGGCCATAACGTTTCCGTCGTAGCTCGGATTGAGGCGAATCCGGTGCCCTCGGTTCACATTCTGTGCCGGGCACACTTTTCGTGTTTTAGCGGAAGTCCGGTTGGGCCTCTAGCTAGGCGTAAATTGGCTGTTTACACAGCAGGTCCGGATGTGGCAGGTCGCGTTCCGTTTTAATAGTCTCAGTTTCTACCACTGTTTTGGGAAAGCCATAACTTCTGCTAGGAATGTCGGATTGGGATGAAACCAGTGCCAAAAGTTCCCATTCTGAGTCTAGTAAGTTTCTTATGTTTTGCGGAAAAACCATTTCGGACCGTAGCTAGTGTCAAACTGCTGTTTTATAACGAAAAGTGCTGTTTTTCGCTGTGCAGTTAATCAGTTTTGTAAAATCCATAATAAATTGTAGAAAAATCGTTAGGAGGTGTATAATATGTCCTTGGAACCCTAACTCTGAGCACTTTCTGGTTATGAAATTTAATTGAGGATTTTCTGGGTTTATGGAGGTCGGAACAGGTCCCGAACAGACCTGTTTGGTTAGACCGAAAAGTCGTTTTAGTGACGATTTAAGGGTGCGTCGTGTTTTAGGGTCCGGGTCTCGTGTTAATACGTTTTAACGTTCGTTTAGGTGTCGGGAAGTGATCTTGGATTTGTGGAGCTTGAATTATTGTTTGTGAGCTAGGCGCGCTTACGAGGTGAGTTCTCTCACTATAACTAATGTCGGTTACTTTTTACATTACGATTTGTACGTGTGTGGTAGTTTTAATTGTTTGTGATGCAAGACTAAATAGTGGGGCGTCTAGTCGGACCTTTATTGTTATGACTACGCGGGTGGCGTAGGAGTTCGGTGGGGCCGAGGTTTATATACGCGGGTGGCGTAGTGATTCGGCGGGGCCGGGGTTTATATACGCGGGTGGCGTAGTGATTCGGCGGGGCCGAGGTTTATATATGCGGGTGGCGTGTGGTCGGGTGGACCAGCTTATGCCTTTGGGTGGGATGATGTAGGTATGCATATTTATGATTTGTTCGTAGACTTGTATGCTGGTTATGTGCATTTATCTGTTTAGAGGTGGTGTGGAAATAACTGTGTTATTTATGGTGTCTGAATTCACTAAGCTTCGTGCTTACCCTTTCCCAATAAAACTGTGGTTTCAGGTACGAGTGGCTCCAAGGCGTGACGAGTACACACTGGCGCGTGGGAAGAGTTGATTACTTTTATGATTTTAATTTTAGACATATATTCCGCTGTTTATTGTTCGTAAGGATATTAATTATGAGTTTGCAAATGAGATGATTGAATTATTAAATGAGTTTTTATTAATGAAATGTTACTTTAAAATTTTTAAATTCCTTGTAATTTTTGGGACGTTACACAAGGTTCGCCAAAATTTTTAAATTCCGTGTAATTCCTTGTAATTATTAAATCGAGTATTTCCATTGGTTCCTCTACGATATGCAGCTTATCGTTGATTTGGATTTCTTCCAAGCGCACGGTTACTGCTTCGTTGGCTAAACATTTCTTTAAGTTTGACACGTGAAATGTGTTATGAATCGCACTTAACTCTATTGGCAAATCCAGCTTGTAAGCCACTGGTCCGATTCTTTCTGTGATCATGAATGGTCCAACATATCGTGGACTCAGCTTTCCTCTTTTCCCGAATCGGATTGTTCCCTTCCAAGGGGATACCTTCAAAAAGACTTTATCGTCAACTTGAAATTCTAAAGGCTTCCTACGATTGTCAGCATAGCTCTTTTGACGATCTTGAGCTGCTTTAAGCCTATCTCTGATGATTGCAATCTTGTCGGTGGTTTCTTGGACAATGTCAGGACTAGATAGTTGTCTATCTCCAATTTCCAACCAACAAAGTGGCGACCGACACTTGCGTCCATATAGGGCTTCATATGGTGCACACTGAAAACTGGTGTGATAGCTATTATTGTAAGAAAACTCAACTAACGTCAAGTGGTTATCCCAGCTTCCTCCAAAGTCTATCACACATGCCCGAAGGATGTCCTCCAATGTCTGAATGGTTCGCTCACTCTGACCATCCATTTGAGGATGATAGGTCGTGCTCATGTTTAATTGCGTACCTAACGCTCTTTGAAGTGACTGACAGAATCGAGATGTGAAGCGACTATCTCTATCTGGTATGATGGAAACTGGGACTCCATGACGAGTGACAACTTCCTTGATGTAGATTTGAGCAAGCTTCTCCATCTTAAAGTCTTCCCGAATGTGCAAGAAATGTGCAGACTTTGAAAATCGATCCACTATAACCCAAATCGAGTCGTGTCCTTTGGCAGTTCTTGGAAGTTTGGTTATGAAATCCATAGTGATTTGTTCCCATTTCCACTGGGGAATCTCTGGTTGCTGCAACAGTCCTTATGGCTTTTGATAAACAGCCTTGACTTTGGAACAAGTTATGCATTTTCCTATATATGTGGCAATATCCTTCTTCATTTCTGGCCACCAATAGTACATCTTATCTGCTCCTGGGTGAACTGAGTACTTAGATTTATGAGCCTCTTCTAAAGTCATTTCCCGTAGGTTGTCAGCCTTTGGGATCCATACCCTGCCTTTAAAGTAACGTACTCCATCAATTTTAGTTTCAAAACTCGATTCTAAACCATGAAGGGTCTCGTCCTTCAGGTTTTCAGACTTCATTGCTTCATTTTGAGCTTCGAAAATCCGAGTTTCCAAACTTGTTTGAACCAGTGCTCCTAACGCTCGGACTCGTGAAGGTTTTACCCTTTCTTTCCTACTCAGGGCATCGGCTACCACATTGGCCTTTCCTGGGTGGTAACGTATCTCACAATCGTAGTCGCTGAGTAGTTCTACCCATCTTCTTTGCCTCATATTAAGCATCTTTTGATCAAAAATATGCTGAAGACTCTTGTGATCAGTGAAAATTGTGCACTTGGTACCATATAGATAATGTCTCCATATCTTCAGAGCGAATACTACAACTTTGAGCTCTAAATCATGCGTGGTATAGTTCATCTCATGAACTTTTAATTGTCTCGAGGCGTATGCTATCACCTTATCATTTTGCATCAATACGCAACCTAATCCTTGATGCGACGCGTCACAATATACCACAAAATTTTCCGTTCCTTCCGGTAAGGCTAAAATCGGTGCATTGCACAACTTCTTCTTCAGAAGTTGAAACGCTTCTTCTTGTGAAACTCCCCAAACAAATTCCGTATCCTTTTGGGTTAACGTGGTGAGGGGTTTAGCAATCCTAGAGAAATTCTCGATGAAACGCCGGTAATATCCTGCCAAGCCTAGAAATTGGCGAATTTCCGTTGGAGTCCTTGGGGCTTCCCATTTCCTAACGGCGTCTACCTTAGCCGGGTCTACGTGAATCCCTTTCTCCTTGATCACGTGACCTAAGAAATGTACTTCCCGAATCCAAAATTCGCATTTAGAGAATTTGGGATATAACTTCTACTCCTTGAGAAGTTCTAAAATCACTCTTTGATGTTGTTCGTGATCTTTCTTACTCTGAGAATAGACCAGTATATCATCAATGAATACAATCACGAACTTATCAAGGTATGGTCTACATACTCTATTCATTAGATCCATAAACATAGTTGGCGCATTCGTCAACCCGAATGGCATGACTAAAAACTTGTAGTGTCCATAGCGAGTTCTAAAAGCTGTTTTAGGAATGTCTTCCTCTCGGACTCTTAACTGATGATATCCCGATCGGAGGTCAATCTTCGAGAAGTAAGTTGCACCCTGCAACTGCTCGAACAAATCGTCTATTCGAGGGAGAGGATATCGGTTGTTGATTGTTATCTTATTTAGCTCCCTATAATCGATGCACATTCGAAACGATCCATCCTTCTTCTTGACGAAGAGAATCGGGGCTCCCCAGGGTGATGAACTTGGTCGAATGAAACCTTTATCCAGAAGTTCCTGAAGTTGATTCGACAACTCCTGCATTTCGGCAAGTGCTAAACGATATGGGGCCTTGGCTACAGGCGCCGCTCCAGGTATAAGGTCAATCTGAAATTCGACTTGTCTAAGCGGTGGAAGTCCAGGCAAATCGTCTGGAAACACTTCTGGGTGATCTTTTACCATAGGAATACCTTGGACTCGCCTCTCCTCAGACTTCTTCTCGATTACTTGCGCCAAGAATACAACACACTTCTTTCTTAAATACTTATGGACCTTCATACATGACACTATCCTTAGGCTCCTTCCAGCTCTATCTCCTTGGACAACAAGGGTTTCCCCGCCTTGTAATGGTAACTTGACAGTCTTTTCAAAACAAATAACCTCTGCTCGGTTCTTAGATAACCAATCCATGCCTATCACTACATCGAAACTCCCCAATTCAATTGGAATAAGATCAACACTAAATAGCTTATCAGCTAAGTTCAAAGTACATCCTTAGCTTCTAACTCATATCCATTAGCAACCTCAACAATATAAGCATTCGGCATTTTCTTAGATTCTAGATTGATCAAAGGCCTAAATTCTAATGAAACAAAGCTCTTATCGGCACCAGTGTCGAATAATACAGATGCATAATAATCGTTTAGGAGGAATGTACTTGTCACTACATTGGGGTCTCGACGTGCTTCTTCTGCTCCTAAAACAAATGCCCGTCCTCGAGCTTGTCCTCCTTGGTTTCCCTGATTGGCTTGCCTTGCTTGATACCCAGCGTTGTTATTGATTGGTCCCCTTTTCAACCTTGGGCACACATTCCGGAAGTGATCCGGACTTCCGCACTCATAGCATACCCTTCCTTCCTCCTTCACACTCTTTCCCTTCTTACCGTACCGGGTGAAATGACCCTTTTGCTTACAAAGTTCACAGGTTGGACAGGTTCCCACATGATGCAAATTGCACTGATTGCATTTCGGGAGGGGTCCATGGTAACGCCCTACTTCCTTAGCGTTTATTCCAAAGTTTTCCACTACCTTCTTGTTCCTACTTGAACTACCTCCAATCGCCTTTCCTGACTGACTCTCTGGCCTTCTCTTACTACCGACACCTGTCTGAGTTAGAGTTCCTGCTCTGACCGCATCGTGGGTCAAACTAGTTGCTAATGCCATTGCGGCTTGGATCATGGTCGGACTTACTGACTTAACCGTCCCTCGGATCTCCGGAGCCAATCCATACAAATATCGGTCAATCCGTTTTCTCTCCGGGGTAACCATGTGGGGCACTAACTTTGCAAGTTCGTGAAAACGAGCGGTGTACCGATCTATCCCCGAACCAACCATGGTAAGATCCCAAAGTTCGGCCTCTAATTTCTGAACTTCGCTCTTGGGACAATATTCCTCAATGAGTAATTCCTTGAACTCAGTGCAGGACAGCTTGTACGCATCCTCCCTTCCACGGGTTTGGACTTGAATGTTCCACCAGGTTAGAGCTCGCTTTTGCAACTGACAGGCCGCATACTCTACCATGCGATCCTCTGAGCACTTACTGATATGGAGTACCGACTCCATGCTATCAAACTATGAAAGTAATCCTATAACACCCTCTGTTCCATGAAATTCTTTGGGCTTACAAGTCATGAATGTCTTGTAGCTGCATCCCCTACTATCATGAACATCATTGGGAGTTCCTCCTCCCACATTGACGTTCCTATGAGGCTCATTGATGCCCGCGGTGACTTGGGTTACTATGTCGGGTATCGCCTCTTGGATACGTTGAGCTATAATTTGAGCGATATCAGGGTTTTGATCATCGGGATTTTCTCCCGTGCGACGTGTGGATCTTCTTGGTGGCATTTTTCTAAAACACATTTGTAAACGTTGATTTGGTTAAAATATTGTGTAATCAAGTCGGATGTTTTGTAGAAAAAAAATATATTTGCAAGTGAAATATTGGAAATTTAATAGAAGCAACTATCGCATGATCACACATTTATAATTAAAACACGAAATTGCCTTTTTTCATTAACACCATGAATAATATTCGCTTGATACAAGATTTCTGATGTGTATCACACATCAGTACTAGGATATTTTTGAAAGACAGAATTACAAACTTAATACAACGTTTGAACACCTAGAAATAAAATTCCACATTACGAAGCCACCATCAATGTCAGTAGCATCACTACTACTATGCACACAATCTCGGCCCTTAGGGCTATCCTTCGAGCTATCCTAGCTCCACTTAGTGCGTCGGACGACATGTTGGTCCAAAGGTGACTTAACTCTACTAGCTCTGTCGTGACTTGACTCTGACGACTGACCCTCATCTGACATCCGTGCAAATCTGCTGTCACAGCCCTGAGATGCTGTTCCTCGGCCCAGGTCATGCCAGGCGCACGACTTATCGGAAATACCTTGATCACCCGCGAGGGTTCCGGTGCCTCTCGCTGGTCGGACCTAAAACACACTCGTCTAGGTATAGGGACGCTCTTCCTAGCGGTTAGTTTCGTGCGTGGCCCTCTAGGACTAGGTTGTACTACTATCGGGGTGGGTTGTGGTGGAACCACAGTCGGTGGTATCCTTGGCCCATCGTACGGGTCTTGTTCTCCTCCAGAGGTACGTTCGCTTGACGGCGTGTAGGAGGGTCGTGAGCTTGATGACGACGATGACGATGTCATAGTGGTCCTGAAGTAAGAGTGTGATGATGATGACATAGTGATACTGAAGTAAGAGTGCATAACATTACTTGTCGCGTAAAGGCTAAACGTACTATACTATTGAATACTATAGGCAATAACTACGCTCATACTAGGCATACAACGTGAAGCATCATGTGCGAAAAACACACATATTCCTAGTATATCCATTTCCGGTCTCGCATTACTCTTTCTTTAATTAAACATAGGTGATCAGGCTTTGTTTAATTAAAGACCGATGATTCAATACCCGAATTAGTTATACTAGCAACATGTTTAGTAATTTAAGTGTTCTTTCCCGTTTTTTTTTTGTTATAGCTGCAGTTTTCCAAAGGAAAACCGGTATTCTCTATAACCTTTAGCTCTGATACCAAATCTGTCACACCCCGCTAAAGCGGAAACCCGGGATATGCAGCTCAAGTTTCATAGCAAAAGTTACAAGATCACATCAACCATCAAAATACATTCAAAAGGTTAAAACCTTGTCTTTTACAATCGTTTTTACGAAAGGGGAAATGAACATGAATAAAAGATAGAAAAGAAAGCTTCATCACGTGTAGCCTTCCTAGATCCCAACCTTAAAGACGTTCTCCTGAAAATCATGTCAATAAAAAGGTCAACTAATGCACTAGTTGGTGAGATCACAGGTTTAATGAGTACAACATTGTTTATCATAGCAAAATAGTTTAAATCCGCACAAGTGGATAAGTCAAAGTAGTTTAATCCATACAAGTGGATAAATCAACCGGTTATGAAAAACTTGCTCATGGTAATAGTATGTATTATGTTTAATTTGTGAGCCCGTTACCCGACCTATGTGACGGCAGCCCCAGCGCATGTTCTATCACCAACAATGCGTACGGAAAACAATAATTATGCACTCAAACAAGCGCTACTTGTGAGTGGGGTGTCAACCAAATAACGTTATTCATAATTACCAACGGCTCACACTCGTGAGTTAAACGGGTAACGTAAGTTAAACGGGGACTTACGTATGATAGAGAGAAAGCTCAAACTTACAACACGCGTAAACCATAAATACTATAGAGCATAAATGAGTATAGAAAAGTTTACGTTTTCAATAAAACAAGTAAACCGGTGCGTAAAAGTAATTGTAGTAACGACATGCTTTTCAACCCAAAATATGTAAAACATTGAAAAAGGGGCTGTGATAACTCACTTGATAAGCAGTAGTGTCCGGGAATCTCCCACAAGTACCTCGAGATGATCCTACTTCGAACCTATGAACGCAAGGTCACTAGTAAGTTTTTGCCTCGAGGGTTCGGTACTAATTATCCAAATCGTCATAAAATGCCTTGTTGTGTTTTAATATTATAAACGTAACAAATATATATACTTTGTTCTCGTTGGATTAAAGTTTCCGCAATTTCGTCACAATAAGTAACGAAAAGGGTTTAAAGAACGTATGTATATATATAGTACATATATATATATATATATATATATATATATATATATATATATATATATAAACCGAAATTTTATCGTAAAAACGATAAAATTAAGGGTTTTAAATGTAAAGACAAGTATTTAAAGTGCATAAATATATATATATATATATATATATATATATATATGTATATTCCACAATTTCATCATAAAATGATGAAATGGGATCAACAATATATAAATTGCATAAATATATATAAATATATTATATATATGTATATTCCACAATTTCATCATAAAATGATGAAAAGGGATGAAGAATAAATAAATTGCATAAGTAAGATGCATAAATGTATATAAATATAAGATATACATATATATTCCACTATTTCATCATAAAATGATGAAATGGGATTAGAAGTTAGTTCTTAATAATAATAAGAAATTTGTCCTTTGCTGTCCAGATTTTGGTGTCACTTTGTGTCCATCTTTGGGTAACTTTCATGTATAGTTAGGTCAAGATATTTTATTTCCAAAGCTTTTAATGAGTTAGAAAACTTTTGGCATAAGTTTCATAATTTTTAGAAGTGTTTAAGTACATGAAATAATACTTGACGTAAAACTCGACAGAAGACGTTGCTGCTTGCGCACTGTTTCTGTGAAAACTGTTTGGTAGACGAAATCTTTGGGTTTTTGAGTGAAACCACTTGGGTTTGAATCCTAACACATAAAAATAATTTCCAGAAAAAGAATCACTCAATTTAGAGTTTTATTGACTGAGATATGACCATTTGAAGAGAGGTGTGGAATCTGACAGCAAGCTGTCAAAACTACACCTTGTGCATGTGCTCCTCTATTGACTTCTTAACCAAAATTCTTATTCCTTTGTAAAAGACTCATTTTGAAAGACTCATTTTGAAGACTCATTTTGAAGACTCAACTAATCTTTTATAAACTTTTGTAAAAGACTCATTTTGAAGAATGTTGATGTTCTTGCCAAGAACATCAACATGCAACTTAAAATTGTGTAATTTGAGCTCATGCATATTTGTTTAAGTATGTTTTTAGTGTATTACAAAGATACACTCATGAAACTCTTGAACAAAAGAAGATGGATTTCTCAAGAAAACTACATGCATGTGTTTAAAATGTTCATCTTTGGTCTTAACATATGTTTGATTTTGGATTCACCACCTTTTTAATAACAAGAAGATGTTATGGTGGTAAATCTACAAACATTAAGACATTGTAAAGAAGATTTTTAAAAAGTTAAAGAAAGTGTAGAAGGGATGAAGAACATTCATCAAATGCAAGAAAGTGAAAATAACTTAAAAGAGTGTGTGTGGAATTCACCCAACACACTTGTATTTACCTTGAATTATTTTTATCCTTTGAAGAAAAGTGATTGAGGGGCTGGAATTTGGGATGAAGATGAAGATGAAGATTTGAAGATTTGAAGATTTGAAGATGGATGAGCTCAAATTACACAATTTTGACTGGATAGGATGTCCGTCCGATGTTTGACTGGCATGCCGCTTGGCCGCCGAATAAGTTAAACCACAAACGTCTGATCCTCCTGTCACGCAGTTGACAACTTTTGCATGGACAGGGGATACTGGTCGCGTGTTGTCAACAAGCATTGATTTTTTTTCGATCAGACTTTGAAGGTGGCCCTTGGGAACGAGCCAAGCCAGCTCCTTCTGTAATGCCAAACAGTCGTCAGTCGTATGACCGTGGTCGCTGTGAAAGTCGCACCATTTGGTCTTATCTTTCTTGGCATCGTCTTTATTGCTCTTCTTGGGCCATCGAATGGTCGACTGAACGTTCCTGAGAGCTTCGACCAAGTCTTTCGAGGTTCCTTTGAATCCATAAGAAGAGATCTTAGGATATTGAGGAAACTTTGGTGTATGATTGTTCTTTTTCTTTTCGAACCGAACGTTCGATATCTGGCGCGCGGGCTTTGTCTTGACGTTGGTCTTGGATTTGAAATCAGGTTTCTTTACTCCAAGTAATTTTTTGTCGCTTGAATGCTTACGACGGAAAGCCACGTTGTCTTCTACTCCCATGTACGCTAATGTCCTGGCTCTGACGTCTTCAAAGTTTTCTGGATGATATTTCGTAAGATCGACGTACAATCCTGAGCTGTCGTCGTCGAGACCTCGTTTGTATGCCTAGATTACGGATTTAACGTCGCAGTTTCGGATGCTAATCATTTCTGCATTGAAACGATTAAAATAACTGCGGATGGATTCTCTAGTCTTTTGGATGACATAGTACAGGTCGCTGGTCCGCATCTCCATCTTGCGACTATTGGAGAATTGTTGTGAAAATTGGTTGACCAACTCCGCGAAGTTGCTGATGGACTTGGGTTTGAGGTTGATCAACCATTGGATGGCAGCACCTTTAAGGGTCGCACCAAAACGCTTGCACATGCATACTTCTTGGTATTGATGTGGGATCGATGCAGTCCACATCAGTTGTTTGTACTGGGCGATATGTTCCGTTAGGTCAGTTATTCCTGAATACTTGGGCGTAAAGGCATGAATACTGTATTTCTTCGGGACGTCGACCGTTGCGATCTCATCGACAAAAGGTGATTCCTGGAATCCTGAGAGGGGCTCGACATCAACGGGGACGACAGCACCAGGTAATTTTGAGAGTAAAGATAACATCTTTTCATTTTGATCTTCCAAAAGCCTCAAGCGTCGGGCGACTGGGTCGTCCGAATTAGGTAATGTAGTAGTTGGAGGGATAACTCCCGAATCCTGAGACGTCATGCCGACCGTCGTTTGGAAACCGTTTCCGTACGAGGAACCGTTAGCTTCTCCATTGAGGGGAAAATTCATAGGAATTGTCATCGTCGGTTGTGGGATCGTCGGGATGTGGTAAGGCACGGCTCCGTTGTACAATGGGGGTGGCCTTAAATGCTGCGGAGGAAATTGTCTCGAGAGAGGATTGTTGACAAATGGCCATGGACCTGCCTGGGGTGGCGGTCTTACTAAAGGCGCACCAAAAGAAGGTCGGGGAACGTTCTGAGGTCCGAAGGAGTTGCCTATCATTGGATTCCTCAAGGAAGCAATTTATGTGGCTGCCTTTTGGTTCTGCTCGTTTAAGGCTTGGATCTGGCTCCGTGCAGCATTCAATTCCATGTGTAGATGAGCTACTTGATCTTGATGAGCTGCCATTTTCCTGGAAACAACAAACTTCACAAAATTTGTTAGTACGATGTATGCTTAGCTTGAGATTGTCTCTAGATGGGGGCCCCACGGTGGGCGCCAAACTGTCAATGCCAAAAATCACCCAAAGGATAACTTAAGGTCGATGTGGAGCTTTAACAACTAAAGAAAAGGATCTCAAGACAAACAATCCAATCGCCGACGGAAAGTAAATAAGACAAAGGAATTTGGTGACGCGGAAAACCCCGTCGAGAGTAAAAATCGCGGCCGACTATAAAAGTCGACGATCCACTATGATCGCCAAACAGGGGCGATATCCTTTAGTAACAAGTGTCGTGAGTACAATAGGTTACAATAAGAATAAAAGTAAACTTAATCGTAAGCTAATATTGTGCGTCGTGCGTAAGTGCGTTGGATCGTGCGAAATGAGTTGCTGTCGTGCGTAGCTTGCGTGAGTGATATTTGCTCAAATGCTCTGATGATCTCTGTTCTAATGTTAAAAAGTATTGAATGTCCAATTGTTGTTTCTTTGTTGTGTTGCGCAGGCCTTTATATAGCTTTTGGTAGCATTGAATGTGTCTTTATGATTGTCGTAACCGCTGCTTGGTCTTTAATTGTCATTAATGGCTGGTCCATTATGACCGTTGGGAAATGATTGCTCTTGGACATGCATTAATGAAATAAAGAAAAACGGTTAGTATGGTCGAACGATCGTCTTAAGTCATGGTTGTCGATCGTAGGAGTCTTACGACCATCATAGAAATGTACGACGCAGGTAGCAGTCGTAAGTAATCTGCGGGTTCTTATCTGAATACAAGAATTGTCTTGCATAAATGTCATGTTTATTTTTCTTCGTCGGTCGTGAGGTGTGGGATTTTACCCAAACAACCTCCACATGTACCCAACCCATCCTCTCCCCTGCTTGAGTCTTGTTCACACATTCTGTTTGAGCACTTTGTAGCTATCAAGACAATATTAATCCTTTGTACTGTTCTTCTAAGTAGAGGCATGGACTTGTCATGGCCCTACTATATAAAGAAGACTCCTTTGTTATTTCCACAACACATTCATGCCAATGTCATTTGTACTCATATGTTGAATATATGGATGACATATTTGCTCTCTAGATTCTCTCTATATTTGTTCATATCATATTGCTAGATTCTGGATTTATCATTTGGTATCAGAGCACAAACAGAAGATTCAAGCAGATTTAGACCAAATTGAAGAATTTTTACACTGTTCTTGATGGTTTCGGATCCTTCATCGATCACTGTTCATGATGATTTCTGAATGTTCTTCGATTACTATTCATCAAGATTTCACATTTTCTACCGTTTTTTTATCTTTTTGATTGATTCTTGGCATCACAGTACTCGTTTTTCATCCCTGGTCATATTTAATTCACAAGTTTTTACCACATTCTGCAAAGATTACATCGAATTTGAACTTTTTACATCTTGTGTTCGAAAACCCTATTTTCACTGTTTTTGAATCTTAATTCGATTAAATCGATCGAATTAGGATTTGTGATCAAAAATAAAAGTGTGTGGAATTTGATTTCAAACAAATCAGTGCAAGTTTCATAGCAATTGATCAAGATTTGAAGAAATTATGGTTGAATCAGTGCTTTTTGGGGTTTAAGTGATGGTTTCGGATTGTTCATAAGGATTTCGGATCATTCATAAGGGTTTCGGATCATACAAGAGGATTTATGATTTTTCTAGCTTGGTTTCGGAACTCTAAGCATACGAATTTATTGGTTTCGAACTCTGTTAAGTCCGAATTCAGTGGTTTCGGATCAAGCTTCATCAGTTTTGTGTTGATTTCGCATCAGACTTAGGTTTGATTTTGTGCAAGTGTTGGTTCCGCATCCTGTTAGATACGAAATCCGTGATTCCGCATCCAGTTAGATACGAAATCCGTGGTTCCGCATCCAGTGTGATACGAATTCCTTGATTCCGCATTCAGTTAGATACGAATTTTGTGGATTCGCATCCTTGTACATCCGAATTCTCCGAGATTTGTTGGTTTCGGATCTAGGTACATCTGAATTCTTAAGTGTGTTAGTTGCATCCGAATTGTAACTGCAGTGTTGAAGTTTTTGAACAGTTTATTCTAAGTGTAATTTTTTTTACACTTACTGCTTGATCTTCTGGACGATCATCTTCTAGCAATCAGCAAAGATGTCTAGAGATTTTCTTAGTATGGGTTCAAAGAGCAAGCCTCCAGTTCTTCTAGTGGAAGAATACTCTCAATGGAAGAAAAGAATGATTCAATTCTTAAATCATCAGAACAGGGATCTCATGCTTTCAATCTATAATCGTCCTTACAAAGCATATCTGAATATTGATGGTATTCCTGAAACAGCTACAAGTCAATACGTTCCTCCAAGGAAAATTGAGAAAGAATTCAGATATTACAATGAAGCTGATAAAGCAAAAGTGGAGATTGATGAATTAGCATCGACATACTTAACCATGGCAATTCCAAATGATATCTACAACCGTGTAGATGGTCGTGATTCAGCTAAGGAGTTATGGGATGAGTTAGAAAGGCAGTTTGAGGGATCATCAAAATCCATGAAGACCAAAAAGAATCAAAGCATCAATGCTTATGAAGGGTTTAAGGCAAGAGATGGAGAATCATTGAAAGAGACCTACAATCGTTACAACATCTTCCTTAATGATTTGAGAAGGAATGGAGTCGACAAATCAGAATCAGAGATAAATTACAAGTTTGTCAAGAATCTACTACCAGAATGGGATTCATACTCCATTCAGCTCCAAATGTCAAGGGATATGGATGATGAAAAGTTGACCGACATTTTCAGTATTCTTGGTCAACACGAAGAAAAGGTAAAAGCGGTTAAGGAAGAGGATAAAAAGGTCGAAGAGTCTTTAGCCCTTCTGAGTGAACATAGGAAGAGTGGAGCTATGAAAAAAAAAGCTTTGATTTCTGTGATGAGTAGTCGCAGTTCTGAAGACGAAATGAATGATATAGCTGAGAAGTTGGCTTTGTTAACAAACAAATTTCAAAACAGGTTTGGCAAAAAGAAGTTTTACTCAAAAACCAAACCTAATTACAACAAAGCTAACAGGTATAAAAGGTTCGAGAAAAAGTATGAGAACAAGGAGGAAGAGAAAGAAGAAAAAGAGGAGAAAGAGGAGAAAGTTGAGAAAAAGGATAGGGAAGAAAAGAAGGATAGAGATGACCGAAACTGTTTTGACTGCGGAAAGCCAGGTCATTTTGACAGAGACTGTAAGCTGAAGAAGGTTAAGGACTCTGACTATTATCAGCGGAAGGCACATCCATCAAACGCTAAAGAAAGCGGAAAGCCAGTCAACGCTGAGGAAGAAATTTGGCTGATGGATTCCTCTGATGATGAAGAAGCTCACTTTACTCAAGTAAAGCACAACTTAATGGCTAAACTGGATGAGGATGACCAGGAATCTGAGGTACCATCTCTATATCCTTCCAATAATTCTGATAATTATTATAATTCTGAAAATGAGTCTGAAACTGAAGATGCTAGATATGA
Organism: Saussurea involucrata; assembly: GCA_033807775.1. Lineage (NCBI taxonomy): Eukaryota > Viridiplantae > Streptophyta > Magnoliopsida > Asterales > Asteraceae > Saussurea > Saussurea involucrata. Next base: position 52,351,058 of record CM066312.1, on the reverse strand, counting down.
AGAAATGGAACTCGTGATATTTGAACTTAACGAGAAATTTTAAAAAGCTCAAAAGAAACTTGATAAAGTTCAAAAGAAACTTGAAGATGAGAAAAGTACAAAGTTGAAATATCACGATGAAGCACTTCTTTATAAATGTCTAGTTGAAGATATAGAACAAGAAAAAGAAGCTACTAGATCAAATGTTAAAACGCTTGAATCTGAAATTTATGAGTTAAGGAAGAAAATGAAAGATATAAATGATGAAAACATCGATTATCAGTTTAAAATCAAGAATCTTTCTGAAGAAAGAAAAGAAGCTTTTGCAAAGATCAAGGAGCTTGAAGATTTAAATTATAAAAGAGGCCAGACTGAGCAAACTCTAAAATTGTTGACTAGTAACCCAAAAGATAAAAGATTTTACAATCCTAAAATGGGTCTAGGACTATCTGATGTTGAGGTTCTTAAGAAAGTACCTGAAAATCTTTACACAATTGAAAAATTGGGTGAAGGTTTAAAGGAAACTCTTAAAACTGAAGAACCTAAAATTAAAAGTGAAGTTTTGAAGCAAACTCTTAGAAAGGAGATACCTCCAATTTCACAAACTTTTGTTAAATCAAATAATGAAAGTTTGAAGCAAACTATTACAAAGGAGTTACCTCCAATTTCACAAACTTTTGTTATATCAAATAATGAAAGTTTGAAACAAACTTTTGTTAAAGATAATGCTTCAAATTCTTCAACTCCCACTTCAAATATAGAGAAAGTAAAGACGGATAAAGGTTCGGAAGAAAAGCCTAGATTCAATATGACAAACTTTAAATACGATGAACTAAATTCTAGTTACAAAACCAAAAAGGTTGAACTACCTGAATTTAGTTTATTATTTTCAAATGAATCTATGGCTAAAACAATTGATTCCAATATCAAAGAACCTGAATCTGTTAAAACTGAATCTTGTGTTGAAATGGAGTCAAATACAAAATCAGATTCTGATAAAAAGGAGTTTGTTCAAGAAACCTCTTCTGAATTTCCTGATTTGGATTCAGCTTTACTAAAAATTGTTGATTTAGAAAATCAAATTTCTAAATGGCAATTAAACTTTGAAAAATTAGAAGATGATTATGAGAATATTGGGATAGATTTTGATCATAGTAAAAAGATCAATCTTGATCTTAAGAGTGAGATTCGACGATTTGAATCCCACATATTCGAATTATCAAATTCTAAGGCTTCAAAACCTTGTGAAAAACGCTCAAAACAAACTGAATTCAAAGATCAGGGTAAATCTTCGAGTCCGATTGATCTTGGTGCAAAGGATTTTTTCGAAAAAGCTAATCTTTTTGAAGAAAACAAAGAACTTAAATTGAGATGCATAAAACTCTCAAAACAAGTTTCTGACTTTGAGAAAGTTTTATTCCTTGAAAAAGAGAAAAGTGAAAAGGAAAGAGCTGAGTTTGAAATAGAAAGAAAATCTTTAGAAGTAAAAAATATTGTGTTTTCATCAAAAGTATCTAATTTGAAAACAGAACCAGTTTCAAAAGGAAAAGAGAAAGTAGAATCATCCGAAACCAAATCTGATTCGTGTTCGAATGATTCTTCTAATTCTAAGAGTTCTGACAGTGTTTCTTCTTCTTTCTCAGAAATGGATGAAGAAAAGTGCATGGATCTGAAGGAGAATGCTTCAAATAGCGAGAATAGGAATACCGATACTGAGAAATATAATTCTTCCAATAAAAATTGTATACATTCGTGTAATGTTTACAATGCTTGTGAAAATAAAAATTCCGCGATTTCTAATTCTAATTTGTTGACACAAGCTAAAAGAAGAATACATTGTGCTCATTGTTGGGATAACTATTTCAAGCTAAATAATATTTCTCCTAAAAACAAAAAATCTAATACTGCTTCTTTCTCTTTAAAATCTTCAGCGAACAAATTTGCTAAAATGTCCGGTTTCAGATCAAACAAACAGAATAAGAAGAAGGAAAGAAAAACAGTTGAAGTGAATATGGTTTGGAAATGGATTCCAAAAGATGAAGTTAACAAACCAAATTCACAAAATGACCTTACCTTTAAAGGAAAAATTCAAGGGTCATCAACTGTCATAAATAAACTGATTCGTACTAACAAGAAAGGACCCATACAGATATGGGTACCTAAGATAAGGTAATTTTCTTTTACAGGACCGTCATGTGTGGGTCATTGATTCGGGAGCTTCTAGACACATGACGGGGTACAAGCACTTATTGCATGATTTTACTGTACATCCTGGCGGATTGGTGGGTTTTGGCAACGACTCGAAAGGTCACGTTCGAGGCTACGGAACGTTGAAGAATGACTCGATGCAAATTGAAAAGATCTTGTATGTTGAAGGATTAGGGCATAACCTTTTCAATATTAGTCAATTTTGCGACAAGGACTGTAAGGTAATATTTGACAAGAAATTTTGCTATGTTGTGGATGAGAACTGGTCAGAAATTTTCAGAGCGAAACGATGCGGCGATCTATATATGACAGATTTTGCGACTCTTGTTGCTTCCAATCAAGTTTGTCTTGTTTCAAAAGCTTCTCAAGATGAATGTTGGTTGTGGCATAGAAGACTCTCGCATCAAAATTTTCGTAGCATCAACAAGCTCAGAATTGATGGATTAGTCTCCGGGCTTCCTGAACTGAAGATTGACAAAGTATCTATCTGTCCAGCGTGTGAAATGGGAAAGATGAAACACGTCTCGCACTAGTCCAAAACTTTGTCTAACTGCAACAACGCCTTGGAATTAATCCACATGGATCTTTGTGGCCCGATGAGGACTCAATCAATGGGAGGAAAGAAGTATATCTTAGTTATGGTTGATGAGTACACACACTATACTTGGCTGGATTTCTTACGACTCAAATCTGAAGAACCCGAGCTGATTATTAAGTTCATCAAGAAGATTCAAATCTTTCTACAACGCCCGGTTCGAAAAATCCGTAGTGACAACGGAACTGAGTTCAAGAATGAAACTCTTCAAACGTTTCTTGAATCCGTTGGAATATCTCACAACTTTTCTGCTCCAATCACTCCACAACAAAATGGAGTGGTTGAAAGAAAAAAACGTACACTTGTAGAAGCGGCTTGAACTATGCTTGCCTATTCGGGTCTTCCACCAAGTCTATGGTCCGAAGCAGTTTCCACATCGTGCTTTACTCAGAACAGGACAATTATTAATAAACTCTTTAACAAAACTGCATATGAATTAATCAACAATCGCAAACCTAACATCAAATTTTTGCGTGTGTTTGGATGCAGGTGTTTTGTTATGAAAGATCGTGAAAACCTTGCAAAGCTCCAAGTAAAGGCTGATGAGGGAATATTTATTGGATATTCCTTGAACTCAAAGGCATATAGGATCTATAATAATCGAACAAAATCAGTCATCGAGAGCATCAACGTTACGTTTGACGAGACTGTGACTTTGACTTCTGAACAACACAGTTCAGAACACGGACAGAAATCTGAAGCTTCTACTCAAAAAGGAGTAGAACCTGTGGCGAAAAAGTTTTCTAATTCTGTATTAGATACTAATAGTTCTAAAGATTTAGATTTTTTATTTCATGATGCATTTATGGAATATTGTGCAGATATAGAAACACCCATCACATCTGTAAATGCATCTCCACAACAGACGAGTGTCAATATCTCTGGTCCATCTGAAGATGTCGGTGCTAGTACTTATGGGGCAACCAACGAGACTCCGAGTGAACCTACAAGTGTTCCAGTTTCTGAACCTGAAATTCAACCTGAAGTTCCGGTTTCAGCAAACACATCATCGGAGTTTTCTACACCTGAAATACAACAACCAGAAGTTGACATACCAGAACCGACACATGTATCTTCAGCTGAATCAACTGAGGAGATTCTTGCAGTTTTAGATGAGAATGATTCATCGAACACTCGTGTAGAGATTCCAACTCTTCCTAGTACACATAAATGGACAAAAGTACACCCCCAGCAGATATTATTGGTGACATCAATGATGGAGTGAAAACACGATCTGCGACTACAAACGAATGTTTGTATGTCAACTTTCTAAGCACGTTAGAACCCAAGAAAGCATCTGAAGCTTTACAAGATCCAGATTGGATAAACGCCATGCAAGAAGAGTTAAACGAGTTTAAGCGCAACGAAGTTTGGCATTTGGTGAAGCGTCCTAAAGACAAGACTATTGTTGGAACTAAATGGGTCTTTAGGAACCAGAAAGACGAAGCAGGAATTATAGTCAGAAACAAAGCAAGACTGGTTGCAAAAGGGTATAATCAACAAGAAGGAATAGATTATGATGAAACCTACGCACTAGTTGCAAGGATTGAAGCCATCAGAATTTTTCTTGCATACGCCGCGCATAAAAGCATGAAGGTATTTCAGATGGACATCAAATCTGCGTTTCTGAACGGAATACTTCATGAAGAGGTATATGTAAGTCAACCTGAAGTTTTTGTAGATCCAAAATATCCAAACCATGTCTACGTTTTAGACAAAGCACTCTACGGTCTGAAACAAGCACCAATGGCATGGTATGAGACTCTGACTAATCATCTGCTTTAAAACGGATACACCAAAGGTACAATAGATACAACTATTTTTCTCGAGAGGGAAGGTAAATATTTATTGTTAGTACAAATATATGTTGATGAAATAATATTTGGCTCTACTAATCCTGATATGTGTAAAGATTTTGAAGAGGTGATGAAGAGCCGTTTTCAAATGACTATGATGGGAGAACTAAAATTTTTCCTTGGACTCCAAGTGACACAGTCAAATGAAGGCATTTTCATTAATCAATCAAAATATATAAATGATATGCTTAAGAAATTTGACTTAAATTCCTCTTCCACCATGAAAACTCCCATGGCTACCGGTAGGCTTTTGGACGCTGATTTATCTGGTAAATCAGTCGATCAAAAGTTATACCGTGGAATGATTGGATCTTTACTATATCTAACGGCGAGTAGACCAGATATTATGTTTGCAACATCTTTTTGTGCACGCTTTCAAGCCAACCGAAGGAATCTCACCTTGTGGCTGTTAAGCGAATCCTTAGATATCTCAAAGGCATAAGAAATTTGGGACTTTGGTATCCTAAGGATTAAGGGTTTGAACTAACTGCTTACACAGATGCAGATCATGCAGGAAATACGATGGACAGGAAAAGCACATCTGGTGCTTGTCAGTTTTTGGGAGATAAACTTGTAAGCTGGTCGTCAAAGAAGCAAAATTGTGTGTCAACTTCTACTGCGGAAGCGGAGTACGTAGCCGCGGCCAGTTGTTGTTCACAAGTAATTTGGATGAAGACACAACTTAAGGATTACGGATATATTATCAACAAAATCCCAATATACTGTGATTCCAAAAGCGCAATTGCAATAACTGAGAATCCTGTTCAACATTCCAAAACAAAGCACATTGATGTCAGGTACCATTTTATTAAAGACCATGTTGAGAAGGGAACAATTGAAATGCATTTCGTACCGACAGAACTAGAGCTTGCTGATTCGTTTACAAAACCTTTAGATGAAAAAAGGTTCAATTTTTTAATCAGCAAACTAGGAATGTTAAATACTTAGGTACTTCTTAGTTTTCTTTAAGACATTGAGGGGGAGTATCTGTTCTTGTTTATTTAATTCTATTCATATTTTGAGGGGGAGTTAGAATTTTTCATTAAGTGATACAACTAACTGATATGGACTCATGTTCTATGAGTACCAAGTTTTCATCTGCCCGTGCAGATTTCTCTGAAGAAGAGACAACTGATTGTGCATCTGTTTAGGGGGAGCCGATTGGCATAAGTCTGTAAGTACGATATAGTATATAGTTTTTTACTTTCAAATATTTTCTTTAAAAAAAAGTTGAGAGAGTTTAAGTAAGAGATTACAAAGATTTTATCTGATGTGAGATTTTTTCAAACAAGTTGAAATCTTTTCTGAAAAAAAGTTGAATTTTTTCTTGAAAATCTTTGAGATTTCGGAGCCTTAAGGATGCGAAACCAATGGTTTTGGATCTAAGAGGATACGAAACCAAAATTGATTTTTTTCATAAATGTCAACTTGTTTCGAACTCTTTTGGAACTTTTTGCATATTTGTTGCGAATTGTTCAGATGAAAAGTGCCATGTCTAATTTTCAAGACATGCCTTTTTAGTGTTTGCATAAGTGGGATACTCTAAAATCGTGCCAAGTGTCCAATTTTTTTAGTATAAATAGAATTCAAATCCTCATTTCCCACTTTTTCAACTTTTGCAAACTTCTCATATACTCTCAAAGAAAGCACTGCTCATCATCTTCAACCTTCAAACTTCAATTGTTCCATTTGTCTTCATCGGGTAACCATTTCAGTTAATTCTTGTCTCATTAGCATCGATTTTACCATATGAGTCTTTCCATCGGTTCAATTTCATCGATTTCATTTATATGTTATGCTTATTTGTATGAATCTCATTGTGGATACTGTTCATGTTCTTCATGTTCATTATCGATATGTTCATTTTTTCTGATTCATCATTATCTTTTGTTCTGATTGTGTTTTTATCTGTCGAATCCATCTGTATTAGAACTTAAGTTTTAAGTTTGTCAATCTGTGCTCATAAAATTAGATTTTTCATGATCATGTTGTTCATGTTCATTATCGATATGTTCATTTTTTTCTGATTCATCATTATCTTTTGTTCTGATTATGTTTTTATCTGTTGAATCCATCTGTATTAGAACTTAAGTTTTAAGTTTGTCAATTTGTGCTCATAAAATTAGGTTTTTCATGATCATGTTCTTCGTGTTCTTCATAATAAATCTGTGTGTTCTTCATGTGTATGTGTGTTTGTGGGTAAAAGTCATATTAGGTCAAAGATTTTAGGGTTTCGGATATTTCTTATTTGTCAAAAGTTACAAGTCCTGATTTCGGATCATTATTGATACGAAATCATGGACCTTTCTTTGTGAAGAAAAGGGTTCAAGTTTAATGTCTTGGATTCGGATCCTTATGGATACGAATTCCTTGAATTCGGATTTTTATGGATACAAATTCCTTGGTTTCGGCTCCTCTTGGATACGAAATCATTGTTTTAAAAGATGTTTGAAAATGCTGAAATCAACTAAGTCATGGTTTCGGATCCTTCTTTGAATACAAGTGTTGATTTCGGATCCTTCTTGATCCGGAATCCTTGGTTTCGGATTCTTGTCCATCCGAATCCATCGTGTGTGTATGTGTGATCCGAATCCTACACATAGAAAATTTCAGAAATTTTTTCAAATTTTTTTCAAACTGATAACCTTTTTCAGAACTGTTTTTATAAAAAACAACAGTTCAGATGGCCAATCAAGAAGAACAAAGCCGTGTTCAGGGATTTGGTGAACATATTCCAAGAATTCCTGATCTGACACCTGATGTTCCTTTACCATCAACAAGATATGTACACCAGTCTCAAACCTAATGAAATCCAGACTATGCAATTATTCACCCGGTCAACTATGTTCAGATCATTCCCAACAATCATCATGTTGACTTTGACAAGATCAACATTCATCCGGTGGTAAAGGAAGTGCTCAGAAATCACCTGTTAGCATACGCATTGACTCACACAGTCAATGTGCCCATGCTATATTTACAGCAAGCATGGAAGACGATAACCACATCCATGGAGAATTACAGACCTATTTTCGTATTCCAGATTGATGAACTTATCACAAAGCTCGACTTCCAGAGACTGCGACTTGTACTGAGGCTACTTGAGCCTGATTCTCGAGAAGGAAAGACTGAATTCGATCCTTATCTGTCTGAGGAAGAAGTATTTGAAGGCATACGCGCTATGGGATATACTGGGCGTTTAACATGAGTGAAGCAGTTTCATAAGGAAAATCTACCACCTTTGTACTATGCAATCTTTTCCATTCTCAACCGGGTGCTTAACTGCCAAACATTCGGGAACTGACAGTGCCAGTATCGGATTTCTGAAGTTGTTTCATGCGGTGGTGTATGATCTTCACGTAGATTATGCAGCCATCTTCTGGCATGAACTGAACGAACAGATAGAGCTACGTCGTCAAAACAAGGGAAAGCCTTATATTCCTTATATGAGATTTCTTCAAATTGTCATTCAGAGTATGCTTCGATCTAACCGAGAAATTCCACGACGAGTAAATCATCCTTCTGTGCCTGAAAAAGCCATGCAATATCTTCAACTTCCAAAGAGGAACTATGATCATGAAATGCAATTATCGGAAGGGTTCCTTTCATACGCGGATCAGGACGCTGAGTGTATCATTGATTATAGAGAGTCTATGGTCAGGCCAGTACCGGAGGGAGCTACCCAGGACTCAATCCCTAGGCGAGAGGAGTCGGTGAGGGTTCAGGATGCAAGGGATACTGAACGGGGAGAGTCGAGGGAAAATACCGAGAGGGGAACCGGTGGGGGTCAGTCACCTGTACTTGAAGATGCAAGGTCATCGTCTGAGGACACACAACTAGATGATCTTGTACAAGACGATTCTGAAGAAATAGTTCCTAAACACATTGGGGATGCTGCTTTGGTTGAGTATTCTAGTGATAGTACAGGGTCGGACAACGTGTCTGACTCCGCGGAGGAACATTATGATGGTGATTCTGATGATAATGATGATGGCAATGATGGAAATGAGGGCAATGATGGTAATCATGGTGCCGATGCTACTAATTCGGAAAATTGGTTTGGTGACGTTGCTGATATTCTTGAATTTCCACAAGTACATCTGTCAGCTAACATTAATGTGGAAGGATTAAACTTGGATGACATGCCCTTGATGTCTTCTCATGTTAGTAAAGGAATGGGAGGTATAACGAGAATCGAGGGAAAATTAGTTTAAAATATATGTGAGTCTGTGAGAGAAAATGAAGAAAAAAATATGGAGAGTGTGAGAGCTACCTAAACTTACTATACCAGAATGGCAGCCACATCCACCACCAGATCTCATGTGTTGGGATCAGGTGTTGAAAAAGACGTTACTCGCCCAGTAACGCAATTGCACACCTCAACCAGCCATTCAGCTTCTTCTCAACAAGAAGTTGTCTCATCTTCTCACGGGGCTTTAGCACATACTCTATCCGGATCTCACTTGGAGATTTCGGGTATTGAAACAGAGCGACCTCCTCCCCGGTCCTCGACCTTTATTCCTGCACAAGTTGAGCGTCTAGTGCCAATTGTTAATATTTTTGATTCTTTGAATAGGACACTTTCTTGAACAACTGATTCGAGTCTTCGTGACCCATCCCGAACACTCAGAGTAGATCCTCTCATAGGACTACAAGGACAGAGTGGAAATCCTACTAGTGCTAACACTATGCCAACACTGAGCGTAGGTCACACAGTTGAAACAACTGTTGTGAAAACGGCGAACCTAAGTGGTGCCAGTGTTACTTTACCCGTCTTCGTGACAAGGGAAACTTTCGATGGCGCCCTAAAGGATATTGAAGATACTTTCATTCGGGAGTTACAAGGAGTTAAGGCGTTAATGAAAGGCAAAGGGCCGGTGATTGATGTGCCCGCTGTACGTCCACGACCAGAAATTTTCTTGCCTCCGCCTCCGCAAAGTCGTGTAACTCAACCTCCTCCAGTTGATCAAAGTGTTGATGAGTTAAGAGATCTGTTTTATGCTATGCTGATGTCCATTAGCCCTGAAGATCAACAAAGTAAAACTCTATTATCCCTACTCGAGAACTTCCAGTCCACTCCAACTCCACCACCACCTCCAACACCACCTACACCTACACTTTCAAGTCAACAGTTGTACAATCTTTGATTGATATGAAGCAGTCAATGGATACGTTGGTCAGTCAAGTAGCTGATCTGAATCAGAGTTGTAAGACTCAAGCCCAAGGTTTGAAACGGAATCATGATCAGGATCCCGATAATCATGATCATGAGGGGGGGATGAGTAAAAAGAGAAGGGCTGAGTCTGAAAGTTCACAAGGCCAAAAGAAAAATCCGACTGTTGCTGAGATTTCTGAAATGTTTGAATCTGGTGTCATGGGTGATGAAAGCGGAAAACAGATCGTATTATATGTTGATCCGAATGTAGAACTGACGGTTGAAAAGCCTGAGGTAAATGAGGAGGAGATAAGAGAAGTGGTAGACAAGTTTATGGAATCTGTTGAAGTGATTGATATCAGTTCTGATGATGAAGCTGATGAACAGGACAGTGAGTATGAACAGTATTGGAAAGTAAAGGAAGAAGCACAACCGTTCTTATTGCTTACCTATGAACCAGAGGATCAAGGTGTTGGGTTCACACAAGATGAGGTAGACATTCTGACTGAAATATATGGGCCACAATCTCCTTAAGAAATAACCGTAAGTCCCATACACTCACCCGAACATATCTCAACTACCTTAATGCCAGCTCAATCTTTTGTTACACCTTTATCCTTTAACCTAAACCAACCCAGTTCAACACAAACCACCATACCATTATCTGAACCATTTTCTAAAACCATTTCCATCCAATCTGAACCACAACTTTTTCATGAACCATTCTTAAAAGAACCAAAACCTGAAAAAACCGAACCTCCATCCACTACACCTTTTGTACCACCTGTTATTCCTACTCATGATGAAGTTGGTCCTTCTAATCCACCAGTATCTGATCAACCTGGTCCATCATCCTCACGAAGCAGAAAATTGTCTGAACTTGAACAGCGTCAAAGAACTTTGTATTTGAGAACACCATTCTTGGAAGATTCTGAAAGAAGACTGTTTGTACACAGAATCAGAAGATTGAATCCCTACGTCGTGTTGGAAATTGAAGATCAGTCAGACGAATACAAGTTCGAGTATATGTTCTTTCTAAGAGGCCATTGTCAGAACAAAAGAGATGTGAGGAGCAAGAAACTAATTGTGACTATAAAGGAGGTAATTGCGAGATTGTTCTATAAAATGTGGTTTCCAGAATTTGTTGTTCAAAGGCAGGATTGTAGAAATTACAGATTCACTGAAGCTGATTTTTGTCACCTAACGATGGAAGATTTTGAATTCATGTATCATCATTTCAGAGATCTTCAGATAAGAAGAGAAAACGTGACTCTTGCTTTGAATGCAATTAAAAGGTTTCTGAGAAGGCATGTCTTGTTCACACAGTGTCATGATTTACAGATGGATGTGGAAAGTGATCAACCAAGAGTTAATTTGATAAGGCCTAATCAAGAGTTGCCAGGATTGATAAGAATGCCCTTATATGATGTGATTGGAGAACCAGAGTTTGGTGTTGTTTTCAAAAATGGTGCAAATAAAATATTCATACGGTTTAATGAGTTGGAAAAGTATTCTGATGGCACTCTCAAGGTTGTGAGACTTCAGTTGGTAGAAAAGCTCAAAAGACATGATGCTGAACGAAATTGATGAAAGATTGAACTTCAGAGTGGCAATGAGAAGAATTGAAATGTATCTTGGGTTTCGGAGAAGAAGAAGACCCTTTCTGCCTTGATAGCTAAGGGGGAGATTGTTAGAGCACTTTGTAGCTATCAAGACAGTATTAATCCTTTGTATTGTTCTTCTAAGTAGAGGCATGGACTTGTCATGGCCCTACTATATAAAGAAGACTCCTTTGTTATTTCCACAACAATTTCATGCCAATGTCATTTGTACTCATATGTTGAATATATGGATGACATATTTACTCTCTAGATTCTCTCTATATTTGTTCATATCATATTGCTAGATTCTGGGTTTATCACATACCAACATCTACAATCACTCAAGAACCAATAATCTCAGTCTACATCCCAGATACTAATGAAGAAGAAGAAGAAGAGACAAGCATGCACCTCACCCTCGAAGACCTTCACTTAACCCAAAGTTGAAGAGTCCCGGAGGATGGACAAGCTAATATCCCAGATGAATAAGTCTCGAATAAAGATTCTCTCACACATAACAACTGAATATGAGTGGAGCTTCCTTACTGACGCTGAAAGAGAGGAATCTATAAAAGCTGAGAAAGCCTTAGCAGATCACAAAAAGAGTATTAAACTATCTCTTGCCCTGGCTACTCTAGCTCTCTCTAATGCAAACATTAAGAAGACGAATTCGATCGATGTCCAAGCTTAGCTTCTCAAACAAGCCGAGGAAGAAAACAAGAAGGAACTGACCAGATAGGAAAAGGAGCTGAGATGGTGCCAAAGCAAGGTTGATTTAAGGCTCAGTGTAAGTTAACTAATACACTATATGCTTAACACGCGAATTGAATTAAGTATCTATTTGATCAAGAAATTTATGAACATGCCTCGTACAGTAGGAGAAGATGCAGTCCCTGTATTGCTTTGTTCTTCATTCATTCTTTTGCAAGATCCACACTTAATATCTATTCCATGATGGATTTGGTTTCAATAGATCTTTTGTGTTCTTGATAGAGAATGAATATATGTTGGCGCCAAAACAATTTATATAAACTGTCGCTCAATGAGTGGGTCTAAAAACGGTTCTCTCCATCAGATAACCGAACATTAACTGTCATTAATTAAATTGATTTTGTCTTTATTTTAATTCGGTACCCTTTATTTGTGTTTTGGTATTAAACCAATTTCTATCTGATATATATACGAATATATGATATATATCCTAATTCCAATGTAACAGTATTATATTAATGTAAATCATATAATTGTTATCTTATAATTATCTTGTTCTCAATTATATAATATATATTACAATCTCCCACTGAACAAGATAATGTTTAAAATAACAATTATACTGAATTGTGCACTTGATTTACTTCATTACATCAGCTCTTTAGCTTCTCAACAATTGAAACCAATCATTAGATCGTAGAAGTTAACTGATCAATAAAATTGTGCAGGCTTCCATGGTCATAATGTTAAAATTTCAATAAAACATTGACTTTAATTGGTACCTCATCCTCGTTTGATCAACACTACGATTCTCAATTATTGATCAAATATACCCTCAGATACTTAACATCCTGATCTGCTAAGTAAAATTTGCTTAAAACTTGAAGAGGAATGTTTTGTGTACTCATGTGAATATCTCAATTTGTACAAATCTTAATTTCACAGAATTGCAAAAGCTCCCCTGTTACAAATATACATATAATTACATATAACATATGTTCATATTACAAGGAAATGTAAATTATGATGTTGCAACTTATCAATCCTTAAAAATCAACAGGATTCGATATCCCCATATCTTTAACATGTTTCTTAAAGCATTCAACTGGGAGTGCTTTTGTAAAAGGATCCGCTAATTGCTCCTTTGTACATATCTTCAAGACTTCTATTTCCTTGTCTCTGACATTTTCCCTCACCGCAAAGTACTTAACATCTATATTTCTGGAACCACTGCTTCTCTTATTGTTCTTAGTGAAAAATACGGCAGCAGCATTGTCACAATACATTGTAAGTGGTTTTTCAATTGAATCCATAATTTTTAATCCAGCGATGAAATTCTTTAGCCAAATGGCATGAGATGTTGCATCATAGATTGCTATATATTCTGCTTGAAAGGTGGAAGTAGCAGTTAGAGACTGCTTACTTGCTTTCCATGATATTGCACCTCCCGCCAACATAAAGATATAACCAGTGGTAGACTTAAGATCATCATGATCTTGTTTGTAAGAGGCATCACTATAGCATTCTATCTTTAATTCCTGAACATCAATTCTTCTATATGATAACATGTGATTTACTGTCCCTTTTAGGTATCTTAGTACCTTTTTTCCTGCAACCCACTGTGCATGACCAACATTGGATTGAAATCTAGACAACATATTTACTGCAAAGGCTATATCAAGCCTGGAACACACTTGCGCATACATTAAACTCCCTACCAATCTTGCATACGGTATTTTGTCCATCTCCTTCTTTTCCAACGTATTATTAAGACATTGTCCCTTATGCAATTTGTCCCCTTTTGAGATTGGTGCTTCACCTCTTTTGCAATTTTCCATTCCAAACCTTTTCAATACCTTTTCAATGTAGCCCTTCTGTGATAATCCCAAGGTTTGAATCCTTCTGTTTCTAATGATCTCAATTCCCAATACATAATGTGCTTCTCCCATATCTTTCATATCAAAGCTTTTCATGAGAAATGCTTTTTTGGTTTGTAGAAGATTCTTACTATTAGTTGATAGTAAGATATAATCTACATATAGTATAAGATATATGAAATTGCTCCCACTGGTCTTTGAGTATATACATTCATCTAGTTTGTTTTCCTCAAAACCAAAACTATTCATAACAGTATCAAATTTCTTATACCATTGCCTTGATGCTTGTTTTAAACCATAAATGGATTTATTCAACTTGCAAACCTGGTTATTGTTAATTGCAAATCCTTCTGGTTTAGTCATATGAATTTCTTCCTCTAAATCTCCATTTAAGAAGGTTGTCTTTACATCCATTTGATGTAATTCCAAGTCAAAGTGTGCTACAAGAGCCATTAAAACTCTAAATGCATCTTTGGTTGAAACAGGTGAAAATGTTTCATTATAATTGATGCCTTCCTTTTGATTATAGCCCTTAGCCACTAATCTGGCCTTATATCTCTCAACCTTTCCATTTGCATCCCTTTTGGTTTTAAACACCCATTTGCATCCTATTGGCTTTATAGAGTTTGATTTGTCAAATTTTCCCATACTTTGTTGTTTGACATACTTGTCAATTCATCTTCCATGGCCTTTAGCCACTTATCTTTATTTGATGATTCCATAGCTTCTCTGAAACTGGTTGGATCATCATCTTCCCCTAAATCAAACTCTATTTCTGTTAAGTATACATGGTAATCATCTGGTATTGCTGATCTTCTTTCTCTTGTAGATCATCTTAATGTTACTGTATTATGTATTGGTTCAGGTAGTTGTTCTGGTACAGGTTCAAGTATATGTTCTGTTTCAGATTCATGTACTTGACCTTGTGAAGGCTCCAAGGATGGATTTTCAGCGACTTGATCTATATCTTGAACTACATTGCTACTTACAATAGGTATGGACTGCAATGTTATATCTCCATTTCTAGAAATTAAAGATGAATTACTTTCATGGTGTGTCATCTAGTCATCTAAATTCTGTGGAATTTGAGATGAACTTCCCATGTCATCATCTTCATTGAACATTTCATCATAAAATACTGCCTTGTTTGTTTCAAAGATCCTTTGTCCTCTTCCTGGGTTATAGAACTTATAACCTTTTGATTTTTTTGAGTATCCAATGAAGAAGGCTGACAGTAACCTTGAATCCAGTTTGCTCAATTTTTCAACATGGTATTCTCTGGTCTATGCCTTGCATCCCCATACATGAAAATGGTTTAGACTGGGTTTATAGCCATTCCATAGTTCAAATGGTGTACCTTTTATTGCCTTGGTTGGTGTTCTGTTGCATATGTAGTTTGCTATTTTTAATGCTTCTCCCCATAGGTAGACTGGATCTTGCAAACATGCTTCTAACCATGTCCATCAGTGTCCTGTTCTTTCTTTCTGCTACACCATTCTGTGTATGAGTATAAGGTGTTGTATATTCAACTTTAATCCCAACTTGTTCCAAATATATAGCAAAGGGTCCTTTATGTTGTCCCTTCTCAGAATATTTACCAAATTATTCTCCCCCTCTGTCTGATCTAACTACTTTCATAACCTTTCCATATTGTCTTTCCACTTTTGTCCTAAATTGTATAAAACAATCTAAGACTTGTGATTTTTCTGACATGAGAAATATATGACAGGATCTTGAAAAGTCATCAATGAATGTAACAAAGTATTGATTACCACATATTGTCTCAATTGGAAAAGGTCCACGTATGTCTGTATGTATCAATTCGAGAATACACTGACTTCTTTTAGAGTGAAAATTTCTGGAATTTGTCATTTTTCCTTTGAGACAGTCTATACATGCTTCAAAGTCATCAAAATTCAATTATGGCAGAATCTTCTGTCTAATTAAGTCCTGCATTCTTGATTTAGATATGTGTCCCAATCTTTTGTGCCATAAGAAAGATGATATATTCTGTTTGTGTCTTTTCTTGGCTCCCGTCAATTTACTTATTGAATATATTTGTCTTTTAAGACCCTTATTGATGGTTTCATTTACACAGTTTAAATGCCAATAACCATCAATTAAGTATGCATTCCCAAAACAGACATCATCCAAATAAAATAACATACAATCTTTATTTGCATAGAAGGAAACATTATTTTCAGTGACAATTTGAGAACCTGACATCAGGTTTTTCTTTATTTTAGGTATATAATATACATCATTTAGAGTTAAAATATAATTATTCTTAAATAACAGTCTACATTCACCAATAGCTTCAACCTTCAAGGCTTGTCCATTTGCAGTACATATCTTCGATTCATTCATTTTTGGAACTGTTATCCTTGACAATCCCTGCATCGAATTAACATTATGTATTGGTGAGGCTGTATCAAACCACCATGAACTGTCACTGTTACAAATAGTTGTTTCTAAAGAAAAGAAATGACTAACATTACCTTTCTTGTTCAACCATTCCTTAAAACCTTCACAATCTTTCTTGAAATGTCCTGTCTTCTTACAGAAGAAACATTTCAGTTCCTTTTTATTCTTGAAGGGTTTTCCTTTATTCTTGTTACTCTTAACAGAATGAGTAGAAGAGATTTCCTTATGAAAATTGGAATGTTTCTTGTTTTTGTTCTTGGACTTTGACACGTGATTGACAACTATTGCCTTTCCTTTATTTTTGATTTCCGATTCCTCCTGGACACAAATAGAGATCAATTCGTCTAAAGTCCATTTTTCCTTCTGTGTTATAAAGGCTCCTTAAATGACTGTATTGACCAGGCAGAGAATTTAATAGAAGGTGCACAAGGAATGAATCATCAATTTCAACTTTCATTTCCTTAAGTTTGCAGGAAGTGTCAATTCCTTGCAAAATGTATTCCCTAATACTCCCTTGTCCGTTAAAACTCATTCTGATCAGTTTGTTCATAAGGTATCCAATTTCTGCCTTGTCTGATACTTTGTACTTATCAGCAATTGAAGCAAAGTATACTTTAGCAAGATCAGATTCTGGTATTCCCCCTTTGACAGCATCAGTCGTGCACTTCTTTATGTATATTAGGGCTATTCTATTGTGTTTGTGCCATTCTTGATGTTTAATCTTATCCTCTTTGGTCGCGGTGTCTGTAGGTTCTGGTGGTGGATCTTCCTTAAGAACATGATCGTAGTCCAGAATACCTAGCATGAGTTCGATGTCCTCCTTCTATTTCTTGTAATTCACACCATTCAATGGTGCAAAATTGACCACACTCATAGGGTATTGTGCTGTATGTGACAAGAATTGTTGTCGATCAGTTTTGCTTGGTGATCCTGAATCATGGAATAGATTCATTCTTTATCAATCTATGCAGCGTGGTGATCAATTCTGTCTATTCATCAAGATAATTTAATGAATTTTATCTGTTGATGGAGACATGAATTTCGAATTCAATTCCCTTTTATGAAAGCATATCAAATTCGAAATTCTGCCATAATCTAGTGCCTGTTTTGATCAAAACTGCTATGGCAGTATATGAAAAATCAGACACTATAATCTTACAATTTCATGTTAAATTTGCAATTTCTATACTATGATTCTTGACTACTGTAGTGGTATGTAATACCCCGGGTAAGTTCGTTAGTTAAAATCCCTTTTCCGTTAAGCTAAGTTAACTTTAAAGTTAGGTGTTTAGGGTAAGTTTGGGTAAATTTATAAGTTAAGAGTGTTTGGGTTATTATTAAGAAGTTCAAGGACCAAAGTAGTAAATTAAGTTTGATATTATCTAATTGATATTCATATATTATTCACAAGCAGAAAATCAGTAAAGTTAGTGTGTGTGTGTGTGTGTGTTGAGAGAAAGCAAGAAGAGAAAAGAAGGATTTGTGCTAAAGGGTTCAAATTGGTGTGTTTAGAAGATGAATTAAGGTATGTTCCTTTGTATTTTATGTTTGTAATTGCTTTTGGAAGGGTTCCATCGGAGTAGAAACATCACAAACACTTCTGGTATTAATTCAGTCGGGTTTCTGGGTAAAAAGTACCAAACCGATAGAGGTGTCCGGATGATATGAAGGTATCCGGGTAGATTCATGGGTGGTGTCCGGGTAGTTTTGTTGATAGTGTCCGGACGATTCGTTTGATGGTTTCCGGATGATTTAGATCCGGATGGCATCCGGATTCCTTGTATTGTCCGGATAAATTGTGTTGTCCGGATTCTTTATGCTGTCCGGAAAGTTCATGATTGTCCGGGTAGTTTTGAGGTTTCCGGATAACTTGGCTGTTTGGTCAATTTTGAGGATAAAAGTTATGTGGATGTATCTAGACTCCATAACCTGCTAGTAAGTCTTATACATAAGTTGGTAAGGAGATATTTGTATGTAAATTGTTTCAGATTCTGTGAACTTTGAATGAAAGATTGGATTTCTCGAGAAAAGCTTAGAAGGAAATTTGATAACCAATCGAGGTGAGTTTTACTTTAAAACGTTTTCAACTGGAATATATATATATATATATATATATATATATATATATATATATATATATATATATATATATATATATATATATATATATATATATATATATACTAGTAGAGTACCCGTGCAATGCACGGAGTGAGAAAGGTGTTAAAATTTTATCGCAAAATGAAAAATGAAAAGCTCTCAAGTTTGACAAAGGGGTTGAGTGACTTTTTTTCTCAAATACACAATGCGGCGGAATGCCAAATTCTAGCAGTGTACCCGCGCAATATTTTAAGAAACAAAAATAGTTTTCCTTCACAAGTATGGGTGTTGCCTTTCACAAGTATGGTGTTTCCTGGTTGAACTTTCTCCATTTGTAGTATATAACACGTTGAATTTGTAAGCTTCCAAGCACTAAAATTCTTCAGCTCCAGTAACAAGTTGAGTTTTAGTTTCATTTTTTATTTTATTTTATTTTTACAGGAAACCTCGGCTCTACATCAGTGATGCTCGAGTAGATTGGTTGAAGTTGCTCTCCTCTACTCTGCATAGTAAGGCACCTCTCTTTACTCCAATAGTTGTTCCTACTTTTATATGAAAAAAGAACAATATGGTCATGTGGCTGCACCAAATTTTGCCTTTAATATAGAAATTGCAAAAAACTGAATACAAAGTTAAGATTTACGAGAATGCATAAATCTAACATTTTTGTGTATTCTTTTTCTATTTTAAATCTATTTAGTTTTTCAACAGTGGCAATCAACCATGTACCTCATTTATATGTATCTCCATTATATAAATGAGGGAAGAATAAGAACATGAAACTTGAATGGATCTATCTAGCATTGGAGGGCGAAGAGGATGAATCCACGTGATTACTGATTGGGGTGTTTGGTAATTGGTACTACATCAAATCTACCAAAATTTCGGATGGAATAAGTCTGTTTGTGCATGATTTGTGTGTATGTGTGTTTGTGTGTGGAGGGGCCGGGTAGAAAGGATTATCTTTTAACTTCTTATTGGTGGGTTTGTGTGTAAGAAGGATTATCCATTTACTGTTAATAACCGCATTTTCTTTTAGTGCCTTAGTGGTAGGCCACGTTGTTGTACACGTTACCATCAATTTTGGAGGCATGACTTTTAGTATAAATTGTTTTTTGTTCATATGTTTTGAGCAAATCCATATTGTATCATTGTTAGACATGTTTTTTATATGATATTTCAGGTTACATATAGATGCACATTTGTATATTTCCCAATAGTCGTTTCCAACCCATGAACATTAATAGATGGATCTTATATAGGTGGCCGACGTTTTATAATTTGAATCGTTGCTTGACTTGAGAAGAGTTTTGGAGGTTTGCCTTCAAGATTTTTGTGAACAAAAAAATGGCATACCTGCTGTAGTATAAAAGGAAGAAGACAAAGGGGATTCGGTTTTCAAAGACAAAGCTGTTTGAAAAGCTTCGAGCCTGCAAAAGAAAACCAAATTGGTGAAGATTAATGTCTTTTACCCGGAGGTTTGAACTATGAACAACATATACGAAAATGTTTGAATGCCTTTACGTGGAGATGAATGTCTTTACCATCTGGATGGGAAGGTTTGAAGTATAAACGGGAAAGACGAAAAGGTTGTACAATCAGGAACAAATATCGGGAACATAAAACAAACAGGGGCCTTATTTTGTTACATGTTGAGTAAACTCATTCAGACATAGTAAAAAGCATGCAAAGCACTAAAAAGATGAAATAATAAAAATTCTTTAAATAACTCTTAATGACGAGTACGCTTTTAATCTTTAAGCAAAATTTGTTTGATTCTTCAACAGCTAATTGTGATTTAAGTCCACTATCCTGCAATTGGGATAGTGTGGCTTGTATCGATCTTAAAGGCTCATTTCAAAGAAACGTTATCCTATAGTTCCTTCAACACATACAATAAGGTGTCGTTTACTAAACGCTTACCCGCTAAGTGCTTACCGACTTACTTTACCTTATCGGATGAACATGACAAAAATTGAGAATCCTACCCGGTAAGAGCGATGACAAATACCGGGAGTCTTACCCGGTAAATGAGAGCATGGCTCTTACCCGATAAGCATCTACCATATAAAAAATGTTATATACGATGCCGTTTTAATGGATTAAAGTCTTGCCCAGTAAGTTTAGTGAAAGTGTAGACTATTTCGTGTAAGACTAACTCGTGAATTCAGATGCATATTTTGAAATGGAAGTTATGTGAAGATAAGGCCATAAGGGTGGAGGGTGAATTAGTTTATGAGTTCTGCATCATTCTACCGCATTAAGAAAATATAATTCTGAATGTAAAGTTGTATTTACCAGCATTGCCTGTGTATGTTAATTCTGGTGCTTGAATCGAAGTCGTTTTAATGAACTAAAATTTTACCCACAATGAGAACTCAGTAAAATACAATTTGACATAAGGCATGGTTTCAGAAACTTACTTTGAAGGGCCTGACGATATGCTTGAACAAAATCCTCGACGTTCATGGTTGTACAAAACCACCAACCGCCAAACAACCCAAATAAACCCAACCTACCAACTTGTTAAATCGCAATATCTTTACGCAATTAGAAAAAAATAAAATGGGAATATATCAGTAGAGTTTTCAAAGACATACAATGTCTCTCCAAATCCTCTCTCTATCTCTCTCATGTTTTTTACGACTCAAAAATGAATTCTAAACAATATTGAAAATATAATCATCAAAATATACTACTACAATGCAAACCATCAAGTCTTGGGCCTTGTCTTGTCTTCATAGGGATCCCTGCTTGGTAAAACAGCAGGAGTAGAGCATTGATCTGGCACCATAAAAAAGTAGTTGGTCATGGCTTTCATAATCTCTTCATCTATCCCAACCAACAAAAAATAATTCATCAAATCAATTGGCTACATTCTTTAAATTCAATTCAATTCATTAATTAAAACCCAAACTAAAAGCAGACACATGTACTATGGAGCAGTAAAACCCAATTAAAACCCAATATGAAATCAAGCACGTCTATTATGGAGCAGTAAAACCCAAACTAAAAGCAGACACATGTACTATGGAGCAGTAAAACCCAATTATGGGATCTGGGACGTTACATGGTACTTGAATCATATAAATCCAGATTCACTGTGGTGATATGTGGATTTTCTGGAAAAAAAATTCAATTTTAACCTTTGTAGTAAGGCAGAAATCGATTTTATGTACTGTTCGTATTCAATTGCATTAAGATTATAAAAGGAGAAATAATCGACCCCATAGAAGTCGATTAAATTAAGGCTTAAAATAGAGAGGTCGATTCTATATATGGGATTTCATAGACTGGAATGGATAATCAATTGCATATACTGCAATTTTGAAACGACTTCATATACATCAATTCATGAATCGATTGAGTTGAGACTTCTTCACAGATCAATCGATTAATTGATGTTACTAATTCAATTCGATGGGCTAAAGGCTCTGATACCAATTGTAAGTTAACTAATACACTATATGCTTAACACGCGAATTGAATTAAGTATCTATTTGATCAAGAAATTTATGAACATAACTCGTACAGTAGGAGAAGATGCAGTCCCTGTATTGCTTTGTTCTTCATTCATTCTTTTGCAAAATCCACACTTAATATATATTCCATGATGGATTTGGTTTCAATAGATCTTCTGTGTTCTTGATAGAGAATGAATATATGTTGGCTCCAAAACAATTTATATAAACTGTCGCTCAATGAGAGGGTCTAAAAACGGTTCTCTCCATCAGATAACCGAACATTAACTGTCATTAATTAAATTGATTTTTTCTTTATTTTAATTCGGTACCCTTTATTTGTGTTTTGGTATTAAACCAATTTCTTTCTGATATATATACGAATATATGATATATATCCTAATTCCAATGTAACAGTATTATATTAATGTAAATCATATAATTGTTATCTTATAATTATCTTGTTCTCAATTATAATATATATATTACACTCAGTCCTCACACGATCACCAACGCGACAATAATTGGCAGATTCAAAGACAATAACACCGATTATCCCTCTCAGCTATGGAGATACAGATTCAATGAATGGGTGGAGATTAAAAATGTTATTCAGAAGTCTAAGTCTAAATACAAGGAATATTTGGAAGACCATCTGAATAAGCTCTTTGATAAAGTGTCCAGGGTTGTCAAGATTCCTCCTCGACCGCTGAAGCCTTCCCGCAAAAGGAAAGCCATTGAACACTGATCCGAGCTCAGATTTCTCATCGATTCATTCAACATTGATGTTGACTGCGACATCTCGATGTTGAACCTATCATTACCAGAGATAGGCCCTTATGCTCTAGGAATAACGCTTCTAACTCCTGAGCTAGGCCTTATGTTCATCAACTGCAAAGGTTAGTATTGCTTTCAGAAAATGTCTGAACTTTATATCTTCCCCATTCCTCACTTGTGCTCCATCCTAAAATGGGTTAATAAAGATGAATTTGGGAAGATGATCGATACTTTGTTTCAGAGAGAACTGCGGAGAAGAAGACAAGCCTCTCGCTGAAAGTTTGTATAAGTAATCCCTGGAGACAAGCCTCACTTGTGCTCCATCCTAACAATTTGTATAAGTAATCCCTGAAGACAAGCCTCAAGCTGAAAGTAACTCTCAGTAGAAGTTGAAGACCAAACTGATGATAAAGCCACGTCTAATCATAATCTGAAGCGGTATTCAATGAGATCAAGACAAATCTACAAAGTGTGACAATCAAGATCAACACTCAGCGATAGCTGAAGTTCTTTCTCAGTGATAGCTGAAGATGTTACTCAGCAATAGTTGATAAAGCCAAGTCTTGTACTTTCTGACTTGCATTGAATACATGGGGGTATAAATAGATAATGAAGACTTTGAAAGAGAGACCCTTCTGCATTCTGAAAGAACTCTTTCTTCAAGCTATTTCTTTCTTTCTTCTCTTTGTTCAAAGAAGTTAGTGATTCTTACGATTTTTAGAATAGGTTTACCTTTTCTATTTTCGCAGCAATCTGTAAATTGTGTTTTTGATTTATCAATAATAAATAAAGAAATTTAAAATATATAACGTGTGTGTTTGTATTCAACACCCCCCTTTCGAGGAACCTAATCTCCTAAAACCAATCAATAAGGAATACCAATCGAATAAGTCTATCTGTCGCTTGATTTCATAACAAAATTTAACCTTTGTAGAATCCCTTTAGGACCGACAAGATCATTTCTTCATATGAGTTCTTAAGGTTAACTAGGGTTAGCTCATTTTATTCTCCTTTCTTTTTGTAAAGATATATATCTTTCACACTGTTACAGGTTTGGGTGTACCTTTAAAAACGTTTATAAATAGACCATGACGCAAGTATACATCTCAATCTATTATCATCTTAAAACAAGTAATAATGGTACTAAGTACCGAATATCGATCCCACAGGGAAACGTGGAAAATTTCTTCTTAAAAAGTTGAGTTTGTAAAAGCGAGTCTCAGATGGCGAATTCGAAGATAATCTTTTGTTGGAGGTTTGCTTAACAACTAATGAAAAATAAAATATAAATAGAAGCACAGGGTATAAAGATCCGTTTAGGACAGCATTTGTTTGTTATCCCAAGAGTTCGATATTTTATGATACAACAAATCAGTTGGCATTTGATTAATTGGGATCCACCACAAAATATAACCTTCATTTAAATAACGTTGGACAATCATGCCATACGATACACCTCTTTATTTAATTATTGGTCTCGGTCCCAACTTCACTTTATACCCCGAACTAGGACGCTTAGCCCATCATCGTTCGGTTTCTAATTATAAATGATGTACGAACTTTAAAAGTAAATACTGGAGATCGCCAATGCATTAAACAAAAAACAATAATTCCGTTTTGAAAATTCGTAACTTGTTGCACAAGTAACCAACTCCCGAGAGAAACACCAAAAATTGAATTATTTCAAAACATCAACAATTAGATAGCAACAAACAAGTGCATAAATTAAATTGCAATTATATCTAAACGTGGAAGTAAGCACGAATTATAAAAGTAGAATTTAACGATGAAATTATTAACTTATGAGGAAAATATTGTTTCAAATGTAGAATTAAAATGAGAATTGCAAAAATTATGCAAATGGAATCCTTAAGTGAACCACCATCGGTTACGATTGAAATATAATTCAATCGTTAAGCTATGGATTAGGTTATTAAAAAAACCCACTGATTAATTAACGAAGATTTAACTACATGAAAACGATTGGTTTATGAGAGTAACAATTACCACTTGAATTATAGTAAAACGCCTAAAGTAACAAGAAAGTTGATTTCTATTTATTGGGTGCTCAAACAAAGACATTAACCATAATTAACCACGAACCAATTGAGATTGGGGACCCGAAATGATTAGTCGGACTTTCGGTTAATTATAGTAACGAGATTGAATTAGAACCATTTGTCTAGAAATCGAGTGTTGAGAGTATATTAAAACCGTAAGAAATCGATGGGAATTAATAAACCGTAAGTAGCAAAGAGATTGTAAAACCATGAGATTTGAGAGACGAAAACGAGTAAGTAACAACTAAGGATTGCAAGAAACATCGGAAATGGAATGGATTTAATAATATATTGAACTACCACACTAAGCCCGAACCAAAACGGTTCAAGCCGTGAGCTAAAGTTACGGCCGATGAGAGCCGTGAGCTTACCACTCACTACTACTATCTAACTACTAAAAATGTTAAGTGTTCATCATCCTAACTACTACTAATGGATGGATGATATTTTGGATTCCTTAACATACATATATATAGCTACAAAAATACTTGGACACCAAGTATTACCCATGGGCCCAAGATCCAAAATACTAAAGCCCAAAACATATTAATGTGTCTTAGCCCAATAGTTTGCAAACAAGTCCAAGTGATTTTCGGCCGGCCCAAAAAGTCATCCGCAAAAATATCGTAAGCCCGATCTTAAAAAATTGGAGTATTCTTGTCCGTCCAAGAGTTGCAATCCGCATTCTTCTTAATCGTATTATACTCCAAACGACCGTCTTCCGCAACCTAAAAGTACATAAATTATAAAATTAGATTTTTGGTGCGATTTTCGTTCAATTTTAACCAATTTAATACCCGAAAGTATTAAACTTTTATTTCCTTAAAATAACCACTAAAATTGACTAAAATGACTCAATGGGTTAACTAAAAATAGCTCAAAAATTGGAATTAAACGTCTAAATAGGGTTAAATAAATAACCATATCACACACACACACACATACACACACACACACACACACACACACATATATATATATATATATATATATATATATTAGTAGTGTACACGTGCAACATGGTGGAAGCCATAAATGTAAACGATTTTGAAGCTTTGGTCCGTTTTGTTAGAGGTGATTTTTACGATGATATGATTTACACTTAGGGATCGTTTACTAAAATCTTACCATTGTCATTTGCTTTAATGGATAAACTGGGCAAGGGTCGTGAATCTTACCAAGTAAGAGTGATGATAAAGGATGAAGAGTCTTACTCGGTAAGTTAGGGTGACAACTCTTACCTGGTAAGCACTTACTAGGTAAATTGTTGTATCGTTACCATTTTTATGGACTACAATCTTACCCGGTAAAGTAAGCTAGAGTGTTGCCTTTTACCGGTAGGCGCTTACCGGGTAATTATCTGGGTAAACGGCCCATTAGTCTTTACATATTAATTAATACATCTTGAATATATGAGTTACGGTTCCAATAAGAGTCGATCAACGAAAAATGTATGAACTTTTAAAATCCAATATATCTGAACCCAAAGAGAGCTAACCGAAATATATGAGAAATGTAAAGTAGCAGAAGCTATTAGTCACAGAAATCTAGTGAGAGAGTACAAGAATCAAATCACAATCTAGAGAGAGAAAATATCTTGTCATCCATCTAACTTGGAAGGTTACGAGATTCTCTCAATATGGAAAGTTACAAGTGTTGCACAAAATAAGCCTTGACAAGCTATTTATGGTAAGTACATGACAAGCCCATGACTTTACTATAAAGCATATGAAAATACAACTTAATAGCTAACTGCCTGATTACAACAAGAAATAAAGCTCCAACATTCTTCCCCTTTGGAATCAAGGCAGTAGTGGTCTTCTCCTTCTTCTGGCTCCAAGATAAGTTTCTCTTCTCCGCATAGCTCTTCTGAAACTAATTCTTTCATCAATTTCATTCACTGCTCTAACAAGCAGAATTCTTGGAGTAGAAGGCATACTGTTATTTCCTCTCCCTTGATCATTCTTTCTCAATCTGCTTTCCAACTGTAATTTTAACACCTTCATTGTACCATCAGAATACTTTGCTATCTCACTGAACCTTAGGAATCTTTTGTCTCCTCTTTCATTCCTATACACCACCCCAAACTCTCCCAAACTCTGGTTCACCGATTAGAACATACAATGGTGTTAGCCCAAAGTATGCTGAATGTAAAAGTATTGAAAATATCACAAGTCAGAAGGACATCAGAGATCAAGCAAAGATAACAGAAGAACAAAATGAAGACCATCAGAGATCGTCAAAGCTCTGGCAGAAGACCTCTGATAGCCCATCAGAGAACAAGATCGCCAGAAGACCTTCAGAGCTCTGGCATATGAGCTCTGGTGAATAAAGACCTCTGTGAAGCTGAAGTCTCGTAGAAATCTCCAAGTATTAGACAAGTGTCCGTAGTTTCTACGTCAGCCCTAAAAGGTCCAAGACATGCCTTCCACGTGTCATTCCAGGGTTAGATAGTACATTTTCTTTTATTTTTATCAGGCTATAAATAGAATGTAGTGGAACACACAATTGTAAGCTTTTTGTAAGAATCGTTACTAGATTGTGAGAGCACAAACACTGCACATTCCATTCCACTTCTATTGTACGATTTATAACGTGAGAGATTTTAGAATACACACACAAGAAAGTGTTCTTGGTGTTATTCACATTTCAATATACGAGCAGTTTATCATTCATTCTTATTCTCATTTACAGTTCATTATATTGTTGTTCTCTCATTGTTTAATGTTACACACAATCACTCATACACAAATAGTTTTATTATGCTTCTGCTATCTTTGATCTTGTTGTTTGTATGAGACAAGTTGAATCTGGGAACCTACAATTGGTATCAGAGCAGATTGCTTTGCCTAAATCAAATTGATCCAATCTTACCAGATTGATTCATACTTGTTGGTTGTGCTTTGCTTTTCGAAAGTTTCAAATGATACTTTGTTTTTGTTCAAAACCTGAAACTCTCTTTCTTAAGCTAGAAATAGAAGTTTGAAACTCCTGAAAACTTTGTTTACTGTTTTTACTGTTCCATTGCTTTACTGTTTACATATTTTCATACGTAAAACTCTTTCTATGTTGTTCAAAACCTTTATACTCTGTTTTTCTTTAAAATGGCAAACAAAAATATAAATACTATTTATACGGCTGGTTCTTTAACCAAACCTCCTACTCTTCTGAGGGATGAATGCCCTCAATGGAAGATCAGGATGGTCAACTTCTTCGATGGCATGGATAGAGATCTTATGCGATATGTCACTAATGGACTATTCCAACCCATGGTAATGGTTTCTCGTGTTCCTGCTACAGAAACAACTGCTATGATTCCTGCTCACTTCGAACCTAAAACCACTGGTTTTACTGAAGAAGAAAAGCTTAAAATGGAAAATGATCTTAAGGCAGTTAGACTCTTGATTATGGCCATTCCAAACGATATTTTTCAAGAACTAGATTCTTGTGTTAATGCTAAGGAAATATGGGATCAACTTCTGAACCAACTCGAAGGGGGTATTAAAACCCAAAAGAACAGAAGGACCCAATGTATTAATCAATACAATAATTTCAAAGCACTTAATGAGGAAACTTTACAAAAAACCTACAACAGATTCAACATTCTGATAAAAAAAATGTAAGAAATGTGGGGTTGTAAGGTCGAAGGAGGATAACAATGTCTCGTTCTTAAAAAATTTGAACGATGAATGGTTAAATTTGTCTATGTCTCTACAAGCTAACCAGGACCTGGATACGTGGTCTCTTACTTATGTGGATGGCACCTTAGCTGCACAAGAGAAGGATGTTGTCAAACAAAAAGGCAAATCCACTATGGCAGGTCCACTAGCAGAGATGGAGAACTGAATCACAGATTCATCCTTTGATGATGAACCAGAGCAAGCTAACTTCTGTGGTATGGCAATTGAAGAAGGAAGTTTAGAGGAAGGGATTGAAGGGATGACAGAGGAATCAGCAGAGAAACCAGCAGAAGCTGATTCTTCCTTAATGCCTTATGCATTATCTGTGACTAACTCTGCTGACAGAGCGCTAGAGACTTCCAAACCCAATGCCAGGAAGCAGCATGTGCAAATCTGGTACTTGGACTCAGGATGTTATAGGCACATGACTGGCAATAAGGAGCCGCTGGCCTCATTCAAAGATAAAATGGGACGTGCAGTAACATTTGGAGGTGATGGACAAGGACAGATTAAAGGATATGGTGTTTTGACCAATGGAGGTGTTTCAGTTTCAAAAGTTGCTTATGTAGAAGGGTTAAATCATAATTTGCTTAGAATAAGTCAACTTTGTGATCATGGTTTTGATGTCAATTTTAAGAAAAATTACTGTTCTCTGTTAGTTTCAGAATCTGGTCAAGAGCTGATCAGAGCTGACAGGAAACACAATCTTTATAAAATGAATTTCAATCCTAATCAAAAACCAAATTCAGAGAGACTCTGTTTGGTCTCTGTAAATAAGGAAGATGCCTGGCTCTGGCACAAGAGATTTGCTCATCTAAACTTTTCAAATCTTGACAAGCTTGTGAAACTGAACCTAGTTAAAAGACTCCCTTCTTTAAAATTTGACAAAGACCATCTTTGTTCTGCCTGTGAGGTGGGTAAGCTTAAAAGAGCTTCACACAGAACAAAGAGTGATCACAACTGCCCTAGACCTCTCTCTGCACATGCTTCATGTGGATCTATGTGGTCCAATCTTTGTGCAAAGTCTATCTGGCAGAAAGTATATCCTGGTTCTCATTGATGAATATTCTAGATATACTTGGGTTGAGTTCATCAGAGCAAAATCTGATGTCCCAAAGATATTAATAAATTTGTTGAAAAGAATTCATGTTTTGTTAAGTCTAAAGATCCAAAAGCTGAGAAGTGATAATAGGACAGAATTCAAGAATGCCAAAATTGATTCCTACCTTACAGAGGAATGAATCTCCCATAACTTCTCTGCTGCCAGAACTCCTCAACAGAATGGTGTTATTGAGAGAAAGAATAGAACTCTGGTGGAAGCTTCCAGAACTATGTTAGCAGGATCTGATATTCCTATCAACTTCTGGGCAGAAGCAGTCTCAACAGCATGTTTTACCCAAAACAGAGTTGTCATAGTTAAGAGATTAAAGAAGACTGCCTATGAACTCATCAACAACAGAAGGCCAAATGTGAAGTTCTTTCATATTTTTGATTGCAAGTGTTACATCTTGAATGATAGAGATCAATTGGGAAAATTTGACAAAAAGGCTGATGAGGGAAAATTCATTGGATACTATTTAGCATCAAAAGCCTACAGAGTCTACAATTCAAGAACAAAGGTCATTCAAGAAAGCATCGATGTATCTTTTGATGAAAGATCAACAAGTTTCTCTGAAAGTTGATCACCAGAGAGGATACAGATAGCAGAGGAACCCAGTTCCTCAAAGACAAGACAAGAGAATATCAATCTGATATTGAATGACTTCTTTGATGATGAAGATTCCTCTAAAGTCATCATCAGCAGCAATCAAGCTCCAGGTTCTGAAGGTCAACAACAATTAGGTGCATCTCTGGCTGGACCTTCAAATACTTCACCATCTACTTCTCTGAATACAGGTCAAACTCAAGGAGAAAGCTCCAAACAACAATAAGAAGAAAAACCTGAACCTGAACTATCATCACCAGTGATGACAAATGTTGGAAGAAATTCCATATATGAGAGCTCACCTTCTCAGAGCCCTGCTGGTACTCTACAGAGCACTGAATCCCCTCTCAAGAGCAATGTGCCTCAGAGCCCTGTTACCAATCCCCAGAGCTCTGGAGTTGTACCACACCTTCTTTCTTTAGAAGCACAAACACCACCTATTGTCCATGCTCCCATGACTAGATGGACAAAGGACCACCCACATGATTAAATCATAGGTGCTATTGAAGATGGTGTAAAGACAAGGTCTGCTACAGCCAATGAATCCTTCTTTGTGAACATTTTGAGCATGATTGAGCCAAAGAAGATAACTGAAGCCCTGGAAGACCCAAACTGGATAGAAGCAATGCAAGAAGAGCTTCTAGAGTTTGAGAGAAACAAAGTTTGGTCCTTGGTTCCCCTTCCAAATGATAAAACTGCCATTGGAACCAAGTGGGTGTTCAGAAACAAGAAAGATAAAGATGGAATAATCATCAGAAACAAGTCAAGGCTGGTTGCAAAGAATACTGCCAAGAAGAGGGCATTGATTACGATGAAACCTTTGCACCAGTGGCTAGGCTAGAAGCAATCAGAATCTTCTTAGCCTATGCTGCTCACAAAGGATTCAAAGTATATCAAATGGATGTAAAGTATGCCTTTCTGAATGGCAAATTGCATGAAGAAGTTTATGTTCAGCAACTCTCAGGCTTTGAAATCTCAGAGTTTCTAGATCATGTGTACAAGCTAGACAAAGCTCTGTATGGATGTAAGCAAGCTCCCAGAGCCTGGTATGAAACTCTGTCCACTTTTTTGTTGGTCAACCACTTTGAAAAATGTACTGTGGAGGACTGGAATTCAACAGAGTTCCAATTCTCTGTGATTCCAAGAGTGCAATAGCAATCACAGCAAACCCAGTTCAGCACTCCAAGACAAAGCACAATGATATAAGGTACCATTTTATCAAAGATTGTTAGCTCCAATTTCTATTGTTAATAGAAGTATTGAAAAATAGGCTAAGTGTAAAGACAACGACTGAGCTTCTGCCAAGACACCGATAGAGGACTCAAGTGGACTACTGAAGACTTTCACAGAGGACAAGGCCACAGAGCCTCTGTCACCCTTGACAGAGCCTCTGTGGTATGAAGACTGGACTTAGAAGATTATTTGAAGTTCAAGACAAAGACTCTCGTGCCTCACACGTGCCTCTGCTGTATGAAGATCCTGAAGATCACTCGTACAAGGCGTTCCCTGACAACTCCACGTATCAAACTCTGATGGGTTTCAGCCTTTGGAGAATTGCGGCGCACTATGTTAACGTTGTACCAGTAGCAGTTCCACGATCGTGTCTTGTACCTTTTGTCCTTATTGTCTAGAACTTGTCTCTTGATGAATAGTATAAATAGAAGGCTCATGTTGAGCTCTTCTATTAAGCTTTGCACAACACACACGCCCTTAAGAGCAGAATTGTTATTTAACTTTCGGTGTTCTTGGTGTTCTTATTTTGATCAATACAAAGTGAATCTTTGAGTTAATCCAGTGTTTATTCATACTTTGTTTAATTGATTACGTGTGTTCTTCTACCTTAATATATCTTTTAGTTCATAAAACGCTTCCGCACCATATTTTGTTTGAACTAATATATAGAAATATCATTGTTGAGTAAAATCGGGATCAACAATTGGCATCAGAGCTCTCCTTGATTTTCTATATCAAGAGATCTTCTCTTACAATGATTTTTGGTAGAAACTTGGCTTGATTTTAACCTGTTCTTAGTTTATTTTAAACTGACTCTGTTTTTCTGCCATTTTCGACCAATTCGACTTTGGTAAACCTACATAATCTGTTTTCTTGGTTAAAACTCTCCATTTTAGTACATTGTTCAAGGTTTTTACACTCGTAAGCTCTTTTCTAAAAACCTGACCCATCATCTAAAAGTTTTAGTTCATACTCTGTTTTCTGGTATTTTCCAAAACCATTTGAAATGGCGAACACCAACAACTACTTTTCTGCCGGTTCCTTAACAAAACCACCCACTTTGCTCAGATATGAGTACCCTCAGTGGAAGATACGAATGATCAACTTCTTCGAGGGCTCTGACAAATAAGTTCTGAAATATATTTATAATCCTCCTCTCGTCCCTATGATCACAGTACCACGTGTACCTGCGACAGACGACACTCCAGAAATTCCTGAGCACGAGAAACCTAAGACAAAAGATAAATGGTCTACACCTGACTGGGAGCAATACGAACTTGCTCAGAAGGCCAAGAGACTTCTGATAATGGCCATCCCCAATGACCTCTTCCTGTCCCTAGATGCGTGTGAATCTGCATACGATCTATGGAAGGAATTGGAGAAACAATTGGAAGGAGAGGCTAAGGCTCAGAAAAATCACAGAGCTCAATGTATCAATGAATATTACTCTTTCAAAGATCTGCCGACATAGTCTCTGCAGGCAACTTATGACAGGTTTAACTCTTTGATAAACAAGTGCAGGAAGTTTGGGATCCACAGAACCTCTGAAGAGAACAATGTCATGTTTCTAAAGAGCCTCAACGAAGAATGGCTCCAGCTGTCTATGACCCTTCAAACTAATCAGGACTTAGACACCTGGAGTTTATCAGATCTTTATGGAACTTTGGCAGCCCAAGAACCCCAAATTGCCCAGGCAAAAGCTCAAACTGCTGGGTCTCTGGCACTTGTTGGCAAGACTATAGAGGTAAAACAAAAGCCTAAGAAGGAGAAAACTGTGGAGGAAAAGAATGAGAAGAAGAAGAAGGTGGTGCTTGTTGATAGTTCTGAGGAGGAATTGGTGGAAGAGGAGGAGGCAACGATGGCCTCGATAGCTAAATCTTTAGCTCTGTTGACGAAAGAATTTGGTAGAGGATACAGGAAGAAAGGGTATGAACGTGATGGAAGGGACGACAGAGGATAGAAGTATGAGCCAAGGAACCAAGGAAGAGATGGTTCGAATGACAAAGGTGAAAGAGGTGATAGAGGTGGTGACCGACAGAGGTCAGACGACAGAGCTGGCAACGGTTCCCAGAACCAGGGGTGTTTCAATTGTGGCAAGCCAAGCCACTATGCTGCTGACCACAGGAGCAAACCAAACCGCTCTCAGGGGTATTCTGCTTTCTACAAATAGGAGGCAAAATACTATGCTCAGAAGTCACTAAAGGTGGACCAAGAGAACTGGATGTCAGATGAATCCTCTGACGAAGGCGATAAGAAGAACGCCTTATTCTGTGGAATGGCAGAGGTCAGCTCATCAGAATCTGATAGTGAGGTATCCACTTTTAACTCTTCCTCTAATGAAACTGAAGTTGGTTTGCTTAAACTAACCATTGAATATACTGAACTTAAAAAGACTTACATTCTTCGAAAGAGAAACAAGACTTCTCACTCAAGAAAAGGCAAAAAAAATTCAAGAAAAGGAAGAGATTGAAACAAATTGATACAAACATCTAAATCCTTTGAAAGAAAGGATTACAGAACTTAACTCTGCCTTAAAAGCTAAATCTAAAGAACTTATGGATGTTGAAAGCGACAGAATGAATATCCTAGCTCTTAAACACTATTTTCAAAAGGAAAGAGAAATCCTCTGTCAAGATCTACTCAGAAGAGATCTTTTAATGAAAAAGTATCAGGATGCACAGATGGTATATGGAAAGATAAATACACAAATAGGGAGACGGGGAATTGGCTTCTGTGACATAGATCCATACACTGGAACCAAAAGAGACAAATCTTTGTCATCTCTATTCTGTATAGGAGATACAAGAAAACCTGGATTTCCAAACTTACTCCCCGTCAGCAAAAGGCAAAAAGTCTCTGGGGAACCTCACCAGAGGAAACCTCTGAAGATCATAAATGTGTGGTATCAAAACACAGATTTATCACCTTCAATCTCTGTCAAAAGAGAATCCAAACCTAAGAAATATCTAAAAAACTCAAGATCAGATAGGGATCTTCAAGTTTGGTGACCCCAAGACTCAAACACATGTTGCTTTTGTCTGTATGATAGACTCTGAAAAGAAACTATCAGCAGAGGACCCTGAGTTCATGCCTGCTTCCTCAGAAGAAAAACTTAAACATATTTCTGAAAAGAAGTTAATGGAAATTGGGAAAAACAACTTTTATGAAAACCTCTATTCATCCTCTGTCGAACAAAAACTCCTTGAGGAAATCTTGATAGACACTTCTGTTGACTTAAAAGACAGTCTCAAAGAAAAGGAAGAAAGTGAGTATGGCACATGCTCTGAATGTCCAGCTTCTGTCGACAGAGATCTAAGTGAATCAACCTCTGTATATGAGGATGATTTATCCTCCGACGAATCTGAGACTAACACAAATGAGTCAGAGATAGTACCTTGTGACTCAGAGGGTTTTAAATTACCCTCTGGAATTCTTAACAGAGCCATTCCTCCTAAGGAGAAAATCACAAGTGTTCCTATCTGTCCAGACTTTTTGGACATGTGTATACAAGCCAATACCTCTCTTGAGCTTGAGAAAATCAAACAACGAAAGGAAATGTCTTCTCAAAATCCAAGAAGTCCTAGAACTTCAAAACCCTCAAGGCCTTTTAAAGAGAAATTAACTTGGCAACAGAAGGGTAAATCGGTTGAAAATAACAAATCTTTTACTTATGTGAGAGTGAAACGTGCAGAAGTTCATCACAGAAGAAGGGGACCACAGAAGGCTACTCCAATCAGAGAATTTTCAAAACATCAATCTAGTCAGCATAGGTCTCCTTGTAATAGGAAGTCTAGTGCTAGGGTAGATTGTAAAAATAAAGACTCTGTACCCTGTTTCAATGTTTTCAATGAAAAGTTCAAGCAAATCTCTTCGCAAATTCATTATTGTCATTGTTTTGATCTCACGTTTCAATTGAACCAACATTTCTCAAGTCCTCACAGTTTCCTCTCTTTGCCCAAAAAGAATGCTACATTCAAGTGAAAGAAGAAACAAAATGGTTCTTCAACAAAAGCTAAAACCAAACCCAAGGATGCCAAGACAACCTTGAAGACCTCTGACAAAAAGGGACCCATTTGGATATGGGTACCTAAAAATCTCTGATTGTCTTGCAGAAGCAGTATGTGCCGATCTGGTATCTTGACTCTGGGCGCTCACGGCACATGACTGGCGACAGAGGTCTACTATCCTCCTACAAAGATAAACTCGATGGAGGATCAGTAACCTTTGGTGACAACAAGAAGGGATATATTAAACGCCACGGAGTCATTAAAAAGAAGAACATATCAGTATGCAAAGTTGCATATGTGGATGGCCTAAAGCACAATCTCCTAAGTGTTAGCCAACTCTGCGATACTGGTTTCGTCGTTATGTTCAAAAGAACATTTTGCTCTCTGCAAGGAGAAGATACTGGAGTCGAACTTATGAGGGCTGAACGAAGAGGAGATCTATATCTTATGAACTTCAGTGTCAAGAACAAAGAAGACAAGCTCTGCTTTGTTGCTTGTAAAAACGAAGAAGCCTGGTTATGGCACAACAGGTTCTGCCATCTGAACTTCCATACTCTTGACAAGCTTGTGAAACTTGATCTTGTTAAAGGTCTGCCGAACGTCAAATTCAGTAAAGATCATTTGTGCTCAGCATGTGAGATGGGCAAGCTCAAGAGAGCTTCCCACAAAGGAAAGACTGATGTGTCTTGTCCTAGGCCCTTGTACATGCTTCATGTTGACCTCTGCGGTCCAATCGCTACGTAGAGCCTAGGAGGCAAGAAATACATACTTGTGGTGATCGACGAATACTCAATATACACATGGTTGGAGTTCGTCAGAAAGAAATCATATGTTCCTAACATTTTGATAAATTTAATGAAGAGGGTCCAGGTTCTGTACGAGTGCAAAATTCAGAAATTGAGAAGCGACAATGGCACAGAATTCAAAAACTATGTCATTGATGCCTACCTCACAGAAAAAGGCATCTCGCAGAACCTCTCTGCAGCACGCACTCCACAACAAAACGGCGTTGTTGAACGAAAGAACCGAACGCTAGTGGAGGCTGCCAGAACTATGCTAATAGCGTCTGGAATGCCGATTTCTTTCTGGGCAGAAGCTATATCAACAGCTTGCTATACCCAAAATCGATCATCCATTGTCAAAAGACACATCAAGACTCCTTATCAATTGATCAATCAGAGGAGACCTAACATCAAGTTCTTTCATATCTTTGGATGCAAGTGCTTCATCTTAAACGACAGAGAAGCGAGAGGGAAGTTCGATGTGAAAGCAGATGAAGGAAAGTTCATAGGATACTCTGCAACTTCCAAAGCTTACAGAGTATATCTTATGTGGTCCTGATCCATTGTGGAAAGCATAAATGTCTCTTTTGACGATTCTTTTCAGAAGACTTATGAACAAATCAGTTCAGAACTCGGTCTGAAAAAGGAATCCTCTGGCATCTCAAAGACAAGAGAAGCAGACCTAAATCTGCTATTTGAAGAGATGTTCCATGATGATATTGATCCCTCTGCTAGAGCTGCCAGAGCCTCTGGAGAAACAACTTCTGCCAACCAGACTGAGTCAGGTATATCTCTAACTGGTCCATTAAATACTTCATCCTCTTCTGTGAATCATGCTGATGCACGTATCGAGGGGGAGCCAACAGAAGATGAAACAACCAAAGATTCTACCCCAGAGGCACTGGAAACACCAACTCCAGCAACCACAGAAGAACCAATACCAGAGGAAAATGAGGATTCAGTCTCAACATCCTCAGAGAAACAAATTCCAACTCTTATCCCAATACTCCCACAAGCTGAAGAACCAAGTTCAAGCACAGAAGGGCCATCCACTACAGAGGTTGCACCAGATCCACAGGGTTCAACCACAGAGGTTCAACTAGATGATGCAAATGACCATCTCCCCAGGACAACAAAGTGGACGATGAGCCATCCTCCGAGCCAAATCATTGGTGATCCTTCTGAGAAAGTAAAGACAAGATCAACCACTGCTAATTTTTGTTTCTTTATAAATTTTATCAGTGTGATCGAGCCAAAACGTATTTCTGAAGCCCTAGATGATCCAAACTGGGTAGATGTTATGCAAGAAGAGCTTCTACAGTTTGAGAGAAACAAGGTATGGACCCTAGTTCCTCTGCCAAAGGGGAAACAAGCAATAGGGACTAAATGTGTCTTCAGAAACAAGAAGGATGAGGACGGGGTAGTCATTAGAAATAAAGCGAGATTGGTGGCCAAGGGATATCGCCAAGAAGAAGGCATTGATTACGATGAAACTTTTGCCCCTGTCGCACGGCTCGAAGTAATAAGAATTTTCTTAGCCTTCGCAGCCCACAGAGGTTTCAACTGATAATACTTTGTTTTATAAAAGAAAAGGTTATGAGATCTATGTGGACGATATTATTTTTGGGTCCACTAATGCAAAACACTGCACTGATTTTTGAAAAACTCATGCAGAGTGAGTTTGAGATGAGTATGATGGGAGAACTGAACTTCTTCCTAGGACTCCAAATCAAACAAACATCAGAGGGAATTTTTATAAATCAATCTAAATATGTCTCTAACATTCTTTCGAAATTTAATCACTCTGATGCCTCTGTCATGAAGACCCCCATGTCAACTGGAAATAAGTTACACTCAGATCCAGGTGGAAAATCTATAGAGTGCAAGCTCTACAGAGGCATGATTGAGTCTCTTTTATACTTAACCGCGAGTAGACCTGATATAATGTTTGCCACATGCCTCTGTGCAAGGTATCAAGCTAATCCAAAAGAATCACACTTTCTTGCTGTAAAGAGGATCTTCAGATACCTAAAGGGAACCAAAAATCTTGGCCACTAGTATCCGAAGATCTTTGGCTTTAATTTCCTGGCTTACTCACATTCAGATTACGGAGGATGCAAACTTGACCGAAAGAGCACCTCTGGGAGTTGTCAATTCCTAGGTGGTAAACTAGTCAGCTGGACTTCAAAGAAGCAGAACTGTGTATCGACATCAACGGCAGAAGCTGAATATGTTGCTGCTGCTAGCTGTTGTTCCCAAGTTCTGTGGATGCGAACTCAGCTAAGGGACTACGGTCACAATATCTACAAGATACCCATCCTCTGTGACTCCAAAAGCGTCATAGCGATTTCAGCCAACCCTGTACAGCACTCAAAAACAAAGCATATCGATATCCGTTATCACTTTCTGAAGCATCATGTTGAACGTGGCACAATCGAGATGTACTTTGTGTCTATGGAATACCAGCTTGCAGACTTATTCACCAAGGCACTAGATGAGAAAAGATTACTTTTCTTGGTGGGTAAGTTAGGAATGGTAAACATGAGTTGAGACCTCTGTAAGTAAGACTTGATCCTCTTGTATATATGTATATATTTAAACTCTTCAGCATGTAAATTCTCTATCACCAAAAGTTATGTGCCCAACAGAGTCTCTGGGGGAATTCTTAGAACCGCTGACAATCTCCACAGAGCCTCTGGTGAGTTTGACCTATGCTCTTTGCATTACATCTCATTATTTGATCCAAGCATAGGTCAAGGGGGAGCAGAAGGAGACCTTGAATTAATCCACATAAGTTGTTAATTCAAGGGGGAGCCAAAGAGGAGTCGTGGTCAACAATATCCACAGAAGTCAGGCAGTTTTCCGAGCAAAGGAGAACCAAAGGAAGAATGTCTCGCACAAAACCTTTTTCAAAAACAGTTTTCCAGGACACAAACTTTAAAATATGTCCTAAAAACAGTGTTCAAAACAATGAAAACTCTGGATGATCAAAAAGTTTCATAAATCTCTAGTTATTAGAAATTTGCACTCATAGAGACTCTACTGGCCTCAACAGAGCCTCAAAGCCTCTGTAAGTACAAATTTTGCACTAAAGATTTATCGATCCTCTCCAATTGATTTTCAAACATTTCTGGTAAAGGTGCAAGCACAAGAGGAAGTTGAAGAGAAGGTTTCAGATCACAGAGCTCATTACACTACAGAGCCTCTGTTGATTCTGACATTTGGCTCTTTATGGAAATTCTGTAACATACGGGTTAATTCTGCGAGTGACAGACATCTGTAAGTGGAAACGCCCACGAGCCAAGCATTAATGGGCCGCACACGACGTCTAATCGTGCTCTGACACTTCTGACGTGGCAACTTTTCATTGGACGTGCGTGCCACACGACCTTCTGAAACTTGTGCCCAGCTGTAAAACTCAAGTGCGGACCCCAAATGTTTATTGAATTCACTTTTTACCACAAAATTCTATCCGTTTCTACCCCACTATATAACCCCGTTCATCTCATTTCTCATTCCTGTTACGAATTTACCGATACCTTCTTCTCCGGTGAACCTTGCTAAAACCTACAACTTCTCCATCTCTACTCTTTCATTCAAGAAAACGCCAATGGCTTCCACCTCAAACACTCCGGTGAACTCCCCAACCCATTCAGAGCACTCACAGAACCCATAAATAGCTGGTGAATCAATAGCTTTTACTCCGACAACCCACCTCCAAAACTTTCTTGAACATGAACACTTTGAACGTGTTATTCCTTTAAAACCGAATACCCATTATC
Organism: Saussurea involucrata; assembly: GCA_033807775.1. Classification (NCBI taxonomy): domain Eukaryota; kingdom Viridiplantae; phylum Streptophyta; class Magnoliopsida; order Asterales; family Asteraceae; genus Saussurea; species Saussurea involucrata. The sequence goes on along the minus strand of CM066312.1, from coordinate 52,311,065 downwards.
TTGTTCCCTCCAGAACAGCCTTTGGAGAGGAACATGCCATTCTACTCAATATCCTGGAGAACCACTATCTCTTCCCTCTGCTAACCAAGAACGTTAACAGAATCCCTGCCAGATATCTTTACCAATTCTGGAAGAGCTGCCATTTTGACTCAGATACTAGGCAAATCAAGGGATACATATCCAAACCCGACCAATCAGAATACCTAGAAATTAAGTTCAACAGAACTATGTTCTCCCTTGAATTTGGCCTACCAACAAAAGGACTTCTGGGAATCAAGAAGTATGCAGAGGATCCTTCTGATACAGAGCTCTGCAGATTCGCAGAGATGTTAGGGTACAACACAACATTGAAGAAGAGGAACAATTTCCAAAGAAATAGGTTCCCCCCTCTGTGGAATACTCTCTTCTCTATCCTGAACAGGTGCCTAACTGGGAAAGTGGGTAGTCCAGATCAATCATCACACCAAATCATGGCAATCATGTACGGGGTGTACTATGATATGCCTCTGGACTATGGCACTCTTATGCTGCAAGAGATTGTCAACATAATAGACCACAAAATCTCCTCGCAGAGGGCAAAAGGACCCACAAGCACAGATCTTCCCCCACTACAATATCAGAAGATCCTTGGGGCACTTCTGGAACCCCTACTCCTCATAGAAAAATGGCTGATGGAGGGAACAATAGTCAAAACCTACTCCATGACAAAGAACACACCAACAAAGCACGTGGATGGATACAACTTCTGCAGACCTCTACCAACCAAACTTCTGGCATATGCAAGTGACGAATACCTTAAGATAGCTTATTTACGCGATCACAGGACTCCTGAACTGAGTCTAGTGACACCCCCGCGTCTAAGAGCCTCTATAAGTGACCAGGTAGTAGAGAGAATGAGCGATGAGGAGTGGGCAGCGGCCTATGCAAAGCACGAACAAATACAGAACACCTTCCTTCTTTAGAGAAGCCAATTAGAGACTTCTGCTTCTAAGAGGAAACCCTCTGCCACACCCCCAAAAAGAAGAAAATAACCAAGGCAAAGAAATCAACAGAGGGCACCTCTACCAGTGCTGCACAAACCCAACAGTCTCCACCTGCAGAAATAGTGGTCGGATCTTCTGCACCTCCTCCTAAAGACAAAAAGAAGAAAAGAAAACATAAGTCTTCTGAGGAGGGTGTCCCTAAACCCAAAAGAAAGAAAAGCAAGAAGAGAACAAAGAAGCCTCACTCTCCTCTGCAGACAATCGCAGAGGGAGTTTAAATAGAAGAAGAAGAACTGGCAGAAGAAACCCATGAACAACCTCTGCAATTCCCAATTCCTATCCACTATGCAGATCAGGGTTACTTCTCTGCCTTCCTCCAACTCTCTGATATAGCTTACTCCTTAGACACTTCTGGATGGAACGGAGAAGCCCTCTCAAATCAATCCATGGAAGAACCAGACTTCAGAATCTCTTTTGACCTGGATGAGGATGACCAAACCCCTAAGGATATTCAGAGTGCGACACCAGAAGTTCTACAGAACCCCTTCCTCCATCCCGGATATGCTGTTCTAAGAAAGAGCCCAGAGGAAGAGGTAGCTATAGAGGATATGGTAGATTCTGAGATAGGGGCCGTTGACAGAACCTCAGAAGATATCCAGGCACAAACACCAAGTCCTCTGCATCTACTTGTCCAAAGACTAGTTGGTTCTCATCCATACTATGATTCCTTAGTATCTAGGATAGAAACCCAGTGGTAGCCACATAGGAAACTGAAATGGTTGACTTTGATGAGATAGAATCTAGCAGAGAAACCGTTAGGTTAGGATGTAAGACAGAGGCTGAGGCCCGAAAAGATGCCGAAGTTGGAAGAGGCACACAACCCCAACCAACTCCCAGTGCAACCCTCATTTCTATTACCGCCAGTCTAGTGGCAGAAGGTAATATTGAACAAGAGCAGCACGGCTCGACCCCACCCCAAACTGACCGGGCAGAGGAAATTCTTTCTACCTCTGTGCCATTAGAAACCGGGGAAACCATTCCAAGGGAGTCCTCTCCAAAGGATTTGCCTTTAGTTCGTGATACCTCGCCCGTATCACATCTGACATCCCTGCAAAGGAATCTGTTTCCTCTGCCACACGCACACACGTAAGTCCAACCGGATCTTCAGAGGAGTGTAGAGTGCACAAAGACGAAGGGACTCTAGCCAAGTCCCCGAGTCAACCTAAGGATATTCCTGTACCCATCTCTGGAGTGGATCAGGACAATGTTCTTACCAGAACTTCTGTAGAGCATGAGGCCTCAAAAACCTCTGCTCAAGGATCAGAAGGAAATCCTTTCGCCCTCAACATACAAACATGGGCGAAAGAAGGTATCCCAGGAACAAGGACTCACTCTGGGGATGCATGTGTTCCCCAAGAGGTTACACCTAGTTCACAAGTTTCAAGGGATGAGTTCCAAACCCTTGTTACCTCTGTGAACAATACATTGAAAGAGTTAAAGCTCTTTTGATTCTTTTGCAGATTCAACAAAGAGGGCCATTACTGATCTGAACACCAAAGTAGATAACCTATCTACAGAGGTGAAACAGGCTTGCGCTCAAATGAAAACATCTCCAACAACCTCTGCCACCTCTGCTGCCGCCGAATTCGAGAATGCCACAACCTCTGCCTTCCAAAGCTCTGTCAAAGACCTACTCGAACAGCTGAAGAAAGAGCAATCCACAACCTCTACGGGCCTTACACCAGACGATCTGAAGAAGGCCCTCGAGCATGTCCAGGAACAAACAACAAGAGAAACTATGGCCATTAAGCTCTCCGACTATATGACTAGAGCATAGATCATAGAACTTGGACAAGGGATACTCGACCAGGTCACAGAGTTCATCAGAGCCTTCACTGCTGCCAACGCTAACTATGTCAAGGATTTCCGAGCAAGCGTGGGCAAAATGCGCTTCAACACAGAAGCAGAGGTCCATATCCTTCTAGGCATCTGCGATGACTTGTGTGCTAAGATGATAGCCGCAGGTGCCACACCACCCAAAAAGCCAGAAGCAATGTGCAGAGCGGAGGGTACCAAAGATAAGGGTCAGGATGACTCTGATGATGATTCTGATGGATCATCAGGTCATCCTGAGGGGGAGAAGACAAGGGAGAAATCTGCAAACAGAGGTCTACCAGCTCCACCAATTTCAGCAGAACCTATATCCCAAGCACCCCCAACTGAAACCCAAGGAGAAACCCAACACCAGTCCACAGAAGCAACAACCACCTCTGTGGAAACAACCCCTGAAGAAATCCAAATTCAAACCCAAGCAACAGAAACAACCCATATAACCCTAGAAGATCTACCATCTCCAACCCCCAAACCAACTGAACAAGTACAAATCCTCACATCTTCCGAAGAAGACCAACCAACACCAACAATACCTAAACCAACAGAAGACAAACTACCTTCCCCAACACCAAAAACACCAGAAGAACCCAAACTACCATCCCCTATACCAGAAGCTGCAAAGCCAAAATTTCCATCCTCTACACCCAAAACCACAGAACCCAAAACCAAAGAAAGAACCAAGACTTTAGCTCATAAAAGAAAATATTTGAGCAAGTCTACAGAAGCCTCACCAATCAAACCTCCAACCAAGCCCTCAGAAGCACAAATGCCAAAACCAACAGAGGCAACCCCCACAAAACCAACAGAAGCACCTCCATCCAAGCCCTCATAAACTCTAAAGACAAAACCTACAGAGGCAACCCAATCTCAACAAGCACAAAAGCCTATGGCCAAAGACAAGGGAAAGTGCATCATGACAGAGGAACCGAAGAAGAAAAAGCCAAAGCATCAACCAGCAGAGAAACTGATGAAGAGCGCTTTTGACGCTTTTGTTACTCCTAAGCCTAAAGAAGAAGGCTGGGCCTATGGACTTACTCCTCTGTCAACCAATCTCACAATAGATCCAAAGGCTAAACTCACAGAGGATCGAGTGGCCAAACTGAAAAGCGACATGGATGCTCTGTGGAAACCAATGCCACCACCTCATGTTCAGCAAAGAAAAATGGAAGAGGTGGTGCACAAGTACCTATATAGATGAGCAGTCAATGATCCTCTGCCATCATCCAAACTGCACCCTCACCTTCAGAAAGAGCTAAGAAATCAGTTCTTTAGCAAGAAAACCAGACCAGTCAAAGAAGTCTTCTCGAACTCTAAAATCGACAAGGTCATCTACTGTAAACTGTCCCATACCCACAGAGGAGAGGTTCACTACAACCTCTACAGAGTCAAGAGGGTAGACAGATCAGAAACCACATTCTCAGATGCAGAACTGAGAAATCTAAACCTCTATGATCTACCTGATCTTCTGAGTTGGGCAAGACAGAACTACGGCCACAGACTCGAAGTACAAAGTGCTTACAGAGAAATCAGAGTGGCCATGCGAGAAAGACTTCTGTTGTATAGCATGACTGACTTCCAGCTTGGACTCGACCTTGGAGTAAGAGGGTTGAGTATCCCCCCACCAGAAGATGACTGCCCACCTTCTGCCAGACCAAACTCCATCATCACCTATCCAAGAATTGGGTATGTCTTTCAAGATCCGGCTGGAAAATCAAAGTTGTTCCTAGAGGTTGACTGTCAGAAATATGCTACAGAGACTCTGATTGGATTCAGAAGCAGCCTCATGGAACACAGAGGAACGAAGTTCATGGATGCAGCACTCGCCGACAGATTGATAGAGGTCATCGATTCTGTCATCAACTTCAGAAAACTCTGCATCAGAATATACCTTGAGCTAAAAGATGGAGGAATCGGAGGACACAAAGTCGATGACTTCCCAAATGCCAGAATCAGACGTCCGTAACTCCCCTCTGCTTACTTTTCATATCATACACTGTAACTGAATGTAAATGCCTCTGGCACAATCTTATATGAAAGTAAACATTCAACAGAGGTCAAATTCCTCTTGTCATGTACTTAGCCTAGAAAATCATGCACTTTTCAAATTTTTATTTTTCAATACTTAGGGGGAGATTGTTAGCTACAATTTCTATTGTTAATAGAAGTATTGAAAAATAGGCTAAGTGTAAAGACAACGACAGAGCTTCTTCCAAGACACCGATAGAGGACTCAAGTGGACTACTGAAGACTTTCACAGAGGACAAGGCCAAAGAGCCTCTGTGGTATGAAGACTGGACTTAGAAGATTATTTGAAGTTCAAGACAAAGACACTCGTGCCTCACACGTGCCTCTGCTGTACGAAGATCCTGAAGATCACTCGTACAAGGTGTTCCTTGACAAGTCCACGTGTCAAACTCTGATGGGTTTCAGCTTTTGCAGAATTGCGGCGCACTATGTTAACGTTGTACCAGTAGCAGTTCCATGATCGTGTCTTGTACCTTTAGTCCTTATTGTCTAGAACTTGTCCCCTGATGAATAGTATAAATAGAAGGCTCATGTTGAGCTCTTCTATTAAGCTTTGCACAACACACACATCCTTAAGAGCAGAATTCTTATTTAACTTTCGGTGTTCTTGGTGTTCTTATTTTGATCAATACAAAGTGAATCTTTGAGTTAATCCAGTGTTTACTCATACTTTGTTTAATTGATTACGTGTGTTCTTCTACCTTAATATATCTTTTAGTTCGTAAAACGCTTCCGCACCATATTTTGTTTGAACTAATAGATAGAAATGTCATTGTTGAGTAAAATCAGGATCAACAAAGATCATGTTGAAAAGGGGACAATTGAAATGTACTTTGTTTCAACTGACTTCCAACTTGCTGATCTGTTTACAAAAGCCCTTGATGAAAGGAGACTCAATTTTTTAATCAGCAAGATAGGTATGCTGAACATGTCTTCGTAAACTCTAATAAAATCAACATAGCCTCTGACATCCACCTCAGAACTCTACCAACATAGTTTTTCATTTTTTTTCTGTCCATCTGAAAATCTCTTATTAATAATCATTCTTCATAAACCTTTTTCAAAAGTTGCACAAGTTAAGGGGGAGTTCAAAAGCTAAATCTTTGAAAAAGCTCATCAGGTTAGGGGGAGCTTAAAAGAATATAAGCAATGTTTAAGGGGGAGCAAGTCAAAATTTGAAAAATCTTCATAACTTGGCTTGGTAATCAAAAGAACAACCTTTTTGGAGAAAGGAAAACCTTTACTGATGAAAACTTTTTGATTATGACTCTGAACTTATACTCAAAATCTGGTCTCTGAGATTTTGCCAGAGCCTCTAACCTTCTAATCAGAGCTCTGTGACCTCTCTGAGATACATCTGTCGTATTAAGTTCTTTGACTATTTTCCTCATCAGATATAGGATTTGCAAATGATTTTAGGGTAAAGGTGAAACATCTTGAGAAATTGGGTTACTAGAAAGAATGTCAGAAATCACTCAACAGAGGTAACCATGAGTAAAAAGTTCCAACAGAGCTCTGCCATTTCATAGTTCCTTATACTTTCTCTGATACTGGTCATCAGAAGTACGGGTTATTTCTGAGCCTCAACCACATGTGGCATTTTTAGTTTCAATCTCTACCCGTGACGGTTCCATATCGGAAATATTGTTAGTTTCAATACACACGTGGCATTTTTCGATTGGGCAACTAACCATTCACGTTCCACTGTAGAAAACGTTCCACTATTTGACACTCAAGTGCCACAGTGCCTACAATGGTTATCCCTGAGAATTCTTCGAGTATAAATACCCATTTGAAAACCCCTTTCACTCTTTATGCTATCTTAACCTTTGAATACCTGCAATTTCCCTCTCGTATCCAAATCCAAAAACCATTATTTTTCATGTTCTTAAACCTGCAACTATGGCACAACAAGACTCTGCAGAATCAAGCAGAATCGTCCCTGTCGACGAAATTATCATCCAACCCTATGTTTTCCACAATAACAACTACAGGCTCTCAGTCAACATAGGCAACTACGAGCCTCTATACCATGTCATCCTTGAGTTCTTTCGTCGCTCTGAACTTTTTCATGCTCTCATCAAATACGACGAGAACTTACTGCAGGTCTACGTGCAACAATGGTGGACTACCTGCCAGTATGTTGAAGAAAGAGGAGGAATCATTGGAAAAGTTGATGCTGGACCCAATGGTGGTGGAGGAACCATCAGAATTCGACCCAAAACCATACGAAGAGTCCTTCAGCTTAAAACCCCAGTAGAACTTGGAATTCCTGTCTATGAATCTACCCCTGCTCAACGCATTCTCATAGACTTTGTCAAATTTCTAGGTTAAAACACTGACTTAGAAAAAGTAAGTGCATTCAAGAGAAGCCATCTACCTCCCCTCTGGAACTTTATGTTCTCAGTTATAAACCGCACCCTAACCTACAAACATGGAAGTCAAGACCAAACCATTCCAGAAATCCTCACAATCATGTATAGCCTCTACTTCCAGAGAAACTATGACTACGCCTCAATAATTTATGAGGAGCTTCTGGACCAGGACAAATCAAAGACCAATGCTCTTGCCAGAGGCAAGAAAATAAGAGAAGCCTTCACTTCTCTGAAACTCACTCAACAACGCATCCCAATGCCATTCTGGACGATGTCAAACTTTAGACCCACAATCGTAGGTACGTATCCTCTAAGTCACAGAGTCCCAAGGACGATGCTAAATCTGATCGAACCTGATCATCTTGCCATTAGAAACTACAACTCTGCTGCTTAACCTCAAGAACCTGAGGTGAGATCCCCAGCATACCTAGGTCCTGAGCCTGAGTATGATTTATCCTCTGAGAGTGAGGTAGAGGAAGATAGACCAGAGGTCAGAGTACCCACAGAGGGGGCTACCTCAGAGAGAGAAATGGAGATAGAGAATGAAGTTGATGACAGAGCATCCTCGGAGGAGGCTGTCGCAGAGGGAGCAGAAGATACTGCAGAGGGAGGGGCAGAGAGATCGACCCCCTCTGACAGTAGTGAGCCAGAGCATGAGATCCCAGAGTTTTCTAACCCAATAGAAACCGAGAGTCCAGAGAGGTAAGAAGAAGATGTTCAAATGAACACACATTCGTACTTTAAGACACCTACACCAACCCCCAGTGCAAGCACATAATCTGTCCATGGTGATCTAGACCAAATGGACATTGAATCAGAGGTACACACCTTGAACCCTAACCAACTTAACCAATCAGAGGCAACTCTTCATACCTCTGAGATACACAGAACCAGGGAAGCCATTTTTGCTAGTGATATCCATTCGCCCCAGGACATCGACAGGACCCATACACACGATGATGCCTCTGTGGCTCATCTTTCAATGGAGGAACAACTTAGGTCCCTGGTTAACTTTCGTTTTACCCGTAGAGATTTCCTTTATCAAAGGCAATTTGAAAGCTTAGTTTCACAAGGATTGGATTGCCTAGATCGCAATGTCAATTCCCACGTTTACTTCAATCTCTCAGATTCTGAGGATGAGAGATCTGAAGAAACCAGAACACCCAGAGATGTATCTCCTCAGAGGTAACATCAAGGACATGGTGGAAGTCCTTCCAGAGTCACCGCCAAAATAGCTCTGAAAGAAGGCGCCTCTAAACTTGAGGTACAATTGGAAACATGTGTTGGTTCCAATGTTCCCATATATGATCTTGCCACAAAAACAGAGTTCAAAGGTTATTTTGATGAGATTAGAACCTCCTTGAATGAGTATAAACTTATCAATACAGGTATGGATGAGCAGAGGAAAACCGAGAACGACTCTCTGCAAGCAGAACTCACAAATGTCAAAACTCAGCTTGCAGAGACCTCCAACAAATTTGTTGATTGGGAGAAGAAGAGCACAGAGGAGAACCAGAAGTTGAAAGAAGAGATATTTGCTCTGAAGACACAACTGGCTAAAAATCACAAGGAAACTATCTCCAGAGCCACACCCTTTGTCACTCTGTCAGAAGCTAACATCAAAGCTCTAACAGAGGTGATCAACAACTCAGTCAATGCCGCCATCATAAGTTTACCAACCCCATCCACTACACCCACCGATGCCACAACAGAAGCTGCTGCACCAACTCCCATCTCTGTTAATGCTTCAAGACCCAACGATCGACCAATGACTATAGGTCCAATGGGTGATTTCAGAAGGGATGTTCTAAGCCGTATGATGACAATATCCTCGAAATTTGTGGGTAAAGCCTAGGTCTCAGAGAAAAATATTAAAGACACTCTGGACATCCACAAGTTTAATTTGAAGACCAAGTGGAGGAAGTAAGGTCTGCTGCTGCTGAACTAGAAGATGTACTGAAGAAGGCAGCCACTATCTTCTATGATGTCGTTGCTATAACAGTGTCTGGGAAGCGATCTGCAGGGGAATCCTCTGCTGCCAGAGGCTCCAAAAGGGCCAGGTTTGTTGGACCAGACTCTCCAAAGGCAACAACAGAGTTGTCTGATGATGATGAGGAAGCAGGTATAGATGAGGTAGAGACATCTGGTCAACAAAAGGGGGAGAGCTTCACTGACTACACCTTTAAAGATAAACCCCTTAAAACTCTAGCAGAAACCTCAGAAACAGAGGTACCTCCAATAGAAATCATACTCCTTGATACCCCTTCCCATTCCCTAACAAGAACAGAACCAGAGAGGACAAACCCATCCTCTGCTGAAGAAATCCTGAAACAACCACCCAACACAGCAGAACTGCCAGAATTCCCACAGCAGAACCCCACAGAAGAAAACACACCAGAGGCTAGAACTAAGCAATGGAAAGAAAAGATCATAGAAGAGTCAGCCTCTGGAGCACAACCACTTCAACCTTCATTACCTTCCCTTGAAGAAACCTATGCCTATCTCTATGCTGACGGAGATTTAATCCCAATTAACTCTGTACCCATCAATACCTATTTAAACCCAAAGAGGGTACACATGTTGACAGACGACAGAAAAAGATTTATAAAAACAAAATATAACATCTTTGGTACTATAAATCCTTCTTTCAGTTTTGAGAGAGTGCTGAGGGTAGAACATAAGTCGTTTGCCCACAACAAAGTACCATATCACATTTATACAGTCGAACATGAAAATGAGGGACAAGAAACCTTCAACGACAACGACCTTGTACTACTCAATCCATACGATCTTCTAACTCTACACACTTATAGCCTCAACTTCTCTGAACGTAACAAAGCTGCCAGAACTGCAAGAGTTGAAGTCATGCTAGCAATGGAAGAGCATGTGAATCTTAGAACTCAAATCGACTTTCAGCATGGAATCGATTTTGATCTGGAGAAATTGAGCATTGGACCTCCAGATGAGAGACTTGTGGGACTTGAGCTCCACTCAACAGGAACTCTTGTAGCCAATCCAGAAGCATTCGTTTACCGACAAAAGGGTATCAAGAAAGCAATCAGATCATAGAAGCCTACAAGTACTCCACTCAATCTCTGAAGTATCTACTGTCACACCCCGCTAAAGCGGAAACACGAGGTATAACAGCGTAGGGTTTCATTCAAAAGGTAACAGTCAACACCAACCACAACATTCAATACAGTAGTTCAAAATATTACATTACAACGTTTTAAGCAAATTGTTCCAAAAAGAAGACGTCGAGTACAAAAATTAACAGTAGAAGTTTTAATGTTCTTGATGCTGATGTCATCATGCAAAATACACCCTACATGCCTTCACTTACTTATTAGCACCTGAAAAGCATGATGAAAAGAAAAGGGTCAACTACAAAGAGCTGGTGAGTTCACAGGTTTTCGTATGCACAAAAAATAAATTTGTATGCAGAAATTGTTATTGTGAAACGTTTGTTCACACGAAATTTACGTAACCAGTTGTTCGAGTATTTGCACGAGGTATAAAGTATACAGTGATGTCATCGCATTGAGCCACTACCAAACCTTCCGACAAACCAACGCCCCTTATATTATTCACGTCCTACCTCAGCGGTGAAATAAGTCCACATGGGTAAGACCATTATTATTACTGGTAAAGTGCACTTCTAGCTGGCAGCTTAAAGTGGGGTTGTCAATCCAAATAGCGCTACCCACAAATACCATTGGCTCATAATGAGTTAATAAGTAGTGTCTAACAAGTGGGGACTTTTTCATTTAAAACTCAAGCACATCAAAAAGTATACATACCTTAGTGCACAAACAATTTAATTTAAGGTTCAACATTTCATAACATAACTCAATCAATTTGAAATTCAATATCATGCTTTTCACCCCAAATTGTAACAAAAGAGTAAAAAGGGGCTGTGAAAACTCACAATGTTCAGCAAGGATTTCCAAGGGTTGCCGCACGGTTGCACAGTTTCTCGATTCTAGGTCCTTCCTAAGGAAGTGAAACACATTATCAGTTTCGGTGTACTCTTATGGCTAAAGCATTGCTTAGCCCATCATGTCTTTTAAAATGCCTTAGTGTTAGTTATTAAGTTTAAGTATTATTTCGCGTTGTTGATTACATGTAATTTATTGGTTTTAAAAGGTTTGTAGAATTCTATTGTTACATAATAAAATTTATATGTTACATATAGCATTCGTTTACCGACAAAAGGGTATCAAGAAAGCAATAAGATCATAGAAGCCTATAAGTACTCCACTCAATCTCTGAAATATCTACTGTCACACCCCGCTAAAGCGGAAACACGAGGTATAACAGCGTAGGGTTTCATTCAAAAGGTAACAGTCAACACCAACCACAACATTCAATACAGTAGTTCAAAATATTACATTACAACGTTTTAAGCAAATTGTTCCAAAAAGAAGACGTCGGATACAAAAATTAACAGTAGAAGTTTTAATGTTCTTGATGCTGATGTCATCATGCAAAATACACCCTACATGATTTCACTTACTTATTAGCACCTGAAAAGCATGATGAAAAGAAAAGGGTCAACTACAAAGAGTTGGTGAGTTCACAGGTTTTCGTATGCACAAAAAATAAATTTGTATGCAGAAATTGTTATTGTGAAACGTTTGTTCACACGGAATTTACGTAACCAGTTGTTCGAGTATTTGCACGAGGTATAAAGTATACAGTGATGTCATCGCATTGAGCCACTACCAAACCTTCCGACAAACCAACGCCCCTTATATTATTCACGTCCTACCTCAGCGGTGAAATAATTCCACATGGGTAAGACCATTATTATTACTGGTAAAGTGCACTTCTAGCTCGCAGCTTAAAGTGGGGTTGTCAATCCAAATAGCGCTACCAACAAATACCATTGGCTCATAATGAGTTAATAAGTAGTGTCTAACAAGTGGGGACTTTTTCATTTAAAACTCAAGCACATCAAAAAGTATACATACCTTAGTGCACAAACAATTAAATTTAAGGTTCAACATTTCATAACATAACTCAATCAATTTGAAATTCAATATCATGCTTTTCACCCCAAATTGTAACAAAAGAGTAAAAAGGGGCTGTGAAAACTCACAATGTTCAGCAAGGATTTCCAAGGGTTGCCGCACGGTTGCACAGTTTCTCGATTCTAGGTCCTTCCTAAGGAAGTGAAACACATTATCAGTTTCGGTCTACTCTTATGGATAAAGCATTGCTTAGCCCATCATGTCTTATAAAATGCCTTAGTGTTAGTTATTAAGTTTAAGTATTATTTCGCGTTGTTGATTACATGTACTTTATTGGTTTTAAAAGGTTTGTAGAATTTTATTGTTACATAATAAATTTTATATGTTACATATAGCATTCGTTTACCGACAAAAGGGTATCAAGAAAGCAATCAGATCATAGAAGCCTACAAGTACTCCACTCAATCTCTGAAGTATCTACTGTCACACCCCGCTAAAGCGGAAACACGAGGTATAACAGCGTAGGGTTTCATTCAAAAGGTAACAGTCAACACCAACCACAACATTCAATATAGTAGTTCAAAATATTACATTACAACGTTTTAAGCAAATTGTTCCAAAAAGAAGACGTCGAATACAAAAATTAACAGTAGAAGTTTTAATGTTCTTGATGCTGATGTCATCATGCAAAATACACCCTACATGCCTTCACTTACTTATTAGCACCTGAAAAGCATGATGAAAAGAAAAGGGTCAACTACAAAGAGTTGGTGAGTTCACAGGTTTTCGTATGCACAAAAAATAAATTTGTATGCAGAAATTGTTATTGTGAAACGTTTGTTCACACGAAATTTACGTAACCAGTTGTTCGAGTATTTGCACGAGGTATAAAGTATACAGTGATGTCATCGCATTGAGCCACTACCAAACCTTCCGACAAACCAACGCCCCTTATATTATTCACGTCCTACCTCAGCGGTGAAATAATTCCACATGGGTAATACCATTATTATTACTGGTAAAGTGCACTTCTAGCTCGCAGCTTAAAGTGGGGTTGTCAATCCAAATAGCGCTACCCACAAATACCATTGGCTCATAATGAGTTAATAAGTAGTGTCTAACAAGTGGGGACTTTTTCATTTAAAACTCAAGCACATCAAAAAGTATACATACCTTAGTGCACAAACAATTAAATTTAAGGTTCAACATTTCATAACATAACTCAATCAATTTGAAATTCAATATCATGCTTTTCACCCCAAATTGTAACAAAAGAGTAAAAAGGGGCTGTGAAAACTCACAATGTTCAGCAAGGATTTCCAAGGGTTGCCGCACGGTTGCACAGTTTCTCGATTCTAGGTCCTTCTTAAGGAAGTGAAACACATTATCAGTTTCGGTCTACTCTTATGGCTAAAGCATTGCTTAGCCCATCATGTCTTATAAAATGCCTTAGTGTTAGTTATTAAGTTTAAGTATTATTTCGCGTTGTTGATTACATGTAATTTATTGGTTTTAAAAGGTTTGTAGAATTTTATTGTTACATAATAAAATTTATATGTTACATATAGCATTCGTTTACCGACAAAAGGATATCAAGAAAGCAATCAGATCATAGAAGCCTACAAGTACTCCACTCAATCTCTGAAGTATCTACTGTCAGACCCCGCTAAAGCGGAAACACGAGGTATAACAGGGTAGGGTTTCATTCAAAAGGTAACAGTCAACACCAACCACAACATTCAATACAGTAGTTCAAAATATTACATTACAACGTTTTAAGCAAATTGTTCCAAAAAGAAGACGTCGAATACAAAAATTAACAGTAGAAGTTTTAATGTTCTTGATGCTGATGTCATCATGCAAAATACACCCTACATGCCTTCACTTACTTATTAGCACCTGAAAAGCATGATGAAAAGAAAAGGGTCAACTACAAAGAGTTGGTGAGTTCACAGGTTTTCGTATGCACAAAAAATAAATTTGTATGCAGAAATTGTTATTGTGAAACATTTGTTCACACGAAATTTACGTAACCAGTTGTTCGAGTATTTGCACGAGGTATAAAGTATACAGTGATGTCATCGCATTGAGCCACTACCAAACCTTCCGACAAACCAACGCCCCTTATATTATTCACGTCCTACCTCAGCGGTGAAATAATTCCACATGGGTAAGACCATTATTATTACTGGTAAAGTGCACTTCTAGCTCGCAGCTTAAAGTGGGGTTGTCAATCCAAATAGCGCTACCCACAAATACCATTGGCTCATAATGAGTTAATAAGTAGTGTCTAACAAGTGGGGACTTTTTCATTTAAAACTCAAGCACATCAAAAAGTATACATACCTTAGTGCACAAACAATTAAATTTAAGGTTCAACATTTCATAACATAACTCAATCAATTTGAAATTCAATATCATGCTTTTCACCCCAAATTGTAACAAAAGAGTAAAAAGGGGCTGTGAAAACTCACAATGTTCAGCAAGGATTTCCAAGGGTTGCCGCACGGTTGCACAGTTTCTCGATTCTAGGTCCTTCCTAAGGAAGTGAAACACATTATCAGTTTCGGTCTACTCTTATGGCTAAAGCATTGCTTAGCCCATCATGTCTTATAAAATGCCTTAGTGTTAGTTATTAAGTTTAAGTATTATTTCGCGTTGTTGATTACATGTAATTTATTGGTTTTAAAAGGTTTGTAGAATTTTATTGTTACATAATAAAATTTATATGTTACATATAGCATTCGTTTACCGACAAAAGGAAATCAAGAAAGCAATCAGATCATAGAAGCCTACAAGTACTCCACTCAATCTCTGAAGTATCTACTGTCACACCCCGCTAAAGCGGAAACACGAGGTATAACAGCGTAGGGTTTCATTCAAAAGGTAACAGTCAACACCAACCACAACATTCAATACAGTAGTTCAAAATATTACATTACAACGTTTTAAGCAAATTGTTCCAAAAAGAAGACGTCGGATACAAAAATTAACAGTAGATGTTTTAATGTTCTTGATGCTGATGTCATCATGCAAAATACACCCTACATGATTTCACTTACTTATTATCACCTGAAAAGCATGATGAAAAGAAAAGGGTCAACTACAAAGAGTTGGTGAGTTCACAGGTTTTCGTATGCACAAAAAATAAATTTGTATGCAGAAATTGTTATTGTGAAACGTTTGTTCACACGAAATTTACGTAACCAGTTGTTCGAGTATTTGCACGAGGTATAAAGTATACAGTGATGTCATCGCATTGAGCCACTACCAAACCTTCCGACAAACCAACGCCCCTTATATTATTCACGTCCTACCTCAGCGGTGAAATAATTCCACATGGGTAAGACCATTATTATTACTGGTAAAGTGCACTTCTAGCTCGCAGCTTAAAGTGGGGTTGTCAATCCAAATAGTGCTACCCACAAATACCATTGGCTCATAATGAGTTAATAAGTAGTGTCTAACAAGTGGGGACTTTTTCATTTAAAACTCAAGCACATCAAAAAGTATACATACCTTAGTGCACAAACAATTAAATTTAAGGTTCAACATTTCATAACATAACTCAATCAATTTGAAATTCAATATCATGCTTTTCACCCCAAATTGTAACAAAAGAGTAAAAAGGGGCTGTGAAAACTCACAATGTTCAGCAAGGATTTCCAAGGGTTGCCGCACGGTTGCACAGTTTCTCGATTCTAGGTCCTTCCTAAGGAAGTGAAACACATTATCAGTTTCGGTCTACTCTTATGGCTAAAGCATTGCTTAGCCCATCATGTCTTATAAAATGCCTTAGTGTTAGTTATTAAGTTTAAGTATTATTTCGCGTTGTTGATTACATGTACTTTATTGGTTTTAAAAGGTTTGTAGAATTTTATTGTTACATAATAAAATTTATATGTTACATATAGCATTCGTTTACCGACAAAAGGGTATCAAGAAAGCAATCAGATCATAGAAGCCTACAAGTACTCCACTCAATCTCTGAAGTATCTACTGTCACACCCCGCTAAAGCGGAAACACGAGGTATAACAGCGTAGGGTTTCATTCAAAAGGTAACAGTCAACACCTACCACAACATTCAATACAGTAGTTCAAAATATTACATTACAACGTTTTAAGCAAATTGTTCCAAAAAGAAGACGTCGAATACAAAAATTAACAGTAGAAGTTTTAATGTTCTTGATGCTGATGTCATCATGCAAAATACACCCTACATGCCTTCACTTACTTATTAGCACCTGAAAAGCATGATGAAAAGAAAAGGGTCAACTACAAAGAGTTGGTGAGTTCACAGGTTTTCGTATGCACAAAAAATAAATTTGTATGCAGAAATTGTTATTGTGAAACGTTTGTTCACACGAAATTTACGTAACCAGTTGTTCGAGTATTTGCACGAGGTATAAAGTATACAGTGATGTCATCGCATTGAGCCACTACCAAACCTTCCGACAAACCAACGCCCCTTATATTATTCACGTCCTACCTCAGCGGTGAAATAATTCCACATGGGTAAGACCATTATTATTACTGGTAAAGTGCACTTCTAGCTCGCAGCTTAAAGTGGGGTTGTCAATCCAAATAGCGCTACCCACAAATACCATTGGCTCATAATGAGTTAATAAGTAGTGTCTAACAAGTGGGGACTTTTTCATTTAAAACTCAAGCACATCAAAAAGTATACATACCTTAGTGTACAAACAATTAAATTTAAGGTTCAACATTTCATAACATAACTCAATCAATTTGAAATTCAATATCATGCTTTTCACCCCAAATTGTAACAAAAGAGTAAAAAGGGGCTGTGAAAACTCACAATGTTCAGCAAGGATTTCCAAGGGTTGCCGCACGGTTGCACAGTTTCTCGATTCTAGGTCCTTCCTAAGGAAGTGAAACACATTATCAGTTTCGGTCTACTCTTATGGCTAAAGCATTGCTTAGCCCATCATGTCTTATAAAATGCCTTAGTGTTAGTTATTAAGTTTAAGTATTATTTCGCGTTGTTGATTACATGTAATTTATTGGTTTTAAAAGGTTTGTAGAATTTTATTGTTACATAATAAAATTTATATGTTACATATAGCATTCGTTTACCGACAAAAGGATATCAAGAAAGCAATCAGATCATAGAAGCCTACAAGTACTCCACTCAATCTCTGAAGTATCTACTGTCAGACCCCGCTAAAGCGGAAACACGAGGTATAACAGGGTAGGGTTTCATTCAAAAGGTAACAGTCAACACCAACCACAACATTCAATACAGTAGTTCAAAATATTACATTACAACGTTTTAAGCAAATTGTTCCAAAAAGAAGACGTCGAATACAAAAATTAACAGTAGAAGTTTTAATGTTCTTGATGCTGATGTCATCATGCAAAATACACCCTACATGCCTTCACTTACTTATTAGCACCTGAAAAGCATGATGAAAAGAAAAGGGTCAACTACAAAGAGTTGGTGAGTTCACAGGTTTTCGTATGCACAAAAAATAAATTTGTATGCAGAAATTGTTATTGTGAAACATTTGTTCACACGAAATTTACGTAACCAGTTGTTCGAGTATTTGCACGAGGTATAAAGTATACAGTGATGTCATCGCATTGAGCCACTACCAAACCTTCCGACAAACCAACGCCCCTTATATTATTCACGTCCTACCTCAGCGGTGAAATAATTCCACATGGGTAAGACCATTATTATTACTGGTAAAGTGCACTTCTAGCTCGCAGCTTAAAGTGGGGTTGTCAATCCAAATAGCGCTACCCACAAATACCATTGGCTCATAATGAGTTAATAAGTAGTGTCTAACAAGTGGGGACTTTTTCATTTAAAACTCAAGCACATCAAAAAGTATACATACCTTAGTGCACAAACAATTAAATTTAAGGTTCAACATTTCATAACATAACTCAATCAATTTGAAATTCAATATCATGCTTTTCACCCCAAATTGTAACAAAAGAGTAAAAAGGGGCTGTGAAAACTCACAATGTTCAGCAAGGATTTCCAAGGGTTGCCGCACGGTTGCACAGTTTCTCGATTCTAGGTCCTTCCTAAGGAAGTGAAACACATTATCAGTTTCGGTCTACTCTTATGGCTAAAGCATTGCTTAGCCCATCATGTCTTATAAAATGCCTTAGTGTTAGTTATTAAGTTTAAGTATTATTTCGCGTTGTTGATTACATGTAATTTATTGGTTTTAAAAGGTTTGTAGAATTTTATTGTTACATAATAAAATTTATATGTTACATATAGCATTCGTTTACCGACAAAAGGAAATCAAGAAAGCAATCAGATCATAGAAGCCTACAAGTACTCCACTCAATCTCTGAAGTATCTACTGTCACACCCCGCTAAAGCGGAAACACGAGGTATAACAGCGTAGGGTTTCATTCAAAAGGTAACAGTCAACACCAACCACAACATTCAATACAGTAGTTCAAAATATTACATTACAACGTTTTAAGCAAATTGTTCCAAAAAGAAGACGTCGGATACAAAAATTAACAGTAGATGTTTTAATGTTCTTGATGCTGATGTCATCATGCAAAATACACCCTACATGATTTCACTTACTTATTATCACCTGAAAAGCATGATGAAAAGAAAAGGGTCAACTACAAAGAGTTGGTGAGTTCACAGGTTTTCGTATGCACAAAAAATAAATTTGTATGCAGAAATTGTTATTGTGAAACGTTTGTTCACACGAAATTTACGTAACCAGTTGTTCGAGTATTTGCACGAGGTATAAAGTATACAGTGATGTCATCGCATTGAGCCACTACCAAACCTTCCGACAAACCAACGCCCCTTATATTATTCACGTCCTACCTCAGCGGTGAAATAATTCCACATGGGTAAGACCATTATTATTACTGGTAAAGTGCACTTCTAGCTCGCAGCTTAAAGTGGGGTTGTCAATCCAAATAGTGCTACCCACAAATACCATTGGCTCATAATGAGTTAATAAGTAGTGTCTAACAAGTGGGGACTTTTTCATTTAAAACTCAAGCACATCAAAAAGTATACATACCTTAGTGCACAAACAATTAAATTTAAGGTTCAACATTTCATAACATAACTCAATCAATTTGAAATTCAATATCATGCTTTTCACCCCAAATTGTAACAAAAGAGTAAAAAGGGGCTGTGAAAACTCACAATGTTCAGCAAGGATTTCCAAGGGTTGCCGCACGGTTGCACAGTTTCTCGATTCTAGGTCCTTCCTAAGGAAGTGAAACACATTATCAGTTTCGGTCTACTCTTATGGCTAAAGCATTGCTTAGCCCATCATGTCTTATAAAATGCCTTAGTGTTAGTTATTAAGTTTAAGTATTATTTCGCGTTGTTGATTACATGTACTTTATTGGTTTTAAAAGGTTTGTAGAATTTTATTGTTACATAATAAAATTTATATGTTACATATAGCATTCGTTTACCGACAAAAGGGTATCAAGAAAGCAATCAGATCATAGAAGCCTACAAGTACTCCACTCAATCTCTGAAGTATCTACTGTCACACCCCGCTAAAGCGGAAACACGAGGTATAACAGCGTAGGGTTTCATTCAAAAGGTAACAGTCAACACCTACCACAACATTCAATACAGTAGTTCAAAATATTACATTACAACGTTTTAAGCAAATTGTTCCAAAAAGAAGACGTCGAATACAAAAATTAACAGTAGAAGTTTTAATGTTCTTGATGCTGATGTCATCATGCAAAATACACCCTACATGCCTTCACTTACTTATTAGCACCTGAAAAGCATGATGAAAAGAAAAGGGTCAACTACAAAGAGTTGGTGAGTTCACAGGTTTTCGTATGCACAAAAAATAAATTTGTATGCAGAAATTGTTATTGTGAAACGTTTGTTCACACGAAATTTACGTAACCAGTTGTTCGAGTATTTGCACGAGGTATAAAGTATACAGTGATGTCATCGCATTGAGCCACTACCAAACCTTCCGACAAACCAACGCCCCTTATATTATTCACGTCCTACCTCAGCGGTGAAATAATTCCACATGGGTAAGACCATTATTATTACTGGTAAAGTGCACTTCTAGCTCGCAGCTTAAAGTGGGGTTGTCAATCCAAATAGCGCTACCCACAAATACCATTGGCTCATAATGAGTTAATAAGTAGTGTCTAACAAGTGGGGACTTTTTCATTTAAAACTCAAGCACATCAAAAAGTATACATACCTTAGTGTACAAACAATTAAATTTAAGGTTCAACATTTCATAACATAACTCAATCAATTTGAAATTCAATATCATGCTTTTCACCCCAAATTGTAACAAAAGAGTAAAAAGGGGCTGTGAAAACTCACAATGTTCAGCAAGGATTTCCAAGGGTTGCCGCACGGTTGCACAGTTTCTCGATTCTAGGTCCTTCCTAAGGAAGTGAAACACATTATCAGTTTCGGTCTACTCTTATGGCTAAAGCATTGCTTAGCCCATCATGTCTTATAAAATGCCTTAGTGTTAGTTATTAAGTTTAAGTATTATTTCGCGTTGTTGATTACATGTAATTTATTGGTTTTAAAAGGTTTGTAGAATTTTATTGTTACATAATAAAATTTATATGTTACATATAGCATTCGTTTACCGACAAAAGGGTATCAAGAAAGCAATAAGATCATAGAAGCCTATAAGTACTCCACTCAATCTCTGAAATATCTACTGTCACACCCCGCTAAAGCGGAAACACGAGGTATAACAGCGTAGGGTTTCATTCAAAAGGTAACAGTCAACACCAACCACAACATTCAATACAGTAGTTCAAAATATTACATTACAACGTTTTAAGCAAATTGTTCCAAAAAGAAGACGTCGGATACAAAAATTAACAGTAGATGTTTTAATGTTCTTGATGCTGATGTCATCATGCAAAATACACCCTACATGATTTCACTTACTTATTATCACCTGAAAAGCATGATGAAAAGAAAAGGGTCAACTACAAAGAGTTGGTGAGTTCACAGGTTTTCGTATGCACAAAAAATAAATTTGTATGCAGAAATTGTTATTGTGAAACGTTTGTTCACACGAAATTTACGTAACCAGTTGTTCGAGTATTTGCACGAGGTATAAAGTATACAGTGATGTCATCGCATTGAGCCACTACCAAACCTTCCGACAAACCAACGCCCCTTATATTATTCACGTCCTACCTCAGCGGTGAAATAATTCCACATAGGTAAGACCATTATTATTACTGGTAAAGTGCACTTCTAGCTCGCAGCTTAAAGTGGGGTTGTCAATCCAAATAGTGCTACCCACAAATACCATTGGCTCATAATGAGTTAATAAGTAGTGTCTAACAAGTGGGGACTTTTACATTTAAAACTCAAGCACATCAAAAAGTATACATACCTTAGTGCACAAACAATTAAATTTAAGGTTCAACATTTCATAACATAACTCAATCAATTTGAAATTCAATATCATGCTTTTCACCCCAAATTGTAACAAAAGAGTAAAAAGGGGCTGTGAAAACTCACAATGTTCAGCAAGGATTTCCAAGGGTTGCCGCATGGTTGCACAGTTTCTCGATTCTAGGTCCTTCCTAAGGAAGTGAAACACATTATCAGTTTCGGTCTACTCTTATGGCTAAAGCATTGCTTAGCCCATCATGTCTTATAAAATGCCTTAGTGTTAGTTATTAAGTTTAAGTATTATTTCGCGTTTTTGATTACATGTAATTTATTGGTTTTAAAAGGTTTGTAGAATTTTATTGTTACATAATAAAATTTATATGTTACATATAGCATTTAGTCCTTTGTACCACGTTTTATATTTTCTTCATGACGAATACTTTCATTAATTACACATATATATATTTGTATTTCTTATTTACCTTGTGTGTTAACCAAGTTCGATTTCTTATAAATCTCATATTTGTTAGGGTATCATTCATACATCCATATACATGTATATATTGTTCTTATTTGGGGTTTTGACAAATTCTACCATTTATATGCTTTTTATCTTTTAATATTCCTAAAATCTCTTTTCCTTGAATTAGGGTTTTTGCTTTTCTGTTGGGTGTTGGCAGAATTTTAAATACACTTATGGTCATAATTAAATGTTTTCTCGATTTATTTATTTAACCAAATTTTTATATATTTAACTTTAATGTCTTAGGGAACTTTTGACATAAGTAGCACCATTTTTAGAGGTGGTTAGGTATTTTAATCATTTTGACTAAGTTTAAGTGTCACAGTTATCAAGACAGTCTGCACATTCTTTTTGTAAAGTCCATTTGGAGGGTCAAATCTCAACATTTTTCAGTGATTCAAATTGGGTGTTAACCTTAACTCAAAGTTTATCTTCCAGAAAAATTTCATCATTTTTGGTTACATATTGAGGGAGTTATGACTGTTTTAAATTAGAGATTTTACCATGCCAGACTCTGGTTTCTTGCACACTTATATTGGTTTCAATGGTTGAGACCTCAAATCTTAATATTTTTTTGTGAATCTACATTTGTTTGAACTATAACTCATTAAAATAATTTCCAGAAGAAGAATCAAGAATTTAAGTGGAATAATAAGAGAGTTATGAGTGATTTAAGTAGAGATTTTTCTCTGTCAGATTGTCTTTGCACTCTTTATTTGATATGGGTAGATGAAGGGTCAAATCTCCGAGTTTTTACATGAAACTACTTGGGTTTGAAACATAACTCAATAAACAAAGTTCCAGAAAAAGATTCATATCATTTAGTTAAGTATTTTTCAAGATATGGTCGGATGAAGTTCATGCATGTAATCTGCCAAAAACTGAAAATGCTTATTCATGGAAAATGAGTGTTTTTGTTCTATACTTTCACTCATAGGATTTATTCTTTGATTTGAACACTCATTTACCACTACTTTGACAATGTTCTTAGATAAAAAAATATATTTTTTGACTTTTAAAAACACATGCATGAACTCACACATTTCAGATTGTGACAAAAACCCACATGCATGTAGTTAAAACATCATTTTCTTGAGTTCTAGGTGTATGGATTATGGATTATCACCATTTGTTTGACATATAACATGTCATTGGTGATTAATCTACCATGAAAAGGGTCCATTAAGGTCCTTTTTTTCCAGAAACTCAAGGATTACAAAATAAGATGAGAAAAGAAAGAGAAATTTACAAGTAAAAAGAAGAAAAGAAGAAGAATGCAAGAGAGATAGGTTTACCCCTTCTATGGTTGTTGTTTACCTTCAAAACCTTCAAGAATGGACTGGTTTGGTGTGGTGTTTGTGGCTGATTTTCGGCCAAAGGAGAGGGAGAAGAGAGGGGTTTGAATGTAGAGAGAGAGGGGGGAGGGGGGGGGGGGGGGGGGGGGAAGTAGGAAAATGGAAGGGTTTCTTGAAAAATAGGAGAATTAATATTTGGTTTAATGGGCCATAAAGAGGGGGCCGAATTTTGGGCTAAAATTCTGGTTTATTTTAGTTATTTTTTTTATTAAGTGTTAATTAATATTGTATAAGTATTTATATTATGGAATTTTATAAAAAGTTTGATTTAAAGTAGCTAAAACCTCATTTATCTACTTAATGTTTGGTTTGGTTATTTAAAGTTTTATAATTTAGATTTGGGTATATATATAAACTATATATTTACTCCTCTTGTTAGCTTCAATCTTCCTAATCATAGAAGTATTTAGAAGTAGTGAAAAATAGGCTAAGTGAAGAAAGCCTTTTACAGAGGCTCTGCCGAACTTACCGAGAGATCAAGGTCAAGAAGCTACAGAAGCTAAAGAGGCGCCCTATAGAAGCTCTGTCATACGCGCAAAGAAGACCAAAGACTCGGAATCCGGTGAAGACTGCTCTTCTAAGGACCAAACCGCAGAACCTCTGTGGCACTTCACAGAGCCTCTGCGGTCTTCAACAAAGACTTGAAAGATATTTATAATATCTTGCTACTGTTACAGGACCTGTTCATCAACTTGCATGGTAGCATGCCCTGTCCAACTGCAACGTATCAAACTCTGGTTGGATTCAATAGGGCTTAGTACATAATAGACGTCTGCTGCATTAAATGCAATACAGCACGTCCAACTATTCATGCCATCCGTCCAACTATTCATACCGTCCTTTGTGAATAGTAGCATATGCTTTATGGTCCCCTTAGAGTAGTATATAAGCAAGAGTCATGTTGAGTTCTTCCTATCCATCAATCCATCGATCGATCAATCGAAACAAGGATTCAAGAGAGAAAAACATCACAAGAACACATAGCTTTAAACACTTTGAGAGTCATATCTGTTTTAAAAGCTTTGCTTACTCACTGTTCTTGAATCTGTTCTTAATATATATATATTCAGTAAACTTTGAGATATTATTTCCTGTTCACTGTTTATTTATATTATGTTCTAAATCTATCAATCATATTTGTTAGTTATTCAAATACGCTTCCGCATCAAACATAAATTCGAACTAATAGATCTGACAATCTTGTATAAGCAAAATGGGAACCAACAATTGGTATCAGAGCAAAGCTTGATTATCAATATCAAGTGATCCTCGTTTTTACAAGATCAGTGATAGAAATCATTTTTTTCCTATTCCTCATCTCTAGGTTAAAACTCCATTAAAGTGCACTCTGGGAACTGTTCAAACCCAAAAAAACTTTCCAGATCTTCAGACTCATACTCTTTAAATGATA
The DNA here is from genome assembly GCA_033807775.1 of Saussurea involucrata. Classification (NCBI taxonomy): domain Eukaryota; kingdom Viridiplantae; phylum Streptophyta; class Magnoliopsida; order Asterales; family Asteraceae; genus Saussurea; species Saussurea involucrata. The sequence goes on along the minus strand of CM066312.1, from coordinate 52,286,141 downwards.
CTATCTTTTCAGAACCTTGAAAATGACAAATACAAATAACTTATTTACTGCTGGTTCACTCACCAAGCCTCCTACTCTCCTACGAGATGAGTATCCTCAATGGAAGATAAGAATGGTTCATTTCTTTGAGGGTACTGAAAAAAATCTATTACAATATATTTACAACCTTCCTCCTGTTCCCATGATAGCAGTACCACGAGTACCAGCTACTGCTGAATCTCCAGCAATCCCTGAACATCAAAAACCAAAGCCAAAAGAAGAATGGTCAAATGAAGATAAGGCAGAAGATGAAGTTGCACAGAAAACAAAAAGAATCCTGATAATGGCTATCCCCAACGAGCTTTTTCAATCCTTAGATGCATGCGAAACTGTGCACGATATTTGGAAAGAATTAGAAAGACAGTTGGAAGGGGGTGCTAAAACACAGAAGAACCGAAGGGCACAGTACATAAATGAATATCATGCATTCAGAGCCTCTGCAAACAACGTACGATAGGTTCAACTCTCTCATAAACAAATGTAGAAAGTCTGGCATTCACAGAACCTCGGAAGAAAATAACGTCATGTTTCTAAAGAGTCTGAATGATGAGTGGATTCAACTGTCTATGTCTTTACAAACAAACCAAGATCTAGACTCATGGACACTCTCTGATCTCTATGGAACACTAGCTGCACAAGAGCCTCAAATAGCACAGGCTAAAACAATAGCCATTGCACCATACGCATTGGTTAGTAAATCAACAGAGGCTACAGATAGACCAAGAAATGAGAGAGCAACAGAGGAAAAGAAGAAGGAGAAGAAGAAGATAGTGATGGTTGATAGCGAAGAAGACGAGCTGATAGAGGAAGAAATAACTCTTGCGTCATTAGCTAAATCATTGGCTCTATTGACAAGAGAGTTCAGAGGTAACCAAAGAAATTTTGGAAATGACAGATATAGCAGAGACAACGAGAGAGATAGAAGAGATGATGAAAGAAGAGAAGAATCAAGTGACCGACAGAGGTCAGACTAGAGAAGTGACCGACAGAGGTCGAGCGACAGAAACTACAGAGGAAATGACCGACAGAGGTCAGATGACAAGGTAGGCCACACACAAGAATGCTACAAATGTGGTAAGCCTGGTCATTATGCAAACGAATGCCGAACAGAGAAAGGTGGAGACCAACAGAAGTCCGACGATCGAACTGGAAACACCTCCCAAGGTTGCTTCAACTGCGGCAAGCCAGGACATTTCGCAAAAGATTGCAGAAATAGACAAAATCGCCCACAGAAGGACTCGGCTTTTTACAAAAAGAAGGCTGAATATTATGCACAAAAATCCCTAATGGCGAACAAAGGGCATTCTGAAGCAAATAAGGAGGACTTCGAGTCAGACTCTACCTCTGATGATGAATTCACCACCAATGCCCTGTTCTGTGGCATGGCAGAAGTCGACTCGGGCACTGACAATGAGGTATCCATTTCAAACTCTACCTCTTGTATTAAATATGTAGAAAATGATTCAGTTAGACTTAACATTGAACTGATTGAACTCAAAGAGATAAATGAAATTATTCAGAAAAGACTCACCTTTAATGAGAGAGAAGTAAGGCTTCTCAATCAAGAAAAAGCCAAATTATTTGAAGAAAAGGAAAGAGTAGAAAAATATTGGAGCAAAAATGTAGATCCTTTAAAAAGGCAAATTTCTGAATTAACCTCTGCTTTAAAAGTCAAAACTAAAGAGCTTTCAGTTTCTAGGAGTGAAACAACTGACATAAGAGCTCTCAAAGAATACTTTCAAAAAGAGAGAGAGGTACTTTGGCAAGATCTACTCAGAAGAGAGGTTTTACTTAAAAACTATAAAGATGCACAGAAGGTGTATGAGAAAGTAAACTCACAAATAGGAAGATGAGGTATAGGGTACGATGATATTACTCTAGGTGTTGAAGGCAAAAGACTTAAACCTCTGTCTTCTCTGTTTGTGGTAGGAAAAACAAATAAACCAATTTTTCCAAACTTACTCTCTGTAAGTAAAAGGGTTAAAATCTCTGAAGAACCTCACTTGAGGAAGCATACGAAGATGATCAATGTGTGGTTTGAAAACACAGATTCATCATCTTCAACCTCTGTCAATAGAGGAATCAAACCAAAGAATTATCTGAAAACACAAGATCAGATTGGTATCTTTAAGTTTGGTAAACCAGAGACTCAAACACAGGTCGCTTTTGTCTGTATGATAGATGTCAAAAAGAAATTATCTGCAAAAGCTCCTGAGTTTAAACCCATCTTTTCAGAAGAAAATCTTAAAAGATCAATTGAAAAAGAAATTTTGGAAGTTTTGAAATCAAATGTTTTATAAAATCTCTGTACATCTTCTATAGATCAAATTCTCGCTGAAGAGATCTCATCTGAAACCTCTGCCATCTATGAAAGTTTTTCTACAGAAGAAGAAAACTCGTACGATACATGCTCAGAAAATCCAGCCTCTGTCGAAAGAAATGACTCAACCTCTGTATATGAGGACGATTCATCCTCTGACGACTCAGAGACTGATTCTAAATCAGGGATAATTCACTGTGACACAGAGGATGTTAAATTCTCCTCTGAGGTTCTTAACAGAACAATTTCTCCAAAAGAGAAAATCACAGAGATACCTATCTGTCCAGATTTTCTAAAAATGTGTATACAAGTCAAAACCTCTACAGAGCTTGATAATTTGAAAAAGGCCTCTGAAAATCCTAAAAGCTCAAAATTTTCAAAACCTCTAAGGCCTGAAGCTAACAAATATCTTTCCTCTGTGACAGTGAAGACAGACGTTCACCACAGAAGAGACTCACAGAAGGCAGGACCTAAACAAGATTTTTGCAAAAAACATTCTAGTATTCATAGATCTTCTTGTAATAGGAAATCTAATGTTAAGAACGAATGTAATTCCTCTGTGACTCGGTTCAATGAATTCAATGAAAAGTTCAAACAAATCACGTCTCGTATTAAATACTGTCATTGTTTTGATCTTATGTTCAGATTGAAAAATCACTTCTCAAGTCCAGATTGCTTACTCTCCACTAAAATTCAAACTCAAAAGTCAAAACCTAGAGAGATACAATCTGATCTTTCTACAAAAGATAAAATGTATTTCAAGAATGCTAAGGCAAACTTGAAAAATTATAACAATATTGGACCCATATGGATATGGGTCCCTAAGTCTCTGTGATTGTCTTACAGAAGCGGTATGTGCCAATTTGGTATCTTGACTCCGGATGCTCAAGGCACATGACTGGCGACAAAAGTTTACTATCCACATACAAAGAAACACACGATGGTGGATCTGTAACTTTTGGAGACAACAAGAAGGGACACATCAAAGGCTATGGAGTCATACAGAAGGAAAACGTCTTTGTATACAAAGTTGCATATGTGAATGGCCTTAAACACAACCTACTCAGTGTAAGTCAACTCTGTGATACAGGATTTGATGTCTTGTTCAAAAGGACTTTCTGCTCTCTGCAAAGTGAAGACACATGAATGGAACTTCTGCGAGCCGAAAGAAAAGGTGATCTGTATCTGATGAACTTTTGTTCAACCACCAAGGACAAAGTTTGCTTTGTAGCTTGCGAAAGTAAAGAAGTCTAGTAATGGCATAACAGGTTCTGTCACTTAAACTTTCACACCATGGATAAACTGGTCAAACTTGATATAGTTAAAGGTTTGCCTAATGTTAAATATAATAAGGATCACTTATGTTCTGCCTATGAAATGGGAAAACTCAGAAGAGCTTCCCACAGAGGCAAAACAGATGTGTCTTGCACTAGGCCTCTGTACATGCTTCATGTCGACCTCTGCGGTCCCATTGCCATACAGAGCCTAGGTGGCAAGAAATATATACTTGTCTTAATTGATGAGTATTCGCGCTTCACATGGGTTGAATTTATTCGAAAGAAATCGGATGTTCCAATCATCTTGATTAATCTAATGAAAAGAATCCAAGTTCTTTATGAATGCAGAATACAGAAGTTAAAAAGTGACAATGGCACAGAATTTAAAAACTATGTCATTGAAGCCTATCTTTCTACAGAAGGAATATCACAGAACTTCTCTGCCCCACGCACTCCACAGCAGAATGGCGTAGTCGAAAGGAAGAATCGAACGCTCGTGGAGGCCGCAAGAACTATGCTATCAGCATACGGATTACCGATGAACTTTTGGGCAGAAGCAATTTCTACCGCTTGTTACACACAGAATCAGTCAACCATTGTGAAAAGACACATCTAGAATCCTTACGAACTGATCAACAAAAGGCGGCCAAACATCAAGTTTTTCCATGTGTTTGGATGTAAATGCTTTGTTTTAAACGACAGAGATTCAAGAGGAATGTTTGAAGAAAAAGCTGATGAAAGAAAATTCATTGGATACTCTGCCACTTCCAAAGCCTACAGAGTATACCTTACAAGATCTCGCAAAATCGTAGAAAGTATCAATGTTTCTTTTGATGATTCTTTCCAAATGACTTCTGAGCAAATCCGTTCAGAACTCGAACTTAAAAGAGAAACCTCTGGCATCTCGCAAACGAAAGAAGACTTGAATCTTCTATTTTTAGAGATGTTCCACGATGACATTGATCCTTCTGTTGGAACCATCAGAGTTTCTGAAGAACCATCCTCTGTTGGACAAAATCCTACAGGTATGACTCTAACTGGTCCAAATATAGCTTCATCTTCTTCTATAAATACTACAGATGCAAATGCCGAAGAAGAAAATGCGGAAGATGAAACATCAAGAAAAACGACCACAGAAGCTGCTGAAAAACAAACTCCATAATCCACAGAAGAACCAATTACAGAGGTAATTGAGGACCAAGACTATACGTCCTCAGAGGAACAAACTCCACCACCACTCATACCAATCATTCCACAAATGGTAGAATCTTCTACCAAGGTAAGAAGAACGACAGAGGCTATACAAGAAGAAGATCCACAAGAAGCTTCTGAAGAAAGGTTCGATGACATTGATGACCATCTTCCACGCACCACTCAGTGGACAAAAAGCCATCCTCCAAGCCAAATAATCGGAGAACCTTCTGACTCAATAAAAACCAGGTCTGCCACTGCTAATTTTTGTTTCTTAACAAATTTTATTAGTGTAATAGAACCAAAGAAGATTTCTGAAGCACTAGATGACCCAGACTGGGTAGACGCCATGCAAGAAGAACTTCTGCAGTTTGAGCGTAACAGAGTATGGACTTTAGTACCTCTGCCACGAGGGAAACAGGCCATTGGGACTAAGTGGGTCTACAAAAATAAGAAGGATGAAGATGGAGTGGTCATCAGAAACAAAGCACGATTGGTGGCCAAGGGTTATAGACAAGAAGAAGGCATAGATTATGATGAGACTTTTGCTCCTGTCGCACGGCTCGAAGCAATAAGAATATTCTTAGCCTTCGCAACCCACAAAGGTTTTAAAGTCTATCAGATGGACGTAAAATCATCTTTTCTCAACGGTGAAATCCAAGAAGAGGTTTACGTAAATCAGCCACCAGGGTTTGAAAGCTCAAAGTTCCCAAGGCATGTATACTACCTTGAAAAGGCTCTGTACGGACTGAAACAGGCTCCAAGAGCATGGTACGAACGACTTTCTACCTTTCTTCTAGTAAATGGCTACGACAGAGGTACAACAGATACTACCTTATTCTATAAACGTAAAAACAGTGAAATAATGCTTGTACAAATCTATGTGGACGACATAATTTTTGGGTTCTTTAACACAGAAGAGTGAAAAAGTTTTGAAAAACTCATGCAGAGTGAGTTTGAAATGAGTATGATGGGAGAACTAACATTCTTCCTCGGACTCCAAGTCAAACAAACATCAGAGGGAATTTTTATAAATCAGGCAAAATATGTCTCTGACATTCTTTTCAAGTATAGCCTCTCTGATACCTCTGCAATGAAAACTCCAATGGCCACTAGAAATAAGTTATCCTTATATCCAGATGGCATCTCTAGAGAATGCACTCTCTACAGAGGCATGATTGGATCTCTGTTATACTTAACTGCAAGCATACCTGACATTATGCATGCCACATGTCTTTGTGCACGTTATCAAGCTAATCCAAAGAAATCACACTATGATGCTGTGAAAAGAATCTTTAGATATCTAAAGGGGACCAAAAATCTCTGTCTCTGGTATCCACAGAACTCTGGTTTTAGTCTTAAAGCTTATACAGATTCATACTATGGAGGATGCATGCTCGACAGAAAGAGTACCTCTGGGAGTTGTCAATTCCTAGGTGGTAAACTAGTCAGTTGGACCTCCAAAAAGCAAAATTGTGTCTCAACATCCACTGCAGAAGCTGAATACGTTGCTGCTGCTAGCTGTTGTTCTCATGTTCTATGGATGAAGACTCAGCTAAAAGACTACGGCCACATCCTATTCAAAATACCTATCTTCTGTGATTCCAAGAGTGCCATTGCTATCTCTGCCAATCCTGTGCAACACTCAAAAACCAAGCATATCGATATAAGGTACCATTTCTTGAAACATCATGTTGAATACGGTACAATCGAGATGCATTTCGTGCCCACAGAATACCAACTCGCGGACTTATTCACCAAAGCTTTAGACGAGAAAAGATTCAATTTCTTGGTGGGTAAGTTAGGAATGATCAATATGACGTAAAAATCCTCTGTAAGTATTGCTTTATCTTTTGTAAATATGTATATATTTCTAATTATTTTTGCTTTAATTAATTTATTTCTGTATGTAAGTTCTCAATCTTAAATAGTTCTTAAAATCACAGAGCTTCTGTAAGTCTACTCAGAACCTCTGACAACCCCTACAGAACCTCTGGAAAATATGACCTATGTTCTATGCAAAACTTATCATTCTTTGATCCAAGCATAGGTCAAGGGGGAGCAAAAGGAAAATTCCTGATCTACAGAGGTGATTAGATTAAGCGGAAGCAAAACGGGATCCTGAAATGATCTACAGAGGTAAAACTTTCAAGGGAAAGCCAAAGAAGAATGTCAATGAATCTATATCGACAGAAGTCAGACATCAGTGCCGAGAAAAGAAGAACCAAAAGGTATGTCTCTCGCACAAAAGGTTTTTGAAAACAGTTTTCTAGGACACAAATTGTCAAATATGTCCTAAATATACTGTGGATAACATTCAAAAATCAAAAGATCAAAAAGTTTCATAAAATTTGAGTTATGAGAAATTTAAGGTCATAGAGCTTCTGGTGAGCTCAACAGAAGCTCTGCCAGAAATATGCTCTAAGATCGCAACTTTAACCTCTATCGATCTTTTGGAATGTTATCTCGGAAACCAAACAGACTCACCATGACCTTCTCGAACAAAACTTTTTCCATAACAATTTTTTCGGACACCAACTTTCAAATATGTCCGAAAAATATCTCTTAAAACAGATCAAAAATTGGATGATCAGAAAAGTTAATAGAATTTTCGTTATGAGATTTTTTCCCTCATAGAGCTTCTGCTGGCCCTCCCAGAGCTTCTGCAAGTTCCAACAGAGCCACAAAACCTCTGCGAGTTAAAACTCTTAACTAAAAATCCTATTTGATCCTCTCCAATGCCTTTACAAAACGTTTTGGTTAAAAAGGAACCCCACAGAAGTCATGATAACAATGAGATATATGAGAAAGGGATACACATCAAAGATTTTCAAAATCACAGAACTTCTGTAAACTACAGAAATTCTGTCAATCTGTTACTTGGGCATTTCTGTAGTAATAACGGTTACTTTTACTGAGAGTGAATTACATGTGGCTAAGAATAACCCCACGCGCCTAGCATTAATGGGCCGCGCACGACGTCCTGTCATTCTCTGACATGGCCTACGTGTCCCATTTTCATTGGGCGTACATGGAACGTTTTCTGTGGAAAGTTGAACCCGCCGTTCTAACTTGAGTTCGAATTTCAAATTTTAATCCATTACCATATATTTTACCCTTTCGAATTCTACCGTTTTACCCTCCTATAAAAACCAAGCTTACCCTCTCATAAACTTTTTACAAACTCTCATTCCTCTCCGGCGAAACCTGCAAATTTCTTATTCTCAGTACCAAATGGCTTCATCTTCTCAAGCTATCTCCCCTGCACACTCTCCGGCGACCTCACCAGAACATTCACCTGCTCATTCTGAACATTCAGAAAACCCCAACCCTGCCCAAAACATTTAACTAGAAGATTCCGGCGATTCAGCAGACTTTGCTTCAACCACACATCTTCAAAACTTCATAGCAAAGGATCATTTCGAAAAAGTACTACCAATCAAATCCAACAATTGCTATTTGGTTCCCTCACCCACTGCTTTCGGCGAAGCCCATGCCATTCTTCTAAACATAATGGAAAATCATATCCTCTTCCCTTTACTCTCAAGAACCCCAAAGAAAATTCCAGTAAGATATCTGTACCAGTTTTGGCAAAGTTGCCGATTTGATAAAGATGATTCTCTTATCAAAGGATACATTTCAAGACCCGACAAATCTGAGCATCTGGAAATCAAGTTCAATAGAACAATGTTCTCACTTGAATTCAACCTACCAACAAGGGGTCTTCTTGGATTAAAGAAGTACGCAGAGCAACCAACAGACGACGAGATCTGTCGTTTCCTAGAATGCTTGGGTACAACACACCACTGAGGAAGAGAAATGACTTCCGCAGAGGCAGATTACCACCTCTGTGGAACACCTTGTTCTCAATTCTTAACAGATGCCTGACAGGGAAGATAGGCAGTATTGACCAGAGCTCACATCAGATATTAACCATCATGTATGGGGTTTACTATGATCTCCCACTGGATTACGCGACCATAATGATGCAATAGATCATTAACACCATCGACAGAAAGAACAACACAAGAAGGGTCAAAGAGAACGATCCTAAGTTTCTACCACCTCTGCAATTCCAAAGAATACTGGGAGTCTTGTTCGAACCTCTGTTGCTAATACAGAAATGGCCAATGGAAGGGCCAATACCCAAACAATTCCCAATGAGCAAAAATATTCCCACTGATCATGTAGATGGCTACACACACTGCAGACCTTTGTCAAAGAAACTTCTGAAGTATGCCTCGAATAAAACCCTTAAGAAAGAGTATATACGCGATCATAGAACTCCTAAACCGAGTCCTATGACACCCCCGCGTTTAGGTGTCCCCCTAGGAACAATGATTGCAGAACCTCTTTCCACTCAAAAAAAAGATAACAAATTAGCAAAACACATGGCTATTCAACTTAGCTTCATAGCCAAACGTGCAGAGCTCATGGGAAAGAAGTCCTCTTCAAAATCTTCTGCTTCTACTCCAAAATCAAAAAGGAGGAAAACTGCAGAAGGCACCTCTACAAGCGCTGCAGAAGATCAACCTTCACCTCCTCATGCCACAGAAATTGGCTCCTCTGCTCCTCCCTCTTCTCCAAAACAGAAGAAGAAAAGAAAATCAAAAACCACAGAGGAAGGGGCACCAAAACCTAAGAGGAGGAAAACCAAAAAGAAGCATGGTAAATCACTTGAGAAATTGGTTACCATAGAAGAGGAAGCAATCGCAGAAGAAAGAACTGCAGAAGAAGAAGATGAAGAAGAAGAAATGACAGAAGAGGGATATCAATCGCCCCATCAATCCCCAGATCGATTTGCTCACCAAGGAAACATTAACGATTTCCTACAGAACCCCGACATTGCCAATACTTTAAATACAGCAGGGTGGACGGCACAACCTCTCGACCACCATTCCCCAGAAGAACAATACTTCTCTACTTCCGGCATTGACACACATCTGCAAGAAGATCAAACACCCAGAGATCAATCAGCCGAGACACCTATTATTCTACAGAACCCATTCATTCAGCAAGGATTGGACGTTCACAGAAGGAGTCCAAGCCCAGCTTCAGAAGAAATAGGACAAACAGAAGCTCAGTGGAATAGAGATGAAGTAACAGAGACAAGAATGGAGGTCTTAGAGGTAGATTCAGACGAAGAAGAAGCTGTCTGGATACGAACAGGTCTCTATCATCTACATGTCATGAAGTTATACGGCTCTCATCAAATGTATGACTTCTTAGGCACAGAGCAAGGAACTTCAACAGAAGCTAGATAAGAAGCTCCAAGCCATCGGATATCTACAGAAGCTGAAATGATAGAAAATGATGTAGTGCTTGGATGCTTAACAGATGAGGAAACAAGAAAAGATGCCTGGATTAATAGAGGCACACAACCAAAACCAACTCCCAGTGCAACCCACACATCTAACTCCGCAGGTCTAGCTGCAGAAGGAGTTATTGAAATAGAGCAGCACAACTCGATCCAAACCCAACCCAACCAGCCAGAAGCCACTCTTTCGACTTCTACGCCCACAAAAACCAGGGAATCCATTCCTAGGGAGTCTCCTCAAAGAGACTCACCTATAGTTCGTGATCAATCGCCCCAGATCACACTAGAACACCCTACAGAGGAATTCGTTTCCTCTGCCACGCACGAAATAGGGCCAACCCTTCTTTCAGAGAGAAGTAGTGAGCACAACGACGAAGAGACTCTAGACAAGTCTCCGAGTCAACAGAAGGATAATCTAGTACCCACCTCTGAAGTGGATCTAGACAATGTCGTTCACAGAACTTCTGTAGAGTTTGAAGCACTAGATGCTTCTGCTCGAAGATCAGATGGAAATCCTTCCACCCCCAACGTACAAACAAGGGTGAACGAAGGTGTCCCAGGAGCAGGGACTCACTCTGGAGACGAATGTGTTCCTCCAGAGGTTACACCAGGGACACAAGTATCAAGGGATGAGTTCCAAACCCTTGTCACCTCTGTGAACCAAACCATGAAAGAGTTGCAAAGCTCTTTCACATCTTTTTCAGAGAAAACATCAACGGCCTTGCTGAATCTGAACACCAAAATGGACAATCTGTCCACAGAGGTGAAAACAACCATCACAAAGATGAAATCTTCTCCGCAAACAACTGCAACAACTACAGCCACTTCTGCTGCTAAAGATTTTGGAATTACCGCAACTTCTGCATTCAAGGAATCAGTAAAACATTTCCTTGAACAAATGAACATGCAATCCAACCAATCACAGAGCATCACACCCGCAGATCTACAGAAGGCTCTGCTAAACGTTCAAGCAGAAGCAATGCGCAACACAATACTGATGCAGCCTAAAGACTACATGACCAGAGCACAGCTAACAGAGCTCGACCAAAATGTCATAAACCAGGTCACTGAAGTCATTGTCTCCTTCACTACTGCAAATGCCAACTACGTCAAAGAGTTCAGAAAAAGTGTCGGCAGAATGCGTTTCAACCTAGAAGCAGAGCTTGCAACTCTTTTCGGCCTCTGTGATGATGTATGTGCGAAGTTGATGGCCGCAGGAGCAGAACTACCAAAGAAACCCAAAGCTTCCTGCAGAGCAGAGGGTACTTCTGATAAAAGTCAGGATGATTCTGATGATGACCATCCTGGTCCATCAGATAATCCTGAGGGGGAGAATATAAGGGAGAAAGCTACGACCAGAGGAATACAAGCTCCACCAATCGCAGCACAACCAATCAGTTAAGCCTCTCCAGAACAAACCCAAGATCAACAACAAAATCAACAGACCACAGAGACAACACCCATCTCTGTGGAATGAACTCCTGAAGAAGCCAATATTCCAGAAGCTGATCAGCATACCACAAAGGCAACAACCACCCCTGTGGTAATCAACTTGGAAAAGAGTCCTTCAACAAAATCAACAGAAAAACCCCAAACCATACCAAGAAGAAAGTCGATTGCCACCAAACCAAAAAGAGCAACGACCTCTGCGACCTCTGCTTTTTCTATTATGAGAAAGATGCACAATACAATGACTGATCGAATGTCGCAGAGAGAAGAAGAAAGGCACAGGTTCACATTAGCTTTCAAAATGGCAAGAAGATTCGATGTCCAATCTTCACCAACAGAAATACAGCTCACAGAAGAAGTCACCAAAGAACCTCCAACAGAGGTTACAGAGCAACTCAAGCCAACAAAACCATCGCCACAAAAGTCCTCTAAAACACAAGTGTCAAAACCTACAGAGGCAACCATCAAGCCAACAGAAGCACCAACCTCCAAACCTACAGAAGAAACAGGTTCTGCACCTCCAAAAGCCAAAGACAAGGGCAAAGCAATACTGACAGAAGAGCCTAAGAAAAAGAAATCATTGCCCAAGCCTACAGAGAAATTGATGAAGAGCGCCTTTGATGCCTTTCAAACTCCAAAGCCTGAAGAAGAGGACTGGGCATATGGATTAAAGCCTCTGTCAGACATTCCTCTAACAGGTAGAGCTGCAGAAATTGTTCAAAAGATGGAGAGTCTCAGAAGACAAGTACCACAACCTGGTCCAACACATGAAGAGATGGAAGAAGTGGTATACAAATACCTCTATAAACAAACCTTTCAGACCAATCATCTAACATATCATGTGACAGATTCAAGGATCAGAGGAGAATTTGAGAACATCTTCACAAGGACAAAGCCAAGAACCAAAGCAGATGTCTTCTCAATCCACAAGATCAAAAAGGTAATCTTCTGCAAGTTCTCCTTTACAAGAACCTATCCAAGGGTCAGGTACAATCTTTACAAAGTCAGAAGAGAAGACAATTCAGAAACCACCTTCGCTGATGCTGACCTAAGAAATATCAATCCTTATGATCTACCTGACCTTCTGCAATGGACAAAGGACAACTACACCACAGAGGCAAACACCAGAGCCTATCAAGTATTAAGAAAAGCAATGAGGGAAAAGCTTCTGATCTTCAGTATGATAGATTTTCAACTGGGAAAGGATCTTGGTCTCAAACATCTAAATTTACGGCCACCAGAAGATCGCTGCCCACCCAACGCCGTGCCCAACTCTATCATTACAGAACCAAGATTCGGGTTAGTATTTCAAAACCCACAAGGCGAAATCAAACTATTTGTGTGCATGGATTGTCAAAAGTACGCAACTAGTACTCTGAACAAGTTCAGAGCAAGCCTTGTAAAATACAAAGGTACAGAGAAAATGGATAGAGATGCTGCAAATACTTTCATCAGAGAGATTGATGCCACAATCCGCCTAAGAGAACTCTGCATCAGTTTCTACAAAGAGATCAGAAAAATCGGAAGAGACAACAGAAGCTACAACGATTTCAAAGATGCCAAAATCTGATTCTCAAACCTCAAATCTCTGCAAACCAAGTCAAAAGTTTATCTTTCATGGTACTCAAATGTAAAATGCCTCTGGCATATTTCTGAATGAAAGAACTTTCGAGGTATTGTTTAACCTCTGTCTTATCTAACTTAGCCTAACTAAAGTCAAGTTAAATTTTTTATTTTTCACTACTTAGGGGGAGATTGTTAGCTTCAATCTTCCTAATCATAGAAGTATTTAGAAGTAGTGAAAAATAGGCTAAGTGAAGAAAGCCTCTTACAGAGAGATCAAGGTCAAGAAGCTACAGAAGCTAAAGAGGCGCCCTACAGAAGCTCTGTCATACGCGCAAAGAAGACCAAAGACTCGGAATCCGGTGAAGACTGCTCTTCTAAGGACAAAACCGCAAAACCTCTGTGGCACTTCACAGAGCCTCTGCGGTCTTCAACAAAGACTTGAAAGATATTTATAATATCTTGCTACTGTTACAGGACCTGTTCATCAACTTGCATGGTAGCATGCCCTGTCCAACTGCAACGTGTCAAACTCTGGTTGGATTCAATAGGGCTTAGTACATAATAGACGTCTGCTGCATTAAATGCAATACAGCACGTCCAACTGTTCATGCCATCCGTCCAACTATTCATACCGTCCTTTGTGAATAGTAGCGTATGCTTTATGGTCCCCTTAGAGTAGTATATAAGGAAGACTCATGTTGAGTTCTTCCTATCCATCAATCCATCGATCGATCAATCGAACAATCGAAACAAGGATTCAAGAGAGAAAAACATCACAAGAACACATAGCTTTAAACACTTTGAGAGTCATATCTGTTTTAAAAGCTTTGCTTACTCACTGTTCTTGAATTTGTTCTTAATATATATATTCAGTAAACTTTGAGATATTATTTCCTGTTCACTATTTATTTATATTATGTTCTAAATCTATCAATCATATCTGTTAGTTTTTCAAATACGCTTCCGCATCAAACATAAATTCGACCTAATAGATCTGACAATCTTGTATAAGCAAAACGGGAACCAACAATTGGTATCAGAGCAAAGCTTGATTATCAATATCAAGTGATCCTCGTTTTTACAAGATTAGTGATAGAAATCATTTTTTTCCTATTCCTCATCTCTCTGTTAAAACTCCATTAAAGTGTACTCTGGGAACTGTTCAAACCCAAGTATGCTGAATGTAAAAGTATTGAAAATATCACAAGTTAGAAGGACATCAGAGATCAAGTAAAGACAGCATAAGAACAAAATGAAGAGATCGTCAGAGCTCTGCCAAAAGACCCCTGATAGCCCATCAGAGAACAAGATCGCCATAAGACCTTTAGATCTCTAGCATATGAGCTCTGGTGAATAAAGACCTCTATGAAGCTGAAGTCTCGTAGAAATCTCCAAGTATTAGACAAGTGTCCGTACTTTCCACGTCAGCCCTAAAAGGACGAAGACATGCCTTCCACGTGTCATTCCAGGGTTAGATAGTACACTGTCTTTTACTTTATCAGGCTATAAATAGAATGTAGTGGAGCACACAATTGTAAGCTTTTTGTAAGAATCGTTACCAGAATTGTGAGAGCACAAACACTGCACATACCATTCCACTTCTATTGTAAAATTTGTAACCTAAGAGATTTCAGAATACACACACAAGAATGTGTTCTTGGTGTTATTCATATTTCAATATATGAGCAGCTTATCATTCATTCTTATTATCATTTATTGTTCATTATATTGTTGTTCTCTCATTGTTTAATGTTACACACAATCACTCATACACAAACAGTTTTATTATGCTTCCGCTATCTTTGATCTTGTTGTTTGTATGAGACAAGTTGAATCTGGGAACCTACAAATGGCATTAACTCCAAACCAGGAATCCTTTGATTAGGCCTTAGCATGTTCACAATTGGTTGATCACTTTCCAAACCCAACTGGAAGTCAAAACATTGAACATAGAGGATGTGTCTTCTCAATAACCTCTTAATAGCATTCAAACCAAGAGTAATGTTCTCCCGTCTGATTGGAAGATCTCTGAAGTAGTTGTACATGAAGTCCAAATCTTCAATCAAGAGATGACAGAAATCTACTTCAGAAAAACTATACGTTTTGCAATCTTTCCTCTGAACCACAAATATTGGATACCAAAGCCTGTAAAAGTGCTTTGCATACACCTCCTTTACTGTCATAATCAACTTTTTGTACCTGACGTATTGTACCTTCTGACACTTTGCTCTCATGAAGTACAGATACTCAAACTTAAACTCCTCAGACTGATCACTTATTCCCAGAACTGCATATGGATTCAATCTCCTTATGTAATGAGCAAATAATCTTTCTTTAGAATCCTCCAAAAATGTTGTTCTCATTCTCAAAGTTCTGAGTCTTTCCTCTGCTTGGCTTAAGTTTGGTTTTCTTGAGGTAGAAGCGCCAGGTTGATGTGAAGTTGAAGGGTTGGATGGACCGGATTGATCAGTATTAGGATTAGGGTTAAAGGTTGGAAAGGTAGGAAATTCAGGCTCCTCAGGTTTGATTTCAGGTTCGGATGTTACAGGTGTGTTTGATTCAGGTTGGATAGGTACAGGTGAAGTTGTTTATGGTTGAGATGGTTTTGGTTGCCTTAAGGATATGTTGATTTGGGTAGTTTCAGGTTGTGATGGAATTATAGTACTAGAAATTGGATCAGGTGACTGGATTGGGCTAAAATAAATGTCATTAGGAGTACTTGGCCCGTATAACTGCTTTAGAAATTCCACCTCATCTTCAGTAAATTCAACATCATAATGAACCAAACCATCTGTAATAAGTAGCAAATTCTCTGACTCCTTCTTTACTCTCTATAATTTATCATAATCATTTTTTGTCTCATCCTCCTCCCTTATCTCCTCCTCATTACAATCTCAACATACAGATCAACTACCTCCCTTATCTCCTCCTCATTAACCACAAGCTTTTCAACCGTCGGTTCTGCATTTGGATCCACATAGAGCACAATTTGTTTTCCACTCTCTTCCCCATGTGCACCAGATTCAAACATGTGCACCACTTCATCATTCGTCAAAGTTCTTCCCAAACTTGCAGTTTCACTACCACCAGTCTTTCTTTTCTTGCTCATCTCCCCCTCATGATCATTATCATCAGGATCATGATCATGCTTTCTTTTAAGTCCTTGAGCTTGAGACTTGCAATTTGATCCATATTAGCCACTTGGTCAAACAACTGATCAATAGATTTCTTCATATTAGCAGGGCTTGTAAGAACTTCCGATTTGAACTGGTTGAACTCATTAGAAGTAACAGTGCTTGTAGAAATTTGGGCAGACTGAAGGTTAGGTTAGAAGTTTTCCAAAAGGCTCATCAGTGTTTTGTTTTGGGGATCGTCAGGAGTTATGGATAGTAGCTTTGCGTACAACATATCATTGAATTCATCAATGCTCGGATCATGTTGAGTTGGAGGTGGTTGAACTGGTGGAGGTGGAGAAACAAACGCCAGTTCTGGTTCATTTTCAATCTATGGACCCGTTCCTTTCAACAAATACTTGATTGAGTTCATTTCCTTTAACATCAGCTCCTCAACAGCCTTTAGGGCGCCGTTGACAAATTCCCTTAACACAAAGTTGGGTAAATCACCAGCTGGACGACTTAGGTTACCCGTTGACACAACGGTTGAATCAACCGTTTGGCCTACGTTCAGCGTTGGAATAACGTTAGCAATGGTAAGACTTCCACTCAGTCCTCGTATTCCTATAGAAGGAATTCCTCGAGTATTCCGAAAAATGTGGTAGTGTCCAAGTCAAATGATCAAGTATATTTGCAATGGGTTCTAGACTCGATACTGGTGCAGAATCAACAAAAAATATTACGGCAAGTAGATGATGATAATATCCGGATGCTTATATATGAGAGCCAAAAGCCCGGGTGTGGTATCCGGGATCCTATCCAACCCGGATAGGGACCCGGTCCGGAAACCTATCCAGACAAATATGGTTTCCGGATACCTGTCCGGATTAGTTGGGTTTTTCATGAAACATGTCCTGTCCTTGAAAATTTTGCAAGAATTAGAACTGTAAAAGGACCTTCTCTCGCTCCCCCTCAAACTTAGCATGGGGAAAAACTTGCTCCCCCTCGGATAGTGTAGAAATTGTGCACTGAGGAGTCCGACACACAAAAAACTTTGAGTAAACTTACCTGAAATTATGAGTAAACTTACCTGATACTGCTTTGTGCTCCCCCTGAACACATGAACACATCGTGAAAGCACATATATAGACAGATAAAAGTAGATGATAGTATGAAATAAAAGAAGCACACGAAGAAAGAAAGAAGACAAACGAAATCTACGAAATAAATACAAAGACTTAATCTAACTGTGTAACGGAGACAAGTAGAATACAAGTGCGAGGAAGTGTATGCTCAATCATCAGGAGTGTAAACACCGGATGATGAGTAGACAGTTACATACAGATGTATGGAACTTGTAACGGGTACACAATCGGATTAAGTCGTCAGTTTTAGCATACCTAAGTTGGACACAAGAGTATTAAAACGTTTTTCATCCAAGGCTTTCATAAAGAGGTCTGCTAGCTGATGCTCAGTATTTACGAAGTAGAGTTCGACTGTACCTCTTTCGACGTGATCCTTAATGAAGTGATACCGAACGTCGATGTGCTTCATCTTGGTGTGTTGGACCGGGTTGCTAGATATGGCAATAGCGCTCTTTAAGTCGCAGTAAATTGGGACTTTGACATACGTGAATCTGTAGTCTTTGAGTTGCGTCCGCATCCAGATGACTTGTGAACAGCAGCTCGCGGCGGCCACGTACTCCGCCTCGGTAGTTGATGTTGAAACACATTGCTGCTTATTGGACGCCCAACTTACCAGGCTATCTCCCAAAAACTGGATGTGACCCGAGGTGCTCTTCCGGTCCATCATACAACCCGCGTGATATCCGGTCTACTTGCGGTTAAGTACATTAAAGAATTGTTAGGGTAAAATATGTGTTGATTTAAAGTTCAAGGGTTAATTTGTAATAGATTAATCTTAGTCCATTGTGAACGGGCCGTGGGCTTGTGTTAGGACACTGAAGTTGTCCTTTATAATAGAAAGTTTTGTAAAGAAATAGCTGTGTTAAAGGGCTTATGCTTAATTGTTGTAGCAAGTGATGAAGACTATAAATAGGTCTTTACTTGTAGTTTGTAAGAAGCGAATTCATTAATACAAGATGTAGATCTCTAATCACTTTGTGTTCTCTCTAGGTTAGATTTCCTTTTCAATAATGTTCTTCATCATCTTGTTACACAATACTTGGATTGTATGAAGATCATGGCTTGTTACCACGGGCCCAGCGTATTTAAAGTGCAATTAGCTTTGAAAATTAGCTAGTTGTCTCATTTAGCTTTTCTGCTTTACACTGTAATTCTCTCTAATTCAATAGCTAAGTGGGCAGCCTTTGTGAATCATATCAACTGTTCTTATTTTCTTAATCACAAACATAATCGTTGCACGGATCTGGATTCTACAATTGGTATCAGAGCAGACAGACGGATTCGATTCAAAGCTTCATTCATCAATTTCTGGTTAGTTTGACTTTTACTCGTCTGACTATTCTTGAATTCTTGAATATTTGATTCAGTCAAAATTGGTTTTTTTTGCTTATTGGGTTGTGTTAGCATTATCGTTATAAGTGTTTCTGCAAATTTTCACATCCTAATTCATTCGTTTGAGTGGTCAATTTAGCAATTTAAGATCTAAAGTTTTGGTAGTGTTCTTGACAAAGATTCGATTTTTAACCATCAAAACTTGTTGTTTTTGCTCTAAAAACGATTGGGTTAGTGTTGTTTTTGTGTTTGGGATTGTTTCTAATCTTTCAGGAACCTTCGTGTGCAACCCTAATCGAAAAAATCGATCGATTTGAGCAAACAACCGAGTTGTCCGGATAAAACAGCCGACTTTTCCGGACAACTTAAAGGTGTCCGGACGTTTGTATGATTTTCATCCGGATAACTCCAATTCCATCCGGACTCCTCATTTTCCGGGTAAGTTCTGCAATCCGGGTAAGTCACTATTCCTTATATTATCCGGGTAACATTTGTATCCGGAAACCCAGTGTTTCCAGACATATTTTATCCGGACAATCCTTTGTACCCGGAAACTTCATTGCATCCGGACAACTCAAGTTATCCGGACACGGTAACTTCGTTTTATTCGGTAACTTAAGCCATCCGGTAACCTTGGTTATCCGGACAACTCAAGTTATCCAGACTCTTTCTCTTATCCGGACTCTTTCAATTTTCCGGACTCTTTATCCGGAAACCACCCGGATTCTATAATCCGGGAGCTGCTTTGAACTCTCACTTTTCAAAATTTTCTAGGGGCGCTGCCCCCAGACCCCGCAAGGGCGTTGCCCCCGTGCTAAGTCGCAGGAGGGGGACATTTAAGTATTCGTGATACTGTGCCACTTTGAATCGAACAATCGTTCGACGATCACTCCAGTGCAACTGAAGATGTCTCCTGCTGAAGAAGACATGAAAAAGCCATGTCAGGTATGTGAACCTATCTTTTCAGAACTTTATGACCGAGTGAAACCTCTTGCTGGACGGGTAGCTTACTTTAAGGCCACTTCTAAAGAACAACTACTTGAGATTAGGTCTCTAACTGAAAAGCTAGATGTTCAAAAGAAAATATCTGAAAAATATAAGTCTGAAAATGCTATTTTAAAGGAGAAATGCAAAAATCTTTCTATAGCACCTAAAGACTTACGGGCCAAATTATCTGAACTTCAGTCACAAACGAGGAATTCAACTTCCGTTTTGTTATGAACCTCTAAACTACTCGTATCAAAAGAACAAAAAGTACCTTTCCAATGACTACTTCGACCCCTACAAGGTAGCTACTCCCAAGGATTCCTCCAAAAAGGATGAGGACGTAGCACCAGCAACCAAGACTGAGACGGACGTGTTTAAACTCTATGTTCCCCCTCTCATCTTGGAAGCAAAAATTATCGAGTTGGAGGAGTCGTTTGAGAAAGAAAGGTCTATTTTTCAAAACGAAAAGAAAGTGATCATCTCTGAGATTGAGAAAGTCAAATATGAGAAAACCGACGGTGTGTCAAGTGAGGAAAAGGAAAAATTTCAGTGGGAAATCAATACGCTCTCATCAAAACTGTCTGTGAAATCCCAAATCTAGCAAGAAATCAAGAATGATGTAGAGAGAAAATCTAGAGTACACAAGTCATCCATATATTGATCTTCAAAGTACAAATGACTAATGCTACAAGTTGTTCCTAAAGGGATCTAGATTCTCTCATAACTAAGAACTAGACATGCCTATTTATACCCATAACATACAAGGTATAAAGGCAAAGCTAACAAATACAATACATTGACTTTACAGTAAATCTTGAATACAACAATGCTCTAACAATCTCCCCCTTTGGATTCAAGATTTAAAAAATATGATAGCAGTCTTCAGCTCTTTGTAAAGTCAATCTTCTCAAACAGACACTCTATCAAACCATCTTCAAATAGCTTTATCTCCACTAGTTCACGGCGAACTATATGCTTTGACACTCTTTAAGAACTCAGCTTTGAAGAATCTTCAGACAAACATGAAAAGTCATTGTCTTTTTCTTTGAAAAGTCAACTTTCTTCAATACAATCTTCAACAGATTGTCTTCAAGTCTTGAACATGGATTTCATATCTTTATATAGAACCATCAATTCGGAAAAAGATAAATCAGAAACGATTAGAGTTTGGATCAGAAAGATGTGAAACCATCCACATTGTTGAACTTTTAGGTGTAAGCGCATTCCGAGAACCACTCAGAACTAAGATAACCAAATTCAGCAACATTTGGACTTCACATTATCCTTCTCCCCCTAATCTTCAGTCTTTGTTCACGAATCTTTGACTTGAAATATCTTTGATTTGAAAGCTCTTTGACATGAAATTGAAATTAAACTTTTCTCCCCCTTTTTCGATGATGGTGAGCATCATAATCATCGAAAACCATTTTCAATTTCAGTCGAGTCTTTGAGTATTGCTAACAATATCCTCCTTACAGAATAACCTTGCTCCTTATCTTTTGAACTGGACGTTGTAGAAGAATTTGAATCCTTTTTATGAACTTAATTATTTGCTCAGGTGCTTCAGATTTGAGTCGAAGAAAATCCAACCAAGTGTAGCGTGAATACTCATCAATCATAACCAAGATATATTTCTTTCCTCCCATTGATTGAGTTCTCATAGGGCCACAGAGATCCATGTGAATTAATTCCAAGACGTTGTTGCAGTTAGACAAAGTTTTGGATTTGTGCGTGACGTGTTTCATCTTTCCCATTTCACACGCCGAACAGATAGAAACTTTGTCAAACTTCAGTTCAGGAAGCCCGGAAACTAATCCATCTATTCTGAGCTTGTTGATGCTTCGAAAATTTTGATGTGAGAGTCTCCTATGCCACAACCAACATTCATCTTGAGAGGCTTTTGAAACAAGACAAACTTGATTAGAAGCAACAAGAGTCGAGAAATCCATCATATATAGATCGCCGCATCGTTTTGCTCTGAAAATCTCTGACCAGTTCTCATCCACAACATAACAAAACTTTTTGTCAAAAATTACCTTACAGTCCTTGTCACAAAACTGACTAATACTGAAAAGGTTATGCCCTAATCCTTCAACATACAAGATCTTTTCTATTTGCATCGAGTCATTCTTCAACGTTCCGTAGCCTCGAACGTGACCTTTAGAATCGTTACCAAAACCTACCGATCCGCCAGGATGTACAGTAAAATCGTGCAATAAGTGCTTGTACCCCGTCATGTGTCTAGAAGCTCCCGAATCAATGACCCACACATGACGACCCTGTAAAAAGATAATTACCTGATCTTAGGTACCCATATCCGTATGGGTCCTTTCTTGTTAGTACGGATCAGTTTGTTTATTACAGTTGATGAACCTTGAATTTTGCATTTAAAGGTAAGGTTATTTTGTGAATTTGGTTTGTTATGTTGATCTTTTGGAATCCAAACCATATTCACATCAACTGTTTTTGTTTCTTTCTTCTTATTCTGTTTCTTTGATCTGAAACCGAACATTTTAGCAAATTTGTTCGCTGAAGATTTTAGAGAAAAGGATGAAGTATTAGATTTTTTGTTCTTTGGATCATTTCTATTTAGCTTGAAATAGTTATCCCAACAATGAGCACAATGTATTCTTCTTTTTGCTTGTGACAACAAGATAGAATTTGAAATTGCGGAATTTTTATTTTCACAAACTTTGTAAACATTACATGAATGAATACAATTTTTATTTGAAGAAATAAATTTCTCAGTATCAGTATTCCTATTCTCGCTATCTGAAATATTCTCCTTCAGATCCACGCACTTTTCTTCATCCATTTCTGAGAAAGAATGAGAAACATTGTTAGAAGTCTTAGAACTAGAAGCATTATTTGGAAACACATTTGATTTTGTTTCGAATAATTTTTCTTTTTCTTTTCTTTTCAGTTCTTGTTCCTTTTTGACATTAGATATATTTGATGAAAACTTTGTATGATATACTTCACAATATTTCAGTTCAATTTCAAGTTCAGTTCTTTCCTTTTTATGCTTCTCTTTCTCAAGAAAAAGCACTTTTTCAAAATCTAAAATTTGATTTGAAAGTTTTGCACATCTCAAAACAAGTGCTTTGTTTTCTTCAAAAAGCTTATCTTTTTCTAAAAATACTTTTACACCAGAATCAATTTTTCTTGAAGAAAAAATGTTAGAGCTTTTAGAGTTAGAAGAATCATTCGAACAAGAATTAGATTTGGTTCCGGATGATTCTCCTTTCTCATAACCTTCGAAAGAACATTTTTCTTTTACTTTGACCGAACTTGAAGAATTAGATTGATCTGTTGTTTCACTTTGATTTGAACACTTTTCACAAGTAATTGAATCTTTAGATTTTGATAATTCTAATATTCGGGATTCAAGTCGTCGAATCTCAACTTGAAGTTCAAGATTGACTTTTTGACTATGATCAAAATTTATCCCAATATTATCATGATCATCCTCTAATATTTCAAAATTTAATTGTAATTTAGAAATTTGATTTTCTAAATCAACAATTTTTCGTAAAGCAGAATCCAAATCAGGAAATTCAGAAGAGGTTTCTTGAACAAACTCCTTTTTTGTCAGAATCTGAATTTGTATTTGACTCCATTTCAACATTAGATTCAAATTTAACAGGTTCAGGTTCATTGATATTGGAATCAAATGTTTTATCCATAGATTCATTTGAGAATAATAAACTAAATTCAGTTAGTTCAACCTTTTTGGTTTTGTAACTGGAATTTAGTTCATCATATTTAAAGTTTGTCGTATTGAATCTAGGCTTTTCTTCCGAACCTTTATCCGTCTTATCCTTATCTTTATTAGAATCCGGAGTTGATCATTCAGATTTAACAAAATTGTTGGATATAAGAGGTATTTCCTTTTTAATGGGTTCCTTTAAATCTTCATCCAATTTTGTAATTGTATAAAAATTTTCAGGCGCTTTCTTTGATACCTCTACATCAGATAAACCAAGTCCCATTTTAGGATTGAAAAATCGTTTATCTTTTGGATTATTGGTTAATAATCTTAGAGTTTGTTCAGTCTGACCTCTTTTATAGTTTAACTCTTCAAGTTCTTTGATCTTTGCAAGAGCTTCTATTCTTTCTTCAGTGAGAATCTTAATTTTAAATTGACAGTCTATATTCTCATCACTTATATCAATCATTTTCTTCTTCAATTCAGAAATTTCAGATTCAAGTGTTTTAACTTTTGTTCTAATAACTTCCTTTTCATTTTCTCTATCTTCAGCAAGACATTTGTAAAGAAGTGCCTAATCGTGATATTTCATCATTGAACTTTTCTTATTTTCAAGTTCCTTTTGAACTTTTTCAAATTTCTTATTAAGTTCAATTATCACGAGTTGCATTTCTTCATATCTGTCATCTTCAGTTTCAGACTCATTATCAGAATTATCAGGATTATCAGAAGAATAAAGAGATGATACCTCGGATTCCTGGTCATCTTCATCTAGTTTAGCCATTAAGCTATGCTTTACTTGAGTAAAGTGAGCTTCTTCATCATCAGAGGAATCCATAAGCCAAATTTCTTCCTCAGCATTGACTGGCTTTCCACCTTCTTTTGCTTTTTCCAGATGTGCCTTTCGCTGATAATAGTCAGAATCCTTCACCTTCTTTAGCTTACAGTCTCTGGCATAATGATCTGGCTTTCCACAGTTAAAACAGTTTCGGTCATCTCTATCATTCGTTTCCTCTCTTTCCTTTTTCTCAACTCTCTCCTCTTTCTCCTCTTTCTTTTCCTCCTTGTTCTCATATTTCTTCTCAGATCTTTTATACTTGTTAGCTTTGTTGTATTCAGGTTTGGTTTTTGAATAAAACTTCTTTTTGCCAAACTTGTTTTGAAATCTGTTTGTTAATAAAGCTAACTTCTCAGCTATATCAGTCATTTCATCTCCAGAACTGCTACTATCATCATCATCAGAACTTATCTTCTTCTTGCTCATCCCAGAAATCAAAGCTTTTGTTTTCATAGCTTCACTCTTCTTATGTTTACTCAGAAGGGCTAAAGATTCTTCGACCTTTTTATCCTTTTCTTTAACAACTTTTACTTTTTCTTCGTGTTGACCTAGAATACTGAAAATGTCGGTCAACTTTTCATCATCCATATCCCTTGACATTTGGAGCTGAATGGAGTAGGAATCCCATTCTGGTAGAAGATTCTTGACAAATTTGTAATTTATTTCTGATTCTGATTTGTCGACTCCATTTCTTCTCAAATTATTAAGGATGATATTGTATCTATTGTAGGTCTCTTTCAAAGGTTCGCCTTCTCTTGCTTTAAACCCTTCATAAGCATTGATGCTTTGATTCCTTTTGGTCTTCTTAGACTTTGATGATCCCTCAAACTGCCTTTCTAACTCATCCCATATCTCTTTCGCTGAGTCACGACTATCTACTCGATTGTAGATATCATTTGGAATTGCCATAGTCAAATAAGTCAAAGCCAGTTCATCAATTGCAATCCTATCTTTGTCATTTTGATTAAAAAATCTGGGTTCTTTATCAATCCTTCTAGGAGCAATATACTGACTTGTAGCAGTTTCAGCTTGACCACCAACATCCATTTGTGGTGTGTGAAGACCTTCTTTGATTGAAACCATTAAATCTCTGTTCTGATGATTTAGAAACTGAGTCATTCTCTTCTTCCATTGGGCATATTCTTCCACTAGAAGAACTGGAGGCTTATTCTTTGATCCCATACTCATTAAATCTCTCGACATCTTTTCAAATAGCTAGGATAATTGATCGTTCAGAAGATCAAGCAGTAAGTGTAACAGAGATTACACTCAGAATAAACTGTTCAAGAAAGAAATCAGTACTTGGGATCGAACCAACACTTAGACAAATTCTGAGTGGTGCGAAACCTTCAGATTTCGGATGCTTTAGAATTCGAAACCTTCAGATTTCGGATGTAGTACGGTGCGAATTCCCTGAATTCGAATTCAACTGAGTACGAATTCCTTGAATTCGAATGCAACTGAATGCGAAATCCTTGAATTCGAATTTAGCTTGGTGCGAAATCAATACTTGGCCAAAATCTAAACCAATTACACTCTTCAACTCAGAATTCGGATGTAGATGAGTGCGGAATCACGGAATTCGAACTTAACAGATACGAATTCACCACTTATATAACAATTCGAAATCACCGGAATTCGGACTTAACTTTGTTAGAAACCTCAAGAATTCGAACTTAACTGGGTGCGACACCACGGATTTCGGACTTAACTTGATCCGAAACCAATATTTGAGTACTTCGAAAGTCTTGAATGATGCGAATTCACCAAGAATAATCCGTATGAATGATCCGAATTCACTGTGAATAATCCGAATTCACTTTGAATAATCCGAATTCTGCACTTCGACCATCAAAATCACTGAATCTGCCATATCTTCCTCAATTCTTGATCAATTACCACGAAATTTGTACTGGTTTGCTCGAAATCAAAATCCACACACTTTCTTAGTTAATCACAAGATCTAATTCGATCAATTTAATCGAATTAAAGTCCAAAACAGTGAATTAGGGTTTTCGAACCAAAATCCAAAGAAATGATCAAGTCTGATGATTCTGTTTAGAAAATGATGATGATCCAAGAATTAATGTTGTTCAGATATCAATTCCGAGTTCAGTGATGCTAAGAAACGATCCAAGAAATCAAAATCCAGAAAAAATCTATGTCTGAATGATAAGTGTTCAGATGAACAGTGATG
The DNA here is from genome assembly GCA_033807775.1 of Saussurea involucrata. Classification (NCBI taxonomy): domain Eukaryota; kingdom Viridiplantae; phylum Streptophyta; class Magnoliopsida; order Asterales; family Asteraceae; genus Saussurea; species Saussurea involucrata. The sequence goes on along the minus strand of CM066312.1, from coordinate 52,259,661 downwards.
AACACCAGATCCGAATTCTTCGTGTTTAGTGTAAAAAATCTTCAATTTGGTCTTCGATCTGCTTGAATCTTCTGTTTAGCTCTGATACCAAATGTGAAATCCCAAATCTAGCAAGAAATCAAGAATGATGTAGAGAGAAAATTTAGAGTACACAAGTCATCCATATATTGATCTTCAAAGTACAAATGACTAATGCTACAAGTTGTTCCTAAAGGGATCTAGATTCTCTCATAACTAAGAACTAGACATGCCTATTTATACCCATAACATACAAGGTATAAAGGCAAAGCTAACAAATACAATACATTGACTTTAAAGTAAATCTTGAATACAACAATGCTCTAACACAGTCTGAAATGACAAGAGAAACGATGAAAGAGCACCTGAGAAATGGTCAACTCCAAGAACAGATTGACCTTCTCCAGGCTCAAAAGCAGATTTCACCTGATCTTTCCTCCAACTCATCTGACACATCCTCATGTAAAGCTTTCATAGGAAATATCTCGTCTCAAGAAAGTCAAGTTTCTCAAGATGAATGTGTTACAAGGAATTTAAACTCTGATTTTTCAAACGCTTCCGCACCAAATTCCTCAAAGCACACTACAGAAAGCAGAAAGTGTTCCTCGCCTTCCTCGACCGATCCAAGTCCAGTAATTCCGGATGTCGATTTTTCAGAATACATGAACTCCGAAGGTAATTCTGATAGAGAGTTTGAGTCGTTCCCTTTCGACAAACCTCTTCCAAGTCATTCTGAGTTTTTGTCTCTAGTGGTTAATCGTCAGGTCAATTTTCTAAAGGGCGACTGTTCACAACCCAAGACTCCGGTTGTGATCAAGATTCTTAAAAATGCTTCAAATGTTCAAAAACGATCACAGCCGAAGCAAAACACCGAACAACCGACCACTAAGATTCCTGTTTCCTCAAAGGTCACTGACCGCACCGTCCCTGTTGTTTCGGATAAACCCGGTCTAGCTAAACAAACAAAACCAAAGTGGCCAGCCAAGGAATCTGTCAAGGATGATGCATAAAATGTCGTTTAATACTGTCTTTCATCCTAGGATGAACAAAAACGATTGTGCCTGGAATCATAGGAATAATTTTGTTAATAGAGATGTTAATTTTCCGATGAAAATTTATTCCATTCAGCAATTGATTCAATTATCACACGATCGTTTGTGTTGTTCTAGTTGTGGTTGGAATGACTTTGATGATATCCATAACAATGATTGGTTTGGGTCATATCACATGTATAATTCTACACCCAAACGTAAACCCCGTAATAACCAGCAAAGAAACTATCAAAAACGGGGTTACCAATCAGCGGTTAAACCACAGCGGGAGACCAAACCTGCTCCTAGATGGGTTGCTCCTACTGGGGTTAAACCGGCACCCAGGTGGAAAGCTGCTACAAAATATGTTCCTCCTAAAGGTGTAAATTCTACACCGAAGAGGAAACCAGTGCCAAAACCAGTTCCCTCTACCGGTGTCAATCCTACACCTAAAGGGAAAGCTGGGACAAAGCAAGCTTCCTCAAACGGTGCCAAACCTAACCCTCCCGGACCCAGGCAAATCTGGGTACCGAAGGTCCGCTAAACTTGTTTTGCAGGACGGTCATGTGTGGTACTCAGACTCTGGATGCTCCACACACATGACCGAAAGGAGGGAGCTGCTCACGATCTACAAGGAATCATATTGCGAAGACGTGAGGTTTGTCTATACCTGTGCTTTAACAAGCGGCTCATGTGTTTGTGGGGAGCATGACCAGCCATCAGGTAAGTATACTCTACTCTTGAGGGGGAGCGTCACACGCAATTTTTTAAATGCTGAAAAGTTTTTTTTTTGTGTGTGGATACTCCCGTGCGCATCTCACTCTACGAGCACATTCTGAGGGGTAGCATGTCATCTAATGCTCACCATTTGAGGGGGAGCGACACAAGTTTTTCTTTAAATGTCTAAACGTTTTTGTGTGTCTAAACGTTGCTGTCCGGACACCTGTTGTCCGGATACAATGGTTTGTCCGGATACTGTTGTTTTCCAATATGTTGTCCGGACACCTCTGAGTTTGTCAGTCCGGTACCTGTTATGTCACTGCCAATCCTCAATCTGTCCCAGATTGAGCCACTTAATGCAAAGGTATGCACCGGAACTTGTTTATCCGCCTCAGTTTCTAACTTTGGGTCTTTTTACAGATATTCCATGGCGGATCAACAACCTCAATCCGAGGGGAAGAGTCACACTGTTTTTCTTACAAAGTCTAAATATTTTTTTCTTGTGTTGATATCACTCTCAATCCGAGGGGGAGCAAGTCAATCCCCATGTATGTTTTGAGGGAGAACAGGATAATATCCATGCTATGCATATAGACGAGAGTTAGGGAATCCCATGGTCCAGCCAGAGCCGGAGGGACCTTCCCCGGGACATAGAACTTGTGAGAAGGAGGGTGTTAAGAACGAACGCGAACCAAGAAAGATTGAGCCGTAAAGATAACGAGGCTCCTGAGCGAAACCAGCCACGTCATATCCGGGTAGCCACATCTGCTATCCCGTCTCATTTGTTGGGACGGGGTATTGAAGAAGACTCCGTGGACCCAGCGGAGCAAATGCACGACCCCCACATCCACTCATCCGTCTCCCAACATACGGATGTTTCAATATTACACGGGGAACAAGCACAACTTCCACCGGCCTCTCATTTGGAGAGTGTTGGGGTTGAAATAAGAGACCAACAGCCCCCGGTCTCGCCTTTATTTCGTGCACCATCGAGTCTAGCGCCTTTCGATATTAAACATTCTTCGGCTAGGACACTCGAAGAGGTACAACACCAAGTCGAGGCTCTTCGTGACCCGACCGGAACCACCGTAGTGTCTTCACCTCTTGGTGGAACACAAGGATCGGCGGGAAATCCTACCACAGCTAACATCACGCCAACAGTGAACGTAGGTGGCTCTACCCCTGTGGTAGACGCAAGGGTCCCTGGACAGCACCCTCAAGGCTGTCCGTGAGGCACTGGAACAGCATGTCACCGCTAAGATCGCCAAAGCCATCAAGGGCAAAGCAAAGATCGTTGAAGCCGAAACCGCACCACCACATCCACCGACATTTGCTCAACCTATCTATTCGGTGGATAGATTAAAGACGATGCTATTGGCCCAACTGCTCCAGGAATCAGATACAACCACCTCGACCGAAGCAGACCTGATCTTCGTTCTTCGATCCCAGGTCACTGCTCCATCTTCATCTATCACATCCCGCATTGACTCCATTGACTCGACCCTCAACGACTACAACAAAGTGCTTGCCACGCTGTCTGAGAGGGTCCGCTCACTAGAAGACACTTGTAAGAGTCAAGCCGCCAGTCTCAAATGCAAGCACGATGACCAGGATGATCCTGATCACCGTGAGGGGGAGAAGCGTCTACGCCAAACCGAGACCGCCCAGATCGTGACTGCCAAAACGACATATGTGGTCCAACAGGAACCCCCAACTGCGGCAGCCTCAACAGAAACACCCGAAGCCGAGTTGCCATTGGCACAGATGGTCATCGACATGGATATTTCAGATGAAGAAGACCCAACGGTTGAAAAGCCCGAGGGTACAACACAGGAATTGGTCGCACAAGAACCATCAGACATGCCGACGCTCACCATGACTGATCCTGCATGTGAAACCAACCCGAAAACCGAAGACGCATGGTACGAAAAAGCTGCCAGAGCCGTAAACTTCGAAGTAAACCTGGTGTTTCCCACTGATGAAGACGACAACGTTGATTACGACCAGTTTCTGCTTCATAATTTCTATGGTACGCCTCCCGTTCACTCGACTCAACCCACTACGACTTCAGATCAACCCGAAAGCTCAAATGCATAAATCCCGACATCTCCTCAGCAAACGACAGCTCCTGATCTTCCTCCCCCTCCTCAGCAACAAAATCGTTGGGAGAAGATCAAGGTCCTCATTCCTCATCTGGAGGAATCTCTGAAGAAGCTGTTTGTACACAGAATTCGCCCGATCGAGCCGACCTTCTGTCTTGGCATCTACAGTCCTGATCCAGCACGCCAACTCCGATACGTAGAAGCCATGGAACGGTGTCTCCCGAGAGACCATGTTTGAACCAAACATAAAATTTCAGAAGTGCTAAAGATTCAGTCAAACCGAATTATGAAGATCGTTTTTCCCGTATTCACTGTTCGGCATGAAGACGGAAAAGAATGGATTTTTTCTGAAGCTGACTTTAAGCATCTCCATCCGTTCGACCTCCTGGTTATTCTGAGAGACCTTCGCACCAGAACCATCCGACCGCTTGCTGTAACAAAGGCGCTCGAAGCGGTTCGTCGATTCCTTGTCCATTTTATTATGATGTCTTATCTTACGGACTTTCAAATGGCAATCGAGAACCAAGCGAAGAAGGTAAATCTGCTCAAACCGAATCTGAAAGCTCCCGAACTGTCGATGTATCCCGAGAATGCAATGCTGCTTCAACCAGAATTTGGGATCGTCTTCCTCAACGCTCAGAAAGAAAAGAAGTTTATGAGGTTCAGTCAGGTAGATCGATTTTGCGACGGCACTCTGCTCAAAGTTCAAGACGCTCTTCGGAAGATCATCAAACACGAATCCGAAAATCCAAAGGTATCCTATTTGCCCAATCTGAATAAAAGAACTGCTCAGACTGCTTTGGATATGGTTGAAGAACGTCTCGACTACCGCCGCGGCATCAGATTCTTCGAGGTTCATTTTGCACTCCGCAAACGTTACGTCTACAACTGGAAAGAGCTCCAGCGCGAACTCGAACTTCAAATCAAAGGGGGAGATTGTTAGGGTAAAATATGTGTTGATTTAAAGTTCAAGGGTTAATTTGTAATAGATTAATCTTAGTCCATTGTGAACGGGTCGTGGGCTTGTTACCACGGGCCCAGCGTATTTAAAGTGCAATTAGCTTAGAAAATTAGCTAGTTGTCTCATTTAGCTTTTCTGCTTTACACTGTAATTCTCTCTAATTCAATAGCTAAGTGGGCAGCCTTTGTGAATCATATCAACTGTTCTTATTTGCTTATTCACAAACATAATCGTTGCACGGATCTGGATTCTACAAGAACCTATCATCCCACGATACAATTTATGGTTCACATCCGTTCTGTTAGGATCGGCGTGAAGCTTCGTACCAGGTGCCATGGGAGTTTTCATTGGCGAGGACTGTTCCATCTGGAATTTCCTAAGAATATCCCGGATGTACTTGTCCTGGTTTATGAATATCCCGGTCGACAGTTGTTTAACTTGAAGACCAAGGAAGAAATTCATCTCACAAAGCATACTCATTTTAAAAAATTCTCCCATTAGATTGGCAAAGTTCTTCGCATATGTGGGATTAGTAAAACAGAAGATTATGTCATCTACGTACACTTGAACAAGAACTATGTGACCTTTCTCGTTTTTGATAAACAAAGTAGAATCAACTTTACCTCGCGGAGCTTGCTTTAGTCCATGCTCGCGGAGCTTGCTTTAGTCCGTAAAGCGCCTTGTCTAATATATAGACGTGATCAGACTTCGAATCATCCACGAATCTGTCCGGTTGTGAGACGTACACTTCTTCCTTAATATCGCTGTAGAGGAATGCGGTCTTCACATCCATTTGGAAGACCGTGAAGTTCTTGTGTGCGGCGTATGCCAGGAACATGCGTATGGCCTCGATTCTTGCCACCAGAGCATAGGTCTCATCATAATCGATCCCTTCTTGTTGTCGGTATCCCTTGGCCACGAGACGCGCTTTGTTGCGTACAATGATGTCGTCTTTGTCCTTCTTATTCTTGAAAATCCACTTGGTGCCGATCACCGTCTTGTGTTTTAGACGTGCAACCAGTTGCCATACCTTTAGAGCTTCGAATTGATTGAGCTCCTCTTGCATGGCTATGATCCAGTCCGGATCTTCAAGCGCTTCGCGTACGTTCGTCGGCTCGATGTTGCTTAAGAAGTCGGAGAATAGACAGAAGTTGGCGGATGCACCTCGTGTTTGAACTGGAGTAGAGGGATCACCGGTGATTTGATGCAAGGGATGAGCTTTTGTCCATCTAGTGGTGTGCGGAAGTGGCTGTTGAGTTGAGTGAGACGCATCCGAATCCGCATAATCACCAGATGGCAGGTCTTGTACCGCTTCAAGTGTCGCAGGTTGGTTTCTCGGAGGAGGTGGGGGAGGATTCATCGGAGGTTGAACGACTTCTTGGTCCGAGGAGTTTCGAAGTTGATCGGCGATTATAGCATATGACGAATCACTAGGTGTGATCTCCGGATGTGTAACAGGTTCCTCTAGGGAAGCAGTAGTATAGGTAGAGGTGGATGATGACGGTTGTGCTGTCTCCGCAGTGATGGATGGCGTGCTTGTAGAAGGTGGCGGACCGGATAGGTTCAACGAGTCCTCAGTACGAGCAGCTTCAAGTCGAGGTTGTGCTGAGACAGTAGGGGAAACATTAAAGATGTCATCATAAAAGAACTTAAACAATAAATCTAAATCAGAAGAGTCAGTATTCGATGAAGATGCATGATTTGGATTTACTGTCGCTTGTGCAGATCCTGAACTTGGAGGTCCAGAAGCTAGCATGCCAGTTAAACCGGGTTCTGAATTGTTTTGTTCAGAAGCCAGATATGCGGCTTCGTCGAATGTCACGTTTACACTTTCGACAACGGTTTTATTCCGTTTGATGTAAACGCGGTACGCTTGAGCCTGCATGGAGTATCCAATGAAAACTGCTTCGTCCGCCTTGGGGACGAATTTGCTGAGAACGTCTTTGTCATTCAGAACGTAGCACGTGCATCCGAACGCATGGAAGTACTTGATGTTCGGCACACGGTTGTTGATGATCTTGTACGGCGTTTTGTTGAACCGCTTGTTGAGGATGGAGCGGTTTTGCGTATAACAAGCTGTAGACACCGCTTCGGCCCAGAGAAAGTGCGGCAGATTTGATTGTGAAATCATGGTGCGAGCTGCTTCGAATAGAGTATGACGTTCCACCACTCCGTTTTGCTGAGGAGTGCGTGCGGCAGAGAAGGTGTGTGAAATGCCGACGGAAGTCAGATAGTCGTCCACCGTTTGATTCTTAAACTCCATACCGTTGTCGGTCCTTATGGTCTGAACTTGTTGTTGCTTGTTCAGTTGGATGGTCTTCAGATGATTGATGATCAGCTCCGGAGTTTCGTCTTTCGAGCGAAGGAACTTGACCCATGTGCAGCGCGAGAAGTCATCCACCATCACCAGGACATATTTGCGCTTGTTGATACTCTGAACATGCATTGGTCCACACAAATCCATATGGATAAGTTCGAGGGACCTGGACGTGCTCGGAGTTACCTTCGGTTGATGCGGCACCCGCTTCATCTTTCCATTTTCACATGCCCCGCAGAGACGATCTTTCACGAATTGAAGATCGGGCATGCCTTTCACGTGTCCGCCCAACACCAGTTTGTTGATACTTTTGAAGTTGAGGTGCGAAATACGTGGATGCCAAAGCCAAGCTTGTTGGGAATTGGCCTTTGACATGAGGAAGACAGGGTTATCGGTCTTGAGGGCTGCGAGATCGATTGTGTAGAGGTTGGTCTTGGATTTTCAAACCAATAGTTCCTCTTCGTCGTCGTTGAGGATTCTACACCGTTTAGCTTTGAATCGTACCTCGAGATATTTGTCGCAGAACTGCCCGATGCGGAACAGATCGTGTCTCAATCCCGCGACGTATGATACCTTCTTGATTGTGATCTTATCTTGGACAATGTCGTCGTAGCCCACGATCGGCGCCTTGCCGTTGTTGCCAAATATCACGTCTCCACCATATTCTTCTTTGTAGTTCGTGAGAAGCTCCCTCCTTTCGGTCATGTGTTTGGAGCATCCAGAATCTAAGTACCACACATGACCGTGCTGCAAAATCGAGTGAATGGATTTTAGGTACCCAAATTTGTTTGGGTCCTGGAGGGTTAGGTTTGGCACCTCTCGGAGGAACTTGCTTTGACACAGCTTTCCCCTTAGGTGTAGATTGTACACCGTTTGCGGAAACTGGTTTTGGCACAGGTTGCCTCCTTGGTGTAGGTTTTACACCTTGTGGAGGAACATAATTTTTAGCACGTTGCCTCTTTGGTGTCGGTTTAACCTCAGTAGGAGCAACCCATCTAGGAGTGGGTTTGGTCTCCCGCTGTGGTTTAACCTCTGATTGGGAACCCCATTGATTATAGTATTTCTGTTTATTATTACGGGGTTTATTTTTGGGTTTATGATTATACATGTGATATGACCCAAACCAATCATTTAAGTTAATTTCATCAAAATCATTCCAACCATATCTTGAACAACATAAACAATCACGCGACAATTGAATGAATTGATGAACTGAATTAAGTTTAATCGGAAAAAAACTTCAAAACGATTCCAATTATTCCAAACACAATTGTCTTTGTTTATTCTAGAATTAAAAGCAGCATGAAAAGACTTTGATGTTGCATCCTTGACAGGTTCCTTGTTCAGCCACTTTGGTTTTTCTTGTTTTGCTTGAGCATTTTTATCTGAAACAACAATGACAGAGCGGTCAGTGACTTTTGAAGGAACGGTATTTTTGGTAGGCAATTGCTCGGTCTTTTGCCTCGGCTGTGATTGGTTTTTAGAAACAGGTTTAGATGTTGGTTTTGATTTTGAAATTGTGATCACAGCTGGGGACTTTGTTTTAGAACAACTACCCTGTAGAAAATTGACCGGATGATTGACTACTGGAGACAAAAAATCAGTATGACTCAGGAGAGGTTTGTCGAAAGGGAACGACTCAAACTCTCCATCAGATTTGCCTTCAGAGTTCATATATTTTGAAAAATCGACTTCCGGAATTACAAGACTTGGATCGGTCAAGGAAGGCGAGGAACACGTTGTGCTTTCGGTTGTGTGCTTTGGGGAATTCGGTGCGGAAGCGTTTGAAAAATCAGAGTTTAAATACCTTTTAACACACTCATCTTGAGAAACTTTACTTTCTTGCGAAGAGATATTTCCGAGAAGGCTTTACACGAGGATGTGTCAGCTGAGTTAAAGGAAAGTTCAGGTGAAATCTGCTTCGCAGTTTCGAGCAAGTCTATCTGCACTTGGAGTTGACTATTTATCATATGCTCTTTCATCGTTTCTCTTGTCACTTCAGACAGTCTCGATGAGAGCTTATTGATTTCACACTGAAGAGTTTCCTTTTCTTCATTTGACACACCTTCGGTTTTCTCAAATTTGAGTTTCTCAAGTTCCCGAATTAGCGCTTTCTTTTCGTTGAAAAACATACCTTTCTTTCTCAAGTGACTCCTCCAACTCGACAATCTTTGCTTCCAAGATGAGAGGGGGAACATAGAGTTTAAACTCATCTGTCTCAGTCTTGGTTGTGGTTACTTGGACCTCATCCTTTTTGGAGGAATCCTTGGGCGTAGCAACCTTGTATGGGTCGAAGTAGTTATTTGAGAGATACATTTTGTTCTTTTGATAGGAATAATTTAAAGGTTCGTAACAAAACGGAACTTGTATTCCTCATTTGTGTTCGCGTTTATATTCCTCGGTTTCCTCTTCCTTTTCAGGTTCAAGAGGACCAGTCCATTTAATAGCATATTCCGGATACTTTTTATCTAACCCAAAACAAGAAAAATCATACAAAGTGGGTGTTTGGTATCTACGCTTTTTCAAATAGTGTGGGTTATCGTATCCAATTCCCCACTCTTTGTTAAAGTACGTGAACTCTTTGGGTTTATTCAGAAAGATGGTTTGATCAGTTTGACCCCTTTTGTGGAGTTTGGTTTCAAGATCAAGAATTTTAGTAACAAACTCCTTGTGCTGAATTTGAAGAGATGAACATTGATAAACAAGTTCTTCTTTCTCATTCAGACACTGATCAAACTGAGACTGAAGTTCAGATAACTTGGCCCTTAAGTCCTTAGGTGCTATTGAAAGATTTTTGCATTTGTCTTTTAAATTAGCATTTTCGGACTTATATTTTTCAGTTATTCCTGTTTGAACATCTAGCTTTTCGGTTGGGGAACTAGTCTCAAGCTTTTGTTCTTTAGTGGTGGCCTTAAAGGAATCTGCCTGTTCAACAAGTGATTGCATTTGATTCAAGAAATCTTTTTAGCAAGAATCACATACCTGACTTGTCTTCTCTTCATCGGCTGGAGAGTGATATCCCCTGAAAGCATTAGCACCATCAGAATCGCTTTCATCATCAGAACGACCCAACCAGTAGTCGTTTTCCACAAGTAGAGCTTCTCCAGCTTCCTTCTGCTCAATCAGGGCGAGCTTAGCCTTGTAGTAATGAGAATTCTTTACCACAGGCTTAGTACAATCTTTAGCGAAGTGACCAAGCTTTTCGCAGTTGTAACAGGTCACTGGCTCATCTTTCTTATTTCTATCATCTTTCTCCTTCTTCTCCTTCTTCTCACACTTGTCGTGCTCATCAGCTTTCTTCTTTCCCTCGTGCTTGTCTTGATAATCATGGCGCTTGTTGTAGGCGGTGGAGTAGCGCTGATTATTAGATGAAGGCTTCTTATAGAATTGCTATTGTTGGAAATATTTAGTGAGCAGAGCTATAGCTTTCTTGAAGTCAGATACTTCATCATTCGAGTCACTGTCTTCCTTTTCAGATTTGGAAGAGCTTTGCTTTTGATCACGTTTAGAGTGACGACTCGAAGATTTCCCTTTCTTGGAGGACATGAGTGCTATAGGATCAGCAACTGGTTTTGATTCAGTCTTCTTCTCGCTCAGAAGCTCATTCACTTCATCTTCGTCTTGAAGAAGCGTCTCATAAAGTTCATTGATGCCAATGTTCTCTATCAAGTTGTTGTGTTTGACATGAGAAGCAAACACCTTCCATTCCGGCAGTAGATTATTGAGAAATTTGAGCGCGTTCTCCGTGTTTGAGCGAGTGATCTTATTCTTGTTCAGTTCATTAAGAAGTAAGCAAAAACGCTCATAGGCCTGGGTGAGAGACTCGCTGGGACGCTGCTTGAAACCATAGAACTTGGTTATTGCGCTGTTTATCTTCAGTTGATTTCCGACATCGCTCTCACGCATCATTCTGGACACTTGATCCCACATGCCCTTTGCATTGTCTTTGTAACTATCGATGGCAGTGTAGATCGTGTTGGGGAGGGCTTGAACTAGATATCTCTTTGCATGCTTTTCACCTTCAATCATGCCTCTTTCATCTTCGGTCAGGTCGGCATCAGTCTTGTCCGCAGTTCGAGCCTCAGCATTTGCAGTTGCTGCTATGGTCTTCGCCGGCCAAGCAATTGGACCATTTTCAAGAGCTCTCTTGATATACGTATAGTTGTCCTTGGACTCTATGAAGATCATGAACCTGTCGCGCCACTGGCTGTACTCACCTTGATAGAGGCAAGGTGGATTGGAATCGGTACCGATTGCAAGAGCTTCGCACGAAGACATCTTTGGTTGCAACGAAGTGATCGTCAGACGTGTAGATTGATTCAAAGTGTAAACCTAACGCAAGGCACTAAGAGTGGGATCCTAACGCAGGTTCTACGACTGATATGAACTAAGAATGATCTTACTGGATAACAATCCAAATAAGAGTCTGATTTGGAAGTGTCCGGATCAGATTAGTTGAGAACAGTTCAATAAGCACACAAGTATCCGGATATTGATAACACTATTTTTAGAGTTATTATTTCCTTTTATTTTCTATTTTATTTCGTCAATTTTAGCCATTTCACTTCTCAAAACCCCCATTCTTGGTACATTTCACGAAAAAGAGCAAAAAGAGTGAACCATAGTCTTTAATAAATTATTTGGTGGAATTTGGGTGTTTTTCACGTTTTATCCGCAGGGACTTGCGTTCCCCACTCCGGATCCCACAATCGAGCTGAACAAAAAGACAAAAGACAAAGAAACTCCTAGTTGGGATGTAATTATTCTGGAGAATGGAAGGTTCATTTGGCTGAGATAAGGACTGGAGAAGTACAAGGCATCTTGCTTTTAGATGGCATCAAGTACACCTAGTGTACTTTGAAGTTGACTTGGTGAAAGGGTCCATTGGGTAAAAGAGCTATAACATGGTGGATAAAAGGATTGTTCAAGGAGCTGATTTCTATCATGATTCTACAGTCCTTACCCTTTAGACATACCCATTTTTGTGTAATACCCAACCCTTTCTCCTAGTATATAAAGGAGGTGTTGGGTGCAATTTATTACATGCTTAATTTTTAGAATCTCTCAACTACTACATTAGTATTAGCTTTAGTTCTCTCATTTACTGCAGTAGTTAACTTTAAATCTCTGTATTTTACATTCTTATTATAATTTGTAGTTCGAAGTACACAGTGACAGGGACGAATTCTCGTTCCCCACTGTGGGTTCAATTCAAGTCACTTTCAGTTTAATTATGTGCATCTTCTACTCTTTTGTTTTCTTTACTTCAGAAATGTTAGGCTAAACATCCCTTGGGATGTAGGAAAGAGAAGTACCTGGATTTTATTAAAAATGCTTGAGTAATCTTCATATTTGGAATATTTATTGTTTTGGTCATTCACTCTCGATTATTACCCAAGGATGCGAACAAGCCGATCACTTGCAAGGATCTAAAGTCTAGTTCTTAACTTGGAAATAAGTATAACGTAGTGACACGAGCTTGAATGATGCTAGGGGATTCGAAAGAATTCTTATGACACATACGAAAGTGAGGTCGGCACAGTGAGCTAATCTCAACCCACTGGAGTAGTAGGCAAGCTAGTTGGTGTATTTAAAACACTTAGAGTATTTGTCTCTACACATTCCATCGTGGCCTGAAAAGGTCCATTTTGAGATCACTATTGACGAAACAACAAGTACTAAGAGTATGGATTTTTGCTTAAAGGTGTGAGTATTTTGTAACCGGGCTTTTCTAGCGAAAATGCCTACCTCAAGTACAAGGATCACTTTTTAGGATCAGGTATTTAGTATAAAATCTAGGGAAAATCTAACCTACATTCCATCTTTTAAATCTTTAGTAAAATCGTTAAAATAGCATTTCACCAAACCAAACCAAAATATTGCTTCTTCTGTTATTGAAACCTGTAAAAGGAGCTCATGAGAACCGTATTGTCTTGATTGCCCAGTCTCTGTGGATTCGATTCTGGTATTTTACCAACTATTACTTGTTGTGACGATCATAGTGGACAGTGTACACTTGCACTTCCCACTGTGGACAGTTTGCAACCCACTGCGATTAAAACACATATTTCGCATGTACCAAGTTTTTGGCGCCGTTGCCGGGGACTGGCGTGATTTTAAATCTCAAGACATTAGTTTTAGTTCGAGCCCGAGTAACTCGTTTTTCTAAGTTGTTCGTGTTGCATGCCACAACAACAACACGGACCTTTGTTACCAATCGATCCTGAAATAGAGCACACTTTTCGAAGAAGACGCAGAAACATAAATACAAATCGACAACCCCCTGTGATCCCCACTGTGAACATGGCAGAAATACCACCACCTATAGTGGAGACCACTGTGACGATTGCGGATAGCAAAGATCGAAAAATACGGGACTATGCTACTTCCGGAGTTGGTGATTTAAGCTCCGGGATTTTAAGACCCAACATTGTTGCAACTCATTTTGAACTCAAACCGGTGATGTTTCAAATGATCTAAGCCATGGGTCAGTTTGGAGGATCACCATCTGAGGATCCACACTCGCACTTAATTTTTTTTTTTTGGAAATGACTGATTCCTTTCAATTACAAGGTGTGAGTGATGAAGCGTTAAGACTAAGGCTTTTCCTTTTTTCGCTAAGGGATAAGGCAAAGTCATGGCTGAACTCACATGCACCTCACTCGATAACCACTTGGCAAGAACTTGCTGATAAATTTTTGCAAAAATACTTTCCTCCCACGAGGAATGTAAGATTTCGAAATGATATCATTTTGTTTAGGCAAGAAGAAGATGAGGCTGTTTCGGATGCATGGGAACGATTTAAAGATTTACTTCGAAAGTGCCCACATCATGGCATCCCACATTGTATCCAATTGCAGACCTTTTACAATGGTCTTTCCAATGCGGCCAAAATCATCTTAGATGCAACAGTAGGTGGAACATTCACGAGTAAAACTTACAATGAAGGATATCAAATCCTAGAAAAAGTGTCCAACAACAATACCGAGTGGTCCAATCCTAGAGCAATAATACCAAAGACCAACACCATCGATTCCGAAACACTCAAAACCGTGAACGCGCAGTTAGTGGCCTTAACCAAATTAGTTTTGAACCAAAATAGAGGCCAAGTCAATTCTGCAACACATCTCCCTAAAAACTGTTCCCTCTGTGGAGAAGAACATGTTTTTTATTATTGCCCAGCAAATCCCGAGTCCGTTAATGTTATAGGAACCAACCCGAGGAGCAATCCATATTCACAGACTTATAATCCAGGGTGGAGGAATCACCCAAATTTCTCTTAGGCTGGTAATCCAGGACTCCAACCCCACGGGGCGAGTCATGTCCAACAAAGACCACACAACCCCCCTGGATGTCAGCAACATCACAGTGGGCAGAACTCACAGAACTTCCACCAAGGACAGTCCTCACAACAGTTCCAACCGCAAGGAACTCAAGCCGCTGAGGTTCAACCATCACTTGAATCAATTCTCAAAGGTTTCATGAATCAAACTCAAGCAGCCATTAGGAACATAGAGACTCAAGTAGGACAACTAGCCGTCGAAGTTAAGAATAGACCACCAGGGACGTTACCTAGTGACACCGAACACGCTAAGGTGATAGGAAAAGAGCATGTCAAGTCCATAACACTTAGGAGTGGAAAGGATCTGAAAGATATCGTTTTCGAATCTGATGATTCGCCTCAAATACCCACTGTGGTTCCCATAGTGGGCAATCCTCAAGTCACTGTCATTCCCACAGTGGGGACCGACATCCCTGAGCTTCCCACTTTTGGATATATTCCAAAACCTACTATTCCAAAGCCAATAACACAGCAAACTCAAATTGACCCACGAAGCATACCTTTTCCTGACAGAATGAAGCCTAAAAATGTCGATGTTCAATTTAAAAAATTCTTAGACATTTTTAAACAGCTTCACATTAACATACCCTTGGTAGAAGCTCTCGAGCAAATGCCAAGCTATGTAAAATATTTAAAGGATATTTTGAACAAAAAAAGAAAGTTAGGTGAGTTTTAGACTATGGCTTTGACCGAAGAATGTAGTGCCCTCCTTACTAGCAAAATTCCACCTAAGTTGAAAGACCCGGGTAGTTTCACCATTCCATGCACAATAGGAGGACAAGAAGTAGGTCAAGCACTTTGTGATTTGGGAGCTAGTGTCAATTTGATGCCACAGTCCATTTTTAACAAGTTAGGTATTGGAGAGGCTAGACCCACAACCGTGACATTACAACTAGCTGATTGGTCGATTGCCTACCCCAAGTGGATAAATCTATCTTCCCCGTCGATTTTCTATGTCTAGATTATGAGGCCGATAAAGAAATCCCACTCATCTTAGGGCGTCCGTTTCTTGCAACCGGACGTACTTTGATCGATGTGCACAAAGGGGAACTCACTATGAGAGTCAATGACCAAGAGGTAACTTTCAATGTTTTCAAGTCCCTTAAATACATAGAAATCGAAGATTGTTTTGCTTTGAGTTCGATTAGTGGAACCCACAATCTTGACACAGTGCCAACAGTGGGGAGTGAGAGTGAGCACTTTGACTCTCAGAGTGACGATACTTTTGAGGATGAGTGTAACGAAATGGTAGCCGCCTTTGAACCTCTAGACTTTAAGGATAGAGATGTTCAACCCCCTTCAATAGAACAACCTCCTGAGTTAGAGCTTAAACCATTGTCTTCCCACTTAAAATATGCTTATCTCGCTAAGGATAATAAACTTCCTGTTATTATCTCTTCCAAACTTAGTGAGAAACAAGAGCAACTTCTGATTGATTTGTTGATAAAGCATAAGAAGGCAATTGGTTGGACAATAGCGGACATTAGAGGTATTAGCCCCTCCCTATGTCAACATAAGATTAACTTGGAGAGTGACCACCCATGGAAAAGTCCAACCTCAAAGAAGGTTGAACCCCATCATGAAGGAGGTAGTTAAGAAAGAAGTTTTGAAGTGGTTAGACGCCGGTATTATCTATCCCATTGCTAGTAGTAGTTGGGTGAGCCCCGTCCAATGTGTCCCAAAAAAAGGAGGGACGACCGTAGTGAAGAACGAAAAGAACGAGCTCATTC
This sequence comes from Saussurea involucrata, assembly GCA_033807775.1. Classification (NCBI taxonomy): domain Eukaryota; kingdom Viridiplantae; phylum Streptophyta; class Magnoliopsida; order Asterales; family Asteraceae; genus Saussurea; species Saussurea involucrata. Next base: position 52,243,440 of record CM066312.1, on the reverse strand, counting down.
CCACTAGGACTGTCACGGGGTGGAGAATATGCATGGACTATAGACAACTCAACCTAGCCACTAAGAAAGACCATTTTCCCCTACCTTTCATCGACCAAATGCTCGATAGGTTAGCGGGAAAAGAATTCTATTATTTTCAAGTTGGATACTCCGGATACAACCAAATCCATATCGCCCCCGAGGACCAAGAAAAGACCACCTTTACTTGTCCCTACGGTACTTTTGCCATTTGGATTGTGTAATGCCCCAGCCACTTTCCAACGTTGTATGATGGCCATTTTCACCGACATGATAGAAGACACAATAGAAGTTTTTATGGATGACTTTTCTGTGATAGGGACATCATTTGACAACTGCCTGGGAAATTTAGAGAAAAGCCTAGTGAGATGTCAGACCCACGACCTTATTTTAAATTGGGAAAAATGCCATTTTATGGTAGAAAAGGGTATTGTCCTAGGCCATCTTGTCTCAAAAAGAGTGTTGGAAGTTGATAAAGCCAAGCTTGAGGTAGTGGCACAACTTCCCGAACCCACAACGGTAAAAGGTATTCGAAGCTTTTTGGGTCACGCAGGTTTTTATAGGAGGTTCATCAAAGATTTTTCAAAAATAACAAAACCCCTATGCAACCTGTTACAACATGAAAAAGACTTTATTTTTACCCAAGAATGCCGAGATGCTTTTGAAACAATCAAAGAAGCCTTAGTCACAGCACCCATAGTGACCACTCCTGACTGGCCACTCCCATTCGAAGTGATATGTGACGCCAGCGAGTGGGCTATGGGGGCTGTTCTAAGACAAACAAAGAACAAAGTTTTTCACCCCATTTATTATGCAAGTAAAACACTGATTGAAGCTCAGATTAATTATACTGTTACTGAAAAAGAATTAGTTGCGGTGGTGTTTGCTTTTGATCGTTTCAGGTCGTACTTGATAGGGATGAAGGTCATAGTGCACACGGATCATGCAGCGATAAAATATTTGATCAACAAGGTTGATTCCAAGGCACCTTTGATTAGATGGGTTTTATTGCTGCAAGAATTCGATCTTGAGATCGTTGATAGAAAAGGAACAAGCAATCAGGTAGCTGACCATTTGTCCAGGCTCGAGAAGATAGTGGGTACTGTTGATCCCACTCCGATCAAAGAGAATTTTCCCGATGAACAATTGTTATCAGCCCAACATCTCGAAAATAAAATTCCTTGCTATGTTGACATTGCAAACTTTTTAGCAAGTGGACTAAAACCCCACGGGATGAGTGGACAACCCTTTAAAAAGTTTTTACATGATACACGACAATATGTTTGGGACGACCCTTTCTTATATAAGATAGGGACGGACCAAATATTGAGGCATTTTGTCCACGGGAGTGAGCAACATCAAATACTCCATGGTTGTTACACATCCCACTACGGTGGCCACGTTGGTGGAAACCGCACTGCTGCAAAAATCTTGCAAAGTGGGTTCTTTTGGCCAACTGTGTTTAAAGACTCTTACGAATTTGTGAAAAGTTGTGAGCAATGTCAACGCACCGGGAACATTTCGCAAAGGAACGAAATGCCTCTTAACAACATTCTAGAGGTAGAACTTTTTGATGTTTGGGGGATTGATTTTATGGGACCCTTTCCAAATTCCAATAATAATTTTTATATCTTGGTTGCGGTAGACTATGTTTCGAAATGGGTGGAAGCCATTGCTTGTCACTCTAATGATGCCAACACCGTGGTGAAATTTTTGCTTAAAAATATTTTCACTCGATTTGGAACACCACGGGCATTGATTAGTGACGAGGGCACCCATTTTGTGAACAAAGTCATGAGCTCGGTCCTTGCTAAATATGATATACATCATAGAGTGGCCACCGCATACCACCCGCAAACCAACGGGTTAGCCGAACTCTCAAATCGTGAGATCAAAGGTATTTTGGAGAAAGTCGTTAAACCACATCGCAAAGATTGGTCAACCAAACTTGATGATGCTCTTTGGGCCTATCGAACGGACTATAAAACTCCCTTGGGAATGTCTCCATTTAAATTGGTTTTTGGCAAAGCTTGCCATTTACCGATTGAATTGGAGCACAAGGCGTTTTGGGCCCTTAAAGAGCTTAACATGAGTGAGGATGCTGCGGGAATTAAGAGGAGTTTGCAAATGCATGAACTAGAGGAGTTGCGATATCACTCCTACGAGAACGCAAAGTTGTACAAAGAGAAGACCAAGATGTGGCATGATCGAAGAATCAACCATAGGGAGTTCATGGAAGGACAACAGGTATTATTGTTTAATTCCCGTCTTAAACTCTTTCCAGGTAAGCTGAAATCATGATGGACGAGACCATACACCATTGTCAAGGTGAGTCCTTTTGGAACAGTAGAGTTGAAGTCCCCACAGTCTGGTCAAATCTTCAAAGTCAATGGGCAGAGAGTGAAGCATTTTCTGAGTGAGAGTGCTCACATTGTACCCCACTCTCCACCCCACTATGATTAAGAAACATCGGGATCACTTGTAAATATTTTATATCAGTTTTTTTGCTGTCTTTATATTTTTTTAGTATTTTTAATTCTGCATGGTAGTTTATTTTACATGTGTGTAGGAGAGATTCCCAATTTTTGAAGAAAAAGCCAAGAAAGTACTTCGAAGTGGGATGAAGCACCTCCCTGCGCTTCCCACTATCGAACTGACGAGAGAATGGATGGTTTTTGAGGGCCCAAGATGCGGACACACATCAAGTTTTCTATAAATCAGTCACCTTTTGCTGCCACTTGTCATAAGTTTGCCATTTTCCAAGAAAAAAACCATCATTGTCCTTTCTCTCTCTCCTAAACAAACGGTTCCCTCCATTTTGAAAACCAATTAAACCCTTTCCATCCTAAAACCTAAAAACCACCTTTACTCCTAAATTTCAAATACACCCTCTCTCCTTCTTCTTTCTTTCTCGCGAACTAAAACCGAAAACCACCCTTCCAAAACCCTAAAAATGGCCAGAAGCAAGCGACTGAACACCCACCCGGATGAACCCAACCGTGCGGCGGTCCGCCGCAGAACCACCTAGAGACACCCGCCGTAAACCATTACCGGCGATTTAAACGAACCGTCGCCGATCTCCGGTGAACCACCGATCATACCAGATATTCCAGACACGGGGTCATCCAAGCAAGAGAGTCCAAAGGCTGTGTCTTCATCAAAGGTTTCAGACACCAGTCAAAGCTATCTCGATGACGAAGCATTGCAGGTCGAAGAGGAAGAAAGGAGGTTGGTAGAAGAGTAAAACCAAAGGATGTCTGCTATCCGAAAAAGAAAGTAAGAAGTCGAGAAGAAGCGACGAGAGGAAGAAGAAAGACTGAAACAAGAAGAAGAGGAAAGGTTAAAAAAAGAAGAGGAGGAGAAGAAAAACCGGGAGGAAGCCGAGAGGTTAGCGAGAGAGGAAGAGGAAAGAAAAAGAGTTGAGGAAGAAAGGCTTCGTGAAGAAGAAAGAAAACAGGCAGCGGAGGAAAAGAAAAGGGCTGAAGAAGAACGGTTGGCAAAGGAAGAACAAGAAGGAATCAGACAAGAAGGGAAATTCGAAGAAAAGGGAAGGAGCAGATTCAGACTAAGGAAAATCCTCAGGTCACAAACACGGTCGATTTACCGGCACTCCAGGCTGCTGTCCACAGTAAGGAAAACCCCATCGTTCGGGCTCTGATGAAAAAGGGAATGGTCACCATGTCTGGGGTGACCATGTCGGAGAAAACACCAACCAAAAAGCCGAGAAGAAAATCATCTGGGAAAGGTAAGGGTCTCGAACCCTCTTTAAGTTCATCATCTGTTGAAACTGATGCTGGGAATGAGCAAGTGCCATCTGAAAACCCACACCATTCCACTGTGGGGACTGAGCATGCCCCCAGTGGGGTGCCTAGGCAGTTCTCAACTCCAGCAGTGGCCGCCTATTATGACTATATTTCTAAGCAGCGATTGAACTTGGAGAGGGGTTTCGACCCCGAGTTTGTAGAGGCAAACCCGTTTATCAAAAATCGGGTTTTAGCACAAGATTGGGCAACATTGGCATCTGCCAATCGTCGAGCAAATGCCTCTCTAGTTCGGAAGTTTTATGCCGAGGCTTCGCAGACCAAAGACCCCTTTGTAAAAGTTCGGGGTCGGACCGTGTACTATCATGCCACCGCCATTAATCAGGTCCTTGGAATAAGGACCCCATCTACATGTTCATTCACACAGTTCTTGAAAAAAATGAGCCCCGCCGATGAAGATGTGATTTTAAGGGAATTGGCAGTGGAGGGAAAGCCCTGGGATATGGATGGCACACACAAATGTCTATACGCTAGCTCCCTTACTACCGAGGCCACTGTGTGGTTTGCGTTTGTTCGGTCCACTTTATCCACTACTTCTCATGATACGACCCTATCAATGCACAAGTGCGCCCTGCTGTACTACATCCTTACGGATAAGCCGATCAACCTTGGGTCCCTCATGTTTTCCGCCATTCACACAGCACGCACACGAAAGAAGGTAATCCTACCCCTCCCTTGTCTTATCACTTCATTACTAATCGAAGATGGAGTACCCTCAGCTACAGATGATCAGTGGCTCGTTTCAATGAGCAACATTACCGTCCTAACCATCAAGAAAATGGGGAGGGCACTTGCCGGCCCATCTGAAGAACCTGCTCAGGGCGATCCCACTGTGAGAAACGTTGCTGATCCCACTGTGAGAACCACTGGTACCCCACTATGACAGATCGTTGTTGGAAGCTCAAGTAACCCCATGACCACCATTTTGCAAGCAATAACAGCTCTCACTTATAAAGTTGATCTAATGGAAGCTCAGCAGAAGCATATGAATCGAGCCACCAAGTTGTTCTGGATGTATACAAGGGATAGGGATGTGGTTGTCAACCAAATGTTACAAGGTGCTGATCCAGAGTTGCACGCACAACTCCCTGAATTTCCCGAAGGTATTTTCCCCTCAAATGAAAGTGAAGACGATTTCGAGGAAGACTTCGCCGCAAACTCACCGCAAGCAACTCCGACCCACTGAATGGTTTGTTGGGACTATGGTCCCCTCTCTGGTTGCTCCCAAAAACAATTTCTAATTTCTGTTTATTTTGGTATTCTGCCTATGGCTAGGCGTTTGACAATATTTGCAACTTTGGTTATTTTTGGTTAATGATGCATGAAAATCCTGCTGCTAAGTAGGTGATTTTGGGTACTAATTCACTTCTTGTTTGAATGTTTGTTTGATCTCGTTTCCATTTCAAGGTACTACTTTCGGCTTCCGACTTAAAAGGTCACTTTTGTAAGTACGAATCTCAACTTGTCACCATGAAATGATATAGGCCATTTTCGCATCCAAACACGACCTTTTTGTATCCCCAAAAACACCTCTTTGAACCTAATTTCCAAGTCACAGTGGGGACACTGTGCAATTTTAAATTTGAGGTGGGGACTTCCAGAGTGACTTCCAGTCTTTCCACAGTGGGGACACTGTGAAGTCATAAGTTTGAGGTGGGTAAGCCATACCCCCCTCCAAAAAAAATCAAAAACACAAAAATACAAAAACAGAAGAAAAACGGAGTGTCACTACAAAAGATTGATGGTGTGCCTTTTCTGGACCATCAAAGTGCCCACTCCCAGAAAAAGATGGTGTGCCTATTCTGAACCATCAGAATACACACTCTCACAAAAAAATAGCCATACCCAAATAAAGCCTGAAAGTGTGCGTACTTATCCGTGCAAAACACAAACCACTCACTTCTTGAAATAAAAATCTCAAAGCGAGATCTTCGGTCCGTGTTTGAAATTACTTGCCAAAACCCTTGGGAAAATATTCAAAGCATTAAACCCTCCGAACCCAAGAAAGTCTTATTGATCAAATGTGAACAAGGGAAAGATTTCGTCAAGTACAAAAGTGAAGCTTTAATTTTCGAACCGAAAGAAGTATCTGTGGAGGGAGATCAACATTTGTTCAAGAGTGAGAAATCGGTAAGTCCCTGAAAGCTCAAGTGCATTATTTTAATTTTTTCTTTATTTTTATTACTTGGGGACAAGTAATGGTTTAAGTTTGAGGTTGTGACAACTCTATTTTTACAGTTATTATTTCCTTTTATTTTCTATTTTATTTCGTCAATTTTAGCCATTTCACTTCTCAAAACCCCCATTCTTGGTACATTTCACGAAAAGAGCAAAAAGAGTGAACCATAGTCTTTAATAAATTATTTGGTGGAATTTGGGTGTTTTTCACGTTTTATCCGCAGGGACTTGCGTTCCCCACTCCGGATCCCACTATCGAGCTGAACAAAAAGACAAAAGAGAAAGAAACTCCTAGTTGAGATGTAATTATTCTGGAGAATTGAAGGTTCATTTGGCTGAGATAAGGATTGGAAAAGTACAAGGTATCTTGCTTTTAGATGGCATCAAGTACACCTAGTGTACTTTAAAGTTGACTTGGTGAAAGGGTCCATTGGGTAAAAGAGCTATAACATGGTGGATAAAAGGATTGTTCAAGGAGCTGATTTCTATCATGATTCTGCAGTCCTTACCCTTTAGACATACCCATTTTTGTGTAATACCCAACCCTTTCTCCTAGTATATAAAGGAGGTGTTGGGTGCCATTTATTACATGCTTAATTTTTAGAATCTCTCAACTACTACATTAGTATTAGCTTTAGTTCTCTCATTTACTGCAGTAGTTAACTTTAAATTTCTGTATTTTACATTCTTAGTATAATTTGTAGTTCAAAGTACACAGTGATAGGGATGAATTCTCGTTCCCCACAGTGGGTTCAATTCAAGTCACTTTCAGTTTAATTATGTGCATCTTCTACTATTTTGTTTTCTTTACTTCAGAAATGTTAGGCTAAACATCCCTTGGGATGTAGAAAAGAGAAGTACCTGGATTTTATTAAAAATGCTTGAGTAATGTTCATATTTGGAATACTTATTGTTTTGGTCATTCACTCTCGATTATTACCCAAGGATGCGAACAAGCCGATCACTTGCAAAGATCTAAAGTCTAGTTTTTAACTTACAAATAAGTAGAACGTAGTGACACGAGCTTGAATGATGCTAGGGGATTCGAAAGAATTCTTATGACACTTACGAAAGTGAGGTCGGCACATTGAGCTAATCTCAACCCACTGGAGTAGTAGGCAAGCTAGTTTGTGTATTTAAAACACTTAGAGTATTTGTCTCTACACATTCCATCGTGGACTGAAAAGGTCCATTTTGAGATCACCATTGACAAAACAACAAGTACTAAGAGTATGGGATTTTTGCTTAAAGGTGTGAGTATTTTGTAACCGCGCTTTTCTAGCGAAAATGCCTACCTCAAATACAAGGATCACTTTTTAGGATCAGGTATTTAGTATAAAATCTAGGGAAAATCTAACCTACATTCCATCTTTTAAATCTTTAGTAAAATCGTTAAAATAGCATTTCACCAAACCAAACCAAAATATTGCTTTTTCTGTTATTGAAACCTGTAAAAGGAGCTCATGAGAACTGTATTGTCTTGATTGCCCAGTCTCTGTGGATTCGATTCTGGTATTTTACCAACTATTACTTGTTGTGACGATCATAGTGGACAGTGTACACTTGCATTTCCCACTGTGGACAGTTTGCAACCCACAGCGATTAAAACACATATTTCGCACATACCAGATATCACAAAGAGTCCGGATATCCTAAGGTTTCCGGATAACACAAGGGTTACCGAAAGACAGAAGTTACCGGATAAGGAAAATAAACTAAGAGTTACTAGGTAAATGATATGTCCGGATAAGATACTTACCGGATGTTAAGGGTTTCCGGACGAAAGTACTTATCGGGTGATGGAATATCCGAGAAGATTGGTTACCGGGAACTTTGGGTTTCCGAAACTAATTTACCCGAAAAGAATGAGGTTTCAGTGACTTACCCGGAATGTTTGACTTACCCGGAAAGATTGGATGTACCCGTATGGAATAACACAAACGTCCGGTAAGTGAGGACTTGTCCGGAAATTGCGGCTTAACTACCCGGAAACAGCGGCTGACTTTTTCAATTTGATTGAAACTCGATTAGTGTTGCTCAAAAATGTTCCTGAAAGATTAGAAACACTACCAAACATAAAAATAACACTAACCCAATCGATTTTTAAGCAAAACGAACACGTTTTGATGGTAAAAATTTGATTTTTAGTGAAGAACACAACCAAAAACTTTGAACTTAATTTGCTTAATTAACCACTCAAACGATCGAATTAGGATGTGAAAATTTGCAGAAACACTAATGACAATGATGCTAACACAACCTAATAAACGAAATCGATCAATTTTTCTCGAATCAAAATATGAGTGTGCAATCAAGAACACATACGTGAAAAAGTCAAACTTACCAGAAATCAATAAATAAGGCTTTGAATCAATTCTGTCCATCTGCTCTGATACCAATTGTGAGTCTCAGATCCGTGCAACAAACAATGAAATCAAATAGATAACCAATCAAGTATACAATTTCAACTGGTAATCCATATATTAGCTTTCAGAGAGAATTTACAATAAGGAATAGAAAGCAAATGAACAACTAGCCTATTTTCTAAGGCTAAGGAAACTATTTATATGACGGGCCCGTGGTTAACATGCCCACGACCCGTTCACTAATAAGCTAAAATTAAACAATTACAATTTAAACCCTTGAACTTTAAATCAACAATAAATGACCCTAACAGGTACTTCTAATCCGGTGACAATGGAATCCACTATGGAATCCCGTATGATGGAGAACATGATGCGAGTCATGAATACTGCATTGACTCAACAACAAGAGATGTTTATGAAAATGTTGAATGACAGAAGTGCCGAGTCACAAAGACCGGAGTTGGGTACTGGTACTGTAAATCCACCTGTTAATTCGGTGTAGTATGTAAATAGGGGGATGGAGAAAGTTTGTTCCTATAAGACATTTTTAAGTTGCAAGCCACCTGAATTTGCTGCTTCTGATATCTAATTGAGTGCATGAATTAGATTAGAAAGATGTCACTTAGCCTATTTAGAGCTTGTGAATGTGACGAAGAATCAAAGGTCAGGTTCGGATCTCAAATATTACGAGGAAATGCTTTGACCTGGTGGAATATCGTAACATCAACGATGATGGCTCTAGTTTTGGTAGCCATGACCTGGAGTCGTTTAAAAGGAAGATTTTAGAAGAATACTGCAACACTGTTGGTTCCCGTTTTGTTTAAACAAGATTATCAGATCTATTAGTTCAAGTTTAAGTATGATGCGGAAGCGTATTTGAAGAACTAACAGATATGTTTGATAGATTTAGAACACAATATAAATAAACAATGAACAGGAAATAATATCTCAAAGTTTACTGAATATATATATATATATCAAGAACAAATTCAAGAACAGTGAGTAAGCAAAGCTTTAAAACATATATGACTCTCAAAGTATATAAGCTATGTATTCTTGAAGTTTTTCTCTTTTTAATTCTCGATTCTTGATTATTAGGAAAAACTCAACATGAGTCTTCCTTTTATACTACTCAAAGGGGACCATAAAGCATGAGCTACTATTCAGAACGGACGGTATGAATAGTTGGAAGGATGGCATGAACAGTTGGATGTGTTGTATTGCATTTAATGCAGCAGACGTCTATTATGTACTAAGCCCTATTGAGTCCACTCAGATTTTGACACGTTGAAGTTGGACAGGGTACGTTGCCATGCAAGTTGATGAACAGGTCCAGGAACAGTAGCAAGATATTATAAATATCTTTGAAGTCTTTGTTGAAGACCGTAGAGGCTCTGTGAAGTGCCATAGAGGTTCTGCGGTTTGGTCCTTAGAAGAGCAGTCTTCACCGGATTCCGAGTCTTTGGTCTTCTTTGCGCGTATGACAGAGCTTCTGTAGGACGCCTCTTTAGCTTCTGTAGCTTCTCGACCTTGATCTCTCGGTAAGTTCGGCAGAGCCTCTGTAAGAGGCTTTCTTCACTTAGCCTATTTTTCACTACTTCTAAATACTTCTATGATTAGGATGATTGAAGCTAACAATCTCCCCCTAAGTAGTGAAAAATAAAAAATTGAACTTGAAACAATACCTCGAAAGTTTTTTCATTCAGAAATATGCCAGAGGCATTTTACATTTGAGTACAATGAAAGATAGACTTTGACTTGGTTTGCAGAGATTTGAGGTTTGAGAATCAGATTTTGGCATCTTTGAAATCGTTGTAGCTTCTGTTGTCTCTTCCGATTCTTCTGATCTCTTTGTAGAAACTGATGAAAAGTTCTATTAGGTGGATTGTGGCATCAATCTCTCTGATGAAAGTATCTGCAGCATCTCTATTCATTTTCTCTGTATCTCTGTATTTTACAAGGCTTGCTCTGAACTTGTTCAGAGTACAAGTTGCGTACTTCTGACAGTCCATACACACAAACAGTTTGACTTCGCCTTGTGGGTTTTGAAATACTAACCCGAATCTTGGTTCTGTAATGATTGAGTTGGGCACGGCGTCGGGTGGGCAGCGATCTTCTGGTGGTCGTAAATTCAGAAGTTTGAGACCAAGATCCTTTCCCAGTTGAAAATCTATCATACTGTAGATCAGAAGCTTTTCCCTCATTGCTTTTCTCAACACTTGATAGGCTCTGCTGTTTGGCTCTGTGTTGTAGTTGTCTTTTGTCCATTGCAGAAGTTCAGGTAGATCATAGGGATTCAGATTCCTTATGTCAACATCAGCGAAGGTGGTTTCTGAATTGTTTAACCTTTTGACTCTGTAAAGATTATACCTGACTCTTGGATAGGTTCTTGTGAAGGAGAATCTGCAGAAGATTACCTTTTTGATTTTATAAATTGAGAAGACTTCTGCTTTGGTTCTTGGCTTTGTTCTGCATAAGATGTTCTCAAATTCTTCTCTGATGTTCGGATTTGTGATTTGGTCTGTTGGATGGAGGTTCTGAAAGGGTTGTTTGTAGAGATATTTGTACACCACTTCTTCCATTTCTTCGTATGTTGGACCATGTGGTGGTACTCGTCTTCTGAGACTCTCCATCTGTTGAACAACTTCTGCAGCTCTACCTGTTTGTGGAATGTCTGACAGAGGCTTCAATCCATATGTCCGGTCCTCTTCTTCAGGCTTTGGAGTTTGAAAGGCATCAAAGGAGCTTTTCTTCAGTTTTTCTGTAGGATTGGGTACTGATTTCTTTTTCTTGGGCTCTTCTGTCATTTTTGCCTTTCCCTTGTCTTTGGCTTTTGGAGGTGCAGAACCTGTTGCTTCTGTAGGTTTGGTTGTTGGTGCTTCTGTTGGAATGATGGGGGTTGCCTCTGTAGGTTTTGACACTTGTGTTTGAGAGGACTTATGTGGCGTTGGTTCTGTTGGCTTGTTTTGCTCTGTAACCTCTGTGGGAGGTTCTTTTGTGACTTCTTCTGTGAGCTTGGTTTCTGTGGATTGAGGTATGTCGAATCTTCTTCCCATTCGGAAAGCTAAAGTGAACCTGTGCCTTTCTTCTTCTCTCTGCAACATTCGATCAGACATTGTATTGTGCATCTTTCTCAGAATAGAAGAAGCAGAGGTCGTTGCTCTTTTTGGTTTGGTGGCAATCGACTTTCTTCTTGGTATGGTTTGGGGTTTTTCTGTTGATTTTGTTGAAGGTCTTTCTTCCAAGTTGATTACCATAGGGGTGGTTGTTGCCTCTGTGGTTTGCTGATCAGCTTCTGGAATATTGGTTTCTTCAGAAGTTGATTCCACAGAGATGGGTGTTGTCTCTGTGGTCTTTTGATCTTGGGTTTGTTCTGGAGGGGCTTGGCTGATTGGTTCTGCTGCGATTGTGTTGGGAACTGAAGATTTTCTAAGTATGGATAGTGCTGCCAGAACAACATTACTACTTCCAGAACAAAGTTACTACTGCAAGTAAAGGTTAGTACTGCCAGAACAAAGTTACTACTGCAAGACAAAGTTAATACTGCTGGAAGAATGTTAGTACTGCTGATGCATTAATGCTGCTGGAACAAGGTTAGTACTGCTTGTCAAGATTAATACTGCTGAAGCAAGGTTAGTACTGCTGGAATGAGTTAATGCTGTTGGAATGAATTAATGCTGCTGGAGAATATTAGTACTGCTCATGCTGAATGAAGTTAATACTGCTCGTGCATAAAGATGTTAATGCTGCTTGTGATCATAAGTTTGGTATGCGAAGATTTTGGAGATAAAGATGGAATGGATGAAGATATGCTTAAAGAAGATTCAGAAGATCAATTTATTTTTGATAGTTATCTTGTAACTATTTAGTATAAATAGATGTTGATAGATAGCTATTCAAATATACGAGATACGCGATATACGAGAGTTTTAGAATACGTTTTGTTTTAGAGAGAATTAACCTCAAGGTTTAGAACCCTATTTCTAGAGAAGTAGAAGTCGTCTTGATTGAGCCTGTTCATCAAGATTGAGGTTTGGTTGTAAGCTTGTGAGTTGAATTAGTGAATACAAACAGCTGTGTGTTTTCTGATATATTGTTCTTTGATTGTGTGAATTAAAGTTCTATTCCGCAGATTCTTTAATTCTGAATTCTAAGTATTTTTAGTCTTGTTAAGATTCGATCCTGACAAGTGGTATCAGAGCTTGTGTTTCTTAGAATTCTACAATTATTATGGACAATTCTATTGAATCAAACAGTACTCTTGTTTCTAAGGTTCCCATGCTCAGACCCAATGAGTTTGACATGTGTAAAATTAGAATCAAGCAGTATATTCTGCTTACTGATTATTCCATCTGGGATATCATAGAGAATGGTCCATGTGCTGAAGGAAGAATTGGACCAGAAGGCAAAAGACCTCCTCCAAAGACTGATGCAGAGAGAAAAGTCAGACAAATAGAGATGAAGGCCTTAAGCACTCTGCTTTTGGCTATCCCCAATGAATATCAGCATCAATTTCATCACTGCACTGATGCTCAGATTCTGTGGAATGCATTGGATAAGAGATTCACTGGCACCAAAAGCACCAAGAGGAATCAGAAGGCAATTCTCAAGAAGCAGTATGAAAACTTTACTTCTACTAAGAATGAGTCTATGACTCAAACTTTTGATAGATTTAATAAGCTGATTGGAGAATTGGCCACAGTAGGAGTCAAGATGGAGGCTGATGATGTTAACAGAAAGTTCTTAAGATCATTAGGTGAAGAGTGGACAATGTATATTGTGTCCTTCAGACAGAATGACCAATTGGAAGATAAAGAGCTTGATGATCTTTACAATGATCTTAGAGTCTTTGAAGCAGAGGTTGAAGCCAAAAAGAAGCCCTCTGGATATGTACATAATGCTGCACTCCTTTCAGCATCACCTGATTCTACTGCTAACCCTGAATCAGTTAGTGCTGCTGGAGGAGTCAATCAGGAAAAGACCAATGATTCAGTACTAGAAGCCTTCTTTTCTAGTCATGTTAATTCCTCATTGATTAATGATGACTTAGAACAGATTAATGCTGATGATCTTGAAAAGATGGATATCAAGTGGCAGATGGCTATGCTGTCTATGAGGGTGAAGAGATTCATAAAGAGGACAGGGAGAAACAACTTTTCCCAAAGAAGAGAAGATGGTGCTGGATTTGACAAGTCCAAAGTTGAATGCTACAAGTGTCACAAGATGGGACACTTTGCCAGGGAATGCAGAGGTGGAACATCTCACAACAGCCATCAACAAACTCAGGCTGGAAGCTCCAATCAAAACAGAAACTCTATTCAAGCTCTTGTCTCTCAACAAGGAATGGGATTTGATTGGAGTGATCAAGCAGAAGAGGTCATCCAAAATCAAGCACTTTTGGCTGAAGTTTCAGATCTTCCCACTGAGGTAAAATCTAATCTCTGTACTCAAGCTTGTATAGACACTGTTAAAAGGTATAGAGATCACAATCATGGAATGTGTGATGACCTTAAGAGATTAGAAAAGGACAAAAAAGACTATGCAGTAATTGTTGAGAGGTTTGAAGAACAGATTAGGGCTTTTCAAGCCAATGAACTTCAACACTCCTATGATACAAACTACTGGAAATGGGAAAAGGATGGTATAGAGTTCCAGCTTAGAGAATCCAGGGAAGAGCGTGAGAAACTAAAAGGAGAGCTTGAGAAAGTTAAACTTGATGTTGAAAAGTTTTCAAAAGCTTCTAAAGTCATGGACACCATAATAAATACTCAAATCCACAGTAAGATGAAAACAGGCCTAGGGTATAATGCCACACCCCCACCCTACAACAACAACTACATCCCTCCTAAGTCAGACCTATTAGAAACCAAGGATAGGAAGGACTTACCTGAAGGAGCCACTGAAGTAGATCCATTAGATAAAGTAGTTGTTGAGGATAAGACTGAAAAAGAAGGATCTGATGAGGAATGTGTAAGTCCATGTGTTAAGAACAATGAGATGAAAAGGACTGGAAAGGGAAAGGGAGTTCATTATACACAGACCACTGTTGTGAACTCTAATACTTGTGAACATTGTTCTTGCAAGAAATCTCAAGAGAATAAGCCCCAAAAACATGATAAAAAGAGGGGAAATCAAAGAAATTGGAATAAACAGTGGGCACAAAAGCAAGGAGTTGATCTGCAAAGGATTAACAGACCAAAACCTTGTTTTATTTGTGGCAAATTGAATCATCTTGCCAAACACTGTTATTTCAATCCTATTAACCAAAAGAAAAGTTTTCAAAGAAGTTTTCAAAAATCTTCTGGTTATAGGAAGCCTGCAAGGAATAATGTGGCTAAGAAACAAGCTGAATCCAAAAGCCACATGAGAAAACAGACTGAAAAGGAATGTGTCAATATGTGGATCCCCAAAAGCACTAATGTTAGTACTGCTACCTCAGATAGTACTGCTGACAAGGATAGTGCTGCTAGAAGCAATACTACTGCCAATACTGCTGCTAGCAGTGTTAGTGCTGCTAACACTGTTAGTACTTCTTTTGAAGAGAATGCTGCTGCTAGCAGTGTTAGTGCTGCTAACTCTGTTAGTACCTCTTCTAAGAGCAATACTGCTGCTAGCAGTGTTAGTGCTGCTAACACTGTTAGTTCTTCTTCTAAGGTTAATACTGCTTCTAGTTTTTGTGTTGCTAGACCAATCATATTGACAAAGTACTCCAGTTCTGCAGTACCTAAGTTTGAAAATCTCATCAAAACCCAGTGCATGTACTTTGATGAGCAAGGGAGACCCAAGACCACTTCGGCTTGGGTTCCCAATAACAACTAACTGATTTATCTGATGTGCAGGGCAACCAACAGCTCAAGGGGAAGAGCATCTGGCATGTTGATAGTGGTTGCTCCAGGCACATGACAGGTAACAAGGCCTGCCTCAAGAATTTCAAAAGAATTGATGGAGGACATGTTTCTTTTGGAAATAATCCTGCAGGAGGTAAGATAAGTGGTAAAGGTGATGTGTCAAAAGGTAAGATGACATTTGAGGATGTTTACTATGTTGAGCAATTGAGATACAACCTGTTAAGTGTATCACAGGTCTGTGACAAGAAACATAGTATATTATTTACTGATTCTGAATGCATTATTCTTGCTCCTGGATTCAAAGTAGTTGATGAAAACATGATACTATTGAGAACTCCTAGAAAAGATAATGTGTATTGTTTAGATTTAGAAAGTGTTTCATCTGATTCATCTCTAAATTGTTTGGTTTCAAAAGCTTCAATAGATGAATCTTCACTTTGGCACAGAAGGATGTGCCACATGAATTTTAAAACAATGAATAAACTTGTTAAAAATAATCTTGTTAGGGGTTTACCATCAAAAGTCTATTCATGTGATGATCATTGTGTTGCATGTCTCAAAGGCAAACAACACAAAATTTCTCATAAGTCCAAAGAAATAAACACTATCTCAAATCCTCTTCAGTTGTTGCATATGAATCTGTTTGGCCCTACAAATGTCATGAGCATTGGCAAGAAGTCATACTGTTTAGTTATTGTTGATGATTACTCTAGATTTACTTGGGTATATTTTCTGAGAACTAAAGATGAGACAAGTGGACTGATCAAATCTTTTATTCTTAGAATTGAAAACCAATCAAATCAAAAAGTGAAAGTCATTAGATCAGATAATGGGACTGAATTTAAAAACTTTGATCTAAACACCTTTTGTGAGGAAAAAGGAATTGAGAGACAATACAGTGCTCCTAGGACTCCACAACAGAATGGTGTTGCTGAGAGAAGGAATAGGACACTGATTGAGGCTGCTAGATCTATGTTAGCTGATTCAAAATTACCCACTACTTTTTGGGCAGAAGCAGTTAATACTGCTTGTTATGTTCAAAACAGAGTTTTGGTCATAGAGCCTAAAAACAAGACACCTTATGAGCTTTTTCTGAAAAAGAAACCATTTATTGGATTTTTCAAACCATTTGGGTGTCCTTGTACAATTCTCAATACCAAATCTCACTTAGGTAAGTTTGATAACAAAGCAGATGATGGCTTTCTTGTTGGTTACTCATCTCAGAGTAAGGCTTACAGAGTGTTTAATACCTCTTCTAGAATAATTGAAGAAAGTGACAATGTCAAATGCAATGAGAACACACCAAATCCTATTGGTTCAGGTCCTGATTGGCTATTTGACATTGATTCACTCACTAATTCTTTGGGTTTAAGTAGTGATGTAAATGCAGGACAAAGGGATGCACCACCATCAGATAACAGTATCCAGTCTGTGATATTTCCACTCCCTACCATTGATCCTGTTGACTTCTGTGAACCAGAAAAGGAAGCTGAACCCATTCAGAATGAAGAAGAGAGAAGAATAGAGGAAAATCAGACTTCAAGAGAGTCTGAAGTACTTGAAGAAGCTGAAGAAAATCCAGACTTAAATGAGTCAAATCTGGATGTAAACTTACAAGAGGAATCTGGTCATCCATCCAGAACTCAGAAAAATCATCCTCCTGAGTTGGTTATAGGAGACATTGCTTCTCCCATGATGACTAGGAATCAAAGCAGACTTCAAGAGCTACAAGATCAGCAGAATACAGTTAATACCGTACTTACTTACTTTCTATCCCAAATTGAGCCCAAAAAGGCTTATGATGTTATGAAAGATCCAAGTTGTATAGAAGCAATGCAAGAAGAGCTGCTACAGTTTAAATTACAGGATGTTTGGGACTTGGTGGACCTTCCAAAAGGTCATAGAGAAATTGGCACCAAGTGGATTTTCAGAAACAAGAAGGATGACAGAGGAATTGTGATCAGAAACAAAGCAAGGCTGGTTGCACAAGGGTATACTCAGGAAGAGGGCATAGACTATGAGGAAGTCTTTGCCCCAGTGGCACGGATTGAAGCAATTAGGCTATTTCTAGCCTATGCCTCATACATGAAGTTCAAGGTCTACCAAATGGATGTAAAAAGTGCTTTTCTGTATGGAAGTATTGATGAAGAAGTATATGTCTGTCAACCCCCTGGATTTGAGAATCCATTGCACCCTGACAGAGTGTACAAGTTGAAGAAGGCACTTTATGGTTTACATCAAGCCCCAAGAGCATGGTATGACACCCTGTCTACTTATCTCTTGAAAAATGACTTTAAAAGAGGAGTCATTGACAAGACCTTGTTCATTAAGAGGAGAGAGAAAGACACACTACTTGTTCAGATCTATGTGGATGACATCATCTATGGATCCACAAATGATCACATGTGTAAAGAGTTTGAAGAGTTAATGCACAAGAGCTTCAAGATGAGTTCCATGGGAGAACTTACTTTCTTCCTTGGGATTCAGGTGAAATAGAGGAAAGATGGGATTTTCATAAGCCAATCCAAATATGTGAAAGACATCCTGGACAAGTATGGTTTAACAGACTCAAAGCCAGCAAGCACACCAATGGAGACACACAAACAGATCACTGCAGATCTTGAGGGGGAGGATGTGGATGTCCATCATTACAGATCTATGATTGGATCACTCATGTATCTCACAGCCTCTAGAGGAGACATTATGTTTCCAGTATGTGTTTATGCCAGATTTCAGGTTACACCTAAGCAATCACACCTTCTTGCAGTCAAAAGAATTTTTAGATACCTAAGAGGGCAACCTAGATTAGGTCTTTGGTATCCTTATGAATCTTCATTTGACTTGCTTGCATACTCAGACAGTGACTTAGGTGGAGCTAACATGGATAGGAAGTCTACTTCAGGTGGATGTCAGTTTTTGGGTGCAAGACTTGTATCATGGCAGTGTAAGAAACAAACCACAGTGTCCTTATCTACAACAGAAGCTGAGTATATAGCTGCTGCAAGTTGCTGTTCTCAGGTGTTATGGATTCAGAATCAGATGTTGGACTATGGAGTAACATTTCTTCACACTCCAATCTTCATTGACAACAACAGTGCCATTAGCATTGTTAACAATCCTGTCAAGCACTCAAAAACAAAGCACATAGAGATCAGGTATCACTTTATTAGAGACTGTAATGAAAAGAAATTGATTCAAGTTGCTAAAGTTCATACCAATGACCAGTTTGCAGATCTATTCACAAAAGCTTTTGATGTGGGTAGATTCACTTTCTTGGTAACAAGTGTGGGCTTGATCAACCTTGAATAAGTTCATGATTTTTAATTTTTTATACATGTATTTCTTTGTATATTTGGTGTTACTAACTAGTTTTTTTTTCAGAACCTCAGTATGACTCAGATTGACAAGTGCTGCAAAGTGTAAGTATAGTTACTACTGCCAGTGCAGAGTTACTACTGCTAGAACATATTTTCTACTGCTTAGTAGTTAATACTGCATGTGTAATTAATACTGCTTTGTAGTTAATACTGCTTAGTAGTTAATACTGCTTAGTAGTTAATACTGCTTTGTAGTTAATACTGCTTAGTAGTTAATACTGCTTTGAAGATAATACTGCTTAGTAGTTAATACTGCTTAGTAGTTAATACTGCTTGTGTACTGCATGTGTAATTAATACTGCTTTGTAGTTAATACTGCTTAGTAGTTAATACTCCTTTGTAGTTAATACTGCTTAGTAGTTAATACTGCTTTGTAGTTAATACTGCTTAGTAGTTAATACTGCTTTGAAGTTAATACTGCTTAGTAGTTAATACTGCTTAGTAGTTAATACTGCTTTGTAGTTAATACTGCTTAGTAGTTAATACTGCTTTGTAGTTAATACTGCTTAGTAGTTAATACTGCTTTGTAGTTAATACTGCTTAGTAGTTAATACTGCTTTGAAGTTAATACTGCTTAGTAGTTAATACTGCCTAGTAGTTAATACTGCTTGTGTACTGCCGTGTAGTTAATATTGCCTTACAGTTAATACTGCTTTTGAAGAAAATCAGGGCTAGTACTGCTATAAATACTCTCTCAACCCGCCAAAGTTCATAATGTCTCTTTGCATTCAATTTATCTCTCTCTCGTTCTAACCTTTTCTCCCTAGAATCTCTGTGTTTTCTATCCAAATCCTCAGGAAGAATGACGACAATGGAGTTTGTCGATGAGCACAATGAGATTGCGATGCTTCAGAAGCCAAAGCAGGCCGCAGGATTTCATGATATTGTGGATTTTCTCAAGTCCACACACATCTCTCATGCCCTAACAGTGTGCCCAACCATATATATCGAGCATCAAAAGAAATTTTGGGAGAATGCCACTGTTATATTCGAAGATGGGCAGAAAATCATTCGAACAAGGGTTTGTGACAAACCCTTGAAGGTCACAGAGGAGGTTATTCACATCACTCTGCACTTAGATGATGCCTCAGGTATAACCTATCTCTCTAATGATGAACTTTTCTCGACCTTACCAAGAATGGGGTATGAAGGTCCCATTGGAATTTTTAAATTCTACAAGTCAAAGTTTTTCACCCAATGGCGATTTTTTGTTCATACTCTTATGCACTATATTTCAAAGAAAACAACTGGATGGAGTGAGTTTAGCAGTACCATTGCTTATGCCTTGGTCTGCTTAGCAACTGCCAGAAAGTTCAATTTTTCAGCAATGATTTTTAATGATCTTGTGGCAAACCTAGAATCCAAAAAGCGCTTTTACATGTATCCCAGGTTTGTCCAAGAAGTAATTAACCATGAATTGACGGATTTACCTCAGTCTGCTGAGGTATATGTGCCAAAACCCCCTAAAGGGAAGGTTTTCTCAAATATGAGAAGAATTCCTAGGGACTCGGAAGGATTTGACACACCATTGTTCTCTACAATGATGGTTGTGTCCCACACCACTGAAGGTATGGCATCAGGGTCAAGGCCCCCATTAGACACACCCACTGATGGCCAATCCCAACCTTCCATCACCAAAGAAATCCCACAGTCCATTCTTTTAAGACCCACTCCCAAAATCACCAAGAAGTTTGAAAGAAGAAAGGTACACAAGGTTCCTTCCCTTGGTGTATCTCCTAATAACCCAAAGCCTACAAGCCCTCTATTGGAGCATTCTCCAATAGAGAATATCAAAAGGGTAACCACAGGGGTGTCTCCCAACCCCAAGAAGGTGCTCTCTAAGGAGAAGGATGAGCATGTGGGCTGCAAGGCTGCCACTACTTCTGCTAGCAAAGAGAAGGACAGTGGTAACATCACTAAGACCTTCCCCACGACAACTCAGAATGTGAAAACATTCAAAGGACCCAGGCGCCAAGAAACCATGGGAGTAGGTTGTGCTTTTGCTAGGCAAGAGACACCTACTAAAACTTCCAATGATCCTGAAAGGGAGGTAAACACTTCTAAACCAGGTGAGGATAGATGTACTTATGAGGAATTGTTGGAAACCATTGCCAACATCAACATTGATGTCATGAATCAGCAGAAGGAGATTGATGAGCTTAAGAAGGTGGTTCTTTATCAACACACCAAGATAGAGAAGAATAAGAAGATGATCACCAAGCTGCTGCAAAGAAGGAAGAAAGCTCAGTATGTTCTGAAAAGGAGAAGATCAACCACTGATGCTTCCAAAAAGGGGGAGTTAGAAACTGAACTAAACATGGAGGATGCAAAGGTTGAGGGGGAGAATGAGCATAAGATTGAGGGGGAGGCTGAGCAGGTTGCATAAGTTGCAAAGGAAGCAGAAAGTGAGAAAGCAGCAGTAACTGAAACTGCAGAAAATGAGAAGGAAGCAGTATCTAAGATTGAAGCAGCAGCAGCAGAAACCACAGAAAAAGCAGTAGAAACAGTTAATGCTGCAGTATCTGAGATTGAAGCAGTAGTAGCTGAAATTATGAAGAGTCTTGTTGATGCAGCAGTATCTGAAAGTGAGAAGGAAGCAGTATCTATATCTACAGTAACTAAATCTGAGATTGAAGCAGAGGTATTTGAGATTGTGAAGAATAGTGTTGAAGCAGCAGTATCAAAGATAGTAAAAGAAGCAATAACAGATAGAGTAGTAGAAATGGTTAATGCTGCTAGTCAAAAAGCAGCAGAAACCATTCAAGCAGCAGAAATGGTTAATGTTGCTGAAAAACATAAGGCAGCAGAAACCATCCCTGAAGCAGCAGAAACAAAGGAAACAGCTGAAACTATTCCTGAAGCTGTTAAATCACTCAAAAGAACCAAGATGGTGTCAAACAAAATACCAAGAACAAACTCTATATCTTCAAAGAAGAAAGTTGTAAAGAAGCCTAGGGTGGAACCCAGTGTAGAAGAAGCTAAGGAGGAACTTGTGAAAGAGAAAGCTGATCATAAAGTTGTTGAAGAAGAAGTGGCAACTCCATCAGGTCAACCAAGCAATGTACAATCACCAACAAATGCTCAATGTGATATGTATATTACTGTGGTTGATTCTAGTCCAATCAAAGTTAAATCATTAGCTTCTATGGCTCCTGAGATCATCTTCTGGGATACTTTGAGAGATCAGAGAAAGGAGTACATTAGAATAAAAAGAGCAGATGGGAAGTTTGAGGTCTGTTCTACATGGAGAAGACTTATAAGGATGTGCTCTAGATCAGACTTAGAAGAGATGTTCAAGGTGGGAATGAAGCTTTATGGAAATATGCTGACTGAGAATGGAATGTCCATCACCAAAATGGTACTTGAATACTTGTGTCTAATGTTCAATACAGAAGCAGTTAAGTATTTGACAGAAAGGCAATTTCAAACTGTTACCAACTGGATGCTTATTGAAAACTGTGGTGTGTATGTCATAACACTTGACTATGCATATCATGAGTATTATTTGGTGGATAAAATATACAAGCACAGCATGACAAGGTTGAAAGGAATGCTAAAAACTAAGTTGGTGGGTAACAAAGATTCTAAGATGGCAAGATACCTGGTAAGAAGGATCTTAAATCAAAGTTTGGGATTGAATCCTGACTTGTGTGTTCAAGATTAAGTTTTGGAAGCATCATCATCTGAAGAACTTGACTTCTCTTTCTAAAAGTCAAGTTAGGGGGAGATTGTTGGGAACTGAAGATTTGCTAAGTATGGATAGTGCTGCCCGAACAACATTACTACTTCCAGAACAAAGTTACTACTGCATGTAAAGGTTAGTACTGCCAGAACAAAGTTACTACTGCAAGACAAAGTTAATACTGCTGGAAGAATGTTAGTACTGCTGATGCATTAATGCTGCTGGAACAAGGTTAGTACTGCTTGTCAAGATTAATACTGCTGAAGCAAGGTTAGTACTGCTGGAATGAGTTAATGCTGCTGGAATGAGTTAATGCTGCTGGAATGAATTAATGCTGCTGGAGAATATTAGTACTGCTCATGCTGAATGAAGTTAATACTGCTCGTGCATAAAGATGTTAATGCTGCTTGTGATCATAAGTTTGGTATGCGAAGATTTTGGAGATAAAGATGGAATGGATGAAGATATGCTTAAAGAAGATTCAGAAGATCAATTTATTTTTGATAGTTATCTTGTAACTATTTAGTATAAATAGATGTTGATAGATAGCTATTCAAATATACGAGATACGCGATATATGAGAGTTTTAGAATACGTTTTGTTTTAGAGAGAATTAACCTCAAGGTTTAGAACCCTATTTCTAGAGAAGTAGAAGTCGTCTTGATTGAGCCTGTTCATCAAGATTGAGGTTTGGTTGTAAGCTTGTGAGTTGAATTAGTGAATACAAACAGCTGTGTGTTTTCTGATATATTGTTCTTTGATTGTGTGAATTAAAGTTCTATTCCACAGATTTTTAATTCTGAATTCTAAGTATTATTAGTCTTGTTAAGATTCGATCCTCACAGATTGGTGGAGCTTGTAGTCCTCTGGTCGTAGCTTTATCCCTTATATTCTCCCCCTCAGGATGATCTGATGGACCAGGATGGTCATCATCAGAGTCATCCTGACTCTTATCAGAAGTACCCTCTGCTCTGCAGGAAGCTTTGGGTTTCTTTGGTAGTTCTGCTCCTGCGGCCATCAACTTTGCACATACATCATCACAGAGGCCGATTAGAGTTGCAAGCTCTGCTTCTGTGTTGAAGCGCATTCTGCCGACACTTTTTCTGAATTCTTTGACGTAGTTGGCATTTGCAGTAGTGAAGGAGACAATGACTTCTGTGACCTGGTTTATGACATTATGCCCGAGCTCTGTCAGTTGTGCTCTGGTCATGTAATCTTTTGGCTGCATCATTGTAGTATTGCGCATTGCCTCTTCTTGAACGTTTTGCAGAGCCTTCTGTAGTTCTGCAGGTGTGATGCTTTGTGATTTGTTGGATTGCATGTGCATTTGTTCAAGGAAATATTTGACTGATTCCTTGAATGCAGATGTTGCAGCTATTCCAAAATCTTTAGCAGCAGAAGTGGCTGTAGTTGTGGCAGTTGTTTGAGCCGAAGATTTCATCTCTGTGATGGCCGTTTTCACCTCTGTGGATAGATTGTCCATTTTGGTGTTCAGATTCAGCAAGGCCGTTGATGTTTTCTCTACAAAAGATGTGAAAGAGCTTTGCAACTCTTTCATGGTTTGGTTCACAGAGGTGACAAGGGTTTGGAACTCATCCCTTGATACTTGTGTCCCTGGTGTAACCTCTGGAGGAACACATTCGTCTCCAGAGTGAGTCCCTGCTCCTGGGACACCTTCGTTCACCCATGTTTGTACGATGGGGGTGGAAGGATTTCCATCTGATCTTCGAGCAGAAGCATCTAGTGCTTCAGACTCTACAGAAGTTCTGTGAATGACATTGTCTAGATCCACTTCAGATGTGGGTACTATATTATCCTTCTGTTGACTCGGAGACTTGTCTAGAGTCTCTTCATCGTTGTGCTCACTACTTCTCTCTGAAAGAAGGGTTGGCCCTATTTCATGCGTGGCAGAGGAAACGAATTCCTCTATAGGGTGTTCTAGTGTGATCTGGGGCGATTGATCACGAACATTAGGTGAGTCTCTTTGAGGAGACTCCCTAGGAATGGATTCCCCGGTTTCTGTGGGCGCAGAAGTCGAAAGAGTGACTTCTGGCTGGATGGGTTGGGTTTGGATCGAGCTGTGCTGCTCTTTTTCAATAACTCCTTCTGCAGCTAGACTTGTGGAGTTAGATGTGTGGGTTGCACTGGGAGTTGGTTTTGGTTGTGTGCCTTTATTAATCCAGGCGTCTTTTCTTGTTTCTTCCTCTGTTAAGCATCCAAGCACTACATCATTTTCTACCATTTCAGCTTCTGTAGCTTTCCGATGGCTTGGTGCTTCTTCCCTAACTTCTGTTGAAGTTCCTTGCTCTGTGCTTAGGAAGTCATATATTTGATGAGAGCCGTATAATCTCATGACATGTGGATGATAGAGACCTTTTCGTATCCAGACAGCTTCTTCTTCATCTGAATCTACCTCTGAGACCTCCATTCTTGTTTCCCTTGTTTCAAATCCCTCTTCTTGTACAACTTCGGCCTCTTTTCCTTTTTCTGTTATTTTCCCTAAAGCCTCTGTTACTTCATCTCTATTCCACTGAGCTTCTGTTTGTTCTATTTCTTCTGAAGCTGGGCTTGGACTCCTTCTGTGGACGTCCAATCCTTGTTGAATGAAGGGGTTCTGTAGAATAACAGTTGTCTCAGCTGATTGATCTCTGGGTGTTTGATCATCTTCTTGCAGATGTGTGTCAATGCCAGAAATAGAGAAGTATTGTTCTTCTGGGGAGTGGTCGTCGAGTGGTTGTGCCGTCCACCCTGCTGTATTTAGAGTGTGGGCAATGTCAGGGTTCTGTAGGAAATCGTTTAAGTTTCCTTGGTGAGCAAATCGATCTGGGATTGATAGGGTGATTGATATTCCTCTTCTGTCATTTCTACTTCTGCATCTTCTTCTTCTGCAATTCTTTCTTCTGCGATTTCTTCTTCTATGGTAACCAATTTTTCAAGTGATTTCCCATGCTTCTTTTTGGTTTTCCTCCTCTTAGGTTTTGGTGCCCCTTCCTCTGTAGTTTTCGATTTTCTTTTCTTCTTCTGTTTTGGAGAAGAGGGAGGAGCAGTGGAGCCAATTTCTGTGGCATGAGGAGGTGAAGGTTGATCTTCTGCAACGCTTGTGGAGGTGCCTTCTTCAGTTTTCCTCTTCTTTCCTATGAGCTTTGCACGTTTGGCTAAGAAGCTAAGTTGAATAGCCATGTGTTTTGCTAGTTTGTGATCTTTTTCTTCTTGAGTGGAAAGAGGTTCTGCAATCATTGTTCCTAGGGGGACACCTAAATGCAGGGGTGTCATAGGACTCGGTTTTGGAGTTCTATGATCGCGTATGTACTCTTTCTTAAGGGTTTTATTCGTGGCATACTTCAAAAGGTTCTTTGACAAAGGTCTGCAGTGTGTGTAGCCATCTACATGATCAGTGGGGGTATTTTTGTTCATTGGGAACTGTTTGGGAATTGGCCCTTCCATTGGCCAGTTCTGTATCAGCAACAGAGGTTCGAACAAAACTCCCAATATTCTTTGGAATTGCAGAGGTGGTAGAAAGTTAGGATCGTTCTCTTTGACCCTTCTGGCGTTGTTCTTTCTGTCGATGGTGTTGATGATCTCTTGCATCATTATGGTCGCGTAATCCAGTGGGAGATCATAGTAAACCCCATACATGATGGTTAATATCTGATGTGAGCTCTGGTCAATACTGCTTATCTTCCCTGTCAGGCATCTGTTAAGAATTGAGAACAAGGTGTTCCACAGAGGTGGTAATCTGCCTCTGCGGAAGTCATTTCTCTTCCTCAGTTGGGTGTTGTACCCAAGCATTTCTACGAAACGACAGATCTCGTCGTCTGTTGGTAGCTCTGCATATTTCTTCAATCCAATAAGACCCCTTGTTGGTAGGTTGAATTCAAGTGAGAACATTGTTCTATTGAACTTGATTTCCAGATGTTCAGATTTGTCAGGTCTTGAAAGGTACCCTTTGATAAGAGAATCATCTTTATCAAATCGGCAACTTTGCCAAAACTGGTTCAAATATCTAACTGGAATTTTGTTTGGGGTTCTTGAGAGTAGAGGGAAGAGGATATGATTTTCCATTATGTTTAGAAGAATGGCATGGGCTTCGCCGAAAGTAGTGGGTGAGGGGACCAAATAGCAATTGTTGGATTTGATTGGTAGTACTTTTTCGAAATGATCCTTTGCTATGAAGTTTTGAAGATGTGTGGTCGGGGAAAATTCTGCTGAATCGCCGGAATCTTCTAGTTCAATACTTTTGGCAAGGTGGGGGTTTTCTGAATGTTAAGAATGAGCAGGTGAATGTTCTGGTGAGTTCGCCGGAGAGTGTGCAGGGGAGATAGCTTGAGAAGATGAACCCATTGGTAATGAGAATAAGATACTTGCAGGTTTTTGCAGGGTTTCGCCGGAGAAGAATGAGGGTTTGTAAAGAGTTTATGAGAGGGTAAGCTTGGTTTTTATAGAAGGGTAAAATGGTAGAATTCGAAAGTGTAAAATATATGGCAATGGATTAAAAATTTGGAATCCATACTCAAGTTAGAACGGCGGGTTCAACTTTCCACATAAAACGTTCCATGTACGCCCAATAAAAATGGGACACGTAGGCCATGTCAGAGGATGACAGGACGTCGTGCGCGGCCCATTAATGCTAGGCGCGTGGGATTGTTCTTAGCCACATGAGATTCACTCTCAGTAAAAGTAACCGTTATTACTACAGAAATGCCCAAGTAACAGATTGACATAACTTCTGTGGTTTACAGAAGCTCTGTGATTTTGAAAATCTTGATGTTTATCCCTTTCTCATATATCTTATTGTTATCATGACTTCTGTCGGTTCTTCTTTAACCAAAACGTTTGCAAAGGCACTGGAGAGGATCAATAGGATTTTTAGTTAAGAATTTTTACTCGTAGAGGTTTTGTGGCTCTGTGGGAACTTGCAGAAGCTCTGTGAGGGCCAGCAGAATATGAGGGAAAAAATCTCATAACAAAAATTCTATTAAATTTTCTGATCATCCAATTTTTGATCTGTTTTAAGAGATGTTTCTCGGACATATTTGAAAGTTGGTGTCCGAGAAAACTGTTATGGAAAAAGTTTTGTTCATGAAGGTCATGGTGTATGTATTCGGTTTCCGAGATAACATTCCAAAAGATCGATAAAGGGTTAATTTGTGATCACAGAGCATATTTCTGGCAGAGCCTCTGTTGAGCTCAGCAGAGGCTCTATGACCTCAAATTTCTCATAACACAAATTTTATGAAACTTTTTGATCTTTTGATTTTTGAAATGTTATCCACAGTATATTTAGGACATATTTGACAATTTGTGTCCCAGAAAACTGTTTTCAACAACATTTTGTACGAGAGACATACCTTTTTGGTTCTTCTTTTCTCGGCAGTGATGTCTGACTTCTGTCGATATAGATTCATCGACATTCTTCTTTGGCTTCTCCTTGAAAGTTTTACCTTTGTAGATCATTTCAGGGTCCCTTTTTGCTCCCCCTTGATCTAATCACCTCTGTAGATCAAGTAATTTCCTTTTGCTCCCCCTTGACCTATGATTGGATCAAAGAATGATAAGATTTGTATTGAGCATAGGTCTTGTTTTTCCAGAGGTTCTGTGGAGGTCGTCAGAGGTTCTGAGCAGACTTACAGAAGCTCTGTGATATCAAGAACTATTTAAGATTGAGAATTTACATACATAAATAAATCAATCAAAGCAATAAGTTAAGTAAAATAGAAATATATACTTATTTACAGAAGATAAAGCTATACTTACAGAGGATTTTCACATCATATTAATCATTCCTAACTTACCCACCAAGAAATTAAATCTTTTCTCGTCTAAGGCTTTGGTGAATAAGTCTGCAAGTTGATATTTTGTTGGCACGAAATGCATCTCGATTGTACCGTGTTCAACATGATGTTTCAAGAAATGGTACCTTATATCGATATGCTTGGTTTTGGAAAGTTGCACAGGATTGGCAGAGATGGCAATGGCACTTTTGGAATCACAGAAGATGGGTATTTTGAATAGAATGTGGCCGTAGTCTTTTAGCTGAGTCTTCATCCATAGAAGCTGAGAACAACAGCTAGCAGCAGCAACGTATTCAGCTTCTGCCGTAGATGTTGATACACAGTTCTGCTTTTTGGAGGTCCAACTGACTAGCTTACCACCTAGGAATTGACAACTCCCATAGGTACTCTTTTTGTCGAGCATGCATCCTCCATAGTCTGAATCTGTATAAGCTTTAAGACAAAAGCCAGAGTTCTGTGGATACCAGAGACCAAGATTTTTGGTCCCCTTTAGGTATCTAAAGACTCTTTTAACAGCATCATAATGTGATTTCTTAGGATTAGCTTGTTAACGTGCACAAAGACATGTGGAATGCATAATGTCAGGTCTGCTTGCAGTTAAGTATAACAGATATCCAATCATGCCTCTGTAGAGAGTGCATTCTACAGAGATGCCATCTGGATCTAAGGATAACTTATTTCCAGTGGCCATTGGAGTTTTCATTGCAGAGGTATCAAAGAGGCTATACTTGAAAAGAATGTCAGAGACATATTTGGCCTGATTTATAAAAATTCCCTCTGATGTTTGTTTGACTTGGAGTTCGAGGAAGAATGTTAATTCTCCCATCATACTCATTTCAAACTCACTCTGCATGAGTTTTTCAAAACTTTTGCACTCTTCTGTATTAGTAGACCCAAAAATTATGTCGTCCACATAGATTTGTACAAGCATTATTTCACAGTTTTTACGTTTATAGAATAGGGTAGTATCTGTTGTACCTCTGTTGTAGCCATTTACTAGAAGAAAGGTAGAAAGTCGTTCGTACCATGCTCTTGGAGCCTGTTTCAGTCCGTACAGAGCCTTTTCAAGGTAGTATACATGCCTTGGGAACTTTGAGCTTTCAAACCCTGGTGACTGATTTACGTAAACCTCTTCTTGGATTTCACCGTTGAGAAAAGCTGATTTTACGTCCATCTGATAAACTTTAAATCCTCTGTGGGCTGCGAAGGCTAAGAATATTCTTATTGCTTCGAGCCGTGCGACATGAGCAAAAGTCTCATCGTAATCTATGCCTTCTTCTTGTCTATAACCCTTGGCCACCAATCGTGCTTTGTTTCTGATGACCACTCCATCTTCATCCTTCATATTTCTGTAGACCCACTTAGTCCCAATGGCCTGTTTCCCTCGTGGCAGAGGTACTAAAGTCCATACTCTGTTACGCTCAAACTGCAGAAGTTCTTCTTGCATGGCGTCTACCCAGTTTGGGTCATCTAGGGCTTCAGAAATCTTCTTTGGTTCTATCACACTAATAAAATTTGTAAAGAAACAAAAATTAGCAGTGGCAGACCTGGTTTTTACTGAGTCAGAAGGTTCTCCAATTATTAGGCTTGGAGGATGGCTTTTTGTCCACTGAGTGGTGCGTGGAAGATGGTCATCAATGTCATCGAACCTTTCTTCAGAAGCTTCTTGTGAATCTTCTTCTTGTGTAGCCTCTGTCGTTCTTCTTGCCTTGGTAGAAGATTCTACCATTTGTGGAATGATTGGTATGAGTGGTGGTGGAGTTTGTTCCTCTGAGGACGTATAGTCTTGGTCCTCAATTTCCTCTGTAATTGGTTCTTCTGTGGATTGTGGAGTTTGTTTTTCAGCAGCTTTTGTGGTCGTTTTTCTTGATGTTTCATCTTCTGCATTTTCTTCTTCGGCATTTGCATCTGTAGTATTTACAGAAGAAGATGAAGCATTATTTGGACCAGTTAGAGTCATACCTGTAGGATTTTGTCCGACGGAGGATGGTTCTTCAGAAACTCTGATGGTTCCAACAGAAGGATCAATGTCATCGTGGAACATCTCTAAAAATAGAAGATTTAAGTCTTCTTTCGTTTGCGAGATGTCAGAGGTTTCCCTTTTAAGTTCGAGTTCTGAACTGATTTGCTCAAAAGTCATTTGGAATGAATCATCAAAAGAAACATTGATACTTTCTACGATTTTGCGAGATCTTGTAAGGAACGCTCTGTAGGCTTTGGAAGTGGCAGAGTATCCAATGAATTTGCCTTCGTCAGCTTTTATCTCAAACTTTCCTCTTGAATCTTTGTCGTTTAAAACAAAGCATTTACATCCGAACACATGAAAAAATTTGATGTTTGGCCGCCTTTTGTTGATCAATTCGTAAGGAGTCTTGAGGTGTCTTTTCACAATGGTTGAACGATTTTGTGTATAACATGCCGTAGTATCGCTTCTGCCCAAAAGTTCATCGGTAATCCGCATGCTGATAGCATAGCTCTTGCTGCCTCCACGAGCGTTCGATTCTTCCTTTCGACTACGCCGTTCTGCTGTGGAGTGCGTGCTGCAGAGAAGTTTTGTGATATTCCTTCTGTAGAAAGATAGGCTTCAATGACAGAGTTTTTAAATTATGTGCCATTGTCACTTCTTAACTTCTGTATTCTGCATTCATAAAGAACTTGGATTCTTTTCATTTGATTAATCAAGATGATTGGAACATCCGATTTCTTTCGAATAAATTCAACCCATGTGAAACGCGAATACTCATCAATTAAGACAAGTATGTATTTCTTGCCACCTAGGCTCTGTATGGCAATGGGACCGCAAAGGTCAACATGAAGCATGTACAGAGGTCTAGTGCAAGACACATCTGTTTTGCCTCTGTGGGAAGCTCTTCTGAGTTTTCCCATTTCACAGGCAGAACACAAGTGATCCGTATTAAATTTAACATTAGGCAAACCTTGAACTAGATCCAGTTTTACCAGTTTATCTAATGTGTGAAAGTTCAAGTGACAGAACATGTTATGCCATAACCAGGCTTCTTTACTTTCGCAAGATACAAGGCAAACTTTGTCCTTAGTTGTTGAACAAAAATTCATCAGATACAGATCACCTTTTCTTTCGGCTCGCAGAAGTTCCATTCCTGTGTCTTCACTTTGCAGAGAGCAGAAAGTTCTTTTGAATAACACATCGAATCCTGTATCACAAAGTTGACTTACACTGAGTAGATTGTGTTTAAGGCCATTCACATATGCAACTTTGTATACAGAGACGTTTTCCTTCTGTATACCTCCATAGCCTTTGATGTGTCCCTTCTTGTCGTCTCCAAAAGTTACAGATCCACCATCGTGTGTTTCTTTGTACGTGGATAGTAAACTTCTGTCGCCAGTCATGTGCCTTGAGCATCCGGAGTCAAGATACCAAATTGGCACAAACTGCTTCTGTAAGACAATCACAGAGACTTAGGTACCCATATCCATATGGGTCCAATATTGTTAAAATTTTTCAAGTTTGCCTTAGCATTCTTGAAATACATTTTATCTTTTGTAGAAAAATCAGATTGTTTCTCTCTAGGTTCTGACTTTGGAGTTTGAATTTTAGTGGAGAGTAAGCAATCTGGACTTGAGAAGTGATTATTCAATTTGAACATAAGATCAAAACAATGACAGTATTTAATATGAGACGTGATTTGTTTGAACTTTTCATTGAATTTATTGAACTGAACCATTGAGGCATTACATTCTTTCCTAACATTAGATTTCCTATTACAAGAAGATCTATGAATACTAGAATGTTGTTTGCAAAAGTCTTGTTTAGGTCGTGCCTTCTGTGAGTCTCTTCTATGGTGAACATCTTTCTTCACTGTCACAGAGGAAAAATATTTGTTAGCTTCAGGCCTTTTTCCCTTTTGTTGCCAAGTGGGATTCTCTTTAATTTGCTTTAAAGGTTTTAAAAATTTTGAGCTTTTAGGATTTTTAGAGGCCTTTTTTAGATTATCAAGCTCTGTAGAGGTTTTGATTTGTATACATATTTTGAGAAAATCTGGACAGATAGGTATCTCTGTGATTTTCTCTTTTGGAGAAATTGTTCTGTTAAGAACCTCAGAGGAGAATTTAACATCCTCTGTGTCACAGTGAATTATCCTTGATTTAGAATCAGTCTCTGAGTTGCCAGAGGATGATTCGTCCTCATATACAGAGGTTGAGTCATTTCTTTCGACAGAGGCTGGATTTTCTGAGCATGTATCGTACGAGCTTTCTTCCTCTGTAAAATAACTTTCATAGATAGCAGAGGTTTCTGATGAGATCTCTTCAGCGAGAATTTGATCTATAGAAGATGTACAGAGATTTTCTAAAACATTTGATTTCAAAACTTCCAAAATTTCTTTTTCAATTGATTCTTTAAGTTTTTCTTCTGAAAAGATGGGTTTAAACTCAGGAGCTTTTGCAGATAATTTCTTTTCGACATTTATCATACAGACAAAAGCGACCTGTGTTTGAGTCTCTGGTTTACCAAACTTAAAAATACCAATCTGATCTTGTGTTTTCAGATATTTCTTTGGTTTGATTCCTCTATTGATAGAGGTTGAAGATGATGAATCTGTGTTTTCAAACCACACATTGATTATCTTCGTATGTTTCCTCAAGTGAGGTTCTGCAGAGATTTTAACCCTTTTACTTACAGAGAGTAAGTTTGGAAAAATTGGTTTATTTGTTTTTCCTATCACAAACAGAGAAGACAGAGGTTTAAGTCTTTTGCCTTCAACACCTAGAGTAATATCATCGTACCCTATACCTCGTCTTCCTATTTGTGAGTTTACTTTCTCATACACCTTTTGTGCATCTTTATAGTTTTTAAGTAAAACTTCTCTTCTGAGTAGATCTTGCCAAAGTACCTCTCTCTCTTTTTGAAAGTATTATTTGAGAGCTCTTATGTCAGTTGTTTCACTGCTAGAAACTGAAAGCTCTTTTGTTTTGATTTTTAAAGCAGATGTTAATTCAGAAATTTGCCTTTTTAAAGGATCTATATTATTTCTCCAATATTTTTCTACTCTTTCCTTTTCTTCAAAAATTTTGGCTTTTTCTTGAGTGAGAAGCCTTACTTCTCTCTCATTAAAGGTGAGTCTTTTCTGAATGCTTTCATTTATCTCTTTTAGTTCAATCAGTTCAATGTTAAGTTTAATTGAATCATTATCTACAGATTTAGTACAAGAGGTAGAGTTTGAAATGGATACCTCATTGTCAGTGCCGGAGTCGACTTCTGCCATGCCACAGAACAGGGCATTGGTGGTGAATTCATCATCAGAGGTAGAGTCTGACTCGAAGTCCTCCTTGTTTGCTTCAGAATGCCCTTTGTTCGCCATTAGGGATTTTTGCGCATAATATTCAGCCTTCTTTTTGTAAAAAGCTGAGTCCTTCTGTGGGCGATTTTGTCTACTTCTGCATTATTTTGCGAAATGGCCTGGCTTGCCGCAGTTGAAACAACCTTGAGAGGTGTTTCCAGTTCGGTCGTCGGACTTCTGTTGATCTCCACCTTTCTCTGTTCGGCATTCGTTTGCGTAATGGCCAGGCTTACCACATTTGTAGCATTCTTGTGTGTGGCCTAACTTGTCATCTGACCTCTGTCGGTCATTTCCTCTGTAGTTTCTGTCGCTCGACCTCTGTCGGTCACTTCTGTAGTCTGACCTCTGTCGGTCACTTGATTCTTCTCTTCTTCCATCATCTCTTCTATCTCTCTGGTTGTCTCTGCTATATCTGTCATTTCCAAAATTTCTTTGGTTACCTTTGAACTCTCTTGTCAATAGAGCCAATGATTTAGCTAATGACGCAAGAGTTATTTCTTCCTCTATCAGCTCGTCTTCTTCGCTATCAACCATCATCATTTTCTTCTTATCCTTTTTCTTCTCCTCTGTTGCTCTCTCATTTCTCGGTCTTTCTTTAGCCTCTGTTGATTTACTAACCAATGCGTATGGTGCAATGGTTATTGTTTTAGCCTGTGCTATTTGAGGCTCTTGTGCAGCTAGTGTTCCATAGAGATCAGAGAGTGTCCATGAGTCTAGATCTTGGTTTGTTTGAAAAGACATAGACAATTGAAGCCACTCATCATTCAGGCTCTTTAGAAACATGACGTTATTTTCTTCCGAGGTTCTGTGAATGCCAGACTTTCTGCATTTGTTTATGAGTGAGTTGAACCTGTCGTACGTCGTTTGCAGAGATTCTGTTGCAGAGGCTCTGAATGCATGATATTCATTTATGTATTGTGCCCTTCGGTTCTTCTGTGTTTTTGCACCCCCTTCCAACTGTCTTTCTAATTCTTTCCAAAGATCGTGCGCAGTTTCGCATGCATCTAAGGATTGAAAAAGTTCGTTGGGGATAGCCATTATCAAGATTCTTTTTGTTTTCTGTGCAACTTCATCTTCTGCCTTATCTTCATTTGACCATTCTTCTTTTGGCTTCGGTTTTTTATGTTCAGGGATTTCAGGAGATTCAGCAGTAGCTGGTACTCGTGGTACTACTATCATGGGAACAGGAGGAAGGTTGTAAAGATATTGTACTAGATTTTTTCAGTACCCTCAAATAAATGAACCATTCTTATCTTCCATTGAGGATACTCATCTCGAAGGAGAGTAGGAGGCTTGGTGAGTGAACCAGCAGTAAAGAAGTTATTTGTATTTGTCATTGTAAAGGTTCTGAAAAGATAGTATGATTAAAGAGTATGAGTCTGATGATATGGAAAGTCTTTGGTCTTCTTTGTGCGTATGACAGAGCTTCTGTAGGACGCATCTTTAGCTTCTGTAGCTTCTCGACCTTGATCTCTCGGTAAGTTCGGCAGAGCCTCTGTAAGAGGCTTTCTTCACTTAGCCTATTTTTCACTACTTCTAAATACTTCTATGATTAGGAAGATTGAAGCTAACAAACACGAATGAAATGGATCGCATATAAGAAGAGTTTCGAACGCTTAAGAATGGTACTTCTTTAGTAAGGGAGTACACTCGCGTATTCCTGGAGAAATTGAATTTAATGGGGCATGTGGCCCCAACTGAAGAATAAAAGATCAAGGCGTATCTGAAAGGCTTACCAGCTGATATGATGTCTAGAGTCAGAAATTCCAAAGCCTTGACTCTGAGAGAGACGATTGAGGAAGCAAAGATTATAGAAGAGGTATATGCAAGAGATAAAGCTGAGAAGGCTAAAGTAGGAGAGAAGAGAAAGTGGGAAGGTTGATCGGAACCTTCGCAAAGACCGAAGCCTTTTACAAAGAACACTCGTTTTGAATCTCGTCGAGAACCAATATGGTGCCAAAAATGTAAAAGCAAACATTTTGGTCCGTGTCGAGCGACTTCACTAGAATGTTTCAAGTGTGGTAAAAGTGGTCACACCATGGGGAACTGTCCCATCCAAGGGCCAACATGTTTTGAATGTAAGCAGCCCCGTCATTACCGAAAAGACTGCCCAAAGCTAAAGAAAAGCGGAAATCAAGAGAGGAAGCCTAATACTCCAAAGCCAACGGGCAGAGCGTTTCATATGACGGCGGAGGAAGCTAAGGAATCAACGGATGTAGTGTCTGGTACATTCCTTGTTAACTCTACACCTGCACGTGTATTATTTGATTGTGGTGCCAACTTCTCTTTTGTATCACAATCGTTTTATCAAAAATTAACTATGCATGTCACTACCTTGGAAGATGCCTTAGTAGTTGAAATAGCTAACGGGGGTCAAGTCTTAGTTCGAGAAAGACTTGAGGGTTGTACAGTCATGGTACAAGGAAAGAAATTCCCGATTGATTTGATTTTGATGGAAATTGGTGGGTTTGATATAGTTATTGGTATAGATTGGTTGACGAGCAATTAGGCTGAAATTCTTTGTGCTAAGAAATTAACTCGGGTCCCTATGCCCGAAAATGGTGCTGTACTCGTCTATGAGGAAAAGAGAAAAGGGGATGTTCCATTGATTTCGATAGCCAAAGCATGTAAGTGTCTAATTAAAGGATGTTCATCATATCTAGCATATGTTTTGGATGCTAAAGTAGAAAAGAAGCAAGCGGAGGATATAAAGGTAGTACATGAATTTCCAGATGTATTCCCCGATGATCTTCCAGGTTTACCACCAGAACGACAGGTAGAATTCAGGATTGATCTTGTTCCAGGAGCAGCACTGATAGCACGTGTACCGTACCGTTTAGCACTGGCTGAATGAAAGAGATGATGTCTCAACTGCAAGAACTGCTTAAAAAGGGTTTTGTTTGGCCAAGTTCATCACCCGGGGGAGCTCCAATGTTATTTGTCAAGAAGAAGGATGGCATTATGAGAATGTGTATTGACTACAGAGAATTGAACAAGGTGACCATTAAGAATAAGTATCCACCCCCAAGGATTGATGACTTATTCGATCAACTTCAAGGTGTGGGATGCTTCTCAAAGATTGATCTAAGATCGGGCTACCACGAAGTATGGGTGAGGGATGAAAATAATCCAAAGACGGCGTTTAGAATAAGGTATGGGCATTATGAATTTCTCGTGATGCCTTTTGGATTGACCAATGCTCCTACTGTGTTCATGGATTTAATGAACAAGTTTTGTCGACCTTTCTTAGACAAGTCAGTCATCGTATTCATTGATGACATACTTGTTTATTCAAAGAATGAAGTCGATCACGAATATCACCTTCGTGAAGTCTTACATGTTCTGAGAAAAGAGAAATTGTATGCAAAATTTTCAAAGTGTGAATTTTGGTTAAAGGAGGTACAATTTCTCGGTCATGTAATTACTTCTGAAGGAGTCAAAGTGGATCCGGCAAAAATAGAAGCAATGATGAATTGGGAGACACCGAAGAACGCATCAGAGATACGGAGTTTTTGGGTTTGGCAAGCTATTATAGAAGATTCATAAAGGATTTTTCTAAGATTGCTTCTTCCCTGACAGTTCTAACACGAAAGAATGTAAAGTTTGTATGGACTGAGAAACAAGAGTCAGCCTTTAGGACTTTACAAAAGAAGCTATGTGAAGTTCATGTCCTTGCACTACCAGAAGGAACAGAAGATTTGGTAGTATATAGTGATGCGTCAAAGATGGGTTTAGGATGTGTATTGATGCAACGTGGAAAAGTGATTGTTTACGCATCAAGACAACACAAAGAACACGAAAAGAATTATGCTACCCATGATTTAGAACTGGCAGCAGTCGTGTTTGCTTTGAAGTTATGGAGGCATTACTTGTATGGAAAAAAGTGCACTATTTTCACTGATCATAAGAGTTTGAAACATGTCTTTGATTAGAAAGAGCTAAATATGAGGCAACGGCGTTGGTTAGAACTACTTAAGGATTATGATTGTGAATTGCATTATCATCCTGGTAAAGCAAATGTTGTGGCTGATGCCTTAAGTAGAAAAGAATACAGTGGATGTTTGAAAGCGACTAACACCAGGATTGATGTGATGTCGAGTCTTATTGAAAGAATCAAAGTGGCACAAACGGAAACGTTATAGAAGAAAATCTGAAAGAGGAAGTTATGGTTAAGCAACGTCTTCAATTGACTGAAGATAGTCGCGGGGTTAAACTATTTCAAGGTCGTATTTGGGTGCCAAAGAATGGGGGAAACTTCTTGAAGACGCCCACAAGTCTAAATATTCTATACATCCCGGGAGTACTAAGATGTATAGAGATTTGAAGCTACACTATTGGTGGCCAGCTATGAAGCTAGATGTGGCACAATGTTTAGAGAAATGTGTGACGTGTTTATTGGTAAAGGCCGAACATCAACGACCTTATGGGAGCCTACAGTCTTTGGAGATTCCTGAATGGAAGTGGGATAAGATTACTATGGATTTTGTGACTAAGTTAGCAAGGACGTTAAAGGGTAACGATACTATTTGGGTAATCGTGGATCGCTTAACTAAAAGTGCTCACTTCTTACCAATGAAAGAGGCTTCACCAATAGATAAGCTAGCCAAGTTATATATTGATGAAGTGGTATCAAGACATGGTATACCTGTGTCTATAGTTTCTGACCGTGACAGCCAATTTACTTCAAGATTTTGGCAGTCACTACAAGAAGAATTGGGTACAAGAGTAAATTTGAGCACAACATATCATCCACAAATGGACGGGCAAAGTGAAATACCCATTCAGACTTTGGAAGATATGCTCATATCTTGTGCAATCGATTTTGGAGGTAACTGGGATACGCATTTACCCTTAGTGGAATTTACGTATAATAATAGTTACCATTCTAGTATCATAAGGGCACCTTTTAAAGCCCTATATGGACGGAAATGTAGAACTCCAGTGTGTTGGTTGGAAGCTGGAAAAAAGCAATTTGCTGGTCCTGAAATTGTGCAACAAACGGCCAAGTGTTCATTCGGTGAAGTCGATTCAAGCAGAGAGAAAGAAGTTTCAATTTCAGGTCTTGTTCGGTAAGGATTTGGATCCTCTCTTTCAATTCGATTTCTTAAGATTGATAGTCATAAGTTATTTTGAATTTCAATTAGGTTATTGGAATCAGTTTCACTCTGAGTTTGTATTACCCAGGTGAGTTCATCTACCTGTTTTGCTTTAATAAAATTCATCTATGAATTGAAATGGCTTATTAAGCTTATTCATGTCTTTAAGAATCGGATGCTAAACGATTGTTGAAATTCTGGGTAGTAATCGATTGAAACAGATTAGAAATTGGATGAATCCAGAAGATGAATTTACTGGATTAGTCCAG
The DNA here is from genome assembly GCA_033807775.1 of Saussurea involucrata. NCBI lineage: Eukaryota > Viridiplantae > Streptophyta > Magnoliopsida > Asterales > Asteraceae > Saussurea > Saussurea involucrata. The sequence continues at coordinate 52,204,675 of CM066312.1, read as the reverse complement.
ACTCGATTTTTTGGATAGTTCTGAATTCCGGATAGTTTTCCGGATTGATTTACCAAATATGATTCCGGATAGTTTCAGATTCCGAATAGTTTTCTGGATTGATTTACCGGATACCGGATAGTTCCGGATTCTGGATAGTTTTCCGGATTGATTTACTGGATATGATTCCGGATGTTGTTCCAGATTGATTTACCGGATACGGTTCCCGGATGGTTCCGGACTTGGAGTCCGGATACTTTTTACGGATGTTACCGGATTGTTTAGGATTTCAGATGTTTTCGGATATGTTTTTCGGATTCGATTTCTGGATACCATTCTGGACTGTTTTCCGGATTTGGTTCTGGATTAGTTTACCGGTCAAGTTTTATGGATATTTTCTGTACAAGGTTGTACTATTCAAATGTTTTCCGAATATGAAATATATCTTGATTTTAACAGTACATGCTAGGAAGTGTAATGGATCCATAGGCACTAGCATGATTTGATAAATGTGGAATAGGCCGAGCGCTTAATGGTGATTCCCATTTAGTATTGTGAATTGAAATGAAAAATAGGACAGGCTCTTAATGGTAATTCCCATTTAATGTTGTGACTTGATAAACGTGGAATAGGCGTGGCGCTTAATCGTAATTCCTGTTGATTTGAAACGAGGAATAGGTCGGGCGCTTAATGGTAATTCCCATTTCGTGTTGTGATGTGAAAACATGGAATAGGTAGGGCTCTTAATTGTAATTCCCGTATTCTTTTGGAAGATAAGGGATAGGCATGGCTCTTAATTGTAATCTCTACTTCCACACCAAGAAATAGCCATGGCGCTTAATTGTAATTTCTTGGACATGAGCTGTAATCTAGAATCTGTGGTGATTCGTAGTGGCGCTCTTGAACATGATACTATGACTTACTTAATGTTTGTCATACTCATGGAATCGGGTATGATTCCCGTCATCGAAAGATGTTATGTGTAGGGTAAGAAGGTTTGTGAAAAGGTTATTTTATACGCTTTGTTTACAAATTGGGTTTTCAAAGCTTATAAATGTTTTAGATTTTAACTAGATGTTCTCACTAGGCGCAAGCCTAATATTTCAAACTTAAATTTTCTTACCAGGTACTAGCTCGGGAAGGGATACAAAAGGGTGAGTGAAGAAGTGTACCGAATAATGCTTTTGGAATTGTGATGGAGAATTTAGTGTCAACGGAGATATTTTGGAGATCTTGGGAACAACCTTTATAATCTGATTTTGTTGATTATGGATTAGATTAGTTGGTTGTTTATGATAAATCATTTGTAAGTATGAAACTCGTCACTAATTCTCTAGTTGTAAATGAAAGTTTGGAAGATGTTGTGGTAAACTCTGACAAATTTTAAGGTTTAAATTTATTGTGATTTTTGGGTGTTTCAAAACGCCCATGTGTCGGTCTCTTCATCTCTTTCGAAGGACGAAAAAATGGCTCTAATTTAAGTTCAAAAGGTTACCGATTATCTGCTATAGGTGTGGTATTTGGGGTCACGATAAGCAAGATTGCAAAAACAAGCTAGTGGTTATTAGAGACTCAGATGACCCGGAAGGAAAACTCTTGCAACTCTTCGGGTCGTGGCTTTCCGGTAACTACGTCGGAGATTGCTTTACTCCATTCTATGCTAAGGACGAGTGGAGGGTAGAAGAACTCATCAACCCCAAGAAAGACTTTGAAAATATTGAAGATGTTGTTCAACCAACCGCCGACGATTTTTCTGGCAACCTCTCCCCATCGCTGGCACCACCAGTCCATCCATCAGGTACCATCACTTTCTGAAATGGAAAAAGGATAAAAGTAAGATAACCTTTTATTTTGGAAAAGTTAACCATCCAAAAACTCCCAATAATACCCATCACCTTTAACACTTCATGACAAACCCAAGTATCAAGAAAGATTCTCCTGATTTACCCATTTATCCTTTGGTCAATAGCAACTCCCCTGATAATCCTAATACAAAGAAAACCCCTCTCAGCCGATTACCCACATTGACTCTAAAGGGAACATATCTTACACAAAGGACATGGTGGATGGGACACTTTAACCTTTACCCACTATGGAGGCTTCCAATAGGACAACCCATGACCTTGGAAACCGTACCATACCCTATTCCCATACTCCCATCAACCCTACCAACTATCACACTCTCTCATAGTACAAACGATGCCCCCCTCTCTCCACTAATTCAGCCACCCTTTATATTGCTAATGAAGAGTCGTCCATTATTTCCCCTATGCATGAAACATGCCACTATTTACCCACACCACACCACACTGTCGCAAAAAGTCCCCATGCAACTCACCCATCTTCTTCCCTAACCATGCAAACTGTTGCAAAATTCCCATGCAAGTTGTCGAGAATAACCCTATAGCTAATAAAGCTAACCCAAACCCCTACCACTTTGATATCAGGATTTCAGACCCCACCCCCAACTCCTCCATCAAGAAAGCGCGTCTCCATTAAAGACAAATCCCGGAAGCTCAATGGGAAAAAATAAGATCAGATGTGAACGACTATTTGGATATCGGAACTCAAACCGAAGGCTTCACCACCTTTGGGAAGGACTCTCTTTCGAAATCGTACACACCAGAGACTGGACTTGCACTGCAAGCCCACCTACACAAATGATCATTATTAGTTGGAACTTTGGAGGTCTTTCCAACCCTCGGGCAGTTCCGGTTCTTTGGAAGCTCGTTCGTAGTTCTCGTCCAGATGTACTTTTTCTTTACGAAACCCTTGTTTCCCAAGCAAGAGCGTCTAGTTTAAAATCTCGCTTGAGCTTTAACGTTTGTTTTACGGTTGGTTGTATTGGCCACAGTGGTGGCATCTGTGTCTTTTGGATAGTAAACTATCGTCTTTCCCTTTCGTTTTATTCGCAAAATCATATTGATATGGAAATTAATGATAATGTGAATGGGTCATGGAGAATCACCGGGTTCTAAGGATTACCCAGGTGGAACCGACTAAGAGATTCTTGGAATCTTCTTAGAACCCTTGCGGACGATTCTAACCGCCGTTGGGTAGTCTTGGGTTATTTTAATGATCTCCTTTCTCAAAATGAGAAACGAGGTCTCAACAACCACCTGGATTGGTGTATTCACGGTTTTAGGAAATCCTTGTCGAATTGCAACTTTTTCGACCACGAAATGTATGGCTTTCCATTTACTTGGTGCCGACACAAAAGAAAATTGTGAGTCCATGATCTTCAACAATTCAAGTTATTGTAACAAGATAAGGAAGGAGAGAACAATTTATTATAGAAATGTAAACCTAATCTAGAGAGAGAAAACAAAAGTGTTTAAGAGCTACATTTTGTATTATGGAAGTTATTATTACAAATAACATGAAATGACCTACTTATAGACCTTCCCCCTTGTTACAACAAGTAAGCCCAAGCCCATTTACATGTCTAAGCCCATTAGTCCCAAATCCATTACTTTACAAAACTTTCTAATTATTCAGGACAACTTAAATGTCCTAACATTCTCCCCCAAAAGTTTTGGAAAGTAAATCATCTTGAAGTCTTTGACTCCTCTCCCCCTTGATTTTCTTGAAAAACTTTAGCGGTGCAATTCTTCAAAAGTAGGCTCGGCTCCCCCTTGAAAGTTGCTCTTATTCGTCATATTTTCAACTTTGAAAAATCGGATCCAATGTACTCCATAACCCCGACTAAATGCACTAAAATCATCTTCAAAGTGTATGCATTTAGTGTAAAACAGAGAATCCGTCGTTGGACCACGAGTTGAGTAAGAATTCGGCTTAAGAGCTTGGTCCGAATTTGCTCGAAGGAGGAACAATAAAAACACGCGCTACTTTGTAGGGATTTCGAGGAATCGTACGCAAATCGATGTCGTGGAGATGGATGTCTGACAAACGAAGTATATGAGTGATGCCACACGGGTTCCATTAGCAAAATCCACAAAATTTAACGAATCTAACGGAGCTTGGACCAAAAATGTTAGAAAAACTAACTGGTCACTAACGGACAGTTAGTTTACTATTCACCATCTTTAAAAAAATATACTCCACGATCTGTTAAATTCCAACATCTCATGACCTCCATTTCTTGCTTCCAAAACAACTCCATTTTATTTCCTTAATGCGTAATTACCATCAAATAAGGATTTTCAAGATGTACCATGGCATGCATCGTGAACATTCATCATCATCACCATTTCATAGTTCTTCCATTTTACTTCCAAAAAAAATCACGACCAAATCAGCCTCATGTTTGTTTCTTTAGCATTCAATGACCATTAAAAATGAATTCATGGAGAAATATGGTATCATGCATCGAGAAAAATATCTGCAATGGCTCCGACGATGTAACAAACATTTCCGGCGAACGTAACAAACTTTTTCCGGTGAACTTTTTCCAACACCTCTAAAGAGAATGAATTCTTGCTGGAATGATGCAAACAGATTAAGATAACAAATACGATCAGATCTGTGGCAAAAACAATACGGCGAAAACCTCAGATTCCGGCATATCCGTTTTTCCGGCGAAGAACTCCGGCGAGTTGTGATTTTCTGATCTGTTAGCATCCAACAGCTCTAAAATTCTGAATTCTTGCTGGATTTTCATGCTAATTGATTGCAAAAATATTGAAACAACGAGATGAACAGATCTGTGGAGAATTAATTCACACAAACCAGATCTCCGGCCAAAAATTCGATATTCCGGCGATACTCCGGCGATATGATGTTGTTGACTTAAAAATTCGCATTTCACTGAATTTTCAACCATAATCAGATCTGAAACTTGCTATATGTTTGCAATAACTAATAAAACCGATATGTGGAGGTTATTGACATCAAAACACATCCAAACATTCTATATCGATTATCAACTTCTCGTACATCGAAAAAATACATGCTGTTGATTTTCAAAAATCAGATCTGATTGATTTCTTGACCAAATGCAAATCTTTTTGTTACAATCTCTTCATAATCAACAGAGAAACAGATCTGAGAAGATAGAATCGAATCATGCACCAAAAATGTCCGGATCTTAAGAATTCTCGCGAAGAACAACGAAAAATTCTCGAAATTTTCGAAAATCGTCAAAACTTAGAGATGATCTGGAATCGAATAACGAGCAAATCTTCAATAGCATAAGAGATTTGAGCAAACTTACATATAGATCGGGCTAATTTACTTGAAATGTCAAGATCCGATGATCGTATTGAGAAAAAGTTCATCGATTTGGCTCTGATACCAATTGTGAGTCTATGATCTTCAACAATTCAAGTAATTGTAACACGATAAGGAAGGAGAGAACAATTTATTATAGAAATGTAAAGCTAATCTAGAGAGAGAACACAAAAGTGTTTAAGAGCTACATTTTGTATTATGGAAGTTATTATTACAAATAACATGAAATGACCTATTTATAGCCCTTCCCCCTTGTTACAACAAGTAAGCCCAAGCCCATTTACATGTCTAAGCCCATTAGGCCCAAATCTATTACTTTACAAAACTTTCTAATTATTTAGGACAACTTAAATGTCCTAACAAAAACCCAAAGAAATTTACGAACGTCTCGATTGTGCGGTTGGAAACCATTTTTGGGTTAACCTTTTTCCCGACTACCGAGTTAACAATCTCATCGCCCCCTTATCGGACCATTCCTTGATCGCTCTTCACATGCAGGTTCGATCTTCTGTCCCTACTTTAAAATCCTTCCGGTTTGAAAATAAATGGTTTCAAGAGGAGTCGTTTGAGAGGATTTTTTTTAGGCTTGGAGCTCTCCTGGCAACACCGATATCCTTGCAAAACTTGCCAAGCTTGCAAATGTTCTTGACAAATGGGGAAGAAACCTCAATGTTTCGTTTACAAAAGAGATCAAGGAAGCATACTCCAAATTAAATTTCTTCTGGTTATCGAACGATGTTAGTGCTTCGGCGGCTTATGTCGAAGAAAGACATTGTATTTTATCCACGCTCGCAAAAGAGGATGCTCATTGGCGGCAAAGAGCTAAAGCTCATTGGTTCAAAGAAGGTGACCAGAACACTAAATTTTTCCATGCCTTTGCTAATGGGCGTCAGAAAAGAAATCATATCCTCAAAGTAAAAAATGATGAAGGTTTTTGGATTGACAACCCGGGTGAAATTCGTAATCTCGTTTTCGACCACTTCAACGGTACCTTCTCGGCTAGTTCGGGAAACCCGTATCGGATCACCAATTTTGTCAATAATAGACTTTCGGCCCGGGACCTTAGCCGGTTCAAAACTCCTTTCATCAAAGAAGAATTCAAGATCGCGCTCTTTCAAATGCACCTGGCTAAAGATCCGGGTCCGGGCGGTTTCAACTTTTGTTTCTTCCAAAATAAATGGGAATTGTTGGGTGACGAAATATTTAACGCCGGAAACTTTTGCTTGATAATGGTTTCCTTCCAATTGGTGTTAACGACACTTTCATCACCCTCATTCCTAAGGTCGACGACCCGGCATCTCTTAAAGATTATAGACCCATTTCGCTTTGCAATGTTATTATTGTTGGGAACTGAAGATTTGCCAAGTATGGTTAGTACTGCCAGAACAACAATACTACTGCCAGAGCAAAGTTAGTACTGCAAGTAAAAGTTAATGCTGCTGGAACAATGTTAGTACTGCTTGTGCATAACGATGTTAATACTGCTTGTGATCATAATTATGGAATGCGAGAATGTTGGAGATAAAGATGGAATGATTGAACATAAGCAAGAAAGAATATTCTGAAGATCAATTTTGTTTTGATAGTTATCTTGTAATTATTTAGTATAAATAGATGTTGATAGATAGCTATTCTAAGAGAATTATTAGAATTCGTTTTTGTTTTAGAGATAATTAACCTCAAGGTTTAGAACCCTATTTCTTGAGAAGTAGAAGTCGTCTTGTTGAGCCTGTTCAACAAGATTGAGGTTTGGTTGTAAACTTGTGAGTTGAAGTATTGAATACAAACAGATTGTGTTTTCTGATTAGTTGTTCATTGAGTGTGTTTGAATTAAAGTTCTATTCCGCAAGATTCTTTAATTCTGATTTCTAAGTATAACTATTCTTGTTTGGAATCGATCCTGACAAGTGGTATCAGAGCTTGGTTTCTTAGAAATCCACAATCATTATGGACAACACAGTTGAATCAAACAGTACTCTTGTTTCAAAGGTTCCCATGCTCAGGCCTAATGAGTTTGACATGTGGAAGATTAGAATCAAGCAGTATATTTTGCTTACTGATTATTCCATCTGGGATATTATAGAGAATGGTCCATGTGCTGAAGGAAGGGTTGGACCAGATGGCAAAAGACCCCCTCCAAAGACTGATGCAGAAAGAAAGATTAGACAAACAGAGATGAAAGCCTTAAGCACTCTACTTTTGGCTATTCCCAATGAGTATCAGCACCAATTTCATCACTGCACTGATGCTCAGATTTTATGGAATGCATTGGAAAAGAGATTCACTGGTACCAAGAGCACCAAGAGGAACCAGAAGGCAATTCTTAAGCAACAATATGAAAATTTTACTTCTACAAAGAATGAGTCTATGACTCAAACTTTTGATAGATTTAATAAGTTGATTGGAGAATTGGCTACAATTGGAGTTCGTATGGAGGCTGATGATGTAAACAGGAAGTTTCTAAGATCATTAGGTGAGGAATGGACAATGTATACTCTGTCTTTCAGACAGAATGACCAGTTAGAAGATAAAGAGTTTGATGATCTTTACAATGATCTTAGGGTATTTGAAGCAGAGGTTGAAGCCAAGAAGAAGCCCTCATGATATGTGTATAATGTTGCACTTCTATCAGCATCAACTGATTCTATTGCTAACGCTGAATCAGTTAGTACTGCTGGTGGAGTCAATCAGGAGAAGGCCAATGATTCTGTACTAGAAGCTTTCTTTTCTAGTCACGTTAACTCCTCATTAATTAATGATGACTTAGAACAGATTAATGCTGATGATCTTGAGGAGATGGATATCAAGTGGCAGATGGCTATGCTTTCTATGAGGGTGAAGAAGTTTATAAAGAGGACTGGGAGAAACAACTTTTCTCAAAGAAGAGAAGATGGTGCTGGGTTTGACAAGTCTAAGGTGGAATGCTACAAGTGTCATAAGATGGGACACTTTGCCAGAGAATGCAGAGGTGGAGTATCTCAAAACAACCATCAACAAGCTCAGACTGGAAGCTTCAACCAGAACAGAAACTCTGTTCAAGCCCTTGTTTCTCAACAAGGAATGGGATTTGATTGGAGTGATCAAGCAGAAGAGGCAATTCAGAATCATGCACTCATGGCAGAAGTCTCAGATCTTCCTACTGAGGTAAAATCTAATCTCTGTTCTCAAGCTTGTATAGACACTGTGAAAAAGTATATAGATCACAACCAGGGAATGTGTGATGACCTTAAGAGATTAGAAAAGGATAGAAGAGATTATGTAGTGATTGTTGAGAGGTTTGAAGAACAAATTAAGGCTTTTCAAGCCAATGAATTTCAACACTCATATGATACAAACTACTGGAAGTGGGAAAAGAATGGTCTGGAGTTCCAACTGAAAGAGTCTAGGGAGGAATGTGAGAAATTTAAAGGAGAACTTGAGAAAGTAAAACTTGATGTTGAAAAGTTTTCATGTGCTTCTAAAGTCATGGACACCATAATAAATGCTCAAATCCACAGTAAGATGAAACCAGGCCTAGGGTACAATGCCACACCCCCACCCTACAACAACACATACATCCCTCCTAGGTCAGACCTGTTAGAAACCAAGGATAGGAAGGACTTACCTGAAGGAGCTACTAAAGTAGATCTATTAGATGAAGTTGTTGTTGAGGATAAAACTGAAAAAGAAGAGTCTAAGAAAAGGAACAAGAATTTCAGTGGTGAGATCCCCTTAGAGAATTACATCAAGACTAATGAGGAAGGTGGAAGTCCCTGGGATAAGAACAATGAGATGAAAAGATCTGAAAAAGGAAAGGGAGTTCATTATACACAGACCACTGTTGTGAATTCCAATACTTGTGAACATTGTTCTTGCAAGAATTCTCAAAAGAATGAACCCCAAAAACATGATAAAAAGAGGGGAAATCAAAGAAACTGGAATAATCAGTGGGCTCAAAAACAAGGAGTTGATCTGCAAAGGATTAACAGACCAAAACCTTGTTTTATCTGTGGCAAATTGAATCACCTTGCCAAACACTGTTATTTCAATACTATTAACCAAAGGATAAATTTTCAAAGAACTTTTTCAAATGGTTATAGGAAGCCTGTAAGAAACCATGTGGCTAAGAAACAAGCTAAATCCAAAAGCCACATGAGGAAAAAGACTGAAAAAGAATGTGTCACAATGTGGGTTCCTAAAAGCACTAGTGTTAGTACTGCTGCCTCAAATAGTACTGCTGCTAGCAGTGTTAATGCTTCTAACACTGTTAGTACTTCTTCTAGAAGCAATACTGCTGCTAGCAGTGTTAATGCTTCTAACAATGTTAGTACTTCTTCTAGAAGCAATACTGCTGCTAGCAGTGTTAGTACTGCTAACACTGTTAGTACTTCTTCTAAAGATAATATTGCTTCTAGTGTTTGTGCTGCTAGACCAATCATCTTGACAAAGTACTCCAGTACTGAAGTTCCTCAGGTTGAAAAACTTATCCAAACTGAATGTAAGTACTTTGATGAGCAAGGGAGACCCAAGACCACTTTGGCTTGGGTTCCCAATAAAAACTAATTGATTTATCTTATGTGCAGGGCAACCAACAACTCAAGGGGAAGAGCATCTGGCATGTTGATAGTGGTTGCTCCAGGCACATGACAGGTAACATGGCCTGCCTCAAGAATTTCAAATGAATTGATGGAGGACATGTTGCTTTTGGGAATAATCCTGCAGGAGGTAAGATAAGTGGTAAAGGTGATGTATCAAAAGGTAAAATGACATTTTAGGATGTTTACTATGTTGAGCAATTGAGATACAACCTGTTAATTGTATCACAGGCCTGTGACAAGAAACATAGTATATTATTTACTGATTCTGAATGCATTATTCTTGCTCCTGGATTCAAAGTAGTTGATGAAAACATGATACTATTGAGAACTCCTAGAAAGGATAATGTGTATTGTTTAGATTTAGAAAGTGTTTCATCTGATTCATCCCTAAACTGTTTGGTATCAAAAGCTTCAATGGATGAATCATCACTTTGGCACAGAAGGATGTGTCACATGAATTTTAAAACAATGAATAAACTTGTTAAAAATAATCTTGTTAGGGGTTTACCATCAAAAGTTTATTCATGTGATGATCATTGTGTTGCTTGTCTCAAAGGCAAACAACACAAAACTTCTCATAAGTCCAAAGAGATAAACACTATCCAAAATCCTCTTCAGTTGTTGCATATGGATCTGTGTTGGCCCTACAAATGTCATGAGCATTGGCAAGAAGTCATACTGTTTAGTTATTTTTGATGATTACTCTAGATTTACTTGGGTATATTTTCTGAGAACTAAAGATGAGACAAGTGGACTGATCAAATCTTTTATTCTTAGAATTGAAAACCAATCAAATCAAAAAGTGAAAGTCATCAGATCAGATAATGGGACTGAATTTAAAAACCTTGATCTAAACACCTTTTGTGAGGAAAAAGGAATTGAGAGACAATACAGTGCTCCTAGGACTCCACAACAGAATGGTGTTGCTGAGAGAAGGAATAGGACACTGATTGAGGCTGCTAGATCTCTGTTAGCTGATTCAAAATTACCCACTACTTTTTGGGCAGAAGCAGTTAATACTGCTTGTTATGTCCAAAACAGAGTTTTAGTAATAAAGCCTAAAAAACAAGACACCTTATGAGCTTTTTCAGAAAAAGAAACCATTTATTGGATTTTTCAAACCATTTGGGTGTCCTTGTACAATTCTCAATACCAAATCTCACTTAGGTAAGTTTGATAGCAAAGCAGATGATGGTTTTCTTGTTGGTTACTCATCTCAGAGTGTTTAATACCTCTTCTAGAATAATTGAAGAAAGTGACAATGTCAAATGCAATGAGAACACACCAAATCCTATTGGTTCAGGTCCTGATTGGCTATTTGACATTGATTCACTCACTAATTCTTTGGGTATCAGTAGTGATCTAAATGCAGGATAAAGGGATGCACCACCATCATATCACAGAATTCAGTCTGTGATATTTCCACTCCCTACCATTGATCCTGTTGACTTCTGTGAACAAGAAAAGGAAGTTGAACCCATTCAGAATGAAGAAGAGAGAAGAATAGAGGAAAATCAGCCTTCAAGTCCAAATTCCAGAGAGTCTGAAGTGACTGAAGAAGCTGAAGAAAATCCAGACTTAAATGAGTCAAATCTGGATATGAACTTACAAGAGGAATCCGGTCATCCATCAAGAACTCAGAAAAATCATCCTCCTGAGTTGGTAATTGGAGACATTGCTTCTCCCATGATGACTAGGAATCAAAGCAGACTTCAAGAGCTACAAGATCAGCAAAATACAGTTAATACTGTACTCACTTGCTTTCTATCCCAAATTGAGCCCAAAAAGGCTTTTGATGCTATGAAAGATCCAAGTTGGATAGAAGCAATGCAAGAGGAGCTGCTACAGTTCAAGCTACAGAATGTTTGGAACTTGGTGGACCTTCCAAAAGGTCATAGGGCAATTGGCACCAAGTGGATTTTCAGAAATAAGAAGGATGAGAGAGGAATTGTGATCAAGAACAAAGCCAGGCTGGTTGCTCAAGGGTATACTCAGGAAGAGGGTATAGACTATGAGGAAGTCTTTGCTCCAGTTGCAAGGATTGAGGCAATTAGGTTGTTTCTAGCCTATGCCTCATATATGAAGTTCAAGATCTACCAGATGGATGTAAAAAGTGCTTTTCTATATGGGACTATAGATGAAGAAGTGTATGTCTGTCAACCCCCTGGATTTGAGAATCCATTGTATCCTGACAGAGTGTACAAGTTAAAGAAGGCACTTTATGGTCTACATCAAGCCCCAATAGCATGGTATGACACCCTGTCTACCTATCTCTTGAAAAATGGATTTGAAAGAGGAATCATTGATAAGACCTTATTCATTAAAAGGAAAAAGAAGGACACCCTACTTGTTCATATCTATGTGGATGACATTATCTTTGGATCCACAAATGATCACATGTGTAAAGACTTTGAGGAGTTAATGCACAAGAGCTTCAAGATGAGTTCCATGGGTGAACTTACTTTCTTCCTTGGGCTTCGGGTGAAACAGAAGAAGGATGGAATTTTCATATGCCAATCCAAATATGTGAAAGACATCCTGGATAAGTTTGGATTATCCGACTCAAAGCCAGCAAGCACACCAATGGAGACACACAAACAGATCAATGCTGATCTTGAGGGGGAGGATGTGGATGTCCATCATTACAGATCAATGATTGGATCACTCATGTATCTCACAGCCTCTAGACCAGATATTATGTTTCCAGTATGTGTATGTGCCAGATTTCAAGTTACACCAAAGCAATCACACCTTAATGCAGTCAAGAGGATATTTAGATACCTAAGAGGGCAACCTAGATTAGGTCTCTGGTATCCTTATGAATCATCCTTTGATCTACTTGCATACTCAGATAGTGACTTGGGTGGAGCTAACATGGATAGGAAGTCTACTTCAGGTGGATGTCAGTTTTTTGGTGCAAGACTAGTATCTTGGCAGTGTAAGAAACAAACCACAGTGTCCTTATCTACAACAGAAGCTGAGTATATAGCTGCTGTAAGCTGCTGCTCTCAGGTTCTATGGATACAGAATCAGATGTTGGACTATGGGGTAACAATTCTTCACACTCCAATCTTCATTGACAACAACAGTGCTATTAGCATTGTTAACAATCCAGTCAAACACTCATAAACAAAGCACATAGAGATCAGGTATCACTTTATTCGAGATTGTAATGAAAAGAAATTAATTCAAGTTGCTAAAGTTCATTCCAATGACCAGTTTGCTGATCTATTCACAAAAGCTTTTGATGTGGGTAGATTCACTTTCTTGGTAACAAGTGTGGGCATGATCAACCTTGAATAAAGTCATGATTTTCAGTTTTTATACCTATATTTCCTTCTATATTTGGTACTACTAACTCTTCTTCTCAGGATCTTCTGTATGACTCAGATTGACAAGTGCATAGTTACTACTGCCAGTGCATAGTTACTACTGCCAGTGCATAGTTACTACTGCCAGTGCATAGTTACTACTGCCAGTACATAGTTAATACTGCTTCGTACTTAATACTGCATGTGTCGTTAATACTGCTTTAAAAGAAAAATTAGGGCTACTACTGCTATAAATACCTCTTTCAGCCCACCAAAGTTCATAACGTCTCTTTGAATTCTATTCATCTCTCTCTCTTTCTAACTATTCTCTCCCAAGAATCTCTGTTTTCTGTCAAGAATCCTCAGGTACAATGGAGTTTATCGACGAACACAACGAGATTGCCATGCTCCAAAAGCCAAAACAGTCCGCAGGTTTTCACGACATTGTGGATTTCCTCAAGTCCACGCATATATCCTATGCCCTAACGGTGACCCCGACAATCTACACCGAGTATCAGAAGCAGTTCTGGGAAAATGCCACCGTGGTGTCTGAAGATGGGCAGAAAATCATCAAAACAAGGGTGTGTGACAAACCCTTGAATGTTACAGAGGAGCTTATTCGCATCACTCTTCGATTGGATGATGCCTCAGGTATGACGTCTATTCCTAATGACGATCTATACTCAACTTTAACGAGAATGGGGTATGAAGGTCCCATTGGAATCTTTGAGTTTTTCAAGTCTAAATTTTCTACACAATGGCGATTCTTTGTTCATACCTTAATGCATTGCATTTCAAAGAAAGCTACTGGATGGAGTGAGTTTAGCAGTACCATTGCTTATGCTCTGGTCTGCTTGGCCACTGCCAGGAAGTTTAATTTTTCACAAATGATTTTCAATGATCTTGTGTCAAACCTGGAATCCAAAAAGAGTTTTTATATGTACCCAAGGTTTGTCCAAGCAGTGATTACTCAGGAATTGACGGATTTGCCTCAATTTACTGAGGTATATGTACCTAAACCCCCTAAAGGAAAGGTCTTCTCAAATATGAGAAGAACTTCCAGGGACTCGGAAGGAGTTGACACTCCATTGTTCTCTACAATGATGGGTGTGTCCCACACACAAGAAGGTATGGCATCAGGGTCAAGGCCCTCATTAGACCAACCCACTGATAGCCAAACCCCACCTTCAATCACCAAAGAAATTCCTCAGTCCATTCTTCAAAGACCCACTCCTCACATAACCAAAAAGTTTACAATAAGAATGGTACACAAGGCTCCTTCCATTGATGTACCTCCTACAAGCCCAAAGCCTTTAAGCCCTCTATTGGAGAATTCTCCAATAGAGAATATCGAAAGGGAAACCACAGGGGTGTCTCCCAACCCCAAGAAGGTGCTCACTAATGAGAAGGTTGAGCATGTGAGTAGCAAGGCTGCCACTACTTCTGCTAGCACAGAGAAGGACAGTGGTAACATAACTAAGACCTTCCTCACGGCAACTCAGAATGAGAAATCATTCAGAGGTCCCAGGTGCCAAGAAACCACGGGGGTAGGCAGTGCTTTTGCTAGGCAAAAGACACCTACTAAAATTTCCAGTGATCCTTTAAAGGAAGTAAAAACTCCTAAACAAGGTGAGGATAGATATACATATGAGGAATTGATGGAAACCATTGCCAATATCAACACAGATGTTGTAAGTCAGCAAAAGGAGATAGATGGACTCAAGAAAGTGGTCCTATATCAACAAACACAGCTTGAGAAGCATAAGAAGATGATTACAAAGTTGATGCACAGGAAGAAGAAAGCTCAGTATGTTCTTAAAAGAAGAAACCCCAACAATGATGCTCCCAAAAAGGGGGAGTCGGAAGCTGAATTCAACTTGGAGAGTGCACAGGAAAAGGGGGAGAATGAGTGTGTTGAAGAAATTGCAAAAGAAGCAGAAACTGATCATGCAGCAGAAAAGGTTAATGCTGCTGAAATTCAGAAAGAAGCGAGAACTGGAACAACAGCAGAAACGGTTAATGCTGCTGAAATTCAGAAAGAAGCAGAAACTGAACCAACAGCAGAAACGGTTAATGCTGCTGAAATTCAGAAAGAAGCAGAAACTGAACCAACAGCATAAACGGTTAATGCTGACGAAAGTCAAAAAGCAGAAGCGGCAGAAACCATTCTAGAGGCAGCAGAAACAAAAGAAGCAGCAGAAACCATGCAAGAAGCAGTATCTACAAAGGAAGAAGCAGCAGAAACAAAGGAAGCAACAGAAACTAAAATGCCTACTTTGGAAGAAGTTGAAGTTGCAGAGGCTTTGATTAAAGCCAAACATGACACTCCTAAAAAGCAAGAAGAAACCCTGGGTGAAAAGCTGGAGTCACTGAAAAGAACAAGAACCAAGTCTATAGCTACCAAGAGGAAAGTTGTCAAGAACCTAGGGTAGAACCAGTGGTAGAAGAAGAAAAAGAAGAGGATGTTCCAGAAAAGAAAGATGAGACAAAGGTTGCTGAAGAAGAAGTAGCAACTCCATCAGGTCAACCAAGTAATGCTCAATGTGATATGTATATCAATATGGTTGATACTGATCCAATCAAAGTTGACCCATTATCTTCCATGCCTCCTGAGATCATCTTCTGGGATACCTTGGTAGATCAGAGAAAGGAGTACATTAGAGTCAAAAGAGCAGATGGGAAGTTTGAGGTCTGTTCTACATGGGGAAGACTTATCAGAATGTGCTCTAGATCTGACGTAGAGGAGATGTACAAGGTTGGAATGAAGCTGTATGGAAATATGCTGAATGAGAAAGGGATGTCTATCACCAAAATGGTTCTTGAATACTTGTGCCTAATGTTCAAACCAGAAGCAGTTCAGTATATGATAGAAAGAAATTTTCAAGCCATTACCAACTGGATGCTCATTGAAAAATGTGGAGTGTATGTCATCACACTTGACTATACATATCATGAGTATTATTTGGTGGATGTTGCATACAAGCATAGCAAGAAAAGGTTGAATGGAATGCTACATGCTAAGTTGGCTTGCAACAAGGATTCTGAAATGGGAAGATACTTGGTGAGAAGGATTATCAATCAACGCCTGGGTTTGAATCCTGATTTATGTGTTCATGATTAGGTTTTGGAAGCATCATCTGAAGAACTTGACTTCTCAACCTAAAAAGTCAAGTTAGGGGGAGATTGTTGGGAACTGAAGATTTGCCAAGTATGGTTAGTACTGCCAGAACAACAATACTACTGCCAGAGCAAAGTTAGTACTGCAAGTAAAAGTTAATGCTGCTGGAACAATGTTAGTACTGCTTGTGCATAACGATGTTAATACTTCTTGTGATCATAATTATGGAATGCGAGAATGTTGGAGATAAAGATGGAATGATTGAAGATAAGCAAGAAAGAATATTCTAAAGATCAATTTTGTTTTGATAGTTATCTTGTAATTATTTAGTATAAATAGATGTTGATAGATAGCTATTCTAAGAGAATTATTAGAATTCGTTTTTGTTTTAGAGAGAATTAACCTCAAGGTTTAGAACCCTATTTCTAGAGAAGTAGAAGTCGTCTTGTTGAGCCTGTTCAACAAGATTGAGGTTTGGTTGTAAACTTGTGAGTTGAAGTATTGAATACAAACAGATTGTGTTTTCTGATTAGTTGTTCATTGAGTGTGTTTGAATTAAAGTTCTATTCCGCAAGATTCTTTAATTCTGATTTCTAAGTATAATTATTCTTGTTTGGAATCGATCCTGACAATTATTAAAGTGGTCATCAAAGTCTTGGCTAATCGAATCAAACCTCTTCTCCCGTCTATCATTTCGGCAAGACAAACGGCCTTCGTTAAGGACCGTTTGATCACGGACAACATCATTATCGCCTTTGAAATGCTCCATTCTATGCATAGAAATAAAAGGAAGAAATTGGGAGATGTGGCTCTTAAAATTGATACTAGCAAAGCTTACGACCGATTGGGACTTTTTGCGACAAATGCTAGTTGTTGTGGGCTTTCCTCCTCATTGGGTCAACATGATTATGATGAATGTTGAAACCTTCAAATATTTTGTGAACTTCAACAACTAGATGGTGGGTCCTATTCTTCCGAAAATATGCATCCGTCAAGGAGACCCGCTCTCCCCCTACCTCTTCATTATTTGTATCTAATGTCCTTCGGTGTTTCTAAACCATGAAGACTTGGTCGGCCGCATTCATGGTTGTAAAGCGGCTAAAGGAGCCCCAACTATATCTCACCTCTTTTTCGCGGATGATACTTATTTTTGCAGGGCTTCGGTTGATGATGTAATACCCCGGGTAAGTTCGTTAGTTAAAACCCCTTTTGT
The DNA here is from genome assembly GCA_033807775.1 of Saussurea involucrata. Lineage (NCBI taxonomy): Eukaryota > Viridiplantae > Streptophyta > Magnoliopsida > Asterales > Asteraceae > Saussurea > Saussurea involucrata. Next base: position 52,187,287 of record CM066312.1, on the reverse strand, counting down.
TAAGAATTGTTAACTCTATAATAAGTATGTTAAGGGTAAAAGTTGGTTAAATTGTAAGTTAAGGGAGTTTTGGTCATTAGTGAAGAGGTGGAGGGCTGAAAGGGTAAAATTAGTGGGATATTATCTAAAAGAAATCAGATATTTTCATTTAAACCAGAAAATTCGGTGTGTGAAGTGTGTGTGTTTTGGAGAACAAAAGAAGAAAAAGGAAGAAAGGGTTAGGGCTTCAAATTGGAGTACTTGGAAGTAAAATTAAGGTATGTTTCTGTTATGTTTTATGTTCATAATGGTTAGTAGATTGTTTCTATCGGTTTGGAATCAACAAAATCGAACTGGTATAAACCTTAGTCGAATTCTGGGTGAAAATAGGGATGAACAGCAGCAGTTTCCGGACACAAATTGAATGTGTCCGGGTAGTTTTGTTAGTAATGTATGGACGGTGTTTTATCCGGGTAAGTTCTGTTAGCTTCAATCTTTCTAATCAAAGAAGTATTTAGAAGTAGTGAAAAATAGGCTAAGTGAATAAAAGCCTCTTACAGAGGCTCTGCCGGACTTACCGAGAGATCAAGATCAAGAATCTACAGAAGCTAAAGAGGCGCGCTACAGAAGCTCTGTCATACGCGCAAAGGAGATCAATAACTCGGAATCCGGGAAAGACTGCTCCACAGAGGACCAGACCACAGAACCTCTGTAACTCATTACAGAGCCTCTGTGGTCCTCACAATAAGACTTGAAGATATTTACAATATCTTGCTACTGTTACAGGACCTGTTCATCAACTTGCATGGTAGCATGCCCTGTCCAACGTCTACGTGTCAAACTCTGATTAGATTCAATAGGGCTTAGTACATAATAGACGTCTGCTGCATTAAATGCAATACATCACGTCTGACTGTTCATGCCACACTTGCAACTGTTCACGACATCCGTTCAACTATTCATTAGTACCGTCTGAATAGTAGCATATGCTTTATGGTCCCCTTTAGAGTAGTATATAAGGAAGACTCATGTTGAGTTCTTCCTTATCACTTAAAAAATTCGAACATCACAAGAACACAAAAGCTTATTCACCTTAAAAGTCATATCTGTTTTGATGCTTTTCTTACTCACAGTTCTTAAACCTGTTCTTATTTTATATATTCAGTAAACTTTAAGATATAATATTTTGTTCACTGTTTATTTATATTTTGGTCTAAATCTATCAAACTTATCTGTTAGTTCTTCAAATACGCTTCCGCATCAAACATTAACTTGAACTAATAGATCTGATAATCTTGTTTAAAGCAAAACGGGAACCAACAATTGGTATCAGAGCAAAGCTTGATTTTCAATATCAAGTGATCCTCGTTTTACAACTTTTATCTGATAGATTATTTTCTCTCTTCATCACCATATTTCTGGATATTAGTTATACCCAGAAAAACTTTCAGATCTTCATACTCATAAATCCTCCATCAGATTATCCTTTTCTCAAAATGACAAATACCAATAACTTTTTTACTGCTGGCTCATTAACTAAACTTCCTACTCTTCTTAGAGATGAGTATCCTCAATGGAAAATAAGAATGGTTCATTTTTTTGAGGGTACTGAAAAAAATCTCAAACAATATCTTTATAATCTTCCTCCGGTTCCTATGATAACTATGCCACGTGTACCAGCTACTGATGAATCTCTTGAAATCCCTGAACATAAAAAACCTAAGCCAAGAGTAGACTGGTCAGATGAAGATAAGGCAGAAGATGAAGTTGCACAGAAAACGAAAAGAATATTAATCATGGCTATCCCCAACGAAATATTTCAATCTTTAGATGCATGCGAAACAGCGCACGATCTTTGGAAAGAATTAGAAAGACAACTGGAAGGGGTGCTAAAATACAGAAGAACCGAAGTGCACAATACATAAACGAGTATCATGCCTTCAGAGCCTCTGCAACAGAATCTCCGCAAACAACATACGATCGGTTCAACTCTCTCATAAATAAATGCAGAAAGTCTGGTATTCACAGAACCACGGAAGAAAATAACGTCATATTTCTAAAGAGCCTAAACGATGAGTGGCTTCAGTTGTCTATTTCTTTACAAACAAATCAAGATCTAGACTCCTGGACACTCTCTGATCTCTATGGAACACTAGCCGCACAAGAGCCTCAAATAGCTCAAGCTAAAACACTAACCATTGTACCATACGCATTGGTTAGTAAATCAACAAAGGCTACGGACATACCAAGAAATGAGAGATCTACAGAGGAGAAAAAGAAGGAGAAAAATAAGATGGTAATGATTGATAGCAAAGAAGACGAGCTGATAGAGGAAGATATAACTCTTGCATCATTAGCTAAATCAATGGCTCTATTGACAAGAGACTTTAGAAATAACCAAAGGAATTCTGGTAGAAGAGATGATGGAAGAAGAGAAGAATCAAGTGATCGACAGAGATCAGATGACAAGGTAGGCCACACACAAGAATGCTACAAATGTGGTAAACCCGGTCATTACGCAAACGAATGCCGAACAGAGAAAGGTGGAGACCAACAGAAGTCCGAAGTTCAAACTGGAAACACCTCCCAAGGTTGTTTCAACTGCGGCAAGCCAGGTCATTTCGCAAAAGAATGCAGAAGTAGACAAAATCGCCCACAGAAGGACTCAGCTTTTTACAAAAAGAAGGATGAGTATTATGCGCAAAAATCCCTAATGGCGAACAGAGGGCATTCTGAGGCAAACAAGGAGGACTTCGAGTCAGACTCTACCTCTGACGATGAATTCCCCACCAATGCCCTGTTCTGTGGCATGGCAGAAGTTGACTCCGGCACTGACACTGAGGTATCCATTTCAAATTCTACCTCAAGTATTAATGTTGTAGATGATGATTTATTTAAACTTAACATTGAACTGAAAGGAGTAAATAAAAGCATTCAGAAAAGGCTAACCTTTAATGAGAGAGAAGTAAGGCTTCTCACTCAAGAAAAAGCCAAAATCTTTGAAGAAAAAGAAAAAATCGAAAAATATTGGAGCAAAAATGTAGATCCTTTAAAAAGGCAAATTTCTGATCTAACCCATGCTTTAAAAATCAAAACAAAAGAACTTTCAGTTTCAAGAAGTGAAACAACAGACATAAGAGCTCTCAAAAAATACTTTCAAAAAGAAAGAGAGGTACTTTGGCAAGATCTTTTAAGAAGAGAAGTTTTACTTAAAAACTATAAAGATGCACAGAAGGTGTATGAAAAGGTAAACTCTCAAATAGCAAGACGAGGTATAGGGTACATTGATATTACCTTAGGAGTTGAAAATAAACAACTAAAACCTCTGTCTTCTCTATTTGTTTTGGGAAAAACTAACAAACCAAACTCTCCAAAATTACTTTCTGTAAGTAAAAGGGTTAAAATCTCTGCAGAACCTCACTTGAGGAAACATACAAAGATGATCACTGTATGGTTTGAAAACACAGATTCATCATCTGCAACCTCTGTCAATAGAGGAATCAAACCAAAGAAATATCTGAAAACACAAGATCAGATTGGTATCTTTAAGTTTGGTAAACCAGAGACTCAAACACAGGTCGCTTTTGTCTGCATGATAAACGATGAAAAGAAATTATCAGCAGAAGCTCCTGAGTTTAAACCCATCTTATCAGAAGAAAATTTTGAAAAATCATTTGAAAAAGAAATTTTGGAAGTTTTGAAATCAAATGTTTTAGAAAATCTCAGTACATCTTCTATAGATCAAATCCTCGCTGAAAAGATCTCATCAGATACCTCTGCCATCTATGAAAGTCATTCTACAGAGGAAGAAAGCTCGTACGATACTTGCTCAGAAAATACAGCCTCTGTCGAAAGAGATGACTCAACCTCTGTATATGAGGACGATTCAACCTCTGACGACTCAGAGACTGATTCTCAATCAGGGATAGTTCACTATGACACAGAGGATGTTAAAATCTCCTCTGAAGTTCTTAACAGAACTATTTCTCCAAAAGAGAAAATCACAGAGATACCTATCTGCCCAGATTTTCTGAACATGTATTTAAAAGTCAAAACCTCTGTTGAACTTGATATATTAAAGAAGACTTCTTTAGATCCTAAAAGTTCAAAATTTTCAAAACCTTTAAGGAAAATTAAAGAGAATCCCACTTGGCAACAAGAGGGAAAATGGCCTGAAGCTATCAAATAATTTTTCTCTGTGACAGTGAAGAAAGATGTTCACCACAGAAGAGACTCACAGAAGGCAGGAACTAAACAAGACTTTTGCAAACAACATTCTAGTATTCATAGATCTTCTTGTAATAGGAAATCTAATGTAAAGAAAGAGTGTAATGCCTCTGTGGCTCAGTTCAATGAATTCAATGAAAAGTTCAAACGAATCACGTCTCATATTCAATACTGTCATTGTTTTGATCTTATGTTCAAATTGAATAAACACCTCTCAAGTCCAGATTGCTTACTCTCCACTAAAATTCAAACTCCAAAGTCAAAACCTAGAGAGAAACAATCTGATCTTTCTACAAAGGATAAAATGTATTTCAAGAATGCTAAGGCAAACTTGAAAAGATTCACCAAAGCACTAGACGAGAAAAGATTCAACTCCTCTGTAAGTATAGCTTTATACTCTGTAAATATGTACAAATTTCCTTTATTTTTGCTTTAAATTAATTTATTTCTGTATGTAAGTTCTCAATCTTAAATAGTTCTTAAAATCACAGAGCTTCTGTAAGTCAACTCAGAACCTCTGACAACCCCTACAGAACCTCTGGAAAACATGACCTATGTTCTATGCAAAACTTATCATTCTTTGATCCAAGCATAGGTCAAGGGGGAGCAAAAGGAAATTACTTGATCTACAGAGGTGATTAGATCAAGGGGGGGCAAAAGGGGACCCTGAAATGATCGAAAGAGATAAAACTTTCAAGTGAAAACCAAAGAAGAATGTCGATGACTCCATATCGACAGAAGTCAGAAATCACTGCCGAGAAAAGAAGAACCAAAAGGTATGTCTCTCGCACAAAAGGTATTATAAAACAGTTTTCTAGGGCAATAATTGTCAAATATGTCCTAAATACACTGTGAATAACATTTCAAAAATCAAAAGCTCAAAAAGTTACACAAAATTCGAATTAGGAGAAATTTAAGGTCATAGAGCTTCTGCGGAGCTCAACAGAGGTTCTGCAAGAAATATGCTCTGTAATCGCAAATTAACCCTCTGTCGATCTTTTGGAATGTTATCTCGGAAACCGAAAACATAAACCATGACCTTCTCGAACAAACCGTTCTTTCATAATAGTTTTCTCGGACACAAACTTTCAAATATGTCCGAAAAACATCTCTTAAACCAAATCAAAAATTGGATGATCAGAAAATTTAATAAAATTTTTGTTATGAGATTTTTTCCCTCATAGAGCTTCTGCTGGCCCTCACAGAACTTCTGCAAGTTCCAACAGAGCCACAAAACCTCTGCGAGCAAATTTCTTGACTAAAAATCCTTTTTGATCCTCTCCAATATCTTTACAAACGTTTTGGTTAAAGAAGAACCCCACAAAAGTCATGATAACAATGAGATATATGAAAAAGGGATAAACATCAAAGATTTTCAAGATCACAGAGCCTCTGTAAACTATAGAAGCTCTGTCAATCTGTTACTTGGGCATCTCTGTTGTAATAACGGTTACTTTTACTGAGAGTGAATTACATGAGGCTAAGAATAACCCCACGCGCCTAGCATTAATGGGGCGCGCACGACGTCCTGTCATCCTCTGACATGGCCTACGTGTCCTATTTTCATTGGGCGTACGAGAAACGTTTTCTGTGGAAAGTTGAACCCGCCGTTCTAACTTGAGTACGGATTCCAAATTTTAATCCATTGCCATATATTTTACTCTTTCGAATTCTACCGTTTTACCCTCATATAAAAACCAAGTTTACCCTCTCATAAACCTTTTACAAACTCTCATTTTTCTCCGGCGACACCCTGCAAAAACCTGCAAGTTTCTTATTCTCAGAACCAAATGGCTTCATCCTCTCAAGCTATCTCCCCTGCACAATCTCCTGCGACCTCACCAGAACATTCACCGGCTCATTCTGAACATTCAGAAAACCCCAACCCTGCCCAAAACATTGAACTAGAAGATTCCGGCGACTCAGCAGACTTTGCTCCGACAACACATCTGCAAAACTTCATAGCAAAGGATCACTTCGAAAAGGTACTACCAATCAAATCCAACAACTGCTATTTGGTCCCCTCACCCACTGCTTTCGGCGAAGCCCATGCCATTCTTCTGAACATAATGGAAAATCACATCCTCTTCCCTCTACTCTCAAGAACCCCAAACAAAATACCAGTCAGATATCTGAACCAGTTTTGGCAAAGCTGCCGATTTGATAAAGACGATTCTATTATCAAAGGGTACATTTCAAAACCCGACAAATCTGAACATCTTGAAATCAAGTTCAACAGAACAATGTTCTCACTTGAGTTCAACCTTACCACAAGGGGTATTCTTGGTTTGAAGAAATATGCAGAGCAACCAACAGACGACGATCTCTGTCGCTTTGTAGAAATGCTTGGGTACAACACACCACTACGAAAGAGAAATGACTTCCGCAGAGGAAAATTACCACCTCTGTGGAACACTTTGTTCTCTATTCTTAACAGATGTCTGACAGGGAAGATAGGCAGTATTGACCAGAGGTCACATCAGATATTAACCATCATGTATGGGGTTTACTATGATCTACCATTGGATTACGCGACCATAATGATGCAAGAGATCATCAACACCATCGACAGAAAGAACAACACCAGAAGGGTCAAAGAAAATGATCCTAAGTTTCTACCACCTCTGCAATTTCAACGAATACTGGGAGTCTTGTTCGAACCTCTGTTGCTGATACAGAAATGGCCAATGGAAGGGCCAATTCCCAAACAGTTCCCAATGAGCAAAATTATCCCCACTGATCATGTGGATGGCTACACACACTGCAGACCTCTGTCAAAGAAACTTCTGAAGTATTCCTCGAATAAAACCCTTAAGAAAGAGTATATACGCGATCATAGAACTCCTAAACCGAGTCCTATGACATCCCCGCGTTTAGGTGTCCCCCTAGGAACAATGATTGCAGAACCTCTTTCCACCCAAGAGGAAAAAGATAACAAATTAGCAAAACACATGGCTATTCAACTTAGCTTCATAGCCAAACGTGCAGAGCTCATGGGAAAGAAGTCCTCTTCAAAAACCTCTGCATCTACTCCAAAAGCAAAGAAGAGAAAAACTGCAGAAGGCACCTCTACAAGCGCTGCAAAAGATCAACCTTCACCTCCTCATGCCACATAAATGGGCTCCTCTATTCCTCCATGTTGGTCCCGAAAGGCTTAAACAAGTTTGTAGAAGGGGGGGGGGGTTGAATACAAACACACTATTTTACTTTTCTAAATTGTTTATTGATAAATCATTAACAATTTACAGCTTGTTGCGGAAACAAGATTAAGGATAAACCTAAATCTAAACAAGTTGGAACACTAAGGTTTTCTTGCACTAAGAAAGATAAGGAGATTACTAATAAAATCCTATCTTGAGAGATTTGAACTTGTCTAGAGTTAGCAAGTTACTTCAAATGAAGTGAGTTCATTTCTTTATATACTGCATGCATTTAATGCAATTTAGTATACACTTTACACGTGTCATCAGCGGATTGGTTGCATGTCATTGACCTTTGTTGACAACCTTAGTAGCCGCATGAATGAACAGTGTAGTATCAGAGTGGTTGTACGATTTCAGATTTTCGGAGGTTCTTTTCTGACATTTCGTACGGTGGCGTGCAAGGGAGGTTAAGACAAAAGTACTTTGTACGGAGGACTTCATGATCAGCTTTCGTTGATTCAGCGATTATCATTTACTATTCAGCAGATGATAAAGTTCAGCGATAGCTGAAGTCTTGTACTTGATACTTCACGTTGAGTGGACAAATCTGAGTCTTCGCTGATCCGCATCAGTTCATTAGGAGACTTGTCGCTGGTTCTTGAGCTTGATCTTCGACTTCAGCGTAGAACCTTTGTTGACGTGAATCTTGTCTTCAGGGATCATAAGTAAACAACTAACTTATCAGCGATCACCATAAGGACTGAACAGACTCAGCGATATGGTGAACAGTGTTCGCTGAATGTTTAATCTAAAAGTGTGAGAGTTCCTATCAGCAGTACTGTAAGATCTTAGTACTTATCAGCGATAGTGAAACTCTGATACATATTGTTTACTTACAATTTTCACTAAGTATTTAAGATAGGGTCATTATCAAATCACTGAGGGTTTGGATCAACAATCTCCCCCTATTTGATTATGACATAGCAACAGAGAAAATTGCTATTTAATGAAAACATAAGGATAAAAAGAACTCATAAAATATTTGTCCCTTTTACTGTTTTCTGGGATCTTTTCAGTACTGATGGAGTAAAGTACATTCGCTGAAATCTTTCTTTAAATTTTTGAATCAGGTTACAATATGAATAAGAAAGATTACAAGTACAAGCGAAATAAATTACAAGTACTGAAGGATGACTGATACAATAGAGAAGAAATGGTGATTGTTGTCAGCCTTCAAAGGGTTCTTCCTTAATGAGAAGTTCATCAAGGGTTGTCTTTTCAGTTGGAATCATCCAGTGAGGAACCTTTTCTCCTTTATTCTTTAGCTTCAGAGCAGCTTCAAAAATCAAGGGTTTTAGGTGTCGTGCCTGAATGTCTTTTCTGAAGTCGCACCAGTAGATGAGATCTTTGAGCTGTTCGATTGGAGTGATTGGAAGCTCAGCGATCCGTTGAAAGCATTTACGTCCGTCGTAGTCAAGAAAGAATATTCCATAAGGATTACTGATGACTTTACCAGGGACGAAAAGTTCACATGGTGGCAAAGAGATGTCAAGGGCAGATAGATCAGGATCAGGACCAAGTACTTCAGCGCGAGAGAAACCAATTCCAGTTTCATTTCGTATGACAGGACCTGAGTTTGAATCTTGACGTTTCTTCCTTGGAGAGCCCTTTTTTCTTTTCGGCTTTAAATCAGGAACAGGAGGAATATCCACACAAGAAGATATCAAATCGATCTGTCTGTTTATCAGCTTTTCGAAATGATCCTTGTACTTAGATTTTGATGGTTGGATAGCTAACCTCATCTCCAGCCATTCAGAGAGACCATACCTTTTTACAGTGTCAGCACGAAAGGGTTCAGATGAGTCATCTTCTCTGAACAGTTTGATGTCAACAATAGGTACTCCGATGGAGGTTCTTCCAGAGATGAATACCTTGTTGATCTTCGCTGGACGATATCTGAAGTGGATTTTCTCTTTACACCAGATCAGGGTGGTCTGAGAAACTTCAGCCTTCTTTTCCACGATCTTCTGGGCTTGTTCCCAAAGCTTTCGTTGGATTTGAATGGGAATACGCTTCAGCTTGGGGTCTTTGACAGATTATTGAGTGAGCTTGATGGCGTATTCTCTGTCTTTATCTTCAGCTTCCTTCCTTTCAGCGATGAGGCGTTCAGCTCTTAGATGATCCTGGTATTCAGCTTTTGAAATTCTGAATTTAGGAGGAACTGAAGGTAGTTGATCGCGCCTTAGGATGATTCGCTGATCCTCGAATCGCTTTATCATTTCTTCTCTCCTCTTTTGAGGAACTGAGGGTCTGTTTCTGTGCGAGAAAGGTTGTTCTTCTGATTCATCAGTCTCAGAGATTAAATCTAAGACTGGGATTATGTCTTCAGCGGTAGCTGGAATTATTGGTGAAGTCGCAATAGAAGATCTTTCAGCGATATCCTCAAACAGGGGAGAGGACTAGCTGAAACGCAGCGATCTTACAAATAAGAACTGGGTAGAAGAACTTGGGTAGAAAAGATAGAAAAAAATGTGGATGTGTAGGTGTTTGTGGAATGGATAACTGATTTTTCAGAGATGATCAGGGAAGGAAAAATAAGTTTAGTGTACCTGACAAATCGGCTTTGCAAGTAGGATCGCCAGATTATCATCTTCAGCGATGCCTTTGTCTTTGCTTTTCTCAGCGCCAGAGGCTGAGTGCTTTGTCTTTGTCTTCTCCCCTGAAGGTTCTTTTATTGAAATACCTTTAAGAGCTTTGGTTCGAGGAGCAAGTTTGACAACAAAGAAATCATCGTCATCTTCATCATCATCATCATCGTTCCTTGGAGAGGAGGATGGTTCAGCTTCAGGGATGTCGAAGTCTTCGTCTTCTTCTGCTTCAGATTCCTCAGCATCTTCTTCGAGTTTCTCCCCCTCAGATACAGAGGCGAGGTTCTCGGTTCCCTCAGGGTTTTCATCTCCCTGAGGTCCAGTAATCCGATCTTCATTACCCTCTCCCCTGATAGATTCATCATGGGAAAGGTCTTCAGCGCTCTTATTTTGATCTTCAGCGCTCTTCTCCTGTTCAGCGCTCTTCTCCCCCTCTTTCTCATGATGGGCGGGGGAGGAATGGGTAGATTCAGCATTGGTGTTGTCTCTGTCTTCTGGGCCAGAGACTTTCACACAATCTTCAAGCTTAGCTATTCTGTCTTCTAGGTCAGAAATAGCAGGCGTGATTTTCTTCAGCTCTTGGCGATCCTCTGCGGTGAATGAGTCCAAAACAGGTGCAGGGGCCGGAGCAGGAGCTGGATTATTTGCCTTGTTCACCAGCGTCTCGATCATTGTCTTGACAGAACTAAGATCGGTCTTCACTGAGCCCAAGTCGGTCTTGACTACTGACATATCACCTTCGAGTGTACCAACCGATTTCTTCAGCGTTGTAACCTCGCTGGAAATGGTGGAAACTTATGATTTGAGGTTGGTGTAGTCAGTGTAGATGTCGGAGAGCACTTTGGCAAAGTCGGCGAGAGTTTTATCAAGGTCTTTGATGTCATCAGAGGAGGCCTTCTTGTCCACCACAGTAGTCAGCTTCGTCAGATTCTCTCCAGCGTTTGTTACAGCTGTAGAGTTATTTGATAGACCGGTGGTGAGATCCGTAAGTTTCATCTCCATAGACTTCAGAGACTGGTTGATGTCTCCCAAATAAGGACCTGTAACATATAAGTACTTGTGAACAAAGGAAAGCTCAGAAGTTTCAGGTTTAGTTACAGTGTTTAAGGTGGGATCTGTACCTGCAGGAGCGTTGACGAACTCATCAAAGTTTCGAGTCCCTCCATAGTGTTCCATATCTCCCTCAAAAGTTCCGTGAGGGATGGAGATCTCTGCAGGTCCTTTCTTCGTCATTCGCTGAGAAGCTTCAACGGCTTCTTGAATGATGGCATCTCCAGTTTTGACTGGAGGAGTGTCCAAAGAAGTAGAGGGAGGAGCGAAGGATAAGAATTGGGGTTGGGTTTCAAGTTCAGCGTTGGATTCGCTGAGAAGTACTTCATCAGTCTTTTGAGAGACTGACGAAGGTTGGGTAGATTCCAAAGTTCTAACCTCAGCGTTTAAGGACGCTGAAGTAGGTTTAGAAGGGATGGCTTGAATTGGTGTGGCAGAGCGTACCACGGAACTTTCCTTCAGCTCTTCAGAATGAGCTGAGGAGTCTTCAGCATGCAATTGCTGGGGTTGCTTCTTGGTTTTCTTGATCCTTTTGGAATCAAGAGGGGTAAGAGATTGTTTCCTTTTCTTAGAAGGAATGGATTTTGTGGCCTGGGAATCAGCGAGGGGTATAGTCGCTGAAGGAGCCACAGAAAGCGGAGAATTAAGTAGAGTGAGAAGGGTAGAGAGACGTACCTCGTTGGCGACAGGCTTGAAGTCGAGAACTTTAGGGCCAATCTGAGAGAGTTTCAGATCACCCTCTTCAGGATAGCTGTCCTTCAGGCCATATTGAAAGATGGCGCTGATGAATCGCGGGTAAGGAACCCATGCTGGTCGGTCAGCGGCAGAATCAACACGTTGAATGAGGTCTTCATAGATGATGGAGGCCCAGTCAATGTTGAGACCATTCAGCAGTGCGTAACCCATGGCCTGCTGAGGTTGAGCGGCTTGATCAGAAGATCCGGATTTCGCTGTCATGCAGCTGATCAGGTGAGCGAAGATGAAGTTCATCTCGCTGGGCATCTTGGATTTCTTTATCAGCGTCAGCTTCTTCTCAGGTAGCTTGTCTCTTCCAGTCTCCCAGATGTAACCCATCGCATCAAGGAAAGCAATGATTTCTTCCCTGTCAGCGTGCTTCTTGTGGTCAGGAAATGGAATGAAAGGATTTTCTGAGGTAGCGTTAGGGAATTTCAGAGCTTTGCGGATTATTGCGGGGGTTATCTTGATGGTGCCATACTCAGTATCGCTGAGTATGCAGTCGGTGGTTTTAGATGGATCTTTGGCTGAGGGTAGGTTGGTGTGTCTGGCAGAGTACCAGAATTGGGATAATAGACGCTGACTGGCAGGAGGTGTGATTGTCAGTGCTGTGTAGATGGGGCAATTCTTCAAAAAAATTACAGCGTCGTCTAGATGGGATACCTGCTTCCGAGGAGGAAACTCGAGAAGTGCTGAAAGGTTGTTTGCCTTTGTCCAGTCTAGTTGATCCAGCTCAAACTTAACCTGAGGAGCTTTGGTGATTTCCAGTTCCTCAGAATCAGTGGAGATGGACTCAGCGGTAACATTCAGCTTTGAAGTTGCCATTTCACTGTATTATCAGTTCAACCAAAGATGTTAACAAATAAGAAATATCTTAATGTGGAAAGAAAATTTCCATTAAGATTTTTCGAATTTTGTCCATTTCATTCAGACAAAAAAGTCTTAATGAAGATTAGGGTTTTTCTTGTTTTTAAAAAAAACGAATATAACACCTATAAGCCTTGTATTCCAGTTTTAAAAAAAATGGATACGAAAGAAGAACAAGTTTAAGATTTTAGATTTAAAACTTGAAGAACAACCATGAAATGGTTGTGTTTATAAAACCATGAAAGAAAATGATTTTATTTTTTGAGTTCTTTTGTTTGATCTTGTGTAAAACAATGATAAGATCGAAAACAAGTTATTTGCATTTGATAATAGATAAGAACATATTAACCTTGAGTTTGATGAAGAAGATGATGAACAGTTCTTGAAGATTGAGAGCACAAAATGCAACAGTGTTCTTTTCTTGCGGAGAAAGATTGACTCGCATAAAAGACAAATATAAACTTTGAGAGTGTTTATATAGGAAGAGAGTAGAGAGAGAAAAACTTGAGCGGGAAAGTTTTTCATCATGACACGGACACGTGTTTGCATTTGATTGGATAGACAACGAAACGTGCAAACGTGTGTCAGAAAAAGAGCGTGCCTGGTGTTATCCGTTGCAATGACGTCACAACTGTCCTTTCACATTCTTTCGTTGTCTCTGAGGTTTTGAAAGAAAAACTCAGGGACTCTTTGGAAAATATGAAGCACTGAATAGAAATATCAGTGAGGGTTTTAAGAAATTTCAAAATATTATTCAGCGATGAAAGAATTTGAAATCTTGCATTTTCATGCGTTTTGTCAGAGAAAACATACCTTGATATCAGTTTAACCCAATTTATTCAGAGGGAAGATGATGAAATGGATTGTACAAGTTTATTTTATCCAGAGCCTATACAAGAATGTATAAACGTATCGCTGATTAAATGTGAACCGCTGAAGATTTATCCTTCAAAGTTCAGCATTCCAAGCTCGCTGATGAGAAAGTTGAATCTTGTCTCATCAAGAGGTTTGGTAAACAAATCAGCTAACTGATAATCAGTTGGGATAAAATGAAGTTCTATATCACCATTCATCACATGATCTCTGATAAAATGATATCTGATTTCTATGTGTTTTGTCTTTGAGTGTAGCACTGGATTGTTTGCTATAGCGATGGCACTTGTGCTGTCGCAATAGATTGGAATTTTGGAGAGCTGAAGATCATAGTCTAGTAGTTGATTTCTCATCCACAAGACTTGAGAACAGCAGCTTCCAGCGGCTACATACTCAGCTTCAGCTGTGGAAGTGGACACCGAGTTTTGCTTCTTACTTGTCCAACTTACCAGCTTTCCACCCAAGAGCTGACATCCTCCTGTGGTGTTTTTCCTATCCATTTTGCAACCTGCAAAATCACTGTCTGAATAGGCGGTTAGATCGAATCCTGAATCTTTGGGATACCAAAGACCTAGATTCGCTGTACCCTTAAGATATCGAAAGATTCGCTTTACAGCTTTCATATGAGATATCTTAGGTTCAGCTTGATATCGTGCGCACAGACATGTTGCAAACATAATATCGGGTCGGCTAGCTGTAAGATACAGTAGTGAGCCGATCATCCCACGGTACAGCGTGACATTGACAGGAACACCCTTTGTGTCCTTATCAAGTATCAGCGGTGGTGCCATAGGGGTTTTCATAGCTGAACTTTCAGTTAAGTCGAATTTTTTCAGCATATCTTTAACATACTTTCCCTGATTTATAAAAGTTCCTTTTTCAGTTTGCTTAATCTGAAGACCAAGGAAATATGTTAGTTCACCCATCATACTCATTTTATACTCATCTTTCATTCTATCAGCGAAACGAGTACAAAGCTCAGGGTTAGTAGAACCAAATATAATGTCATCAACATATATTTGAACTAAAATGATATGACCTTTTATTTTTCTAAAAAACAAAGTTTTGTCAATCTTACCTCTCTCAAATTTTTCAAGGTGGAGATAAGTAGAAAGAGTGTCATACCATGCACGAGGAGCTTGCTTCAAGCCATAAAGTGCCTTATCCAGCTTATAAACATAACCTGGACGCTTAGGATCTGAGAATCCTGGAGGTTGTTCCACATAAACTTCTTCATTCAGCTTTCCATTTAGAAACGCTGACTTAACATCCATTTGATGTACAGTGAAGTTTTTGTGTACAGCATATGCTAAGAAAAGACGAATAGATTCAAGTCTTGCTACAGGAGCAAAGGTTTCGTCATAATCTATACCTTCCTCTTGTCTGTATCCCTGAGCAACAAGACGAGCTTTGTTGCGAGTTACAGTACCATGTTCGTCCAACTTGTTTCGATAGACCCACTTAGTGCCTATCACTGTTTTGTCAGTTAGTCTCCGAACAAGTTTCCAAACTTTGTTTCTTTCGAATTCAGTCAGCTCTTCTTGCATAGCGCTGACCCAGTTTGGATCTCTGAGGGCATCATCTATTTTCTTTGGTTCAGTTAGAGAAATAAAGTTAACAAATAAACAAATATTACCTGCACTTCTACGAGTCTGAATACCAGCGTTGGGATCACCAAGAATTTGATCGATTGGGTGATTTACAGTCCATCGCTGAGTCGGAGCATGCGTCGCTGACTCAGTCTGAACTGGAGAAACTGAAGATGAGGCTTCAGCTACTTCTGGATAATCAGCTAAAGAGAGGAATGCTTGCATTTGTCACTTCATTCACTGATTGCTGAGAAATAGATGGAATTTCTGAGACATTTGGATCAACTGCGGGTATAGTATTTATAGGAACAACTGAGACCCAAGATGTTTCAGCTTCACTATTCTGCATATTGGGAATGATAGTAGGACCATCATTTTCAGTTGTATGAGTATGAGTAGTGGGAACATCTTCTGAATCACCAAGATGAGAAAACATCCATTGATTCAGTTCTTCTGTATCAGCGTTCGGTTTAGAGTTCGCTGAACGGGATTCGTCAAACGTGACGTGAATAGTTTCTTCTACAGTTTGTCTTCTTCGGTTGAAGACTCTGAAGGCTTTGGAAACTGAGGAGTATCCAAGAAAGATTCCATCATCAGCCTTAGGATCAAACTTTCCAAGGGCATCTCTGTTGTTCAGTATGAAACACTGACAACCAAAGATGTGAAGAAAGTTGATTGAAGGCTTTCTCCCATGAAAAAGTTCATAGGCTGTCTTTTTGAATCTTTTGACTATCAGCGACCTGTTTTGCGTAAAACAAGCCGTGTTGACAGCTTCTGCCCAAAACTGAGTAGGCGGGTGAGAATCGCTGAGCATTGAACGTGCAACTTCAATAATTGTTCTATTTCTTCTTTCAGCGACTCCGTTTTGTTGTGGTGTTCTCACTGACGAAAAGTTGTGAGAAATACCCTTGCTCTCAAGGAAGGAATCAAGAGAACTGTTTTTGAATTCAGTTCCATGATCACTCCTTATTGAGCGAACAGTCATATTGTTCAGAGTTTCCATCTTCCGAACAAAGGTGATGATTTCTTCAGGGGTGTCACTCTTAGAACGTAGAAACATTACCCATGTATAACGAGAGAATTCATCAACTATGACCAGCGTATATTTCTTTCCAGCGATGGATTGTTTGTTAACGGGGCCAAACAAATCCATATGGAGTAGTTGAAGAGGAGATGACACTGAGGAAACTTGCTTGGACTTAAAGCTTGCCTTGGTCTGCTTCCCTTTTTCACACGCTGAACATAAGGATTCTTTGGCGTATGAATGTTGAGGTAGACCAGTGACTAACTCTTTGGATGAAAGAGTATTCAGTGTCTTGAAGTTGAGATGTGAAAGCCTCTTGTGCCATAGCCAGTTGACATCAGAAGATGCCTTTGAGAAGAAACAGGAGTTCTCAGTGGTTGTTGAGTCCATGTTTATAACGTAAACCTTTTCCAAACGATAACCGCTGAGAGCTATCTTCTCCTTTTTGTCAGAGACAAAGCAGGATTCCTTGGTGAAAATCACTTTGTTATCCATGTCACAAAGCTGACTGATGCTCAGAAGATTATGCTTCAGCCCTTCAACATATGCGACTCTTCTGAAGGATGTTGTACCATTTGAAAGTACACCATACCCTCGGGTGTGTCCTTTTCCATTTCCACCGAAAGTCACAGAGGGACCCTTCTCTTCCTTGTATTCAGCGAGCAGGCTTTTCTTTCCAGTCATGTGTCTAGAGCATCCGCTATAGAGATACCAGATACCCTTCTTAACCTGCAATACAAAGGAAGATTAGTTTTGCTTGGGTACCCACTTCACCATGTATACGCGTTTGTCAGTGGAAGTGGTTGGAATGGGTTCAGCAGTCTTCGCAGCATTTGAAGATTCAGCTTTGTCTTTCTTCACTTTGGTCAATTTCTTGACCTCAGCGGTAGGAGTCACCTTGACCTGACTTGCAACTGGTTTGGTCTTCTTTGGTGCTATCTTCACCTTAGCTATCTTATCAGCTTTGGTGGCTGTGGGACACTTACTTGCAATATGATCGGTAAGTCCACAGTGATAACATTTCCTATAACTAAAATTAGTTCTAGGACCACTTGTGTGCTGAGCTTTTAATTTGGAATTAGAAGTGCCAGCACCAAGTACACTATTGGTTTTTGAAATAGGACGAACATTCAGTTCTTCAGATTTCTTACCAAGGATATCTACTCTGAGTCTAGGAGTAGGTCGCTGAACTGATCCAGAGGTGTGATTTCTAGAACCAGACGAGTGAATCACTAAGGCTTTGGAAGCATTCAGCTTAGGTACTAAAGTACCCTTCTGAGGATTTTGATAAATTACAATTCCTTTACCTTTATCTTTAGAGACAGAGGTAGGTTTTGAATAAACCATTTTCTCCTTACCTTTTGAGGAGGTAGGAGTTTCCTCAGGGATTGGTGTAATCGACGAGGAGTACTGAGATGAAGAAGTGTCAGCTACTGAGGATACGAACGTTCCAAATTTAAGCATTGAACGTTCAGTGGTTGGTATTGGAGTATCATATTTATAACCCAAACCACGTTTATCACTCAGAGGAATCTGAGCCTTAATTATCTCAGTGATCTTTGTTGAAGAATTACACCATCCTTCAACAGTAGCTTGTTCAGCTTTTAATGCAGCGATAGCTTCCGCTCGTTCAATTTTGACTAGCTGATTTAAATGGACTTGATCTTTAAAATCTTCTTCAAATTTAGAAAGCTTTTCTATTTGAAGGTGGCAATTTTTAAGCTTTTCAGCGAGATCAAGATATTGGTTTTCAACCACAGCTTTGCCGTTCATGGCTTCGTATAAACTTCTAGTCAGTAGTTCGATTTTACGGAGACTATCAGCTTCATCAATATTTACAATATTGGTAAAGAAGGAGGGTGATACCTGAATAGCAGAGGTTGAAGTGGAGGGGATGTTTGAACTTTCTTCCTCTTCTTCAATCTTGGCCATGAGACATTGATTTGCTTCATCATCTTCAGAATCAGATGATGAGGCTTCTTCATCAGAAGCAGCGCAATCATAGTCAGCCATTAGGCCTTTTCCCTTCTTCTTAAAGCTTTTCAGCTTTGCATACTTCTCCTTCAGCTTTAAGTATTTGTCGTCTTTATTCCTTGGAACAAAGGATTTCTTTGTAAAGGCTGAAGGTCTCATGATTTTCTTTGACCTGCACTCGTTAGCGAAATGACCTGTCTTTTCGCAGTTAAAACAAGTAGCAGTAGCCTTATCAACAAAAGTTGATGACTTAGGCTTGTCAGCTATAGAAAGAGTTTTGTTCTTTCTAAACATTTTCTTCTTGGCGAATCTCCTGAACTTTTTAGTTAGGAGAGCCAAGGATTCATCATCTGAAGAATTAGAATCTGATGATCTTTCAGAGTTACTTTCTAACTCAGTGATAGTGACCACGGGTCGCTGAGTAGAAGGTTCCTCTGAGATTAAAGCAACAGGGGTGCTTTTGGAATCTTTTACAAGATTCTTCTTAAGATGGCTAGATTGCTCATGATTCAGCAATGTGCCATATAAGGTAGCAAGTGTCATTGATCTTAGATCTTTTGACAGCTTTGAGACACATGGAATAATTGTCCCAGCTTTCAGGTAAACATTCTAAAAACTTTGTCAGAACTTCAAAGTTAGAATATTCCTTACCAACCGTTTTAAGATCTATAATTAAGCAATTAAAACGTTGATGTACTTCAGAGAGAGTTTCATTCTTACCAGAGATGAAACTTTCGTATTGTCTTACCAGGTTGATCTTTCTTGAATCCTGGACTTCAGACGTTCCTTCATACTGAACACATATTGTGTCCCACATGGCTTTTGAGGATTTCAGGTTCATGACGGAATGGTAGACTTCGTCAGGAAGGGCCATGGATAGTATGGATCTGCCTTTTGTATCTATAGCCACTTTCTTCTTGTCTTCATCGGTCCAATGATGGATTTCCTTTGGAATCAGCCTTTCTGGAATAGCAGCTCTAGTTGCAGTGGCTGGAACGGCAGGATCAATCGTTACAGGGATGTGTGGACCGTTTTCAAGATAGTAAGGTATAGTAGGGTCTACACCTTCTAAGAAGAGTGTCATCCTATTTTTCCATAAGTTGAAGTTGTCTCTGGAAAATCTAGGGGGTTTTGCAAGAGAACCATTGTCGATATAGTGAGTGTTTGTGTTTGAGTTGGCCATTTTCAGATAATAGCAAGGAAGAGAAATATCTTAGATTAGATCTTGTTTATGAGATTAAACAAATCTGCTCTGATACCACTTGTTGGTCCCGAAAGGCTTAAACAAGTTTGTAGAAGGGGGGGGGGGGGGGGGGGGGGTTGAATACAAACACACTATTTTACTTTTCTAAATTGTTTATTGATAAATCATTAACAATTTACAGCTTGTTGCGGAAACAAGATTAAGGATAAACCTAAATCTAAACAAGTTGGAACACTAAGGTTTTCTTGCACTAAGAAAGATAAGGAGATTACTAATAAAATCCTATCTTGAGAGATTTGAACTTGTCCAGAGTTAGCAAGTTACTTCAAATGAAGTGAGTTCATCTCTTTATATACTGCATGCATTTAATGCAATTTAGTATACACTTTACACGTGTCATCAGCGGATTGGTTGCATGTCATTGACCTTTGTTGACAACCTTAGTAGCCGCATGAATGAACAGTGTAGTATCAGAGTGGTTGTACGATTTCAGATTTTCGGAGGTTCTTTTCTGACATTTCGTACGGTGGCGTGCAAGGGAGGTTAAGACAAAAGTACTTTGTACGGAGGACTTCATGATCAGCTTTCGTTGATTCAGCGATTATCATTTACTATTCAGCAGATGATAAAGTTCAGCGATAGCTGAAGTCTTGTACTTGATACTTCACGTTGAGTGGACAAATCCGAGTCTTCGCTGATCCGCATCAGTTCATTAGGAGACTTGTCGCTGGTTCTTGAGCTTGATCTTCGACTTCAGCGTAGAACCTTTGTTGACGTGAATCTTGTCTTCAGGGATCATAAGTAAACAACTAACTTATCAGCGATCACCATAAGGACTGAACAGACTCAGCGATATGGTGAACAGTGTTCGCTGAATGTTTAATCTAAAAGTGCGAGAGTTCCTATCAGCAGTACTGTAAGATCTTAGTACTTATCAGCGATAGTGAAACTCTGATACATATTGTTTACTTACAATTTTCACTAAGTATTTAAGATAGGGTCATTATCAAATCACTGAGGGTTTGGATCAACACTCCATCTTCCCCAAAACAGAGGAAGAAAAGAAAATCGAAAATCACAGAGGAAGGGGCACCAAAACTCAAAAGGAGGAAAACCAAAAAGAAGCATGGTAAATCACTTGAAAAGTTGGTTACCATTGCAGAAGAAGAAGAAATCGCAGAAGAAAGAACTGCAGAAGAAGATGCAGAAGAAGGGATGGCAACAGAAGAATATCAATCACCCTATCAATCTCCAGATAGATTTGCTCACCAAGGAGACCTGAACGACTTCCTACAGAACCCTGACATTGCCAACACCCTAAATACAGCAGGGTGGACGGCACAACCTCTCGACCACCACTCCCCAGAAGAACAATATTTCTCCATTTCTGGCATTGACACACATCTGCAAGAAGATGACACAACACCCAAAGATCAACCAGCTAACACACCTATTATCCTACAGAACCCCTTCATTCAACAAGGATTGGACGTCCACAGAAATAGTCCAAGCACAGATACAGAAGAAGAAATAGAGGAAATAGACATGTCAGAAGAAGCTATCAAAGAACGGAATCAAAAGAACGCAACAGAGTGGAATAGAGAAAAGGTTAAGGAAATCATAGAGAAAATGGGAGAAAAAGAAAAGGGAAAAGAAAAAGATGCCGAAGTTGAAGAAGGCACAAATCCCTCACCCCCTCCCAGTGCAACCCACATATCTAACTCCGCAGGTCTAGCTGCAGAAGGAGTTATTGAAATAGAGCAGCACAGCTCGATCCTAACCCAACCCAACCAGCCAGAAGTCACTCTTTCGACTTCTGCGCCCACAGAAACCGGGGAATCCATTCCTAGGGAGTCTCCTCAGAGAGACTCACCTATAGTTCGTGATCCATCGCCCCAGATCACAACAGAACACCCTACAGAGGAATTCGTTTCCTCTGCCACACACACACAAGTAGGGCCAACACTTCTTTCAGAGAGAAGTAGTGAGCACAACGACGAAGAGACTCTAGACAAGTCTCCGAGTCAACAGAAGGATAATCTAGTACCCACCTCTGAAGTGGATCTAGACAATGTCATTCACAGAACTTCTGTAGAGTCTGAAGCACTAGATGCTTCTGCTCAAGGATCAGATGGAAATCCTTCCACCCCCAGGAACAGGGACTCACTCTGGAGACGAATGTGTTCCTCCAGAGGTTACACAAGGAACACAAGTATCAAGGGATGAGTTCCAAACCCTTGTCACCTCTGTGAACCAAACAATGAAAGAGTTGCAAAGCTCTTTCAAATCTTTTGCAGAGACAACATCGACGGCTATCCTAAAACTAAACACCAAAATGGACAATCTGTCCACAGAGGTGAAATCTGCCATCTCAGAGATGAAGTCTTCTGCCGAAACTACTGCCAAAGCAACAGCCACTTCTGCCGCTCAAGAATTCGGAACAACTGCAACTTCTGCGTTCAAGGACTCTGTCAAAAACTTCCTTGAACAAATGAATACGCAATTCAACAGAGCAGAGGGCATTACTCCTGCAGATCTACAGAATGCCCTAAAACAAGTACAAGCAGAGGCAATGCGCAACACGACAATGATGCAGCCAAAAGACTACATGACCAGAGCACAACTAATAGAGCTAGGACAGAACGTCATAAACCAGGTCACATAATTCATTGTCTCCTTCACAACAGCAAATGCCAACTTTGTCAAGGATTTCAGAAGAAGTGTTGGCAGAATGCGTTTTAAAACAAAGGCAGAGCTTGCGACTCTACTTGGCCTCTGTGATGATGTCTGTGAAAAGTTGATAGCAGCAAGAGCAGAATTACCGAAGAGAACCAAAGCTTCTTGCAGAGCAGAGGGTAGTTCTGATAAGAGTCAGGGTGATTCTGATGATGACCATCCTGGTCCATCAGATAATCCTAAGGGGGAGAATACAAGGGAGAAAGCTACGAGCAGAGGAATACAAACTCCACCAATCGCAGCAGAACCAATCAGTCAAGTTCCTCCAGAACAAACCCAAGATCAACAACAAACTCAACAGCCCACAGAGACAACACCCATCTCTGTGGAATCAAGTCCTGAAGAAACAAATATTTCAGAAGCTGATCAGCAACCCACAGAGGCAACAACCACCCCTGTGGTAATCATTTTTGAAGAAAGTCCAACAAAATCAACCGAAAAACCCCCAACCATACCAAGAAGAAAGTCAATTGCCACCAAACCACAAAGAGCAACGACCTCGAATGTCACAGAGAGAAGAAGAAAGGCACAGGTTCACACTAGCTTTCAAAATGGCAAGAAGATTCGACATACCTCAATCCACAGAAACCGAGCTTATAGAAGAAGTCACCAAAGAACCTCCTACAGAGGTTACAGAGCAAAGAAAGCCAACAGAACCAACGCCACAAAAGTCCTCTAAAAAACAAGTGTCAAAACCTACAGAGGCAACCCCTATCAAGCCAACAGAAGCACCAACCTCCAAACCTACAGAAGAAACAGGTTCTGCACCTCCAAAAGCCAAAGATAAGGGCAAAGCAATACTGACAGAAGAGTCCAAGAAAAAGAAATCATTGCCCAAGCCTACAGAGAAATTGATGAAGAACGCCTTTGATGCCTTCCAAACTCCAAAGCCTGAAGAAGAGGACTGGGCATATGGATTGAAGCCTCAGTCAGACATTCTTCTAACTGGCAGAACTGCAGAAGTTGTTCAAAAGATAGAGAGTCTCAGAAGACAAATACCACAACCTAGTCCAACACATGAAGAGATGGAAGAAGTGGTATACAAATACCTCTATAAACAATCCTTTCAGACCAATCATCCTACAGATCATGTGACAGATCCAAGGATCAGAGAAGAATTTGAGAACATCTTCACAAGGACAAAGACAAGAACCAAAGCAGATGTCTTCTCAATCCACAAGATCAAAAAGGTAATCTTCTGCAGGTTCTCCTTTACAAGAACCTATCCAAGGGTCAGGTACAATCTTTACAAAGTCAGAAGAGAGAACAATTCAGAAACCACCTTCGCTGATGCTGACCTAAGAAATATCAATCCTTATGATCTACCTGGCCTTCTGCAATAGACAAAAGACAACTACAACACAGAGCCAAACACCAGAGCCTATCAAGTGTTGAGAAAAGCGATGAGGGAAAAGCTTCTGCTCTACAGCATGATAGATTTCCAGCTGGGAAAGGATCTTGGTCTCAAACATCTGGATTTACGACCACCAGAGGATCGCTGCCCACCGGACGCCGTACCTAACTCAATCATCACAGAACCACGGTTTGGGTTAGTATTTCAAAACCCACAAGGCGAAGTTAAACTGTTTGTGTGCATGGACTGTCAGAAGTACGCAACTAGTACTCTGAACAAGTTCAGAACAAGCCTTGTAAAATACAGAGGTACAGAGAAAATGGATAGAGATGCTGCAGATACTTTCATCAGAGAGATTGATGCCACAACGATTTCAAAGATGCCAAAATCTGAAGAGTCGGAAGAGACAACAGAAGCTACAACGATTTCAAAGATGCCAAAATCTGATTATCAGACCTCCAATCTCTGCAATCCAAGTCAAAGTTTATCTTTCATTGTACTCAAATGTAAAATGCCTCTGGCATATTTCTAAATGAAAGAACTTTCGAGGTATTGTTTAACCTCTGTCTTATCTAACTTAGCCTAACTAAACTCAAGTTCAATTTTTTATTTTTCACTACTTAGGGGGAGATTGTTAGCTTCAATCTTCCTAATCAAAGAAGTATTTTGAAGTAGTGAAAAATAGGCTAAGTGAAGAAAGCCTCTTACAGAGGCTCTGCTGGACTTACCGAGAGATCAAGATCAAGAACCTACAGAAGCTAAAGAGGCGCGCTACAGAAGCTCTGTCATACGCGCAAATGAGATCAATAACTCGGAATCCGGGGAAGACTGCTCCACAGAGGACCAGACCGCAGAACCTCTGTAACTCATTACAGAGCCTCTGTGGTCCTCACAATAAGACTTGAAGATATTTACAATATCTTGCTACTGTTACAGGACATGTTCATCAACTTGCATGGTAGCATGCCCTGTCCAACGTCTACGTGTCAAACTCTTATTGGATTCAATAGGGCTTAGTACATAATAGACGTCTGCTGCATTAAATGCAATATAGCACGTCCGACTGT
The DNA here is from genome assembly GCA_033807775.1 of Saussurea involucrata. Lineage (NCBI taxonomy): Eukaryota > Viridiplantae > Streptophyta > Magnoliopsida > Asterales > Asteraceae > Saussurea > Saussurea involucrata. The sequence continues at coordinate 52,162,817 of CM066312.1, read as the reverse complement.
TCATGTCACACTTGCAACTGTTCACGACATCCGTTCAACTATTCATCAGTACCGTCTGAATAGTAGCATATGCTTTATGGTCCCCTTTAGAGTAGTATATAAGGAAGACTCATGTTGAGTTCTTCCTTATCACTTAAAAAATTCGAACATCACAAGAACACAAAAGCTTATTCACCTTAAAAGTCATATCTGTTTTGAAGCTTTTCTTACTCACAGTTCTTAAACCTGTTCTTATTTTATATATTCAGTAAACTTTAAGATATAATATTCTGTTCACTGTTTATTTATATTTTGGTCTAAATCTATCAAACTTATCTATTAGTTCTTCAAATACGCTTTCGCATCAAACATTAACTTGAACTAATAGATCTGATAATCTTGTTTAAAGCAAAACGGGAACCAACAAGTTCTCTTTTTTTATTTTCTGGATGAAGTATGATACCGGATAGCGTTCGGATTACTTAGGTTTCCGGATGGTGTCCGGATTACTTATACTGTCTGGAAACGACATGTTGTCCGGATTATTGGTGTCGTCCGGAAAACTCTGTTGTGCCCGGATACTTAGGCTGTTAGTCAATTCTGAGATTTCTAACACTGTTAGGGGTCTGATACCAATGTATATTATTGAACTATGATTAGTTGATGAATAAGGGACTGGAAATATTATAGACTCGACTTAAGTTCGGGTTTGGGGGAGATGTTTGAGGAATTAAGTTACTTTAAGTTCTTAAACTATAAAGTAAGCTTTATGTGTGTGCTTGTGGTAAAGAAGTATATGTATTTGATTTGTACAGATACTGTGAATTTGAAGTGAAGCTGAATTATTTGAGAAAAGGCTTGGGGAACGTTTTGATAAGTCAAACAGGTGAGTTTTACTTCAAAATGTTTTTAAACTGGAATACATATACGTGTAAATTGAAAAGGTGATAGATAATGTGATTAGATGTTCATAAATGACAATATGATATATTGAGATATATATTGTATTTATATGTGCATTACACTATACGAGTATACGTTAGCCGAAACTATAGTTGGCGGTGTAGTTGTAGTTGTTGTACAACGGTGTTGTTGTAGTTGTGGTACAGCGGTGTTAGCTGTATTTGTTGTACAGTGGATTAGTTGGCTCGCAACCAACTAACATGGCCAGAGGAAATGAGAATGAGAAAGAGGATGAGTTGAACACAGTGCACGAGTCTTGATTGGTATTTAATTACGTGTGATATATGTGTGTTTATATAAAGTATTTTATATAAATGAGTTTTATAATGATTGTGAAATGACAGGGATTTTCTCACTTAGACCTCTAGGTCTAACCCTCATTTTGTTTTAAAAATATGTATTCCAGGTCGTGGATCAAGTAAGGGCAAATAAGAAGGATAGTCGTTGCTTAGGTTTTGGGAAGACTTGTGTTATGAAGATCATAAAGTGTTTTTGTACTTATGGCTTTGTTGTTAGTCATAATGTAAATTATTTAGTCAAAAAGTTTGTACTGAATTACTTATTATGTTTAGGAAGACTATGGGACCGAATATGAAATATGATGTATCTTTTTGATGAAATTATGTTGTGAAATGTATGTTATTTGTATATATGGAAACAGGGATGTTACAGATGGTATCAGAGCCCTAGTTTAAGGGATTTAGGTATTAGTATCTGTACCTAGACTTAAACTGCGTGTGAAGTAGGATGTCCCTATTATTGTAGAACCTTGGGATGTTAAATATAAAACGTAGAAGGAACATCATGTAAGGTAATTTCATTATTACACCTGGCCAGTGTAATTGTGATCTTACAGGTACATGTTTGAACTGGAATACCTTGTTATATGGGGTATGTGCTTATGTGTATATTAACCTTGTCTGAATCAACAGAATGGCAAGTGGTACTAGACAAACAAATCGGGAAGGAGGAGGAAATCCGAATAGAACAAACCCAATAGCCGGAGGAAGGGGAAGGGGGGAGAAAGAGGTAGAGGTAGAAATGGAGACAGAGTCCAGGGGCGCGGCACGGAATTTGTTACAAGAGACGACTTAGCAGCGGAAATGGGAAGATTACAAGCCAATATCCAAGCTATGTTCAACCAAACTCATAATACTGAAACAGATAGACCAGATCCTTCACATGAAGAAGGGATGCCTATTACTCCTACTGTTGTACCAGTAATGAAAAAGTGTGATTATAAAATGTTTCTCAGTTGTAAGCCTCCTACTTACTCAGGAGACCGGGACCCAGTGAAAGCGATGAGATGGCTGAAGGAAATAGAAGCTATCTTCAAAACTAGTAAGTGTGCTGAAGAAGACAGAGTACTTTATGGAACCGCGAAGTTGAAGGGCGATGCTTTATACTGGTGGGAAGCTCATATTTCATCAAGAGGGCCTGACATATACTCTACCTTCTCTTGGGAGGAATTCGTTATAGCTTTCAGAAAACAATTTTGTCCTCATGCAGCGATTAAACAATTGGAAGGGGAATTCATGAACTTACAGCAAGGGAACTTATCAGTTCGGGACTACACCGCTAGTTTTCTAGAAAAATCTCTTTTCGCGAAATACTACGTGGCCACGGAGGCAATGAAGACGGAAAGGTTTATCTTCGGGTTAAATTCAGATGTCAGGAGGCTAGTAACTGCAAAAGGACCCATTACCTTCTCAGCCACAGTAGATGCCGCGGAAGATATGGAGCGGGATAATAGGAGGGATGCTGGTGATAAAGGTATGGGGAAGAGAAAGTGGGAAGGACCACAGTATGACCCGAATAAGTCCAGGTTTCAGATATACGATAACCGCTCGCCGTTTCGACCAACAGAAAAACCTTGTCCGAAGTGCAACCGTGTTCACCAAGGAAATTGTCAAGTTGACCCTCGGATTTGTTATAAGTGTGGGAAGACCGGGCATATTGCTAAAAATTGTCCAGTAATACGGCTTTGTTTCTTGTGTAATTCTCCGGATCACATTCAGTCGGATTGTCCGCGGGGAAGAATACAGCAGGGTGGTACATCAGGGAGACCAGCGGTTGTTAGACCAGTAGTGCCAAGACTAGAACCACCAAGAACAAGGGGTCGTACATTTCAGATGACAGCAAAAGAAGGGGAGGAAACTCCGGATGTGGTTACATGTACATTTTTCATAAACTCTACACGTGCTAAAGTGTTATTTGATTCTGGTGCAAACCGATCGTTTGTGTCTCCTTCTTTTGCTGCCTATATGCATTTAAAGCCTAAAGTGTTAGATCATGCGTTAATGGTAGATACGGCTAATGATAATCAAGTACCGGTTAATGAGGTATTTTATAGTTGTTTGATAAACATAGATGGGTGTGGAGTGCCTATTCAGTTATTTCCTATAGCCTTGATCGAGTTTGATGTAGTAGTGGGAATGGATTGGTTAGCTGAGAATCAGGCTAACATAGTTTGTGATAAGAAAATAATTAATGTTGTCTTACCTGAGAGAGGACCGGTAGTAATTTATAGTGATCGTAGCAATCATCAGTCTTGCCTTATATCTATGATAAAAGCCCGTAAGTGTGTTAATAAGGGTTGCTAGAGTTACTTAGCTTATCTGATAGATATTAAACCAGAAAAGAATAAGTTGGAAGATATTCCGATTGTTAGTGAATTTCCAGAAGTATTCCATGAAGACTTGAATAGTCTTCCGCCCGTTAGACAAGTAGAGTTTGGTATAGATCTGATTCCTGGAGCCGCTCCTATTGCTCGTGCACCGTATCGTTTAGCGCCACCAGAGATGAAAGAAATGATGACGCAACTACAAGACCTATCCGATAAAGGCTTCATCAGACCCAGTTCTTCGCCGTGAGGTGCACCAGTTTTGTTTGTGAAAAAGAAGGATGGTTCGATGAGAATGTGTATCGACTACCGGGAACTGAATAAGCGCACGATCAAGAACATGTATCCGCTACCCAGAATTGATGACCTCTTCGATCAGTTAGTTGGAGCTTGTTATTTCTCCAAGATTGATCTAAGGTCTGGTTACCATCAGCTAAAGGTGAAAGAAGAAGATGTTCTGAAAACTGCTTTTCGCACAAGGTATGGTCATTATGAATTCTTAGTGATGCCGTTTGGAATGACGAACGCTCCAGCTGCTTTTATGGATTTAATGAATCGGGTATGTAAGCCGTATCTCGATAAATTTGTAATTGTATTTATCGATGATATACTTATCTATTCTCGATCCAAGGAAGAGCACGCGCAACATCTTCGTCTGATTCTGGAGTTACTAAAGAAAGAAAATTTGTATGCTAAATTTTCGAAATGTGAATTCTGGCTACGAGAAGTTCAGTTTTTGGGGCATGTAGTTTCTGAGAAAGGCATTCAAGTTGATCCGATTAAAGTGGAAGCGATTGAAAAGTGGGAACCGCCGAGAACGCCAACCGAAGTACGAAGTTTTCTAGGTTTAGCCGGCTATTATCGAAAGTTTATAAAAGACTTCTCTCGTATCGCGACGCCTTTGACTAAGCTGACCCAAAAGAATTTAAAGTTCGAATGGAAAGCAGAACAGGATGAAGCATTCCGGATATTGAACGAGAAACTTTGTAGCGCGCCGATTTTGTCATTACCTGAAGGTTCCGAAGACTTTGTTGTTTACAGTGATGCTTCCAAACTGGGATTGGGTTGTGTACTTATGCAGCGTGGACAGGTTATTGCTTATGCTTCTCGTCAACTAAAAGATCATGAAAGACAGTATCCTACGCACGACATGGAGCTTGCAGCAGTTGTCTTCGCATTGAAGATTTGGAGACATTATCTTTATGGTTCCAAATGTCAAATTTATACCGATCATAAGAGTCTCCAACAACTCTTCGATCAGAAGGAGCTAAATATGAGGCAAAGAAGATGGCTAGAACTGGTGAATGATTACGGCTGTGAAATTCTTTATCATCCGGGAAAGGCAAACGTGGTAGCTGATGCACTGAGTCGTCAAGAAAGAAGCGGGACAATAAAAGCCATTGCACTGCGAACTGAACTCCTACCCAACATCTTTGACGAACTGCAGAAGTTTCAAATAGAAGTTTATCAGGAAGAACATTTGAAGTCAGAACGGTTAGTGGGGATATCAGAATTGCTTGTGATAGATGACCGTGGGTTATTGTGTATGGGAAACAGAATTTGGATGCCTCGTTTGGGTGGGTTACGTGATTGTGTACTACAAGGAGCTCATCAATCTCGTTTCTCTATTCATCCAGGTACGAATAAGATGTATAAAGATTTAAAACAATTCTATTGGTGGCTAGGAATAAAAAGAAGTATTGCTCAACATGTGGAAAGTTGTACTACGTGTAAGAAGGTAAAGATTGAACATCAAAAGCCGTTTGGTCAGTTACAACGATTGGAAATACCTATGTGGAAATGGGATCATATTACGACAGATTTCATCATGAAGCTACAAAGGACCCCGAAGGGATTTGATGCTATTTGGGTGATTGTCGATAGATTGACGAAGTCTGCTCACTTCTTACCAATAAAGGAAGCTGATTCGATGGAGCGATTAGCTAAGTTGTACATTGACGAAATAGTAACTCGACATGGAGTTCCAATCTCGATCATTTCTGATCGTGATAGTCATTTTACTTCAAGATTCTGGAGAAGTTTTCAGAAGGAAATGGGGACGCAGATAAAACTAAGTACAGCATATCATCCTCAAACTGACGGTCAGAGTGAACGAACGATTCAGACCTTAGAAGATATGCTCCGGGCTTGTATTGTTGACTTTGGGGGATCATGGGATAAGCATTTACCGTTGATTGAATTTGCCTACAACAACAGTTATCATTCCAGCATTCAAGCGGCACCGTTTGAAGTATTGTATGGTAGAAAATGTCGAACGCCTCTATGTTGGAATGAAGTGGGAGAGAAACAATTAGCGGGGCCAGATATAGTTCAGTTGACCGCGGATAAGGTTACTCAGATTCGGGAAAGATTAAAAGTGGCTCAAGACAGACAGAAAAGCTACGCAGATCGACGCCGAAAACCACTAGAATTTCAAGTTGGGGATTTTGTGATGTTAAAAGTCTCACCTTGGAAAGGAATCATTCGATTTGGAAAGCAAGGTAAACTTAGTCCAAGGTACATCGGGCCGTTTGCAATTATGGAGAAGATCGGTGAAGTAGCATACAGGTTGGATCTTTCGCCAGAGTTAAGCAGGATTCATAACGCGTTTCATGATTCAAATTTTTGGAAGTGTTTGGTTACGCCAGATCAGGCCGTCTCTCTACCAGATATACAAGTGGATGAAAAGCTGAATTATGTGGAGGAACCGAAAGCCATAGTTGACCACAAAGTTAAAGTGTTGCGGAATAAAGAGATTAGACAAGTGAAAGTTCTGTGGAGACATCATAGAGGGCAGGATGCTACTTGGGAATCGGAATCCGAAATGAGAACCAAATACCCTCACCTTTTTGCCTAACCGAATTCCGGGACAGAATTCTTTTGAGGGGGGGATGATGTAATACCCCGGGTAAGTTCGTTAGTTAAAAACCCTTTTGTTAAGAATTGTTAACTTTATAATAAGTATGTTTAGGGTAAAAGTTGGTTAAATTGTAAGTTAAGGGAGTTTTGGTCATTAGTGAAGAGGTGGAGGGCTGAAAGGGTAAAATTAGTGTGAAGTGTGTGTGTTTTGGAGAGCAAAAGAAGAAAAAGGAAGAAAGGGTTAGGGCTTCAAATTGGAGTACTTGGAAGTAAAATTAAGGTATGTTTCTGTTATGTTTTATGTTCATACTGGTTAGTAGATTGTTTCTATCGGTTTGGAATCAACAAAATCGAACTGGTATAAACCTTAGTCGAATTCTGGGTGAAAATAGGGATGAACAGCAGCAGTTTCCGGACACAAATTGAATGTGTCCGGGTAGTTTTGTTAGTAGTGTCCGGACGGCGTTTTATCCGGGTAAGTTCTCTTTTTTTTGATTGTCCGGATGAAGTATGATACCGGATAGCGTTCGGATTACTTAGGTTTCCGGATGGTGTCCGGATAACATATACTGTCCAGAAACGGCATGTTGTCCGGATTATTGGTGTCGTCCGAAAAACTCTGTTGTGTCCGGATACTTAAGCTGTTAGTCAATTCTGAGATTTCTAACACTGTTAGGGGTCTGATAACAATGTATATTATTGAACTATGATTAGTTGATGAATAAGGGACTGGAAAATATTATAGACTCGACTTAAGTTCGGGTTTGGGGGAGATGTTTGAGGAATTAAGTTACTTTAAGTTCTTAAACTATAAAGTAAGATTTATGTGTGTGCTTGTGGTAAAGAAGTATATGTATTTGATTTGTACAGATACTGTGAATTTGAAGTGAAGCTGAATTATTTGAGAAAAGGCTTGGGGAACGTTTTGATAAGTCAAACAGGTGAGTTTTACTTCAAAATGTATTTAAACTGGAATACATATACGTGTAAATTGAAAAGGTGATAGATAATGTGATTAGATGTTCATAAATGACAATATGATATATTGAGATATATATTGTATTTATATGTGCATTACACTACACGAGTATACGTTAGCCGAAACTATAGCCGGCGGTGTTGCTGTAGTTGTTGTACAGCGGTGTTGCTGTAGTTGTTGTACAGCGGTGTTAGCTGTAGTTGTTGTACAGTGGATTAGTTGGCTCGCAACCAACTAACATGGCCAAAGGAAATGAGAATGAGAAAGAGGATGAGTTGAACACAGTGCACGAGTCTTGATTGGTATTTAATTACGTGTGATATATGTGTGTTTATATAAAGGATTTTATATAAATGGGTTTTATTATGATTGTGAAATGACAGGGATTTTCTCACTTAGACCTCTAGGTCTAACCCTCATTTTGTTTTAAAAATATGTATTCCAGGTCGTGGATCAGGTAAGGGCAAATAAGAAGAATTGTCGTTGCTTAGCTTTTGGGAAGACTTGTGTTATGAAGATCATGAAGTGTTTTTGTACTTATGGCTTTGTTGTTAGTCATAATGTAAATTATTTAGTCAAAAAGTTTGTACTGAATTACTTATTATGTTTAGGAAGACTATGGGACCGAATATGAAATATAATGTATCTTTTTGATGAAATTATGTTGTGAAATGTATGTTATTTATATATATGGAAACAGGGATGTTACAGATGAGATTCGCCACATTAAAAACATGCTCACGACTTACGAGGAGGCATCAGGCCAAGCCATCAATTATTCCAAATCGGGCATAATGGGTGGTAGTAACGTGGCGCTCGACTTTATGTACGCGTTTTCCCAAATTCTTGGGATCCACAACCCCATCAATACGGGTCGTGACTTGGGACTTCCCTCTCTTGTGGGTCGCTCTAAAAAGTTCATTTTCCGGCATATCCGAGATAGACTTTGGTCTAAACTACAAACTTGGAGTAAAAATCCCTTTTCTACCACCGAAAAATCCATCCTCATAAAATTCGTCGCCCAAGCCATTCCGATCTATTACATGAATGTTTTTTTTTCATATTAGGCTCGTTCATCCAAAGTCTCGAAAAAAATGATTAATTGTGCCGTAAACCCGATGGCCACCTATCTATCAATTGGCTCTCTTGGGACAAGCTTTGTTCGCCAAAAACATTTGGAGGTCTCGGTCTCCGTGACTTTACCGTGTTTAATCGTGATACGCTTGGTGATAAGTGCATAATTTATCACATTCTATGCACTTATTTTCTAGTTATTTAATCCTATGTTAGTTTCCCAATCACCGTTGTTAGCTCCAACTTCTATGTTTAAAGAAGTATTGAAAAATAGGCTAAGTGTAAAAGCATCGACAGAGCCTCTGCCAAGACACCAAGTGAAGTTTCTACAGAAGACTTTCTCAGAGGACAAGGCCACAGAGCCTCTATCACCCTTGACAGAGCCTCTGTGGTATGAAGACTTAGAAGACTGAAGATTTCTGAAGAACAAGACAAAGACAATCGTGCCTCTCACGTGCCTCTGCTGTACGAAGATCATAAAGATCATTCGTACAAGGCGTGCCCTGCACATTCCACGTGTCAACCTCTGATGGGTTGCAGCCTTTGCATATTGCGGCACACAACATTAACGTTGTACCTATTGCAGTTCCCCGATCGTGTCTTGTACCTTATTACTTGTTGTCTCTCACTTGTCCCCTGTAAAAGTAGTATAAATAGAAGGCTCTTGTAGAGCACTTCTAGTAACTTTGAAAAAAACACACATACCAGATTAGAGCATATCATTCTGTAACACACATTCACGGTGTTCTTAGTGTTCTTGATTATTCAATACAAAGTGAATCATTGAGCTAAACTTTTATGTTATTACTGTTTCACGTATTTGATTTTGTGTGTTTCTCTACCTAGAATATCTCTTTAGTTCTTTTAAATCGCTTCCGCACACTTATTTGTTCGAACTATAGAGATTAACATCATTGTTGAGTCTATATTGGGATCAAAAATTGGTATCAGAGCAAACTTTGATTTTCTATATCAAAGGATCCACTCTAACAATGATCTCGACTCTTTATGGTAGAATTTTGGACTGATTTTGACCTAGTCTTCATCCATTTCAAAACAACCCCTATTTTTCTGCTATTCTCGACTTGTTCGACTCTAGTAAACTGACAGGATCTGTTTCTTCGGTTAAATCTTTCCATTTAAGTGCATTGTTCAAGCTTTTAAAGATTTAAACTCTTTTCGAAGAATCTGTTCCATCTTTTGAAAACTTTATGTTCATACTCTGTTTTTCTGGTATTTTCAAACTGCTCAAAATGGCAAACACCTACAACTTCTTTACTGCTGGTTCTTTAACCAAACCACCTACTCTCCTCAGAGATGAGTACCCCCAATGGAAGATACGAATGATTCATTTCTTTGAGGGTAATGATAAAGATCTCCTCACTTATATCCGAAATCCACCTTATGTTCCTATGGTCACAGTACCATGGGTACCTGCCACATATGATACTCCAGAGGTTGCTGAGTACGAAAAACCAAAGACGAAGGATAAATGGACTCCAGCTGACTGGGAGAAATACGAAATTGCTCAGAAGGCCAAGCGACTTCTGATAATGGCCATTCCAAATAACCTCTTTCAGTATCTAGACGCTTGTGAATCAGCCTACGACCTATGGAAGGAACTAGAGAAACAACTGGAAGGAGGAGCCAAGACTCAGAAAAATCGCAGAGCCCAATGCATCAATGAGTACTATGCTTTCAAAGCTCTGCCGACATAATCTCTGCAGTCAACATACGACAGGTTCAACTCTCTGATTAACAAGTGTAAGAAGTTCGGGATTCATAGAACTTCTGAAGAGAACAACGTCATGTTCCTAAAGAGCCTAAACGAAGAATGTCTCCAGTTATCTATGTCTCTGCAAACTAATCAGGACCTAGACACCTGGACTCTATCAGATCTTTATGGAACACTGGATGCCCAAGAACCTCAGATTGCTCAAGCAAAAGCTCAAACCGGTGGGCCTCTTGCACTTGTTGGTAAGGCTACAGGAGCAAAAGAGAGGCCAAAGAAAGAAAAGGTTGTGGAGGAGAAGAAAGAGAAGAAGAAGAAGTTGTTGGTAGTTGACAGTGAAGGGGAGGAATTGGTGGAAGTAGAGGAGGCAACAATGGCCTCAATAGCTAAGTCTTTACCTCTGTTGACAAGAGAGTTCGGTAGCAGAGGATATCGGAAGAAGTCAGGATATGAACGTGATAGAAGAGATGATAGTGGTGGGAAGTATGAGCCAAGGAATCAGGGAAGATAAGATGCGAATGACCAACAGAGGTCAAATGATAGAGGTGACAGAGGTGGTGACCAACAGAGGTCAGGTGACAGAGCTGGGAATGCACCCCAGAATCAGGGATGCTTCAACCGTGGCAAGTCAGGCCACTATGCTGCAGACTGCAGGAGCAAACCAAATCGCCCTCAGAGGGACTCTACTTTCTATAAAAAGAAGGCAGACTACTATGCTCAGAAGTCGCTCATGGTGGAGCAAGAAAAATGGTTGTCCGACGAATCCTCTGATGAAGGTGAAAAGAAGAACGCCCTGTTCTGCGGTATGGCAGAAGTCAGCTCCTCCGACTCTGACAGTGAGGTGTCCACTTATGATTCTTACTCAAATGAAACTGAAGCTAATTTGTTTAAATTGACAGAAGATTACACTGAACTGAAAAAGACTTGTGATAATGTTCAGAAAAAGCTTGCATTCTTTGAGAGAGAAGCCAGACTTCTCACTCAAGAAAAGGCAAAAATATCTTTGGAAAAGAAAGAAATTGAGACTAATTGGCAAAAACACCTAAATCCTTTAAAAGAAAAGATTTCAGAACTCAATTCTGCCCTTAAAGCTAAAACCAAGGAACTTTTGGACAATGAGAGTGACAGAATGAACATTCTTGCTCTTAAGAACTTCTTTCAAAAGGAAAGAGAAGTCCTTCATCAAGACTTACTCAGTAGAGACCTCTTAATTAAGAATTAACAGGATGCACAGAACGTGTACGAGAAAATAAATACACAAATAGGAAGAAGGGGAATTGGCTTATGTGATATAGATCCATATACTGGAACCAAAAGAGACAAGTCCATGTCTTCTCTATTTTGTATTGCAAGCACATGAAAATCAATATTTCAAAATTTACTCTCTGTTAGCAAAAGGCAGAAAACCTCTGGGGAACCGCACATAAGGAAACCTCTGAAGATGATAAATGTGTGGTATCAAAACGCAGATTTATCACCCTCAGCCTCTGTCAAAAGAGACTCCAAACCCAAAAGATATCTGAAAACTCAAGATCAGATAGGAATCTTCAAGTTTGGTGACCCAGAGACTCAGACCCAGGTTGCTTTTATCTGCACAATAGGCTCTGAAAATTCTTTATCGGCAGAGGCACCTAAGTTCATGCTTGCTTCTTCAGAAGAAAAACTGAAACATATTTCTGAAAATGAGTTAATGGAAATTGGCAAAAACAACTTTCATGAGAACCTCTGTAAATCCGCTGTCGAACAAAAACTCTCTGAGGAAATCTTGACAAATACTTCTGTTGACTTGGAAGATAGTCCCAAAGAAAAGGAAGAAAGCGAGTATGGCACATACTCAGAAAGTCCTGCCTCTGTCGACAGAGATCTCATTGACTCAACCTCTGTATACGAGGATGATTCATCCTCTAAAGAATCTGAGACTGACTCAATTGAGTCAGAGATAGTTCCTTGTGATTCAGAGGAATTTAAACTCCCCTCTGGAATTCTTAACAGAACCATTCCTCCCAAGGAGAAAATCACAAGTGTTCATATCTGTCCAGACTTTTTGGACATGTGTATACAAGCCAAAACCTCTCTTGAGCTTGAGAAAATTAAAAAGGAAAAGGAAAAATCCTCTCATTGTTCAACAGCACCAAAACCTTTTAGGCCTTTTCAAGAAAAACTAACTTGGCTACAAAAGGGAAAATGGGTGGAAAATAACAAATCTTTTACTTCTATGACAGTGAAACCAGCAGAAGTTCACCACAGAGGAAGGGGTCAACAGAAGGCTACTCTCAACAGAGAATTTTCAAAACATCAATCTAGCCTACATAGGTCTTCTTATAATAGGAAGTCAAATGCTAGGGTAGACTGTAATAATAAAGCCTCTATACCCTTATTCAGTGTTTTCAATGAAAAGTTTAAGCAAATGTCTTCACATATCCATTATTGTCACTGTTTTGAACTTATGCATCAATTGAACCAACACTTCTCCAGTCCGCACTGTTTCCTCTCTAAACCCAAAAAGGATGCAAAATTCAAGGGTAAGAAGAAACAAGTTGGTTCTTCGAAAGAGGATAAAACCAAACCTAAGGATGCCAAGGCAACCTTAAAGACCCCTAACAAACCTGGACCCATTTGGAAATGGGTACCTAAAAATCTCTGAATATGTTGCAGAAGCAGTATGTGTCGATCTGGTATCTAGACTACGGGTGCTCGCGGCACATGACTGGCGACAGAGATTAACTATCCTCTTACAAAGATAAACTCGATGGAGGATCTGTAACCTTTGGCGATAATAAAAAGGGGTTAATAAAAGGCTATGGAGTCATTAAGAAGGAAAATATAACCGTAAGCAAAGTTGCATATGTGGATGGCCTTAAGCACAATCTTCTCAGTGTTAGCCAACTTTGCGATATGGGTTTCGATGTCATGTTCAAAAGAACCTTCTGCTCTCTGCAAGGGGAAGATACAGGAGTTGAACTTCTGCGAGCTGAACGAAAGGGCGATCTGTACCTCATGAACTTTAGTGTCAAGAACAAGAAGGACAAGCTCTGCCTTGTTGCCTGTAAGAACGAAGAAGCTTGGTTATGGCATAACAGGTTTTGCCATCAGAACTTTCATACTCTAGATAAGCTTGTTAAACTTGATCTAGTTAAAGGTTTGCCAAATGTTAAATTCAGTAAAGATCATTTATGTTCTGCTTGCGAAATGGGTAAACTCAAAAGAGGTTCCCATAAAGGCAAGACTGATGTGTCTTGCCCTAGGCCTCTGTACATGCTTCATGTTGACCTCTGTGGTCCAATCGCTACACAGAGCCTAGGTGGCAAGAAGTACATACTAGTGTTGATTGATGAATACTCGAGATATACTTGGGTGGAATTTGTCAGAAAGAAATCAGATGTTCCAAACATTCTGATTAACCTAATGAAAAGAATCAAAGTTCTGTATGAGTGCAGGATTCAAAAGTTAAGAAGCGACAATGGCACAGAATTCAAAAACTCTGTCATTGAAGCTTATCTTATAGAAGAAGGCATATCTCAGAACTTCTCTGCTGCACGCACCCCACAATAGAATGGCATGGTTGAACGCAAAAACCGCACGCTTGTGGAGGCTGAAAGAACTATGCTGACAGCATCTGGATTGCCCACATCTTTCTGGGCAGAAGCTGTATCAACCGCTTGCTACACCCAAAATCGATCAACAATAGTAAAGAGGCACATCAAGGCACCTTACCACTTGATCAACCAAAGGCGACCAAACATAAAGTTCTTCCATGTATTTGGATGCAAGTGCTTCGTCCTAAACGACAAAGAAGCTAGAGGAAAGTTTGATGTGAAAGCAGACGAAGGCAAGTTCATTGGGTACTCTGCCACCTCAAAGGCCTACAAAGTTTATCTTCTGCGGTCCCGAACCATTGTGGAGAGTATAAATGTCTATTTTGACGATTCTTTTCAAAAGACTTCTGAACAAATCAGTTCAGAACTCGGTCTGAAAAAGGAATCCTCTGGCATCTCCAAGACAAGAGAAGCAGAACTGAATCTGCTATTTGGAGAGATGTTCAATGACGATATTGATCCCTCTGCTGGAGCCCCCAGAGCCTCTGGAGAAACATCTTCTGCCAACCAGACTGAGTCAGGTATATCTCTAACTGGTCCATTAAATACTTCATCCTCTTCTGTGAATCGTGCAGATGCAAGTGCTAAGGGGGAGCGAGCAGAAGATGATGCAAGCAAGGATACTACTACAGAGGCACAGGAAATACCTACTCCAGCTACAACAGAGGAAGCAATACCAGAGGAAAACGAGGATTCGGTCTCAATATCCTCAGAGGAATCAATTCCAACTCTTATCGAAATACCTCGACAAGTTGAAGAACCAAGTTATAGCATAGAAGTACCATATACTACAGAGGTTGCACCAGAACCACCGAGTGTAACCACCGAGTGCAATCACAGAGGTTCAACTAGATGCTCATAATGACTATCTTCCAAAAATGACCAAGTGGACGAAAAGCCATCCTCAGAGCCAAATAATCGGCGATCCTTCTGAAAAAGTCAAGACAAGATCCGCCACTGCTAATTTTTGTTTCTTTACAAACTTTATCAGTGTGATCGAACCCAACGTGTTTTTAAAGCCCTGGATGATCCAAATTGGGTTGAATCTATGCAAGAAAAGCTTCTTCAATTTGAGCGAAATAAAGTATGGACCTTAGTTCCTCTGCCACGAGGGAAACAAGCTATAGGGACAAAATGGGTCTTCAGAAACAAGAAGGATGAGGATGGGGTGGTCATTAGAAACAAGGCGAGATTGGTGGCCAAGGGATATTGCCAAGAAGAAGGAATTGATTATGATGAGACCTTTGGCCCTGTTGCACGGCTCGAAGCGATAAGGATCTTCGTAGCCTTCGCAGCCCACAGAGGTTTTAAGGTTTTCCAAATGGATGTCAAATCCGCCTTTCTGAATGGTCAAATCCAAGAAGAAGTATACGTCCAGCAGCCACCAGGGTTTGAAAGTGCCAAATACCTAAACCATGTTTACTATCTTGACAAAGCTCTGTATGGACTGAAACAGGCTCCAAGAGCATGGTACGAACGCCTTTCAACCTTTCTCCTTGGAAATGATTTCGAAAGAGGTACAACTGACACTACTTTGTTTTATAAGAGAAAAGGTGAAGAGATTCTGCTTGTGCATATTTATGTGGACGACATTATTTTTGGCTCTACAAATGCACAACACTGCACATATTTCAAAAAACTCATGCAGAGCGAGTTTGAAATGAGTATGATGGGAGAATTAAACTTCTTCCTAGGACTCCAAGTCAAACAATCATCAGAGGGAATTTTTATTAATCAAGCAAAATATGTCTCTGACATTCTTTCTAAGTTCAAACTCTCTGATGCCTCTGTCATGAAGACTCCCATGTCCACTGGAACTAAGCTACACTCAGATCCAGGTGGAAAGTCTGTAGAGTACAAACTTTACAGAGGCATGATTGGGTCTCTTTTATATATAACTACAAGTAGACCAGATATAATGTATGCCACATGCCTCTATGCAAGGTATCAAGCTAACTCAAAGGAATCCCACCTTCTTGTTGTAAAGAGGATCTTTAGATACCTAAAGGGAACCAAGAATCTTGGCCTCTGGTATCCAAAGAACTCTGCATTCGATCTCATGGCTTATACAAATTCATACTACGGAGGATGTAAGCTCGACCGAAAAAGTACCTCTGGGAGTTGCCAATTCCTAGGTGGTAAATTAGTCAGCTGGACTTCAAAGAAATAGAATTGTGTGTCGACATCTACAGCAGAAGCCGAATATGTTGCTGCTGCTAGCTGTTGCTCCCAGGTTCTGTGGATCCGAACTCAGCTAAAAGACTACGGTCTTGACATACAGAAGATTCCAATCCTCTGTGACTCAAAGAGTGCCATCGCGATCTCTGTTAATCCAGTACAGCACTCTAAAACGAAGCACATTGATATTCGATATCATTTCTTAAAGCATCATGTTGAACAAGGCACAATCGAGATGTACTTTGTGTCCCCTGAATTCCATCTTGTGGACTTATTCACCAAGGCACTCGATGAGAAAATATTCCTTTTCTTGGTGGGTAAGCTAGGTATGCTAAACATGAGTTGATCTCTCTGTAAGTGAGACTTGATCTTCTTGTAAATATGTATATATTTAAACTCTTTTGTATGTAAATTCTCTATCATCAAAAGTTCTGTACCCAACAGAGCTTCTGTGAATTTCTCAGAACTTCTGACGATTCCCACAGAACCTCTGATGAGCTTGACCTATGTTTTATGCACTATTTATCATATATGATCCAAGCATAGGTCAAGGGGGAGCAGAAGGAGCACTTGAATGATCTACATAAGTTTGTCATTCAAGGGGGAGCCAAAGAGGAGTATTGATCAACCAACTCCACAGAAGTCAGGATTTTTGCCAAACAAAGGAGAATCAAAGGGAGAATGTCTCGCACAAAACCTTTTTCCAAAATAGTTTTCTAGGACACCAATTTCCACATAAGTCCTAAAAACACAGTTTAAAACAATGAAAACTTTGGATGATCAAAAGGCTTTATGAATTTTCAGTTATTAGTAATTTTCATTCTTAGAGCCTCTGCTGAGCTCAACAGAGCCTCTGTGAGCCAGAGTCTCTGTGAATGCAAATTTTGTACGAAAACTCTATCGATCACTTCCAATGAATTTTTCAAATGTTTTTGGTAGAGGTGCAAGCTCATAGGAAATGAAAGGAGATTTCAGATCACATAGCTCATTCCACCACAGAGCTTATGTCGATTCTGATACTTGGGCTTTTTATAGAATTTCTGTAAAATGCGGGTTATTTCTGGAAGTGACAGACATCTGGAAATAGAAACACCCACGCGCCAGGCATTAATGGGCGCCGCACGACGTCTCATCGTGTTCTGACACCTCTGACATGGCACGTTTTTACTGGACATGCATGTCACACGTTCCTCTGAAATGTGCACCGAGCTGTAGTGCTCGAGTGCGGACCCCAAAGCTTATTCAATTTTACTTATTTACCGCTTCAGATTCTACCTCTTTTACACCCATATAAAACCCCATTTACCTATCCTTCCTCATTTTACAAACTATTTCTCCTCATAATCTCTGGCGAACCTTGCAAAACCTGCAACTCCTACTTTCTACTCACATTCTTCAAGTTTCACAAGCAATGACTTCCACCAGAACCTCTCTGGCGACCTCCCCTGCTCAATCCGAGCACTCTCAGCACCAATCTATGGCCAGAAATCTTGAGCAAGAACATTCAGGTAACTCAGTGGACTTTGCTCCGACCACCCACGTACAAAACTTCTTGGACCATGACCAGTTCGAGAATGTTCTTCCCCTTAAACCCAATAACCACTATCGTGTTCCCTCAAGAACTGCCTTTGGGGATGAACATGCTGTTTTGCTCAACATTCTGGAAAACCACCCCCTAAACCCTCTGCTAACTAAGAACGTCACAAGGATCCCTGCCAGATACCTGAACCAGTTCTGGCAGAGCTGCTATTATGACCATGAAAATAGACAAATCAAAGGCTACATATCAAAACCTGACAATTCAGAAAACATTGAACTCAAGTTCAACAGAACCATGCTTTCCCTTGAGTTTGGTCTACCCACCAGAGGACTTCTAAGCATCAAGGATTACGCAGAAGTCCCTTCAGACAGTGAGCTCTGTGCTTTCGTAGAGATGTTGGGATACAATACCCATTTAAAGAAGAGAAACGACTTCAGAAGAAACAGGTTTCCCCCTCTGTGGAATACACTTTTTCTATCCTTAACCGATGCCTGACTGGAAAAGTGGGCAGCCCTGACCAAACCTCTCACCGGATCAAGGCAATCATCTACGGGATGTACTATGATTTGCCTATGGACTACGCCACATTCATAATGCAGGAGCTTGTAAATACCATTGACCACAGAATCATCACACAAAAGGCAAAGGGGCCCAGAAGCAAAGAACTCCCTGTCCTGCAATTTCAGAGGACCGTAGGAGTAATTCTAGAACCTCTGCTTCTTATAGAAAAATGGCCAATGGAGGGACCAGTTGTCAAAACCTACCCTCTGGAAAAAATGAGCCCAACAGAGCATGTGGACGGATATCAGTTCTGCATACCTCTGCCATCCAAGCTTCTGACATATGTAAGCGATGAGGAACTTAGGTTAGCTTACACACGCGATCACAGGACTCCAGAACCGAGTCCAGTGACACCCCCGCGTCTAGGAGCCCCTATAGGATTTCAGGTTGTAGAAAGGATGAGTGATGAGGAGTGGGCAGCGGCCTTAGCAAAGCACGAACAGGGACAAGAAAGATTTCATCTTCTGAGAAGCACAATTGCAACTTCTACTTCCAAGAGAAAAACCTCTTCTACTCCCTCCAAAACTAAGAAGGCACCCAAAACAAAGAACGCCACAGAGGGTACCTCTACAAGTGTTGACCCTCCCCAAAAATCCCAACAATCACCACCAGCAGAAACCATTATTGGATCCTCTACTCCTCCTCCTCCTCCTCCTAAAGAAAAGAAGAAGAAAAGAAAATCCAAATCTTCTGAGGAGGAAGCCCCCAAACCCAAACGCAAGAAAAACAAGAAAACCAAGAAACCCAAAACACCTTTGCAGACCATCGCAGAGGAAGTTCTAGCAGAAGAAGAAGTCATGCTTGAAGAACCTCTGCAATCCCCCACTCCAATCCAATTCGCAGAGGCCACTGACTTCTCTGCCTTCCTCGAACGACCCAACATTGCTGAATCGTTAGACACTTCTGGGTGGACCGCAGAAGCCCTCCCAGAATGGACAATGTAACACCCGGAAAATCCTAGTAAGTAATAATAGTCCTAATATTTCTTTATATTTTGACTTCTTAGATTATAATTGATTTCCTAAGTAATTTCGGTGATTGTCACTTGTTATTTGATAACTTCCGATAGAAATCAGTAAGTTTATTCCTTAAGAAAATAAATGAAAAATAGATAATAAAGTTAAATATTAGATTTTATGGATTAGTTGGATGGGTAATTTGAATACGAGTCCAACGGTTCTTTCCGGAGCAAAAACGGAGTTCTAACGAAGAAGTTACGGCTAAATTAGTGGAGGTTGAGAAGGCTAGCAAACAGAAGCCGGCGCCAATGGCTTGGCGCCGATGCATCGGCGCGGGTGATCGGCGCCGATTTCCTGACGTGCCAAAAGGGGGTTAAACCCACCTCTTTACCCTTAGTCATCCACCCTTTTCACATATAACTCTCAAATCCGATTTTTTGGTTCTGCTATCCTCTTCTCAAGCGATATCCATCTAAGATTAAGGTAAATTCATATCTATTAATCCTAATCTAATTCAAGCAACTAGTATGTGAATCTTACCCATTTAAACTTGAATTAGGGCATTTCATCTTCACTCTTCTTCTTGGAGCAATTAGGTTCAAGTATTCAAGTTAGGGTGTTAGCAATTGAAGATTTGAGGTGAGTAACTTGTAATTAATTGTTTGTATTACATTTATATACTATTCCTCATCTTGATTTTTGGTATAGCTAATGGGAAATCTTGAATAAATGCTCTTAATGGTTAAGAGGGAAATAAGAGGAGTTCAAGTAAGTTTATGTGGCTTAATTGTGTTTATTACTTTGTATGCCATAATAAATGTTGATGTTAAGAGTTTGGTTGGATTATATATCCAAAGTATGTGATATTGAGATGATGACTTAATAGATGTCTTAATGATGAATTGATGGCTTAATGGTCAAAATGGACTTATTCTTGAATTGTAAACATGGTGGTTTATTATTGAAATCATATAGAAAGTGATTTAAATACATGTGGATGTATATGAACTACATGGAAGTAGTATTGATTATGATAAATGGTGGGACCATTGTTAAGTGCTTAATATGCTATGAATATTATTTGGATTAACATATTTGGTATTCACATAATTGGAGGAGCACCTAGTAGGCATTGGAGGATATAATCATACATACCGTGGGGTAAAAATGTATTTTGTTCATACCTTCGGATACCGTGGGGTTTTCCGTTGTGTTATGCCTTGTGACAATACCGTGGGGTATTGTTGGGTCTAGAAAGCCCCAATTATATAGAAAGTTTTATAAATTCCATGTAAAGTCAATGAAAGTCAAATGTATTGTAATTAGCTTTATTAGTCTTTTGGGCTTTGGGAGTTTAATGGGCTTGGGCCCATGTCATGTAATTAGACACTATAAATAGGTGTCTTGGGTTTACATTGTCATTGGAGATATTTTGTGATCACACACACTTCACAGTGAGTTGTGAGAAACGTTTATATACTATCAATTTCTCCCTCCATTATATTTCAATCTTATGAATAGAGATCATTCAATAAATTGTTCTTCATGTCTATCTCTATTCTACTTTCTATGGAGTATTCTTGATTGTTGCTTCAACTATGGGACTTACAATTGGTATCAGAGCCACATCGAATCAATTTTAATTCGATACGATCATTTTTGCAACAATTCAAGATTTCAAGATCTAGTTTCAAGATTTGGTGATTCAAGATTGTTCTTAACCGTGTGCTACAATTCAAGTTGCTGCTGATTCCAGAAAGCTAGATGAGCTGATTCGAGAAAGTTGCATGTTGATGTTTGTTAAGTATAAAAATAGAAAACTATGGCTGCTGCTCAATTCATAATATTTCTGCTGTCAATTTCGAACAAACAGTAAGTTGTTTGCTGTCAGATCAGAGTGTTTGCTGTCAGAGATTTTTATGCAGATCCAAGAAACTATTGGATGTATATCCAGAATTTGATGTTGTTTATTCAAGATTTTAAGTCTTGTGTAATCAGAAATTACTTGCAGCGTATTCAGAAGTTATGTTCAGAGTTTAATTCACAAGTGTGCAGAGTTCTGAGGTCAATATTCAGAATTCTGATCGTGACTTCAGAGTTTACTATTGTGCTCAGAAGATTGCTAAGAGATTGCACGACAATTCAGAAGTTATGATTTCGTTCATGGGTATTCAGATTTCTGAATTCAATGTTCAGAATTCTGATTCAAGACTAAAATGTAGCAGTTCTGATCGATCAAAAACTAGTCAGAGTCATGTTTGTTCAGAAATCGATCAAAGGATGATCAGAGCTTATCAAATGCTATTCAGAGTTCTGAGCATAAGTTGTCTGAATATTTAGAATTCTAATTCCAATGTTCACAATTCTCATTGTGAATTCAAGGTTTGTTTGACATTTCAGAACTTTGTTCAAGACAAGTCAGAAGTCTGATTGTTTATATTCAGAACTATGATCAAGTATGATCAGAATCATACTCAAGCTTTCTCAGAACATTCTTGTGTAATCAGAGAATCAACAAAGGCCATTCAGAATTCTGACTAAGAGCAATCAGATTTATACTTAGAATTTTTCAGAGCAATCAAGCTTACTCAGAATTCTGATTGAACAAGTCAGAACTTTTATTAAGACTTCTCAGAACAAAAGTCTAATACCTGACAGATTTGCACACCTGTCGTATTTTGTTCAGAACTCCCTCCTCGAAGCTCCAAATTTGACGATTTCAGATGCGCTGGATTCCTAAGACACAGATGAACATTTTTTATGTTTTGAGTTTGTTCTGAATCGATGTGCTTATTGGTCAGATTCTGTGTCAAAGTCAGTGTATAGCTGCTGGACCGAAGCAACGTTTTTCACGATATTTCTCCCAATTTTCAGAAAGGTGTTCTATCTTCTATTTTTTGTGGATCCAAGCTGAGTTTGTGAAGTTTGTTGTGACACTCCCTCCTTTGATCTTAATGGATTAAGCTCTTGAGCTTAATGATCATACAACTCGATTTTCAAGGACGAATTCTTTATTATAAACTGAGGTTGTTTCAGTCGAGCTTATTGCACATTGTATTCGATTTTAAAGTTGTAATTTGTGAAGAAGAAGAGCAAATTCTGAGGGGGAGCTTGGATAGATTTGCAAGGCGTGAAGATATGCAACACTAAAGTTTTCAAAGAAAATCAAGGGGAGATCATTTGAAGATGCTTTCTTTATAAAACTTTAGGGGGAGATTGTTGGGTCTAGAAAGCCCCAATTATATAGAAAGTTTTATAAATTCCATGTAAAGTCAATGAAAGTCAAATGTATTGTAATTAGCTTTATTAGTCTTTTGGGCTTTGGGAGTTTAATGGGCTTGGGCCCATGTCATGTAATTAGACACTATAAATAGGTGTCTTGGGTTTACATTGTCATTGGAGATATTTTGTGATCACACACACTTCACAGTGAGTTGTGAGAAACGTTTATATACTATCAATTTCTCCCTCCATTATATTTCAATCTTATGAATAGAGATCATTCAATAAATTGTTCTTCATGTCTATCTCTATTTTACTTTCTATGGAGTATTCTTGATTGTTGCTTCAACTATGGGACTTACAGGTATCAATCAAGGTATATCTTCAATTATGACGTAACTGGGTAGCGATATGGGTCTTTTCCATGGAATACAATTTGTGAATGTATCGAATTGTTATTCCTACATGCTATGATTATGCTCTATGTGCTATGTGTAAACCTCACTTAGGCTTTAAAAAGCCTAACACTTGTTATGTGTTTTATGTGTTACAGATTTTAGTGGTTCCGGACACAAGAAGGTCTAGAACGGGGTTGTGAGCATGGGATCATTATTGGAGAGTTAAAGATTGGAAGATTGATAATAGAACTTTCCGACATCCTTTTTATATTTGATTTGCTATAGTAGTGATCAAATAAGCTAGTGGTCCATTAGTAGTTATAATTAACTAGATCTTTGTATTAATGGTTATGTAATGATAATTATGAATACTTTTACTTTAGTAATGAGTACCACTCTTCCGTTTTATGGAAGTTTTTGTTAACCCCTGTTTTTGGGGTGTTACAAGTTGGTATCAGAGCCTTAGTTTAAGTGAACTAAGTATGATGAGGAAATACTTAGACTTAAGCTGAGATGAATTAAGTTATGAATTGTGAGAGTGGGTAGAAGTATTAAGACGGGATGGCCTTAGGGTCGACCGAAATACGTGAAATTAGTACGGTAACGACGGTAATGAGGATTCTCATGTATGATACATTCATAATCGCAATTAGCTACTGTTATTATGAATATATTGTTACATAAGTATACTTGTTTCTAAATTGTTCCAGTGACTAATGATCGGTAAGGTACGTTTCGTGTGTTTATATTTATATAACCATTTTTCAGGGTTAACTTTTGTTCGATAGCGTAGTGATGGTAAAAACACTACCAAGGTCTTTCAATTCTTTGGAGGACAGATCGGTAAATGATTGAGAATTGGAAAGACAACCTGGAACTGGTGGGACTCATGAAAGTCCGCCGAGACAACCTTAAGTAAGTGGATTAAATGAGTGGAGATAGACCTTGTTTGAGTGAATAGCCTTCAATTACAAGTAGAGTTTTATGCATAGTGTTCTCGGGTGAGTGTTACATGGGTTTTTGTGATTTCAAAACAAATGCATAAATAACAATTTAGTCGATGATGAGTCTGTAGGTATACGTGGGTATTAAAAGAAAGAGGTAATACCATTTACGTCGCGCAGTCAAATTTTGAGTTTAGTAATTTGCAAAATACATTATACTTTACAAGAAAAGTTAAATAAAGATGAGTGTGAGAACCGACTAGCTTACTTTGTGTCGGTAATTTCTTGCAACTTTTGTCGTATGAAAAGATTTTCATTAAATATACTACGGTCATAACAATATCGTTTTGGTTGAAAAAGATTAAGTTTTGCGGAAAGTGGTATGTAATTGATTCTCGTGATCGTTGAGCAGTACACTAAAGTTATAAGAATCTTGGGGTCATCTGTACCCAAGTTGCTCCAAGTGTTGTTCTTTAAAAGGAGGAAATGTGCGAAATAAGACATTTAATACGTTGTTATGTATGAAGGTTATGAACGAATTAAGTCGTAAAATATTGCTATAAGCTAATAAAGAACTCTGAGATTGGAGAGGTATTAGATAAATCATGGGAGAATGTTTGTAGATTTGGTAATTGTGTTCAAGAGAAAGGTGAACAATGGGAGAGTTGAAAGTGGACTTTAGTGTCGATTGTAAGAAGGTCTATACCTTTGTTTGGTAACTAGAAATACAGTTGGCAAGGGACAGTAGTGTCCGGAGGAAGGATTAGTAGTAATCAAGGAGATGGAATTAGCAAATTGCTATGAGTAGTATGGTGAGACAGTAAGGAAATACTCTCGACGTTAAATAAGAATTTATGGTGATCTTGTGATATTAGTATTGCACGAATAAGTTTGAAATGAAGACGATGAGATGTAAATTGTATTATGTATTGTCGAAAGGATTAAGTTCAGTCCTTATTAATGAATAGATTAAAGAAGTATCGATAGGTCGACTATTGACTTTGAAGTCGGCAGTTGTGTAAGATGTATGAGGCCTTATGCCTGTCACAGGGTGCGGTCTGGGTGTGTCCCGCGTATGCTTGTGCGGGCAGAACTAAATTATGAGCGGTACCGGCATGCTGTTATGCAGACGGTATGCGCAAAGAGAATATTATCGTGTACGGTGGACTGAGAATGTTGTAGAATGCGGACAATACATATCTTGTGAAACACCATATGTGGGGATTTGAGTGATTGGCGAATAAATCACGAGTGGAAAAGGTTTTGGTTAAATTATTACATAAGTGGAAGTTAGGTGGTCGAAATACGCTTTTAGAAGTTTATTGTAGTTGTACAATAATTATGGTGTGTTATATGTTTAATCGCATTTTAATAAGTGTCGGTTTAACTTTTGGTCTTATGTGCGAGGACAGTTTGATGGTCTTGTAATTTTAGTACTTTTGGGACTAGTGAACTATGGCAAAATAATAATATGTATATTTATATTGTGGAGTATATAGAGTTGTACATACGTGTATATATAGATACATATATGAATTGACTTCATTGGGAAAGTAGCAATGAAGGGGTCGTGAGATTATCATGTCTCGAGGCGTGTGTTGCATGATGTGGGATTAGATGTATTTTAAATTTCATGAGTTGATAATTGATAAATGATCAATAGACCCTTTGAGCGGATGGCTTGGTTTTAGATTCGGTTGAGTCTTAAGGGTATTCGTCGGTTTAAATTAACTTGACATAGGCTTGAGGGTTGGAATTACATGAATTGTATTATAATTAAAGTTTACGTAATGTGAATACATTAATTTCTTCTTTTGAGATCATGTATGAAGGTCAAGTTGGAATCGGAAGATTAAAAGTTGAAGGATCACCTTGTGGAGGGGTGTTAGGATAGTGAAAGACTATTGTTGTAGATGAACATTCTACTTATGATATAGATGGTTTATATATAATGAAGAAATAGGCACGAACATAGTAAGAGTATGGACTATGTCGATTTGTGATGTAGTGTGCACTGTATATATAATGGTTTGGAGTCACAAAGAAGTAATAATAAGTGATAAAGAGGGGACATTAGATGAAAGTCTATTCGGGGATTCCAGATGAATAGTGCTAGTTGTCAATAAAGTTGTTGGAATATGTGGTTGTAAGATGGTGTAGTGATTTGGCTATTATTGGAATAGAATGTCGAGCGGTAGTATGAGTTTATCCAAAGTGATTTTGGTTGTGTGAGTCGCTAAATAAGTTTATGATTTTGAATCATAGGAAGTTTAATAAAGATGAGAAAGTGTTATCGGTAGGTGGAAAAGTTGGGGAAAAGAGACAAATAATGATTGGAGGGTAGTACTTCATGCTAACGTAGGAAGTAATGATAGAAAGGTCGGACCTAAGAATGTAGTTATACTACAGGTTCAATGGAATTATCACCTTTGATATATAATATTTTAGTGCTTGATTGCAATATGGTCGCGTAGTGCGATATTGATGTGAGGAAGTGGTAGTACGTATGGGTCATAGATGTAGTAATGGGTGGCGTAGATATAGAAGTATTCAAAAGTGGTGAGTATGCTCCATTTAAAGTGAGTATGGATTTTTTTAGCAGTATACGTTAATGTTATTTTAAGATTTGGAGATTGAGATGTGGATGATGACGGTATTGAAGACCAAGCAATAGTCGGGTAAAGGTTTAATGATAAACGGTTACTTTAAGGAGGCTTACAAATCTAAGTTGGGGAGCGGATAATGGGGAAATAAGTAAGGTTCATGTAATATGAAAGATGAATCCTTGTTCCTTCTAGATTTTTATTTGTGAATGGAATTCATGTGTGGGTTTGGTTAGAGTGCAACGGTTGGTGATAATTAGGTGTCAACTTTTGGGCTTAAGATCAAACACCTTTAGTTTAATCGGGGAATTGTAACTGATTTTAAAAAGAATGATGGTGATGGTAGTAGTAACCTTAAGATACTCATTTGTGATGAGTGGTTTTAGGGAAATAATCTTTGTGTATGGTTAATGAACCTGTCCGTTTGATGATTAATTATTCGAGATGGATTTTGGAGTCTATTAGAGCTCTTTGGATGTGAATGGCCGTTAACGATAGGGACAATTGAAATTAGAGATTCGGTTGGTCTCAGTATTAATTGAACCTTAAATTGATGTAGAGTTTGAAACTGAAATCAAGATGTATAGAACATTTTAAGGTTGGGAGACGACTGAAGTCGTATGGTTGGGAGTTTCTTTATGGTTGGAACATTTATCCGTACATAAGTACAACGTATGTGTAGGGACTTTGTTAATAAACAATTGTTCGAGGAATTGTCTTTATAGACCGTGTGGATGGAATTTAGATTCCCGTTAGGAATTGTTGAATTTTGGTCGACAGTGAGTCGGTTGACTTTGGGTTGTAGACGAAATCGTTTTAAGGTTGGGAGAATTGTAACACCCGGAAAATCCTAGTAAGTAATAATAGTCCTAATATTTCTTTATATTTTGACTTCTTATATTATAATTGATTTCCTAAGTAATTTCGGTGATTGTCACTTGTTATTTGATAACTTCCGATAGAAATCAGTAAGTTTATTCCTTAAGAAAATAAATGAAAAATAGATAATAAAGTTAAATATTAGATTTTATGGATTAGTTGGATGGGTAATTTGAATACGAGTCCAACGGTTCTTTCCGGAGAAAAAACGGAGTTCTAACGAAGAAGTTACGGCTAAATTAGTGGAGGTTGAGAAGACTAGCAAACAGAAGCCGGCGCCAATGGCTTGGCGCCGATGCATCGGCGCGGGTGATCGGCGCCGATTTCCTGACGTGCCAAAAGGGGGTTAAACCCACCTCTTTACCCTTAGTCATCCACCCTTTTCACATATAACTCTCAAATCCGATTTTTTGGTTCTGCTATCCTCTTCTCAAGCGATATCCATCTAAGATTAAGGTAAATTCATATCTATTAATCCTAATCTAATTCAAGCAACTAGTATGTGAATCTTACCCATTTAAACTTGAATTAGGGCATTTCATCTTCACTCTTCTTCTTGGAGCAATTAGGTTCAAGTATTCAAGTTAGGGTGTTAGCAATTGAAGATTTGAGGTGAGTAACTTGTAATTAATTGTTTGTATTACATTTATATACTATTCCTCATCTTGATTTTTGGTATAGCTAATGGGAAATCTTGAATAAATGCTCTTAATGGTTAAGAGGGAAATAAGAGGAATTCAAGTAAGTTTATGTGGCTTAATTGTGTTTATTACTTTGTATGCCATAATAAATGTTGATGTTAAGAGTTTGGTTGGATTATATATCCAAAGTATGTGATATTGAGATGATGACTTAATAGATGTCTTAATGATGAATTGATGGCTTAATGGTCAAAATGGACTTATTCTTGAATTGTAAACATGGTGGTTTATTATTGAAATCATATAGAAAGTGATTTAAATACATGTGGATGTATATGAACTACATGGAAGTAGTATTGATTATGATAAATGGTTGGACCATTGTTAAGTGCTTAATATGCTATGAATATTATTTGGATTAACATATTTGGTATTCACATAATTGGAGGAGCACCTAGTAGGCATTGGAGGATATAATCATACATACCGTGGGGTAAAAATGTATTTTGTTCATACCTTCGGATACCGTGGGGTTTTCTGTTGTGTTATGCCTTGTGACAATACCGTGGGGTATCAATCAAGGTATATCTTCAATTATGATGTAACTGGGTAGCGATATGGGTCTTCTCCATGGAATCCATTTTGTGAATGTATCGAATTGTTATTCCTACATGCTATGATTATGCTCTATGTGCTATGTGTAAACCTCACTTAGGCTTTAAAAAGCCTAACACTTGTTATGTGTTTTATGTGTTACAGATTTTAGTGGTTCCGGACACAAGAAGGTCTAGAACGGGGTTGTGAGCATGGGATCATTATTGGAGAGTTAAAGATTGGAAGATTGATAATAGAACTTTCCGACATCCTTTTTATATTTGATTTGCTATAGTAGTGATCAAATAAGCTAGTGGTCCATTAGTAGTTATAATTACCTAGATCTTTGTATTAATGGTTATGTAATGATAATTATGAATACTTTTACTTTAGTAATGAGTACCACTCTTCCGTTTTATGGAAGTTTTTGTTAACCCCTGTTTTTGGGGTGTTACAGACAACTAATAAACCAGACTTCACTATCTCAGAAGTTGACTCCGATCAAGAGGAGCTTGACAGAACCCCTGAGGGTATTCAGGCAAATACCCCAAAAGTATATATGAACCCTCTACTCTATCCCTCTCATCCCTACTATGATTCACTACGAAAGAGTCCAGAGAAAATGGTAGAAGCCGAAGGCACTCGGGTAGATATAGAGTTAGGGTGCATGACAGAGGAAGAAGCAAGAAAAGATGCCGAAGAAAGTAGAGGTACACAACCCCAACCACCTCCCAGTGCAACCCACACTTCTGATTCCGCCAGTCTAGTGGCAGAAGGAATCATTGAAAAAGAGTAGCACAACTCGATCCCAACCCAAGCAAACCGAACAGAGGAACCTCTTTTGTCACACCCCGCTAAAGCGGAAACACGAGGTATGACAGTGTAGGGTTTCATTTCAAAGGTAACAGACAACACCAACCACACGTTTAATACAATAGTATGAAATATTACAATACAACGTCTTCAACCAAAAAGTTCCAAAAGAAAACGACGGATACAAAAATTAATAATAGAAATTTTTAAGGTTCTTGATGTTGATGTCATCAACCAAAATACACCCTACGTGCCTTCACTTACTTCTTATTCCCTAAAAAGCATGTTTAAAACGAAAAGGTCAACTACAAAGAGTTGGTGAGTTCACAGGTTTTTCATATCCAAACAGTTTTCAACCAAAGATTATTTTCGTGAGTCTTTTGTCACGACAAGCTTTAAATTTAAATCTTATGAGTACACATTACAATAAATGACTTTCGCAAGATATATGATTGTTGAGCCACTACTAAGCCTCCGACAACTTACGCCCCGCGGACTACCTTAGAGGTGGTATGATGGCCACATGAGTAGAACATTATTACCAGATAAAGTGCACCCCTACTCGTCAGATTAAGGTGGGTTTGTCAAACCAAATAGCGCTATCCACAAATATCACCGGCTCGTTATGAGTTAATAAGTAGTGTACCTATTGGGGACTTAACATTTTTATTATCACTCAACATATCTTTGTCACTTATGTAAAGTTGTACATTCATTTGTACTCATTTCTTAAATCACAAATATCCATAATTTTACTATCATGAATCATTTAGCATTTTAAAATCATAACATGCTTTTCACCCCAAACATTTAAACAAGTAAAACGGGGCTGTGAAAACTCACCTTTTAGCGTAGATGCGCAAGTAGTGAAAGCTTGCTCACTTAATTCTCTTTACGGGCTCCCTATAATGTCAAACGATCTATATGAGTCCTTCATAGCTAACCCAAAGTTAAACTTAACTAACATAATCCACGTCTTGTGATATGCCTTAGCTTTAGTAATTTAGTTGAAATGCATAAACTAGCATTGTTCAAGTGTTTTTTTTTCTCATCAATATGAATGGTTATAAGAAAACTCAGCAGTTTCCAAAATGCTCAAGCTGACAGAAACTTCTTACCACAAAAGTGACTGTTTTACAACACTTTCCAGAATGACAAATTTATCCATTTTTTTATATATGGTAATATACTGAGTTAAGGATATTGTGACCAAATTTCATGAATTTTGGAAGTGTTTAAGGGGTCCAAATAAATTTTATGAAACAGTGCAACACAGAGTCTAAAACAGGTTACACCCTTCTGCCATAACAGACTTTTGGAGGGTCAAAACTCAATATTTTGCAGAGTTTTTTACACACTCTGGAAACCTAACACATAGAAGCATCTCATGGAAAAAGATTCATAAATTTTAGATAAGTTTTGAGAGAGTTATGGCCAAATGAAGTTGTATGTACCAATCTGCCAATCTGGGACAGATTGACACACTTAACTTGTAAAAATTATTTGAGTGACCAAAACACCATATATTTTTATGAAACCAAATGCATGTGAAACCTAACTCATATAAGGATCTTCCAGAGGAAAAATGAAGAAATTTTATGCATTCTACAGGAAGTTACATGCAAAATAAGATGACACAACAACCTGACAGATCATCTGCTGCACACCAAATTTGTTCTAAGGAGTTGAAGGTCTAAATCTCAATGTTTTCTTATGAGACCAGTTGGGTTTGAACCCTAACCCATTAAACCTTATTACCGAAGAAAAATGAGAAATTTTGGAAATGATTTGACCAAGATATGGTCGTCCTAAGTACATGCAACAAATCTGCCAGATTCTGGAACTTGAAGATTCCCAATAAAACCCATTTTTAAGCATTTTAACATTCATAGATGTGGATTCCTTTGCTAAGGATTCAATCCTAACATCATATGACATGTTTTTGAAAGAAAATACTTTAAACTTACAAGGAAAATGTGCATGCAAAGTCAAAAATCCAGATTCTTATACAAGAACAAAACCCACGTTTTTGATGATTTTGCTCATTTTTCTCAAGTTCATGATGGAAGTTCATAGATTTTCACCACATTATGGACATTTCTCATGTCCTTGGTGTTTTATCTCCCTTCTAGAACAAGAAACAGAGTTCATCCATTTGGATGAAATAAAAATGTAGAACAAAGTAGGAAAAATGGCATAAAAGGTGCCAAAAAGTATGAAATAACACAAATTTGGAGTTCTTACCTTAGGAAGATGTTGCAAGTACTTCAAGTTCTTTAGGATTTCATTTTTGGATGCTTGTATGGACTGAATGTTTCTGGAGTTTGAAGCTTGAAATGATGAAGATGATGGAGAGAAATGGTAGGATTCCAAGAGAGAGAGAGAGAGAGGAAGATGGATGGTTTTTTGAGAGTTTGAAATGAACTAAAATTAAACAAGGAGGGAGTATAAGGGAGGGGGGTGGCCGGCCACACATGGGCCCCCAACCCTTTGCAAAATATTTTTTTTTATAAAAGAATAAGCCCAAAATCATTTCCTTGTAAAAATCATTTTATGTTTTTATGAATAGGTTTCAAGGCACACTCTTAAAATACCTTCTTGCTTTTTATTTAATCTTATAAAAAGAAAGATTTATGTATAAAGTAAAACCCTATATTTTATATAGGTTATATGTTATTTAAGGTATTTTGGCATTTCACAAGGTGTTCCGGTTAGTCATGGGTCAAAACCGGGCCTTTTAGGCACTACCGGGAATACTAGCGAATCTTCGCCTTAATGTCTTCTGAAAAGGCCCTATCAAAGTATATTCTCTATTTTAACATTAGTGAGGGTTTAACATATGCTAACCTGGAAGTTTTGATTTTTGCCGGATGTTACAGTTTTCCCCCGTTAGAGGAATTTCGTCCCGAAATTTAATGACTGGCATTCTCAGTTGGTTCCTTGACGAACAGCTGAGGATATTTACTCCTCATAAAAGCCTCCCGTTCCCAAGTGTATTCTGGTCCATGCCTTGCATTCCATCGAACTTTTACGATCGGGATCTTGCTACGTCTTAACCGCTTAACATCTCGGTCAAGTATCTCCACGGGTTCTTCTATAATGCGTAACTGCTCGCTCACTTGTATGTCTTCCAATGGTAGAACCAATGATTCATCCGATAGGCATTTCTTCAGATTCGACACATGGAATGTGTCGTGAATAGCGCTTAACTCCTGTGGTAGTTTGAGTCTGTATGCAACTAGTCCAATCTTTTCCAGTATCTCAAATGGGCCGATATATCTTGGACTCAACTTACCTCTCTTCCCAAATCGTACCAATCCTTTCCATGGCGACACCTTTAATAGTACCTTATCGCCCACCTGAAATTCCAATGGCTTCCTGCGATTATCTGCATAACTCTTCTGACGAGTTCTGGCTACTTTCAGTCTTTCCTGAATGGTTACGATCTTGTCCGTGGTCTCCTGAATTATGTCGGGTCTTATCAACTGTCTGTCACCGACTTCCAACCAACTGAGTGGGGATCTACACTTGCGTCCATATAAGGCTTCGTACGGAGCGCACCTTAAGCTGGTATGGTAACTATTGTTGTAAGAGAATTCGGCTAGCGGTAAATGATTATCCCAACTTCCACCAAAATCCATCACACAGGCTCGTAACATGTCTTCTAGTGTTTGTATAGTTCTTTTTGTCTGACCGTCCGTCTGCGGGTGGTAGGCAGTGCTCAAATCCAAACGCGTGCCCAAAGCTTTCTGGACTAATCGCCAAAAGTGTGACGTAAAACGACTATCCCTGTCCGAGATAATAGCAGTAGGTACTCCATGACGCATAATGATCTCGTTGATGTAAATCTGAGCAAGCTTTTCCACCTTGAAGTCTTCCCGAATAGGCAGAAAATGTGCAGATTTAGTAAGCCGATCCACAATAACCCAGATTGAATCATGCCCTTTTCCGGTTCTGGGTAACTTACTTATGAAATCCATGCTTATCTGTTCCCATTTCCATTCAGGAATCTCAGGTTGCTGAAGAAGACCGGATGGTTTCTGATGTTCAGCCTTAACCATTGCACAAGTCTGGCACGTGCTTACATACAAAGCAACATCTTTCTTCATTCCTGGCCACCAATAGTATTCCTTCAGGTCCTTGTACATCTTATCGGCTCCGGGGTGAATTGAATATCTTGATTTATGGGCTTCGTCCAAGATTATTGATCGCAGATTGACAACCTTAGGTACCCAAACTTTATTTCGGAAGTAACGCACCCCGTCTGGTTGTGTTTCAAATTCCTTTTCCAGCTGATGAAGGGTTTCGTTTTTCAAATTCTCCTCTTTTAATGCTTCTTCTTGAGCTTCGATGATTTGATCCTTAAGACTCGTCCGGACCATCGTTCCCATGGCTCTTGCCCTCGATGGCTTCACCCTTTCTTTTCGACTTAAAGCATCAGCTACAACATTAGCCTTGCCTGGGTGGTATTTTATCTCGCAATCGTAGTCGCTAAGCAGTTCAACCCATCTCCGTTGTCTCATATTCAGCATTTTCTGATCAAAAATGTGTTGTAGGCTCTTGTGGTCGGTAAAGACGGTACATTTGGTGCCGTAGAGGTAGTGTCTCCAGATCTTGAGTGCGAACACTACAGCTCCCAGTTCCAAATCATGGGTGGTATAATTCTTTTCGTGAACTTTAAGTTGCCTTGATGCGTAGGCAATAACCTTGTCTTTTTGCATTAGCACGCACCCCAACCCTTGGTGTGAAGCATCGCAGTACACAACAAAATTGTCTGCGCCCTCTGGTAAAGCTAAGATCGGTGCATTGCAAAGCTTATGCTTAAGCGTCTGAAAAGCTTCCTCTTGTTTTTCTCCCCAATCGAACTTCTTATCCTTCTGGGTTAATGCCGTCAATGGTTGCGCAATTTTGGAGAAATTTGCAATGAAACGCCGATAGTAACCAGCTAAACCGAGAAACGAACGAATTTCTGTCGGAGTCTTTGGGGCTTCCCACTTCTTGATGGCTTCTATCTTGGCCGGATCAACGTGAATTCCATCTTCATTAACTACATGCCCAAGAAACTGCACTTCGCGAATCCAAAATTTGCATTTGGATAGTTTAGCATACAGCTTCTGGTCTCTGAGCAGTTCTAGTATTTGCTTTAAATGTTGCTCATGCTCCTTCTTGCTTTGCGAATAAATTAATATATCATCTATGAACACAATTACGAATTTGTCCAAGTACGGTCGACATACTCTGTTCATTAGATCCATAAAGACTGCTGGAGCGTTTGTCAGACCAAAAGGCATGACTAGGAACTCATAATGTCCATATCGAGTCCTAAACGCTGTCTTAGGAATATCCTCCTCACGAACCCTCATTTGATGGTATCCGGACCGAAGGTCGATCTTTGAAAAGTATGTAGCGCCTTGAAGTTGGTCGAACAGGTCATCGATTCGAGGAAGGGGGTATCGGTTCTTGATGGTCAGCTTGTTAAGTTCCCTGTAATCGATGCACATTCGAAAAGAACCATCTTTCTTTTTAACGAACAAAACTGGAGCTCCCCAGGGTGAAGAGCTGGGTCTGATGAACCCTTTATCGAGTAGCTCCTGGAGTTGGCCTGACAACTCCTGCATTTCTGAAGGTGCTAACCGGTAAGGTGATTTCGCCACGGGTGCCGCTCCCGGAATTAGGTCAATATGAAATTCAACTTGTCTTGGTGGGGGTAATCCAGGTAATTCATCTGGGAATACTTCGGGAAAATCTCGCACTATTGGAAAGTCTTGAATATTCTTCTCTTTGATCTCCTTATCCACCACGTGTGTCAAAAACGCAACACAATCTTTCCGCAAATACTTTCGCATCTTCATACTCGACACCATTTTGAATTTTCTCCCGGAGTTTTCTCCCTGTATTTCAATTATTCTTCCTTCGGTTTGTGGTATTCGGACGATCTTTTCGGAGCAACCGATTTCAGCGCGATTTTTCGATAACCAATCCATACCCACGACTATATCAAAGCTTCCTAGTTTGATTGGGATTAAATCTATGCTAAAATCGTTTCCCGCCAGTTTTAGGGTACAATTATTAATTACATCACTGGCCCTAACTTCCTGCCCATTTGCAAATTCAATAACATATATCTCTTCCAACTTTCGGGTTCTCGAGTTTAATTTCGACTTAAAGTCTAATGATACAAAACTTTTATCTGCTCCAGAATCAAATATCACAGATGCAGGATGGTTGTTCAAGAGAAACGTACCTGTGACTACATCCGGGTTCCGTCTTGCTTCATCGGCCCCAATCTCGAATACTCGACCCCGTGCCTGACCTCCTTGCTTCCCTTGATTGAATGGTCGCGCTTGATTTGCATTAGGCCTTCGGTTCAGTTTCGGACATGCGCTCCGAAAGTGATCTGGGCTCCCACACTTGTGACAGGTTCTTTTTCCTCCGCTCTTGCAATTCCTGGCGACATGGCCTCCTTTGTTACACTTGAGGCAAATGATGCATCTTCCGAGATGACGATTATTGCACTTGCTGCATCTTGGGCATGGCCCTTTCTCTTTCTCCTCGGCCTGTGCTTGAATTCCAAAATTTCCTGTTACCCTCTGAGCCTTGTCTGATCTTCCCCCAAATTTCCTTCTTGCAGGATCTTCTATCTTTCTTTTCCCTGCGGCTTTGTCATTCCCAGTTGCTCTTGAACGATTTGCGTTGTTGGTGAGTCTCGTTGCTAAATTCACTGCTTCTTGAAGATTCTTCGGGTCAGCTGAAGTCACATTTCCTCTGATTTCTTCAGCTAAACCCCACACATATCTATCCACTCGGTTTTCCTCGGGCGTCACCAAGTGTGGCACCAGCTTTGCCAGCTCATGGAAACGGGCAGTGTAAGAATCTATGTCGTTTCCCTTCATTTCATGGTTCCACAGTTCTGCTTCCAGCTTCTGGATCTCACTCCTTGGGCAGTACTCATCCTTGAGCATCTTTTTAAACTCATCCCATGTCAGTCTATTGGCCACATCCCGGCCTCGGGTTTGTACTTGGGTGTTCCACCATGTTAATGCCCGTCCTTGCAGAAGGCAAGCGGCATATTCCACCTTGTTTCCTTCAGTATATTTACAGATATTGAGAACAGACTCCATACCCTCTAACCAAGCTAATAATCCAACGGCTCCCTCAGTTCCATGAAACTCTTTAGGGTTACATCCCCTAAACGTCTTGTATGTGCATTCCCTGTTTCCAGCCGTTCCCGCATTATTTCCTGGATTAGCATTCAGACCGGCTGCTACTTGGCTAACAATGTTCGGAAGTGCGGCCATAATTTGCTCAGCCACGAGCCGTGCGACTTCAGGATTCTCTCTCCTTGGAGGCATAGTCCTACAGTTATGGTCTTAATTAAAGATTTAGTCGCATGGTCACCAATTCTGTTACTTGGTTACACTTCCTACTTGTTATGTTAATCCAAGTTATGATACTACTTCATGCATACTATCATTATTATCAACACATATTGTCATAATAACATACCACGATTTCATAATCATGCATTAAAGTAGTTGAGATATATAAACATTAACCAAGCATTTCATTTAGAAGCCGTACATATTCAATTCCCCAAAAGAAACAGTTAACAAAACATACAATGTTTGAAATTAAACGGCCAAATGCCCCAAAAATATGAGTTTAAGTTTAAATAAATCCCAAAAGTTCCACCATAATTGGTCTTCTAGTGCATCATCATCCAAATCAGCATCCCTATCATCAACACCAGTGCTCCTATCACCCACATTAAGTACATATATAGGGTCCTCATCTCCCTCCTAGTGGCATCAACTACCTCCATGGTTCTATCGGAGACCTCATTATGTGCATTTAAGACCCCCATTATTGCATTCAGGTGTTCATGCTGTATGTCCAATCTCTCCTTATGATGTCGCACATCCTGCGATATAAATAGGACCCACTGGCTCTCCCGCGTGGTCATGCCGGGAGGAGGAGCCACGGGTACCCCGGTCACCATTTGTGGGGTTCCGTGCCTCGCTCCCGATCGGGAGGACTCTCCTTCAAATCTCGGCTGGTTGGTGAAATTCACACATCTTGGCAATGGGACACTTTTCCTCGCCGTTGTTATCACTCTCGGTCCACGACGAGTAGACGGAGGGGATTGAGTGGGTGGTACACTGTTTACTTCCCGGTCGTCATCATAAGGGTCTCCTTCTACTTCAGCAGATCTATGGCCCCTAGGTCGACTAGTGATGTAGCCGGATGGGTCGGCCGAGTACGAGTGCTCGGAGGGAGAGTGTTCCGATGGGTCATGTTCGGATGGGTCGTTTTCGGATGACATAGTGAGCTGCGATAATAGTAGACTTTGTTATTATGTGTATTATTGTAAGTGCCTAAAATATGCAAGGTTTATGCCGACACACACAAAATCATGCTTTCAAAATTTTAAGTAGAAAATTTATTTTAAGCATACTTCCATTATGACCAACCCGAGTCTCTCATTATATTTACCCGAATTAAACATAGGTGATCAGGCTTTGTTTAATTGAGGTATAATAATGTGACATTCGACTTGGTTATATTAGCAATATACTTCAGATTTTAGACAATCATTTCGAAAACCGTTTTGAAAATAGTTTGCGTTATGGTTGGGTTATAGTTTGTGGTTCCCATAAGAAAACCAGCATTCTCTATAACCTTAGGCTCTGATACCAAATCTGTCACACCCCGCTAAAGCGAAAACACGAGGTATGACAGTGTAGGGTTTCATTTCAAAGGTAACATACAACACCAACCACACGTTTAATACAATAGTATGAAATATTACAATACAACGTCTTCAACCAAAAAGTTCCAAAAGAAAACGACGGATACAAAAACTAATAATAGAAATTTTTAAGGTTCTTGATGTTGATGTCATCAACCAAAATACACCCTACGTGTCTTCACTTACTTCTTATTCCCTGAAAAGCATGTTTAAAACGAAAAGGTCAACTACAAAGAGTTGGTGAGTTCACAGGTTTTTCATATCCAAACAGTTTTCAACCAAAGATTATTTATGTGAGTCTTTTGTCACGACAAGCTTTAAATTTAAATCTTATGAGTACACATTACAATAAATGACTTTCGCAAGATATATGATTGTTGAGCCACTACAAAGCCTCCGACAACTTACGCCCCGCGGACTACCTCAGAGGTGGTATGATGGCCACATGAGTAGAACATTATTACCAGATAAAGTGCACCCCTACTCGTCAGATTAAGGTGGGTTTGTCAAACCAAATAGCGCTATCCACAAATATCACCGGCTCGTTATGAGTTAATAAGTAGTGTACCTATTGGGGACTTAACATTTTTATTATCACTCAACATATCTTTGTCACTTATGTAAAGTTGTACATTCATTTGTACTCATTTCTTAAATCACAAATATCCATAATTTTACTATCATGAATCATTTAGCATTTTAAAATCATAACATGCTTTTCACCCCAAACATTTAAACAAGTAAAACGGGGCTGTGAAAACTCACCTTTTAGCGTAGATGCGCAAGTAGTGAAAGCTTGCTCACTTAATTCTCTTTACGGGCTCCCTATAATGTCAAACGATCTATATGAGTCCTTCATAGCTAACCCAAAGTTAAACTTAACTAACTTAATCCACGTCTTGTGATATGCCTTAGCCTTAGTAATTTAGTTGAAATGCATAAACTAGCATTGTTCAAGTGTTTTTTTTTCTCATCAATATGAATGGTTATAAGAAAACTCAGCAGTTTCCAAAATGCTCAAGCTGACAGAAACTTCTTACCACAAAAGTGACTGTTTTACAACACTTTCCAGAATGACAAATTTTGTTGTGTAATCTTGATGGGTCAAGTGTGGGTCGCGGATCAGCGGGTCACGGAGCGGGTCAGTTGTCATGGGTCAGTTTAGCCACTGTGGATAGTCCATGCTAGTGACCGAATAAGAAGAAGTGGGTTTACCAATTCTGTGTGTTTGACCAAGTTTCCAGCAGAAGTTTAGAAGTCTGAGTTACTATTTCCTATTTTCTAGCTTAGTGGGTTAGTTGTTAGTTTAGGGTTTAGTTGTTTACTTTCATTATAAATAGCGTAGGTTACTGTTTTATTTAGCATGTATTTTTCACTTCTCCAGTTTAATATACAAACACACAGTTAAAACCCCATATTGCCGTTTTGATTGGTGTTCGGGGTGTGAGTTCAGGGGTGGGGAAGGGACTGATTTCCAACAATTGGTATCAGAGCCCAAGTCTCGTTGAATGGGCTGTGGGGCGTTTTTGATCAGCTTGTTCGTGTGGCGATAGAATAACCGAGC
The DNA here is from genome assembly GCA_033807775.1 of Saussurea involucrata. Taxonomy (NCBI): domain Eukaryota; kingdom Viridiplantae; phylum Streptophyta; class Magnoliopsida; order Asterales; family Asteraceae; genus Saussurea; species Saussurea involucrata. Next base: position 52,123,367 of record CM066312.1, on the reverse strand, counting down.
TGCGTGAAAACAGACGAACGGAAAGGATCTGTCAAAGCAGGTGGCTTTGGATTTGGTTCGTTGCTGCAGGTGCAAGAAGACGGTAAAGCGGTAGCTTGTTTTCTTGGTCGGTGTTGGCGAGAGACTAACCGGGGTTGCGGAATAAACGGACGGGAAGACATCAAAACAGTTGGGTTTTTTGAGTCGGTTCGTTTTGCGGATGACGGAAGACGGTAAAGGCGGGTGTGACCTTGTCTTCTTGATCGGTGGAAAAGGGCTCTCGGAACAAGCTTGATTGAAGGTGATAAAGGCGGTGGCATCGGCGGTCGTGGATGACTCCTACAACAACTTGGGATGACTCGATGAAGGCTTACAAAGTGTATCCAAGTGATCAAGACAGCGCTGGACGGTGGGCAGATCCTCGTATCGACAGCAAAGCTTCTGCCTACATTGACACCATCACAAACAATAGGAACCATGTTGAGGTATCAGGCTGATGATTTCATGGGTTTAAAATGCTGGGCTTGAAAGAATGCCAATTTTGTTGGAGGTTCAAATCGGAAAGACTTTGGACGTGACCGGGGAAGAGGTCGTGGGTCCGGGAAAAGTCGGGATATTGAGACTTTGGACGTGACCGGGGAAGAGGTCGTGTGTCCGGGAAAAGTCGGGATGTTGATGAACGTTTTCCAACGGGTCAAGAACATCAAGATTACGGGGGTGAATGTTGGGTAATCTTGATGGGTCAAGTGTGGGTCGCGGATCAGCGGGTCATGGAGCGGGTCAGTTGTCATGGGTCAGTTTAGCCACTGTGGATAGTCCATGCTAGTGACCGAATAAGAAGAAGTGGGTTTACCAATTCTGTGTGTTTGACCAAGTTTCCAGCAGAAGTTTAGAAGTCTGAGTTACTATTTCCTATTTTCTAGCTTAGTGGGTTAGTTGTTAGTTTAGGGTTTAGTTGTTTACTTTCATTATAAATAGCATAGGTTACTGTTTTGTTTAGCATGTATTTTTCACTTCTCCAGTTTAATATACAAACACACAGTTAAAACCCCATATTGCCGTTTTGATTGGTGTTCGGGGTGGGGAAGGGACTGATTTCCAACAAATTTATCCATTTTTTATATATGGTAATATACTGAGTTAAGGATATTGTGACCAAATTTCATGAATTTTGGAAGTGTTTAAGGGGTCCAAATAAATTTTATGAAACAGTGCAACACAGAGTCTAAAACAGGTTACACCCTTCTGCCATAACAGACTTTTGGAGGGTCAAAACTCAATATTTTGCAGAGTTTTTTACACAATCTGGAAACCTAACACATAGAAGCATCTCATGGAAAAAGATTCATAAATTTTAGATACGTTTTGAGAGAGTTATGGCCAAATGAAGTTGTATGTACCAATCTGCCAATCTGGGACAGATTGACACACTTAACTTGTAAAAATTATTTGAGTGACCAAAACACCATATATTTTTATGAAACCAAATGCATGTGAAACCTAACTCATATAAGGATCTTCCAGAGGAAAAATGAAGAAATTTTATGCTTTCTACAGGAAGTTACATGCAAAATAAGATGACACAACAACCTGACAGATCATCTGCTGCACACCAAATTTGTTCTAAGGAGTTGAAGGTCTAAATCTCAATGTTTTCTTATGAGACCAGTTGGGTTTGAACCCTAACCCATTAAACCTTACTACCGAAGAAAAATGAGAAATTTTGGAAATGATTTGACCAAGATATGGTCGTCCTAAGTACATGCAACAAATCTGCCAGATTCTGGAACTTGAAGATTCCCAATAAAACCCATTTTTAAGCATTTTAACATTCATAGATGTGGATTCCTTTGCTAAGGATTCAATCCTAACATCATATGACATGTTTTTGAAAGAAAATACTTTAAACTTACAAGGAAAATGTGCATGCAAAGTCAAAAATCCAGATTCTTATACAAGAACAAAACCCACGTTTTTGATGATTTTGCTCATTTTTCTCAAGTTCATGATGGAAGTTCATAGATTTTCACCACATTATGGACATTTCTCATGTCCTTGGTGTTTTATCTCCCTTCTAGAACAAGAAACAGAGTTCATCCATTTGGATGAAATAAAAATGTAGAACAAAGTAGGAAAAATGGCATAAAAGGTGCCAAAAAGTATGAAATAACACAAATTTGGAGTTCTTACCTTAGGAAGATGTTGCAAGTACTTCAAGTTCTTTAGGATTTCATTTTTGGATGCTTGTATGGACTGAATGTTTCTGGAGTTTGAAGCTTGAAATGATGAAGATGATGGAGAGAAATGGTAGGATTCCAAGAGAGAGAGAGAGAGAGAGAGAGAGAGGAAGATGGATGGTTTTTTGAGAGTTTGAAATGAACTAAAATTAAACAAGGAGGGAGTATAAGGGACGGGGGTGGCCGGCCACACATGGGCCCCCAACCCTTTGCAAAATATTTTTTTTTTATAAAAGAATAAGCCCAAAATCATTTCCTTGTAAAAATCATTTTATGTTTTTATGAATAGGTTTCAAGGCACACTCTTAAAATACCTTCTTGTTTTTTATTTAATCTTATAAAAAGAAAGATTTATGTATAAAGTAAAACCCTATATTTTATATAGGTTATATGTTATTTAAGGTATTTTGGCATTTCACAAGGTGTTCCGGTTAGTCATGGGTCAAAACCGGGTCTTTTAGGCACTACCGGGAATTCTAGCGAATCTTCACCTTAATGTCTTCTGAAAAGGCCCTATCAAAGTATATTCTCTATTTTAACATTAGTGAGGGTTTAACATATGCTAACCTGGAAGTTTTGATTTTTGTCGGATGTTACATCTTTCCTCCTATGTGCCACTAAAATCCGAGGAAACCATTCCGAGGGAGTCCTCTCCAAAGGACTCACCTCTAGTTCATGATCTATTGCCCCAGATCACATCTGACATCCATGCAGAGGAATTTGTTTCCTATGCCACACGCACACAAATAGGACCAATCGGCTCTTCAGAGGAGCCTAGAGAGCATTGAGACGAAGGGACTCTAGACAAGTCCCTGGGTCAACACAGAGATACTGCTGTCCCCACCTTTGAAGTGGATCAGCATCAGGTCTCTGCCAGAACCTCTATAGAGTCTGAGGCCCAAAAAGCCTCTGCTCAAGGATTAGAGGGAAATCCTTTTGTCCTCAACATTACAACAGGGACGAAAGAAGGCGTCCAAGGAACAAGGACAAACTCTGGGGAAGAATGTGTTCCCCTAGAGGTTACACCTGGTTCATATGTCATAAGGGGTGAGTTCCAAATCATTGTCACCTCTATGGCCAACTCGTTGAAAGCATTGAAAAGCTCTTTTGACTCTCTTTCAGATTCCACAACAAAAGCTTTGAACGAACTGACCACCAAAGTTGACATTCTGTTAACAGAGGTGAAGAATGCAAGCAAGCTGATGACCAACACTGCAACAACCTCTGCCAGTACAAAAGCTTCTGAACCTGAAAAAGCTTCATCTTCTGCTCTTGAGACCTCTGTCGAAGACCTTATCGAGCAACTAAAGAAAGAAAGATCCCCTGCTTCTACGGGCCTTACACCAGAAGATCTAAAGAAGGCCCTAGAGCAAGTCCAGGAACACACTACCACAGAAACTCAGGCCATGAAGCCCTCCGACTACATGACTAGAGCACAGATTACAGAACTTGGACAAGGGATACTCAACGAAATGACAGAGTTCATCAAGGCCTTCACCACCGCCAATGCAAACTATGTGAAGGACTTTCAGGCAAGTGTAGGAAGACTCAGGTTCAACTCAAAAGCAGAGGTTGCCTATTTTCTCGGAATATGTGACGACCTCTATGCTAAAATGATAGCAGCAGGGGCCACTCAGCCGAAAAAGACATCCTCCACATGTCGAGCAGAGGGGATTTCTGAAAGAGGACACGATGACTCTGATGATGATTCAGAAGGACCATCAGATCATCCTGAGGGGGAGAAGAGGACAGAGAGAGATGCCAACAGAGGTTTACCAGCACCACCTTTATCAGCAAAACCACTATCCCAAGTACCATCATCTGAAACCCAAGGAACCCAACAGAAGACCACAGAGGAAACACCCACCTCTGTGGAAACAACCCATATAACAGTTGAAGATTTACCATCACCAAATCCCAAACCAACAGAAGAGGTCCAAATCCTAACATCAACCTCAGAAGACAACCCCCTTCCACAACACCAAAACCAACAGAAGAAAGCAACCTCACTTCACCAACACCAAAACCATCTGAAGAAAAACTACCAACCACTACAACGACAACAGATGAAGAACCCACACCCAAAACAACAGAAGAGCCTAAGACCAAACCCGGAACCAAAATCTTAGCTCAAAAACGAAAATATATGAGCAAAACCTCAGAAACATCCCCAACCAAACCCAAAACCAAAACTACATCACCAACCAAGTCCCCTGTCAAACCTACAGAGGCAACCCCACCAAAAGGAACAGAAGCACCCCTATCAAAGCCTTCAGAAGCTCAAAATACAAAACCAACAGAGGCAACCCAAACCCAACAAGCAGAACAACAAAAGTTGAAGGCAAAAGACAAGGGAAAGGGTATAATGACTAAAGAACCGAAACCCAAGAAGCAAAAGCATCAACCAACTGAAAAATTCTTTAAAAGCTCTTTTGATGCTTTTGTTACACCTAAGCCAGAAGAAGAAGATTGGGCTTTCAGACTTCCCCCTCTGTCAACCAAACCAATCCTGGATCCAAAGGCAAAGCCAACAGAAGATCGAGTGGCCCAACTGATCAGCAATCTTGAGGCTCTACGGAAACCCATGCCACCACCTCCTGTTCATCAAAGACAAATGGAAGAGGCGGTATACAAATACTTATACAGCAGAGTCATCAACGATCCTCTGCCTCCATCCATTCTAAAGCCTGATATGCTCAAGCAAATGCGAGAAGACTTCTACAGAGATAAAGCAAAACCTGTCCGTGAAGTCTTCTCAAACTCAAAGATCGATAAAGTCATCTACTGCAAGCTTTCCCACACCAGAGGCACACAAATCTACTACAACCTCTACCACGTCAAAAGGGTGGACAGATCCGAGAATAAGTTCTCAGATGCAGATCTGAGAAATCTAAACGTCTATGATCTACCTGATCTTCTGAGCTGGGAAAGGCAGAACTACAACCGCCGACTGGAAGTCCAAAGAGCTTACGATGAAATCAAGAAGGCTATGTGCGAAAGACTTCTGTTATATATCCTGACAGACTTCCAAGTGGGACTCGACCTTGGAGTACAAAGAATAAATCTCCCACCACCAGAAGACAAACGCCCCTCCTCTACGGACATCAGACCGAACTCCATCATCACAAGTCCAAAGATCGGGTATGTCTTTCGTGATCCTGCTGGTAAACTGAAGTTGTTCCTAGAGATTGATTGCCAGAAGTATTCAACAAATACTCTGCTCGAGTTCAGAGCCAATCTCCTGGAACACAGAGGATCAAAGTTCATGAACATAACCCACGCCAACAGATTAATAGAGGTCATCGACTCTGTCATCAACTTCAGAAACCTCTGCATCATAATGTATCGTGAACTCAGAGATGGAGGACTCACAAGGAAAATCAATGACTTCCCAAACGCCAGAGTCTAACATCCACAACCATCCTCTGCTTACTTTTCATACTTTGCAATGTAATCGAATGTAAGTGCCTCTGGCATAATCTTATATGAAAAGCAAATCTTCTACAGAGGTCAAATACCTCTTGTCGTGTTCTTAGCTTAGAACACCATGCAAATTTCCAATTCTTTATTTTTCAATACTTAGGGGGAGATTGTTAGCTCCAAATTCTAAGTTTAAAGAAGTATTGAAAAATAGGCTAAGTGTAAAAGCATCGACAGAGCCTCTGCCAAGACACCCAGTGAAGTTTCTATAGAAGACTTTCTCAGAGGACAAGGCCACAGAGCCTCTGTCACCCTTGATAGAGCCTTTGTGGTATGAAGACTTAGAAGACTGAAGATTTCTGAAGATCAAGACAAAGACGATCGTGCCTCTCACGTGCCTCGGCTGTATGAAGATCCTGAAGATCATTCGTATAAGGCATGCCTTGCACATTCCACGTGTCAACCTTTGATGGGTTGCAGCCTTTGCAGATTGCGGCGCACTACATTAACATTGTACCTATTGCAGATCCACGATCGTGTCTTGTACCTTAGTACTTGTTGTCTCTCACTTGTCCCATGGAAAAGTAGTATAAATAGAAGGCTCTTGTAGAGCAGTTCTAGTAACTTTGAAAAAAACACCAGATTAGAGCATATCATTCTGTATCACACATTCACGGTGTTCTTAGTGTTCTTGATTATTCAATACAAAGTGAATCATTGAGCTAAACTTTTATGTTATTACTGTTTCACATATTTGATTATGTGTATTTCTCTACCTAGAATATCTCTTTAGTTCTTTTAAATCGCTTCCGCACACTTATTTGTTCGAGCTATAGAGATTAACATCATTGTTGAGTCTATATTAGGATCAACAACCATAATTGAGTCTTTTAGTTTGATTTTATCCTTTATTGTAGTTTGGAGGTAATTAGGAGAAATGAGTTCAGTTTGTGCTTATTTTGTGGAAAGTCTAACAGTTCGGTATGCTACAGCATGGTTTGCATTTCCTAAAAAGTCAAAGACGTCACTTCATAAACTTTTTGTTGGGGAATATTTTAGCCACCACCTCATCCCTTTCTTGCAAGCTGGAAGACAGGGCATCTTGAGGATCCCAGATTAGTGCAATGTAGAAGAAATCAATAACAAATATGCAATAGAAACAATGATTTCAACTCGTCATCCATATAACTTCATAAACAATTCAGAGTGTTTACAAAGGTTTCAATTCAGAATAATGACGATTTTGAACAATTATCTCTTCTAAGCTCTCTCTCTCTCTCTCTATCTATCTATCTATCTATCTAATCTGATCGCTCAATATGAATTCTCTAACCTAAACTCTTAACAAAACAACCTATTTATACCAAGGCCTAAAGCCTGATGTCCATGGCCCATTAAGCTAATCTAAGCCCAATTAACAATTAAAGGCTTTTACAAATAATAATTAATCTCTATAATTACTTTATATAACTTTCTATTATGTAGGACATTTATGGTCCTAACAATCTCCCCCTAAAGTTATATAAAGAAAAAACGGTCTTGAAAACTTCAGAACTTGATCTTCTCTTCCTCTTGGATCTTTGAAACACTTTGGTGTTGCTTGTCTTCGTGACTTTCAACGCTCCCCCTTGAAAAAAGCTCATGGTCTTCATATCTTCAACTTTATCACCAGATTCAATGAAACAGTCTTTGAACTGCGAGTTAAATTTGAGTTGATATTGCTTTCAGCTTCAGCTTCAAGAACTTGTAGAACCAATATGCTCGACGGAGGAAATAATAATTTATAGCGAACACCAGTGGATAAGGGATGAGAAGAATTGATCAAATACTTGAATCTGTAAATCCAATGGCTTTTCAACCTTGGATTTAACCAAATAAACTTTGCAGTTTTTCACATTCAATCAAAGCACAGTTACTCCCCCTCAGCTTTTGCTAACTCCCCCTTAACATGATATTCGGTGTCTTTGAATCTGTACCATTTCTCCCCCTCATGATGAGTAGGAGCATCCGGAGCATCATGTAGACAATATTGGTGAGTCGCAAAGTACTAGATAAAGCGTTTTAGTAACCAAGATGGGGTAAAAATCTATCACAGAAACACAATAGTAACTGTTATCACAACAATTAAAATAATTGTGTGGCCTATGTTCAGAGTTGGCAATGGGGTATCTCTGATAGGACTTCCAGTTATCACTGAAGTAAAATGTTAAAAATTACTCCTCAAACTGTTCTGGCAATATCACGAAGATATGCGATGGGAATCACAAAGACTCGTGCATGTATGAAAGAATTAAATTCTATCGATTTGGCTCAAAAATTGATTTAACTTGGGACTCAAGTTAAAAATCAATTGACTCAGTGATTAGAATATGAAGTTCGGAGACCAGAGCTGGTGTCTTCCTTTTTTTCAATATCTAAGACCTCCGAGTGAGGAATAGATAGATTATATGCTAAATCTCCGTGAATATATAAAACAAGCATCTTTTGTGAGATACTTGAGTGGCTAGGTGGGGTGACACGAGTTATCGACACTGGGTCCATGTCTGTTTCAATATTCATCTCCGAAGAACGAGAATGAATAGATTGTATGGTTACCCGGATAACGGACTTGGTTTGGTAAGGACCAATAATTCTTTTAAGTCATGTCACATCCTCACCATCTTTCTTTTCACTCCGAACTCATCTATCAATCTAGACCCCTCACTGATGTCTATAAGAGGGTGTGTTTCTTGGGTAGGTCCTTCCGGTTCTGGGTGGACCATAGAAACAATATAAATCCTATCACTCATTTAAAGAACCAAATAAAACATTGAGGTATACATTGAAGTACGAGTTCTAAACTGAAATGTTTAAAAGTCAAAGTGATAAATCCCAAATCTAGCACAAAGTAATGAACAAGTGTAGAGAGAATCTAGAGAGCAATCTTGTCATCCATATATTGATTTCAAAGTGTAAAATGACAAATGCTTCAAGTTGTTATCCAAAATAATAAAGGAACTCCTTTCTATAGTAGGACATGACAAGCCCATGCCTCTACTAAGGAGAAACAGTACAAGATATTAATACTGTCTTGATAGCTACAAAAATGCCCTAACAATCTCCCCCTTAGCTATCAAGGCAGAAAGGGTCTTCTTCTACTTCGAAACCCAAGATGCGTTTCAATCCTTCGCATAGCCATTCTGAAGCTCAATTTTTCATCTATCTCTTCAATGGCTCTTGACAAAACTCTTCTAGGTCTTGAAGACATCCAATTAACTTTTCGTTCAGCATCATGTCTTTTGAGCTTTTCGACTAACTGAAGTCTTACAATTTTAAGCGTACCATCAGAATATTTTTCCAACTCATTAAACCGAATGAATATCTTGTTTGCACCATTACTGAACACAACACCAAACTCTGGTTCTCCAATCACACAATATAAAGGCATCCTCATCAATCCAGTCAATTCTTGATTTGGTCTTAACAGATTTATTCTTGGTTGATAGCTTTCCACACCCATCTGCAAATCATGACACTGTGTGAATAAAACGTGTCTTCTCAGAAATCTCTTAATGGCATTCAAAGCAAGAGTTACGTTTTCCCTTCTGATCTGAAGATCTCTGAAATGATGATACAAGAACTCAAAATCTTCCATGGTTAAATGACAGAAATCAGCTTCAGTAAATCTATAATCTCTGCAATCTTGCCTTTGAACAAGAAACTCTGGATACCACAACTTGTAATAAAGTCTAGCTGTTACCTCCTTTATAGACACAATCAACTTCTTGCTCCTCACCTCTCTTTTCTTTTGACACTTGTCCCTTAGAAAGTACATATATTCGAACTTGTATTCGGCTGTTTGATCTGTAATACCCAACACAGCGTAGGGATTCAAAGTTCTGATTCTGTGCACAAACAGTCTTCTTTCTTCTACTTCTAGGAAAGGTGTTCTCAAATACAAAGTTCTTTGTCGTTGTTCAAGTTCAGTCAATTTTCTGCTCCGTGAGGATGAAGGACCAGGTTGATCAGCAGGATTAGAAGGACCAGCTTCATCATGACTATGAATGATAGGAGGTATTGAAGATGTAGTGGATTGAGGATCAGTCTCTTCGGATTTTGGCTCTTTAGATAATGGATCATGAGAATGATGTGGTTCAGATACAGGTATAGTGGTTTGAGTTGAAGTAGATTGGTTAAGGTTGATGGTTATAGGTGTAACAGAAGGTTGTTCTGACATCAAAGTGGTTGAGATATGTTCGGGTGAGTGTACAGGGCTAAAGATTATTTCTTCAGGAGTTTGTGGCCCATATATCTCTGACAAAATATCAACCTCTTCTTCATTAAATCCAACACCTTGATCTTCTGGTTCATAAGTAAATACCAAAAGTGGTTCTTCTTCCTCCTTAACTTTCCAATACCGATCATAAGCTCTTGCACTTTCATCAGTTTCTTCATCATCAGAACTAATTTCAATCAACTCCACAGATTGCACGAATCGATCAACCACTTCTCTTATCTCCTTCTCATTTACCTCAGGCTTTTCAACCGTTGGTTCTATATTCGGATCAACATATAATACGATCTGTTTTCCGCTTTGATCACCCATAGCACCTGATTCAAACATCTTAGATATTTCAGCAACAGTCGGATTCTTTTTCTGACCTTGAGAGCTTTCTGACTCAGCTCTTCTCTTCTTACTCATCTCCCCCTCATGATCATGATCATCGGGATCCTGATCATGTCTTCTTTTAGTACTCTGAGCTTGAGTCTTACACGACCGTTCCATTAATGCTTTCAACTCAACAATTGACTGCTTCATATCACTTAAAGATTTCACAACTTCAGACTTGAAAGTAGATAACTCTTTGGATAATGCTTGAAACTGTGTGGGTGTAACTGAAGGTGTAGGTGGAAGTGGATTTGGAGTAGATTGGAAATTCTGAAGTAGAGATAACAAGGTTTTACTTTGCTGATCTTCAGGACTCATAGACATCAGTTTGGCATAGAATAAATCCCTTAATTCATCAACACTTTGATCCACTGGTGGTTGTTGCATAGGAGAAGACTGGGGTACTCGAGGCGGAGCCAGATAGATTTCTGGACGTGGACGTACAGCTGGCTCATAAGTCATCGGTTCTTTTCCCTTCAACTGATTCTTCACACCTTGTAACTCCCGGATGAACATAGTTTCAATGTCCTTTAGGGCGCCATCGAAGTTTTCCCTTGTCACAAAGACGGGTAAAGTAACACCGGCACCACTTAGGTTTGCCGTTGACACAACAGTTGTTTCAACTGTGTGACCTACACTCAGTGTTGGCATAGTGTTAGCACTGGTAGGATTTCCACTCTGTCCTTGTAGTCCTGTAAAAGAATCTACTCTGAGTGTTCCGGATGAGTCACGAAGACGCGCATCAGATGTTCCTGAAAGTGTCCTATTCAAAGAATCAAATATATTAGGAACAGGCACTAGACTCGAACTTTGTGCAGGAAAGAAAGTCGAGGACTGGGGAGGAAGTCGCTCTGTTTCAATATCCGGAATCTCCGAACGAGATCCAGATAGTGTTTGTGCTAAAACCCCGTGAGAAAATGAGACAGTTTCTTGTGAAGAAGAAGCTGAATAGCTGGCAGAGGTGTGCAATTGCGTTACTGGGCGAGTAACGACTTGTTCAACACCTGATCCCAACAAATGAGATCTGGTGGTGGATGTGGCTGCCCTTCTGGAATAGACAGTTTGGATATCTTTCACACTCTCCATATTCTTTTCTTCAGTTTCTCTCACAGTCTCACATATATTTTCAACTGATACTCCCTCGGGTCTCCTTATGCCTTCCGTTCCTTCACTAACTTGAGTCGACATTAAAGGCATGTCATCAAAGTTTAAGCTTTCCACATTAATATTATCTGACATATTCAATTGTGGAAATTCAAAGATATCAGAAACGTTACCAAACCAGTTTTCTTCAGTAGTAGCATCAGCACCAATATTTCCAGCATTCCCTTGATCATCATCATTATCATCGTTGTCATCTTCATCACCATCACGATGTTCCTCCGCTGAATCAGACTTATTATCAGACTCTGTACTATCACTAGAGTACTCAACTAAAGGAGGATCCCCAATGTGTTTAGGAATTTCTCCCTCAGAATTGTGTTGTACAAGATCATCTGTATGTGTGTCCTCGGACGATGACCCTGTATCTTCAAATACAGATGTATGATCTCCACCAGTTCCCCTCTCGGTGTTTTCCCTCGACTCTCCCCGTTCAGTAGCCCGTGCATCCTGAACACTCACCGACTCCTCTCGCCTAGGGGTTGAGTCTGGGGTAGGTCCCTCCGGTTCTGGCTGGACCATAGACTCTCTATACTCGATAATGCACTCAACGTCCTGATCCGCGTATCGAAGAAATCCTTCAGGTAACGGCATCTCATAATCAAATTCAGTTTTACGAAACTGAAGATACTGCATAGCTTTCTCGGGCACAGAAGGATGATTTGCTCGTCTTGGAATTTCTCTGTTAGAACGAAGCATGCTATGAATGATAATCTGAAGAAACCTCATATATGGAACATAAGGCTTTCCCTTGTTTTGTCGGCGAAGATCTATCTTCTCATTCAGTTCATGCCAGAAAATAGCTGCATAATCTACATGAAGATCATACACTACTGCATGAAATAGCTTCAGAAATCCGACGCTGGCACTGTCTGTTCCGGCATGTTTAGCAGATAAGCATCTATTAATAATGGAGAAGATTGTATAGTATAACGGTGGTAGGTTCGCCTTATGGAATTCCTTCACCCGAGTTAAGTTTCCAGTGTATCCCATAGCACGTATTCCTTCAAACGTTTCTTCTTCAGATGGAAAAGGATCAAACTCAGTCTTTCCTTCTCGTGAATCAGGTTCAGGTAGCCTCAGAATCATTCTTAGTCTTTGGAAATCAAGCTTTGTGATGAAGTTGTCTATTTGGAATACAAAAATTGGTCTTCCATCTTCCATAGTTGTTGTTATTGTCTTCCATGCTTGCTGTAAATATAGCATAGGCACAACGACAGTATTCGTTAATGCGTATGCTAACGGATGATTCCTGAGCACTTCCTTTATCACTGGATGAATGTTGATGTGATCAAAATCAATGTGATGATTGTTGGGAATGATCGCAATATAGTTGATCGGATGAATGATAGCATTATCTGGATGAATTCCGACTTGGGATTGATGTACTGATCGTGTTGACGGTAAAGGTACATCGTGTGTCGGTTCGGGAAGACTTGGAATATGATCATCAAAGCCTTGAATGTGACTTTGTTCTTCTTGATTAACCATTTTACCTGTTGATAATAGTTCTTACAGAATTAGTCTTTGAAAAAAATTTTGAAAGAAAAATATTTTCTAAGTATAGAATTCGAATTATAGTGCATTCGAATTCATGATTTGTCTTTGAATATCAATTCGAATCCTCAAGGGTTCGAATTCATCCAATTCGAATCCACAAGGGTTCGAATTCATCCAATTCGAATCCACAAGGGTTCGAATTCATCCAATTCGAATCCATAAGGTTTCGAATTCATCCAATTCGAATCCATAAGGGTTCGAATTCATCCAATTCGAATCCAAAGGCATTCGAATTCAACAGTTGAGCCCTAATTCAGATTATAACATGTGAATTCGAATCTAAAGGAATTCGAATCTAAAGGCATTCGAATTCAACACTTGAGCCCTAATTCAGATTATAACATGTGAATTCGAATCTAAAGGAATTCGAATCTAAAGGCATTCGAATTCAACACTTGAGCCCTAATTCAAATTATGACATATGAATTCGAATCTAAAGGCATTCTTTCTTAACATGTTTCATGAATTCGAAACAAGAACGATTCGAAATCATGTTCGAATTCAACAATGTTCATGAATTCGAATCAGGTATGGTTCGAATTCATGTTCATATGAGCACGATGATGAACAGTAAACTTTTTGATTTTACAGATTAGCATAGTAAATGTTTACAATCAAACAAACCATTCGTATAGAATGATTCGTATTACATTTTCGAATCTGATAAGAGTAATTTCGATAGAAATGTTTACCTGATGAGGATGAATCAAGCAGATGAAGGATCGATAAAGTGGAAGATGAACAGTGTTCTCTTGAGAGTGTTTGAAACAATACCAAATAGTGAAAAGTGGGAAATAAGGTTTCGAACCCTATTTATACTCAAAAAAAATTTGTACACTTGGCACACATTAGAGTACCCCACTTGGCAATCAGTTAAAAATGCATGTTTCAAAACATTAGATATGGCACTGTTCATCTGAACAATTTACATAAACAAATATGTAAAAAATTCAAAAAGAGTTCGAATCAGATAAAGTTGTACAACAATTGATATTGATCTCATTGAATTCGAATCCTTAAGGGTCCGAATTCATTGAATTCGAATCCTTAAGGGTCCGAATTCATTGAATTCGAATCCTTAAGGGTCCGAATTCATTGAATTCGAATCCTTAAGGGTCCGAATTCATTGAATTCGAATCCTTAAGTGTTCGAATTCTTTGAATTCGAATCCTTAAAGGTCCGAATTCATTGAATTCGAATCCTTAAGTGTTCGAACTCTTTGAATTCGAATCCTTAAAGGTCCGAATTCATTGAATTCGAATCCTTAAGAGTCCGAATTCATTGAATTCGAATCCTTAAGAGTCCGAATTCATTGAATTCGAATCCTTAAGAGTCCGAATTCATTGAATTCGAATCCTTAAGTGTTCGAATTCTTTGAATTCGAATCCTTAAAGGTTCCGAATTCATTGAATTCGAATCCTTAAGAGTCCGAATTCATTGAATTCGAATCCTTAAGAGTCCGAATTCATTGAATTCGAATCCTTAAGTGTTCGAATTCTTTGAATTCGAATCCTTAAAGGTCCGAATTCATTGAATTCGTATCCTTAAGTGTTAGAATTCTTTGAATTCGAATCCTTCAGAGATCGAATTCTTCAAATATTTGCATGAAAATTTACAACTTTTTCTGAAAAGTCCAACAACTGTTCTAAAATTCTCACATCAGATAAAACTTTGTAAGCTCTCAGATACAGATAACACTTTTACAGATTTATGCCGAATTGCTCCCCCTTAACAATTGCATAAACTGTTATCTTTTCTTCAGAGAAATCTGCACAAACAGAGAAAGATTTGGTACTCATAGAACATGAGTCCAAACTGTTAAAATTATCACTTTGTGTAAAAATCTAACTCCCCCTTAAAATATGAATTCTTGAGCAACTTGCTTTCTTCCTCTGAAAATATGCATAAAACTCAGTATTTGATATTGGATCAAAAATACATTTCACAAGGAAAGTCAAATTCATTGAATTTTGTTTTATGACTACTAACATTTGATCATTTGAAAGCTTTACAAAAGAAATTCAACTTAATAAAATTTAACATATATTCCAATCAGATGAAATCAAATGCATGTGTTTGGATTCAAGGACAAGACATCATTGCTTATCAAGTTATAATTGTTCAGTGTCCACCCCTTTTATCAAATCTATTTGGTGTGCTAGCATGCGAAATATGATTGGCATAAAGCTTATGTATTTCTACAATATATAAGAATACTTTGCTCTACTCACACTATTTGTCCAAAATCAGAATTTTCACAAATTTACGGGTTTATCGCGACTTTGTATTTTCCCAAGTTTCAAGAGATATGTGCTCTTTGGCATCTTTTAATATTGTGCACATTTGAATCTTTTGATTTTGTGCTCATTGGCATCTTTTGATTTTGTGCTCATTGGCATCTTTTGATCAAAAAGTTTAGTAAGAATAAGATACACCGTTAAACATGACTTTCTATCTGGTTCTATAGCAGGATTTGGGTTAGCAGATCCCAGACCAGTTGGCCTTAGGTGCTAGGTGACGAGCACCCCTTAGAACTTAATTTCCCAAACCAGAAAGGCCACATCGATATATCTTAAACCCATTTGTACCAGTAGAACATGGCTTTCTATCTGGTTCTATTGCAGGATTTGGGTCAGCCGATCCCAGACCAGTTGATCTTAGGGACTAGGTGTCGAGCACCCCTTAGGACTTACTCTCCCAAACCAGAAAGGCCACAGGCACAAACTTTCAAACTAAATGATAGTGCAACTATTTTATCTCAATCACTTGGTTCTAAAACATAGTGCTTTGCCCATATTTTCATTTCCATCCATCATTCTGACATATAGGCTTTTTGAGCATTATATTCTATATATATCCAGATTCACATAACTTTGAGCATTCAGCATAATTTCATTCATGTTTTGCTGACCTTTCGATTTATTTTAGAGGTGAAAATTGAAGCAAATCTAACTCAGATAGTACCAAGTTTCTTGTAAAGTCATCTTTTAGCACACATTTAATTCATTGAATGAAAATTGAAAATTTCATCTTATTGAATTAAATTTGTAAAGTTTCAAGTTTTCAAATCAGTAGAAACAAATATAATCCAATGTTACCTTTTGCCACTTGTTCCTTGAAACAAAAATATATAGCAGTTAAGGATATTACCTGAGAAGTGTGAGTTCTAAACTGATTTGTTTAGAAGTCTTAGTCTTTAAAGTACGGGTCCTGAACTGAGTTGTTCAGAAGCCATTGTCTTTGAAGAACAGGTTTTGAACTGATTTGTCCAAAAGCCATTGACGTTGAAATCCGGGTTCTAAACTGATGTGTTTAGAAGCCATTGATATTTGTCTCCCCCTTAATGGTACAAATATTTTTCAAAAAATACGCCGCTTCTCTTCTGTTTTCAGTCATGCGTGTGATATGTATTTCAATTCAGTACAACACATGATGAACCTGCAAAACAGATTAAGCAGATTTTGGTACCCAATGGCACTTGGGTCCTAGTGGGTTAGGATATGATCATAGATTTAAGTAAGCAAGAACACGAACTCCCCCACAATGTCTTAAGGATTCAACATTCCTAGTTTGCTGATTAAAAAATTTAACCTCTTTTCATCTAAAGGTTTTGTGAAAAGATCAGCAAGTTCTAGTTCTGTTGGTACAAAGTGCATTTCTATAGTTCCCTTCTCAACATGGTCTTTGATAAAATGGTACCTGACATCTATGTGTTTCGTTTTGGAATGCTGAACAGGATTTTCAGTTATTGCAATTGCGCTTTTGGAATCACAATAAATGGGGATCTTGCTGAAGATATATCCATAATCCTTTAGCTGAGTTTTCATCCAGATTACTTGCGAACAGCAACTAGCGGCGGCCACATACTCTGCTTCAGCCGTAGATGTTGATACACAAGTTTGCTTCTTTGATGACCAGCTTACTAGTTTATCTCCCAAGAATTGACAAGCACCAGATGTGCTTTTCCTGTCCATCATATTTCCCGCATGATCTGCATCTGTGTAAGCAGTTAGTTCAAACCCAGAATCCTTAGGATACCAAAGACCCAAATTTTTTGTGCCTTTGAGATATCTAAGGATTCGCTTTACAGCCACAATATGAGATTCCTTCGGGTTTGCTTGGAAACGTGCACAAAAAGATGTTGCAAACAAAATATCCGGTCTACTTGCCGTTAGATACAGTAAAGATCCAATCATGCCTCGGTATAACTTTTGATCGACTGATATACCAGATGAATCAGCGTTCAAAAGCTTACCGGTAGCCATGGGAGTTTTCATGGTGGAAGAGGAATTTAATTCAAATTTCTTAAGCATATCATTTATATATTTTGATTGATTAATGAAAATGCCTTCATTTGATTGTGTCACTTGGAGACCAAGAAAAATTTTTAACTCTCCCATCATACTCATTTGAAAACGGCTTTTCATCACCTTTTCAAAATCTTTACACATATCTGGATTTGTAGATCCAAATATAATGTCGTCAACATATATTTGTACTAACATTAAATCTTTACCTTCTCTTTTGAGAAAAAGAGTTGTATCTATTGTACCTTTGGTGTATCCATTTTTAAGCAGGTGAATAGTCAGAGTCTCATACCATGCCCTCGGTGCTTGCTTTAAGCCGTAGAGTGCTTTGTCTAGAATGTAGACATGGTTGGGATATTTGGGATCAACAAAGCCTTCAGGTTGACTTACATACACTTCCTCATGTAGTATTCCATTCAGAAACGCAGATTTGACGTCCATTTGGAATACCTTCATGTTCTTATGTGCTGCGTATGAAAGAAAGATCCTTATTGCTTCAATCCTTGCTACTGGTGCATAGGTTTCATCATAATCTATTCCTTCTTGTTGATTGTAACCTTTAGCAACCAGTCTTGCTTTATTTCTGACTATAATCCCCGCTTCGTCCTTTTTGTTTCTAAAGACCCATTTGGTTCCAACTATGGTTTTGTCTTTTGGACGTTTCACCAAGTGCCACACTTCGTTGCGTTTGAACTCATTTAATTCCTCTTGCATGGCGTTGATCCAATCTGGATCTTGTAAAGCTTCAGATGCTTTCTTGGGTTCTAACGTGCTAAGAAAATTTACGTACAAACATTTGTTTGTAGTCGCAGATCGGGTTTTCACTCCATCATTCAGATCACCAATTATATCAGCCGGAGGATGTGCTCTTGTCCATTTATGACTACTTGGAAGAGTTGGTATATCCATACGAGTGTTTGATGGATTATTTTCATCCAATACTGCAAAAATCTCCTCTGTCGATTCAGCTGAAGATACATTTGTCGTTTCCGGTATGTTGACTTCTGTTTCTAATCCTTCAGATGTGGAAGTCTCCGATAAATGATTTTCTGAAACCTGAACAACTGGTTGAATTTCAGGTTCAGAGACAGGAACGTGTTCACTTGAAATCTCATTAGTTTCTACAGAAGTACTAGTATCAACATCTTCAGTTGGACCGGAGATATTTGCACTCGTCTGATTCTGAGATGCATTCACAGATGTGATTGGTGGTTCCATATCTGCACAGTAATCCATAAATGCATCATGAAATAGTAAATCTAAATCAGTAGTATTATTATAATTCAAAGCTGAATTAGAAAACTGTTTCGTCACAGGTTCTACTCCATTTTTAGTAGAAGCTTCAGATTTCTGTACGAGTTCTGAACTAAATTGTCCAGAAGTCAATGTCACAGTCTCGTCGAACGTAACGTTGATACTCTCGATTACTGATTTTGTTCGATTATTACAAATCCTGTATGCTTTCGAGTTCAAGGAATAGCCTATAAAGATGCCCTCATCAGCTTTAACTTGAAGCTTTGTAAGATATTCACGATCTTTCATCACAAAACACCTGCATCCAAATACACGCAGAAATTTGATGTTAGGTTTGCGATTGTTGATTAATTCATATGCAGTTTTGTTAAAGCGTTTATTTATAATAGTTCTGTTTTGAGTAAAACACGCTGTGGATACTGCTTCAGCCCATAGACTTGGTGGAAGACCCGAGTAAGCAAGCATCGTCCTAGCAACTTCTACAAGAGTTCGATTTTTCCTTTCAACTACTCCATTTTGTTGTGGAGTAATTGGGGCAGAAAAATTATGAGTTATTCCAACGGATTCAAGAAAATATTGAAGAGTTGCATTCTTGAATTCAGTTCCGTTGTCACTTCGGATTTTTCGAACAGGGCGTTGTAGAAGAGTTTGAATCTTCTTGATGAATTTAATGATCTGCTCGGGTGCTTCAGACTTGAGTCGTAAGAAATCCAACCAAGTATATCGCGAAAACTCATCAACCATAACCAAGATATATTTCTTTCCTCCCATTGACTGAGTTCGCATTGGGCCACAGAGATCCATATGAATTAATTCCAAGGCATTGTTACAATTAGACAAAGTCTTGGTCTTGTGAGAAACATGTTTCATCTTTCCCATTTCACAAGCTGGACACACAGAAACTCAGTCGACAAAAACTAACCAAAAACTTACCAGAAACCTTGAATCAACCAATCTGTATGCTCTTATACCAATTGAAGATCCCAAATTAGTGGAATATAGAATAAATCAATAACAAATATGCAATAGAAACAATGATTTCAACTCATCATCCATATAACATTCATAAACAATTCAGAGTGTTTACAAAGGTTTCAATTCAGAATAATGACGATTTTGAATGATTATCTCTTCTAAGTTCTCTCTCTCTCTCTCTCTAATCTGATCGCTCAATATGAATTCTCTAACCTAAACTCTTAACAAAACAACCTATTTATAACAGGGCCTAAAGCCTGAGGCCCATAGCCCATTAAGCTAATCTAAGCCTAATTAACAAATAAAGGCTTTTACAAATAATAATTAATCTCTATAATTACTTTAGATAACTTTCTATTATGTAGGACATTTATGGTCCTAACACATCTTCAGGAAATAACATCATGGAGAAGGCTACCTTAAAAAAAGCATCTTGTAAACCATATAGCCATTGTGTAATATCCATTGGTTAATGGAATCTTTTGTACTTGTAATGTTGACATTAGCCCCTAGATTGGGTGTAAGTAATGGTTGGGAGATAGAAGCCTTTGTGTGGTGGAAGGTTGCTTTTGCTATTGGCTATCATCCTTACTTTTCACCCCTTGTTTCTAAGTTTCATCTAAGTAGTTTTCTTGACAAGGTGACGTATGTTGTTCTACTTAGATGAGTTGGACTTGAATGCAAGCCAACGTAAACTTTAGAACTTTCAGTGAGATCTGTTCTACATTGGTTGGGTTACCCGAATACGTGGTACTGCCAGTAGCTAGTCTTTTCTAAACCTTGAAAAAGGGTTGATCGTTCCAGTAGTAAGGTTGAGAACCAATGCTGTAGCAACCTACCTAAGCACACTGTTGTTGTAATCCAACCAGAACTTACACCGTTGCATTTCTTTTACTGTTTTAAAACCATTTCCAAAGTTGTTACTTCACTCAAAGATTATTCCTTCGAATTCTGTTTTTGAAATCACATTTTATGTTTGGCCTAGATTAACTGCTTACTTTATTTGTCTTTGTGGGATCGATAATCGGTACTTAGTACCACTTTATTACTTGTTTTCAAAACGATATTGGTTTGGCATGTATACTTGTGTGCTATTCCATTGTTGATTTTAGGGATATATATCCTAGAGAGCAAGTTTTTGGTGTCGTTGCCAGGGACAAAGCCAAAGCAAGAATTTTCTTAAGTCACTTTTAATCAGATTTTTCTAGTCAACTTGTTAAAAGAATTTTAGGTTGCATGCCACGTTTGTTTCACGGTGACATATTTGAACTTGATCCTGATATTGAAAGAACATTTTGTAGAAGGAGAAGGATACAAAGATCTTTGTCACCCATTTTTGAAACTGTTGAAATGGAAGTCCCTGAATATGGACCCCATCTAAGGCCTGAACCCCAAAACATCAGCAATATTGCAAACTCTAAAGAGGGAAGGATTATGGACTATGTTATGCCCATGCTTGAACAGTTGCATGATGGCATAGTTAGACCACAGTTGGAATGTGCCCACTTTGAACTGAAACCAGTAATGTTTAATATGTTACAATCTAGTGGACAGTTCGTAGGCCTACCAGTTGAGGACCCTCATTTGCATCTTAAAACGTTTATGGAAATCACTGATTGTTTTGATTTTAGTGGAGTAACTGATGATGCCTTACGGCTGAAGTTATTTCCTTTTTCACTCAGAAGTAGAGCAAGGTCATGGTATAATTATTTAGAACCTAACTCTATTGAAACTTGGAGTGATATGGCTAAAACGTTTTTTAAAAAATATTTTCCACCAACACGGAATGCCATGTCCATAAATGAAATAAGCATGTTTAGACAAATGGACGATGAAGCTATTCTGGATGCTTGGCAAAGGTTTATGATCTGTTAAGGAAATGCCCTCACCATGGCATACCCTACTACATACAGCTAGAAACATTCTACAATGGTTTAAGTACCACTGCTAAATGAATGCTTGATGCTACTGCAGGAGGTGCCTTCACACTTAGTACCTATAATGATGGCTTGGCTATCTTGGAAAAGATTGCAAGTAACAATGGTCAATGGTCTGATTCACGTGCAATAGTACCTAAAAAGGTTGTAGGTATTCATGAAGTAGATAATTACACTGCTCTTACTCCACAACTTGTTGCACTTACCAACATGATTAAAAACATGTCTGGTCCGTCTAGCACTGTTGTTGCAGCATGCAAATCTGAAGATCTGCCTGACCAATGTGTAGTTTATAGTGGACCACATACCTATGACCAATGCGAACAAAACACTAAATCTGTAAACTATGTGCAAAACAAAAATGGTCAGTTTTCAAACAACTATAACTCAAACTGGAAGAACCATCCCAATTTCTCTTAGAAAATTCCATGTTTGAACCCAGTTGATGCACAAGAACAGAGAAATTCTAATTTTCAAAAACAGTATAATTTCCAACAAAATCAACAGTCTAACCAAGGAAGACAAAACCAACAAGGTGAATCACATGCTTCTTTGGAATCAGTGTTGAAAGGATTCATCAATCACACAAACGCAGAAATTAGCAATCAAAACATAGCCTTAAGGGCTTTGGAAACTCAGATAGGCCAGATTGCTACTGAGTTGAGAAACATACATGTTGTAACTCTACCTAGTGATACTGAGACTCCCAAGAGCATAGTCAAGGAACAAGTGAAGGTTGTGTCCCTTAGGAGTGGAAAGGACTTAGTGAATACCAAACCAAAAGAACCTCAGACTGTCAGTGCCATAGACAAAGGACAAGATGTTACAAAGGTACCCCTATCATCGTTCCATCTTCTAATGCAGTCCTTGGACCTAAATCAACTCCTGAATCTATAAGTGATAAGTCTGACTTGCATGTGTTATCCCCTGTTGATAATAATAAATACAAGACCACTGCAGTTGATGCTATAGCACATGCTGCAGCACCAACTGCCAAAACTGACAAAACTTCAAAACCTCAAACAGTAACTGAACATGTCATACCTACTTTTCCTTCAACTTCTGATCCTGAGAAGGCTTTTTCCACCCCTGTTCCACCTTATATTCCTTATCCCCAAAGGATGAGGAATCAGAAGGAGAAAGAACGATTCAAGAAGTTTCTAGATATGTTTAAGCAATTGCATATCAACATCCCTTTGGTTGAAGCAATTGAGAGCATGCCTACTTATGCCAAATTCCTTAAGGATATTTTAAGAAAGAAAAAGAAACTGATTGAGTATGAGACTATAGCCTTGACTGAAGGTTGTAGTGCCCTTATGACCAACAAACTCCCTCCTAAACAGAAAGACCCAGGTAGTTTCACAATACCCTGTTCGATAGGAGGCAAAGAGGTTGGAAAAGCTTTATGTGATTTGGGTGCTAGCATCTAGAGGTGAGCAATACCGGGTACCCGCCTTATTTTCATGGAACCGGAACCGGAACCGGCGGTTCCTAGAAAGAAAGAACCGGAACCGGAACCGGAACCGTTCCCGTCGGTTCTCTTTATTTTGGAACCGGTCCCGGAACCGCTGGGAACCGGTTCCGGGTACCCGCTGACAACTTTTTTTTTTACATTTTTTACAATAAAACGTAATTTCAACACTTGCAAAGTAGAAAAAAAAACTTAAACTTAAAGTACCAACGTAGTTTTCATACAACAAACGATTAAAACTAAAAACTAATCCGATAAAAATAATTATTACATAACCAAATTAGAAATTCTTAAGTCTCGATACGACATCAACAAAAGTACAAAACGAATAAAACGCTTCATGTCTTCACGGCACTTCACGACTTCATGGCACTTCACGTCAACACCTAACAAATAAAACACTTGGATCAAAGTCCAAACAAATAAACTACCTAACTAAACTAATACCATGCCATTTTATAAATTGTCACTACAATAAATAAAAATTAGAAAATTACCTCAAAAAGAAATTAGTTGATGCTAACAAATGTCTCATCAAGATCAAAACGACCAATTTCTGAAATTAACAAATAAAAAACGCAAATTAGAATGTTAAATATGAAATTAACAAATAAAAATATATATGAAAAAAGACAATAAATAAGTAAATTACCTTCCTCGTATTTTTGCACATCCTCCAAATATTGTTCCATGTCCAAACATATTGATGATCCTCTCAACCAATCTTGAGGACATATCAAAGCTTCCACCGTCTTTGGACCCAAACTACTCCGAAACTCATCTAACACCCGACCGGATGTACTAAAAGCAGACTCACTAGCAATTGTAGAAACCGGAATTGCTAGAATGTCCTTTGCCATTGATCCCAATACCTTATATGTAGTACACTTTTCACTCCACCACCTCAAAATTTCAAACTTCTCAACATCCATTTTTTCAGGCGGAGCCTCAAGATATTCTTCCAACTCAGATTTCTCAATAGCATCCCCAACATCATTTTCATAAAACTCATCATAGATTTTTCTCATATGTTTATTCTTCACCGTCCCAACAAAATTTTGGTCACCATCATCATTCACAAAGAAAATAGAAGAATCATCCTTTGATGATGAAGAAACATTAGCATAATGGTCATATAATTTTTTCAAAACATCATATACTTGACCATATATATCACTCACTTTATCGGAGTCCGAAGGAAAGATCTTTCTTAATGAAAACTTCACAACCCCCATCTTATAACGTGGATCAAGAGCCACTGCAACTAAAACCATCACATTTGTTCTACCAAACCCTCCATAATATTTGTCAAACGTTTTTCTCATTTCATCACCCATACGCATAATACTAGGTTCATCATCCTCTCTCCACTCTAACAAAGAAGCAAGGACACCCAAGATCTCATGAAAATGCATATTAGCTGTAACATATAAAGTGCCGGAAATCCTTTTTGCAAGCAAGCAAAAACAACAAGCAAAAACAACAAAAAACAGCAAGCAAAAACAGCAAAAACAGCAAAAAACTTCAAATCTGGACTCTCTATTGCCTGTATTCTTTTGATTTGTTTCTGCAAAAAGTTTTTTTAAACCACAACAAACCCCAATCAGGTTCTGGTCTATTTGAGCCCAAACAACAAGCAAAATGAATACAAATTGTGTAGAGAGCAACATGAAAACTGCAAGTAAAAATTAGAACTTGGGGCATATAATGTTAGCCAAAAATAATGCTCGTAACTCGAATATATCCAGCTGATTAAGCCACAAACGTAAAAAACTGCACAAAATCGAGAACAACAAAATGAGAACATACCTTACAGCGGACGGCGGTTGTGTGCGAGCGAACGGCGGCTGTGTGCGCACGGACGGTGGCCGGCGGACGGTGGCCATCGGTTGAGTTACCTTCTTGAATCGTGACTTCATGAGGTATGTGTATGTGTTGTGTGCGCCGCTAGTATGGTCAATGATGTGAAATGTGAATGGAAAGAAAAGTTAGTAAACCTAAACCCTAAAAAGTAATTTTCTTAGTTTATTGATTTTTTTATTTAGATTAAATATTTATATGTAAATACTAAATATGTAATAAATATTAAATATGTAGATATTTTCTATTAAAATATATCGGGTACCCAGCGGTTCCGGTTCTAGGTACCCAGCGGGACCGGGTACCCGGTCCCGGCGGTTACCCAGCGGGTAGCGGTTCTAAAAAAATGAGAACCGGAACCAGTCACATCGGTTCCGGTTCTGGAACCGGCAGTTCCAGAGCGGTTCTGGTTCCAAAGGCGGGTACCCAGTTCCGATGCTCACCCCTAGCATCAATCTTATGCCCTTGTCTATTTTTAACACACTTGGAATAGGATAAGCTAGACCTACCACAGTTACCTTACAACTAGCTGACAGGTCCATAGCATATCCTAAGGGAAAGATAAAAGATGTGTTAGTACAAGTAGACAAATTCATATTCCCTAGTGATTTCATTATTTTAGACTTTGAAGCTGACAAGGACACACCTATTTTGTTAGGAAGGTCATTCTTAGCTACTGGTAGAACCCTCATAGATGTCCAAAAAGGAGAGTTGACCATGAGAGTTCAAGACCAAAATGTCACCTTCAATGTTTTTAATTCTGTTGATCCAAACCCTCAGTGATTTGATAATGACCCTCTCTTATATACTTAGTGAAAATTGTAAGTAAACAATATGTATCAGAGTTTCACTATCGCTGATAAGTACTAAGATCTTACAGTACCGCTGATAGGAACTCTCATTCTTTAGATTAAACATTCAGCGAAAATGTTCACCATAATACTCTGAGTTTGTTCAGTACTTATGGTGATCGCTGATAAGTTAGTTTACTTATGATCCCTGAAGACAAGTTTCACGTTAACATAGGTTCTACGCTGAAGTCGAAGATCAAGCTCAAGAACCAGCGACAAGTCTCCTAATGAGCTGATGCGGATCAGCGAAGACTCAGATTTGTCCACTCAACGTGAAGTATCAAGTACAAGACTTTAGCTATCGCTGAACTCTATCATTCGCTGATAAAGAATGATAGATCGCTGAATCAACGAAAAGCTGATCATGAAGTCCTCCGTACAAAGTGTTTTTGTCTTATCCACCCTTGCACGTCTCCGTACGATATGTCAGAAAAAGAACCTCCTTATTGTCTGAAATCGTACAACCACTCTGATACTACACTGTTCAAACATGCGGCTACTAAGGTTGTCAACAAAGGTCAATGACATGCAACCAATCAGCTGCTGCCACGTGTAAAGTGTAAACTACAATGCATTAAATGCATGCAGTATATAAGAAGATGAACTCACTTCATTTTGAAGTAACTTGCTAACTCTGGACAAGTTCATCCTTCTTATCTTGAGATAGGTTGTTATTAGTAATTTCCTTCTCTTTCTTAGTGCAAGAAACTTAGTGTTCAACCTTATTTAGATTTAGGTTTATCCTTAATCTTATTTCCGCAAGAAGCTGTAAATTGTTAATGATTTATCAATAAACAATTTAGAAAAGTAAAATATGTGTGTTTGTATTCAACCCCCCCCCCCCCCCCCTTCTACAAACTTGTATAGCCCTTCGGGACCAACAAGTGGTATCAGAGAGGATTTGTTTAATCTCATAAACAAGATCTAATCTATACTAAGATTTCTCTTCCTTGCTATTTCTGAAAATGGCTACCAACACAAACACAAATTATATCGACAATGGTTTTCTTGCAAAACCCCCTAGATTCTCCAGAGATAATTTTAATCTATGGAAAAATAGGATGACTCTCTTCCTAGAAGGTGTAGACCCTACTATGCCTTATTATCTTGAAAATGGCCCATTTATTCCTGTAAGAATTGATACCGCAGTACCAGCCGCTGAGAATAGACCTGCTATTCTAGAAAGGCTGGTACCCAAAGAAGTTCATACGTGGACTGACAAAGATAAGAAGAAAGTGGCTATCGACACAAAAGCAAGATCCATACTATCCATGGCTCTTCCTGACGAAGTCTACCATTCCGTCATGAACCTGAAATCCTCAAAAACCATGTGGGACACAATATGTGTTCAGTATGAAGGTACTGCTGAAGTCCATGACTCTCGAAAGATCAACCTGGTAAGATAGTATGAAAATTTCATTTGTGGTAAGAATGAGACTCTCTCTGAAGTTCACCAACGTTTTAATTGCTTAATAATAGATCTGAAAACTGTTGGTAAGGAATATTCTAACTTTGAAGTGCTGACAAAGTTTCTAGAATGTTTACCTGAAAGCTGGGACAATTATTCTATCTGTCTCAAGCTGTCAAAGGATCTAAGATCAATGACCCTTGCTACCTTATATGGCACGATGCTGAATCATGAGCAATCAAACCATCTTAAGATGAATCTTGTAAAATATTCCAAAAGCACCCCTGTTGCTTTAATCTCAGAGGAACCCTCTACTCAGCGACCCTCGGTCACTATCACTGAGTTAGAGAGTAACTCTGAAAGGTCATCAGACTCTGACTCTTCAGATGATGATGAATCTTTGGCTCTGCTAACTAAAAAGTTTAGGAGATTCGCCAAAAAGAAAATGTTCAGAAAGAACAAACCCCTTTCTATAACTGATAAGCCAAAATCATCAGCTCTTGTTGATAAGGCTACTGCTACTTGTTTTAACTGCGAAAAGATTGGGCATTTCGCTAACGAGTGCAGGTCTAAGAAAGTATCGAGAAACTCAGCGTTTCCCAAGAAATCCTTTATTCCCAGGAATAAAGATGACAAATATGCTAAGCTGAAAGAAAAATATGCGAAGCTGAAAAGCTTCAAGAAGAAAGGCAAAGGCCTGATGGTTTACGATTGGGCTGCCTCTGAAGAAGAAGAATCATCATCTGACTCTGAATATGATGAAGCCAATCTCTGTCTTATGGCAAAGATTGAAGATGAGGAAGAAAGTTCAGACATTCCCTCTACTTCAACCTCTGCAATTCAGGTATCACCTTCCTTCTTTACCAATATCGCAAATATTGATGAAGCTGATAGTCTGCGAAAAATCGATCCCTTGACTAGAAGTTTATATGAAGCCATGAATGGCAAAACAATAGTTGAAAATCAAAACCTTGATCTCGCTGAACAACTTATAAACTGTCACCTTCAAATAGAAAAGCTTTCTAAAATTGAAGAAGACTTTAAAGATCAAGTGCATTTAAATCAGCTAGTCAAAATCGAACGAGCAGAAGCTATAGCTGCATTGAAAGCTGAAAAAACTACTCTTGAAGGATGGTGTAATTCTTCAACAAATATCACTGAGATAATTAAGTCTCAGATTCCCCTGAGTGATAAACGTGGTCTTGGTTACAAATATGAAACTCAAGAACCAACCACTGATCGTTCCATGCTCTTATTTGGAACTTTCGTATCCTCGGTCGCTGACACTTCATCTTCTCAGTGTTCGTCCTCTAGACCGCTTATCCCTGAGGAAATTTCTACCTCTTCAAAAGGTAAAGAGAAAATGGTTTATCCAAAACCTACCTCTGTCTTTAAAGATAAAGGTAAAGGAATTGCTTTTAACCAAAATCCTCAGAAGGGTACTTTAGTACCAAAGCTGAATGCTTCTAAAGATTTAGTAATTTATTCCTCTGGATCAAGGAATCAGATATCTGGATCTACTCAGCGTGGGTCTATTCAGCGATCTACTCCTAGACTCAGAGTTGATGTCCTTGGTAAGAAATATGAAGAACTAAATGTTCCTCCCATTTCAAAAGCCAAAAGCTTATTTGGTGCTGGTCCTTCTAATTCTAAATCAAAAGCTCAGCATTCAAATGGTCCTAGAACTACCTTTAGTTATAGGAAATGTTATCACTATGGACTCACTGATCATATTGCTAGTAAGTGCCCCACAACTACCAAAGCTGAAAAGATAGCTAAGGTGAAGATTGCCCCCAAGGCAAAGAAGACCACTGAGGTTAAGAAATTACCCAAAGTGAAGACTGACAAAACTGAATCTTCAAATGCTGCGAAGATTGATGAACCTTCCATTCCAACTACTTCCACTGACAAACGTGTACACATGGTTAAGTGGGTACCCAAGAAAAACTAATCTTCCTTTGTGATGCAGGTTAAGAAGGGTATCTGGTATCTCGATAGCGGATGCTCTAGACACATGACTGGAAAGAAAAGCATGCTCGCTGAATACAAGGAAGAGAAGGGTCCCTCTGTGACTTTCGGTGGAAATGGAAAAGGACATACCCGAGGGTTTGGTGTACTCTCTAATGGTACAACCACCTTCAGAAGAGTCGCATATGTTGAAGGGCTGAAGCATAATTAGTTAAGCATCAGTCAGCTTTGCGACAAGGATAACAAGGTAATCTTTACCAAGGAATCCTGCTTTGTCACTGACAAAAAGGAGAAGCTAGCTCTCAGCGGTTATCGTTTGGAAAATGTTTATGTAATAAACATGGACTCAACAACCATTGAGAACTCTTGTTTCTTCTCAAAAGCCTCATCTGATGTCAACTGGCTATGGCATAAGAGGCTCTCTCATCTGAATTTCAAGACACTGAACACTCTTTCTTCAAAAGAGTTAGTCACTGGTCTACCTCAACACTCTTACGCCAAAGAGTCTTTATGTTCAGCGTGTGAGAAAGGGAAGCAGACCAAAGCAAGCTTTAAGTCAAAGCAAGTCTCCTCAGTGTCATCTCCTCTACAACTACTCCATATGGATTTGTTTGGCCCTGTTAACAAACAATCCATCGCTGGAAAGAAATATACACTGGTCATAGTTGATGAATTCTCTCGTTATACTTGGGTAATGTTTCTCCGTTCCAAGAGTGACACCCCTGAAGAACTCATCACCTTTGTTCGGAAGATGGAAACCCTGAACAATTTGACCGTTCGCTCAATAAGGAGTGATCATGGGACTGAATTCAAAAACAGTTCTCTTGATTCCTTCTTTGAGAGTAAGGGTATTTCTCACAACTCTTCTTCAGTGAGAACACCGCAACAAAATGGATTCGCTGAAAGAAGAAATAGAACAATTATTTGAGCTGCACGTTCCATGCTCAGTGATTCTCACCTGCCTACTCAGTTTTGGGCAGAAGCTGTCAACACCGCTTGTTTTACGCAAAACAGGTCGCTGATAGTAAAAAGATTCAATAAAACATCCTATGAACTTTTTCATGGGAGAAAGCCTTACATCAGCTTTCTTCACATCTTTGGATGTCAGTGTTTCATACTGAACAACAGAGATGCCCTTGGAAAGTTTGATCCTAAGGCTGATGATGGAATCTTTCTTGGATACTCCTCAGTCTCCAAAGCATTCAGAGTCTTCAATCGAAGGAAACAAACTGTTGACGAATCCCGTTCAGCGAACTCTAAACCGTCCGCTGATACTGAAGAACTGAATCAATGGATGTTTTCTCATCTTGGTGATTCAGAATAAATTCCCACTCCTCGTGCTCATACAGTTGAAGATGATGGTCCTACTATCATACCAAATATGCAGAATAGTGAAGCTGAAACATCATGGGTCTCAGCTGTTCCTATAAACACTATACCTGCTTCTGAACCAAATGTCTCAGACATTCCATCTGCTTCTCAGCAATCAGTGAATATAATGACAACTGCATCCATTCCTCTCTTGGTTGATACTCCAGACGTCGCTGAAGCTTCATCTTCAGCTCCTCCAGTTCAGGTTGAGTCAGCGTCTCACGCTTCGGCTCAGCGATGGACTGTAAATCACCCAATTGATCAAATTCTTGGTGATCCAAACGCTGGTGTTCAAACTCGACGAAGAGCTGACTGAATTCGAAAGAAACAAAGTTTGGAAACTTGTTCGAAGACCAACTGACAAGACAGTGATAGGCACTAAATGGGTCTATCGAAACAAGTTGGACGAACATGGAACTGTAACCCGCAACAAGGCTCGTCTTGTTGCTCAGGGATACAGATAAGAGGAAGGCATAGATTATGACGAAACATTTGCTCCAGTAGCAAGACTGGAATCTATCCATCTATTCTTAGCATATGCTGTACACAAAGACTTCAAAGTATATCAGATGGATGTTAAGTCAGCGTTTCTAAATGGAAAACTGAATGAAGAAGTCTATGTGGAACAACCTCCAGGATTCTCGGATCCTAAGCGTCCAGGTTATGTTTATAAACTGGATAAGGCACTTTATGGCTTAAAGCAAGCTCCACGTGCATGGTATGACACTCTTTCTACTTGTCTCCATATTGAACAATTTGAGCGAGGTAAAATCGACAAAACTATATTTTTCAGGAAAGTAAAAGGTCATATCATTCTTGTTCAGATATATGTTGATGACATTATATTTGGCTCTACTAACCCTGATCTTTGTACTCGTTTCGCTGATAGAATGAAAGATGAGTATAAGATGAGCATGATGGGTGAACTAACATATTTCCTTGGTCTTCAGATAAAGCAAAATGAAAAAGGAACTTTTATTAATCAGGGAAAGTATGTTAAAGATATGCTGAAGAAATTCGACTTTACTGAAAGTTCAACTATGAAAACCCCTATGGCAGCACCGCTGACACTTGATAAGGATACTAAGGGTATTCCTGTTAATGTCACGCTGTACCGTGGGATGATCGGCTCTCTTTTGTATCTTACAGCTAGCCGACCCGATATTATGTATGCAACATGTTTGTGTGCACGATATCAAGCTGAACCTAAGATATCTCATATGAAAGGTGTAAAGCGAATTTTTCGATACCTTAAGGGTACAACGAATCTAGGTCTTTGGTATTGAAAGTCCAGGTTACACTCTTACAATCAAATATGAACAATTAAGATCGTATTAATAGCAACTGGTCATATGATCTATTAAAGATATTACAATGAATTTCTCTCTCAATAGATCTAACAATTTATGCGTAAAGAGTTATCCAAAAGGTTAGCCAAAGATTTAGTTAGCTACAGTTGCTAACTCCTATATATACTGTAGATAATAGCTAAAGCTACAGTACATATGAGAAACAGACTAATAGAACAATTACACGTGTCCTAATTAGTAACTGAATATAACAGATAATATCCCAAGATATGAATTTTGAACATACTTCTGAATAAGCGCTTCAGAACATTTGTCTTCATAGTCAGAAGTTCTGAGTCTCCTACTCAGAACTCTGAACCTTCTAGTCAGAATCCAACACTTAGAATCTTTTTGAGATTTCTCACTCAGAGCTTCTGAGTCTTCTACTCAGAACTTCTGAGTCTTCTGAGTCTTCTTTAGTCTTCTTACTCAGAACTCAACACTTGTGTTTTTGACAAAACTCTAGACCTAACAATCTCCCCCTTTTTGTCAAACACACTTGTACTTTTCACCATCAAATTCTTAGAGCAGGAACAATATTCAGAAGGAGCTCTTCTGAATGTTTTGACAACTTTTGCTCAGAATTCTGAATAATCTGAGTTAACAACTTCTGGTCAGTCTTTAATCAGCAGCAGCAACGATTTCCAAATTGATTTCTGTTATATATTTGCTTTTTCTTTGCTCCCTCTTGAAATGACAATTCTCATCTTCATTTCAGCTTTCATAAGATTTCTTTATAAGAAACAACCGATCAGTTTCCTTTTCCTCTTCTTCTTCTTAAAATAACATTTCTCTCTTTTGTTATTTCTGTACAAAAACCATATCAATCTTCAAAATCTTTAGCTTTTCTCCCCCTAAAGTTTTGGAAAGCAAAATCATCTTCAAAATCTTTAGCTTTTCTCCCCCTTGATTTTCAAAACTTTAGCGATGCTTTTTCTTCGAATGAAGTCTATGCTTTTTCTCCTGCTTAATGAATAACCTTGCTCCCCCTCAAAATAAGAATTCTGGAGCAGTTTGTTTTCTCCCCCTGAAAGTATGCATATATTTCATTAAAATTATTCATTTCAAATATAGTGCTTTAATGAAAACATTTATACAAGGAGAATAAGATTTACTGAACTACACTTAATAACTACTAACATTTGATCATTTGAAAACTTTACAAAAGAAATCCAACTTAATGAAATTTATCAGATTTTCAATCAAATGAAATCAAATGCATGTGTTTGGATTCAAATACAAGTCATCATTGCATATCGAGTTAAAAATGTTCAGTTTCAATCCCTTTATTAAATCTATTTGGTGTGCTTAGCATGCGAAATATGATTAGCTTCAAGCATATGCAATTCTAAAAACATATACGAATACTTTGCTCTACTCACACTATTTGTCCAAAATCAGGATTTTCACAAATTTACAGGTTTATTGCGACTTTGAATTTTCCCAAAGTTTCAAGAGATGTGTGCTCATTGGCATCTTTTAATTTTGTGCTCATTGACATCTTTTAATTTTGTGCTCATTGACATCTTTTAATTTTGTGCACATTGGCATCTTTTAATCAAAAAGTTTAGTAAGAATAAGATACATCGTTAAACATGACTTTCTATCTGGTTCTATAGCAGGATTTGGGTCAGCATATCCCAGACCAGTTGGTCTTAGGTGCTAGGTGACAAGCACCCCTTGGAACTTAATTTCCCAAACCATAAAGGCCACATCGATATATCTTAAACCCATTTGTACCAGTAGAACATGGTTTTCTATCTGATTCTATTGCAGGATTTGGGTCAGCCGATCCCAGACCAGTTGATCTTAGGGACTAGGTGTCGAGCACCCCTTAGGACTTACTCTCCCAAACCAGAAAGGCCACAGGTATAAACTTTCAAACTAAATGATTTTATATATATTTTTATTTCATCTCAATCACTTGGTACTAAAACGTAGTACTTCCCCCATATTTTTGTTTCCATCCAACATTCTGACATTTAGGCTTTTTGAACATTATATTCTATATAAGTATAGATTTCATAACATTGAGCATTCGGCATAATTTCATTCATGTTTTGCTTACCTTTCGATTTAATTCAGAAGTGAATGTTGAAACAAATATAGCTCAGATAATACAAAATACTTGTAAAATCACTCTTTGACACACATTTATTCATTGAATGAAAATTAAAAAAAAATCATATCATTGAATTAAATTGTTAAGATTCAAACATTCAAAGCAATAGAAATAAAACATAATACAATGTTACCTTTCACCACTTGTTCCTTGAAACAGAAAAATATGACAGTTAAGGATATCACCTGATGAAGTATGAGTTCTAAACTGATTTGTTTAGAAGTCTTAGTCTCTGAAGTACGGGTTCTGAACTGAATTATTCAGAAGCCATTGTCATTTAAGTACGGGTTTTGAACTGATATGTTCAAAAACCTAAAACGTTGAATCACGGGTTTTGAACATTATCTTGAAACAATCAGATCAAATTTTGAGTCAATACTTCCTCTGAAATCAAGATAATCCTGCAAAATCAAGAGATTTTGGTAGTCATCTACGATGATTCCTCATTAGTTATCAAAAAAAAAAAATCTGAGTAGTAGAGTCAGAATTCTGATTAGAAGAGTCAGAATTCTGAGTAACTTGCTCAAAATTCTAAGTATCAGAGTCTGAATTCTGATTAGTTGAGTCAGAATTCTGAGTAGTGGAGTCAGAATTCTGAGTAGTAGAGTCAGAACTTCTGAGTAACAGAGTCAGAATTCTGATAAAACTATCCAGAGAAAATTCCTTAGAAAAATTTTTGGATTTTGTGATTTTTGAACATTCTGAATTTCAAATCACCATAACTTGCTCAAAAATCAGAATTTTTCAACCAAAATTTGCAGGGTTGCTCAAAATGTGATTCTGAACACATTCTCTGGAAATGTTTTCTACTAAAAACACCCACAACTATGAGTTCGATTACACCACAGTAAACTGAACTTTTTTAAAAAAAATGCTTCAAAATCAACAAATTGATCTG
Organism: Saussurea involucrata; assembly: GCA_033807775.1. NCBI lineage: Eukaryota > Viridiplantae > Streptophyta > Magnoliopsida > Asterales > Asteraceae > Saussurea > Saussurea involucrata. The sequence goes on along the minus strand of CM066312.1, from coordinate 52,088,591 downwards.
TATGAATCAGAAATCCATAATCAAGATGAGACAAATTGTAAGTCCATAATCACATTCAGACCGAGTTTTGGACTGAATTATCCAAAAGTCAATATTCTCAATTTAAGCACAGCATCGGTTTTAAGTCATGTGTCAGTATTATCATTCAACTCTACACATGAATAACCTGCAAAACAGATTAAGTTGTCTTTGGTACCCATATGAACTTGGGTCCAGGTTTGTTAGGTGCAGTGGCATATGCAGATATTCTATAAGAACCATACCAGTGCTGAATAAAATTCTTGTTCACAAAATCATTAGTCCCACAATATGAACAACAAAGTTTCTTTTGTGCAATTCTGACTAATTGATTTACAGAATAAATCACATCAGGTTTAACAAAAGATTTTCTTTGAAATGTATTGTTCTTCTTGACATTTGAATTAGGAACTTTTGATTTTGGCAATTCTTTCTTGGAAGTTGTTCCTTTAACTCTCCATTCCATTTTTATCTTTTTAAAAGAACAATTATAAGATTTATCAATAGCAGAATCATAAAACAGATTAGAAGAACGAATCTGATCTTTTGAACTATGATTTGATTTGTCAACAACTTTCGTTTCAAATTCCCTAAACTTTTTAACATACAAATCAAACCTTGACTGCAAATCAGATTTGGACTTCCTCTCTATCATGATTTTAGTTGATAAATCAGATAATTTCTTAATAAGCCTCCTTATCTCCAAATGAAAAACTTTCTTTTCCTTCTCAAACTCATCTTTTAAGCATTTTTCTTTAAAGCCATTTACCTTCTTCTTTTCAGTCTCTTTCCTCCCATCTTCTAACTCTTTCTCCAACTCATTGATTTTTACAGAAAACTCATTTAACATTCCTGTTTTCTTTTTCTCAAAACCAATCTTTTCTTTTTGAAAAACATTTTTCTTGCATTCAAACTCTTTTCTTTCTTTTGCAAGAATTTTCTCCAAATCAGAAATTTTCAAAGATAATTCAACAGACTTTGTTTCAAAACCTTTCCTCTCAGTTTGAAAGTCTCTTCTCTCTTTCTCAAATTTCACTCTTTCAAGTATAAGAACTTGTTCAAAATCATAGATCTGTTTCAAGAGTTGACAATTTTTCATTTCACATGACTTGATTCTATTTTCAGACTCTGTCAACATCTTTCTTCTAAAATTGCCTTTCTCTTTCAAATCAACATTCTCTTTTTCTAACAACTTTATGTTTTCTTGAACCTTTTCAAAATCCTTTAGAAAATCAGATTTCTCTTTTTGCAAAATCTTTATAACTTTTGCATATTCGTCTTGTTTTGCTTGAAGATTAGCAATCTTGCTTTCAAAATGAACAATCTCAGTTTTTGGTTCAGAAATTGTTTCTTTTGCTTTTACAGGACTTAATTTTTGTAAATTGTCTGAACTGGTTATAGAAATTGCAGGTCTCACAAAAATTTCAATAATCTCAGGCATGATGAAATGACAAATTCGAATATCAACTATGAATTATGATAAAAAATGAGAATCAACACAAATCTAGAACATGCAAGAATTAATCAAATCTGTCACATGCATTTCATCAAACAGTTAGAGTACATGAATTAATGAAATCTTCTTTTCAACAAAAAATTTGAATACTAATCAACATGCGGCAGATATAATCACTTTGATCCAGAAACCAATCAAGAATTTCGAAAACATACCTGTGATCTCTGTTTAATTTCGAGAATTAATCAGCATAGAGAGAAAATCTTTGGATAACTTGATTGTAAGATATCGATTCAACAGAAAGACAAATTCAAATTTCTTGAATCAATGATAGAAACGAATTCAAGAATTGTTAGGAATTCAAGAATTGTTAGCAGCATCGGAATCAATTGTCGAATTGATCAAGAAACTTCAAGAACGCGATCAAACACACTCTTGGTCGAATTTGTTTGTTGATTGGCTCTGATACCAATTGAAAGTCCAGGTTACACTCTTACAATCAAATATGAACAATTAAGATCGTATTAATAGCAACTGGTCATATGATCTATTAAAGATATTACAATGAATTTCTCTCTCAATAGATCTAACAATTTATGCGTAAAGAGTTATCCAAAAGGTTAGCCAAAGATTTAGTTAGCTACAGTTGCTAACTCCTATATATACTGTAGATAATAGCTAAAGCTACAGTACATATGAGAAACAGACTAATAGAACAATTACACGTGTCCTAATTAGTAACTGAATATAACAGATAATATCCCAAGATATGAATTTTGAACATACTTCTGAATAAGCGCTTCAGAACATTTGTCTTCATAGTCAGAAGTGCTGAGTCTCCTACTCAGAACTCTGAACCTTCTAGTCAGAATCCAACACTTAGAATCTTTTTGAGATTTCTCACTCAGAGCTTCTGAGTCTTCTACTCAGAACTTCTGAGTCTTCTGAGTCTTCTTTAGTCTTCTTACTCAGAACTCAACACTTGTGTTTTTGACAAAACTCTAGACCTAACAATCTCCCCACACTTGTGTTTTTGACAAAACTCTAGACCTAACAGGTATCCCAAAGACTCAGGATTCGATCTAATCGCCTATTCAGATAGTGATTTTGCAGGTTGCAGAATGGATAGGAAAGGCACCACAGGAGGATGTCAGCTCCTGGGTAGAAAGCTGGTAAGTTGGACAAGTAAAAAGCAAAACTCAGTGTCCACCTCCACAGCTGAAGCTGAGTATGTAGCCGCTGGAAGCTGTTGTTCTCAGGTCTTGTGGATGAGAAATCAACTACTGGACTATGACCTTCAGCTCTCAAATATTCCAATCTATTGTGACAGCACAAGTGTCATCGCTATAGCCAATAATCTAGTGCTACACTCAAAGACAAAACACATCGAAATCAGGTATCACTTTATCAGAGATCATGTGATGAATGGTGATATAGAACTTCACTTTATCCCAACTTATTATCAGTTAGCTGATCTGTTCACCAAACCTCTTGATGAGACAAGGTTCAACTTTCTCATCAGCGAGCTTGGAATGCTGAACTTTGAGGAATAAAATCTTCAGCGGTTCGCATTTGATCAGCGACAGGATAAAACCAACTTATATAACCCATTCTATCATCTTCTCTCTGAATAAACTTGATTCGCTGATATCAAGGTATGTTTCTCTCTCTGACAATCGCATGTAAATGCAAGATTTCAAAATAAATTACATCGCTGAATATCTCTTCCTTAATCAGCGATACTTTGAATTTTCTAAAACCAACACTGATATTTCTATTCAGTGCTTCATGTTTTCAAAAGTGTCCCTGAGTTTTTCAAAACCTCAGAGACATCAAAGCATATGAAAGGACAGTTGTGACGTCATTGCAACGGATAAGCCCCGGCACATCCTTCTTTCTGACACACGTTTGCACGTTTCGTTTACTCGCCAATCAAATGCAAACACGTGTCCGTGTCATGATGAAAATCTTTTCCCGCTCAAGATTTTCTCTCTCTCTCTAATCTATATATAAACTCATTCTGGGTTTATATTTTTCTTTTACGCGAACTTCTTCTCCAAGATAAGATAAAGAATTTACTGTTGCAGTTGTGCTCTCAAGTTTTTCAAGAACTTAAGAACTTCATCTTCTTCAACGAACCAGGTTAATAATTCTTTTATTTTACCCGTTTCTTCAAACTTGTTAATGATCTTCTCTTTGTTTTCACAAGATCAAACAAAGGAACTTTTTAAAATAAAATCATTTCTTTCATGGTTTTATGAGCACAACCTTTCATGGTTGTTCTTCAAGTTTAAAACGCAAAATCTTAAACTTGTTCTTCATACGTTTTTCCAGAATCCAAATCTTAAAAGGAAACTGGAAAACAAGATTTTTTTTTTGGGTTTGCTTTTCGTTTTTAAAAAAAACAAGAAAAACCCTAATCTTCATTAAGACAGTTTGTATGAATGAAATGGACAAAATTTGAACCATCTTATTGGAAAACTCTTTCCACATTAAGATTATTCTTATTTGTTAATCTTTGGTTGGACTGCTAATACAGAAAATGGCAACCTCTGACATTTCTAAGAACACCAACGCTGAGAATACTACTGCTGATAATACTGCTGAGGAAGTGGAAATCCTCAAGGCTCCTCAGGTCAAGTTCTCTCTTGAAAAACTGGATTTGACCAAGATAAATAACCTCTATGCGCTTCCCGAGTTTCCTCCTCGAAAGCAAGTCACACATCTAGATGATGATGTTAAGTTCCTGAAGAACTATTCCATCTCCATAGCCCTGATCATAACACCTCCTGCACATCAGCTACTGATATCCCAATTCTGGTACTCTGCCAGACACTCTCAGCTACCTTCAGCCAAAGACCCCTAAAAATCAATCGACTGCATCCTCTGCGACACTGACTATGGCACAATGAAGATTACACCTGCCATCATTCGCAAAGCCCTCAGCCTTCCCATCGCAACCAAAGAAAAACCCTTTGTTCCCCTCCCTGACCACAAGAAAAACTCAGACAGGGAAGCCATCATTGCATTCTTCGATGCAATTGGCTATGTATGGGAAACTGGGAGAGACAAGAAGCCCGAGAAGAAGCTGACCCTCATCAAGAAATCGAAAATGCCCGACAAGGTAATCTTTACCAAGGAATCCTGCTTTGTCACTGACAAAAAGGAGAAGCTAGCTCTCAGCGGTTATCGTTTGGAAAATGTTTATGTAATAAACATGGACTCAACAACCACTGAGAACTCTTGTTTCTTCTCAAAAGCCTCATCTGATGTCAACTGGCTATGGCATAAGAGGCTCTCTCATCTGAATTTCAAGACACTGAACACTCTTTCTTCAAAAGAGTTCGTCACTGGTCTACCGCAACACTCTTACGCCAAAGAGTCTTTATGTTCAGCGTGTGAGAAAGGGAAGCAGACCAAAGCAAGCTTTAAGTCAAAGCAAGTCTCCTCAGTGTCATCTCCTCTACAACTACTCCATATGGATTTGTTTGGCCCTGTTAACAAACAACCCATCGCTGGAAAGAAATATACACTGGTCATAGTTGATGAATTCTCTCGTTATACTTGGGTAATGTTTCTCCGTTCCAAGAGTGACACCCCTGAAGAACTCATCACCTTTGTTCGGAAGATGGAAACCCTGAACAATTTGACCGTTCGCTCAATAAGGAGTGATCATGGGACTGAATTCAAAAACAATTCTCTTGATTCCTTCTTTGAGAGTAAGGGTATTTCTCACAACTTTTCTTCAGTGAGAACACCGCAACAAAATGTAGTCGCTGAAAGAAGAAATAGAACAATTATTGAAGTTGCACGTTCAATGCTCAGCGATTCTCACCTGCCTACTCAGTTTTGGGCAGAAGCTGTCAACACCGCTTGTTTTACGCAAAACAGGTCGCTGATAGTAAAAAGATTCAATAAAACAACCTATGAACTTTTTCATGGGAGAAAGCCTTACATCAGCTTTCTTCACATCTTTGGATGTCAGTGTTTCATACTGAACAACAGAGATGCCCTTGGAAAGTTTGATCCTAAGGCTGATGATGGAATCTTTCTTGGATACTCCTCGGTCTCCAAAGCCTTCAGAGTCTTCAATCGAAGAAAACAAACTGTTGAAGAAACAATTCACGTCACGTTTGACGAATCCCGTTCAGCGAACTCTAAACCGTCCGCTGATACTGAAGAACTGAATCAATTGATGTTTTCTCATCTTGGTGATTCAGAAGAAATTCCCACTCCTCGTGCTCATACAGTTGAAGATGATGGTCCAACTATCATACCAAATATGCAGAATAGTGAAGCTGAAACATCATGGGTCTCAGCTGTTCCTATAAACACTATACCTGCTTCTGAACCAAATGTCTCAGACATTCCATCTACTTGTCAGCAATCAGTTAATATAATGACAACTGCATCCATTCCTCTATTGGCTGATACTCCAGACGTCGCTGAAGCTTCATCTTCAGCTCCTCCAGTTCAGGTTGAGACAGCGTCTCATGCTCCGGCTCAGCGTTGGACTGTAAATCACCCAATTGATCAAATTCTTGGTGATCCAAACGCTGGTGTTCAGACTCGACGAAGAGCTGACTGAATTCAAAAGAAACAAAGTTTGGAAACTTGTTCGAAGACCAACTGACAAGACAGTGATAGGCACTAAATGGGTCTATCGAAACAAGTTGGACGAACATGGAACTGTAACCCGCAACAAGGCTCGTCTTGTTGCTCAGGGATACAGACAAGAGGAAGGCATAGATTATGACGAAACATTTGCTCCAGTAGCAAGACTGGAATCTATTCATCTATTCTTAGCATACGCTGTACACAAAGACTTCAAAGTATATCAGATGGATGTTAAGTCAGCGTTTCTAAATGGAAAGCTGAATGAAGAAGTCTATGTGGAACAACCTCCAGGATTCTCGGATCCTAAGCGTCCAGGTTATGTTTATAAACTGGATAAGGCACTTTATGGCTTAAAGCAAGCTCCACGTGTATGGTATGACACTCTTTCTACTTATCTCCATATTGAACAATTTGAGCGAGGTAAAATCGACAAAACTATATTTTTCAGGAAAGTAAAAGGTCATATCATTCTTGTTCAGATATATGTTGATGACATTATATTTGGCTCTACTAACCCTGATCTTTGTACTCGTTTCGCTGATAGAATGAAAGATGAGTATAAGATGAGCATGATGGGTGAACTAACATATTTCCTTGGTCTTCAGATAAAGCAAAATGAAAAGGAACTTTTATTAATCAGGGAAAGTATGTTAAAGATATGTTGAAGAAATTCGACTTTACTGAAAGTTCAGCTATGAAAACCCCTATGGCACCACCGCTGACACTTGATAAGGATACTAAGGGTATTCATGTTAATGTCACGCTGTACCGTGGAATGATCGGCTCTCTTTTGTATCTTACAGCTAGCCGACTCGATATTATGTATGCAACATGTTTGTGTGCACGATATCAAGCTGAACCTAAGATATCTCATATGAAAGCTGTAAAGCGAATTTTTCGATACCTTAAGGGTACAGCGAATCTAGGTCTTTGGTATCCCAAAGACTCAGGATTCGATCTAATCGCCTATTCAGATAGTGATTTTCCATGTTGCGTAATGGATAGGAAAAGCACCACAGGAGGATGTCAGCTCCTGGGTGGAAAGCTGGTAAGTTGGACAAGTAAAAAGCAAAACTCAGTGTCCACCTCCACAGCTGAAGCTGAGTATGTAGCCGCTGGAAGTTGTTGTTCTCAGGTCTTGTGGATGAGAAATCAACTACTGGACTATGACATTCAGCTCTCAAATATTCCAATCTATTGCGACAGCACAAGTGCCATCGCTATAGCCAATAATCTAGTGCTACACTCAAAGACAAAACACATCGAAATCAGGTATCACTTTATCAGAGATCATGTGATGAATGGTGATATAGAAATTCACTTTATCCCAACTGATTATCAGTTAGCTGATCTGTTCACCAAACCTCTTGATGAGACAAGGTTCAACTTTCTCATCAACGAGCTTGGAATGCTGAACTTTGAGGAATAAAATCTTCAGCAGTTCGCTTTTGATCAGCGACAGGATAAAACCAACTTATATAACCCATTCTATCATCTTCTCTCTGAATAAACTTGATTCGCTGATATCAAGGTATGTTTCTCTCTCTGACAATCGCATGTAAATGCAAGATTTCAAAATAAATTACATCGCTGAATATCTCTTAATCAGCGATACTTTGAAATTTCTAAAACCAACACTGATATTTCTATTCAGTGCTTCATGTTTTCAAAAGTGTCCCTGAGTTTTTCAAAACCTCAGAGACATCAAAGCATATGAAAGGACAGTTGTGACGTCATTGCAACGGATAAGCCCCGGCACGTCCTTCTTTCTGACACACGTTTGCACGTTTCGTTTACTCGCCAATCAAATGCAAACACGTGTCCGTGTCATGATGAAAATCTTTTCCCGCTCAAGATTTTCTCTCTCTCTCTAATCTATATATAAACTCATTCTGGGTTTATATTTTTCTTTTACGCGAACTTTTTCTCCAAGATAAGATAAAGAATTTACTGTTGCATTTGTGCTCTCAAGTTTTTGAAGAACTTAAGAACTTCATCTTCTTCAACGAACCAGGTTAATAATTCTTTTATTTTACCTGTTTCTTCAAACTTGTTAATGATCTTCTCTTTGTTTTCACAAGATCAAACAAAAGAACTTTTTAAAATAAAATCATTTCTTTCATGGTTTTATGAACACAACCTTTCATGGTTGTTCTTCAAGTTTAAAACGCAAAATCTTAAACTTGTTCTTCATACGTTTTTCCAGAATCCCAATCTTAAAAGGAAACTGGAAAACAATATTTTTTTTTGGGTTTGCTTTTCGTTTTTCAAAAAAAAAACAAGAAAAACCCTAATCTTCATTAAGACATTTTGTCTGAATGAAATGGACAAAATTCGAACCATCTTATTGGAAAACTCTTTCCACATTAAGATTATTCTTATTTGTTAATCTTTGGTTGGACTGCTAATACAGAAAATGGCAACCTCTGACATTTCCAAGAACACCAACGCTGAGAATACTACTGCTGATAATACTGCTGAGGAAGTGGAAATCCTCAAGGCTCCTCAGGTCAAGTTCTCTCTTGACAAACTGGATTGGACCAAGGTAAATAACCTCTATGCGCTTCTCGAGTTTCCTCCTCGAAAGCAAGTCACACATCTAGATGATGATGTGAACTTCCTGAAGAACTGTTCCATCTCCACAGCCCTGACCATAACACCTCCTGCACATCAGCTACTGCTATCCCAATTCTGGTACTCTGCCAGACACTCTCAGCTACCTTCAGCCAAAGACCCCTAAAAAACAATCGACTGCATCCTCTGCGACACTGACTATGGCACAATGAAGATTACACCTGCCATCATTCGCAAAGCCCTCAGCCTTCCCATCGCAACCAAAGAAAAACCCTTCGTTCCCCTCCCTGACCACAAGAAAAACTTAAACAGGGAAGCCATCATTGCATTCTTCGATGCAATTGGCTATGTATGGGAAACTGGGAGAGACAAGAAGCCCGAGAAGAAGCTGACCCTCATCAAGAAATCGAAAATGCCCAGCGAGATGAATTTCATCTTCGCTCATTTAATCAGCTGCATGACTGCCAAGTCCGGCTCCTCTGACCAAGCCGCTCAACCTCAGCAAGCAATGGGATATGCATTGCTGAAAGGTCAACATATAGACTGGGCATCGATTATCTATGATGACCTGGTACTCAGAGTGGACTCCGTCGCTGACAGATCTCCATGGGTTCCCTATCCTCGATTCATCAGCGCCGTATTCCAAAAAGGCCTGAAAGACAGCTACCCAACAGAGGGTGACCTGAAACTCTCTCAGGTCGGCCCTAAGGTTCTCGACTTCAAGCTAGTGGCAAATGAGGTACGTATTTCTACTCTTTTAACTCTTCTAAACCCTACTTCTTCTACTTCTGCAGCTCCTTCAGCGGACAAACCCACCGCTGATACCCTAGCTTCTATTCCTTCTCTAAAAAGGAAACATTCTGACACCCAACTTGGTTCCAAAAGAACTAAGAAAACCAAGGAGCAACCCTAGCAATCTACTGCTAAAGACTCCTCAGCTCCTCTTGATGGGCTGAAGGAAAGTTCAGTGGTACGCTCTGCCACAGCTGAACAAGCCACCCATTCAATCCCAACTTCAGCGTCTCTAAACGCTGAGGTTACAAACTTGGAAACTACCCAACCTCCTTCAGTCTCTCAAAACACTGATGAAGCGATTCTCAGCGAATCCAACGCTGAACTCAGTACCCAACCTCCATTCTTATCCTTCGCTTCTCCCTCTACTCATTTGGACTCTACTCCAGTTATCACTGAAGCACCTGTCATTCCTCCAGAAGCTAAAGAAAATACTCTTCAAGGAGTGATGGGCATAGGACCTGCAGAGATGACCATACGTCCACGCACCTTAGCTGACGACATGGAACTTTTCTCAGGAACCCGAGATTTTGATGAATTCACCAATCCTCCTGCAGGTACACACCAACCCCTATACATTGTTACTAAACCCCAAACTTCTGAGCTTTCCTCTGTTCACAAGTTCTTATATGTTACAGGTCCTAATTTGAGAGACATCAACGCTTCTCTGAAGACTATAGAGACGAAGCTGACAGGTCTCACAACTACTCTTTCTGACAACTCTTCAGCTGTAACAAACGCTGGAGAGAATCTTACAAAGCTGACAACTGTCGTCGAAAAAAATGCCTCCAAAGCTGACTTGGAGAAGGTTGATAAATCACTCACCGACTTTGCCAAAGTTCTCTCTGATATCTACACAGACTACCTCGACATCAAGAAATCAGTTGACATCATGTCCAGCGAGGTCACAACGCTGAAGACATCGGTTGGCACACTCGAAGGTGATATGTCTGCTGTCAAGGCTGATGTCAGTTCAGTAAAAATTGACATGAGTTATGTGAAGACTGATGTCAATACGATGAAGAATGACATCACCTCTATTCAGACTTTGTTGCAGCAGATCCTGACCAACACGACCACCCCTGCACCTGCCCCTGCACCTCCATCTTTTACTACGGCGGATCGTGCTGAACTCGTGAAGATCAATCCTGGTATTTCTGGCATAGAAAACAGATTATCAGCGATTGAAATCTGTGTGGGGATCCCTGGCCAAGAAGACAGGGATACAACACAAGCTGCTGAATCATCACATTCCTCCCCCACTCATCATGAAAAAGAGGGGGAGAAGAGCGCTGAAGACCTTTCCAAGAGCGCTGAAGACCTTTCCCATGATGAATCTATCAGGGGAGAGAAGACTGAAGACCTCACCTTTACTGAAGAAGGTGAGAAGACAACTAAAGCAGCCACTGGACCTCAGGGAGATGAACACCCTGAGGGAACCGAGAAGCTTACCTTTGTATCTGAGGGGGAGCAACTCGAAGAAGAAGCTGAAGAAACTGAGTCTGAAGCAGAAGATGAAGAAGCCATCGACTTGTCTGATGATGAACCATCCTCTTCTCCGAAGAATAATGATGATGACTCTTAAAGGGATTCGGATAAATGAACCTACATGGGAGCAGACAAAGACAAAGCCATCAGCATCTGAAGCTGACAAAGGCAAAGGAAAAAGTTTCGCTGAAGATGAAAATCTGATGATCTTGCTTAAAAAGCCGGTTTGTCAGGTACATTAATCTTACACTACATCCCTCCTCTACACACTTTATCAGTTCTACACTCTCCAAACCTCCATACACTTTATCCCACTCTTTCTCTATCTTTGTTCTAACCATGTTCTTACTCGTAAGATCGCTGTGTTTCAGCTAGTCCTCTCCCCTGTTTGAGGATATCGCTGAAGTTCCTACAGTTGCGACTTCACCAACAATAATCCCAGCTCCCAATCCTGAAGAAATAATCTCAGTCTTGGATTTGATCTCTGAGACTGATGAACCTGAAGAACAGATGCTCTCTCACAAAAACAGACCTTCCTTGGCTCCTCAAAAGCTAAGTGAAGAGGATCAAGAAAAGAGAGATGAAATGATCAAGAGACTCGAAGATCAGCGAATCATTCTGAAGCGTGATCAACTTCCTTCGGTTCCTCCAAAGTTCAGAGTTTCCCAAAAGGAATACAAGGAACACCTCAGAGCTGAACGCCTAATCGCTGAAAGAAGGGAAGCTGAAGAAAAAGACAGAGAATACGCCATCCAGCTTACTCAACGATCAGTAAAAGACCCCAAGCTGAAAAGAGCTCCCATTGATGTTCAACGTCATCTATGGGATGATGCTCAAAAGATCGTTAGAGAAAAGACTAAGGTCTCTGATACGACTTTGGAATGGTCTAAAGAAATGCTGAATTATCGATCTAGACCATCCAAAATCATCAAAGTAAACATCAGAGGAAGACAGTACGCAGACGTTCCTGTTGTTGAAGTGGATGTCTACAGAGAAGACAAAACCAAGCAAACCTTCTATGCTGCTACCTTAGAAAAGTTTGGTCTCTCTGAATGGTTAGAAAAGAAATTAGCCATTCAGGGATCGCGCTCAAATTTCAAAAGCCATGTCGAGAAGATCTTAAACAAACAAATCGACCTGGTTTCTTCTGCTGTGGATATTCCTCCTTCTACTCTTCTTCCTCCTCAACAAAGAAAAATCTCTGCTAAGGAAAAGAAAGTCTCAGACTCAGGTCCTCCTATACGAAATGAAACAGGTATTGGTTTCTCTCGTGCGGAAGTTCTTAGCCCTGATGCTGATCTCTCAGCGCTTGACACCTCCCTACCACCTGGAGAAACTTTCATTCCTGGCACAGTTGTAAGTGATCCTTATGGCATATTCTTTCTAGACTACGAAGGAAACCATCACTTTCAACGTATCTCTGAGCTCCACATCGCTCCCATCGAACAACTTAGAGATCTCATATACTGGTGTGAAGTCAGACGCGACATTAAAGCTAGACACCTGAAGCCCTTGATTTTTGAAGAAGCTCTGAAGAAAAAGAATCAAGGAGTAGATGTCCCTGACTGGATGATTCCCACATCAAAGACCCTCGATGAACTTCTCATCAAGGAAGAACCTTTTGACGGATAGGATCGCCTTGTAATTCTTTCTATCCTTATATGTCTACATCTTTTGTACTTGTAATTTTATTCGTTGTACTTGTAATTTTTCCACTTCCCTCTGTAATCTTTACAGAGTTTAAAGAAAAATTTCAGCGAACGTACTTTACTCCATCAGTACATAAAAGATCCCAGAAAACAGTAAAAGGGACAAATATTTTATGAGTTCTTTTTATCCTTATGTTTTCATTAAATAGCAATTTTCTCTGTTGCTGTGTCATAATCAAATAGGGGGAGATTGTTGATCCAAACCCTCAGTGATTTGATAATGACCCTCTCTTATATACTTAGTGAAAATTGTAAGTAAACAATATGTATCAGAGTTTCACTATCGCTGATAAGTACTAAGATCTTACAGTACCGCTGATAGGAACTCTCATTCATTAGATTAAACATTCAGCGAAACTGTTCACCATAATACTCTGAGCCTGTTCAGTACTTATGGTGATCGCTGATAAGTTAGTTTACTTATGATCCCTGAAGACAAGTTTTACGTTAACATAGGTTCTACGCTGAAGTCAAAGATCAAGCTCAAGAACCAGCGACAAGTCTCCTAATGAACTGATGCGGATCAGCGAAAACTCATATTTGTCCACTCAACGTGAAGTATCAAGTACAAGACTTTAGCTATCGCTGAACTCTATCATTCCCTGATAAATAATGATAGATCGCTGAATCAACGAAAAGCTGATCATGAAGTCCTCCGTACAAAGTATTTTTGTCTTATCCACCCTTGCACGTCTTCGTACGATATGTCAGAAAAAGAACCTTCTTATTGTCTGAAATCGTACAACCACTCTGATACTACATTGTTCAAACATGCGGCTACTAAGGTTGTCAACAAAGGTCAATGACATGCAACCAATCAGCTGCTGCCACGTGTAAAGTGTAAACTGCAATGCATTAAATGCATGCAGTATATAAGAAGATGAACTCACTTCATTTTGAAGTAACTTGCTAACTCTGGACAAGTTCATCCTTCTTATCTTGAGATAGGTTGTTATTAGTAATTTCCTTCTCTTTCTTAGTGCAAGAAACTTAGTGTTCCAACTTGTTTAGATTTAGGTTTATCCTTAATCTTATTTCCGCAACAAGCTGTAAATTGTTAATGATTTATCAATAAACAATTTAGAAAAGTAAAATCTGTGTGTTTGTATTCAACCCCCCCCCCCCCCCTCCCTCTACAAACTTGTATAGCCCTTCGGGACCAACAAATTCCATGAAATACCCAGATTAGAAAGAAGAGTGTTATGGCCTAAGTTCTATAGAATCTTTGTGTCTTGGAGGAACCTTAGAGGAAGAGGCAAAAGATGATGAGTTTGAGGAAGATGATTTGAATGTAGATCACCTAGAAGACGAGGAATATGATGATGATGATTTAGAGGACAGTGATGACCTCCAATCTACTAGCATGTTGCAGCCTGTTGTCGCAGCATATGAAGCATTGGAACTGACCACTAGGGAAAATCCTCTATCATCCATTGAAGCACCACCAACTCTTGAATTAAAACAACCTCCTGCTCATCTCAAATATGTTTTTCTAAGAGATGGAGACAAATTACCTGTAAATATCTCTGCCTCTTTAGATCAAGAATACAAAGAACAATTGGTGAATGTACTTCAAGACCATACCAAGGCCATAGGTTGGATAATTTCTGACTTAAGAAGCATTAGTCCATCAATCTGTCAAAACAAAATTATTTTAGAGGACAAAGACTTTAGACTTGTAGAACCACAAAGAAGACTAATCCCTGTGATGAAAGAAGTAATCAAGAAAGAAATACTTAAGTGGTTAGATGCTGGAATTATTTACCCCATAGCTGGTAGTTCTTGGGTAATTCATGTTCAATGTGTTCCTAAGAAGGGAGGTGTGACAGTTGTTGAGAATGAAAAGAACGAGTTGATCCCAACTAGGGTAGTGTCAGGATGGAGAATTTGTATGTACTATAGGAAGGTTAACAAAGCAACTCACAAAGACTATTTTTCATTGCCTTTCATTGACCAAATGTTGGATAGGCTTGCAGGTAAAGAATCTTACTGTTTTCTGGATGGATATTATGGTTACCAGATTGCCATAGCACCTGAGGATCAAGAGAAAACCACTTTCACTTGTCCTTTTGGTACTTTTTCTTTTAGGAGAATGCCTTTTGGACTATGCAATGCCTCTGCCACATTTCAAAGGTGCATGATGTCCATATTCTCTGATATGTTGGAAACTTCTATGGAAATATTCATGGATGACTTTTCTGTCTATGGATCTTCATATGAATTATGTTTGAAAACCCTTGAAAAAAGTCTTAGAAGATGTGAAGAAACTGATTTAGTTTTAAATTGGGAAAAATGTCACTTCATGGTCAAAGAAGGCATTGTTTTGGGACACTTAATTTCAAACAAAGGTATAGAAGTTGACAAATCAAAACTGGAAGCCATTGAAAAACTTCCAGAACCTACAAATGTCAAAGAAATTAGAAGTTTTCTTGGCCATGCTGGTTTTTACAGAAGATTTATAAAGGACTTTTCAAAGATTTCAAAACCACTTTGTCTGTTACTTCAGCATGACCAACCTTTTGATTTCAACAATGATTGTAGGAAGGCTTTCAAAACTTTATAGGAAGCTTTAATTTCAGCACAAATTGTAATCACACTTGATTGGACAAAACCTTTTGAACTTATGTGTGATGCAAGTGATTGGGCTGTTGATGCAGTCTTAGGACAAAAGAGAGAAAAGATTTTTTATCCTATCTATTACTCTAGCAAAACTCTCAATGAAGCACAAGTTAACTACACCACTACTTAAAATGAATTATTGGCTATTGTTTTTGCTTTTGAAAAATTTAGATCTTATCTAATGGGGACCAAGGTTACAGTTCACACTGACCATGCAGCCATTAAATATTAGATTTCTAAAAAAAGATGCAAAGCCAAGACTGATTAGGTGGTTGTTGTTACAACAAGAGTTTGATTTATAAATAATAGATAGGAAAGGTACTGAAAACCAAGTTGCAGATCACTTGTCTATATTGGAAAAAGGAAAAGAACCTCTTGTTGAAATTAATGAAAATTTTCCTGATGAACAGCTTTTAAGGCTACAACATCATGATGCAGCACCATGGTATGCTGATATTGCAAACTATTTGGCAGTTGGAATCATTGCACCTGAACTCACCAAGAACCAAAAGAAAAAGTTGCTTTCTGATGCTAAAAATTATCTTTGGGATGACCCCTTTTTGTTTAAACTAGGGGTTGATCAAATTTTGAGAAGGTGTATACCTCAGGAAGATGTACATGCAGTGCTCAAGCATTGTCATGCTTCTGCATATGGTGGTCACTTTGGTGGCCAAAGAACTGCAACAAAAGTACTCCAATCTGGATTCTTTTGCCCCACACTCTTCCATGATGCTGAATGTTTTGTTAAAAGATGTGATGAATGTCAAAGAACTGGATCAATTTCCCAAAGACATGAGATGCCCATAAATGGCATTTTAGAAGTTGAACTATTTGATGTTTGCGGAATAGATTTCATGGGACTATTTCCTATTTCTGGAAACTGTCAATACATCTTGGTAGATGTAGACTGTGTCTCTAAATGGGTAGAGGCTGCAGCTTGCCATAGTAATGATGCAAAGACAGTGGTCAAGTTCCTTCACAAGAACATATTCACTAGAATTGGTACTCCTAGGGCCATAATTAGTGATGAAGGAACACACTTTGTGAATATAATGATGAAAGATGTTTTAGTAACATCAGTCATAGAGTTGCTACAGCCTACCATCCTCAAAACAATGGCTTAGCTGAACTCTCAAATAGGGAAATCAAGAGTATTCTACAAAAGGTGGTCAAACCTACAAGAAAGGATTGGTCATTTAAGCTAGATGATGCTCTTTGGGCTTATAGGACTGCCTATAAATCCCCAATTGGAATGTCTCCCTATAAGCTTGTCTTTGGAAAAGCTTGTCACTTGCCATTAGAACTTGAGCACAAAGCCTTTTGGGCTTTAAAAGAGATTAACATGAATATTAATGATGCAGGTGAAAGGAAAAGATTGCATATCAATGAGTTGGAAGAACTAAGGGACCAATCCTCAAAACTTGAGCACAAAGCCTTTAGAACTTGAGCACTTGCCACTTGTCACTTGCCATTAGAACTTGAGCACAAAGCCTTTTGGGCTTTAGAGTTGCTACAGCCTACCATCCTCAAAACAATGGCTTAGCTGAACTCTCAAATAGGGAAATCAAGAGTATTCTACAAAAGGTGGTCAAACCTACAAGAAAGGATTGGTCATTTAAGCTAGATGATGCTCTTTGGGCTTATAGGACTGCCTATAAATCCCCAATTGGAATGTCTCCCTATAAGCTTGTCTTTGGAAAAGCTTGTCACTTGCCATTAGAACTTGAGCACAAAGCCTTTTAGGCTTTAAAAGAGATTAACATGAATAATATCTTGAGTTGGATTGGTGAAATAACTACTTTTAACGATTTTACTAAAGATTTAAAAGATGGAATGTAGGTTAGATTTTCCCTAGATTTTATAATAAATACTTGATCTCAAAAAGTGATCCTTGTAATTGAAGTCGGTCTTTTCGCTAGAAAAGCCCGGTTACAAAATACTCACACCGTTAAGTAAAAATCCCATACTAGTTGTACTTGTTGTTTTGTCAATGGTAATCTCAGAATGGACCCTCTCGGGCCTCGATGGAATGTGTAGAGACAAATACTCTAAGTGTTTTAAATACACAAATTAGCTTGTCTACTACTCCAGTGGGGAGAGATTAACTCACTGTGCTGACCTCACTCTCGTAAGTGTCATAAGAATTCTTTTGAACTCCCTAGCATTATCCAAGCTCGTGTCACTACGTTCTACCCATTTCTGAGTTGAGAACTAGACTTTTAGATCCTTACAAGTGATCGGCTTGTTCGCATCCTTGGGGTATAATCGAGAATGAATAACCAAAACAACAAATATTCTAAGTATAAAGATTACTCAAGCATTTTCTCTAAAATCTAGGTACTTCTCTTGCCTACATCCCAAAGGATGTTTAGCCTAGCATAACTGAAATAAATAAAACACAAGATGAAGATTTAGACATGATTGAAAAAGTGACTTTGAATTACTGCTCACAGTGGGGAACGTAAGTTGCCCACTGTTCGAGAACTACAACTGAAAGTTAAACTAGAACTTTAAAAACACCAGAAATTAAAGTTACACTACTGCAGAAAATTAAAACTAACAATTGTTCTAAACTTGAGAGAATTTTAGTCTACAAACTAAGATGCTTGCTAAAATTAAAGATTGACAATTGATTGATGATGATCCATTTAATGACCCAAGCCCTTCCTTTTATACACCAAGGAAAGAGCTTGGGTAATACCCAATGAGATCTTTTGACTTTGCATCAGCTGAATTATGGGAGCACAAGGACCATTTGTGCCCCATGTTTCTTCTTTAACCAAGGGCTTGATGCTTCTAACCATGGGACTTTTCAACAAGTTGACTTCTAGGCTCTTAGGTATGAATATTAAATTCACTTTGCCATCTTCTTTAGGAGCAAGCCTAGAATAAAATAATCCCCATGCTTGTACTTGTTGCTGAACCTTCTAACTGCCCCCACCATGCTGTCTAACTCAGATTTTTTCTTTTTGTCTTTTCCAGCGGCAGCAGTGGGGAACCGGAGTGAGCAATGTTCACGTCACTGCAGATAAAACGTGAAAACTACCCAAAATCCACCAAATAATTTATTAAACACAAAGGTTTACTCCATTTGCTCATTTTCGACATTTATACTAAGAATGGGGGTTTTTGAGAGGCGGAATGGCTAAATTTGACAAAATAAAATCCGAAATTCAAAGAAATAATAACTCTATAAATAGAGTTATCACAACCTCAAACTTAAACCATTACTTGTCCCCAAGTAATAAAATATATACAAAACAATGAATTTGAAATTTTAGGGACTTACCGACTCTTTACTTTGAATGGACGTTGATCTCCTCCTTTAGATACTTCTTTCGGTTCCAAAATTGATGTTTCCCTTTTGTATTTGACGAAATCTTTCCCTTGTTCACAATTGAAAAATAGGGCTTTTCTTGGGTTCGAAAGGTTTTTTGGCTTTGAAGATTTTTCCAAGGGTTTTTCTTTGCACGGATTTCCAAACATGGACCGAAGATCTCGCTTGGAGATTTTTATTTCAAGAACTGGGTGTTTTGGATTTTTCATGGGTATGCACGCACACTTTCAGGCTTTATTTTGGGTATGGCTATTTTTGTGAGAGTGGGCATTCTGATGGTCCAGAAAAGGCACACCATCTTTTTCTGGGAGTGGGCACTTTGATGATCCAGAAAAGGCACACCATCAACTTTGTTAGTGCAACTCTGTTTTTTCTTCTGTTTTTGTATTTTTGTATTTTACTCTTTTTTTTTGGGAGGTGGGTAAGGCTTTACCCACCTCAAACTTATGACCTCACAGTGTCCTCACTGTGGACAGACTGGAAGTCACATCTGGAAGTCCCCACCTCAAACTTAAAACTGCACAGTGTCCCCACTGTGACTTGGAAGGGTTCAACGAGGTGTGTTGGGGAAACACCAAAAAGTTGTGATTGGATGCAAAAAGGACCTATTTCACATTGT
The DNA here is from genome assembly GCA_033807775.1 of Saussurea involucrata. Lineage (NCBI taxonomy): Eukaryota > Viridiplantae > Streptophyta > Magnoliopsida > Asterales > Asteraceae > Saussurea > Saussurea involucrata. The sequence continues at coordinate 52,069,362 of CM066312.1, read as the reverse complement.
GGGATAAGTTGAGATTTGTACTTACAAAAGGGACCCTTGAATTGTCGGAAACCGAGAGTTGTACCCTAAACAGGAAAAAAAAATCATGCAAGCATTCAAACCAAATAATCAAGTTAGTAACCAAAATTACCTACCTACGGTAGGATTTTCATGCATCGTTAACGGATAGTTTAAAGCAGCAAAAGTGTGAAAAGCCTAGCCATAGGCATCATACAGAAAAATAAATTGTTTTTGGGAGCAAACTGGTAAAACCAATGTTTTAACAAACCATTCAGTGGCTCGGGGTGGTACTTGGTGAACTGTCGGCATCATCCTCCGCAAAGTCATCCTCACTAGCATACGTTGCGCAAATATCCTCGGGAAAGCTCGGGAGTTGGGCTGCCAACACCGGGTTGGTTTCATTCACAAACTGCCCCATGACCTCATCCCGTTCCCGCGTGTACATCCAAAAAGAATTCGTGGCCCTTCCTTGGTATCTTTGCTCGGCTTCCATCAAGTCTAAGCGGTAATTGATCTTACGTAAAGCTGCCAAGATTTCGGTCATTTGATTGCTGGAAGGTCCTGCATCGGTAGTGCGCACCGGTGTACGAGGCGTTTTTGCAACGTGCTCCTCAGCTATGAACACAGTGGGGTTAACAGTCCCCACTGTGGGGATATCTTCTTCCTGCTCGGGTGGAGGGGTGGTGATGTGCCGTCCCATCTTTCGGATGGTTCCCACATTGATATTACTCGTGGAATCTAACCACTGGTCCTCCACAGCCGACGGTACACCTGCGTCTATCATCAACGAAGTAATAAGGCAAGGGAGGGGCAAAATTACCTTCTTCCGAGTACGCGCTTGATCGATGGCCGCATGCATGACAGTCCCCACGTTGATCCTTTTTCCCGTGAGGATGCAGTACAACAGCGCACACTTATGCATCGACAAAGTGGTGTCGTGCGAAGTTGGGGATAATGAAGCACGGAGAAACTGGAACCAAACGGCAGCCTCGGTAGTGAGGGAACCAGCATTTAGGCGCCGTCGTTGACCGTCCTTATTCCATGGTTTCCCTTCAGCTGCTATCTCTCTTAAAATGAGGTCCTCACTTGCGGGAGTCATCTTCTTCAAGAACTGCGCAAACTCACAAATACCCGAATTTCCTCTCCCCAATACTCGGTTAATTTCCCCTGGATTGTAACAAACTTTCCTACCTCGAACTACCACAAATGGGTCTTTACTTTGAGAGGCCTCGGCGTAAAATTCACGCACTAGCGAGGCATTGGCACGTCGATTAGCAGCAGAAATAATCGACCAATCATGCACCACAATTCTATCCTTGACAAATGAATTAGCTTCAACGAAATCGGGGTCAAAACCCCTCTCTAATTTCAACTTTTGCTTCGCAATGCAGTCAAAGTGGGCAGCCACCTCCGGGGAGGTGAACTGCCTGGGCACCCCACTGGGGGCATGCTCAGTACCCACGATGGATTGATGTGGGTTTTGGGTTTGAATTTGTTCATCCCCACCATCAATTTCCATAGACGATGAACTTAGAGAGGTTGCAGGGTTTTTACCTTTTCGTGAATCTTGCTTAGCAGGCCTCTTTGTCGGTGTTTTTCGTGCCCTGGCCACCGTGGATCTGGTAACCACTCTCCTCTTCTTTTCGGCCTGGGGAATAGGGTTCTCCCCACTGTGGACATCTTCCGAAACAGCACTCTTCTCCTTATCAAACTTAAAACCAACATACTGACTCTGATAATTTTCCTCCACTATTCTCCGCAACTCCTCGTTCTCAGCAAACAATTCTGCTTCAGCCTTCTTCCTCTCCTCCTCGAAGATCCTCTCCTTTTCTGCCTTAATCCTTGCCTCCTCTAGAGTCTTTTCCTCCTCTTCTTTTCGGACTCTTTCCTCCTCTTCTCTACGGACTCTTTCCTCCTCTTCTCTACGCCTTATCTCGGCGTCCTCCTTCCTCTTTCTTATCACTTCCTTTCGTTGAATGTATTCATCCTCCAATCGTCGTTCTTCCTCTTCGGCTTGCAGAGCCTCGGTGTCAAAAAGGCTGGTACTCGTGGTTGAGACGCGTGGAGAGGAAATAGCCTTTGGGCTTTCTTGTTTGGAGGAACCTTCGTCTGGTGCACCAGATGTCATCGGTGCACTAGAAGTCACCGGATGCTCGCCGGAGACCGGTGGCAGTTCGTTAAGGTCACCAGTGATAGTTTCTGGTGGGGTGTTTTCGGTGTTTCGACGGCGGATCGCCGCTCGAGTAGGTGCTTGAGGGATCGAAATCGGCCTCTTACTTCTATCCATTGGAGGGATTTTGGTTCTGGTTCGTGAGAGAGAAATGGAGAAGAAAAAGATGGTTTTTGAATATTTGGAAGCAAAAGTGGTTTTTGGGGAGTTAATGATGGTTTTTAGGATTTTTGAAAGGGTTTTAGGGTTGACCCGTTGGTTTTCAGGAGAGAGAGGGAAAAGGACAATGATGATTTTCTTGGAAAATGGAGAACTAGGGTTATGTGGCAGCAAAAGTTGAGTAGTTGGCAGAAAAAGTGAAGTCTTGTCAGCATTGGGCCCCACAAATGGTCCCATCATCCGTCAGATTCCAGAGTGGGGAGCGCAGTGACTTGCGCCTTCCCCACTGCGAAGCGTTTTGTTGACTTTTTCTTTGAAAATTTGGAGTTGTGCCTACACACATGAAATCAGACTACCATGCAATATTAAAAAGAACAAAAAGAATAAAAACACAGCAAATAACAGAAATAAAATATTTACAAGTGGACCCAATGTTTCTTAATCATAGTGCGGTGGGGAGTGGGCAGGGATGTGGGCACTCTCATGCAGAAAATGCTTTACCCTTTGCCCGTTGACTTTAAAGGTCTGACCAGACTGTGGAGACTTTAATTCCACTGTTCCAAAGGGACTCACCTTCACAATGGTGTATGGTCCCGTCCATCTGGATTTGAGTTTACCTGGGAAGAGCTTGAGACGGGAGTTGAATAGTAGTACCTTTTGTCCTTCCAAAAATTCCCTATGGTTGATCCTACGATCGTGCCACATCTTGGTCTTCTCTTTATATAACTTGGCGTTCTCATAGGAGTGATAACGCAACTCCTCTAACTCGTGCATTTGTAAACTTCTTTTGATACCCGCAGCATCCTCACTCATGTTAAGCTCTTTAAGGGCCCAAAACGCCTTTTGCTCCAATTCAATCGGTAAGTGGCAAGCTTTGCCAAAAACTAATTTAAATGGAGACATTCCCAAAGGAGTTTTATAGGCCGTTCGGTAGGCCCAAAGAGCATCATCAAGTTTGGTTGACCAATCTTTTCGGTGCGGTTTAACAACTTTTTCCAAAATCCCTTTTATTTCACGATTTGAAAGCTCGGCCAAACCATTGGTTTGCGGATGGTATGCGGTGGCCACTCTATGATGAATATCATATTTAGCAAGAACAGCGGCCATGATTTTATTTACAAAATGGGTACCCTCGTCACTAATCAATGCCCGTGGTGTTCCAAAACGAGTGAAAATATTTTTATGCAAAAATTTCACCACGGTGTTGGCATCATTTGAGTGGCAAGCAATGGCTTCTACCCATTTTGAAACGTAATCTACCGCTACCAAAATATACAAGTTGTTGTTGGAATTTGGAAAAGGTCCCATGAAATCGATTCCCCAAACATCAAAAAGTTCGACCTCGAGAATGTTGTTAAGAGGCATTTCATTTCTTTGCGAAATGTTCCCTGTACGTTGACACTGCTCACAATTTTTCACAAATTCATATGAGTCTTTAAAAACAGTGGGCCAAAAGAATCCACTTTGCAAAATTTTTGCAGCGGTACGGTTTCCACCAAAGTGACCACCGTAGTGGGATGTGTGACAACCATGGAGGATTTGATGTTGCTCACTCCCATGGACACAACGCCTCAATATTTGGTCCGCCCCTATCTTATACAAGAATGGATCGTCCCAAACATATTGTCGTGTGTCGTGTAAAAATTTCTTAAATGGTTGTCCAATCATCCCATCGGCCTTAAGTCCACTAGCTAAAAAGTTTGCAATATCAGCATACCAAGGAACATTATTCTCATGATGCTGAGCGGATAACAATTGTTCATCAGGAAAAGTTTCTTTTACCGGAGTGGGATCAGGAGTGGGATGAACAGTTCCCACTGTCTTCTCAATTCTTGACAGGTGGTCAGCGATCTGGTTACTTGTTCCTTTTCTGTCTACAATTTCCAGATCGAACTCCTGTAGCAATAATACCCATCTAATCAACCGTGGCTTGGAATCGGCCTTGTTGATCAAATATTTAATTGTCGCGTGATCTGTGTGTACTATTACCTTCGTCCCTATCAAGTATGACCTGAAACGATCAAAAGCAAACACCACTGCAAGTAATTCTTTTTTCGTAACAGTGTAATTAATCTGAGCTTCAATCAGTGTTTTACTTGCATAATAAATGGGGTGAAAGACTTTGTTCTTTTTCTGTCCGAGAACAGCCCCCACAGCCCACTCGCTGGCATCACACATTACTTCGAATGGGAGTGACCAATCAGGAGTGGTCACTATGGGTGCTGTGACTAATGCTTCCTTGATTTTTTCAAAAGCCTCTCGGCATGCTTGGGAAAAAATGAAATATTTTTCGTGTTGTAATAGGTTGCATAGGGGTTTTGTAATTTTCGAAAAATCTTTGATGAACCTCCTATAAAAACCCGCATGACCCAAAAAACTTCTAATGCCTTTTACCGTGGTGGGTTCGGGAAGTTGTGCTACTACTTCAAGCTTGGCTTTATCAACTTCCAACCCTCTTCTTGAGACAAGATGTCCTAACACAATACCCTCTTCGACCATAAAATGACATTTTCCCAATTTAAAACTAGGTCGTGGGTTTCACATCTCACTAGGCTTTTCTCTAAATTTCCCAAACAATTTTCGAATGATGTCCCTATCACAGAAAAATCGTCCATAAAAACTTCTATGGTGTCTTCTATCATGTCGGTGAAAATGGCCATCATACAACGTTGAAAAGTGGCGGGGGCATTACATAATCCAAATGGCATTCTCCGGAATGCAAAAGTGCCGTAGGGACAAGTAAAGGTGGTCTTTTCTTGGTCCTCGGGTGCAATGTGGATTTGGTTGTATCCGGAGTATCCATCTAGAAAACAATAAAATTCTTTTCCCGCCAACCTATCAAGCATTTGGTCTATGAATGGTAAGGGAAAATGGTCTTTCTTAGTGGCTAAGTTGAGTTGTCTATAGTCCATGCATATCCTCCATCCCGTGACAGTCCTAGTGGGAATGAGCTCGTTCTTTTCGTTCTTCACTACGGTTGTCCCTCCCTTTTTAGGGACACATTGGACGGGGCTCACCCAACTACTACTAGCAATGGGATAGATAATGCCGGCATCTAACCACTTCAAGACTTCTTTCTTAACTACCTCTTTCATGATGGGGTTCAACCTTCTTTGAGGTTGGACTTTCCCTGGGCTTTCACTTTCCAAATTGATCTTATGTTGACATAAAGAGGGGATTATTCCTCTAATGTCCGCTATCGTCCAACCAATTGCCTTTTTATGCTTCATTAACAAATCGATCAGAAGTTGTTCTTGTTTCTCGCTAAGTTTGGAAGATATAATAACGGGAAGTTTGTTATCCTTAGCGAGATAAGCATATTTTAAGCGGGAAGGCAATGGTTTAAGCTCTAACTCGGGGGGCTGTTCTATTGAAGGGGGTTGAACATTTCTATCCATAAAGTCGAGAGGTTCAAAGGCTGCTACTAAGGCGTTACACTCATCCTCAAAAGTGTCTTCACTCCCAGATTCAGAGTGTTCACTCTCACTCCCCACTGTGGGCATTGTTTCAAAATTGTGGGTTTCATTAATCAAACTCAAAGCGAAACAGTCCTCGGTATCTATATACTTAAGAGACTTAAAGACATTGAAGGTTACTTCTTGGTCATTGACTCTCATCGTGAGTTCTCCCTTGTGCACATCAATCAAAGTTCGTCCGGTTGCAAGAAACGGACGTCCTAAGATGATCGGGATTTCTTTATCGGCCTCATAATCTAAGACTAGAAAATCGGCGGGGAAGATAAATTTGTCCACTTGGACCAAAACGTCTTCTATTTTTCCCTTGAGATAGGCAATGGACCGGTCGGCTAGTTGTAATGTCACGGTTGTGGGTCTAGCCTCTCCAATCCCTAACTTGTTAAAAATGGATAGCGGCATCAAGTTGACACTAGCTCCTAGATCACAGAGTGCTTGACCTACTTCTTGTCCTCCTATTGTGCATGGAATGGTGAAACTACCCGGGTCTTTCAACTTAGGTGGAATCTTGCTAGTAAGGAGGGCACTACATTCTTCGGTCAAAGCCACAGTCTCAAATTCACCCAACTTCCTCTTTTTGTTCAAAATATCCTTTAAAAATTTAACATAGCTTGGCATTTGCTCGAGAGCCTCTACCAAGGGTATGTTAATATGAAGTTGTTTAAAAATGTCTAAAAACTTTTTAAATTGAACATCGACATTTTTAGGCTTTATTCTATGAGGAAATGGTATGCTTCGTGGGTCAATTTGAGCTTGCTGTGGTATTGGCCTTGGAATAGTCGGCTTTGGGTCAGGTCCAGGAGTGAGAATATCAGGGATGTCGGTCCCCACTGTGGGGATCACAGTGACTTGAGGAGTGCCCACTGTGGTGCTCACAGTGGGTTTTTGAGGCGAATCATCAGATTCGAAGACGATACATTGCAGATCCTTTCCACTCCTCAGTGTGATTGACTTGACATGTTCAGGTCCTTTTCCTATCACTCTAGCGTGTTCGGTATCACTAGGTAACGTTCCTGGTGGTATGTTCTTAACTTCAACGGCTAACTGTCCTACTTGGGTCTCTATATTCCTAATGGATGCTTGAGTTTGATTCATAAAACCTTTGAGAATTGACTCGATTGATTGTTGTGCCTCAGTGGGTTGAGTAGGGCGTGATTGGTATTGTGAGGATTGGCCTTGGTGAAAATTTGGTGGGTTCTGCCCACTGTGATGTGAGTTCTGCCCACTGTGATGTTGCTGAAATCCAGGTGGGTTGTGTGGTCTTGATTGGCCATGACTCGCCCCGTGGGGTTGGAGTTCTTGATTTCCCGACCAAGAGAAATTTGGATGATTTCTCCTACCTGGGTTATAGGTTTGTGAGTACGGGTTGTTTCTTGGGTTGGTCCCTATAACACTTACGGACTCGGGATTTGCTGGACAGAAGTCAAAAACGTGCTCTTCTCCACAGAGTGAGCAGTTTTCAGGGAGATGTGTTGCGGAATTGACTTGGCCTCTATTTTGGTTCAAAACGATTTTGGTCAAGGCCACTAACTGCGCATTCATGGTTTTAAGTGCCTCGGAGTCGATGGTGTTGGTCTTTGGCATGGGTGCTCTCGGATTGGACCACTCGGTATTGTTGTTGGACACTTTTTCTAAGATTTGATACCCTTCGTTGTAAGTCTTACTTGTGAATGTTCCACCGGCTGTTGCATCTAAGATGATTTTGGCTGCATTGGAACGACCATTGTAAAAGGTCTCCAATTGGATGCAACATGGGATGCCATGGTGTGGGCATTTGCGAAGTAAAATCTTTAAATCGTTCCCACGCATCCGAAACAGCCTCATCTTCTTCTTGTCTAAACAAAATAATATCATTTCGCAATCTTACATTTTTCGTGGGAGGAAAATATTTTTGCAAAAATTTATCGGCAAGTTCATCCCAAGTGGTTATCGAATGAGGTGCATGTGAGTTCAGCCATGACTTTGCCTTATCCCTTAGTGAAAAAGGAAAAAGTCTTAGTCTTAATGCTTCATCACTCACACCTTGCAACTGAAGGAATCGGTCATTTCTAAGAAAGATTTTAAGTGCGAGTGCGGATCCTCAGATGGTGATCCCCCAAATTGACCCATGGCTTGGATCATTTGGAACATCACCGGTTTGAGTTCAAAGTGGTTTGTTTCAAGATTGGGCCTTCTAATCCCGGAGCTTAAATCACTGACTCCGGAAGTAGCATAGTCTCGTATTTTTCGATCTCTGCTATCGGCAATCGTCACTGTGGTCTCCACTATAGGTGGCGGTACTGCAGCCATGTTCACAGTGGGGATCACAGGGGGTTGTCGATTTTTGTTTCTGCGTCTTTTCCGAAAAGTTTTCTCTATTTCAAGATCGATTGGTAACAAAGGTCCGTGTTGTTGCCTTGGCATACAACACGAACGGTGCTAGAAAAACGAGTTACTCCGGCTCGAACAAAAACTAATGTCTTGAGATTTAAAAATCACGCCAGTCCCCGGCAACGGCGCCAAAAACTTGTTGCGTAATAAAGCGATATGTGTATTTCGCAGTGGGTTGCAAACTGTCCACAGTGGGAAGCGCAAGTGTACACTGTCCACTATGATCGTCACAGCAAGTAATAGTCGGTAAAATACCGGAATCGAATCCACAGGGACTGGACAATCAAGACAATATGGTTCTTATGAACTCCTTTTACAAGTTTCGATTAGAGAAGAAAATAATATCTTGAGTTGGATTGGTGAAATAACTACTTTTAACGATTTTACTAAAGATTTAAAAGATGGAATGTAGGTTAGATTTTCCCTAGATTTTATAATAAATACTTGATCTCAAAAAGTGATCCTTGTAATTGAAGTCGGTCTTTTCGCTAGAAAAGCCCGGTTACAAAATACTCACACCGTTAAGTAAAAATCGCATACTAGTTGTACTTGTTGTTTTGTCAATGGTAATCTCAGAATGGACCCTCTCGGGCCTCGATGGAATGTGTAGAGACAAATACTCTAAGTGTTTTAAATACACAAATTAGCTTGTCTACTACTCCAGTGGGGAGAGATTAACTCACTGTGCTGACCTCACTCTCGTAAGTGTCATAAGAATTCTTTCGAACTCCCTAGCATTATCCAAGCTCGTGTCACTACGTTCTACCCATTTCTGAGTTGAGAACTAGACTTTTAGATCCTTACAAGTGATCGACTTGTTCGCATCCTTGGGGTATAATCGAGAATGAATAACCAAAACAACAAATATTCTAAGTATAAAGATTACTCAAGCATTTTCTCTAAAATCTAGGTACTTCTCTTGCCTACATCCCAAAGGATGTTTAGCCTAGCATAACTGAAGTAAATAAAACACAAGATGAAGATTTAGACATGATTGAAAAAGTGACTTTGAATTACTGCTCACAGTGGGGAACGTAAGTTGCCCACTGTTCGAGAACTACAACTGAAAGTTAAACTAGAACTTTAAAAACACCAGAAATTAAAGTTACACTACTGCAGAAAATTAAAACTAACAATTGTTCTAAACTTGAGAGAATTTTAGTCTACAAACTAAAATGCTTGCTAAAATTAAAGATTGACAATTGATTGATGATGATCCATTTAATGACCCAAGCCCTTCCTTTTATACACCAAGGAAAGAGCTTGGGTAATACCCAATGAGATCTTTTGACTTTGCATCAGCTGAATTATGGGAGCACAAGGACCATTTGTGCCCCATGTTTCTTCTTTAACCAAGGGCTTGATGCTTCTAACCATGGGACTTTTCAACAAGTTGACTTCTAGGCTCTTAGGTATGAATATTAAATTCACTTTGCCATCTTCTTTAGGAGCAAGCCTAGAATAAAATAATCCCCATGCTTGTACTTGTTGCTGAACCTTCTAACTGCCCCCAACATGCTGTCTAACTCAGATTTCTTCTTTTTGTCTTTTCCAGCGGCAGCAGTGGGGAACCGGAGTGAGCACTGTTCACGTCACTGCAGATAAAACGTGAAAACTACCCAAAATCCACCAAATAATTTATTAAACACAAAGGTTTACTCCATTTGCTCATTTTCGACATTTATACTAAGAATGGGGGTTTTTGAGAGGCGGAATGGCTAAATTTGACAAAATAAAATCCGAAATCCAAAGAAATAATAACTCTATAAATAGAGTTATCACCTACCATCCTCAAAACAATGGCTTAGCTGAACTCTCAAATAGGGAAATCAAGAGTATTCTACAAAAGGTGGTCAAACCTACAAGAAAGGATTGGTCATTTAAGCTAGATGATGCCCTTTGGGCTTATAGGACTGCCTATAAATCCCCAATTGGAATGTCTCCCTATAAGCCTGTCTTTGGAAAAGCTTGTCACTTGCCATTAGAACTTGAGCACAAAGCCTTTTGGGCTTTAAAAGAGATTAACATGAATATTAATGATGCAGGTGAAAGGAAAATATTGCATATCAATGAGTTGGAAGAACTAAGGGACCAATCCTATGAGAATACTAAGATCTACATAGAAAAGACTAAAAAATGGCATGATAAAAGGATTATGCAAAAGAATTTTCACGTTGGTCAAAAAGTTCTTTTGTTTAACTCAAGACTGAAACCCTTTCCTGGAAAACTAAGGTCCAAATGGACTGGACCTTTTGAAATCAAAAATGTTTTTCCTTATGGAGTTGTTGAACTAATTGATCCAAACAGTGGATCATCTTTCAAAGTCAATGGACAAAGGATTAAATCTTACCTGGATGCTGCAGCAACTACAGGGTCAACCTCTGTAGTGCAACTTCAACCCCAATAATCCTCTGTCTATGGAGTCCCAACAGTCCAATGTACATATCTAAATATTGTTTTTAAATTTTAGTAGTGTAGGTAAAATTAATTTGTGGTCGTGTGCAGGAAATCAAGGTTGGTGAAAGAATGGCATATGTTACAGCATGTCTGGTGTAGAAATCGGATAGGGTCCACTGTCTTGGTTAATAAAAAAAAATTTAAAGAAAATAAAGAAATAAAAAGACAAAAATGTGTATATAGTATTCTTTTAAATTAAAAGACGGAATCTTTGTTTTATAAGAAAATTTAATTTTTAAATACAATATTTGGTGGTAGAAAAGTATTAGTCTTTTCAATACTTTTGGTGTTATCATAACACTTAGAGGTGATGATACCTAAGCTACTCACCAAGTACCCTCTTTTACTTTTAGGAATCAAACCCCACATCTAAACCATAACCATTTCATTAACTTGGTTTACTTTTAGTTCATTTGTAACTAAAACCGACAACCATTTTTGAAAACACAACAAAAACCATTTTTGGGCGGTTTTGGTTTTTAGAAACCGACTCCCCAACTTCCTCTCATTTAGAGAGACGGTTTGTGTGCACCATTCTCACCATCGACTTTCATGGCAACCGAAGAGAAGAAAGGTTCTTCCCCACAGAAAACTACTTTTGTTACTTACCAAAGAAGGACCACTCGGTTCTCTGCTCAGAAGAAACAACCTGCGTCGAAGAAGAAACCGAATGGTGTGGTTTTTCGGTCGCTCAAAACTTTGCCGGTGAAAACCAAACGGCAGAAGATTGCAGAGAAGAGAAGGGAAAAGGAAAAGGTAAGTCTACTGCTCCACCTTCTCCATCTTCTTCTGAGGATACCATTCTAGAAACCCTTGTTCGTGAAGCCACTGTGCATGAACCCAAAAACCAACCCATTACTGAAAATACCGAAACCCACAGTGAGAGGACTACCTAATGTTCTCTAGACCTCAATATAACCAACCCAAACACCCCCAATGACCCAAGAGGAAGACTCCTCTGTTTTCCATGATGCTCAAGATCAAACCGATTCTTTGAGAGTTAGAACCCATGAGAGATTTGATATGAACCTACTACCCTCACAACAAAATACAAACCAACCCTCTCCAATCCCAATAAATGTACCACTCTCAGAATCCCCTGTTTTTCTGTTAGACACTTATGTGTTTAAGACCACCATCCCACAAAACATCACTATGCAGATACCATTGTCACAGCATGAGGCTATGATAACATCTGTAATACCACCACCACCACCCCATGTTCAACAAATCCTCCATGATGATGCACTGGATCGTATGTTAGACCCTGGAAAACAAGAAATTGATGAAGAGGCCAGAAGGGAGGAAGAAGAAAGGAATATAGAAAAGGTTGTGATCACTAGTGTTGTGGAGGGCACGTCTGAATGGGAAAACACAGAGAAGGGGGCTAAGGATCCTACTGTACATGAGATGGTTGGAAATAAGAAGAGTGTGAACAAGAAGGGAAGGGTCAAGACTACTGCTACCAAGAAGCCATTCACCATGAGAACCACTAGGGCCTCTAAAGGGCAGACCTCAACATCAAGGCCTGCCATAGAAGAGGCCACGACAGAAGATGTGGTGGATGAGGAAGAGCATGTTGTATAAGGAGAGGAGGAGGATGTGGTGTTAACTTCCAAGAAGGCAGTTGGTAAAAGGTTCAGTTCTGAGGAGGCTGAGGAGAAATACGACATGTTCAAGAGGAAAGATGGTCATTTGGATAAGGGATTCAGTCCCAAGGCTGTAGAGAAATCCCCATTCATTCAACAGGTGATAGAGGAGTTAGGTTGGGATGAGTTGTGCAAAGTCCCACCCAAGCATAACATAGATTGGGTGAGAGACTTCTATGCAGAGGTGGTTGCAACCAAAGGCAGTGAGGTGAAGGTTAGAGGTAAAAAAGGATCGTTTTCTTCTGAAAAGATCAATGATGTGTATGAACGAACCCCACCTGCAGATTCGGTGTATAAGAAACTGATGAGAAGGGCATCTGCTGCTGATGCCAAGAGGATTCTGGATGTGATTGCCAAACTTGGAGCAGATTGGAAAGATGGAAAGGAAGGAACCAGGGTGTTGGAGACTTACAACTTGAAGCCCCAAGCCAATGTCTGGTTTCATTTGGTTAGGCATACCATACTGCCCACATCACATGATACCAGTATTCCTTTAAAAAGATGCCTGCTCATTTACTGCATTATGGAGAGGAAGCCCTTTGATGTTGGTCAGCTCATCCATAAAAGCATCAAGGCTTGTGCTGAAAAGCTAAGGGGTGGATTATGGCATCCTGCCTTAATACACACCTTAATGGAGAAAGCCAAAGTTCAGAGATTATCATAGCCATTGATAGGATCATGAGGAACCAAGTGAAGAGGACGGGAGATGAGGCTGGTCTATCAAAGAGAGCTACTAGGGATTATGCTGCAGCATCTGCAGCATCATTAGATCCTAGCTCAAACAGCCTGGATACTACTGTTCTTGCACTGCTAGTAAAGATGATGGAGGAGAACCAGCAGAAATTGATGGCAAAGCTGGAGGATCGGGATAGTTTTTGGGAAGAGAATCTGAATACCCAAAGAGATGATATTGTGGCTGAGTTTGAGCAGAACAGATAGTCATGGGAAGAAGGATCAAGAGACGGGAGAGAGATTGTTGAGCTGAGGAGGGACCTTGCCTTGCATAGGCAATGGGATAGAAGAAAGGAAGATGAGGTTATGGGAGAATGGGAAGTTGATCATGTGGAGGCTGCAAATAACCTACCAACATACCCTCAAGAGCTCATTACTAGAGATGAGGAGCTGCTGAATAAGGCTGTTGCAGCACCTACTACTCTTGAGTAGGCAGATTCATTTCTTTTCATTAACTCCAATTAGATTTTACACTTTATTATTTTTCAATTTTTTTAGTCCACTTGTGTCTGGGAATATTTGATGTATTCATGTGATAGCTAGTTAAGTCCAACATGACTTAGCCATAATATTTCAACTGTTAAATGTTCACTTTTAAGATGTCAATGCTAGAACCAAGACATACATTCCTGGGCAGCAACTAGGCAATATTTTTGAACTCTAGGAAAGGATTTAGGCTATTTTCTCACAACACTAAGCCTGGCAAACACATCCCTTTGCACCCTTAGCCCTTTGTGCCTAAAAATGTCCCTCAATCAACAATGAAGACATGGTTTCATTCAAGTGTGGGGGAGGGTTGTGTGATCTATTCTAAGACAGAAAATATAGAGGAAATATTCCTCTTATCTTGTCCAATAAATAAAAACACCCTTGTGATATTCGCATCACTGACTCAATCAGTTTTGATATTGGCATTCTGGCTCAATCATGTACCCTTTGTGATATTGGTATAATGGCTCAATCAAATACTGTTGATCCAAACCCTCAGTGATTTGATAATGACCCTCTCTTTTATACTTAGTGAAAATTGTAAGTAAACAATATGTATCAGAGTTTCACTATCGCTGATAAGTACTAAGATCTTACAGTACCGCTGATAGGAACTCTCGCTCTTTAGATTAAACATTCAGCGAACACCGTTCACCATAATACTCTGAGTCTGTTCAGTACTTATGGTGATCGCTAATAAGTTAGTTGTTTACTTATGATCCCTGAAGACAAGTTTCACGTCAACATAGGTTCTACGATGAAGTCGAAGATCAAGCTCGAGAACCAGCGATAAGTCTCCTAATAAACTGATGCGGATCAGCGAAGACTCAGATTTGCCCACTCAACGTGAAGTATCAAGTACAAGACTTTAGCTATCGCTGAACTCTATCATTCGCTGATAAAGAATGATAGATCGCTGAATCAACGAAAAGCTGATCATAAAGTCCTCCGTACAAAGTACTTTTTGTCTTAACCACCCTTGCACGTCTCCGTACGATATTTCAGAAAAAGAACCTCCTTATTGTCTGAAATCGTACAACCACTCTGATACTACACTGTTCAAACATGCGGCTACTAAGGTTGTCAACAAAGGTCAATGACATGCAACCAATCAGTTGCTGCCACGTGTAAAATGTAAACTGCAATGCATTAAATGCATGCAGTATATAAGAAGAAGAACTCACTTCATTTTGAAGTAACTTGCTAACTCTGGACTAGTTCATCCTTCTTATCTTTAGATAGGTTATTATTAGTAATTTCCTTCTCTTTCTTAGTGCAAGAAACTTAGTGTTCCAACTTGTTTAGATTTAGGTTTATCCTTAATCTTGTTTCCGCAACAAGCTGTAAATTGTTAATGATTTATCAATAAACAATTTAGAAAAGTAAAACTTGTGTGTTTGTATTCAACCCCCCCCCCCTTTCTAGAAACTTGTATAGCCCTTCGGGACCAACAGGTGGTATCAGAGCAGATTTGTTTAATCTCATAAACAAGATCTAATTTATACTAAGATTTCTCTTCCTTGCTATTTCTGAAAATGGCTACCAACACAACACAAATTATATCGACAATGGTTCTCTTGCAAAACCCCCTAGATTCTCCAGAGATAATTTTAATCTATGGAAAAATAGGATGATTCTCTTCTTAGAAGGTGTAGACCCTACTATGCCTTACTATCTTGAAAACGGCCCATTTATTCCTATAAGAATTGATGTTGCAGTTCCAGCCGCTGAGAATAGGCCTGCTATTCCAGAAAGGTTGGTTCCTAAGGAAGTTCATATGTGGACTAACGAAGATAAGAAGAAAGTGGCTATTGAAACAAAATCCAGATCCATACTATCCATGGCTCTTCCTGACGAAGTCTACCATTCCGTCATGAACCTAAAATCCTCAAAATCCATGTGGGACACAATATGTGTTTAGTATGAAGGTACTGCTGAAGTCCAGGACTCTCGAAAGATCAACCTGGTATGACACTATGAAAGTTTCATTTGTGGTAAGAATGAGACTCTCTCTGAAGTTCACCAACGTTTTAATTGCTTTATAATAGATCTGAAAACTGTTGGTAAGGAATATTCTAACTTTGAAGTGCTGACAAAGTTTCTAGAATGTTTACCTGAAATCTGGGACAGTTATTCTATGTGTCTCAAGATGTCAAAGGATCTAAGATCAATGACCCTTGCTACCTTATATGGCACGATGCCGAATCAGGAGCAATCAAGCCATCTTAAGAAGAATCTTGTAAAAGATTCCAAAATCACCCCTGTTGCTTTAATCTCATAGGAACCTTCTACTCAGCGACCCATGGTCACTATCACTGAGTTAGAAAGTAACTCTGAAAGGTCATCAAATTCTGACTCTTCAGATGATGATGAATCTTTGGCTCTCCTAACTAAAAAGTTCAGGAGATTCGCCAAAAAGAAAATGTTCAGAAAGAACAAACCTCTTTCTATAACTGATAACCCAAGATCATCAGCTCCTGTTGATAAGGCTACTGCTACTTGTTTTAACTGCGAAAAGATTGGACATTTCGCTAACGAGTGCAGGTCTAAGAAAGTCTCGAGAAACTCAGCGTTTCCCAAGAAATCCTTTATTCCCGGGAATAAAGTTGACAAATACGCTAAGCTGAAAGAAAAGTATGCGAAGCTGAAAAGCTTTAAGAAGAAAGGCAAAGGCCTGATGGCTTACGATTGGACTGCCTCTGAAGAAGAAGAAGAATCATCATCTGACTCTGAGGATGATGAAGCCAATCTATGTCTTATGGCATAGATTGAAGATGAGGAAGAAAATTCAGACATTCCCTCTACTTCAACCTCTGCAATTCAGGTATCACCTTCCTTCTTTACAAATATTGCAAATATTGATGAAGTTGATAGTCTGCGTAAAATCGATCTCTTGACTAGAAGTTTATATGAAGCCATGAATGGCAAAACTGTAGTTGAAAATCAAAACCTTGATCTCGCTGAACAGCTTAAAAACTGTCACATTAAAATAGAAAATCTTTCTAAAATTGAAGAAGATTTTAAAGATCAAGTGCATTTAAATCAGCTAGTCAAAATCGAACGAGCAGAAGCTATAGCTGCATTGAAAGCTGAAAAAGCTACTGTTGAAGGATGGTGTAATTCTTCAACAAAGATCACTAAGATAATTAAGTCTCAGATACCCCTGAGTGATAAACGTGGTCTCGGTTACAAATATGAAACTCAAAAATCAACCACTGATCGTTCCACGCTCTTATTAGGAACTTTCGTATCCTCAGTCGCTGATACTTCATCCTCTCAGTGTTCCTCGTCCAGGCCACCTATCCCTGAGGAAATTTCTACCTCTTCAAAAGGAAAAGAGAAAATGGTTTATCCAAAACCTACCTCTGTCTTTAAAGATAAAGGTAAAGGAATTGCTTTTAACCAAAATCCTCAGAAGGGTACTTTAGTGCCAAAGCTGAATGCTTCTAAAGCTTTAGTGATTTATTTCTCTGGATCAAGGAATCAGATCTCTGGATCTACTCAGCGTGGGTCTATTCAGCGATCTACTCCTAGACTCAGAGTGGATGTCCTTGGTAAGAAATCTGAAGAACTAAACGTTCCTCCCATTTCAAAAGCCAAAAGCTTATTTGGTGCTGGTCCTTCAAATTCAAAATCAAAAGCTCAGCATTCAAATGGTCCTATAACTACTTTTAGTTATAGGAAATGTTATCACTGTGGACTTACTGATCATATTGCTAGTAAGTGTCCCTCAGCCACTAAAGCTGAAAAGATAGCTAAGGTGAAGATTGCCCCCAAGGCAAAGAAGACCACTGAGGTTAAGAAATTAACCAAAGTGAAGACTGACAAAGCTGAATCTTCAAATGCTGCGAAGATTGCTGAACCTTCCATTCCAACTACTTCCACTGACAAACGTGTACACATGGTTAAGTGGATACCCAAGAAAAACTAATCTTCCTTTGTGATGCAGGTTAAGAAGGGTATTTGGTATCTCGATAGCGGATGCTCTAGATA
Source organism: Saussurea involucrata (assembly GCA_033807775.1). NCBI lineage: Eukaryota > Viridiplantae > Streptophyta > Magnoliopsida > Asterales > Asteraceae > Saussurea > Saussurea involucrata. Next base: position 52,051,870 of record CM066312.1, on the reverse strand, counting down.
CATGACTGGAAAGAAAAGCCTGCTCGCTGAATACAAGGAAGAGAAGGGTCCCTCTGTGACTGTTGGAGGAAATGGAAAAGGACATACTCGAGGGTTTGGTGTACTCTCTAATGGTACAACCACCTTCAGAAGAGTCGCATATGTTGAAGGGCTGAAGCATAATCTTTTAAGCATCAGTCAGCTTTGCGACAAGGATAACAAAGTAATCTTTACTAAGGAATCTTGCTGTCACTGACAAAAAGGAGAAGATAGCTCTCAGCGGTTATCGTTTGGAAAATGTTTATGTAATAAACATGGACTCAACAACCACTGAGAACTCCTGTTTCTTCTCAAAAGCCTCATCTGATGTCAACTGGCTATGGCATAAGAGGCTCTCTCATCTGAATTTCAAGACACTGAACACTCTTTCTTCAAAAGAGTTAGTCATTGGTCTACCTCAACACTCATACGTCAAAGAGTCTTTATGTTCAGCGTGTGAGAAAGGGAAGAAGACCAAAGCAAGCTTTAAGTCAAAGCAAGTCTGCTCAGTGTCATCTCCTCTACAACTACTCCATATGGATTTGTTTGGCCCTGTTAACAAACAATCCATCGCTGGAAAGAATTATACACTGGTCATAGTTGATGAATTCTCTCGTTATACATGGGTTATGTTTCTCCGTTCAAAGAGTGACACCCCTGAAGAACTCATCACCTTTGTTCGGAAGATGGAAACCCCGAACAATTTGACCGTTCGCTCAATAAGGAGTGATCATGGGACTGAATTTCAAAACAGTTCTCTTGATTCCTTCTTTGAGAGTAAGGGTATTTATCACAACTTTTCATCAGTGAGAACACCGCAACAAAATGGAGTCGCTGAAAGAATAAATAGAACAATTATTGAAGCTGCACGTTCAATGCTCAGCGATTCTCACCTGCCTACTCAGTTTTGGGCAGAAGCTATCAACACCGCTTGTTTTACGCAAAACGGGTCGCTGATAGTCAAAAGATTCAATAAAACAACCTATGAACTTTTTCATGGGAGAAAGCCTTCAATCAACTTTCATCACATCTTTGGATGTCAGTGTTTCATACTGAATAACAGAGATGCCCTTGGAAAGTTTGATCCTAAGGCTGATGATGGAATCTTTCTTGGATATTCTTCAATCTCCAAAGCCTTCAGAATCTTCAATCGTAGAAGACAAACTGTGGAAGAAACTATACACGTCACGTTTGACGAATCCCGTTCAGCGAACTCTAAACCGTCCGCTGATACTGAAGAACTGAATCAATGGATGTTTTCTCATCTTGGTGATTCAGAAGATATTCCCATTCCTCAAGCTCATACAGTTGAAGATGATGGTCCTACTATCATTCCAAATATGCAGAATAGTGAAGCTGAAACGTCATGGGTCTCAGCTGTTCCTTTAAACACTATACCTGCTTCTGAACCCAATGTCTCAGACATTCCATCTACTTCTCAGCAATCAGTGAATATAATGACAACTGCATCCATTCCTCTCTTGGCTGATACTCCAGACGTCGCTGAAGCTTCATCTTCAGCTTCTCCAGATCAGGTTGAGTCAACGTCTCACGCTCTGGCTCAGCAATGGACTGTAAATCACCCAATTGATCAAATTCTTGGTGATCCAAACGCTGGTATTCAGACTCGACGAAGTGCAGGTAATATTTGTTTATTTGTTAATTTTATTTCTCTAACTGAACCAAAGAAAGTAGATGATGCCCTCAAAGATCCAAACTGGGTCAGCGCCATGCAAGAAGAGCTGACTGAATTCGAAAGAAACAAAGTTTGGAAACTTGTTCGAAGACCAACTGAAAAAACAGTGATAGGCACTAAATAGGTCTATCGAAACAAGTTGGACGAACATGGAACTGTTACCCGCAACAAGGCTCGTCTTGTTGCTCAGGGATACAGATAAGAGGAAGGCATAGATTATGACGAAACATTTGCTCCTGTAGCAAGACTAGAATCTATTCGTCTATTCTTAGCATACGCTGTACACAAAGACTTCAAAGTATATCAGATGGATGTTAAGTCAGCGTTTCTAAATGGAAAGCTGAATGAAGAAGTCTATGTGGAACAACCTCCAGGATTCTCAGATCCTAAGCGTCCAGGTTATGTTTATAAACTAGATAAGGCACTTTATGGCTTAAAGCAAGCTCCACGTGCATGGTATGACACTCTTTCTACTTATCTCCATATTGAACAATTTGAGCGAGGTAAAATCGACAAAACTCTATTGTTTAGGAAAGTAAAAGGTCATATCATTTTTGTTCAGATATATGTTGATGACATCATATTTGGTTCTACTAACCCTGATCTTTGTACTCGTTTCGCTGATAGAATGAAAGATGAGTATAAAATGAGCATGATGGGTGAACTAACATATTTCCTTGGTCTTCAGATAAAGCAAAATGAAAAAGGAACTTTCATTAATCAGGGAAAGTATGTTAAAGATATGTTGAAGATATTCGACTTAACTCAAAGTTCAGCTATGAAAACCCCTATGGCACCACCGCTGAAACTAGACAAGGATACTAAGGGTATTCCTGTTAATGTCACGATGTACCGTGGGATGATCGGCTCTCTCTTGTATCTTACAGCTAGCCGACACGATATTATGTACGCAACATGTTTGTGTGCACGATATCAAGCTGAACCCAAGATATCTCATATGACCGTTGTAAAGCAAATTTTTAGATACCTTAAGAGTACTGCGAATCTAGGTCTTTGGTATCCCAAAGACTCAGGATTCGATCTAATCGCCTATTCAGATAGTGATTTTGCAGGTTGCAAATTGGATAGGAAAAGCACCACAGGAGGATGTCAGCTCCTGGGTGGAAAGCTGGTGAGTTGGACAAGAAAAAGCAAAACTCAGTGTCCACCTCCACGGCTGAAGCTGAGTATGTAGCCGCTGGAAGCTGTTGTTCTCAGGTCTTGTGGATGAGAAATAAACTACTGGACTATGACCTTCAGCTCTCAAATATTCCAATCTATTGCGACAGCACAAGTGCCATAGCTATAGCAAATAATCCAGTACTACACTCAAAGACAAAACACATCGAAATAAGGTATCACTTTATCAGAGATCATGTGATGAATGGTGATATAGAACTTCACTTTATCCCAACGGATTATCAGTTAGCTGATCTGTTCACAAAACCTCTTGATGAGACAAGGTTCAACTTTCTCATCACCGAGCTCTGAATGCTGAACTTTGAAGAGTAAAATCTTCAGCGATTCACATTTGATCAGCAATAGGATAAAATCAGCTTGTATAACCCATTTTATCATCTTCTCTCTGAATAAACTTGATTCGCTGATATCAAGGTATGTTTTCTCTCTCTGACAAATCGCATGAAAATGCAAGATTTCAAAATAAATTACATCACTGATATTTCTATTCAGTGCTTCATGTTTTCAAAAGTGTCCCTGAGTTTTCAAAACCTCAGAGACATCCAAGAATATGAAAGGACAGTTGTGACGTCATTGCAACGGATAAGCCCTGGCACGTTCTTCTTTCTGACACACGTTTGCACGTTTCGTTTACCTTCCAATCAAATGCAAACACGTGTCCGTGTCATGATGAAAATCTTTTCCTGCTCAAGATTTTCTCTCTCTCAAATCTATATATAAACTCATTCTGGGTTTATATTTTTCTTTTACGCGAACTTCCTCTCCAAGCAAGAAAAAGAATTTACTGTTGCATTTGTTCTCTCAAGTTTTTTTCAAGAACTTAAGAACTTCATCTTCTTCAACGAACCAGGTTAATAATTCTTTTATTTTACCTGTTTCTTCAAACTTGTTAATGATCTTCTCCTTGTTTTCACAAGATCAAACAAAAGAACCTTTTTTAAAAATGAAATCATTTCTTTCATGGTTTTATGAACACACCCTTTCATGGTTGTTCTTCAAGTTTAAAACGCAAAATCTTAAACTTGTTCTTCATACGTTTTTCCAGAAAACAAGAAAACCCCTAATCTTCATTAAGACATTTTGTCTGAATGAAATGGACAAAATTCGAACCATCTTATTGGAAAATCTTTCCACATTAAGATTATTCTTATTTGTTAATCTTTGGTTGAACTGATAATACAGAAAATGGCATCTTCTGACATTTCCAAGAACACCGTCGCTGAGAACACTGCTGCTGATAATACTGCTAAGGAAGTGGAAATCCTCAAGGCTCCTCAGGTCAAGTTATCTCTTAACAAACTGGATTGGACCAAGGTAAATAACCTCTATGTGCTTCTCGAGTTTCCTCCTCGAAAGCAAGTCACACATCTAGATGATGCTGTGAACTTCATGAAGAACTGTTCCATCTCCACAGCCCTGACCATAACACCTCCTGCACATCAGCTACTACTATCCCAATTCTGGTACTCTGCCAGACACTCTCAGCTACCATCAGCCAAAGACCCCTAAAAAACAATTAACTGCATCCTCTGCGATACTGACTATGGCACTATGAAGATCACCCCTGCCATTATTCGCAAAGCCCTGAACCTTCCCTTGGCCACCAAAGAAAAACCTTTTGTTCCTCTCCCTGACCCCAAGAAAAACTTAGACAGGGAAGCCATCATTGCATTCTTCGATGCAATAGGCTATGTATGGGAAACTGGAAGGGGCATGAAGCCCGAGAAGAAGCTGACCCTTATCAAGAAGTCTAAAATGCCCAGCGAGATGAATTTCATCTTCGCTCATTTAATCAGCTGCATGACTGCCAAGACCGGCTCCTCTGACCAAGCCGCTCAGCCTCAGCAAGCAATGGGATATGCATTGCTGAAAGGTCTACATATAGACTGGGCATCGATTATCTATGATGACCTGGTACTCAGAGTGGACTCCATCGCTGACAGATCTCCATGGGTTCCCTATCCTTGATTCATCAGCACCGTATTCCAAAAAGGCCTGAAAGACAGCTACCCAATAGAGGGTGACCTGAAACTCTCTCAGGTCGGCCCTAAGGTTCTCGACTTCAAGCCAGTGGCAAATGAGGTACGTCTTTCTACTCTTTTAACTCTTCTAAACCCTACTTCTTCTACTTTTGCAGCTCCTTCAGCGGACAAACCCATCGCTGATACCCCAGCTGCAACCTCCATTCCTTCTCTTAAAAGGAAACACTCCTCCACCCAACTTAGTTCCAAAAGAACTAAGAAAACCAAGGAGCAACCCCAGCAATCTATTGTTGAAGACTCCTCAGCTCCTCTTGTTGGGCTGAAGGAAAGTTCAGTGGTACGCTCTGCTACAGCTGAACAAGCCACCCACTCTATCCCAACTTCAGCGTCTCTAAACGCTGAGGTTACAAACTTGGAATCTACCCAACCTGGCCAAGAAGACAAGGAACCATCAACAGCTGCTGAGTCATCACATTCCTCCCCTACTCATCATGAAAAAGAGGGGGAGAAGAGCACTGAAGACCTTTCCCATGATGAATCTATCAAGGGAGAGAAGACTGAAGACCTCACCTTTACTGAAGAGGGTGAGAAGACAATTGAATCAGCCGTTGGACCTCAGGGAGATGAACACCCTGAGAGAACCGAGAAGCTTACCTCTGTATCTGAGGGGGAGCAACTCGAAGAAGAAGCTGAAGAAACTGAGTCTGAAGCTGAAGATGAAGAAGCCATCGACTTGTCTGATGATGAACCATCCTCTTCTCCAAAGAATGATGATGATGAAGATGATGATGATGATAACTCTTTTATCGTCAAGCCTGCTCAGAGAACTAAAGCTCTTAAAGGGATTCTGATAAATGAACCTACAGGGGAGTGGACAAAGACAAAGCCATCAGCATCTGAAGCTGACAAGGGCAAAGGAAAAAGTGTCGCTGAAGATGATGAAAATCTGACGATCTTGCTTAAAAAGCCGGTTTGTCAGGTACACTAATCTTACACTACATCCCTCCTCTATACACATTATCAGTTCTACACACTAAATCCTACATACACTTTATCCCATTCTTTCTATCTCTGTTCTACCCAAGTTCTAACTCGTAAGATTGCTGTGTTTCAGCTAGTCCTGTCCCCTGTTTGAGGATATCGTTGAAGTTCCTACAGCTGCGACTTCACCAACAATAATCCCAGCTCCCAACGCTGAAGAAATAATCCCGGTCTTAGATTTGATCTCTGAGACTGATGAACCTGAAGAATAGATGCTCTCTCACAAAAACAGACCTTCCTTGGCTCCTCAAAAGCTAAGTGAAGAGGATCAAGAAAAGAGAGATGAAATGATCAAGAGACTCGAAGATCAGCGAATCATTCTGAAGCGTGATCAACTTCCTTCCGTTCCTCCAAAGTTCAAAATTTCCCAAAAGGAATACAAGGAACACCTCAGAGCTGAACGCCTAATCGCTGAAAGAAGGGAAGCTGAAGAAAAAGACAGAGAATACGCCATCCAGCTTACTCAACGATCAGTAAAAGACCCCAAGCTGAAAAGAGCTCCCATTGACGTTCAACGTCAGCTATGGGATGATGCTCAAAGGATCGTTAGAGAAAAGACCAAGGTCTCTGATACGACTTTGGAATGGTGTAAAGAAATGCTGAACTATCGATCTCGACCATCCAAAATCATCAAAGTAATCATCAAAGACGTTCCTGTTGTTGAAGTTGATGTCTACAGAGAAGACAAAACCAAGCAAACCTTCTATGCTGCTACCTTAGAAAAGTTTGGTCTCTCTGAATGGTTAGAAGTGAAATTAGCCATTCAGGGATCGCGCTCAAAGTTCAAAAGCCATGTCGAGAAGATCTTAAACAAACAGATCGACCTGGTTTCTTCTGTTGTGGATATTCCTCCCTCTACTCTTCTTCCTCCTCAACAAAGAATAGTCTCTGCAAAGGAAAAGAAAGTCTCAAACTTAGGTCCTCCTATACGGAATGAAACAGGTATTGGTTTCTCTCATGCTGAAGTTCTTGGCCCTGATGCTGATCTCTCAGCGCTTGACACCTCCCTACCACTTGGAGAAACTTTCATTCCTGGCACAGTTGTAAGTGATCCTTATGGTATATTCTTTCTAGACTACGAAGGAAACCATCACTTTCAACGTATCTCTGAGCTCCACGTCACTCCCATCGAACAACTCAGAGATCACATATACTGATGTGAAGTCAGACCTGACATTAAAGCTAGACACCTGAAGCCCTTGATTTTTGAAGAAGCTCTGAACAAAAAGAATCAAGGAGTAGATGTTCCTGACTGGATGATTCCCACATCAAAGACCCTCGATGAACTTCTCATCAAGGAAGAACCTTTTGACGGATAGGATCGCCCTGTAATTCTTTCTATCCTTATCTGTCTACATATTTTGTACTTGTAATTTTATTCGTTGTACTTGTAATTTTTCTACTTCCATCTGTAATCTTTACAAAGTTTAAAGAAAAATTTCAGCGAATGTACTTTACTCCATCAGTACAGAAAAGATCCCAGAAAACAGTAAAAGGGACAAATTTTTTATGAGTTCTTTTTATCCTTGTGTTTTCATTAAATAGCAATTTTCTTTGTTGCTATGTCATAATCAAATAGGGGGAGATTGTTGATCCAAACCCTCAGTGATTTGATAATGACCCTCTCTTTTATACTTAGTGAAAATTGTAAGTAAACAATATGTATCAGAGTTTCACTATCGCTGATAAGTACTAAGATCTTACAGTACCGCTGATAGGAACTCTCGCTCTTTAGATTAAACATTCAGCGAACACTGTTCACCATAATACTCTGAGTCTGTTCAGTACTTATGGTGATCGTTTATAAGTTAGATGTTTACTTATGATCCCTGAAGACAAGTTTCACGTCAACATAGGTTCTACGCTGAAGTCGAAGATCAAGCTCAAGAACCAGCGATAAGTCTCCTAATGAACTGATGCGGATCAGCGAAGACTCTGATTTGTCCACTCAACGTGAAGTATCAAGTACAAGACTTTAGCTATCGCTGAACTCTATCATTCGCTGATAAAGAATGATAGATCGCTGAATCAACGAAAAGCTGATCATAAAGTCCTCCGTACAAAGTACTTTTTGTCTTAACCACCCTTGCACGTCTCCGTACGATATGTCAGAAAAAGAACCTCCTTATTGTCTGAAATCGTACAACCACTCTGATACTACACTGTTCAAACATGGGGCTACTAAGGTTGTCAACAAAGGTCAATGACATGCAACCAATCAGCTACTGCCACGTGTAAAGTGTAAACTGCAATGCATTAAATGCATGCAGTATATAAGAAGAAGAACTCACTTCATTTTGAAGAAACTTGCTAACTCTGGACAAGTTCATCCTTCTTATCTTTAGATAGGTTATTATTAGTAATTTCCTTCTCTTTCTTAGTGCAAGAAACTTAGTGTTCCAACTTGTTTAGATTTAGGTTTATCCTTAATCTTGTTTCCGCAACAAGCTGTAAATTGTTAATGATTTATCAATAAACAATTTAGAAAAGTAAAATCTGTGTGTTTGTTTTCAACCCCCCCCCCTTCTACAAACTTGTATAGCCCTTCAGTACCAACAAATACCTTTCTGTTATTGGTACCAACGCTCAATCAAAAACCTTTTTAGGCCAATCAAAAAAAAAATCTGACAGAATATAGTTATTGCAGTATGTGCTGCAACATGAAAACAGAAAGCAAGGAAAGTGAGAGAAAATGAGAGAAGCCCTGAAATGTCAAAACCTAAAAAGGCCTATTGATCCTTAGTTCAGATTTGATTTTTGCCTGACAATAGAAACATGTGTCTTGGCCTATGGTGTTTGTGGATCCCAGATTAGTGCAAACAGTATGAAATCAATAGAATAATTCAACAATCAATATGATTTCCATTTGTCATCCATATAACATTCATAAACCTTTTTAGAGTGTTTACAATGTATTTTGCAATTGAATAATGATGATTAACCTAAAACTAAGGTTAACAAAGCTATTTATATCTAGGCTAAACTAACCAGGCCCATGGCCCATTACATGATATAAGCCCAAATACAAAGTTACATATTATTCCCTTGAACTTCCATTCAGTCGGATTTTAATCCCAACAATCTCCCCCTTTGAATCGAAGTTCAATCTCGCGCGAGTTTGAAACGTATCTCTTCTGGCGTGCAAAAAGAATCTCGAAGCTTCGGATGGCTTTACGAAACTCAATGCGGTCTTCAACAATTTCCAAGGCTTCTCGGGCGTTTGTTTCATTTATATTTGCATCAAACGAAATCCTGAGTTATTTTTCCTTGGTGATTATGTCTCTTAGAGCATCTATGACCTTTAGCAGAGTTCCGTCACAGAATCTTTCAACTTGACTGAAGCGGAGAAACTTCTTTTCATTCTGTTCATTGAGATAGACGATTCCAAATTCTGGTTGTAGCAGCAAACTGTTGACTGGAAACATCTTTAATTCAGGGGCTTTCTGATCAGGTTTCAGTGGGTTGGTCTTCTTCGTTCGGTGCTCGACTCCCATCTGAAAATCAGTAATGTATGACATCATTACCTTATGTTTCAGGAATCGCTTTACAGCTTCAAGCGCTTTGGTGATGTGGAGCGGTCGAATCGTTCGAGTTCGGAGGACTTTGAGTAAGGCATGGAAGTCATTAAGTCGGAGATTCTTGAAGTCGGCTTTGGAGAACTTCCATTCTTTCCCACCTTCTCTTTTGACGGTAAAGACTGGGTACCAGATCTTCAGAATTCAGCCAGATTGGATGTTCACAACTTCGGTGATCTTGTGCTTGGTTCTAACCTGACTGACTGGTAGACACCTTTTCATTACCTCTAGATATTGTTTTCTGTAAGCGTTGTCGAACTTTGCTAATTTGAGGCAGAAGGCTGGATCAAGTACTCGCAGTTTGTGTACCAACAACCTCTTCAGGGAGTCTTCAAGGAAGGGTATGAAGATAATGATTTTCTCCCATCGGACAGGTTGTGGTGGTTGATCAGAAGCGGTTTGTTGCTGAGGATATGTCGGATGTGTTGGCGTAGAAGTCTTGGGAATCAGAGCATATGCGGGTGTACTCTGAATGGATTGAAGCAAGAACTAATCGTAATCAAAATCATCTTCGGCATCGGTAGGGAAGATCAGGTTTACCTCGGAGTTTATGGCACTGGCGGCTTTTTCATGCCATGCATTTTCCGTTTCCGGGTCAATCTCCGAGTCGAGATCTTTCTGTTCAAATTCTGGCCTTTTCGGTGCGCTGTAGACGATCAGTGCTTGGGATTCTCCCTCGGGCTTTTCAACCGTTGGGTCTTCGTCATCTGAGATGTCCATATCGATGACCATCTCAGCTAGACTCAGCTGGGCTTGGGGTTGATCGTCGGATTGTATCCCAACAGATGGTTCTAGTTGAACTGTTGGAGATGTTTCAGGGTTGATTGGTTCGGACTCTGTCAGTCTTTGACGTTTGTTCTCCCCCTAACGGTGATCAGGATCATCCTGGTCATCGTATCGGCGTTTGAGTCCGCCAGCCTGACTCTTGCAGGTACTTTCGAGAGAGGCGACCCGGTCGGACAAGGTTGTAAGGGCGTTCTGAACGTCCTTCGGGGTCGTGTAAATTTGATCCAATCGGGTGTTGACGGATGACGGCTGAGCAGATGCTTGTGATCGGAGTACTGAGATTAGATCTGCTTCAGTCGAGGAGTCAGTGTTGGTGTGTTGGAGCAGTTGGGCGAGGAGCATGGTCTTTAGATCATCCACCGAGTATGATTGCTGACCAGGTGCCGGTGGAGGTGTTGGTGAGGTTTCAACTTCTACCACTTTCTCCTTCCCTTTGAGTAGACTCTTGACTTTATCGAGCTCCGTTCTGAACTCCTTTTCCATTTCTTCGCGAACAGCCTTTAAGGCGTCGTCCATATATTTTCTTGACACAAAGTCAGGTAAATCACCGCCGGGATCACTTAGATTACCCATTGAAGTCACAAATGTTGAATCAACAGAAGTGCCACCTACGTTCATAGCTGGCGTGACATTGGCTATGGTAAGATTTTCATCTGATCCTCGTATTCCGCTCAAGGGCAGACATACTGTGGATGTTCCGATCAGTTCACTTGATTCACCGATGTTAGCAGTCTCGAACTGTGTCCTAGCCAAAGAAGATGTTAAAATATCAAAGGGCTCTAGACTCAATGGTGCACAGAAAGAAGTCGAGAACGGGGGAGGCTGTTCTCTTGTTTCAATATCGAAAGTCTCCGAGTGAGAGAAGGATAGATTTTGTGTTATGTCCCCATGAGAAATTGAAACAACTAGATGTTGAGAGCTAGTTGAGTGGCTAGGGAGGTTGTGCATTTGCGTCGCTAGGTCCACGACGGCTTCTTCAATGTCTCGTCCCAACGGAAGAGACGAGGCAGCAGATGTGGCTACCTGGGCGACACGAGCTCGGATTCGCTCATTCTTCGCTCTATTTTGTAAGCTCGCCCTCTCGTGATTCTTTTTCGATCTCCATTCTCTCCGTCTCACTTGTTCTAAATTTTCAACTAAGTCTCCCTCCTCTCTTCTTATGTCTCCCGTAATTAGCTCAGATGTAGGGATTTCGGAGGGTGTGGGTGAGTCGGATGGAGATTGTTCAGTCATCGGCGGGAGACGTCCGATACGGGGTGGTATCATTGAAAGACGGATGGCGCGTTCCGTATCGGAGTTGGTTGTTTCAGAATCCAAGACCTCGATTTGTGCGAACGGTGAAATTGGTTCAGTTGTGTCCATTCTGGGGTCTTGGTCAAGCAGAGGGGGGGCAGTGACGATGGGGACCTCGTGTAGAGTAGTCGACGGTCCGGCGTCAGCGGTGGTACGAGTATGTGTAGGGGTAGGTGGTCTACTTGTAGACGGTCGGGAAGGTTGGCTTATGGAGGGTCGGGTGGCATGGCTTGTACTGGCACGCGAATCCTCCGCACCGCCCGCTTCGGTTCCTCTCACAGAGTATACTCTCAGCACGCCCCGTCTGGGATCCCCAGCTACTCGGACTCTACCTCCTCTTGTCCTTGGACCCTCACGACGCTCGGGCCTAGCTCCTTGGGGAGGTCCCTCCGGCTCTGGCTGGACCACAGGAGCACCTAACGCTCGCCTATATTCTATAGTACTCGGTGCTTGCGGATCCGCGTATGCCAGTAAGGCTTCGGGTATAGGCATGGCATGGGCATTGGATGGGTTACGAATAACAAGATAGTGTAAGTTAAATGGAGGACATACCGGGTGGTTCATGCGGCGTGGGATGCCCGGGTTCGCGTCCATATGTTGACGGATGGCAACCTGAAGGAAGTGCGGATAGGGAATGAACTTGCGCTCTTTCGTTCCGCCGATGGCGCGTATGGTCTGCACTAGTTCGCGCCAGATGATCATGGCGAAGTCCACGTGCTGGTTGTAGATAACAGTGTGAACTAGGCGTAGGAAGTCGGCGGTGCACTGATCGATGCCCTTCCATCTGGAGGATAGACACCTGTTCAGAATCGTGAACAAGGTGTACCAGATCGGCGCCAAGTATTTTCGGTTGAAGGCTGAGGGGCGGTTCAGTGCATGGTTGTATCCAAGTGCTTGGATTTCGGCACAGATAGTATTATTGTCGACAGCAGGGTCGTAAGCAGCACGGCCGCCGGCAGTAGCTTCGGGTAAAGACATTAGACGTCGGAAGGACTCCGATGTGAGCACAAAGGGATGGTGATCGATCGTAGCAGTAATCGTCTGAGAGTTGAGCGCCGTGACGACTTGAATAGTGTTCCAAACTTGATGTAAGTAAAGAACTGGGACGTCGGTGGTAGCGGTGAGTGCATCGCGAAGTGGATGTCCGAGAAGGATGTCCACGACCACACGATGTTGTGGTCGGAACTCAGCAGCGTCGAGGTGATGATTGTTCGCCACGATTTCAGATACATGATCCGGTGGAACTAAGGCATTGTCAGCCTCTTCGTCAATAAATTCCTCATGGGGAGGATTGTCTTGTTGTTGTTGATCCGCCATTTGAGTACCTGTAAGACACGGTATTAGACTACGGTCGGATTGAAAAAATGTCGGTGCGTACCTTGGCGAAGATCGGCTCAATCTGGAACAGATTGAGATATGGCAGTGGTGCAGGGTACTGGAATGGCCAAATTGTCCGGACAAAGAAAGTATCCGGGAAGCATAGTGTCCGGGTACAATAGTCACATTGGTATCCGGATACATATGATTACCGGACAAATGGAGGTTACCGGACAAACGAAAGTTACCGGACAAACGAAAGTTACCGGATAAAAATGAATTTACCGGACAACTAGGTTTCCAGATGATCAATGTTATCGGACAAACATCATTTCCCAGATAGTTGAACTTACCGGAAACCATAAAGATTTCCGAACAACTTGGGTTACCGGGTGAGATGGTTTCCAGATAAAGTAGGTTACCAGATGGGGTGGTTACCGGATAAAATATCTTACCATATGAATGTTTTCGGATAACTTGAATGTGTCTGGATAGATTCAAACTATCCGGACGACATCCGGTTAATACAAATCGGCCAAAATTGATACCACAACACATATCTATCTATTCTATGCATGTCTAAACGATAAGATAAGCAACAAATGACCAAGAATCGGCCCAAAACCAACCTCGATGAGGTGGAATGCGAACTGACATGGAGTCGGGGTCCGAAAACCCCTTTCGATCGAGAAATCGATGTGATTGAGTGTGATATATGTGCAATAGTAACCTAAAACACATATAATAGTTAGAATCAATAAACATACCTAAGTTGGGGTCGAAATCGAACGAGTTTGGAGCAAATCACGTGAGTAACCGAGAGTTAGAAGTCGAGAGGGTTTTTTTGCATGGAGGTTTCCGAAAAAATGAAAACTGAGGGTTTATCTGGGTATTTATATGGAACGGGTTTCCGGGTGGGTTGTCCGGAAACCTACCCGGTCCGGACCTATCCAGATTGGAGGGTTTCCGGATAGCTTGTCCGGATACCATGGGATTTTCAAAAATTGGACCTTTGACTTTTCCAAAACTGACATTTCTTACCTAAAAACATTTAAAAAAAACACGCTCCCCCTCAAATTTTGCACAAAAAATGCTCCCCCTCGGATTGTGCATGTGGTGCTTTTAAGAAGAGAAATTTGGGATAGGCCACACACAAAAAACTTATGAGATTAAAAAAAATTGTGTGACACTCCCCCTCAAACGTAGAACAGACTTACCTGATGAAGATAAGCTTAGATGCTCCCCCTGAACACATGAACATAGTTGTGAAACGCACAGATGTATCGAAGATAAATGTAGACGACGGTAATTGAACATAAAAGGAAATCACAAACGAAATGAAAATAAACAAACGAACGAAATCTACCTAATTAATACATAGATATAACGGAAACATGTGTACGATACAGGTGGAATACAGATGCGAGGTAGTGTGTACTCGATCATCTGGAGTTTAGACAACAGATGATGAGTAGGCAGTTCCTCGTAGGTGTATGGAACTTGTATCGGGTGCACGGTTCGGTTAAATCTTCAGATTTAGCATACCAAGCTTGGACACAAGATAGTTAAAACGTTTTTCGTCCAAGGGTTTTGTAAAGAGGTCTGCTAACTGATGTTCAGTATTGACAAAGTAGAGTTTGATTATACCTCTTTCGATGTGATCCTTGATAAAGTGGTACCGAACGTCTATGTGTTTCGTCTTAGTGTGTTGGACCGGATTGCTGGAAATGGCAATTGCGCTCTTCGAGTCGCAGTAGATAGGCACTTGAGAGTAGGTGAAGCCGTAGTCCTTGAGTTGTGTGCGCATCCAGATGACTTGGGAACAGCAGCTCGCGGCGGCCACGTATTCCGCCTCAGCGGTTGATGTGGAGACGCGTTGCTGCTTCTTGGATGCCCAGCTGACTAAGTTATCGCCCAGGAACTGCACATGTCTCGATGTGCTTTTCCGATCCAGCATGCTTCTCGCATGGTCCGCGTCTGAGTACGCCATGAGCTCAAAACCTGTCCCTTTCGGGTACCACAAGCCAAGATCAGTAGTACCTTTTAAGTAACGAAAAATACGCTTTACTGCAATTAAGTGAGACTCTTTTGGTTTTGACTGAAAACGAGCGCATAAGAATGTCGAGAACATGATATCCGGTCTACTTGCCGTCAAGTACATTAAAGAACCTATCATCCCTCGGTATGTTTTGGTATCCACATCCTTTCCGTTAGGATCGGTGTGTAACCGCGTACCGGGGGTCATGGGAGTTTTCATGGGTGAGGACTGTTCCATCTGGTATTTCTGAAGAATATCCCGGATGTACTTAGCCTGGTTTATGAATATCCCGGTCGAAAGTTGTTTAACTTGAAGACCGAGGAAAAAAATCATCTCACTTAACATGCACATTTGAAAGTACTCTCCCATGAGTATTGAAAAATTCTTACAGTACTTAGGGTTAGTGGAACCGAAAATGATATCATCGACATAGACTTGAACTAAGATTATATGACTCTTTTCATTCTTAATAAACAAAGTAGTATCTATTTTACCTTTTGAAAATCCTGCTTGGATTAAGAATTTAGATAGAGCATCATACCAGGCGCATAGAGCTTGCTTAAGACCGTATAATGCCTTGTCGAGGATATATACGTGATTTGGCTTGGAGTCATCCACGAACCCGTCCGGTTGCGATACGTACACTTCTTCCTTGATAACGTCGTTGAGGAAAGCGGTCTTGACATCCATCTGGAAGACCGTGAAGTTCTTGTGCGCGGCGTATGTAAGGAACATACGAATCGCCTCGATTCTGGCTACCAGAGCATATGTCTCGTCGTAGTCAATTCCCTCTTGCTGGCGGTATCCTTTGGCCACAAGGCGTGCCTTGTTGCGAACAACGATGCCATCTTCGTCTTTCTTGTTCTTGAATATCCATTTCGTGACGATGACCGTCTTGTTTGTTGGACGTGGGACGAGTCGCCAAACCTTGAGGGCCTCAAATTGGTTGAGTTCCTCTTGCATCGTCGTGACCCAGTCTAGATCATTGAGCGCTTCAGAGACGGTGTTTGGCTCGATCTTGCTTAGAAAGTCAGAGAACAAGCAGAAGTTGGCCGATGCACCTCGCGTCCGAACCGGAGTGGAAGGATCTCCTATGATCTGGTGTAGAGGGTGTGCTTTGGTCCATTTGGTGGTGTATGGAAGTGGCTGTTGAGTCGCGTGAGAGTTGTCCGGGTCCACATACTCACCGGCGGGAAGATCTTGAACTGCTTCAAGAGAAGACGGACGGTTCCTCGGAGGAGACGGAGCAGGATTCGTCGTTGGTTGAGAAACTTCTGGTTCCGGGGAATTCAGAGGTTGATCCTTTTGAGTTGTTGAGGACGAATCTTCAGGAGCGATCTCCGGAATAGGTACAGGTTCCTCTGAGGGATTAGCCGTTTCAGTAGTAGTGTCCGTTGAACTTTGAGGGGATTCCAGTGTAAGGGCTGGAGTGCTCATTGAAGGAGGCGGACCGGAGAGATTCGCCGAGTTCTCGATTTGAGTAGCTTCATTCCTAGGTTGCACAATCACACGAGGGTTAGGCATGTTAAAGAATTCATCGTAAAAGTGCTCAAATAGTAAATCTAAATCAGAAATATGTGATTTTGACGTAGAAGCATGATTTGGATTTACTAGGGTTTGTACAGATCTCGAACGTGAAAGTTCGGAAGCTAACACGCCAGTTAAAGCGGGTTCTGAACTGATTTGTTCAGAAGCCAGTTCTGCGGCTTCGCTAAAGGTCACGTTTACGCTTTTGACGACGGATTTGGTCCGTTTGTTGTAAACGCGATAAGCCTTAGCCTGCATTGAGTATCCAATGAATACTCCTTCATATGCCTTTGGACTGAACTTTCTGAGGCCATCCTTGTCGTTTAAGACGTAGCACGTGCACCCGAATACGTGGAAGTATTTGATATTCGAGATGCGGTTGTTGATGATCTCGTACGGAGTTTTGTTGAACCGCTTGTTGATGATGGAGCGGTTTTGTGTGTAACAAGCAGTTGCAACCGCTTCAGCCCATAGAAAAAGTGGCAGCTTTGATTGTGACAGCATCGTGCGAGCAGCTTCGACAAGAGTACAGTTCCGCCGTTCTACCACTCCATTTTGCTGAGGAGTCCTCGCGGCATAAATGTTTTGTGAAATACCTACAGATGTTAAGTATTCGTTCAACGTTTGGTTCTTGAACTCCGTCCCGTTATCCGTCGTGATTGTCTGAACTGGATGTCGAGGGTTCAGTTGAATGGTCTTCAGATGGGTGATTATGAGTTCCGGGGTTTCGTCTTTGGAGTGCAAGAACTTCACCCATGTGTAGCGCGAGAAATCGTCGATCATCACTACGACATACTTCTTCTTGTTGATACTCTGAACACGCATCGGTCCACACAAATCCATATGGATGAGTTCGAGGGACCGGGACGTGCTCGGAGCAGCCTTTGGCTTGTGAGTCGCTCGCTTCATTTTTCCCATCTCGCGTGCCCCGCAGAGTCTGTCCTTCTCGAACTTGAGCTCGGGCATGCCTTTAACGTGTCCGCCTAGCACCAGCTTGTTGATGTTTTTGAAGTTGAGGTGCGAGAGTCGTCGATGCCATATCCATGCTTATTGAGAGTTGGCCTTCGATATAAGGCAGACTGAATCATCGGTCTTCAAGGCAGAGACGTCGATGGTGTAGAAGTTGGTCTTACGAGTTCCAACAAGTAATTCTGTTCCGTCTTCAGTGCGGACGCTACACCGTTTAGCTTTGAAGTTGACCTCGAGATCTTTGTCGCAGAACGGTCCGATGCTAAACAGATTGTGTCCCAATCCCGCGATGTATGACACCTTCTTGATCGTGATCTTATCTTGAACAATATCGTCGTAGCCCATAATCGGCGCTTTGTCATCGTTCCCAAACCTCACGTCTCCGCAGTATTTTTCTGTGAAGTTCGTGAGCAGCTCCCTCCTTCCGGTCATGTGCTTGGAGCATCCTGAGTCTAAGTACCACACATGACCGTCCTGTAAAAATGAGATTAAGGATGTTTAGGTACCCATTTGAAAATGGGTCCTGGAGGGTTAGGTTTAAAACCTGACTGGGGAACCCATTTTGAATTGGGCTTCCTTTTGGGTTTACGGGATTTGTGCTTAGGCTTTGAATTAAAAACATGATAAGAACCAAACCAATCAGATGCACATCTATTATCATCAAAATCATTCAATCCACAGTTAGAACAACACAAACAATCATGGGATAACTGAATCAAATGCTGAATTGAATAAAGTCTAACTGGAAAATTAACACTTTGTTCAACAGAATTATTCGAATGATTCAAGCCACAATCATTAATGTTATTCCTAGAATTTAAAGCAGAATTAAATGACTTCGACTCCGACTTGTTCTTGATAGATCCTTTGGCTACCCATTTTGGTTTGTCTTGTTTTGCCCGACCATTTTTATCTGAAAAGTCATTAACGGCATGGTTAGCAGAGTTTGAGTAGGAAGGATTTCTATCATTTGATCGATCGGTCTTTTGTCGCGGCTGTGAACTGTTTTGAGAATGAGAAACAGTTTTAGAAACTTTGTTTACAGCTGAGGTCTTGAGTTTTGAAGAACTCTCGCCTTTAAGAAATTTGACCGGACGATTTACAGCTTTAGAAAGAAAGTCGGTGTGATTCGGAAGAGGTTTGTCAAACTCAAACTTAGTAGACTCTTCGTCTGAACTATCATCGGAATTCATGTATGCAGAAAAATCAATATCTAGGACATATGGACTGGGATTCGTTGAGGTATGTGAGGAACACTTTGTGTCTATGTTTTTGGAAGAATCAGGTGCGAAAGCTTTTTGAAATTCAGAGTTAAGATCCTTTTTTAACACAGTCAGCTTGAGACTCTTTTCCTTTTTGCGAAGAAGTTTTGCCAATAAAGGCTTTACACGAAGATGTATCGGAGGAGTCCGAGGAAGGTTCGGGTGAAATCATCTTTTCGTTTTGGAGTTGGTCAAGTTTCTCTTGAAGTTGATACTTGCTCACTTGCTCTTGCATCACTTCTGTTGCCAAAGCAGACAGTTTTGATGTGAGCTGATTGATTTCATTCCAAAGGATTTCCTGTTTCTCACCCGACACATATTCGGTTTTGGAGGATTTGAGTTTCTCAAGATCATTTATAAGCGCTTGCTTTTCCTTTTGAGAAACAGTCCTTTCCTTTTCGAGTGTCTCCTCTAACTCGACTATTTTTTATTCCAAAATGAGAGAAGGAACATAGAGTTTAAACTCGTCCGTCTCAGTTTTGGGTTCAGGTGCTGGGGCCTCATCCTTTTTGGAGGAATCCTTGGGCTTCGCAACCTTATAGCCATCAAAGTAGTCATTCGAAAGATACTTAGATTTATTTTTCTTGTAGGAATAGTTAAGAGGCTCATACGCAAAAGGTAATTGCATTTTAGTGGTGTGTGCGCGTTTGTATTCCTCAGCTTCCTCTTCCTTTTCCTTTTCGAGAGGTCCAGTCCAATCGATTTTGTATTCGGGATACTTTTTGTCGAGACCAAGAAAATTAAAGTGATAAAGAGTAGGTCTCATTGTCAAAATCTTTTTCAAGTAATGTGGGTTATCGTACCCAATTCCCCATTCCTTGTTAAAATATGTGAATTACTTAGGTTTGTTCATGTGAATTGTCTGATCAGTTTGACCTCTTTTGTGAAGTTTAGTTTCAAGATCAGTTATTTGCGCAACAAACTCTTTGTGTTGGATTTAAAGAGAGGAACATTGATAGATAATCTCTGCTTTCTCATCCTCACACTGATCAAGCTTTAAATTCAAATCATATATCTTGGCCCTTAAGTCCTTTGGTGCTAATGAAAGATTTGTGCATTTTTCTTTTAAGTTAGCATTATCGGACTTGTACTTTTTAGTGATACGCTTTTGAACATCTAGCTTTTCTTTTAACGAGTTAATTTCAAGCAGTTGTTCATTAGTGGATGCCTTATAGGATTCTATTCTTTGAACAAGTGGTTGCATCTGTTCGACTAAGTTGTGATGGATAGGGGCACATACCTGACAAAGATTTGCTTTTTCTGACGGAGGAGAATGGTTTCCCATGAAAGCATCAGCATCTTCAGAATCGCTTTCACTGTCGGAATGATTTAGCCAGTGGTCGTCTTCGACTAACAGTGCCTTTCCTGCATCTTTCTGTTCTGCCAACAGAAGTTTTGCCTTATAGTAGTGTACGTTTTTCTCAACTGGCTTTCTACAGTCTTTGGCAAAATGACCCAATTTGCCGCAGTTATAGCACGTGACAGGTTCGTCCTTCTTCTTTGACTCGGGCTTGCGATCGTTCTTCTCATTCTTCTCATTCTTCTCCTTGTGAGCAGATTCCTTGTGCTCATCGGACTTTCTCTTTCCTTCATATTTCTCCTTATAATCATGGCGCTTGTTGGGAGTAGTGGAGTAGCGCTGATTATTGGACAAAGGTTTCTTGTAGAACTTGGTTCTCTGGAATGACTTGGTGATGAGGGCCATTGCTTTCTTTATTTGAGTCAGCTCAGGGTCAGAGTCGCTTTCCTCTGATTCTTCATATTCTGGTTCAAATTCGCTGGACTATTGTGTTCTCTTGGAGTGACGGCTGGAAGATTTGCCGCTTTTGGAAGATACAAGAGCGAGTGGATCGGCATGTGACTTGGAAGAGGATTTCTGACTGCTCATTATCTCCATGACTTCATCCTCGTCCTGCATGAGCATCTCGTAGAGTTCATGGATTGGAACGTTCTCAATCAGATTGTTGTGTTTGATAGCGAACACTTTCCATTCTGGCAGGAGATTGTTCAGAAACTTGAGGGCATTCTCCGTATTAGATCGAGTGATCTTGTTCTTGTGGAGCTCATTCAGAAGAAGGCAGAATCGTTCATATGCCTGAGTGATTGATTCGCCGTTGCGCTGCTTGAAGCCATCAAATTTGGTGATGCAGCTGTTGACCTTCAGTTGGTTTCCTACTTTACTCCCGCTCATCATCTTCTCTACTTGATCCCACATGCCTTTGGAAGTGCCCTTGTAGCTGTCTATGGTCGTGTAAATCTGGTTCGGTAGACTCTGGACCAGATATCTCTTGGCATGCTTTTCTCCATCAAATCTGTTCTTTTCCTCTTCATCCATCTGTAAGTATGTCTTGGGCTCAGGTCGAGCTGCAGCACCTCCTTCTTGAGTTGGAACGGTAGTCATCGGAGTTTCTTGTGGGCCTTCAGAGAGAGCTCGCCAGATGTAGTCGAATTTGTCTTTAGATTCGATGAAGATGAGGAATTTGTCTCGTCATTGACTGTATTCGCCCTGATAGAGAGTCGGTGGCTTGGCGTCGGTACCGATTGCTAGCCCATCGCGAGACATCTTTGAAGTGTGCACTAACGTGATCGTCAGATGTAAGGTTGATTCAAAGTGAAATCCTAACGCAAGGCACTACGAGTGAAAGTCCTAACGCAGGTTCTAAGAGTGACTTAAAGTGAAACTGGTAAGATATGAACTAAACAGAACTTACCGGATAGGAATCCGGATAACAGGAGTGTCCGAATAAATGAAGTGAACGGATAAAATGAGTTTACCGGATAACACAAAGTTACCGGATAGAACAAATTTACCGGATAGTGAATAGTGTCTGGGAAAAATAAGTTACCGAATAGTTAAAGAACCACTTACCGGAATATGGAGTGACCCGAATAAAATAAGTGACCGAACAAATGACTTACCGGAAAGAGATACTTACCGAGAAGTTGAAGTGTCCGAACGTGGTGTATCCGGGAACAGGTACTACCGGGAAGTAGGCTTTACCGTATAGGATCGTCCAGATACAAGTGTAGTCCGAATAAAGATCCGGGAACTGATGCCGTCCAGAAACTTACCGAATATGAGTATTTTTACCTGGAACTCTAAGCAATCCGGATGAAATCGTCCGGATAGATGGGTCTATCGGATAGTCTCGTCCGGAAAGTGATTATAATATGGAAACTTACCCGGAAACAAGTTGAGGGCGTCCGGACACGACGGCTGTGGTGAAAATTCAGATCGATGCGCGAACTAGGGTTGCTAAAATTGTTCCTGAAAGGTTAGGAAACAACCAAAAACAAAAAAATAACAACACCCTAATCGATTTCTAAGCCAAAAAACATGATTTTGATGAAAACAAATCTTGCTTTTAATAAGAACAGAGACCAAAGTTAAAAAAAACTTGATTTTGCCAGAAACCACTTCAAACGACCGAATTGGATTATGAAACTTTGCAGAAACACTTATGATAACAATACTAATCGATTGTGATAAGCAGAAACAAGCAATTTTGTGAGAATCAAAAGATGATATTATAGAACTCAAGAACACAATAGACAAAATCTAACCAGAAGCTTACCAGAAACTTTGAATCAACCAATCTGTATGCTCTGATACCAATTGTGGATCCCAGATTAGTGCAAACAGTATGAAATCAATAGAATAATTCAACAATCAATATGATTTCCATTCGTCATTCATATAACATTCATAAACCTTTTCAGAGTGTTTACAATGTATTTTGCAATTGAATAATGACGAGTAACCTAAAACTAAGGTTAACAAAGCTATTTATATCTAGGCTAAACTAACCAGGCCCATGGCCCATTACATGATATAAGCCCAAATACAAAGTTACATTTTATTCCCTTGAACTTCCATTCAATCAGATTTTAATCCCAACAATCTCCCCCTTTGAATCGAAGTTCAATCTCGCGCCAGTTTGAAACGTATCTATTCCAGAGTGCAAAAAGAATCTCGAAGCTTCGGATGGCTTTACGAAACTCAATGTGATCTTCAACAATTTCCAAGGCTTCTCGGGCGTTTGTTTCGTTTAGATTTGCAGCAAACGAAATCCTGAGTTCTTTTTCCTTGGTGATTATGTCTCTTAGGGCATCTCTGACCTTTAGCAGAGTTCCGTCGCAGAATCTTTCAACTTGACTGAAGCGGAGAAACTTCTTTCATTATGTTCGTTGAGATAGACGATTCCAAATTCTGGTTGTAGCAGCAAACTGTTGACTGGAAACATCTTTAATTCAGGGGCTTTCTGATCAGGTTTCAGCAGGTTGATCTTCTTCGTTCCATTCCAATTCTTTCTAGATTCCAATTCCTTTAACAGATTCTATTCCTTCATAAATCATTTTGCGAACCAAACGCACCCTCATATTTTAATCCCAACAGTGTTGCATTGAGAAAGTTGAACAAACTTTCATTTATGAAAGGCTATGTTAATTGTTTGATGTTAGCTAATCTCTATCACGTTTTTTTTATTTTTCACCTTTCAAATTGAGTCTTTTTGATTTGTCATTTGTGTTTCTTGGGGACAAGCAACAATTCAAGTGTGGGGGTGTGATAAGTGCATAATTTATCACATTCTAAGCACTTATTTTCTAGTTATTTAATCCTATTTTAGTTTCCCAATCACCATAATTGAGTTTTTTAGTTTGATTTTATCCTTTATTGTAGTTTGGAGATAAGTAGGAGGAATGAGTTCTGTTTGTGCTTATTTTGTGGAAAATCTAACAGTTCGGTATGCTGTAGCAGGATGCTACAACATGGTTCGCAGTTCCTGAAAGTCAAAGACGTCACTTCATAAACTTTTTGTTAGGGAATCTTTTGGCCACCACCTCAGCCCTTTCTTGCAAGCTGGAAGACATGGCATCTTCAGGAAATAACATCATGGAGGAGGCTACCTTAAGAAAAGCATCTTGTAAACCATTTAGCCATTGTGTAATATCCATTGGTTAATGGAATCTTTTGTACTTGTAATGTTGACATTAGCCACTAGCTTGGGTGTAAGTAATGGTTGGGAGATAAAAGACTTTGTGTGGTGGAAGGTTGCTTTCGCTATTGGCTATCATCCATACTATTCACCCCTTGTTTCTAAGTTTCATCTAAGTAGTTTTCTTGACAAGGTGACGTATGTTGTTCTACTTAGATGAGTTGGACATGAATGCAAGCCAACGTAAACTTTAGAACTCTGAAGTGTTATAATATCAATTTTTATAAATTGTGACTTATATGGAAAATCAGTGAGATCTGTTCTACATTGGTTGGGTTACCCGAATGTGTGGTACTGCTAGTAGCTAGTCTTATCTAAACCTTAAAAAAAGGGTTGATCGTTCCAGTAGTAATGTTGAGAACCAATGTTGCGGCATATGCTGTAGCAACCTACCTAAGCACATTGTTGTTGTAATCCAGCCAGAACTTACACCCTTGCATTTATTTTACTGTTTTAAAACCATTTCCAAAGTTGTTACTTCACTCAAAGATTATTCCATCGAATTCTGTTTTTGAAATCACATTTTAAATTTGGATTAGATTAACGGCTTGTTTTATTTGTCTATGTGGGATCGATAATCGGTACTTAGTACCACTTTATTACTTGTTTTCAAAACGATACTGGTTTGGCATGTATACTTGTGTGTTATTCCATTGTTGATTTTAGGGATATATATCCTAGAGACCACTTGGTAAACAAGGTTGGCATCTTATTACCAACCCGTCCTCCCTTGTTGGACGCCTCCTTAAAGCCAAATATTAACCGAATGGAGATTTCATGACGGCAAAATTGGGAAACGCTCCTAGCTTCATTTGGAGGAGTAGCACTCGCAACTCGCGCTCAAAACGTGGCTTCGGTGGAAAGCTGGAAACGGTCACTGTATTAAAGTTTGGAAAGACCCATGGATTAAAGATGATTCAGGTTTTATGATCAATTCCCCTTGTGTGGATGGCCGCCATCATTTGACCGTTCATGAGCTTTAGATCCCACCACCCGTGGTTGGAACAACAATTTACTCACTCAACTTTTTTGCCAACGGGATTTCCTTAGAATCCTTAAGCTCCCCCTCCTTCGGATAACCGTGAAGACTCCCTCATTTGGCATTGGTCCCACGACGGAATTTATTCCATCAAGTCTAGCTACCGCATTATTATGGATTTAATCGCCCCGACAAATCATCTCTTTGTTGATGGAGATTGGATTATTATTTGGAACGCCAACATCCCTTGCAAGGTAAAATTTTTCATTTGGCACGCCATTCGAGATGTCTTGCCCACACGAAGTGCCCTTCAATCGAGGGGTGTTAGGATCTCAGCCAATTGTCCGCTTTGCAATCGCAACGAGGAAAACGTTTGGCACGCTTTGATTGGTTGCCCCTCGGTTCGCCAAACTTGGCAAGAAGCGGGTTTTGGGAATGCCGTAAAGGATATAGCTTTTTGTTCAACTCTTTCCACGAGCTTTCCTTCAAACTCATCCATGACAACCCCAACCATATTCGGGATTTTTTTCTCACGCTTTTATGAAGTATTTGGTACCGATGTAACGAGGTGCTTTGGCAAGACGGACCCCATGACCCTTCTAAAGTGGTTCACCGTGCTAGGCAAATTTTAACGGATTGGATCTGTTCAAAAACCCTAACTACTCAAACGCCTAGCCCTCCCGAACTACCTTTCTTCTCCCATTGGCACCCGCCTCGTCATGGGTTTCTCAAGTGCAATGTGGATTTCGCGGTTTTTGAATCGGAATCTAAAGCGGGTGTAGGTCCTGTCCTTCGCGACAACTCGGGTGCCTTCATTTCGGCTCTTGTCTCCCCTTGCAACTTCCTTCTTCTAGAGAAGGTGAAGCCATCGCTATACGCGAAGCTCTCCGTTGGATTTCGGGCCATTACGATAGTCATGTTATCCTTGAAACCGACGCCAAGGTTGTGGTGGAAGAGATTTATGTCTCTTACGTCGACAACTTGGAGTTCGGAGATATAATCAAAGATATTAGACGCACCTTAAATTCGAAAGTCTATATCCGTCCATTGGATTAACCGTGATGCTAACGGTCCGGCCCACTTAATGGGTAGGCGTGCATGCACTCTTGATTGTAACGTTTATTTTGATAGCATGCCTCCGTTTCTCTTGTCTTCTATTAACAATTATTGTAATAACTTGGTCGTTAATGATGTGAACGAGACCCGGCTAGGTGATGGCAATGTCGAAGCGCGGTGGTGGTCCCTTTCCCTTTGCCTTAAAAAAAGACATATATTTAAGAGAAACAAACTCTGAAATAAGATCTTCAATTTTCTTTTTCTTTTCTACATTTGAGCTACGGTTCAACGTATTCAGAGAATATGGAAAACATCTTAATAGCAATCTCACCAATCAGATTGTGAATAAAATAAAACACATTCTTTACTTCTTTTGGAAAGAATAAAGAGAAGGAATTCATCAAACATCTTAATAGCAATCTCACCAATCAGATTGTGAATAAAATAAAACACATTCTTTACTTCTTTTGGAAAGAATAAAGAGAAGGAAATCATCTTTATATATATATATATATATATAGAGGACGATAATCAAATGAGAACCTAAAATAGGTTGAGAACCGTGAAAACCAATCTAAGCCGTTAATTGATTTTAATCTATGGACATTATTATAGGCAAAAATAGGTTGAGAACCGTAAGAACCTATGAATGAATTTTTATGTTTTTAAAACCATATGATCAAAACCAAATGACGGCTTAGATCGGTTCACACGGTTCTCAACCTATTTCTGGTTCTCACATGATTTAACCCCTATATATATATATATATATATATATATGGAAAACTCTAAATAAATGGAAAACCTAAAAACCACGAAAAAACGGATGAAAAAATATATATATGAATATAGAAGTCAAATTAACGAGAAAAAGAACAAAAAATTATTTTCATATATGCATATATAATATGATATAGATAATATATTATAATATTGACATTTTTTTAAGGGGAGGCTATTTTCACCAAAAATAATGCTAAGGCCACTTGTACCGCCCTCGGGTACGGGATCGGGTAAGGCCGAGGTGGCAAGCGGGTTCGGGAAGGGTTCATCGGGTAGGGGTACGGGGGGGGGGGGGGGGGGGGGATCGGGTAGCATGCGGGTTCGGGGAGCGGGTTCACCAACCCGATGATACCCGTTGCATATTTAAAAAAAAATTATTTATTTTTTAATTTTTTTAAACAATACCGTTTACCAACGGCTATTTTACAAAAAAAAAAAAATTCAAATTATACACACTATATATATATTAACATATACCATCTTATTTTTTCACACCAAAACATACTTTCTTCCATTTCTCTCAAATTCAATACCTTCTTCCATTTCTCTCAAATTTCATCATGAATCCAAACACCACACCTACATCCCGTCGTAACCAATCGGATACACCGCAACAAGACCCAGAGCTTGGCTTCCAAGCGTTTTCTCAACAAGGTTATATTCCGCAACCGGCCCCGAACGTTGGTTTCCAACAATTTCCGCAACACCCGTATATTCCTCATCAATTTACATATCCTGGTTTGATTCAACAAGGTTTTACTCCCGCCAATTACCAACTTCCTCAACCCGCAATCGATCTCGACGACGAAACCCAACAACCGCACACACCACAATCGATCTCCACACAACAATCAATCCCGGAACCATCAAACCCGACACCAACGCAAAAAGGAAAAAAGAAAAAATATGAAAATAGAGCCACCCGACAGATGTGGACTAAAGAGGAGGAAGTCGCGTTAGTGTCGGCGTGGGTTGACGTTTCGGAGGACCCCGTTGTCGGTAACGCACAAACCGGTGGTAATATTTTTATTATTATTATTATTATTATTATTGTTGTTATTATTATTGTTATTATTATTATTATTATTATTATTATTATTATTAATATTCTTGTTATTATTCTTATACTTGAATTTATATAAATGTAGACAGTTTTTGGAACCGAATCTCGAAGGTGTTCTATAATTCTATGGGTCACCAATATTATAGAACATTTCATCAACTGAACACCAAGTTCAAAGACCTCAACAAGAAAATTACATGTTTTGCCGGCATCTACAACAACTTGGTCAATAATAGATCAAGCGGAATGAGTGAAGCCGATATTTTACGAATGGCACACCACCGGTACCAAGGGGATATTGGGGTTGCTTTCACCCATGAACAAGCTTGGGATGTCCTAAAAAAATGTCCAAAATGGTCACCGGTTCCAACGATGTCGACAAATTCATCCCGGGTTTCAAAACGTACCAAACCTTCCGATGATGACGATGAAGATGTTCGGGTCGACGAGGTCGAGCAACTTCAACGACCCATCGGGAGAAACAAGGCAAAAAAAGCATCAACAAGTAATACGACCGGGTCGAATCCGGACGAAAGTGTTACTCAGTTGTTGACGACCATAAGCTCGTTCAACGAGCAGATTGAGGGTACAATGGAGTACAAAATGAAAAAACTTGAACTCGAACAACAAAAGTTGGAACTCGAACGAGAAAAACGATATGAACAAGACTTCGAGTTTTTCATAGCCCCGCATGATCACCTTTCGGGAGATGTTTTGAGGACTACTTTAGCGAGAAAGGAGAAAATTAGAAAATATCATAATTTTTAGTGTTTTGTATTTTGTAATTTTTATTTTTTTAGTGTTTTGTAATTTTTAATTTTATAATGAATGATATGAATTTTTTTTATTATTTATCTTATTTTTATTTATTAAAAATATATAAATATTTTTATTTTGTTAAATAATTAAATGTATAAATATAAGAATTAAAAAGATGAGGTGGCAATTGGGTTCAGTGGGTTCAGTGGGTTAGCGGTACTCCACTTTTGGGTAAGAAGGGTAGGAAAGAGAAAAGCTGATGTGGTGCTGAGGTGGCAAGTGGGTTCATTAGGTAGTGGTACTCATGGCCTAAGGGCATGTTGATCCAAACCCTCAGTGATTTGATAATGACCCTCTCTTATATACTTAGTGAAAATTGTAAGTAAACAATATGTATCAGAGTTTCACTATCGCTGATAAGTACTAAGATCTTACAGTACCGCTGATAGGAACTCTCGCTCTTTAAATTAAACATTCAGCGAACACTGTTCACCATTAATGCTCTGAGTCTGTCCAGTCATTATGATGATCGCTGATAAGTTAGTTGTTTACTTATGATCCCTGAAGACAAGTTTCACGTCAACAAAGGTTCTACGCTGAAGTCGAAGATCAAGCTCAAGAACCAGCGACAAGTCTCCTAATGAACTGATGCGGATCAGCGAAGACTCAGATTTGTCCAATCAACGTGAAGTATCAAGTACAAGACTTCAGCTATCGCTGAACTCTATCATTCGCTGATATGAAATGATAGATCGCTGAATCAACGAAAGCTGATCATGAAGTCCTCCGTACAAAATACTGTTGTCTTAACCTCCCTTGCACGACTCCGTACGAAATGTCAGAAAAGAACCTCCGACTGTCAGAAATCGTACAACCACTCTGATACTACACTGTTCATCCATGCGGCTACTAAGGTTGTCAACCAAGGTCAATGACATGCAACCAACCAGCTGATGACACGTGTAAAGTGTATACTGACTTGCATTAAATGCATGCAGTATATAAAGAGATGAACCCACTTCATCTGAAGTAACTTGCTAACTTTGGACAAGTTTAATCTCTTATCTCAAGATAGGTTATTATTAGTAATTTCCTTATCTCTCTTAGTGCGAGAAACCTTAGTATTCCAACTTGTTTAGATTTAGGTTTATCCTTAATCTTGTTTCCGCAACAAGCTGTAAATTGTTAATGATTTATCAATAAACAATTTAGAAAAGTAAAATATGTGTGTTTGTATTCAACCCCCCCCCCCCCCTTCTACAAACTTGTATAGGCCTTCGGGACCAACAAGTGGTATCAGAGCGGATTTGTTTAATCTCATAAACAAGATCTAATCTAAGATATTTCTCTTCCTTGCTATTATCTGAAAATGGCCACCAACACAAACAAAAATTATATAGACAATGGTTCTCTTGCTAAACCCCCTAGATTTTCCAGAGATAACTTCAACTTGTGGAAAAATAGGATGACACTCTTCTTAGAAGGTGTAGACCCTACTATACCTTACTATCTTGAAAACGGTCCACACATCCCTGTAACGATTGATCCTGCCGTTCCAGCCACTGCAACTAGAGCTGCTATTCCAGAAAGGCTGATTCCAAAGGAAATCCATCATTGGATCGATGAAGACAAGAAGAAAGTGGCTATAGATACAAAAGGCAGATCCATACTATCCATGGCCCTTCCTGACGAAGTCTACCATTCCGTCATGAACCTGAAATCCTCAAAAGCCATGTGGGACACAATATGTGTTCAGTATGAAGGAACGTCTGAAGTCCAGGACTCAAGAAAGATCAACCTGGTAAGACAATACGAAAGCTTCATTTCTGGTAAGAATGAAACTCTCTCTGAAGTTCACCAACGTTTTAATTGTTTAACTATAGATCTGAAAACTGTTGGTAAGGAATATTCTAACTTTGAAGTGCTGACAAAGTTTCTAGAATGTTTACCTGAAAGCTGGGACAATTATTCTATGTGTCTCAAGCTGTCAAAGGATCTAAAATCAATGACCCTTGCTACCTTATATGGCACGTTGCTGAATCATGAGCAATCAAGCCATCTTAAGAAGAATCTTGTAAAAGATTCCAAAAGCATCCCTGTTGCTTTAATCTCAGAGGAACCTTCTACTCAGCGACCCTCGGTCACTATCACTGAGTTAGAGAGTAACTCTGAAAGGTCATCAGATTCTGATTATTCAGATAATGATGAATCTTTGGCTCTGCTAACTAAGAAGTTCAGGAGATTTGCCAAAAAGAAGATGTTTAGAAAGAACAAACCTCTTTCCATAACTGACAAGCCTAGATCATCAGCTTTTGTTGATAAGGCTACTGCTACTTGTTTTAACTGCGAAAAGACAGGACATTTCGCTAACGAGTGCAGGTCAAAGAAAGTTTCTAGACCCTCAGCTTTTACAAAGAAACCCTTTGCTCCAAAAAATAAAGATGACAAATATTCAAAGCTGAAATAAAAATATGCAAAGCTGAAATAAAAATATGCAAAGCTGAAAAGCTTTAAGAAGAAGAATAAAGGCCTGATGGCTGACTATGATTGGGCTGCTTCTGATGAAGAAGCATCATCATCTGACTCTGAAGATGATGAAGCAAATCTATGTCTTATGGCCAAGATTGAAGAAGATGAAGAAAGTTCAATTATTCCCTCCACTTCAACATCTGCTATTTAGGTATCACCTTCTTTCTTTACCAATATTGCAAATATTGATGAAGCTGATAGTCTCTGTAAGATCGATCTCTTGACTAGAAGTTTATACGAAGCCATGAACGGGAAAACTGTGGTTGAAAACCAAAATCTTGATCTCGCTGAAAAGCTTAAAAACTGCCACCTTCAAATAGAAAATCTTTCTAAAATTAAAGAAGATTTTAAAGATCAAGTATATTTAAATCAGCTAGTCAAAATCGAACGAGCAGAAGCTATCGCTGCATTAAAGGCTGAAAAAGCTACTGTTGAAGGATGGTGTAATTCTTCAACAAAGATCACTGAGATAATAAAGTCTCAGATTCCCCTGAGTGATAAACGTGGTTTGGGTTACAAATATGAAACTCCAAAACCAACCACTGAGCGTTCAATGCTTAAATTTGGAACGTTCGTATCCTCAGTCGCTGATACTTCATCTTCTCAGTGCTCCTCGTCCGTTACACCAATCCCTGAGGAAACTCCTACCTCCTCAAAAGGCAAGGAGAAAATGGTTTATACAAAACCTACCTGTTGGGAACTGAAGATTTGCTAAGTATGGATAGTACTGCCAGAACAACTTTAATACTGCCAGGGCATAATTAATACTGCTAGAGTGAAGTTAGTACTGCTTGTCAAGATTAATACTGCTGAAGCAAGGTTAGTACTGCTGGAATGAGTTAATGCTGCTGGAATGAGTTAATGCTGCTGGAATGAGATAATGCTGCTGGAATGAGTTAATGCTGCTGGAATGAGTTAATGTTGCTGGAATGAATTAATGCTGCTGGAGAATATTAGTACTGCTCATGCTGAATGAAGTTAATACTGCTCGTGCATAAAGATGTTAATGCTGCTTGTGACCATGATTATGGAATGCGAGAATGTTGGAGATAAATATGGAATGATTGAAGATAATCGTGAAAGAATATTCTGAAGATCAATTTTGTTTTGATAGTTATCTTGTAATTATTTTGTATAAATAGATGTTGATAGATAGCTATTCAAGATACGCGATATACGACGAGAGTTTAAGAATACGTTTTGATTTAGAGAGAATTAACCTCAAGGTTTAGAACCCTATTTCTAGAGAAGTAGAAGTCGTCTTGATTGAGCCTATTCATCAAGATTGAGGTTTGGTTGTAAGCT
Organism: Saussurea involucrata; assembly: GCA_033807775.1. Taxonomy (NCBI): domain Eukaryota; kingdom Viridiplantae; phylum Streptophyta; class Magnoliopsida; order Asterales; family Asteraceae; genus Saussurea; species Saussurea involucrata. The sequence continues at coordinate 52,019,695 of CM066312.1, read as the reverse complement.
TGTGAGTTGAATTAGTAAATACAAACAGCTGTGTGTTTTCTGATATATTGTTCATTGATTGTGTGAATTAAAGTTCTATTCCGCAAATTCTTTAATTCTGAATTCTAAGTATTATTAGTCTTGTTAAGATTCGATCCTGACAAATGGTATCAGAGCCTGTGTTTCTTAGAATTCTACAATTATTATGGACAATTCTATTGAATCAAACAGTACTGTTGTTTCTAAGGTTCCCATGCTCAGACCCAATAAGTTTGACATAGGAATGGGATTTGATTGGAGTGATCAAGCAGAAGAGGCCATCCAAAATCAAGCACTTATGGCTGAACTTTCAGATCTTCCCACTGAGGTAAAATCTAATCTCTGTACTCAAGCTTGTATAGACACTGTTAAAAGGTATAGAGATCACAATCAGGGAATGTGTGATGACCTTAAGAGATTAGAAAAGGACAGAAAAGACTATGTAGTAATTTTTGAGAAGTTTGAAGAACAGATTAGGGCTTTTCAAGCCAATGAACTTCAACACTCCTATGATACAAACTACTGGAAATGGGAAAAGGATGGTCTAGAGTTCCAGCTTAGAGAATCCAGGGAAGAGTGTGAGAGACTAAAAGGAGAGCTTGAGAAAGTTAAACTTGATGTTGAAAAGTTTTCAAAAGCTTCTAAAGTCATGGACACCATAATAAATACTCAAATCCACAGTAAGATGAAAACAGGCCTAGGGTATAATGCCACACCCCCACCCTACCACAACACATACATCCCTCCTAGGTCAGACCTGTTAGAAACCATGGATAGGAAGGACTTACCTAAAGGAGCCACTGAAGTAGATCCGTTAGATGAAGTAGTTGTTGAGAATAAGACTGAAAAAGAAGGATCTGGTGAGGAATGTGTAAGTCCATGTGTTAAGAACAATGAGATGAAAAGGACTGGAAAGGGAAAGGGAGTTCATTATACACAGACCACTGTTGTGAACTCTAATACTTGTGAACATTGTTCTTGCAAGAAATCTCAAGAGAATAAGCCCTAAAAACATGATAAAAAGAGGGGAAATCAAAGAAATTGGAATAACCAGTGGGCACAAAAGCAAGGAGTTGATCTGCAAAGGATTAACAGACCAAAACCTTGTTTTATTTGTGGCAAATTGAATCATCTTGCCAAACACTGTTATTTCAATCCTATTAACCAAAAGAAAAGTTTTCAAAGACGTTTTCAAAAATCTTCTGGTTATAGGAAGCCTGCAAGGAATAATGTGGCTAAGAAACAAGCTGAATCCAAAAGCCACATGAGAAAACAGACTGAAAAGGAATGTGTAAATATGTGGGTCCCCAAAAGCACTAATGTTAGTACTGCTACCTCAGATAGTACTGCTGACAAGGATAGTGCTGCTAGAAGCAATACTACTGCCAATACTGCTGCTAGCAGTGTTAGTGCTGCTAACACTGTTAGTACTTCTTTTAAAGAGAATGATGCTGCTAGCAGTGTTAGTGCTGCTAACACAGTTAGTACTTCTTCTAAGGTTAATACTGCTTCTAGTTTTTGTGCTGCTAAACCAATCATATTGACAAAGTACTCCAGTACTGCAGTACCTAAGTTTGAAAATCTCATCAAAACCCAGTGCAAGTACTTTGATGAGCAAGGGAGACCCAAGACCACTTTGGCTTGGGTTCCCAATAAAAACTAACTGATTTATCTGATGTGCAGGGCAACCAACAGCTCAAGGGGAAGAGCATCTGGCATGTTGATAGTGGTTGCTCCAGGCACATGACAGGTAACATGGCCTGCCTCAAGAATTTCAAAAGAATTGATGGAGGACATGTTGCTTTTGGAAATAATCCTGCAGGAGGTAAGATAAGTGGTAAAGGTGATGTGTCAAAAGGTAAGATGACATTTGAGGATGTTTACTATGTTGAGCAATTGAGATACAACCTGTTAAGTGTATCACAGGTTTTGTAGTTAATACTGCTTAGTAGTTAATACTGCTTTGTAGTTAATACTGCTTAGTAGTTAATACTGCATGTGTAGTTAATCCTGCTTTGTAGTTAATACTGCTTAGTAGTTAATACTGCATGTGTAGTTAATACTGCTTTGTTGTTAATACTGCTTAGTAGTTAATACTGCTTGTGTAGTTAATACTGTTGTGTAGTTAATACTGCCTTGCAGTTAATACTGCTCAGTCGTTAATACTGCTAAATCGTTAATACTGCTTTTAAAGAAAATCAGGGCTAGTACTGCTATAAATACTCTTTCAGCCCGCCAAAGTTCATAACGTCTCTTTGCATTCAATTTATCTCTCTCTCTCGTTCTAACCTTTTCTCCCTAGAATCTCTGTGTTTTTCTATCCCAATCCTCAGGAAGAATGATGACAATGGAGTTTGTCGATGAGCACAATGAGATTGCGATGCTTCAGAAGCCAAAGCAGGCCTCAGGATTTCATGATATTGTGGATTTTCTCAAGCCCACACACATCTCTCATGCCCTAACAGTGTGCCCAACCATATATATCGAGCATCAAAAGCAATTTTGGGAGAATGCCACTGTTATATTCGAAGATGGGCAGAAAATCATTCGAACAAGGGTTTGTGACAAACCCTTGAAGGTCACAGAGGAGGTTATTCGCATCACTCTTCACTTAGATGATGCCTCAGGTATAACCTATCTCTCTAATGATGAACTTTTCTCGACCTTACCAAGAATGGGATATGAAGGTCCCATTGGAATTTTTAAATTCTACAAGTCAAAGTTTTTCACCCAATGGCGATTTTTTGTTCATACTCTTATGCACTGTATTTCAAAGAAAACAACTGGATGGAGTGAGTTTAGCAGTACCATTGCTTATGCCTTGGTCTGCTTAGCCACTGCCAGAAAGTTCAATTTTTCAGCAATGATTTTTAATGATCTTGTGGCAAACCTAGAATCCAAAAAGAGCTTTTACATGTATCCTAGGTTTGTCCAAGAAGTAATTAACCATGAATTGACGGATTTACCTCAGTCTGCTGAGGTATATGTGCCAAAACCCCCTAAAGGGAAGGTTTTCTCAAATATGAGAAGAATTCCTAGGGACTCGGAAGGAGTTGACACACCATTGTTCTCTACAATGATGGTTGTGTCCCACACCACTGAAGGTATGGCATCAGGGTCAAGGCCCCCATTAGACACACCCACTGATGGCCAATCCCAACCTTCCATCACCAAAGAAATCCCACAGTCCATTCTTTTAAGACCCACTCCCAAAATCACCAAGAAGTTTGAAAGAAGAAAGGTACACAAGGTTCCTTCCCTTGGTGTATCTCCTAATAGCCCAAAGCCTACAAGCCCTCTATTGGAGCATTCTCCAATAGAGAATATCAAAAGGGTAACCACAGGGGTGTCTCCCAACCCCAAGAAGGTGCTCTCTAAGGAGAAGGATGAGCATGTGGGCTGCAAGGCTGCCACTACTTCTGCTAGCAAAGAGAAGGACAGTGGTAACATCACTAAGACATTCCCCACGGCAACTCAGAATGTGAAAACATTCAGAGGACCCAGGCGCCAAGAAACCATGGGAGTAGGTTGTGCTTTTGCTAGGCAAGAGACACCTACTAAAACTTCCAATGATCTTGAAAGGGAGGTAAACACTTCTAAACCAGGTGAGGATAGATATACTTATAAGGAATTGATGGAAACCATTGCCAACATCAACATTGATGTCATGAATCAGCAGAAGGAGATTGATGAGCTTAAGAAGGTGGTTCTTTATCAACACACCAAGATAGAGAAGAATAAGAAGATGATCACTAAGCTGCTGCAAAGAAGGAAGAAAGCTCAGTATGTTCTGAAAAGGAGAAGATCAACCACTGATGCTTCCAAAAAGGGGGAGTTAGAAACTGAACTAAACATGGAGGATGCAAAGGTTGAGGGGGAGAATGAGCATAAGGTTGAGGGGGAGGCTGAGCAGGTTGCAGAAGTTGCAAAGGAAGCAGAAAGTGAGAAAGCAGCAGTAACTGAAACTGCAGAAACTGAGCAGGTTGCAGAAGTTGCAAAGGAAGCAGAAAGTGAGAAAGCAGCAGTAACTGAAACTGCAGAAAATGAGAAGGAAGTAGTATCTGAGTTTCTAGCAGCAGTAACCACAGAAAAAGCAGTAGAAACAGTTAATGCTGCAGTATCTGAGATTGAAGCAGCAGTAGCTGAAATTATGAAGAGTCTTGTTGATGCAGCAGTATCTGAATGTAAGAAGGATCATCAATCAAATTTTGGGATTGAATCCTGACTTGTGTGTTCAAGATTAAGTTTTGGAAGCATCATCATCTGAAGAACTTGACTTCTCAACCTGAAAAGTCAAGTTAGGGGGAGATTGTTGGGAACTGAAGATTTGCTAAGTATGGATAGTACTGCCAGAACAACTTTAATACTGCCAGGGCATAATTAATACTGCTAGAGTGAAGTTAGTACTGCTTGTCAAGATTAATACTGCTAAAGCAAGGTTAGTACTGCTGGAATGAGTTAATGCTGCTGGAATGAGTTAATGCTGCTGGAATGAGTTAATGCTGCTGGAATGCGATAATGCTGCTGGAATGAGTTAATGCTGCTGGAATGAGTTAATGCTGCTGGAATGAATTAATGCTGCTGGAGAATATTAGTACTGCTCATGCTGAATGAAGTTAATACTGCTCGTGCATAAAGATGTTAATGCTGCTTGTGACCATGATTATGGAATGCGAGAATGTTGGAGATAAATATGGAATGATTGAAGATAATCGTGAAAGAATATTCTGAAGATCAATTTTGTTTTGATAGTTATCTTGTAATTATTTTGTATAAATAGATGTTGATAGATAGCTATTCAAGATACGCGATATACGAAGAGAGTTTAAGAATACGTTTTGATTTAGAGAGAATTAACCTCAAGGTTTAGAACCCTATTTCTAGAGAAGTAGAAGTCGTCTTGATTGAGCCTGTTCATCAAGATTGAGGTTTGGTTGTAAGCTTGTGAGTTGAATTAGTAAATACAAACAGTTGTGTGTTTTCTGATATATTGTTCATTGATTGTGTGAATTAAAGTTCTATTCCGCATATTCTTTAATTCTGAATTCTAAGTATTATTAGTCTTGTTAAGATTCGATCCTGACACTACCTCTGTCTGTAAAGACAAAGGTAAAGGAATTGTTATTTACCAGAATCCTCAGAAGGGTACCTTAGTACCAAAACTGAATGCTTCTAAAGCTTCAGTGGTTCATCCCTCTGGATCAAGGAAGCAGATATCTGGATTTATTCAGCGATCTACTCCTAGACTCAGATTGGATGTCCTTGGTAAGAAATCTGAAGAACTGAATGTTCGTCCCATTTCTAAAGCCAATAGTTTACTTGGTGCTGGCACTTCTAATTTGAAATTAAAAGCTCAGCATTCAAATGATCCTAGAACTACTTTTAGATATAGGAAATGTTATCACTGTGGACTTACCGATCATATTGCTAGTAAGTGCCCCACAGCCACCAAAGCTGAAAAGATAGCTAAGGTGAAGATTGCCCCCAAGGCAAAGAAGACCAACCCTGGTGCAAATCAGGTCAAGGTGAATTCTACCACTGAGGTTAAGAAATTAACCAAAGTGAAGAAAGACAAAGCTGCGAAGACTGCTGAACCTTCAATTCCAACTACTTCCACTGACAAACGTGTATACATGGTTAAGTGGATACCCAAGAAAAACTAATCTTCTTTTGTATTGCAGGTTAAGAAGGGTATCTGGTATCTTGATAGCGGATGCTCTAGACACATGACTGGAAAGAAAAGCCTGCTCGCTGAATACAAAGAAGAGAAGGGTCCCTCTGTGACTTTCGGTGGAAATGGAAAAGGACATACCCGAGGGTATGGTGTACTTTCAAATGGTACAACCTCCTTCAGAAGAGTAGCATATGTTGAAGGGCTGAAGCATAATCTTCTAAGCATCAGTCAGCTTTGCGACATGGATAACAAAGTAATCTTTACTAAGGAATCCTGCTTTGTCTCTGACAAAAAAGAGAAGATAGCTCTCAGCGGTTATCGTTTGGAAAATGTTTATGTAATAAACATGGACTCAACAACCACTGAGAACTCCTGTTTCTTCTCAAAGGCCTCTTCTGATGTCAACTGGCTATGGCATAAGAGGCTATCTCATCTAAATTTCAAGACACTGAACACTCTTTCTTCAAAAGAGTTAGTCACTGGTCTACCTCAGCATTCATACGCCAAAGAGTCGTTATGTTCAGCGTGTGAAAAGGGAAGCAGACCAAAGCAAGCTTTAAATCAAAGCAAGTTTCTTCAAATTCATCTCCTCTACAACTACTCCATATGGATTTGTTTGGCCCTGTTAACAAACAATCCATCGCTGGAAAGAAATATACGTTGGTCATAGTTGATGAATTCTCTCGCTTCACATGGGTAATGTTTCTCCGTTCTAAGAGTGACACCCCTGAAGAACTCATCAATTTTGTTCGGAAGATGGAAACCCTGAACAATCTGACCGTTCGCTCAATAAGGAGTGATCATGGAACTGAATTCAAAAACAGTTCTCTTGATTCCTTCCTTGAGAGTAAGGGTATTTCTCACAACTTTTCTTCAGTGAGAACACCGCAACAAAATGGAGTCGCTGAAAGAAGAAATAGAACAATTATTGAAGCTGCACGTTCAATGCTCAGCGATTCTCACCTGCCTACTCAGTTTTGGGCAGAAGCTGTCAACACTACTTGTTTTACGCAAAACATGTCGCTGATAGTTAAAAGATTCAAAAAGACAGCCTATGAACTCTTTCATGGGAGAAAGCCTTCAATCAGCTTTCTTCACATCTTTGGATGTCAGTGTTTTATACTGAACAATAGAGATGCTCTTGGAAAGTTTGATCCTAAGGCTGATGATGGAATCTTTCTTGGATACTGCTCAGTTTCCAAATCCTTCAGAGTCTTCAATCGTAGAAGACAAACTGTAGAAGAAACTATTCACGTCACGTTTGACGAATCCCGTTCAGCGAACTCTAAACCGTCCGCTGATACTGAAGAACTGAATCAATGGATGTTTTCTCATCTTGGTGATTCAGAAGATATTCCCACTACTCATGCTCATCCAGTAGAAGATGATAGTCCTATCATTCAAAATATGAAGAACAGTGAAGCTGAAACTTCTTGGGTCTCAGTTGTTCCTATAAACACTATACCTAACGCTGAACCAAATGTCTCAGACATTCCATCTACTTCTCGGCAATCAGTGAATATAATGACAACTGCATCCATTCCTCTCTTGGCTGATACTCCTGACGTCGTTGAAGCTTCATCTTCAGCTCCTCCAGTTCAAGTTGAATTAGCGTCTCACGCTCCGGCTCAGCGATGGACTATAAATCACCCAATTGATCAAATTCTTGGTGATCCAAACGCTGGGATTCAGACTCGACGAAGTGCAGGTAATATTTGTTTATTTGTAAATTTTATTTCACTAACTGAACCAAAGAAAGTAGATGATGCCCTCAAAGATCCAAACTGGGTCAGCGCCATGCAAGAAGAGCTGACTGAATTCGAAAGAAACAAAGTTTGGAAACTCGTTCGGAGACCAACTGATAAAACAGTAATAGGCACTAAATGGGTCTATCAAAATAAGTTGGACGAACATGGTAGTGTAACCCGCAACAAAGCTCGACTTGTTGCTCAGGGATACAGACAAGAGGAAGGTATAGATTATGACGAAACATTTGCTCCTGTAGCAAGACTTGAATCTATTCGTCTATTCTTAGCATATGATGTACACAAAAACTTCAAAGTACATCAGATGGATGTTAAGTCAGCGTTTCTGAATGGAAAGCTGAATGAAGAAGTGTATGTGGAACAACCTCCAGGATTCTCAGATTCTAAGCATCTAGGTTATGTTTATAAACTGGATAAGGCACTTTATGGCTTGAAGCAAGCTCCTCGTGCATGGTATGACACTCTTTCTACTTATCTCCATATTGAAAAATTTGAGCGAGGCAAAATTGACAAAACTCTATTTTTTAGAAAAGTGAAAGGTCATATCATTTTAGTTCAAATATATGTTGATTACATTATATTTGGTTCTACTAACCCTGAGCTTTGTACTCGTTTCGCTGATAGAATGAAAGATGAGTATAAAATGAGCATGATGGGTGAACTAACATATTTCCTTGGTCTTCAGATTAAGCAAACTGAGAAAGGGACTTTCATTAATCAGGGAAAATATGTTAAAGATATGCTGAAGAAATTCGACTTAACTGACAGTTCAGCTATGAAAACCCCTATGGTACCACCGCTGACACTTGATAAGGACACTAAGGGTGTTCCTGTCAATGTCACACTGTACCGTGGGATGATCGGCTCACTATTGTATCTTACAGCTAGCCGACCCGATATTATGTTTGCAACATGCTTGTGTGCACGATATCAAGCTGAACCTAAGATATCTCATATGAAAGCTGTAAAGTGAATCTTTCGATATCTTAAGGGTACAGCGAATCTAGGTCTTTGGTATCCCAAAGATTCAGGATTTGATCTAACCGCCTATTCAGATAGTGATTTTGCAGGTTGCAAAATGGATAGGAAAAGCACCACAGGAGGATGTCAGCTCCTGGGTGGAAAGCTGGTAAGTTGGACAAGTAAAAAGCAAAATTCAGTGTCCACTTCCACAGCTGAAGATGAATATGTAGCCGCTGGAAGCTGTTGTTCTCAAGTCTTGTGGATGAGAAATCATCTACTAGACTATGATCTTCAGCTCTCCAAAATTCCAATCTATTGCGACAGCACAAGTGCCATCGCTATAGCAAACAATCCAGTACTACATTCAAAGACCAAACATATAGAAATCAGATATCATTTTATCAGAGATCATGTGATGAATGGTGATATAGAACTTCATTTTATCCCAACTGATTATCAGTTAGCTGACTTATTTACCAAACCTCTTGATGAGACAAGATTCAACTTTCTCATCAGCGAGCTTGGAATGCTGAACTTTGAAGGATAAAATCTTCAGCGGTTCACTTTGATCAGCGAAAGGATAAAATCAACTTGTATAACCTATTCTATCATCTTCTCTCTGAATAAACTTGATTCACTGATATCAAGGTATGTTTACTCTCTCTGACAATCGCATGAAAATGCAAGATTTCAAAACAAAATGCATCGCTGAATATCTCTTCCTTAACAGCGATATTTTTGAAATTTCTTAAAACCTTCACTGAATATTTTCATTCAGTGCTTCATGTTTTCAAAAGTATCTCTGAGTTTTTCAAAACCTCAGAGACAACCAAGAATATGAAAGGATAGTTGTGACGTCATTACAACGGATAAAACCCCGGCACGTTTTCTCTTCCTGACACACGTTTGCACGTCTCGTTCAAACTTCCAATCAAATGCAAACACGTGTCCGTGTCATGATGAAAATCTTTTCCCGCCCAAGATTTTCTCTTTCTAAAATCTCTATATAAACAAATTCTTTGTTTATATTTTTCTTTTACGCGATCAATCTTCCTCCGCAAGAAAGAATTCACTGTTGCATTTGTGATTTCAAAAACTTCAAGAAATGTTCATCATCTTCTTCATCAAACATCAAGGTTAATATGTTCTTATTTATTACCGAATGCGTATAACTTGTTTCTGATCTTCTCTTTGTTTTAACAAGATCAAACAAAAGAACTTCATAAAATGAAATCATTTTCTTTCGTGGTTTTATGAACACAACCATTTCATGGTTGTTCTTCAAGTTTAAATGCAAAATCTTAAACTTGTTCTTCATTCGTTTCCAGAATCTATTTCTTCATAGAAAACTGGAAAACAAGAAAATGGGTTTTACATTTCGTTTCAAAAATCAAGAAAAAACCCTAATCTTCATTAAGACTTTATGTCTGAATGAAATGGATAAAATTCGAAACATCTTAATGGAAAATCTTTCCACATTAAGATTATTCTTATTTGTTAATCTTTGGTTGAACTGATAATACAGGAAATGGCAACATCTAACATTCCTACTACCGCTGAGAACTTCTCTACTGACTCTGAGGAAATGGAAATCATCAAGGCTCCTCAGGTTAAGTTCAAACTTGATCAACTAGACTGGACTAAGATAAACAACCTTTCTGCGCTTCTCGAGTTTCCTCCTCGAAAGCAAGTCACACATCTGACAGATGCTGTGAATTTCCTGAAGAATTGCTGCATTTCAACAGCCCTGACCATTTCACCCCCTGCAAGTCAGCTGCTACTATCTCAGTTCTGGTACTCTGCCAGACACTCTTAGCTACCATCCGCCAAAGATCCCTCCAAAACAGTTGATTGTATCCTCTGCGATACTGAATATGGCACGATAAAGATCACACCCGCCATCATTCGCAAAGCTCTGAACTTTCCCATCGCTACAAAGGAAAAACCTTTTGTTCCTTTCCCTGACCATAAGAAGATCGCTGACAAAGAAGCTCTTATTGCATTTTTTGATGCAATGGGCTATGTATGGGAAATGGGCAGAGACAAGAAGCCTGAGAAGAAGCTAACACTGCTGAAGAAATCGAAAATGCCCAGCGAGATGAACTTCATCTTCGCTCACCTTATCAGCTGCATGACTGCCAAGACCGGCTCTTCTGATCAAGCCGCTCAACCTCAGCAAGCTATGGGATACGCTCTACTGAAAGGTCTACACATTGACTGGGCATCTCTCATCTATGATGACTTGCTGCAAAGAGTAGACTCTGCCGCTGACAGGCCTACTTGGGTTCCCTACCCCCGATTCATCAGCGCTATCTTTCAATATGGCCTGAAGGACAGCTACCCGCAAGAGGGCGATCTGAAACTCTCTCAGATTGGCCCTAAGGTACTCGACTTCAAACCTGTTGAAAATGAGGTACGTCTTTCTACCCTCTTAACTCTTCTCAACCCTTCTTCTTCTACTTCTATGGCTCCTTCAGCGACAATACCCATCGCTGATTCCCTGGTCACAAAATCCTCTCCTGCTAAGAAAAGGAAACATTCATCTACCCCACTTGATTCTAAAAGGATCAAGAAAACAAAGGAGCAACCCCAGCAATCTCATGCTGAAGACTCCTCAGCTCTTTCTGCAGAGCTGAAGGAACGTTCAGTGGTACGCTCTGCCACACCTGAACAAGCCATCCCTTTTATCCAAACTTCAGCGTCTCTAAACGCTGAGGTTACAAACTTGGAACCTACCCAACCTTCTTCAGTCTCTCAAAAGACTGATGAAGTGATTGTCAGCGAATCCAACGCTGAACTCATAACCCAACCCGCATTCTTATCCTTCGCTCCTCCCTCCACTCATTTGGTCTCTACTCCAGATCTAACTGGAGCTGCCATCATTTCCTCGGAACATAAAGCTGATTCTCCAGGAATGATGAAGACAGGACCTGTAGAACAATCCATGTGAACTTTTGAAGATGACATGGAACTTTTTTCAGGAACCCGTGATTTCGATGAATTCACAAATCCTCCTGCAGGTAAACAACAACCCATAAACACTGTGACTAAACCCCAAACTTCTGGGCTTTCCTCTGTTCACAAGTTTTTATATGTTACAGGTCCTAATTTGGGAGATATCAACACCTCTCTGAAGTCCGTGGAGACAAAGCTGACAGGTCTCACCACTACTCTCTCCAATAACTCTACAGCTGTAACAAACGCTGGAGAGAATCTGAACAAGCTGACAACGGTGGTGCAGAAAAAGGCTTCCACAGATGACATGAAGCAACTTGATAAGACTCTCAGCGACTTCGCCAAGGTGCTCGCTGATATCTACACAGACTACACCTCTCTCAAATGTTCAGTTTCATCCATGTCCAGCGAGGTATCAACGCTGAAGACATCGGTTGGAACACTAGAGGGAGATATGTATGCTGTGAAGACAAATGTCAACACTCTGACGACTGACTTAAGCTCTGTAAAGACTGACGTTGGTTCGATGAAGACTATGATCGAACAGCTGCTGCACAAGGCGAATACTCCTGCTCCTGCCCCTGTCCCTGAACCTGAACATTTTACAGCGACAGATCGCATTGAGCTCGGGAAGATCAATCCTGCTATTTCTAGCCTTGAAGACAGATTAGCAAAGATTGAAGCTTGTGTAGGTCTCTCTGGCTAAGAAGACAGAGAACCTACCAACGCCGCTGAATCTAGCCATTCCTCCCCCAGTCATCATGAAAAAGAGGGGGAGAAGAGCGCTGAAGATCTCGCCAAGAGCGCTGACCTTTCCCATGATGAATCTATCAGGGGAGAGAAGAACAAAGACCTCACCTTTGCTGAAGAGGGTGAGAAGACTATTGAAGCTGAAGCAGCCACTGGACCTCAGGGAGATGAAAACCCTGAGGAAACCGAGAAGCTCGCCTCTGTATCTGAGGGGGAGCAACTCGAAGAAGAAGCTGAGAAAACTGAATCCGAAGCAGAAGATGATGAAGCCGTCGACATTCCTGATGATGAACCATCTTCTTCTCCAAAGAATGATGATGATAATGACGAAGATGACGATGACTTCTTTATCGTCAAACCTGCTCCGAAGATCAAAGCTCTTAAGGGAATCTCGATAAATGAACCTTCAGGGGAGCGGACAAAGACAAAGCCCTCAGCCTCTGGAGCTGAGAAAGGCAAAGGCAAAAGCGTCGCTGAAGATGACAATCTGATGATCCTGCTTGAAAAGCCGGTTTGTCAGGTACACTAATCATCTCTCACTCCATCCCTCCTCTATCATATACTATCAGTTCCTTTACCCAAGCCTATATACTTGAACCAATTCTCTCTATTTGATTCTACCCAAGTTCTTACTTGTAAGATCGTTGTGTTTCAGCTAGTCCTCTCCCATGTTTGAGGATATCGCTGAAGGCTCCACAACTGCGACTTCACCAATAATACCAGCTGCTGCTGAAGAAATAATCCCAGTCTTAGATTTAATCTCTGAGACTGATGAACCAGAAGAACAGCTACTCTCGCACAGAGGCAGACCTTCCTTAGCTCCTCAAAAGCTAAGTGAAGAGGATCAGAAAAGAAGAGAGGAGATAATAAAGCGATTCGAGGATCAGCGAATAATTCTAAGGCGTGATCAACTTCCTTCAGTTCCTCCAAAGTTCAGAATTTCCAAAGCTGAATACCAGGAACACCTTAGAGCTGAACGCCTACTCGCTGAAAGAAAGGAAGCTGAAGAAAAAGACAGAGAATACGCCATCAAACTTACTCAACGATCAATAAAAGACCCCAAGCTGAAAAGAGTTCCCATTGATGTTCAACGTCAGCTATGGGATGATGCTCAAGAGATCGTTAGAGAAAAGACTAAGGTCTCTGATACGACTTTGGAATGGGCTAAACAAATGCTGACCTATCGATCTAGACCATCCAAAATCGTCAAGGCAAACATCAGAGGAAGACTGTACGTTGAAGTTCTTGTTGTTGAAGTGGACGTCTACAGAGATGACGAAACCAAGCAAACTTTCTATGCTGCTACCTTAGAAAAGTTTGGTCTCTCTGAACGGTTAGAAACAAAATTAGTCGTTCAGGGATCGCGCTCAAAGTTCAAAAGCCATGTCGAGAAGATCTTAAACAAACAGATCGACCTGCTTTCATCTGCTGTGGATATTCCTCCTACTCTTCCTCAACCAAGAAAAGTCCCTGATAAGAAAAAGAAAGCCTCTGATTCAGGTCCTCATATTCGGAATGAAACGGGCATTGGTTTCTCTCGTGCTAAAATTGTTGGCCCTGATGCCGATCTCTCAATGTTTGACACCTCTCTACCTCCTAGAGAAACATTCATTCCTGGCACAGTTGTAAGTGATCCCTATGGTATATTCTTTTTAGACTACTATGGAAATCATCACTTTCAACGTATCTCTGAGCTAGACATCACTCCCATCGAACAACTCAGAGATCTCGTATACTGGTGTGAAGTCAGACGAAACATCAAAGCTAGACACCTGAAGCCCTTGATTTTCGAAGCAGCTCTGAAGAAAAAGAATCAAGGAGAAGATGTCCCTGACTGGATGATCCCCACATCAAAGACCCTTGATGAACTTCTCATTAAGGAAGAACCTTTATAAGCTGATATGATCGCCTTTTTCTCTATTGTATCAGTTATTCTTCTGTACTTGTAATTTATTTCGCTCGTACTTGTAATCTTTTCATTTCTCTTTGTATCCTGATTCAAAGTTTTAAAGAAAGATTTCAGCGAATGTACTTTACTCCATCAGTACTGAAAAGATCCCAGAAAACAGTAAAAGGGACAAATATTTTATGAGTTCTTTTTATCCTTATGTTTTCATTTTATAGCAATTTTCTTTGTTGCTATGTCATAATCAAATAGGGGGAGATTGTTGATCCAAACCCTCATTGATTTGATAATGACCCTCTCTTATATACTTAGTGAAAATTGTAAGTAAACAATATGTATCAGAGTTTCACTATCGCTGATAAGTACTAAGATCTTACAGTACCGCTGATAGGAACTCTCGCTCTTTAAATTAAACATTCAGCGAACACTGTTCACCATTAATGCTCTGAGTCTGTTCAGTCATTATGATGATCGCTGATAAGCTAGTTGTTTACTTATGATCCCTGAAGACAAGTTTCACGTCAACAAAGGTTCTACGCTGAAGTCGAAGATCAAGCTCAAGAACCAGCGACAAGTCTCCTAATGAACTGATGCGGATCAGCGAAGACTCAGATTTGTCCAATCAACGTGAAGTATCAAGTACAAGACTTCAGCTATTGCTGAACTCTATCATTCGCTGATATGAAATGATAGATCGCTGAATCAACGAAAGCTGATCATGAAGTCCTCCGTACAAAGTACTGTTGTCTTAACCTCCCTTGCACGACTCCGTACGAAATGTCAGAAAAGAACCTCCGACTGTCTGAAATCGTACAACCACTCTGATACTACACTGTTCATCCATGCGGCTACTAAGGTTGTCAACCAAGGTCAATGACATGCAACCAACCAGCTGATGACACGTGTAAAGTGTATACTGACTTGCATTAAATGCATGCAGTATATAAAGAGATGAACCCACTTCATCTGAAGTAACTTGCTAACTCTGGACAAGTTCAATCTCTTATCTCAAGATAGGTTATTATTAGTAATTTCCTTATATCTCTTAGTGCAAGAAACCTTAGTGTTCCAACTTGTTTAGATTTAGGTTTATCCTTAATCTTGTTTCCGCAACAAGCTGTAAATTGTTAATGATTTATCAATAAACAATTTAGAAAAGTAAAATCTGTGTGTTTGTATTAAACCCCCCCCCCCCTTCTACAAACTTGTATAGGCCTTCGGGACCAACAGGGCACCAAAAAATGATTATTGTTTTTTTTTTTTTTTTTTTTGTCATTTTGTTGTCTTTTCTTTTTTATATTTTATTTATTTGTATTATATATTTTTATTTAATATATAATATAGTTTAAAAAGGTTTGTTTTTCTTTTACTTTTTGGTTTTATTTAAAAATAAATAAAAATTTATAAATACAAATATTACTAATTTTTTATCATTATATAATTATAAAAATAAAACATAAACATTGCGATTTAACATATAAATAGAACATAAAATAATCTATATTACATTCGATTATTCTAAAATAACATTATCCGTAGTACAATTAAAACGTAAAAGTCGCTCGTACTTCTGTATTCGATCTGAATACGGGGTAGCCCATCCTGCAGCACACGGATAATTGTAGTGGAAAAAATGTGGTACAATAGTAGGGAACGGGTATCCTTCTGCCATATCTAATTTCACATAATGGTTACCATTAACGTACCCATTGTAAAAGCAACATGTTGATACCACGCTGGCGGAGTGGACCTAAGCGGCAAGTACGTCCCACAGCCTACCATATTTATAACGTGTAATATCACATTATACTTTGAAGCAATCAAGACACCTATTTCAGACATTGTCATCCAGTGTTCAACTGGTGCACCTCGATCTGATTGAAAGAAGTTTCAAGTGTTGTAAACAATATTCCAATATTGACCTCCAAAAACATTGATGTATTCTGTCTTGTGTGTATCTAACTCTTCCATCAAGTTAAACCGAATTGTGGGCCATGCATCTTCATGAAGACCGAGACAGACAGCTATTGCTCGGAATCCACAATTTCCATCACCTCTCACATCATGTACATGCGTAATGTAAGGGTGAAACATCTTTGGAAATTGATTAATGTATGGATGTGCATTATAGTTTTTGCCCATGAAAGACTGTGTCTCGGTGGTTCCTGGTAACTCATTTTTTCCAAGTCAACAAATGTTGACGCGTTCGAACTACAACGTCTAAGGGGTCTTTCACTTGTAAAAGACGGGTCAACATGAGTTGCAACAGACGGATCAACATGAGTTGCAAATGAGGGATCAACATGAGTTTTTCTGAAAAGCTTATCCTTCAACGAGGGCCGTCCATGAGTAGTCTTGTTAACAACAGGTTCACGAACCCATGTTTTTTATGCACTGGCTATCTCTTTTATCTTCCTCAGAAAACTGAACTTACCAGATCTCGATTGCTTGTTAAATTCCTCAGTAAACATTTGGACTTCAGCTTCACAACCTACGTCATTATCTTGTAAAGATTGGCACGGTGATAAATCAAGCGTCGTCCAAAATACATCAATTGAATCAATTGGGATAGAATGACATTTGTTCAAGTATTGCACTTGTTCGTGCGCACATGGCAACCCATATCTTGTACGTAGTAGACAACTACAATTTTCAGAAAATAAGCCAACAGATTGAGCTCGCTCATACTCTTGGAATATTATGATTGACCATTTTTGTTGAAAAAGTATTATTACTATTTATTGGATGGGAGAAGGGAATGAAGTCAAAAGAACAAAGGTAATAAATCTAAAATAGAAGAGGTACAATTTCAATTCATATTATTATACAAGATATATATGATCACTGTACAAAAACACCATCTATTAGAAAATATGAATACCACAAAGGATAAGTTACTCAATCAAATGAAAATTATTTTAAGATCAACCATGGAAGGGACATTTGACTAACATAAAGAAAAACATATTTTACAAAGTTATAATAAAATCAAAAGTTACAAATTTATAAAATAAAATAAAATCAAAAGTTACAAATTTTATAAATTTATAAAATCAAAACATATATAAAATAAGATCAACTATGGAAGGGACATTTGACTAACATAAAGAAAAATATATTTTACAAAGTTATAATAAAATCAAAAGTTACAAATTTATAAAATAAAATCAAAAGTTACAAATTTTATAAATTTATAAAATCAAAACATATATATATATAAAGATAATATATATATATAGAGAGGCAGGTTCATACGAGGAGCGTACCTGTTTAAGAAAACGTGAGGAGCACCGTCCATGTACAAAATCATATGTGATTCACAACACAAACCGCGGGACAAGCCGCGCGCTTTCGCAAGCCGCGTAACAAACTGCGCGTGTAATCACATATGATTTTAGTCCTTGTGTTGTGAATCACATGTGATTTTGTACATGGGAGGTGCTCCTCACGTTTTCTTAAATTGTTACGCTCCTCGTTTGAACCATTCTCTATATATATATATAGGCTGGGTATCTTTTGCAAACCAGTGTATTTGTACAAACTCGTACAAACCATACTTAGCTTTATGATTTTGTAAATTTGGCTTCATGAATATATATATATATATATATATATATATTGGCTTCATGAATATATAATTTGGCTTTATGAATATATCATTTGGCATTTTTAACTAATTTTTTTCGTTGGAGCCCTAAAATACCCTTATTTTTGTAAAAAAATTAGTTAAAAATGCCAAATGATATATTCATGAAGCCAAATTATATATTCATGAAGCCAAAATATATATATACATATTCATGAAGCCAAATTTACAAAATCATAAAGCTAGGTATGGTTTGTACGAGTTTGTACAAATACACTGGTTTGCAAAAAATACCACCCCTATATATATATATATATATATATATATATATATATATATATAGGGAAATGTTCAATAGAGAAGTACAAATATTTAGAGAAATAGAGAAGTAAAAAAACACGGGACCGTTCATATATAAACAGTCATATATGAACGTTCATATAAGAACGTTCATATAACAGTCATATCTGAACGTTCATATATGAACGTTCATATATGACTGTTTATATATGAACGGTTCCGTGTTTTTTTACTTCTCTATTTCTCTAAATATTTGCACTTCTCTATTGAATCTAAGGCTATATATATATATATATATATATATATATAATTGGCACAAAAAACAATGCATTCAATACCACCATTTTTGTTGCAATTAGCACTCCCTTTTTTTAAATCGTAATATATATGTACTTAATAATAATGATGATGATAATAATTAAAATAAAAATACTATAAAGTATTATGTATTTAATAATAGTAATGATAATATATAATATATAAGGGCTGATTTATAATTAGTTGATTTAGACATTTGATGTAGTCGTATTTTGAATGCATTTAACACCCCTATCAAGGGTGTCATTAATTAGTAGTGCCCTAAACAATCTTATAGACAAGATGAAAAGGACGAACTACCCTCACATGCAAGCCGCATGAGGTCACTCGTTAACGGACCTCTTTTATCGATAGTTAGCATCAACATCAAGGACTATATCTAAAGCCAAATGTAAATAATAACTTTTTTTTGTAATGAACAAACCATAAACACTAGGTATAAAATATAAACAACAGGAACGGAATTTGTAGGTTACAATTATTATGATTATATGAGAATACTTGTAGGGAAATTCGATTTGGTTATACTTGACAAAACCATGAATGTATCAATTATGGAAGAGCCAAACATTTTCCATTATTTTCTTGACGGGAGAAACATGATAGAAAACTTCAGACATAACATAGAAGTGAGTCTTAACCAGTTTTTGACTTTCGTTAAGATCGGCTTTGAACGAGACTGAAGCGGTTATAAACAGTTGGTCCATATGAAATACATTTTTCTAGAGAATAGGTTATTAAATGACACGTTAAAAGGAAATATGGATGAAGGAATTTGAGTGTCGTAGTGATTCAATAGGGTTTAACAGGTTAGAACTGAATGATTACGAAAAAGTTAGATGAATCTCACTTATCGATCAGTGAATTCATTAGAGTCGACTAAATCTTAAGAATTGATTAATAAACTTATTATATTGATCTATATCAATTACACGTTTGGGACTGCAGGCAACTTAAGTGAGTAACAAGTTACATGACAACCCTTTTAAATAAATAGTTATAGAGACCGTTTTTTACCCATGTAAGGTAAGGAGATAACAACATAACCATCCCACGAAGGGTACTTTCGTCCATCCAAAATCTGAATATGTTAAGTTGGAAGGTTAAAGTAATGTTAGTATATAAATTATCGAAATATCCATTTGTCAATGAATGTGTAACCTTATATAAATAATCTGTTTTTAACCTTTTTTTTCTTTTTTAACATTTTCACAATATTTAGCATTTTTATTTAAACCAGAAATAATCGCAAAATTATCATACATATTTTACAAGTCTCTCAAGTGACCACATACGCCGACTCACAACAAATAAAGACCGGCCTACACTCGGTTATGGCATAAATTGTGTTCTACAAAAAAGATTACAAATAGTATTTTTGCTAATGTTATCTTTACACAACTAAACCAACCCACATTGATTCCCAACAACAAGTGAAGTGGCCATGGATTTTGAAGCAAGCTACTAACATAAATTGGATTTTCCTTTTCAAGACAGGGAAGCAACCGGTTACCTCCCGTTTTTTAGTCGGTTTCAGCTTCAACACCTTGCCCCTGTTATATAAATCAAAGAATATCGATTAAATTATGCATCAAATAACTGTAGTTAACCACATATTGCTCTCACCCATTTGATAGCAACAAACATTGTCCACAGATCCGATATGTAAGCCAATAAGTCGATATCAACCACTTGCAAGCATTCAAATTTGATTCATTATTACAATGAAGATACCTAAAATAGCAAGGATATGTATGGCAATCTAGTTGTTCGCTAAAAAGTTTGTTGTTAACTGATAAATAGCTAATACGCTAGATGACAATCTAAATGACCTAAAAAGAAAATATAACCGGCTTAATTGGGAAAAGGTGAAAAATAAGGGCCAACAGGCTAGCTAAGTAGCTTTACAAAAAATTGGTTTATAAGCTAGCTTAGCTTATAGCTTATGACTCACCATTATGGGAATTTTATAATAAGCTCAAAAAATAAGTTAAGTGGACAGTTGCCAAACATGGCCCACATGTCGTATTCTATCG
This sequence comes from Saussurea involucrata, assembly GCA_033807775.1. Lineage (NCBI taxonomy): Eukaryota > Viridiplantae > Streptophyta > Magnoliopsida > Asterales > Asteraceae > Saussurea > Saussurea involucrata. Next base: position 51,999,423 of record CM066312.1, on the reverse strand, counting down.
TGGACAAAGGAAATATCATTTATGGTAATCCGGGATACGAAAGGCACAACTTTGGTCGAATTTTAGTTATGAAAACAAAGACATAAGGCTAAGGCATTGTTTGGTAAAAAAAGCTAGCTTATTTTTGGGGTACATGTTTGGAATAAGCTAGCTTATAAGCTAGCTTTTTGAAAAGCTACTTGGAGTAGCTTATGAGTAGCTTTTTGTAAATATTCCAATTATGTCCCCATTAATATTAATTATTATTTATTAACTATTTTTTTAATATGTCCTTTTTGGTCATTTAAATGCTTATAAGCTACTTTTTGCCAAACGTGACTTTTTCATTGCTACCAACTAGCTTATAAGTCATAAGTTAGCTTATCAGCTAGTTTGCCAAACATAGCCTAAATATCCGATAGGCGAGAACTAAAGCTTAAGCCTTATGGGTACAAAGAGAAGAAAAGACGACAAATTATTTCAGTTCGATAGTTTGGACTAATATGGACACACCGGTTAAAACTTAAAAGTAAACTCACAACAAAACTTAAGCTTTCGGTACATGTTTATTTTATATATTTAATCTAGGAATTAGAAAATAATTTTCATTTGGCTTTATGATCCTATTTCTGCACCCTTGTATCATAAATATTTCAGAATTTCCATATCCCGTCTGGTAAGCTATAAGCTAGGTTTTCGAAAAGCTACTTAACATAGCTTATTGGGTTTTTTTTCAATTATACCCCTTAATATTCACATAGATGCCGCGTATATTTTCCTTTTATGTCATTTTAAATTGTCACATAACTTACCAGCTAATTTTACTAAACGTGACTAGCTTATCAACCAACAGTTAGTAATTTATCGGCTAGTTTGCCAAACATAGGTTTGATCATTTGGGGAAGCCGGTAAAGGGGTATCGTAAGACAGAGATTCATTGGTGTTCAACATTAACAAATACACTTACAGCTTAATAAGCTTAATGGTCTGTGCAACTTATTCGTTCAGCCATACATGAGTGTTTCTTTAGCTTAACCGTTACGCCATTAAGCTAAAATGACTATATGGAATAAGCCAGGACCCCTCACTTGTACACATTAAGCTACCGAAAACAAATTAATACTAGAAACGCCCATAAATAATCCAACCCTCTCTCCTTGCCTCCCTCAAACCCGATGGTCTCCCGTCCCTCAGACAGACAAATTTATCCAGACTCACAACTTAATCCATTCAGGGCTTAATGTAAAAGAAAGTAAACAGCCCCTTAATAAAACCAATCATTAACGAACCAAATCTGGACTTTGGACTCAATAACATCCCAATTCTCCAACCCAGATTTTAACTTGAATCTAGCTCCCAATTCCATTTTCTTTTAAGTCAAAAAAAGTTTCCCAACTATGAAATGTCCAACTTCAGCAAGCATACAAAACATAACATAATCTACACATAAGTAATGCAAGGGTTCGGTTCCGGTGAGAAGTTAAGTTAATGGGCAGAAGCGTGAGAAGTGTTTATCAGTCGTTGGATGCACATTAGGATGAGATGCACCGGATCAATTCCCTTCTAAGCCGCAATTCATGGGTGGGCTTATTAGATTAAAAGAGATCAACGGCTCAGATTCACTTCTCACGCTCCTCACTGTTAACTCAACTTCTCACACGATATTTGGCAGTAATGCAATGCATAATGTTAAAAGTAAACAACTACAAATCTTGATTTGTACCTCAAGAATGGAGAAGAATATTAGATTCATCATCTTGAAACTGGTTTTTGCAAAAGAGCAGTCAAATAAACCTCCCCATTCTTCACACCACTTGCATCCATCTTCTTCCCCACTGCCCATTTCACCTTCTTATACCCCAATTTCCCAATCAACGGCCCATAAATCTTCTCAAGATCCACTTCTTTACTAAAAAAATGATCCACCCAAAAATACCCACCACCCCTCAACACTCTATCCACATCATAAACCAAAAACTCCATCGCCGAAACCGGAATCCACCGGTTAACCGCGTGCCCGCATCGCACCAGATCCAAAACACCATCAAAAACAGGTAACCGCTGCTGCAATGGCGCATGTAAGGGCACCAATCCCCTGAGTGCAGCCGCTTCGTTATACGGTGCACTCAAGCTCATCGTGGTCGTTAAAACCGTCACGTTTTCTATTTTCATTTGCGCAGCGAAAGTTCCGGTACCGCCGCCGATGTCGAGAGCTAACCGGAGAACACTTTTTGACTTTTTTGCGATCTCAATTAGTTGAGAAATGGGGAGATCAAGATCAGTTTTGTAGCTTAAAAACTTTGATTTCTCTTTCTTTAAATCAAACCCTAGATCTGGGTTAAGACAATCGAAGTTTTTACACTTGTAATTACTCCATAAAATATTATTTTCCGGCACTGGAGAGAAGGGGTTTGTTGGAAGAGAAGATGGGAGTTTGTTAGGGGTGGGAGAGAAGCAACGCCGCCGTGGGAGAGGGTGGCATCCACGGAGGATTAATGGTTCAGCGGCGGCGGACGACGGTGGTGGACAAACGGTGAATGGGGTGTAGTTCATGTATTGATGGAGGAGGTCAGGGTGGTGGCGGCAGGCGGAGGCGATGGGGGAGAGTTGGGTGTAGAGGAGGAGATCCGATGGGATGACGGCGGAGGCGCGTGAGGGGGTGTTGGGATTGGGTTGGAGGCGCGTGAGGTGGTTGATGGTGGCGCGTATGGTTTGAAGTTGGCGGAGGAGGTGGTCGGGGACTGGAGGGTTGAGAGGGGTGGTGGGTTTGGTGGAAATCATGGTGGTGGAGAGGTGGTATAAGGAGAGGATATTGGTGGCAACCATGGCTACTAGAAGGAGGAGATTCAATCCCATTGTGAAACCCATTGGAAATCTTTGGCTCAAAAGCTTTGAGCTTTTTTTTGGCTTTTGAGCCTTTTTTTCACTCAGTGTCAAGTTTTCAGTGAAGAAGAAGAAGAAGAAGAAGTTAGATGATTTAGTGATGATTTTGATTTGGTGTGAAATGGTGTTGTTTGAGATCTGAGATGGTGTGTTTGTGACCGTTGGATGGGTGGAGAGTTGTGATCCGGTGGTTGAAAAGGTGAAGACCAGGGTCCTTTGGGGTGGTCGGCGGATGAGATTCTTGGTTTGGTATCGGAGAACACGTGAATACTGAATAGGGCCAAGTTGGGGGACAATCTATAAAAGCTCGGATTAAGACCGTATTAAAAAATATTTGAGTAGATTTCACACATGGTGATTTAATTAAATATTTGAGTAAATTACACACTTGGTCGTGATTTAATTAAATACTACTCTTGGAATCGTGCGATGTGCGATAGCGTGAGTAAGGGGTCGTTTACAAAACGCTTACTCGAGTAAGTGTTTATCAGAGTAAGTGCTTACCAAGTCGCATTAGCTTACCGGATGATTATGGCAAGGATCAAGAATCTTACCCGGTAAGAGCGGAAGCAAGGACCGAGAGTCGAAAACAAGGACCGAGAGTCTTACCCGGTAAGTGAGTGCGACGACTCTTACCACGGTTAGCGCTTACCGGCTAAATTGTTGCATTCGATGCCATTTTGGTGGACTAAAATCTTACCCGAAAAGTAAACGATGGTGTTCAGTAAGCACTTACCCGAGTAAGTGATTAGGTAAACGGCCCCTAACTCTACGGTTTTTTTTTCGGAATTGAAAAAGAATGGTACATATGTTGATTTAATTATATTTGTTTTATCATCATAAATAAATTAAAATATTTATAAGAAAATATTTATGTAAATGACAGGTTTTCCAATTAATAAAAAATAATAATTCATAATGTGTTTTATCATAATAAATAAAAATATATGTAATTTTATGTATTTGTGAGTTCTAAATTTATTTATTAGAGCTCTAAAATGAAAATGAAAGAAAATAAAAAGTTAGTTATTATTGTGTTGATTATAAAAGTAAATCAGATTAAGAAGAAAAAAAAGATAGACATTTCTGAAAACATCTCATTTAACCATTGTGTAGTTCTTACTGTAATATACATGATACATATAGCAGATATAAGTTTTACCATTTGATTGACTTTAATTAATTTCAACCGTGTTTTTTCGTAATTATGATTTTTCTCATTTGGATTGGAATTGGTTTTGATTCTAACCATGGTTATGATTTCAATGACATCTTCAACTTTTTATATATAAATAGTTTCTTTGTCAATCTATTATCTTCCCAGCATGTAGGAACATTTCAAGATTTAAGTATTCTTAAATCTTGTAATGTCACCTCATAATACTATCACTAATATGGGATATCTAAAAGTTAAGCGCAATTCAATTTAATGTTCATATAATAAGATTTGTCCTGCAAAGTAGGGTTATCCAAATAAGATAACCTTATGACTCAAACTTCATGAGATCACACAATGACACGTTATCCTTCTTTTTTATATGTCATTTTCCAATCTTTCAACCTCTTAACAATAGGGGATATTACTCAACCACAACTAACTTTAATTTTTATTTTTATATAATAGGATTTGTTTTGCAGAAAATAGGGTCATTCAAATAAGATAGTATTATTACTCAAACCCCATGAGTTGACACAATGACATCATATCTCTCTTTTTAATACATACAACTCAACTCTAACATTTCAACCTCTCAACAATGTGGGATATTTAAAACTGGATCACAATTCATCAATACCTCAACAATCAATTCTCACCTTAATATATGTTGGGTCTATATATTTATATCTATACTACATATATAAGCATATACATCTAAAGTCTTAAAGACAACTCTTTAAGCCTATGGTACCACCATTTTATGCATAACATTTGAAAAACTCTTAAAGACAACTTAAGATGCATGACTTACAAGTTTTTAATGCAACATTTTACAACCAGATGGACTGAAATTTACTTTATTTTACTTTATATCCCGCCAAGATGCTCTTCCAAACAAGGAACGTATTTCAAATTTCAAAAGTTTTTACTCTTAATTTTGTATATTCCTTTCAAAAACTATCGATGCCCTACAAAGCCTCTCTCCAGAAAACAATCGTCTCTTGCCCTTTTCATCGCCGCCCTGCCTCTGTTGGCGTCTGCCTCTCCGTCACCACCCCTACGTGAATCTCCTCTTCTAATTGATTTGAAACAGGTAAGTAATCTTAGGGTTTATTATGGATTTTGAACTTTGATTTTGTATACTTTTTCTATTAAGAGGTTCAATCCTCAAGTATATGCTCGCCTGGTTTTAGATTAAGCTTTGAAGGGAACTTGAATTTGTACAGTTTGGGCTTTCACTCTTTTATCCCCACTATCTCTGTGTGTGCTTTTTTCTAGGGTTTTTTTTTCTTTGGGTTCTCCGATAATTCATTCAATCTAATCAAGACATAACATGGAGGAGATTACGGAGGCAGTGCAGAACATAAGCATCGAAAACGACCCTCACAAGAAGAATCGTATTCATGTCTCCAACACCAAAAAGTCCGTTTTCTTCTATGTTAATCTCGCCAAGGTAAAATTTTAGTTTCTTATTTTGGATCTGAATGATGTGTTCCTGGAGATTGATTTTGTTTTGTTTGTTGCAGTGGTATATGCAGCAGCATATTGAGATGGAGCTTTCCGCACTTGGAATGGATAATTTCATCTTATGACTCTCAATTCATTGATTAGTCTGTGTACTATCGTTACCTACTTTAATGTTACAGCCAATTTCAGTCGTTCAAATATATATTCACTATTCAAAAAATCCAAAAAGTTGAACTTTTCTTTGTATACAAATTCAAGTTTTTTTTTTGGTGCGGCCTATTTTCGCTTTCAATTTTTATTTTTTGGCCTCTTCCTCTCCTCGCCCCAAGGTACCTTCTATTACCCTTATTCCTTCCTTTGATTATTTCTTTTGTGTTTTTTTCCTTGCATCGTGTTAACAAATCCTAAATGGTTTTTTTTTCTTTTGATCCTGACCATTTTTGTTGCTGGTGTTTTTCTACTCTGCTTTTGCAGTTCGAAAGACGCATTTTCATATCCGGGTTAAATAGGTTTGAAGGCGGAAACAACACCAACCCTATATTTGCATATCTGGTTATGAAATATGAAAGCAATTTTTTTAGAAACCCCTAAAAACATAGAATCCAAGCCCATCTTTGTTTTTAGTCTTTTTTCTGCAAATATTCAATTTTTTTCTCGTATGATTCTTGCTACAGTGTTGCTTCAATCTTCGAAAATTTGTTTCCGTTTTCACTCATTGAGTTTGATTTCAACTGGGATTCGAAGAGTTGGTTTTCAATTGTTGTTGGAACCCTAATTTTCTGCACATTTTTCAAAGAGAAAATGATTAAATCATAGATTTGATCTGATTTGTCCTTTTTTATTTCGGATCATTGTAACAAGCTTTTGGATTAGGAAATTAATTATTCACATAATTAGCTTCAAATTTCATTTATTATAAATTAACTGTAGCTATATTCACTGCTTCCTTTGTCTTTGTTCATGATCATGGTTATGAGGTCTTAATTTTCGTTTTTCTTTCTAAATGTTTCTCTTGTTTTTATGATACAAAATCTGATATTCGTGGGTTCTGATATAAAAACGACTTATACAGATTCGAGTTTAGTGGGATCCAATAAGTTACGAGATTATGTTCTATTATATAAATAAGATGGGACGAATTCATCATATTACGAAAAAAACACGAATCCGGTTATCCGGCATGAACCTACGGATTTTGCCCATACAAAAGTTTGTCAACACGGATAATTATTTTGTTAGTAGGACGGGAATCATGTGTTACATGAGTTTTACAGGTTCTAGAATCTGTTATGTGTTGTTCACCCTTCAATTATAAACTTAGATTCAAGATAATCTAACACAAAATTTTGCATCAAATGAACCCCAAATCCAATGAATCATTTTTTTCTTATGACATATAATCATATCTATTGCAAGCATGCTCAAGATGCTTGAAAGGTATCAGAATTGCACTTATAGTTCGATGGAAGTCAGTTGATCAACCAATGATGCCGAGGTATATATTATAATTTGCATTTCCGATTCTCTATGGTTTTTGGCAAACCCCTTCCCAATTCTTCTTTTTCTTCAATTTGAGTTGTGAAAAGGGGAAAGTTCAAATGATAAACTGCAAATATTTTGAGAACCAGGAAACTAATTAATTACTTATGATGGATACCCATAGTATTCATAATGAATTAAAATGCATGATATTTATTATTAATGTGTGGATATTCATCATGAATAATACATGAAATAGTTGGTTCCGATACATACACAAATCCCTTTCTTGCTATATTCTTCATATTGAGTAGTTTCTTGTTAATTTTGATTGTTTAGCAAAGTAGCTACAAGGACCACATGAAACTGAAAGCTAAATACGAGTCTCTACAACAATACCGAGGCAAGTAGTTTGTGCGTGTATAAAAAAGATCGAATTTTTATGAATCTAATGAGGCTAAACAAGATTTGTATACTAAACCTTGAATCATGATCATTTCACAGGCAACTTTTTGGGGAAGATTGGGGGCCCTGAATCTGAAAGAACTCAAACAACTCGAGCGCCAACTTGACTCCATGCTGAGGCAAATCCGGTCCATAAGGGTAAGATCCTAGAGCTTCCGGTAGATTTGCATTCACTAGGCCCTTGCTCGGTAAGGTAAATGACCCGGTAAGCTCTTACCGGGGAAGCGTTTATTAAACGACCCCTTACTCGTGTCCTTTCTTTCAATTTCTAAGTTTGAATGGACATGAAAGTCGTTATTAGCACATGCTATTTCCTTTACAATTATGGTTTATTACAAAACTGAAAATGCCGTAGTAACTTTATGGGGCAAAATATGCATGGAGTTGGTGAGCATTTTATATATAATTATAAGTAACTTTGTATTGTCTACCACATTTGTCATTTATTAACAGACAATATTTTATATTAGCTATTTGTTTCCGTTATTCATATGCAGATACATGTGCTATAACCAAGAAACAAAAACAAACTACACAAAGAACATGTCAAATCCCTCCCTTTTCAGCAGTGTCGATAAGGTAATTTGTACCGGTAAGTGAGTGTCAAAATTTAATGGTAAGTGCTTACTGGGTAAGCGTATGGGTAAATGTCCCCTTATAATCACTAATGTTATGTTTATTGGATTAAAATTATATGATTTGTTGATTTTAACAAGTAATGTTGTGTAATTTATTTGTGTTGTCATATATGATAGTTTATATATTTTGAGTTTGTACAGGTAGATTGAAGCAAATGCATGCATCGAGTTAGATATAATCATATAAAGACTATTTTTTGTTCATGGTTTACAGTGGTTTACTTTTTAACTCTTTGAAAGTGTAAGTTCATAGGTTGAGTTTATTCAATTATTGTTATGTGACACTAATCCTTGAGTTGTAAACAACACATGCTTAGACAAGGTATTGACAATGTTCTTTTGGGGCTACCCTTACTCAACTGATGTTGTGATGAATTCTCAAATGTTGTGTAAAGATGGGGTTGAATTCAAAGTAACTTGTTTTGATTTGTTTGGTGGCATATAATTAGATCACATACAAGACTGGAGAAATTTTATCCCAAGGCCCATACAAGTATTAACTTCATGTACTTTGATCAAAACTGTGTGAAAAAGTTCACACGATTTTCATGCCTATATATTAATTGTTTTGTTTGATCTCTAATTTGAGTTGTTATTAGTTTTTATATTCGGTGATCTTCTTTGTTATTAGCTTTTATGATTAATATGATTCTTTAATGCCCAATCTATCAAACAAAAAAACCGTATATGTTTCAAAAACTTGCTTCAAAAAAAAGACCGCACAACATGACAAACAAATAAACAATCCATTTTTTTGTCATAGAATCGTTTATCAAATTCTTACAAGATAAACAATTATCAAACGCACTATAAGAACTTACTTTGATAACCACATCTGAGGAGGTATTTCAGAGTTGACTTAGCGACTGAGGGTAGCAGAGGGATTCAAGCTCGTCTCTCACTTGATTCGAACTTAAACATGTTGCGTATTTGAGCAAAGTTGTTCAACTCTTTTGCCAATTGAGCTACACGTTCGAGGGCTTTTCATTTTTCATCTACAATAAAAATTTCATGCCTTGCTCACCCGGTGCATTGCACGGGCACACTGCTAGTATATATATATATATATATATATATATATATGTATATTTCGATGATTGATTTTTTTTCTTAGTTTCTATTTTTTATTATTGTTTTATAGAATAAGGTTTTTTTTTGTAAAAAAAAAGTTATCTTATGAGTAAAACTCAATGATTGACCCAATGACATCTCATTCGATTTTTTATACATGCATTTTTATTCCAATATTTTAACTTGTTACAAATGTGATATATCTAAAACCCAACCGTAATTTCAATTTTATTTTTATACAATAAGATTTGTTTTTCAAAATAGAGTCATCCAAATAAGATAACTTTTTGACTTAAACTCCATGAGATCACATCACACAATGACACATTATCATTATTTTTCATACATAAGTCATTTTTTCAATCTTTCAACATTTTATCAATGTAGGATATCTAAGCTCAACCACAACTAACTTCCATTTTTAGTTTTATATAATAGGATTTGTTTTGCAAAAATAAGGTCATCTAAATAAGATAACTTTATTACTCAAACCTCATGACCTGACACAATGACATCGTATCTCTCCTTTTTATACATACTACTCAACTCTAACATTTCAACCTCTCACCAACGTGGGATATTTAAAACTCAATCACAATTCACCAATATCTCAATACTCAATTCACAATTTTCACGTCAATATTTGTCGGTTCTTTTTTTAATATTATATATATATATATATATATATATATATATATATATATATCGATGATTTATTTTTTATTTTTATTGTTTAGTTTCTCCTTTGCATTTTTATTTTTTTGATAGAATAAGGTTTGTTTTGCAAAAAGAGAGTTATCTTATGAGTAAAACTCAATGGTTGACACATGACATCACATTCGATTTTTTTATACACGACTTTTTATTCCAAAATTTTAACTTCTCACAAATGCGGGATATCTAAAACCCAACTACATTTTCAATTTTATTTTTATTTGTATTTTTATATAATAAGATTTGTTTTGTGTAACACCCCGAAATTTGAAATGCGAAAGTTGGACTCACGGACGTCCGCATGGGCAAGGGCCGGACGTCCGCATAGTGCGGAAGTCCGCACATCTTCCGCGGAAGCAACAGAGAAATCTGAGGGATTCGGATCAGCTCAAGTCGGACGTCCGCGTGGTGTCAATCCGGACGTCCGCGATGCATCTGAGATATTTTTTTGTTTCCTCTTAAGCCTTTCCCTCCCTCTTTCCTCTCATTTTCCCCATTCCATTTCTCAGCTCTCTCTCTCTCTAAAAACCGAACTCTCTCACTCTAGAAACCCTAAATCTCCCCTCTCCTCTTCATCCTTTCTCCCCAAAACAAACCATCGCCATTGTTGGAAACCTTAACCTTTCAAGAAACCTTTCACTTCATCTCCTTCATCAAGTTTCTAGGGTTTCACCCAACCCTTTTCACTCCACTTTGAAGATTGGGAGTTTGTGGTTCATCTTGGTGGTTCTAGAGATATTTTGGTTGGTGGATTCATGTATGGTTAAGGTAATCTTCTCTTCTCTTCATTTATGAAGTTAGGGTTTTGATATAAGTGGGTATTTTGGTGTAAAATGGTTGGAGGATGATTTTACATGGTTAGATCTAATTATTGTTGGTTCGAAACTTATGGATCTAGGTTTTGGAGGTTTGGGCTTTAAGATTCAAGTTTCTTCAAAGGAGCTTACGTTTGGGGAAAATCTAGATTTAGCCTAAATCTAGCAAGGTGAGTTCAAGTTGCTTTGTGAAAACTTTGTATATGCCAAAGATGTTATTTTTCCAAGTACTTGTGTGTTTTACATGAAAATTATTAATTGTTGAATTATTTGGTGGGTTTTGACTTTTGAAGTATTTAACGTTGTAAATATGGTAAAACACCTATATTTGGAATTTTTGGAAGATTTGATAGATAAATCATAAATAAAATGTTTGATGATTTATTTTATAAAGGGAGCCTACTTGTTACGAAAATGCATTTTAATAGATAATTTGGAAATATGCATAGATTACGTTATGGGACGGTTTGAAGGTGTAAACGGTATGAGTTCCTTTGAAAAATGGGATGTCCCACCCAAATGTTGTGTGTTGGGTTATTCATGAATTTAAAACGGGTATTCGCATAAACGTGTATTGTTTACGTTTAACTCATTTTACGTTTTTTTACTAACGGTCATTTGATTTATTGAGCCCATGGCTCGGTTTGACTCCGTTGGGTCTTGGGGACATTTGTCCGATTTTGATAGCTCGATGTTGGGCGTTTGGTTATGTTTTGCATTTAATGCATCTTATTCGTCTTTGGGACATTTGTCCGATTTTGATAGGTCGATGTTGGGCGTTTGAGTCTGTTTTGCATTTAATGCATCTTATTTGAGAATTACATGTTTTGAATGCGCTAGTTCATTCGTTTGGGGTCATGTAATGTGTTGGTCCCGAAGGGCTATACAAGTTTGTAGAAGGGGGGGGGGTTGAATACAAACACACGTTTTTACTTTTCTAAATTGTTTATTGATAAATCAAGACAATTTACAACTTGTTGCGAAACAAGATTAAGGATAAACCTAATCTTAACAAGTCTTGAGAAACACTAAGTTTCTTGCACTAGAAAGAGTTAAAGAAATTACAAATAATAACTTAACAATAAGAAATAAGAAGATGGTCCGAGCACACTTCAAAACTGAAGTAAGGATCTTCTTATATACTGCATGCATTTAATGCATGGCAGTATGGCTTTACACGTGGCATCAGCTGAGTGGTTGCATGTCATTGACCTTTGTAGACAACCTTAGTAGCCGCATGGTGCACAGTGTAGAATCAGAGTTGTTGTACGATTACAGACAAAACGGATGTCCGTTCTGACAGTTCGTACGGAGACGTGCAAGGGAGGTAAGACAATAGTAACATGCAGGGAGACTTCATGATCAGCTTTCGTTGAGTCAGATATTTATTAGCGAATGATAAAGTTCAGCGATTGTTGATGTCTTCTACTTGATACTTCACGTTGAATGGACAGGTCTTGCTTCGTTGATATCCGCATCAGTTCATGAGTAGACTTGTCGCTGGTTCTTGAGCTTGATCTTCGACTTCAGCGTAGAACTTTGGTTGACGTGAAACTTGTCTTCAGGGATCATAAGTAAACAACTAACTTATCAGCGATCATCTCATAGACTGAACAGGCTCAGAGCTATATGATGATGAACAGTGTTTGCTGAATATCTAATCTAAAGAGTGAGAGTTCCTATCAGCGGTACTGTAAAGTCTTAGTACTTATCAGCGATAGTGAAACTCTGATACATATTGTTTACTTAAAATTTTCAGTTAGTGTTTAAGAGAGGGTCATTATCAAATCATTGAGGGTTTGGATCAACAATCTCCCCCTATTTGATTATAACATAGCAACAGAGAAAATTGCTATTTAATGAAAACATAAGGATAAAAAGAACTCATAAAATATTTGTCCCTTTTACTGTTTTCTGGGATCTTTTCAGTACTGAATACTGATGGAGTAAAGTACATTCGCTGAAATTTTTCTTTAAACTTCGTAAAGATTACATAGGGAAGTGGAAAAATTAAAAGTACAGCAAATAAAATTACAAGTACAAAAGATGTAGACAAATAAGGATAGAAAATGTTAGGTCTATGATCTTCATACAATCCAAGATCTAGTAACAAGAAGATGTTGAAGCTTTATTAGAAAAGTAAATCTAAACTAGAGAGAACACAATGTGATTAGAGAGCTACATCTTGAATTATGAAAACTTGTTATTACAAACTACATTACATGTCCTATTTATAGTCTACATATCTTGTTACAACAGTTAAGCATAAGCCCTTTAACACAGCTATTGCTTTACAAAACTTTGTAATATAAAGGACAACTTTAGTGTCCTAACAGAAAGAATTACAAGGCGATCCTATCCGTCAAAAGGTTCTTCCTTGATGAGAAGTTCATCGAGGGTCTTTGATGTGGGAATCATCCAGTCAGGGACATCTACTCCTTGATTCTTTTTGTTCAGAGCTTCTTCAAAAATCAAGGGCTTCAGGTGTCTAGCTTTAATGTCGCGTCTGACTTCACACCAGTATATGAGATCTCTGAGTTGTTCGATGGGAGTGATTGGAAGCTCAGAGATGCGTTGAAAGTGATGATTTCCTTGGTAGTCTAGAAAGAATATACCAAAAGGATCACTTACAACTTTGCCAGGAATGAAAGTTTCTCCAGGTGGTAGGGAGGTGTCAAGCGCTGAGAGATCAGCATCAGGGCCAAGAACTTCAGCACGAGAGAAACCAATACCTGTTTCATTCCTTATAGGAGGACCTGAGTCTGAGACTTTCTTTTCCTTTGCAGAGACTCTTCTTTGTTGAGGGGGAAGAAGAGTGGAAGGAGGAATATCCACAGCAGAAGAAACCAAGTCGATCTGAGTATTTAAAATTTTCTCGACATGGCTCTTGAACTTTGAGCGCGATCCCTGAATGGCTAATTTCACTTCCAACCATTCAGAGAAACCAAACTTCTCTAAAGTAGTAGCATAGAAGGTTTGCTTGGTTTTGTCTTATCTGAATACATCAATTTCAACAACAGGAACGTCAACGAACAGTTTTCCTCTGATGTTTACTTTGATGATTTTGGATGGTCGAGATCGATAATTCAGCATTTGTTTACACCATTTCAAAGTCGTATCAGATACTTTCGTCTTTTCTTCAACGATCCTTTGGGCATCATCCCATAGCTGACGTTGGACATCAATGGGAGTTCTTTTCAGCGCGGGGTCTTTCACCGATTGTTGGACAAGCTGGATGGCGAGTTCTCTGTCTTTTTCTTCAGCTTCCCTTCTTTCAGCGATTAACCTTTCAGCTCTGAGGTGATCCAGGTATTCCTTTTGATCACACTTCAGGATGATTCGCTGATCTTCGAATCTCTTGATCATTGCATCTCTCTTTTCTTGATCCTCTTCACTCAGCTTTTGAGGAGTCAAGAAAGGTCTGTTTTGGTGAGAGAGCAGCTGTTCTTCAGGTTCATCAGTCTCAGTGGTTAAATCCAAGACTGGGATTATTTCTTCAGCTCTTGTGGCTGGGATTATTCCTGGTGTAGTCGAAGGAGCTTCAGCGGGATCCTCAAACAGGGGAGAGGACTAGCTGAAACACAACGATCGTTTAAGTAAGCAGAGTTGGGGAAGAAAGAGATAGAGAAAAGAATGTGGTTAAGTGTATAGAGGTTTTATGGATAGAAGGATTGAGATTGAGAAGGGATAGAGGAGGGATGCAGTGTAAGGGAATAGGAGGTAGTGTACCTGACAAACTGGCTTTTGAAGCAAGATCATCAGAGTGTCTTCTGCAGCAAGGCCTTGGTTTTTGCCTTTGTCAGCTTCAGACGCTGCAGGCTTTGTCTTGGTCCGCTCCCCTGAAGGTTCGTTTATCGAAATCCCTTTGAGAGCTGTAGTCTTCTGAACAGGCTTGACGATAAAGGAGTCATCATCATCATCATCATCGTCATCATCATCATTCTTTGGAGAAGAAGATGGTTCATCATCAGAGATGTCGACAGCTTCATCGTCTTCAGCTTCGTCTTCATCAGATTCAACCTCGTCAGTGTAGGGTGAGGTTACATCAGCAGCAGCTTCAATGTTCTGCTCTTCAAGTTGCTCCCCCTCAGATACAGAGGAAGGTTTCTCGGTTCCCTCAGGGTTTTCAACTCCCTGAGGTTTTGAAGAAGTAGCATCAGCTTCAGTCTCAATACCCTCCCACTCAGCATGGGGAAGGTCTTCTTTATTTTTCTTCTCCCCCTCATCATTATGGGGAAGGTCTTCTTTAGGCTTCTCCCCCTCTTCCACATCATGGTTTGGGGAGGTAACGGACTTTTCAGCAGCAGCAGCAGCAATAGGATTACTGTCTTCTTGGCCAGTAATTCTTATGCAGTTTTCAATCGCTGCTACTCTGTATTCTAGGCCAGTAATAGCAGCACTGATCTTTTTGAGATCATCTCGATCAGCTTGAGTGAAATGAGAAGTTGGGGTGTTCAGGCGATCGAGCACTTTTTGAACAATCTCTTTGACTGTAGAGACTTCAGTCTTGATCATGGAAACTTCACTCTTAAGAGAACCAACCTCTGTCTTCAATGATGTGACTTCATTGGATAGAGAGGTGAAGTTTGTTGAGAGAGTGGTTGTGGCGGTTGAGTTTTCAGCGAGGGTGGTAGAAAATTTAGCAATGCTACCATCCATCTTCTCCAGATCAGCTTTGGAGGCTTTCTTTTCGACCTCAGTGGTCAAAGTCTTCAAGTTCTCTCCAGCGTTTGTAACCGCTGAAGAGTTGGCAGTTAGAGTTTTTTTGAAAGACTCCATCTTTGTTTCCAGGGCCGTCAGGGAGGTGTTGATATCCCCCAAATTAGGACCTGAAAAGGTTATAAGCTTATGAATAGAGGAAAGCTCAGAAGTTTGGGGTTGAGAGAGAGAAGTGTGTGGGATTTTGTGTATACCTGCATGCGGGTTGGCAAAGTTGTCGAAACCTCGATGTCCTGAAAAAGTTTCGTAGTCGTCTTCAATATTTCCTAGACGACTGGAAGTACCTGCAGGTCCTGTGGTGTGTCCTATCATCCTCTGAAAATGTTCAGCAGTAGTGTCGCTGAGGATGACGGTTATTGAGGAGAATTGGGGAATAGATTGAGTGACCAAAGAAGATGTGAGAGGAATGGAGGATGAGAATGATGGTTGGGTGCGGGGTTCAGCGTTGGATCCGCTGAGAATTACTTCAGTCTGTAGAGAGGCTGAAGGAGGTGGGTTCATTTCCAAGTTTATAACTTCAGCGTTTAGAGACGCTGAAGCTGGGATGGAAGGGGTGGCTTGTTCAGCTGTGGCAGAGCGTACCACTGAACTTTCCATCAGCTCTTCAAGATGAGCTGAGGAGTCTTCAGCATGTAAATGTTAGGGGGGTTGCTCTTTGGTTTTCTTGATTCTTTTGGAACCAAGTTGGGTAGTAGATTGCTTCCTTTTTCTAGAAGGAGTGGAGGTTGCAGCTGGGGTATCAGCGGTGGGGATTTCCACTGAATGAGCCGCAGAAGTAGAAGAAGGAGGATTGAGAATAGATAAGAGAGTAGAGAGACGTACCTCGTTTGGCAGGGGCTTGAAGTCGAGCACCTTAGGGCCAACCTGAGAGAGTTTCAGGTCTCCTACTTTTGGGTAGTTATCCTTAAGGCCGGTTTGAAAGATGGCGTTGAGGAATCTTGGGTATGGAACCCATGATGGTCTATCAGCAAAATCTACTCTGAGCGCAAGATCGTCGTAGATTATCGAGGCCCAGTCAACATGGAGACCCTTCAGCAATGCATAGCCCATGGCTTGCTGAGGTTGAGCAGCTTGATCAGAGGAGCCACTCTTCGCTGTCATGCAACTTATCTGGTGTGCGAAGATGAAGTTCATCTCGCTGGGCATCTTTGACTTCTTGATTGCAGTCAGTTTCTTCTCGGCTTTTTCATCTCTCCCTTGATCCCAAACGTACTTCATTGCATCAAAGAATGCAATGAGTGTTTCTCTATCAACATGTCTCTTGGGATCAGGAAAAGGAACAAAAGGTTTATCTTTGGTGGCAACAGGGAGATTCAGTGCTTTTCGAATGATAGCAGGGTTGATCTTGATGGTGCCAAAATCAGTGTCATAGAGGATGACATCAAGTAGTTTGGTAGGGTCTTTGGATGATGGTAGCTGAGTGTGTCTGGCGGTATACCAGAATTGAGATAATAGTAACTGATGAGCAGGGGGTGTTATGGTCAAGGCTGTAGAGAGGCAACAGGTTTTCAGAAAATTCACAGCGTCGTCTAGATGTTTGACTTGTTTCTTCGGAGGAAAATCGAACAGCGCATGGAGGTTGTTTGATTTTGTAAAAGAGATATCCTCAAGTTTGAACTTGACCTGAGGAGCCTTGGTGATTTCAAGTTCCTCAGCAGCAGTAGTATTCTCAGCAGTTGGAATACCAGTAGAAGGAGCAGCCATATCTGTAATCAGCTCAACCAAAGATCAACAAAACAAATAGTCTTAATGTGGAAATATTTTCCAATAAGATGTTTTTGAATTTTGTCCATTTCATTCAGCCAAAAATCCCTTTCAGAAAGATTAGGGTTTTTCTTGTTTTGAGAAAGAGTTACAAAACGTAGAGATTATGTGTTTTCCAGTTTTTATTTGAAGAAAGAATTCTGGAAAAACATATGAAGAACAAGTTTACGAGTTTTGATATAAACTTGAAGAACAACCATGAAGCATGTATTCATAAAATCATGAACAGAAAATGATTTCATTTTATAAAAGTTCTTTTGTTTGATCTGTTAAAAGCAAAGAATAAGATCATAAACAAGTAATGTAGGTAAATAATAAGAGTATTAACCTGGTTCGTCAAAGAAGAAGATGAACAGTTTCTGGAAATTTTGAGAGCTCAAAATGCAACAGTAAATCTTTTTCTTGCTTGGAGGAGAAGTTTTTCGCGTAAAGAGAAAAATATAAACCCAAAATGGTTTATATAGAGAGAGTAGAGAGAGAGAAATTCTGGAGCGGGAAAAGATTTTCATCATGACACGGACACATGTTTGCATTTGATTGGAAGGTAAACGAAATGTGCAATCGTGTGTCAGAAAAAGAACGTGCCAGGGCTTATCCGTTGCGATGACGTCACAACTGTCCTTTCATAATTTAGGATGTCTCTGAGGTTTTGAAAGCTCAGGGACACTTTTGAAAATATGAAGCACTGAATAGAAATATCAGTGTTGGTTTAAGAAATTTCAAAGTATCGCTGTCAAGGAAGAGATATTCAGCGATGCAAGATGTTTTGAAATCTTTGAGTTCTAGGCGAACGTCAGCGAGTAAAAGAGAAAACGTACGTTGATATCAGCGAACCAATTATGTTCAGAGAGAGAATGATAGAATGGGTTATACAAGTTGATTTTATCCTATCGCTGATCAAATGTGAACCGCTGAAGATTTTACTCTTCAAAGTTCAGCATTCCAAGCTCGCTGATGAGAAAGTTGAATCTTGTCTCATCAAGAGGTTTGGTGAATAGATCAGCTAACTGATAGTCAGTTGGGATAAAATGAAGTTCTATATCACCATTCATCACATGATCTCTGATAAAATGATACCTGATTTCGATGTGTTTTGTCTTTGAGTGTAGCACTGGATTGTTGGCTATAGCGATGGCACTTGTGCTGTCGCAATAGATTGGAATTTTCGAGAGCTGAAGGTCATAGTCTAGTAGTTGATTTCTCATCCACAAGACCTGAGAACAACAGCTTCCAGCGGCTACATACTCAACTTCATCAGTTGAGGTGGACACTTAGTTTTGCTTTTTACTTGTCCAACTCACCAGCTTTCCATCCAGGAGCTGACAGCCTCCTGTGGTGCTTTTCCTATCCAATTTGCAACCTGCAAAATCACTATCTGAATAGGCGATTAGATCAAACCCTAAGTCTTTGGGATACCAAAGACTTAGGTTCATAGTACCCTTAAGGTAACGAAAGATTCTCTTTACAGCGATCATATGAGATTCCTTAGGTTCAGCTTGATATCGTGCACACAAACAGGGTGCATACATAATATCGGGTCGGCTAGCTGTAAGATACAAGAGAGTGTCGATCATCCCACGGTACAACGTGACATTAACAGGTATTCCATTTGAATCCTTGTCTAGTGTCAGCGGTGGTGCCATAGGGGTTTTCATAGCTTTACTCTGAGTTAAATCGAATTTCTTCAGCATATCTTTAACATACTTTCCCTGATTAATGAAAGTTCCTTTTTCATTTTGCTTTATCTGAAGACCAAGGAAATATGTTAGCTCACCCATCATACTCATTTTATACTCTTCTTTCATTCTATCAGCGAAACGAGTACTAAGGTCAGGGTTAGTAGAACCAAATATAATGTCATCAACATATATCTGAACAAGAATAATATGACCTTTTACTTTCCTGAAGAATAGAGTCTTATCGATTTTACCACGCTCAAATTGTTCAATATGGAGATAAGTAGAGAGAGTGTCATACCATGCACGAGGAGCTTGCTTTAAGCCATAAAGTGCCTTATCCAGTTTATAAACATAACCTGGACGCTTAGGATCTGAGAATACTGGAGGTTGTTCCACATAGACTTCTTCATTCAGCTTTCCATTTAGAAACGCTGACTTAACATCCATCTGATATACTTTGAAGTCTTTGTGTACAGCGTATGCTAAGAATAGACGAATAGATTCTAGTCTTGGTACTGGAGCAAATGTTTCGTCGTAATCTATGCCTTCCTCTTGTCTGTATCCCTGAGCAACAAGACGAGCCTTGTTGCGGGTTACAGTTCCAAGTTCGTCCAACTTGTTTCGATAGACCCATTTAGTGCCTATCACTGTTTTGTCAGTTGGTCTTCGAACAAGTTTCCAAACTTTGTTTCTTTCGAATTCAGTCAGCTCTTCTTGCATGGCGCTGACCCAGTTTGGATCTTTGAGGGCATCATCTATTTTCTTTGGTTCAATCAGAGAAATAAAGTTAACAAATAAACAAATATTACCTGCACTTCGTCGAGTCTGAACACCAGCGTTTGGATCACCAAGAATTTGATCGATTGGGTGATTTACAGTCCATCGCTGAGCAGGAACATAAGTCGCTGACTCAAATTGAACTGGAGGAGCTGAAGATGAAGCTTCAACAACTTCTGGAATATCAGCCAAGAGAGGAGTAGGTGCAGATGTCATCTCATTCACTGATTGCTGAGAAGTAGATGGAATGTCTGAGACATTTAGTTCAGAAGCAGGTATAGTGTTTAAAGGAACAGCTGAGACCCATGATGTTTCAGCTTCACTATTCTGCATGTTTGGGATGATAGTAGGACTATCATCTTCAACTGTATGAGTATGAGGAGTGGGAATATTTTCTGAATCACCAAGATGAGAAAACATCCATTGATTCAGTTCTTCAGTATCAGCAGAAGGTCGAGAATTCGCTGAACGGGATTCGTCAAAAGTGACGTGAATAGTTTCTTCAGCAGCTTGTCTTCTTCGATTGAAGACTCTGAAGGCTTTGGAGATTGAAGAATATCCAAGAAAGATTCCATCATCAGCCTTAGGATCAAACTTTCCAAGGGCATCTCTGTTGTTCAGTATGAAACACTGACATCCAAAGATGTGAAGAAAGCTAATTGAAGGCTTTCTCCCATGAAAAAGTTCATAGGCTGTTTTATTAAATCTTTTGACTATCAGCGACCTGTTTTGCGTAAAACAAGCAGTGTTGACAGCTTCTGCCCAAAACTGAGTAGGCAGGTGAGAATCGCTGAGCATTGAACGTGCAACTTCAATAATAGTTCTATTTCTTCTTTCAGCAACTCTGTTTTGTTGCGGTGTTCTCACTGAAGAAAAGTTGTGAGAAATAGCATTACTCTCAAAGAAGGAATTAAGAGAATTGTTTTTGAATTCAGTCCCATGATCACTCCTTATTGAGCGAACGGTCAAGTTGTTCAGGGTTTCCATCTTCCGAACAAAGGTGATGAGTTCTTCAGGGGTGTCACTCTTAGAACGGAGAAACATAACCCATGTATAGCGAGAGAATTCATCAACTATGACCATCGTATATTTCTTTCCATCGATGGATTGTTTGTTAACAGGGCCAAACAAATCCATATGGAGAAGTTGTAGAGGAGATGATACTGAGGAAACTTGCTTTGGTCTGCTTGCCTTTCTCACACACTGAACATAAGGACTCTTTGGCGTATGAGTGTTGAGGTAGACCAGTGACTAACTCTTTTGAAGAAAGAGTGTTCAGTGTCTTGAAGTTTAGATGAGAGAGCCTCTTATGCCATAGCCAGTTGACATCAGATGAGGCTTTTGAGAAGAAACAGGAGTTCTCAGTGGTTGTTGAGTCCATGTTTATTACATAAACATTTTCCAAACGATAACCGCTGAGAACTATCTTCTCCTTTTTGTCAGCGACAAAGCAGGATTCCTTAGTAAAAGATTACTTTGTTATCCTTGTCGCAAAGCTGACTGATGCTTAGAAGATTATGCTTCAGCCCTTCAACATATGCGACTCTTCTGAAGGTTGTTGTACCATTAGATAGTACACCAAACCCTCGGGTATGTCCTTTTCCATTTCCACCGAAAGTTACAGAGGGACCCTTCTCTTCTTTGTACTCAGTGAGCAAGTTCTTCATACCAGTCATGTGTCTAGAGCATCCGCTATCGAGATACCAGATACCCTTCTTAACTGTATTACAAAGGAAGATTAGTTTTTCTTGGGTACCCACTTAACCATGTGTACACACTTGTCAGTGGGATTAGAAGAAGAGGTGGAAGGTTCAGCAGTATTCGCAGCATTTGAAGATTCAGCTTTGTCAGTCTTCACTTTGGTTAATTTCTTAACCTCAGTGGTCTTCTTTGCCTTGGGGGCAATGATCTTCACCTTAGCTATCTTTTCAGCTTGGGTGGCTGTGGGGCACTTACTAGCAATATGATTTATAAGTCCACAATGATAACATTTCCTATAACCAAAAGTAGTTCTAGGACCATTTGCATGCTGAGCTTTTGATTTTGAATTAGAAGGACCAGCACCATGTAAGCTATTGGCTTTTGAAATGGAAGGAACATTTAGTTCTTCAGATTTCTTACCAATGATTTCCACTTTGATTCTAGGAGTAGATCGGTGAATAGATCCACGCTGAATAAATCCAGAGATCTTATTCTTTAAATCAGAGGGATAAGTCAGTGAAGCTTTAGAAGCGTTCAGCTTTGGTACAGAGGTACCCTTCTGAGGATTTTGGTTAAAAGCAATTCCTTTACCTTTGTTTTTAAAGACTGAGGTAGGTTTTGGATAAATAACTTTTTCTTTACCTTTAGAAGTTAAGGTAGAGATTTCCTCAGGGATAGGCGGTTTAGAAGAGGAACACTGAGAGGATGAAGTATCAGCGACTGAGGATACGAAAGTTCCAAATAAGAGCATGAAACGATCAGTGGTTGGTTCTAGAGTATCAGCTTTGTAACCAAGACCACGTTTATCACTCAGGGGAATCTGAGACTTAATTATCTCAGTGATCTTTGTTGAGGAATTATACCATCCATCAACAGTAGCTTTTTCAGCTTTTAATGCAGCGATAGCTTCTTCGCGCTCGATTTTGACTAGCTGATTTAGGTGAACTTGATCTTTAAAATCTTCTTCAATTTTAGAAAGATTTTCTATTTGAAGGTGACATTTTTTAAGCTGTTCAGCGAGATCAAGGTTTTGATTTTCAACTACAGTTTTTCCATTCATGGCTTCATATAAACTTCTAGTCAAGAGATCGATCTTTCGAAGACTATCAGCTTCATCAATATTTGCAATATTGGTAAAGAAGGAAGGTGATACCTGAGTTGCAAAGGTTGAAGTAGAGGGAATGTCAGAATTGTCTTCCTCATCTTCAAGTTTGGCCATGAGACATAGATTGGCTTCATCATCATCTTCAGAGTCAGATGATTCTTCTTCGTCAGAGGCAGCCCAATCATAGTCATCCATGAGGCCTTTGCCTTTCTTCTTAAAGGTTTTCAGCTTTGCATACCTTTCTTTCAGCTTTTTATATTTTTCATCTCTATTCCTGGGAATATAGTTTTTCTTGGGAAAAGCTGAGGGTCTAGAGACTTTCTTTGACCTGCACTCGCTAGCAAAATGTCCTATCTTTTCACAGTTATAGCAAGTAGCAGTGGCCTTATCAACAAGGGTTGATGATCTTGGCTTGTCAGTAATAGCAAGAGGTTTATTCTTCTTGAAATTACTCTTTCTAGCAAATCTCCTGAACTTATTAGCCAGGAATGCCAGAGTTTCATCATTATCTGAAACGTCAGAGTCTGCTGATCTTTCAGAGTTAGTTTCCAACTCAGTGACAGTGATAGTCGATCGCTGAGTGGAAGGTGACTCTGACATTAAAGCAACAGGGGTGCTTTTGGAATCTTTTACAAGATTCTTCTTAAGATGACTCGATTGCTCATGATTCAGCATCGTGCCATATAAGGTAGAAAGGGTCATTGATTTTAGATCCTTTGACATCTTGAGACACATAGAATAACTGTCCCAGCTTTCAGGTAAACATTCTAAGAACTTTGTCAATACTTCAAAGTTAGAATATTCCTTACCAACAGTTTTTAGATCTATTACTAAGCAGTTAAAACGTTGGTGTACTTCAGAGAGAGTTTCATTCTTACCACAAATGAAGCTTTCATACTGTCTTACCAGGTTGATCTTTCGAGAGTCCTGGACTTCAGAAGTACCTTCATACTGAACACAGATTGTGTCCCACATAGCTTTTGAGGTTTTCAGGTTCATGACGGAATGGTAGACTTCGTCACGCATGGATATGGCTTTGGTGTCGATAGCCACTTTCTTCTTATCTTCATCAGTCCACATATGAATTTCCTTAGGAATCAGCCTTTCTGGAATAGCAGGTCTATTCTCAGCGGCTGGAACTGCAGCATCAATTCTTACAGGAATATATGGGCCGTTTTCAAGATAGTAAGGCATAGTAGGGTCTACACCTTCTAAGAAGAGAATCATCCTATTTTTCCATAGATTAAAATTATCTCTGGAGAATCTAGGGGGTTTTGCAAGAGAACCGTTGTCAATATAGTTTGTGTTTGTGTCGGTAGCCATTTTAAGAAATAGCTAGGAAGAGAAATCTTAGTATAGATCAGATCTTGTTTATGAGATTAAACAAATCTGCTCTGATACCACTTGTTGGTCCCGAAGGGCTATACAAGTTTGTAGAAGGGGGGGGGGGGGGGTTGAATACAAACACACGTTTTTACTTTTCTAAATTGTTTATTGATATATCAAGACAATTTACAACTTGTTGCGGAACAAGATTAAAGATAAACCTAATCTTAACAAGTCTTGAGAAACACTAAGTTTCTTGCACTAGAAAGAGTTAAAGAAATTACGAATAATAACTTAACAATAAGAAATAAGAAGATGGTCCGAGCACACTTCAAAACTAAAGTAAGGATCTTCTTATATACTGCATGCATTTAATGCATGGCAGTACGGCTTTACACGTGGCAGCAGCTGAGTGGTTGCATGTCATTGACCTTTGTAGACAACCTTAGTAGCCGCATGGTGCACAGTGTAGAATCAGAGTTGTTGTACGATTACAAACAAAAGGGATGTCCGTTCTGACAGTTCGTACGGAGACGTGCAAGGGAGGTAAGACAATAGTAACATGCAGGGAGACTTCATGATCAGCTTTCGTTGAGTCAGATCTTTATTAGCGAATGATAAAGTTCAGCGATTGCTGAAGTCTTCTACTTGATACTTCACGTTGAATGGACAGGTCTTGCTTCGCTGATATCCGCATCAGTTCATGAGTAGACTTGTCGCTGGTTCTTGAGCTTGATCTTCGACTTCAGCGTAGAACTTTGGTTGACGTGAAACTTGTCTTCAGGGATCATAAGTAAACAACTAACTTATCAGCGATCATCTCATAGACTGAACAGGCTCAGAGCTATATATTGATGAACAGTGTTCGCTGAATATCTAATCTAAAGAGTGAGAGTTCCTATCAGCGGTACTGTAAAGTCTTAGTACTTATCAGCGATAGTGAAACTCTGGTACATATTGTTTACCTACAATTTTCACTAAGTGTTTAAGAGAGGGTCATTATCAAATCATTGAGGGTTTGGATCAACATAATGTTATATTGGTAATGCAATGGATCCATAAGTACTATAGTCATTATGCCGATGATGGGATGATAGTTTTCCACATCGCGGCACGGTTAGGCATCGACGGTATGGTATAACTCCTACGTACGAATACGTTAAGGATGTTGCCCCAAATTGGGTGTGGTTATAAGTGGCCACACTCGGCATCCGTTATATGTCCTACTAAGTGTTTGGCTTTACCAACTTGTCAAGTGGCTTACTTTTGTGTTTCGTCACTTGCGTTGGTAAGCAGGTCTCCCCCGTCGCCGAAAGGTGTTTGGTACGTGCGAAATATGTGATTTAATCGCAGTGGGATGCAAACTATCCACAGTGGGAAGCGCAAGTGTACACTGGCCACTATGATCGTCACAACAAGTAATAGTTGGTAAAATACCAGAATCGTATCCACGGGGACTGGCCATCAAGACACTATCGTTCTCATGAGCTTCCTTTTACAGGTTTCAGTTACAGAAGAAGCAATAAGTTGGTTTGTTTGGTGAAATGCTATTTTAACAAGTTACTTAAGATTTAAAAGAAGGAATGTAGGTTAGATTTTCCTTAAATTTTTATTAAATACTCGATCCAAAAGAGTGATCACTGCACTTGTGCAGAGTGGGCACTCCCGTTAGAGAAGCCCGGTTACACAAATACTCACACCTTTGAGTAAAAATCCCATACTCTTAGTCCTTACTGTTTTGTCAATGGTAATCTCAAAATGGACCTTTTCAGGCCTCGATGGAATGTGTAGAGACAAATACTAAGTGTTTTTAAGTACACAAACTAGCTTGCCTACTACTCCAGTGGGTTGAGATTAGGTCACTGTGCAGACCTCACTTTCGCAAGTGTCATAAGAATTCTTTTGAATTCCCTAGCATCATCCAAGCTCGTGTTACTGCGTTCTACTCATATCTGAGTTAAGAACTAGACTTTAGATCCTTACAAGTGATCGGCTTGTTCGCATCATTGGGCAATAATCGAGAGTGAATGACCAAAACAATAAATATTCGGAGCATGAAGATTACTCAAGCATTTTTCATAAAATCCAGGTACTTTTCCTTCCTACATCCCAAGGGATGTTTAGCTCATATTCAAAGAAGTAAGGAAAACAAAAGATGAAAAGTTGCAAGTAAACATAATAAAAGTGACTTCGATTAAAATCTGCAGTGGGCACTGTGAGTACAACACTGCTACAATTTACTTCAAACTAAAGATTACACTAGGAATTAAAATGCAGAAAATTAAAGACTAACTTCAGCAACTTCTAGAGCTAAAACTAAAACTAACTTGCACTAAATGTGTGGTAGATGGATGATGAAATAAATGAAACCCAACACCTCTTTATATACTTAGAGGAAAAGTTGGACCAAACAAAAATGGGGAATTGTCTAGAGGCTAAAAGAACAAGGTGAGAGACATAAAATCCATTTCCCATGAGCAAGGCTTCTCTTCACAGGTTTGTTAGACAATTACCCAAGGGTACTTCACCTTTTCCAAAAAGTAAGCTTTAAGTACCATTGGTTTCAATAAAATAATGTGATGGCCATCTTTTGGGAGACATACTCTTGCTTTTTCCTCCATGCTTCTGCTACCACCAACTCTTCTATTATTCCAGGACTGATTTCCAAGCTAAGATTTGAATTTCATTTGTCTTCTTCTTGGCACGCCAGTGGGATCCGGAGTGGGCACTCCGCAAGTTACTGCAGAATTTTAGTAAAAGTGCAGCAAAAATCTACCAAATGATTTATAAAAACTGCGGTTCACTCTTTTTGCTCAATTTTCGGAATATTACCAAGAATGGGTGATTTGAGAAGTAAAATGGCTAAAGTTTGACAAAAGAAAGTAAAAATAAAAGGAAATAATAACTCTAATAATAGAGTTATCACAACCTCAAACTTAAACCATTACTTGTCCCCAAGTAATAAAAAGAAAGAAAGAAAAAAAATTATATATAAATATATATATATATATATATATATATATATATATATATATATATATATGCACTTTGAGCTTTCAGGGACTTACCAGATTTCACGCTTTGAATGAATGTTGATCTCCCTCTATGGATGCTTCTTTCGGTCCCAAAACTAAATTTTCACTTTTGTGCATTTGGCGACATCTTTTCCTTGTTCACATTTGATCTATAGGACTTGATTGGGTTTGAAAGATTTGTGGCTTTGAATGTGTTTCCCAATGGCTTTGTAGCAAACATTACCAAACTTGAACCGAAAATCCCGCTTTGGGATTTTTATTTTTCGAGAAGTGAACATTTATGAGTTTTGCAAGGGTAAACAAGTACACTTCTGACTTTATTTGGATATGGGTATTTTTTGTAAGAGTGGGTATTCTGATGGTCCAGAATAGGCACACCATCGTTTTCTTGGAGTGAGCACTCTGATGGTCCAAAAAAGGCACACCATCATTTTCTTGGAGTGGGCACTCTGATTTTTCTTTGTTTTTTTTGGGAGGGGGGTACTGTCTACCCACCTCAAACTTAAGACTTCACAATGTCCTCATTGTGGATAAAGACTGGAAGTCACACTGGAAGTCCCCACCTCAAACTTAAGATCGCACAATGTCCTCATTGTGACTTGGAAAGTGGGTTCAAAGAGGTATTTGGGGTACAAAAGGATCGTGTTTGGGCAAGTGTATGCAAAAATGGCCTATATCATTTCAACGTGACAAGTTGAGGATCTAGAACTTACAAAAGTGAGTTTTCCAGTTTGGAGTCTGAAAGTTGTGCACCTTGAAATGGAAAAAGATTAGTAATCATTCAAACAAGAAATGCGTTAGTTTCCCAAAAGCACCCACTTATCAGTAGGGATTCATGCATAACCAACCAAAAATAAAAAGTAGCAATTGTCAACAGCCAACCATTGGCAAATACCAAATAAACAGAGAATTAAAATTGTTTTTGGAGCATCAAGAGTGGGAACCACAATCCCAACAAACCATTCAACGGGTACGAGTTGCTTTCAGTGAGATTTCTGCAAAGTCGTCATTGGAGAGGTCATCACTGTCATTCGTTGGACAAATACCCTCGGGAAAATCAGGGAGTAGAGGGGCCAGTTCTGGATCGACACCTTGTAACATTTGATTCATGACCGCATCCCGCTGTTGAGTGTACATCCAAAAGGACTCGGTGGCCTTGTCCATTGTCGTCTGTCGATCCTCCAAAGCAGTGAGGCGGTCAGTGATGGCTTTCAGTGCATCCAATATGTCATTCAGGGGATTGGTGCTCTGGCCTGGATTGGGAGCTGAGAGTGGGTTGATGGCAGAGGTCACTGGGACTTCATTAGCAGTGTTGTCATTGGTGGGAAAGGTGATCGCTCTGCCCATCTTCTTAATAGTCACCACACTGATGATGTTGGCAGAAGTGACCCAGACATCACCTGGAGCAGATGGCACTCCAGCATCAATTAGTAATGAAGTAATAAGACATGGGAGTGGGATGATTACCTTCTTGCGAGTCTGGGCTTGATAAATTGCCGATTGCATCAAAATTCCAAGATTGATTGTTTTACCGGTGAGAATGCAGTAGAGAAGGCCGCATTTGTGCATGGAAAGAGTTGTGTCATGCGTAGTGGGCGAGATGGAGTGACGTAGGAATTGAAACCAAATAGCAGCCTCTGTAGTGAGGGAGCTGGCCTGTAGGCACTTCCTACCGCCATCCATGGCCCAAGTTTTACCTTCTACCACTAGGGCCTTTAAAATAGCGTCCTCATCAGTCGGGGTCATTTTCTACAAAAAACATAGCAAATGTACATGACAGTGGGGTCCTTATGCCAAGGACCCGATTTATTGTAGATGCCCCATAGTGCACCTTACGGCCCCGGACTGTTACACAAGTGGTCTTGGTTTGAGAGGCCTCAGCATAGAATTCCTTGACTAAAGAAGAGTTAGCCCTCCTATTGGCAGTGGCCAAAGTGGCCCAATCTTGTTGAACAACCCTTTCCATGATAAATGGGTTCACCTCCACAAAATCAGGGTCAAACCCCCTCTCCATATTCAACTTCTGCTTAAAAATACAGTCATAGTGGGCAGCAACCGCAGGGGTTGTGAACTGCCTGGGAATGCCACTGGGGCATGTTCAGTGCCCACTGTGGCTTCATGAGGGTTTTTTGTTGAAATTTGTTCATTATCAGCATCAGATTCTTCTGATAATGAACTTGAAGAGGGGATAGGACCCTTACCTTTTCCAGAAGTTGCTCTTTTGGGTCTTCCCGTAGCTAATTTCGCCGGCGTGGTCACCGTAGACCTGGTGACCATGGCCCTTCTCTTTAGTGCTCTCTTCATTCGGATCTCGTCACTGTGGCTTGCCTTTTTTAGAGCCTCCAAGTCGATGGTGTTTCCCATTTGCAGGTATTGGTTGACGTAGTCCTCCTCTTCTTTTCTTCGGCATTCTTCCTCTTTTTGGAATAGTCTAGCCTCTTCCTCTCTTCTCACTCTTTCTTCTTCTTCTTTCT
The DNA here is from genome assembly GCA_033807775.1 of Saussurea involucrata. Lineage (NCBI taxonomy): Eukaryota > Viridiplantae > Streptophyta > Magnoliopsida > Asterales > Asteraceae > Saussurea > Saussurea involucrata. The sequence continues at coordinate 51,970,173 of CM066312.1, read as the reverse complement.
GTCGCCTCTCTTCCTCCTCTTTTCGAAGCCTTTCTTCCTCAACCCTCTTTCTTTCTTCTTCCTCCCTTCGTAATCGTTCCTCTTCCTCCCTTTTCAATCGTTCTTCTTCTTCCCTCCGCAGCCTTTCTTCTTCCTCTTTTCTCCTCTTCTCTACCTCTTCCTTTTTCTTCTGAAGTGCAAGGAGTTTTTGCTTAAACTCCTTCTGCAAACGGAGCATTTCTTCCTGAGTCTGTTGATCTTCGATGTCGAACTCGCTCAGACTTGTGTCTGAGGCTCTTGACGACGCAGCTTTCGACCCCTCTTGTTTTGATGACTCGGCGTCAGGTGCGACAACCATCACCGTGTTTTCTTCGGAAGAAGGCGGTGGTTGGTTAAGGTCGTCGGTGACATTCTCCGGCGGGTGGTCGGCGGTGGCGAGTGGCACGGCTGGGTTCATATGGGTTAGGCACCAGTCGCTTGCTTCTTGCCATGGTGAGGGTTTGCTTTTTCGTGAGAGAAAATATGAGAAGAGAGAGAGTGTATTTGAAATTTATGAGGGTAAAAAGGTGGGTTTTGAAATTTCATGTAGAAAGGGATTAGTTTTTGGGTAAAAGAATTGGGGGGGGGGGGGGGGGGACGGTTATTGAGGGTGTGAAGAGTGTTTTTCTTGAAAATTGAAGGATTAGGGCGAGGTGGCACATAAAGTTGATAGGTTGTAAGAGAAAGGTGACAGTTTTCTGCTCCTTGGGTCGCCCAACCGTCACTTCCATGTGTCAGACACGCAGTGGGATGCCTAGTGATATGGCTGAAGTCACTGCGAAGCATTTGTTGACTTTTTCTTCAAAAATTGGCAATTCATCCTACACACAATCAAAGTAAACTACAACAAGGGATTAAAAATACCAAAAATAATAAAAAGACAGCAAATAACTGAAATAAAATATTTACACATGATTTGGAATTTTTCTCAACCAGAGTGAGATGGAGAGTGGGCACTGTCACTCAGAAAGTGCTTCACTCTTTACCCATTGACTTTAAAAGTCTGACCAGATTTTGGGGACATTAATTCAACGGTTCTAAAGGGACTTACCTTGACCACTGTGTATGGTCCCGTCCATCGAGATTTAAGCTTACCAGGAAATAATTTGAGACAGGAGTTTAACAATAATACTTGTTGGCCTTCGATGAACTCCCTATGGTTGATTCTTCGGTCATGCCACATTTTGGTCTTTTCCTTGTACAACTTTGCGTTCTCATAAGAGTGATAACGCAATTCCTCCAACTCATGCAATTGTAAAAATCTTTTGGTTCCCGTCGCATCCTCACTCATGTTAAGCTCTTTAAGGGCCCAAAATGCCTTGTGTTCTAATTCAATTGGTAAATGGCAAGCTTTGCCAAAAACTAATTTAAATGGAGACATTCCCAAAGGGGTTTTATAGGCCGTACGATAGGCCCAAAGAGCATCATCGAGTTTGGTTGACCAATCTTTTCGGTGTGGTTTAACAACTTTTTCTGAAATGCCTTTGATTTCTCGATTTGAAAGTTCGGCCAAACCGTTGGTTTGCGGGTGATACGCGGTGGCCACTCTATGATGTATATCATACTTAGCAAGGACCGAGCTCATGACTTTGTTTACAAAATGGGTGCCTTCGTCACTAATTAACGTCCGTGGTGTTCCAAATCGAGTGAAAATATTTTTATACAAAAATTTCACCACGGTGTTTGCATTATTGGAGTGACATGCAACTGCCTCCACCCATTTTGAAACATAGTCCACCACAACCAAAATATAAAAGTTATTGTTTGAGTTTGGGAAAGGACCCATGAAATCGATCCCCCAAACATCAAAAAGCTCAACCTCTAGAATATTATTGAGAGGCATTTCGTTCTTTTGTGATATATTCCCGGTTCGTTGGCATTGCTCACAATTTTTAACAATTTCATAAGAGTCCTTGAACACAGTGGGCCAAAAGAACCCACTCTGCAATATTTTTGCAGCAGTGCGGTTTCCACTAAAGTGGCCACCGTAGTGGGATGTGTGACAACCTTGGAGTATTTGATGTTGCTCACTCCCATGGACACACCGCCTCAATATTTGGTTCGTACCTATCTTATATAAGAAAGTGTGAGTCTCAGATCCGTGCAACAAACAATGAAATCAATATAAGTAAAACAGTAGAGTTTGTGATTTCAACTGGTCATCCCTATTAGCTTTCAATCAGAGAGAATTACAATACGAAGTAGGAAAGCAAAAGAGACAACTTACCTATTTTCTAAGGCTAATGCACTTTATATATGACGGGCCCGTGGTTAACAAGCCCACGGCCCGTTCACTAACTAAGCTCAAATTCAACAATTACAATACAGACCCTTGAACTTTAAATCAACATAAATTGACCCTAACAATCTCCCCCTTTGATTTGAAGTTCGAGTTTGCGCTCTAGCTCTCGCCAGTTATAAACATATCTTTTGCGAAGCACAAAATGAATCTCGAACATTCGGATAGCGCGACGATAGTCGATGCGTTCTTCAACCACTTCTAAAGCGTTTCGTGCAGTTATCTCATTCGAGTTCGGAACATACGAAACCTTCTGATTTTGCGATTCATAAGAAATGATTTTGCGAAGAGCATTTTGGACTTTGAAGAGCGTGCCGTCGCAGAATCTGTCTACCTGACTAAAGCGCAAAAAAAATTTCTCTTTCTGTTCGTTGATGAAGACTATCCCAAATTCCGGTTGTAGAAGCAGAGCATTCTCGGAATACATCTTCAACTCAGGAGCTTTCAGATTCAGCTTTATCAGATTTACCTTCTTTGCCCTGTTCTCGATTGCCATTTGGAAGTTCGTGAGATATGACATCATAATAGTACGGACCAGGAATCGACGAACAGCTTCGAGCGCCTTTGTGACAGGTAGCGGTCGGATGGTTCTTGTACGAAGGTCGTTCAAAATTGCCAGGAAGTCGAACGGTCGGAGGTGCTGGAAGTCAGCTTCGGAAAATTTTCATTCATTCCCATCTTCACATCGGACAGTGAATACATGTAATAACCAGGTACGTCATTAATTTATTTAGTGTTATTATTTTAATTTAAGAAGGGTTTGGAGTTAGTTTTATAAATGTTAGTTGAGTAATTATGGAGTTAGAAGTTAATGGGTAAGTTTTAATGTTATTATGGAAATATAGGGGTGTGGTTTGCCATATAGAATAAGTTTGGGGTTTGTTTGGTATTTTTGCCAAACATCACCTCCACCACCGCCACACACCTCACTTGGAGGAGGTGTCCTCCATGTGGCTGTCTTAGCTAAAATCTTAATTGTGAGTGTGTGTGTGTGTGTGTTTCGGTTGAGAGAGAGAAGAGAGAGATAGAACTGAAGAAGAGAAAGAAGAAGAAAAACAAAGATTGTTGCTGGATTTGGAAGGTTCATCTTGTAAAGGTTAAAGGTATGTAACCTCTAAATCTATCCTTTTGTTGAGATAAAGTTTTATGTGAGTTTATAAGTGGGTTTTGATGATTTAGGGATGTTTTGGAAAATCTGAGCATATGGTTAGGTTATGTTAATAGTCTTAAACATATCTGCATAATTACAGCAACATGCATAGCTTAAAAGTTTAGATTTATGGGTTAAGTATGAACTAGTTGACTGAGACATTCATTGAAGTCGCAACAGTGGGTTGCGACATGGTTGAATTTTATGATCTTCATGAATGTCGCAACCTTGAGTTGCGACTTGCTCATGAAGTCGCAACAGTGGGTTGCGACTTGGTGCTATGTCGCAACAGTTGGTTGCGACTTGAGGGGGTTGTCGCAACAGTTGGTTGCGACATGAGGGAGATGTCGCAATAGTTGATTGCGACTTGGTACTGTGTCGCAGTAGTTGGTTGCGACATGGCGTAGTGTATTGCGACATGGAGTATTTTCCATGGTTGATTGCGACTTGAGTCGAGGATTTCAGGATTTTAGAGATTTTAGTCTTTAAAAGAAATATTTGTATTTATGTGGTACAGATTCCGTGAAACGGGACTGGAGAATTTGGAGTGCTTGGTAATAGCGTGGGAGGATATTGGAAATAAACGAATCAAGTGAGTTTTTATCTAAAATGTTTTCAAATGGAATTCATATATGTGAATGAGTGTAATAATGTGCATATGGTATTTATATGAATATTACACTGCATGGGTGCTAGTTGGCCGGGCTTAGGACTGGTGAAAGTTGGCTGTATAAAGGGACAGCGGTGTTGGCTGTATTTAGTACAGCGATGTAAATTAATTAATTGTCTTGCTACCAATTAATATGGCCAAGAGAAAGAGAAAGAGAAAGAGATGAAAAGATACATGATGCATGAGCCATATTTGGTATTTTTATTATGTGCATTATGTGTATTGAATGTTTGTAAAAGATGATTTTTAACTAACGAGGATTTTCTCACTAGACCTCAAGGTCTAACCCTCATTTTTGTTTTAAAATATGTATTCCAGGTCAAGGAGCAAATAAGGGACAGTGATAGGATATGTCATGTTTAGCTTTTTGGAAGATATATGATGATGAAGATTAGAGATGTGTTTTGCATATGTTATGATATTTTGTACTTCATTTTAAAAGAAAAGTTTGTACTGAAAGATCTATTTGGTTAAGATAAGGGACCGTAAATGAAATATGATGTATTGTTTTGCGGTGAAATATATGTTATTTGTATGTTGGGAAACTGGGTTGTTACAGATGGTATCAGAGCTCTAGTTTAAGGATGTCCCTGTTATTGTAAAACCTTGGGATGTTAAATATAAAAAGGTAGAAGGAACATCATGTAAGGTAATTTCTGATTACACCTGGCCAGTGTAATTGTGATCTTACAGGTACATGTTTGGACTGGAGTACCTTGTTATATGGGGTATGTGTTTATGTGTATAATTAACCTTGTTTGAATCAACAGAATGGCAAGTGGTACGAGACGAACAAATCGGGAAGGGGAAGGAAATCCGAATAGAACCAATCCAACAGCCGGAGGAAGGGGAAGAGGGGGAGAAAGAGGCAGAGGCAGAAGTGGGGGCAGAGTTCAGGGACGTGGTACGGAGTTTGTTACGAGAGACGACTTAGCGGCCGAAATGGGAAGATTACAGGCAAATATTTAGGCTATGTTTAACCAGACTCATAATACTGAAACAGAAAGACCAGATCCTACACATGAAGAAGAGATGCCTATTACTCCTACGGTTGTGCCAGTAATGAAAAAGTGCGATTATAAAATGTTTCTCAGTTGCAAGCCCCCGATCTATTCAGGAGACCGGGATCCAGTGAAAGCTATGCGATGGTTGAAGGAAATAGAATCCATCTTCAAGACTAGTAAGTGCGCGGAAGAGGATAGGGTACTTTATGGAACCGCAATGTTGAAGGGTGACGCTTTGTATTGGTGGGAAGCTCATATATCGTCGGGAGGTTCGGATATATCTTCTACCTTTTCGTGGGAGGAATTTGTTATAGCTTTTCGGAAGCAGTTCTGTCCTCATGCAGCTGTTAAACAACTAGAAGGGGAGTTTATGAATTTGCAGCAAGGAAACTTATATGTTCGTGACTACACTGCTCGTTTTCTAGAAAAATCTCGTTTTGTGGAGTATTACGTCACCACGGAGGCAATGAAAGTGGAGAGGTTTATCTTCGGGTTGAATTCAAATGTCAGAAGGCTAGTAACTGCAAAGGGACCCGATACTTTCTCAGCTGCAGTAGATGCCGCGGAAGATGTGGAGCGAGATAATATGAGGGATGTTGGTGATAAAAGTATGGGAAAGAGAAAATGGGAAGGACCACCACACGATCCGAAGAAGTCAAGGTTTCAGTGATTTGATAGCCGTCCACCTTTTCAACCAGTTGAAAGACCTTGCCCAAGGTGCCATCGTTTTCATCAAGGAAGCTGTCAAGTGGATCCTAGAAACTGTTATAAGTGCGGAAAGGTCGATCACATTGCTAAAGACTATCGAGTCGTTAGATTTTGTTACTCGTGCAATTCTCCTGATCATCTTCAGTCCGATTGTCCACTGGGGAGAATACAATCAGGGGGTACGTCAGTAAGGCCGACGGGTGTCAGACCAGTAGTACCGAGACTAGAACCAGCAAGAACAAGGGGTCGTTCATTTCAGATGACAGCAAAGGAAGCGGAGGAAACTCCGGACGTGGTTACAGGTACATTCCTAATAAATTCTACACGTGCTAAGTTGTTATTTGATTCCGGTGCAAACCGATCGTTTGTGTCTCCTTCATTTGCTGCTTATATGCATTTAAAGCCTAAAGTGTTAGATCATGCTTTAATAGTAGATACTGCAAATGATAATCAAGTGTCGGTTAAAGAAGTATTTGATAGCTGTATGATAGATATAGAAGGGTGCGGAGTACCGATTCAGTTATTTCCAATAGCCCTGGTTGAGTTTGATGTGGTAGTGGGAATGGATTGGTTAGCCGAGAATCAAGCTAACATAGTTTGTGATAAGAAGTTAATAAATGTTGTGTTACCTGAGAAGGGGCCAATTGTGATTTATGGTGATCGTAGAAATCATCAGTCTAGTCTTATATCAATGATAAAAGCCCGTAAGTGTGTTAATAATGGTTGCCCGAGTTAC